>CM075941.1:19720907-21201203 GCA_038030265.1 Corythucha ciliata | reverse complement strand
GAGTGTCGTTGTTCGAATGGATTCACCGGCCCTGACTGTAATTTAAACATATCGCTGTGTAGCTCCAACCCCTGTAGAAATGGAGCGACTTGCCTCGAATCGCCAGGGAATTACACTTGTCAGTGTCCGCAGAGATTCACCGGAGAGTATTGCGAACAAGAAGTCGATATGTGTAAATCGGCTCCCAATTTATGCATCAACGGAATTTGTATCAACAAAAGAGAATGTAAAAATAACACTTTTAATGCGGTCAAATTGTACGGTGGCGTTACAATGTTTTGTTAATTTCAGCTCCCAGAGGCTACCAGTGCTTTTGCACGCCCGGCTTCTCCGGTGATCACTGTGAAATTGATTTCGACGAATGCCTGTCAGGGCCGTGCAGCAATGGGGCGACCTGTGAGAATAAAGTGAACGGTTTCAAGTGCGTTTGCCCTCCGGGCTATACGGGCACCGTGTGCAATGAAAATATCGACGAGTGTCTGTCAAATCCGTGTCTGAACGGTTCTACTTGTGTCGACGAGATCGCCACATTTTCTTGTATTTGTCCACCTGGGCTGACTGGGCGACGATGTGACGTTGACATCGATGACTGCAGCGTGAGTTAAACTTTTTCCCATCTTTTTTTTTCTCTTCTTCTTTCTTCACATTTTCGTCCTCCCCCCCCCTTTTTTTTAGCCCAACCCGTGTCTCAACAATGGCGCCTGCATCGACGGTCTCAACAGCTATGCGTGCAACTGCACCAACACCGGCTACGAGGGTGAACACTGTGAGATTAACATCGACGAGTGCACCAGTAATCCGTGCGTGAACGACGGTAAATGCGAGGATCTCGTTAACGGCTACGAATGCATTTGTCACCCTGGATACGACGGTAAATCCCCCCCCCCCATCGTTTCCTCTCACCTCTTCTTAAAAATACGATTTGTCTCCAGGTCAAAACTGTGAAATCGACTTGAATGAATGCGAAAGCAATCCTTGTCAACACGGCGGCACTTGTTTGGAAAAATCGAATCCTAGGAATTATCACCCTCTAGATCCGTCCGTCCCAGCTCACTTCGCTCAACCCTTTAATTACACAATAGCGGCGGGGTAAGAGACCGCCTTACGCATTATTTAAACTCAAATTTTATCCCCCTCAATGTGTTCTCAGTTATGAGTGTTTGTGCGTCGAAGGCACCCTGGGAGCCAACTGTGAAACCGACATAGACGAATGTCAAAGCAACCCTTGTTCTAAAAGGGGCGAGTGTAAGGACGGCCTCAACAGTTACACTTGCGTGTGCGAGGAAGGATTCGAAGGCGTGCATTGTGAGATTGATATCGACGAATGTCAGAGATACGAGTACGTACCCCCCCCCCCCATATCGTCATGTCACCTTCTATCTTTGTTTACTCCTCCGACCACAGGCCATGCGTTCACGGAACGTGTATCGATAAAGTCGCCGGCTATTTTTGCGAGTGCGTGGGTAAATACGGCGGGCAAAACTGTTCGGTCGAACTGATGGGTTGCCAGAAAAATGAATGTTTGAACAACGGAACTTGTAAGCCCTACTTGGAGAAAGAGACACTTCATAAATTCAATTGTTCGTGTCCCAACGGCTTCCAAGGACACGTCTGCGAAAAAGTACGTTATCCAACTCTTCCTACTCAGTTTTTGTATGGTTTTAGACAATTTTTTGGTGGGGTTGTAGTGATAAGTTCATACGTATACGCTACGGGCTACGGTTAATGTGAGTAAACGGTAAATGTACACACTCACCCGTGAAAATGTGCACATTTATCACGAAATGTACACATTTTCCGGTGAATATGAGTTAGGACTCGTTGTACCAGTCTGTTTAAATGGGATGTTTGAGTGAGCCAAACTCAGGAATTTGATTTTCTGACAGATTAGGGTGACCAGGCGTCCTTATTTCCTCGGGCATGCCCAACTTTTTAGTACGTCCGGGCCCATTTTTCAGGTGTCCAGCTTCAGCTTGGCTTTGGCTCTTTATAAGAACCGTTTCGCAGCTTCGGTTTCTTCGAAAAACTACCTATTTGACCAAATTCCAAAATCAAAATTTCGTGGGGTAGGAAAATCTAGTTTTTTTTTGTTTTTTTTTTGTGGTACAACACCGCGAAATTTCACTGTCGTCTCAGTACTTCCACTTTAATGTTTATTTCATCCAGGCCCTTTCACTTACTCCTGGGTGAGTGACGCGGCACAATCACAGCACAATAGTGCGTCTTCTAAGTTCTATAACCTCTTAAGGACGAAACTGAGGATCAGCGTATTTTCTCTATATTAGCCGCGAAGTTGCCTCTAGAAGGCGCGAATTTTCTCAATTTGAGCCTTCATGGGCGCTTTTGTGGGCTAAATCAATTATTCAGCCGTACAATTCACTAAGTTTGGATGGACCGAAAGGAGCCAAATCTCCGTCCAACCGTAAACCAAAACTCCTTTTAACGTGCGCCTGCGCGGGCTCTGATCCGCTGATATTTGGCGCCTGATAACCTCAATCTCCCGGTCCCCCCCCCTTTAAATCCCGATTTCGAGGATTTGGCTTCTAAAGGGGGAGTTGTACAGGTGTTTCCTCGACCACCTCCAACCATACCTCGCCTACTCGCAGGGGCGGATCCTGAGTCAGCTTTAAGGAGAGGGCCATTATTATGACTCCATTATCCGGCTCCTGCTCCTATCAAAACCACTGTACTGAAATAGGCGAACCTGCAAAATTGGTTTACTTGGAAACAAATTTCCCGAAATTATCTGTTCATAAAATCAACAGTATCCTCATAAAATTAACAATATCGTCATAAAATGGGAAATTTCGTAATCAAATTTACGCGTAAATTTACTCATAAAATTTACAATTTCCTCATTAAATTGACGATTTCCCCATAAAATTGATTATATCCTCATAAAATGGACGATTTTCTTATAAAATTGTCAATTTCCTCAAACGTGACAATTTCCTCATAAATTTGACAATTTTCTCTTCAAGTTGACAATTTGCTAATAAAATAAACTATTTCAGGATTTTATTGCAAAGTTGACAATTTCCTCATAAAATAGACAATTTCCTCATGAAATTGACGATTTCCTTTTAAAATAGCCAATTTCCTCATAAAATAGACACTTTCCCCTTACAATTTATTATTTCCTCATAAAATTGACAATTTCCTCATAAAATAGACAATTTCCTCATAAAAGTGACAATTTCCTAATAACATTGACAATTTACCCATAAAATTGATAATTTCGGAATGATCACCAATTACAGTATTAACAATAATCACCAAAATGGCAATTGGCCATCGAGTCATGGGGCAAAATTAATAAGTTATTTTTGGTTCCAAGGGCCAAAAATAAAACTATTGAGGATAAGTTACAATTTCTTAGTGAAATTGATAATTTCCATGTCAGTTTGACAATTTCTGCTTCAAATTGACAAGTTTATAATTAAATTAACAATGCGCTAATAAAAATGTCAATTTGCTAATAAAAATGACAATTTCCTCGTGAAACTGACAATTTCGTCCTAGAATTAACGATTCCTAGAAAAACGATTTCCTCTTGAAATTAACAATTTCCAATTCGAACTAACAATTGCCTTACAAAATTGGAAAGTAATTCAAAAAGGACAATTTTTTCATTATATTGACAATTGATCATAATATACAAATCATATAATATGTCATTTTATTCGTAAAATTGACTATTTCCTTATCAAACTAACGATATACTCATCAAATTGACACCTTTTAGACTGAAAGTTTCCTCATAAAATGAAACATTATGCTCATAATCTTAAGATGTCTTATAAAATTGAAACTTTTCTCATAAAACAGACAATTTCGTTATAAAATTGACAATTTTTTCGTGAAACCGACGAGTTTTTTCATAAAATGGACAATATGTCACCGTAACATTGCTTTTGGTGAAGCATTTCGCATATTTATTACCCTTGACGCAGCATTTCACGTAAATTTTGCCTTGAATGTGGTCATTCACGCGAGTTTTTTCTGTTTTCCCTAATATTTCGTTTTGCCCGCCGTGGGGCATTTTGCGTAGTTTACTCGTTGTGCCGCTGCCTTTCGAAAGAATTTTTTCCTCACAATGTGACGTTTCGCTTAAAGTTTTCCCTTGGCGTGGCCTTTCGCATAAATTTTACCCTACCCGTGGTGGCGTTCAACGCCAATTTTCCCCTCAGTCAGCCATTTCGCGAGAGTTTTTCCCTTAAATAACTTGGCATTTCGCGTCTCTCGAGGACCTCTGACTCCCGTGGGCCACTAAGAAAATGACCCTAGAATTAGAGGTGATCAGCCCTCCTCGATGGAATTTTGGATGAGGTTTTGATGATTTATTTTTATTTTTATTTTTGCGCAAGTGACCTCGACTCCAAGGGAGGCGCCATAGCCCCTGTGGCCCCTCCCTTAGACCCGCCACTGCCTACTCGGCATTACGTAAATCATCGCTGTATTTGTGCAACAATCGTGAATTTCAAGGTCTCATTTAAATCTTTAGGATATTCTCCAAGCGCGTACGAACTTGCTTTCCTAAATAAGATGTCAAAAGAGCGTTAATTTTCAAGGTAAAAGTTTATGTGGGTTTTTACAGGTATTTCAGGGGTGAAATATTAAAAAGAACGAAATTTCGCTCCTGAAATCGTAGTTTTCGCTGCTTTCGTCCTTTAAGAAACACAATTTGACGGGTTTGACCCTTTAAAGCCAAGTTTTGTGGATTCGGATCGTTCAAATTCCGGCTTAAGGACATTTTCCTCTTTCAAAAACCTAACTTGGTGTTTGAAAAAATCCAATTTCACGGGTTTGGCTATTCTATGGAAGCAACTCCGCGGATTCAAGACCAGAAGAACCAAGTTTCACGGGTTCCGCTCTTTAAAAACCATGTCTCACGGGTTTTGACCTAGGGAAAGCTTCGAGGTGTTCGATTCTTCCTTGGTGGATCTTTTTCTACTACGAGTCGCTGTCGGGTCCACCGCTGGAAAAACATTTACGGATGTAGCGAATTTTTGGTCATTTTGTTCAGCTTAGTACCAATCGTCCTTTTTGATTATTTTCATTCCCTGGATCGCCCCCCGGCGGCTAACTGCGCTCTTCTTTTTTTGTTCAACTTAACATGACTTCTCCTTCATATTTTAATAAATGTCGATCTCCCTGTTTTTAGGAAACAACGATGTCCCTTAACGGAAGTTCCTATGTCATGGTTAACACCTCAAGGGAAGAAGGCTACGACATTCAGTTCAGGTTTAAGACCACCCTCTCCGACGGCCTGCTAGCCATAGGGACAGGCTCGACTTTCTACATCCTTAAACTCGTCAACGGACGCCTTAACTTACACTCAAGTATCTTAAACAAGTGGGAAGGTGTATTTATAGGCTCCTCTCTCAACGACAGCCAATGGCAAAAGGTAATAGCAGGAAATTAGCCAAAGAAATCCCCTCGAATAACGTTCCTTTTTTGCAGGTTTTCGTAGCAATTAATGCGTCCCACCTTGTACTGGCGGCCAACGAGGAGCAAACTATTTATCCGATCAACTTAAATGAAGGAGCAAGCGCGTCCCACACAAGTTTCCCTACAACGTATCTCGGTGGAGCCATTTCTTATTTACGGAAATTTGCGAACGGTCAAAAATCATTCGTGGGGTGCATTCAGGACGTGTCCATAAATGGTCATTGGGTAAGTCTCACTTCAATTAATATGCTGTTGACGTTTTTCGTGAAGTACCACCCCCTTCTCACAATTTCAGGTAATTCCACAAGACACCGACGCTCTGTCCACGACATTCTCTCTAGTCAGCGTTGAAGTTGGGTGTAAACGAGAGGCGCAGTGTCATCCAAATCCGTGTCATAGCGGTGGTCATTGTACAGATCAATGGTTGACGTTTAGTTGCACGTGTGAACGTCCATTCCTCGGAACCACTTGCCAGTACAGTGAGTACACATTTTTTTCTTCTCTCTTTTTCTTCGCTCGATGCTATCTAATATCCGTATTTCTCAAATCACAGACTATACGGCCGCCACTTTCGGTCACGAGAACATCACGGACAGCAAAGTGTCCGTCATCGTTGATCCACAGGCTCGCAAAGCCGTTCGTAACATCATGGACATTTCAATGTTCATTCGAACCCGGGAGCCGTCCGGTGGGATATTTTCATTAGGCTCGAAACCCAGTTCGGTCAACTATGCCGACGAGACGGTGATAGCTGCTAAATTGGCCAACGGCGAGTTGAAAGTCAGTTTTCAATTTAACGGCATTCTCGAATCGTACGGAGTGGACGGCGTCCGACTGGATAACGGTCATAATCATTTGATTCAAGTAAGTTATTTTAATTTATCGTTTTTAAGTGTTTTTTATTACGATTTTTATTTGGCGTAGGTTGTCAGAAATGTCACTTTAGTCCAAGTCAAAATCAACGGCACGGAGTACTTTAGAAAGACAATTAGCGCAACGGGACATTTAGACTTACAAATACTTCAACTTGGAGCCACTAACGGTGTCAGAAATTTTAAGGGAGTCATCCAGGATGTCCAGGTAAAGAAAAAAACTCTCACCCGCCAGTAGGGCAGATGTGACGTTTTTTAATTTCAGATGAGTAACGGGGCCCGAGTTATGCTCGTCGAATTTTTCCCATTGGCCGCTCCCGACGTCGAACAGCCACTGTCGTTGGGCCAAGTCAATTTTAACAAGTCGTTAGTTTTAGAGGGAGTCATCAGCGACGACAATTGTCGAAGCGAGCCTTGCATGCACGGTGGGACTTGTTCTGTTACTTGGAACGACTTTAGGTTTGTTAGCTTTTCTGTTGGGTTTTTTTAACGTGTTGTTTGTTAACGTGTCGGTTTTTTTGGGGGTTCAGTTGTGCATGCACCGTTGGCTACAAAGGCAAACAGTGCCAAGAGATGGAGTTTTGCCAAGTTCAGGACTGCCCAGCTGGTAGCGAGTGTCGAAATCTCAATCATGGTTACGAGTGCGTGGCTAACATCACGATTCACGACCCAATCAAGGTGATGGTAGTCGTTGTTATTGTTGTTTTTTGTTTGTTTTTGAACGTTGAAGGTTGTTTCAGACCGCTCCGACACTTCAGTACGTTTTCGTTCGCGGTCAAGACAAACCTGTCGACCTCGACAACATCACCCTGGCGTATCGAAGTCGAACCGGAGGATCCTTGTTGCAAATCGGGCCTATTCCTGACGGCAGCTTTTTCGCTATTTCTATATTTTACGATCAAGTAAGTCAACGCGTTCCCCCTCCCCCCACCACAGATTCCTTTGTTTTAATTGGTTTCTACTACTCGTTTGTTTGTTTTTTTCAAACAGGTAACAATCACGTGGAATATTGGCGGCGACCGAGAATTACGAAACATCACGAACGATCAGTTGGACGGTGACTGGACGACGTTAACGCTGCGTATTGTCGGCAACACGATGTCGGGGAGTCTGTCGGGCGCTTTGGAGGACTCGATGCCTTATTTCACGGCGAATTTTTCACGGGCCCACTGGGAGCAGTTCATCAACACGGCGAACGTCACTATCGGCGGTAGTGAACTTCTCTCGTTGGAGACCCCCGGAGCTTTGTTCGATGCCGTGCACACGAACAACGTCGAGTATCTTCACAATCCCGGCGAATGGTCGTCGACTGATAACCTTTTCAAGGTAAAAAACTTTAACTGCATTCGTAAACGTTTGTTCAACTTTTAGGGCAGGGTGGGGTGTAGCACATGAGGGAATTCACGAGGAAAGTCCGGGAAAAATGGACGCCCTTTGAGTAGAGCTAATTTTTCAATTTTCAGGGCTGCATTGGAGAGGTGCGGATCGGTGGGTTGCTTCTTTCGTACTTCACCCCCGACGAATTGAACAACACAAACGCTTCGAAGGATCATTTTGAGTTGGTGAAAGGTCGCGTTCCATCAGATCAATTGGGTTGCATGCTGTGTTTTGACGTCGAGTGTCAGAACGGTGGCAAGTATGTACCAAAACTCGGATATTATTCTTCCCCTTCCCTCGTGAAGCATCTAACAATTCTTGTCACCGAAAGATGCGGCAACGCTACAGAGTCGTATACTTGCGCCTGTTCGCCAGGCTTTGACGGCGACTACTGTTCAAACAATATCGACGAATGCAAAGAGAACGACTGTCAGAACAATTCTACTTGTATCGACGGTCTTGCCAAGTACGCCTGCGAATGTCAACCCGGCTGGTCCGGACCATTGTAAGACCCACCTTCCCGGGTTTATGAGTTTGACTGCCATCATTTGTATTTTCTGCTCTCTCTCCCATTTGTTAGCTGCACTGTTGAAATTGACGAGTGTCTGTCAAGCCCTTGTCTTAACAACGGGACTTGCGTTGACAAACTCGCTCGCTACGAGTGCATCTGTACGCCTGATTACGTGGGTTCACGTTGTGAACAACTCAAACAGGTCACCTGTGAGAATCAACCGTGTAAAAATCGGGGCGAGTGTGAAGATGTTGTCAGTGAGTACCTTTTAAATATAATATTGACAACCACTTCCTTTCCTATTTGTTTAATTGGGGCGTTATCTCAAATATTTCTTTATTTATCTTCTTTAAATAACTCCCTGATATGTCACCCAATTTTTTTCACTATCTCTTTATCTTGATCAAACAATGACTCCTTTGCACCTGATGTGCTCGTTCTTTCATCTTCCACCAATTTAGACATCAAAACTCAAGACAACTTCACCTGTACTTGCCTTGACGGCTTTGTCGGTGACTACTGTGAGTACGCCTTCTGCCAACAAACGCCCTGTAAGAACGGAATTTGCGTCAGTCAGGCCCTGGTAAGTTTTCTGGAACCTTACCCTCCCACCCACCCCACCCAAGGCTCAATTTTTTTCTCTCTCTTTCTAGCGACCAGTCTGTGACTGTCAGGCCGGTTTCAGTGGGAAATTTTGCGAGATTAACATCGACGAGTGTCAGTCGAGTCCGTGCCTGCACGGCGGTAAGTGTTACGACGGCGTCGCGTCGTACTTCTGTAACTGCACCGGTACGGGATACACGGGTGACACGTGCAGTCAGGACGTGAACGAGTGCGAGGACGCAACAGTTTCCTGTAACAACGGTCAGTGCGTCAACACGATAGGGAGTTACCATTGCCTGTGCGACGCCAAACATTGCGGCGTCAATTGCTCGTTTTTCAACCCTTGTGCACTGGTGAGTTGTTTATTTTATTTCCAACGTGTAGAGGTGGTAACATGGGTGTAGCCGTTGTGGTGGGGTGATAGGGGAGGGGGGTCCGACGAGCTTGCTCAGATCAGATCTCATCTGTAAACACATTTTATCACTACAAAAACCGCTGATTGCAAAATTAAAGCGAAATCTCCACATAATTGCTATACTAAATTTTAAAGTTAGAAATCTGCAGAGTTCTAAATATCAACGGAATAGCAAGTTCCAGGTTTCCAGGCCCCGAACGCCTAGCGTCTGGCGAATATCCGAAAAATGTGCAACTTTTGGAGCTAAATACCCGCGAAATTAGAAGTTTTCAGTGTGAATGTTTGTGAAATTGATTGTTCCGAGCCTTAATTTCAGCGAAATTGCCAGTCCCGTGGCAGGAACTATAGCCGCCGAGAAACCGCGAATGAGCACTTTACCTTAATGTAAGACGCGAATTTACGCTTTTCTAAACTTTTAGTTGCTGAACTTGCCCCTCAAGAACAGTTCAATCGCGATTTCTCAATTTTAGCAGTCAAGTTGTCCCACCATTTAATGTGATTATCGTGGGCCCCGTGCTACTTTCTGCTCTAAAGTACGCGACACGAAATAAGGCGGGTGTGACTCATCGACTAAAAAACCAACGTTGCGCATTATAGTCTCAAAGATGCGATGAAAAGCATCTCCCATCGTTGTCACTTTGGAGAGCTGTTAGCCGGTGAGCGTTCGTAAAACCCCACCCCACATCACCACCTACAACGCACGGAGTGGCAACAGGGCATGGGAGGGCCTATGAGTCACACCCGCCTTATTTCGTGTCGCGTACTTTAGTTTGTGTGTGTTGAAGAGGGGGAGGGGGCGCTTAAGAATCTTTTTATTTTGGCTGAAAATCTCAGCTTTCACGGCCTCGGAAACAACGGTGTGAATGACTCTGTAAACGTTAATTTCGACCGATGTGCCGCTAAATGGACCGGTAATTCGGCTTTCTGACCGAATAATCACGGAAACCCAATCTTGAGGCTGTTTGCCTTTTTTGCCTCTGAAATCGAAGACACGGAGAAGGTCAATTGACAAAGTCAATAAACGGCGCGGTGCTCTCCCAATTTGCCGTGTCGATTGTTTCACAAGTTGGACCTGGGGCTATGGCCGCAGTTTAGGAGGGAGACTGCCCCCATGATGAGTCCAAAGGGGCGGCAAATGACGGATCTGGGGGCGCCTAACCCCGTCTCGTATTTGTTTCGGAACAGCTTGATCCGGAACAGACTTGGGTGGTGTCAACCCAACTCCGCATCATCCGACTCATGAACGCCCATAGGAGTGATTACTATGAACTGGCACACGAAATCGCTCCAAATCCTCTACCACCACGCTGTGGCGGACCAATAACATTTGGTACCGGCAATCGATTGTAGCCCGAACCTTTTCTATTTGGATGGTGATATTTTGGCTCAAAAATTTACAAGGCAAGGCCTTGAGTTCACATTTTGGTGCTCGGAGTGGTCGTCATGGTAGATGATCCCCCCCCCCCCCATCACAAGATTTTCTTCTTGGGGATAGGCGATGAAGAGTCGTAGAGGGTGGAATTAGTCAACGGGTTACAGAGTTGCCAGGTTTGGATGTAAACCGCATTTTGGTCTATTTCTGGGGCCTACTTCGCGGTTAAAATTGAGGAAAAACGCTCAAACGATATTTGGGCTTTTTAGATGAACTAAAAACGCGAATATTGGGCTTGGCTATAAAACGCCCAGAATCTTCAAATTTGGCCGTAAAACTGATGATTTTACTCCCAAAGATTGGCTATCTGGCTGTGAAATTTTGTATATGACCCCGTGACACTCTTTCCTAGCCCAACATCTGGTAACTTAATGACTCAAGCTGACTCTCAGTATGAAAACTGGAACGAAATATTTAGGATTTTAAAGGCCCAAAACCATCTCAAAAGCAAACTTGGCCCCGGGATTTAATTAAGCGCAAACTGTTTAGGGTCTTTTAAAGCTTAATTAAAGCCTATAAGTAGCAAGTTTCGGGGTCTTTTTTGTGGCGGCGTAACTCAGGATAGCCCAAAATTAGCAGTTTAGGGCAAAATTAGCTGTTTTTGGATTAAATAATGAGAGTCTGTGGAGGAGGAGGAGTATTCTGTATTTTTCGAAGCATTATGATGAGGGTGAATGGCATGGAATTTCGAAAACTGGCCTATCCTTTTTTTGTCCCGTGCTGGGTACTCTTTTGAGGAGTGGGGGTGATCTCGTAAAGTACGTGGGAAATTGTCTATACTCAAGTAAAATAATCAATCAAACACACCAACGCTTATCAATCAATGATGTGTTTACGAGAGAAAATCCCCCCCCCCCCTGTTTGGCGGCTGTTGGCTTAATGTTTTGTTGTTTTTCCCTTCAGGAAAACCCGTGTCAGAACAAGGGTGAATGTCAGGATGACTGCGTTGACAAATCTGACTACGTGTGCAAATGCGTGGGATCGTTCATCGGGAAAAATTGCACGGAGGTAAGTTTTGTTGGGATTCACCAAAAATAACCGTAAGGGGTGGCTTTAACATTTTTTATTTTCACTATTCCAGGAGGCCGAGTTCATGGGAGCTCGAGTCGCCGACATAGCCATGATAGTCGTCCCAATATTGGCGATAATCATCATCGCCGGTTTTGTCTCCCTGTCCGTATTTCTGATGATGGCGCGGAAAAAACGAGCGACTCGAGGCACTTACTCCCCAAGCTCGCAAGAGTATTGCAATCCTCGCGTTGAACTGGACAACGTCATGAAACCCCCACCAGAAGAGAGACTCATTTAGTAAGGTAGGCCGCACGATTTTTTTTTTTTTTTTTTTTTTCTCTCCTTCTTTCTTTCAATTTTTAAGTCACTAGTTCGGTTTTATAATATTTATTACCTTTAATTCTGTAAATTTCATGTATTTTTGTTGTGTAAAAAATTTTTGATTAGCTTTACTATCGATTTTTCGTCTGTTTTACGTCGCTGTTGTATATTTTACTTAAAAAAAAAATGAACCAAACCAAAGGCAGAGCGTGGAAAGTTAGTTATTTTTCAAGTATGAATAAGCCTTAAAAGGGATCGAAAAAGGGTTGAAAGGGGTGATCTTTGTTCTTTATGCCTCCCCATAGGTTGGGGAGGAAGGGGAACCCGCCAATAATTTTTATATTTATTTAATTTTAAGCTAGAAGTTATTAATTACTCAATTAATTATCGATTTTAAATTAATTACAATGTGCCTTTATAAATCGACTGTTTTTTCGACAAATTTAATAATTTTACACTATTGTGATATAAGATGTACTCTTTTAATAACTTTTAGACATTTATTTGTTTGTATACCGGATCTCTTGTGACTGACGACAGTATTTTTTATACATTCCTAGTGGACAAATGCTTAAAATTGCACGCATAAAATGTTTTTTATATGAATTTAGTTAGCAAAAAAAAGCCCACAATGAACATCGGGTGAATTTATCCGTCCACTTTTTCGAATAATATGGGGATTCCAAGAATCAATTTATACCTCTCGTTGGATATATATTTTTAAAATCGCTAGGGCGTTCAAGTTGTATGCAATAAGAATCATTTTTCAAGGAATTTTGTTTTTAAAAAAAAGAGGAAGTAATTCAAATATGACTATATTTTTCATTTTAATATTATTTTCAGGTAAAAATTGCACTTTCACATTCGAATTTGAAATTTCCCAGCCTTCGTTATATATTTGACGCCTTTGAACGGTTTGTACTTTTCGCCGTACATGTCCAGGCGATTAACTTTCAAACCCGAAACGGCCATTTGATTAATGGTGAACTTGACCTGAAGAAAAAGTCGAAATTAACGAGGAAAAAACACCCTGAAAAAAAGAAAAAAGATTCTCACGTTTATCGTCGGCTTTGAATCGGCTGAAGTGCCTGTCTGACACGCGATCTGCAATAGCATCAAGACAAAAAGTAAAAGGTAATTTCGTTTTTACACAAAAAATTACTGAACTGTTCCCTGAAGGTTAGGCAGTTTTGTTACGTCGATGCGTCCAATGTCCCAAACAAGTAACCGACTGACGGGATCGAAAGAGTTTTTGCCTTGATTGCAATTAAGTACGCAGTTGGTGACTGATTTTGGCATTGGAATCTCAACTATGACGTTTTCAACCTGTGAAATTTTATTTTATTTTTTTATGAACAGAAAAACGCTACGGCTTGGTTTACGAGCTCTAATGCTGTGGTTTTACTGAAAGTGTGCAACCCATTAAATTGAGGGGGGAGGTCTCATACGTATAATGAAAACAATTGTATAGGTTGCACATTGTTCACAGAAACAGAGCATAGAACTCATGGATAGAGCCGAAAAAGAAAAGATAAAAAAAAACGGACTGTTCGTCCGACTGTTTGCTTCGGCCCGACAGTCAAGTCCAACCGTCCGTCTTTCCAATTGAGGGAATGTCTAACGTAAATTGGAATGGCGACTATGCTTTGCGATCCTATGTGGTAGGACATGAGTCGCATGTTACCGTCTGGTGGAATGAACGACAAAATTCGTTCTGACTGGAAAATTTCACAAAGACATAGAAAAACGTTGGCTTCCTCCGGTAATCAACACTTCTTTTTTTTACCTCCCATCGTTTAAATCTAACGCACGGATGAAAACTAACATCATCGAATAGCCGCGGATTCATAAAAGAGAGCGTTAAATCGGGCATTCCGCTTAATTTGACGCAACAGTCAATCTGCGAAACACACACGGAATGTGAAAGTAAGTGTCGATTTCTAGGGCACGGACAGCGGGGGTTTTTTTTATTGTAGATTTTGTGCACACGAACATATCCTTGAATTTCAGCGAAAACCGTCGACCCAGACTTGTCAATAATAGCGTCGACTTCTTCAACAACGTCAAAATACGCTTCGTTGTTCGTATATTTGACTCCGGTTCGTCGCCAGGGAACGTTCGACAGTTGGCCGCTGGGTAGAATTGAGCTCACACTATGGGAAAAAAAAGAAAAAAAAACGTCAATAACTAAAAGGTAATCTTCCCCCTTAGTTGTTCTTACTTCGATTTACCGGTTACCGTGTTTGCGATAGTTCTTAAGAGATTAGGCGGTTTGATCAGTTCTTTTAAAATGTTCGATTCGGTGGCTAGTGGAAACCCATTGTCTAGCATTTCATCAAGTAACTAAAACAAGAAATAAGTGTTTTGATTTGGGTCGAGTGGATGAGCAAACAAACAATTTGCGCCTTGACTTGACGGACTATTTGTGCCCTAAGAACGGTTAAACTGACTATACCTATTAACAGGTGATACCTATCCTGAGCATAGTAAAATCGACCATTCGCGCATCAAGAATGGCTAAACCAACCATCAGCAACTTAAATATGGCAAAACTGACGAATTCCGCCTTGAAAAAGCTAAATTGATTACTTGTGCGCTAAAAAAGTCGGAACTGGCGATTCCCGCTCTAAAAATGTCCAAGCTGCCTTTAAGAGTCTTAAAATTGGATCAACTGACAATTAGTGCACCGAAAATGACAGAACAGATGATTCCTGCTCCAAATGACAAAATCAACCACAAAATGACCAAATCAACCATCCGTGCGCCAAACTGACGGTTCTCACGCCTTGACTTGACGTAGTATTTACGCCCTATAAATAGGGAAACTGACTATGCGCCCTAAAAATGGACAGATTAACCATTCGAGCTACAATGCTGATTTTTTTTTTTTATTTTAATCAGCAACACTGATTCTATGTGCCCTAAAAAAAAAAACTGACAATTTGCGCTTTAAAAATTCTCTAACTGCCTATTCACCCTTCAAAATTAACAAAAAAGTCTTCAGGTGTGCCCTATTTATAAATAGTTACTGACGATTCGCGCCTTGAAAAGGCCTAAACAGATTATTCCTGTCCTGAGAATGGTAAAAACGACCATTCGCGCGACAAAAAAAGCCAAACTGAGCCTTCACGCCTTGAAAATGTCTAAATTTACCATTCGTGCCCTTAAAAAAGCAAAACTGGCTCACGCCCTGGATTCACGTCCTAAAAATGGCATACTCGTACTCAGACGTGGATCCAGGATTTGTTCAAGGAAGGGGATTGGGCAATTATGTGCTAAAAATGGCTATAATCGCGTCTCAAAATTTCAAAACTGACGATTCGTGCATTGAAAATGACTATTTGCGCCCTAAAAAAAATTGGCCAGGCTGAGCATTCAAGCCACAAAATCGGAAACACTGACTCTATGCTCCCTAAAAGTAGCTTAACTGACGATTCACGCCTTGAAAATGCCTAAAAGACGATTCCTGTCCTTAAATTGGCCAAATTGACCATTAGAGCCTGGAAGAATGGAAATTACTTGCTCCCAAAACAGCAAAACTGACCATTTCGACTGGTAAAACTGATGATTCGAGCACTGAAAATATCGCACTGATTTTTCATGACTTAGAAATGACCATACTGACAGTTTGCGCCGTAAAAATGGCCAAACTGGCTATTCACGCCCTAAAATTAGTAAAACCAACTCTATGTATAGCGGCCCATCAATGGTTGAACTGATGATTGACGCTTTGAAAGGCCCTAAACGGATGATTGATATACTGAAAATGGCAAAGTCGGCCATTATCGCGCGTCAAAAATGGTCAAACTGAACCTTCGTGCCCTGAAAATGTCTTAAATGACGATTCATTTCTAAAAATAGCAAAACTGGCTAGCCCTAAAAATAGCATACTCTTACCAGAAATTAACGGGTCGAAAATTAACTAAACTGATCATTTGCGCCCTACAGAGGCTACAGACGACTCGCGTCTTCAAAGTGGCTATCGGCACCCAAAAAAAAACTGAACCTCCGCGCCTTGAAAACGACGAAATTGCGGACAATCCGCGCATTAAAACTACCAAAACTGATCATTTGCGTCTTGTAGACGGCTTAAATGACGATTCGTGCCATGCTGCTCCTAAAAAATGGTCAAACTGGCTATTCGCGCCCTTAAAAGATGAATTGGCTATTAGCGCCTTAAAATCGATTAACTGACCTTTCGCTTCCCCCCCCCCCCCAACAGGACCGAGTCCACCGTACAAACTAATTACTCCCCCCCCCCCATTCCACAGACGGTTACAGCAATACTCGCTCGCGCTATAAAGTGACTTGACTGACTACTCGCTAGGCAGTTTTATGGCGTGAAGTCCGAATGTGTCGAATTTTTTGCGGACCCATTGAGCACCCGGACATGGCTGGGCGGTAAGGGTACGCCAATGACAATGCGTGGGTCTCCACCTGTGCCTCAGGGACACATGAATCCCTTGAATATTTGCGTATCTGGCAAGAAAACGCCCCTCCTTATTTAGGTATTCATTTTTTTTTAATTATTGAATTGTTTTTATGTGTTACAAAATTACCTATTTACAAATAATTTTGTAATTTGAAAATTCCTCCCAAGAAAAAGTCCTGGGCGCGCCACTCTCCTACTCATTCTTTCCTAAACATAAGTTTTGCCTTTTTAGGCCTCGGAATCGTCAATTTAGCCCTTGTCATGGCGCATAAAATCACTTTGGCCAATTTTGGGAGCATAAATGGCCAGTTGGGCCATTTTCAGGGTATTAAATCGTCAGTTTAGTAAAGTTTGGGGCCCGAACGGTTTTACAGGGTGTCGACCGATCTGGGAAATTCGGGAAACCCGGGAAAAGTCCGGGAATTTTTATTGGTCAGGAAATACCCGGAAATAATCCAGGAATTTTGTAATTGGTCCGGGAAATTGTGTTACCTCTTGCTTGACTGGAAAATGAATAAGAATGCGAATGAGAATGGAACGATCACCATCCCGATGAATGTAGATATACGAACTATAATTTAATTTTTCAGAACAGACCCATTGAAAAATAATCAAGGCTAGGATTGTCTTTATAGTGTAATTAACCTCATCCGCCATCCCACTGGATTACTTCTGTGCTGGAATCCATTCTTCAACACTATGGAAAATATTAGGGAATCGTATCCATTTTCGCCCGAGAAAACCCGGGATTTTCAAACCGGAGTCGTGGTTGGCACCCTGGTTTAGCTTAGTGAATTTGAAGGCGTGAATCGTCAGTTTGCCGTATTACGGAGGCCCATGCTTCGTCATTTTCAAGACGCGAGTACCATTTTTAGAGCGTAATTTTAGTTTTGCCATTTCGTCATTGTAGGACTCGAATTTTTACCAATTTTCGAGCGTTAATTGCCAGTTTGCTATTTATATGACGTGAGTAGTCGGTTCAGCCATTTTGAAAGCGTGATTGATCAGTTTGACAATTGGCCGTACATAGTCATTTTTGCCTATTTTAAGCTGTGAACAATCATTCTGGCTGTTTTAAACCCGTGTCTTACGTTAGCGGGAAAGTGATGTTATGTGGTTACACACATTACAAAAACGCAATGGTCGGAATCTACGGGCGTTTCTCGCTGTGAACGATCAACACGCTTGAATCACGTGCATTGAATCGTAAAAATCGCCATTTTTAGGGCGTGGAATAGTCACTTGGATAATTTTCATGGGACGAATCGCCAGTTTAGTTCAGTTTATAGTACGACCGATTGGTTTAACAATTTAAAAGGCTTGAATCGGCCGTTCAGTTATTTTCAAGACGCGAATGGTCGCAGTTCGGCCATTTTTGGTATCGCTAATAGTCGGTTTTGTCAATTGTGAGGCACAGATTGCCAGTTAAGCATTTTTCACGGTGAGAAATAAGACCGCGTTCACACTTGAAATTCCGGCATCCGATTCCCGTATCGAGGATACTAAAAGTACACTACAGTCAAGGCGCTCCTTCACACTTAAATTCCGGAAACGTATACTTTCAGTATCCGATACCGGAATCTTAAGTAGTATTGCAGTGATGACGACGTTGTGGAGTTTTGAATCAGTAATTCCGATCAGTTTTTTGTCTCTCCACTTTATTTTTTTTCAAAAAACGGCAGAACCGGTTCTTTCGACCCGCTTATGACGAGGGTGATCCACCGTTTCATTTGTATGACAGTACTGGGGCACTGATGATGAAAACTTGAGTTTTCGAAAACCGGTTCTGCCGTTTTTTTGTTTTTTTTTTTAAACAAAGTGTAGGAGAGACAAACTGAAAGAACTGATCGGAATTACGGAATCTTAAGTATGAAGGAGCGCGTTTGCCGTATTGTATTTTTAGTATCCTCGATGCGAACCGAGGTAGAGGCGAGGGGGCGGACCGCCCCGGGCCCCCATCAGAGGGGGCCCCCGAAAAACTTAAAGAAGGAAAAATTACGATCTTTAGGTTCTATGTTCATGAAAGTGGGTACGTAAAAATGAGTTTTGCTATACGGTTGGACAGCGATATTGGCTCTTTTCGACGATTTTCAGCCCATCCGACCTGGGCCCGCCAGGAAAAACTCTACTGAGGTAGTTGCTATGGCGAGACAGTATTATTTGTGATGTACCGTCATTGGATTCAGCTTGCGAGAATTTTTTTTCTCGACATGTCTAATTAGGGCCCCTGGAGAATGGAACGTTGTATAGGTGATCACTAATCAGCAAAGAATAGGTATGGCTGAATATTCGATTTAGCCCATAAAGCGCTATTTTGAAGCCTAAAATTGTGAAAAATCGCGCCTTCTGGAGCGGCTAAAATAAAGAAAATTCGCCGAACTCAAGTTTCTTCAGGTCCTTGAGCCGTTGAAGTTGAGAAGGCGCATTAATATGCTGCTCTTGGGGCCAGTATACGCAGCAAAAAGTTTGGAAAAAGCGCCAATATTCGTAATTGAGAAAAAATCGCTCATTTCACAGTGAATAGGGGCCACTTTACGGCTAAAATGAGAACATAAATTCCATCGTGCTGTTCTTTGGCCAAACTCGTGGCTAAAATGCGCTAATTCAAAGCTGTAAAAGTGAAAAAAATTGCGCCTATAAATGAAAACAAGAAAAAACGCTAGGTAGGGCTGAAATTGAAAGTGGGGCTTAAAATGAAAAATTATCAGCTAAAATTAGGTGAAATGATGATGAGAAAAATCACTAATGAAATCACTGCTAAAATTGAGAGAAATCACATTAAAATTAAAATGACAAAAAACGCTAATTCGCTAAGGCTAATTCTCGGCCGAAATTGGAAAGAATCACCAATTAATTTGGGCCTGAAATTGAGGAAATTCGCTGATAAAGTCTAGAACAAACAATAATCCACCCCTCTCATCTACTTTAAGCTCCACTTGGAGCTTATTTGATGGCTATTCTTTATCAGCAGTGATGAGCAATCCAGTTCTTTTTTACATCGTTGCTCGTGACGTAGTTAAGGGGTTGTGACCCCTCCCAACAATCTGCACATTGGCCGCTATCATGTCTTGCCCCTTCTTGTCCTTCCATTTCTCTTAAGTCCTATTGTTTGATTTGTGGGAAGCTATTGCGAAGGTCACGCGAATGCTGTTATTACGTCATCAGTCTATCTAGCCTATTTCAAATGGGTCCCACAACCCAATAGTTTTAAAAATTAATAAAAAAATATAGGGCCTGATTCTATTTCATATTTTATATTTTATTTAGTATTTTATATTTCATATTTTATTTAGAATTTTCATGAGTTTTGGTGGTACCCAAGCTATCACGGCAGCATGATTTTGGAAAATGTGTTACTTCCTCACTAGCGATTTTTCTAAATTTTGGCAATGAAGTTCACTCTTTGTATGGATTTATCCACGAATCGGCTCTTTGATCTCTATTTTAGCCTCGAAACAGAGCTATTTCTTAAATTTCGCCGCGTTTTAGTGATGTCTTCCAATTTAACCACGAACTAGCGTTATATTGCCTCAACTTCAGCAGTGAAGTAGCGTTGTCGTCATAATTTAGAGCTACGAAATAGCGCTTTTTCCCAATTTCCTCTCCGGATTTATGTTCTTTTGCTCAATTTCAGCCTTGCGAAGTTGTCTCCAGAAATCGCGAACTGGCATTTTCTCATAAATTGAGAAAAATCCTGATTCACAGGTAAAATTGAGGGAGTGCGCTAAAATGATGAAAAGGCACTAAATTCGCTGCTAAAATTGAGGGAATAAGGGCTAATTCGTAGCGAAATGTGAAACCATCGCTAATAATTAAGCGTTTCCTCAACTTTGTACCGTTTTCCATTTCCATAAAATTCTACTTCGATGGCGAGCATTTCCACCCGTCTTCTCTGAATTATATCATATGGTAACGGAGAAGACGGGTGGAAATGCTTGGCTCCAGAGCGGAATTTTACGTTACTGGAAAACGTCATTAGTTAAAATTTAATTTAGCCGCGGATTCATAGCTACGACGGTGCCTCCAGAAATCAAATTTTCATCATTTTTAGCAGTTAATACGCGATTTTTCTTTATTTTAACAGCGAATGAGCGCTGTGTCTCAATTTGACCACTGAATTATAGCGATGGTTTCACATTTAGCTACGAATCCACGCTTATTCCCTCAATTTGAGCAGCGATTTTAGGGGCTTTTCTTAATTTTAGCTGAGAATTAGCGCTTTTCCTCAATTTAAGCTGTGATTCAGGATTTGTCTCAATTTTAGCAGCGAATAGGCGATGTATTGTCGTATAGCAGCGTATGAGCGCATGTTTTCAATTTTAGTCGCGAATTAGCGCTTTTTCTCAATTTCAGCCACGAAGTTGCCATCAGAAATCTGAAAATGGCGTTTTCTCAATTATAGGTTTGATTGGTCTCTTATTCTCTACTTTAGCCGTGAATTAGCACTCTTTCTAAAATTTAGTCGTGAATTAGCTCTTTTTCACAATTTTCAAACCGCAAGTAGCCCTAATCTCATTATTACAAGCATTCGTTCTAATCTCGGCCTCTACACATGAGCATAAAACGAATGAGCGACGTAATTTGTCCTCAAGTCCTTCAGATTGACAAGAACGTAAATGCCATGTGGTGAAGACTGCTTCGGGTTGGCCCTAAAAACATGCTCGAGGAATTTCAGACGGTTAATCCGGATAAATTTCAGATCTCTAACCGCGTTCAGATTAGCCCTTTGGTCCAAACAATCCGAGTTGCCCTTGTGTTCAAAAAGTGCAGATTAGCCCTTTGGGCCCTAGGGTGTCGATATGTACATAAATACCCCCCCCCCTATCGCAACGTTGATCACAACCCATATACGATTGCACATACATGTATATTATGTTTATCTCCGGGCGAAGAGCCTGGGCTATCTGGCAACCCTAATGGTGAGTACGTAAAAGTGCGGTGAAAAGCGTCATTTCCACCCCTCGCATAATATGAACTCTAGAATCACTTACTTCGTAAACCACGACGTAATTCTCTTTAATTATACTCTCCGTGCACTCCCCAAAATAGTCATCGAAAGTGTCGACGACTCGATGAAGAAACTCTATGACAAATAATGGAGGCACTACGAACATAATAAAAATCCCTTTCTTAGCCCAATCTGAACAATATCATTCCAACAAAAAAATTACAATCCACCCATACCTTCAGTCATACACACAGCCACGTAGAACATAGCACATCGGTGAATACTGATCAAATAATGGTGCGGCGTGGGTATCACCGGTGGGATGTCCTCGGGACTGCCCACTTTGCGTTGTTCATCGAAGAAATAATCGCAGACCGAGCGTGAAATAACGCTCTTCCAATGTTTTTCCATGAAAACATCACTTTTTTAAGTACCAAAATAGTCGAGCATTAGATCAGTTTGTCAGTGAAGGAACAGAGTTCAACCAAATTTTTACCCGGAAGTATTAATGATGAACAAGCTGTGAATCATATTCGCCGAGGAAGTAGGCCCAAAAGTACGATTTTTTAGGAGTAATAGGACATTGTATAACTCTAAACTTCAAAAATACAAAATAGAGCATTTACATTTACGTAAAGTGATAAGTGAGACGATAAGCCACCGAGTGGTCGTGCTTGTCGTTCGGAGTGCGTAATGTTGGTCGACCTTATCACTGGTCGACTGTAATCAGGGACAACTGTAATCTAGGTCGACTGTAATGTTGGTCGACTTGTTATCAGCTAGTTCAACTTTTTCAGATTTTTACTCTGAGGTCAGCAACGACTTTGGATGGCTAACTTCGACTTCTGTAAGCCATCCGTGGAAGGTGGTCGGGTTTGGTAAAGTTGCCATTTGAATGAGTGGACCAAACGCAAGTGCCCCAGACCCCCTCCTCACGAGACTGTCACTGTCACTCTTAGAACCCACCACCACACCATACCGCTATTTTCACAGTTATCAGTTGAGTCATGCTGTTGTGCTAAGCTCCCTTTATTCTAATGACATTTTAGGCCTGCGACGGTGTTGTAATTATGTTATTCGTTCGTTAATAATTGAGAATCCTGTCACGCCAATCGAGAGGTAGGTAATCCATTAGGAATACTGTGAATTGGCTTGGTACATAACTTCTTTTAACTATTGTGTTTTTGGGTTCACCAATCATTTTCATCATCATGACATTTTTGCCAGTATCATCGATTTCATCGGCGAGGACAGGAGCATTGAGCAACGCGTTAAAGCAGGGCGATGCAGTGTTAAGTGTGGGTCAAATCGTGTTTTGCTTGGAAGCGTGAACAAAACGACCGAGAAAAACTATATACCTATTCGGACTTTGCCTACAGACTAGTCATTTGTCGGGTCCTCTTCATGAGGTCAACGTTCCTGTAGACAACGAGGAGAAGATCGTGGACGCAAACTGCTCTTGTACAGCTAACAACTCTGCTAGCAAAATGCTAGCACGTCGTCGCGGATGTCTTCCTGCCCAGGTACTTTCTCTCGTTCGATTCCCCCATAGTGTATAATGTTGAACACTATGCGTCAATTAGGCTCACAATCAGGAGCTTCTCTCCTACACGCCAAGGAAACGGTGGCCCACGAAGCTCCTGCGCTTTTTCTTCGCCTCCACGACAGAAGGGACACCGTCGCAGCCTCTCTCCCGTTTGGGTTTCGTACTTTACTACCTTTCTGTCTAAAAAAGTGGTTGAATTTTTCAATGAAAAGGTGGCACTTGATTCTGAAAGCGTGCGTGACATTTTGCTGACGAACACGCTAGTCAAACAAGTAAGTCATTTTTGAGCATGTTCGCTTCCCAGTACCCTGATGTACGCTTTTTTGCAGGTTCTGGGACCTGAATGAGCGAAGGAGGTTGTCGGATCACAGCATCGAGGGCTTACGAACTTTTGACATACTGGGACGTTAAATTCAAGAACTTGTATCGGTCCTCTTCCGCTGGTAACAACGCAACAAGACAAACATGGCCGAGAAACTGAATCGGTGGCGCGAAGGTGGTATATGAAACCACTTCCCTGTGCAAAATGCAAATCGTGGGTTTCGTAATTTGTTCCCGGGTCCCTTGGCTCGGGTGCAGCCCCGACGGTGTTGTGAATAAGATACCTTATTCGAGATCAAGTGTCCGTTCTCTTGCCTGAAATGCACTTTGCGTGATTTCGTATAAAAACTGTGATTTTTCAACCGTGAATGAAAGTGGGGAAGTAAACCTAAGACACAGGAAAAAAGAGAGACGTTCACGTCGCGTGAAGATTACTTTATTACGGGACCGGTTTCAGCTGCTGCCAGCCATCTTCAATCATTATATAACATAAAACAATAAATAATTAGCTAAAAGCCATACCCCTTCAAAAAACAAAGGTAAGGCTTCCGGAACCGTGAACCAATAACAAATCAATGTCTCTCTTTTTTTCTGTATGAAACCGTCGTCGCACCTCCGGCCTACAAACTCTTGGTCAGCATGCTAAGACACAGGAACAAATACTATGGCCTAAATTGAGTTCAAACTCGGACTTCCGTGTACGCACAGGGGCCAACTATAGATCGACAAGTTTCTAATGGATCCTGAGGGCCCAAATTTCCAGATGGTTCTAGGAACGTGAGCTTAGAAAGATAACTGAATTTACCACTTCTTTCGGTCCATAAGAAACTTGTTGATCAATACTCATTTACGCCACACTGTGGGACGCAGCCGAAAACGTGGGCGTATCTCAGCATAATCTGCAATTAAAATGTATTGTAAACATCGTACCTAGAAACCATGTACAATGATCGTGAGGGCTTGCGGACCTTAACGTTTGGCTTAAAATAAAAACGTTTTCAAAGGAATAAAAACTTGTGCTGGTATAACCTCGAAAATATCAATTCCAATATCAATTCTGGAAGTAACGACCAGGATTTGATTTTTCCAAAATAAACCCAGGGACGCAGTGGTGCAAGCTTTCATTCGAATGGGAAACGACAAAAAACTCACCAAAAATTAATGAGTAATTTAAGGTATAAAAAATGGGGTCACCGATGACAATCAAGTCACTAACTTAATCAACCGAGATAATTATGTGCTTGCATCTCACCTATACATGCACACGTTACGTACTTATTGACTACCGTAATTCGTTCCAGTGAATTAGCCTGTGCTTACATTCAAAATTTTTTAAATAATTGCAAAACAGTGACAATAGGAAAATGCAACCAGTTTCCCACTTTTTAAGCCGATCTAGAATATTAATTCTCCTAAAAGCGGAGGGGGGCATAATTTCACCGTCATTATTACAATCTCACAACTCCATTAGTGAGTTGATAATTATTGATCTCTTTTCTCCAAAACAATAATTAAATAAACTAAATAAAACCATTTTAATTGTCAGCGTCAGGACTAATGATTTTTATCCTACGTCGATAATTTCATACCGGCTTCCGCTGAGGGGCGAATCGATCGCAGAACGCTCGGCAGACATACGAACTACACATACAGAGAAAAAACCCGCCAAAAAAGAGCGTATCAACCAAAGTATTAACGGTCGCACGACAAAATAGGGGTCTTAGCACTTCTTGACTTGAGTGCATCGAAACGGCAAACATTTAAAACCAAAGTAAAAACAAATAAACTGTATTAAAATAAATAATTAAAAATATGAGCTGAAAAATATGCAGCCAACGTTGAGCACCTGAAATTTTGGTGTTACATCGTATCGTAAAATTTTGAATTGGATGCACTTACGCAGATTACTTTATCTCTTCTTTAGGACCTTGAAATGTATTTTTACAACGTTTATATCGAGTTGAAAACTATTTATTGAGGGAGGCAGTGAAATTCTGGAATACTCAAAATCACGAGTAAAATATCCCGCAACAATCTTCGTCTACGCCCTAGTATGCATGACGTTTGAAATCACCACAAATCCGTGCGCTGGGTCTATTAGACCCGGCTATATTTATACTAGATTTTTGGCATTATTTTTCTCATAAATTGCTATTTTGAGATGTTACATTATTTATTTAGAGGATCAAGCCCGATTTGAACCATTTCAGTCATGCCAACACCCTTAAAAAACGTTTTTGTTTTCAACTGTTTCGGATATTGAGCTCTAGTGAGGTGATCAAAGCAAGTCGCCCGTACGGTAATCTCGGAATAATCAAAAAGGCGGAAAATGTGTAATTGAAAAGCTAATATGTATACCTAAACAATCCTGTTACAAAACAAAAATAATACCAGCTATCAGAATAGTGTTGTTAGCGAATTTTGCACCAACGAAATGCGTGCTCACTGCAATCTATTCGGGAAAGAGTTACATCTGACGATTCATAACTGGCTTTTATTATTTTGACGCGTCTAGATGTACAAAAAATAATGAAACGATGTATGGTACAATTTTACGCTTACAAAAACAGCTTTCCATGCGCAAGGCCAACCAAAACGAACACCTCTGAGCTAGTATCTCGCACTGCAAGCGAAAGAGAAACTTTACCCTCAAAATGAACCTATGACTTATGACAACTGATTTTTGGGCCAAAGCGCGTTCCGCTTTTCTTCGAGAGTTATCTTGCTAACAAGAAAACGGCCATAAACATACGTATATGTCGCATCCACTTGGCGAAATTGTCCACTTCATGAAATAGATGTCCATTTCACGAAGTGGTTCCGGTTGTCGTAATTTTAAAAAATTACGACATCTGGACACAAAAAATGTCAATTTCTTGAAAAGGAAATCGCGTTTGTCCAGTTGCTGAAATTAAGCTTCCTTACTGCAAGTGGATGCACGTCATTTTTTAGAGGGTTTTTGAGTGCTCAATAAAATAACCTTTTTAAATAGTAAAACAAAACTTGTTTCAGCATCAGAGATTCCTCACTCATCCATTTCAAGAAAAGGATAATGTTGTGCATCCACTTGCAGTGAGGAAGCTTGATTTCAGCAACTGGACAAACACGATTTCCTTTTCAAGAAATGGACAATTTTTTTGTCCAGATGTCGTAATTTTTTGAAGTTACAGCAAGTGGAGCCACTTCGTGAAATGGACATCCATTTCGTGAAGTGGACAATTACTCGACATGGATGCGACATATATGTATATAAAGAAATATAGATAGGGAAATATACATACACTTAGTCCCTCTTTTGCTATAAACCTTAACACTTGGCTTGTCTTCACTGAGGCGCCACGTTGAGGGGCCAAGTGTCATTTTCAATACATTCAAGCACTTCTGCCCCTTCAGCTTTAAGAGACCGCTGAGGCTCTAAAATGAATCGTCCTTCAAATATATGATTTCATCCATGCGGAAAAAACGAGCCTGGAAGTACTCGAATGATCTAAGCGCTACATCACTCACCTTACGAAATCCATCTTTTGTCTTATTTTGCAGGTTTTCTCCAAGATTCTTGCTTTTTCTCAAGCCGGTTTACTGTTTTCTTTGAGTTCATTTAAAAAGGAGGAATACGATAAATACGAAGAAAGGGAATGACAATGGCTGTTCACATTCCATTATTTTCAGAAAAATTGGTCAATTCGAGATCATTACTCATAATTTTGAAGTTCACATGTATACAGGGTGGTTCGGGATAAGTGTGGCAAAAAGTTTTGGGTAAAACTACGTCAAAAGTAGAGAAGAATGCGACCTTCGCGGATGTCCTATCTCCATTTTCCTAGGAGTTATGATTTTTTTAGTGTTTTTATTTCCTAACTGAATTTGCTCTAGGAAAACGCAGATTGCTCGACTCCTGTTACGATTTCCTCATAAAGTGACAACAGTTTCGGAAACTACGGAAGATTTCCTGTGCAATGATGGTCATTACATTCTTCAAAAGCATCACAAACCACCAGAGATCTGACATTTTTACCATTAAATTTCCAAAATCTCTAATTCTGTGCTCTAGAAAAACATATGCCATTTCAAGAAGGTTACCTGAAACGTCTGGCAAGTATCACAAAAACTTGCCCGGTGTCGGTGTCTGAGCTTTCCAATGGTGCCCTCACGGTCCAAATCATCAATCTCCTTCGACCCAAAAAATCAATTTTTAGATTAAAAACCGTGAGTTTTTTGATGCCAAAATGTCAACTGTTTTTAATTTTTCTCACCAATACTACACCTGTACTTTATGAACACGGCGGGGGAGGAGAGAACGCGAGTGAGTAGGTCTTGCATGCTGACAAATCATAAAATTCTCAGTTTCTGACACATCTTAAGAAGAATAAGATGAAAACGAAGGAAAAAGACTGCTGGAAAACTAAAAACAGTTGACATTTTGGCACCAAAAACTCACGGTTTTTAATCTAAAAATGGATTTTTTGCGTTGAAGGAGATTGATGATTTGGACCGTGAGGGCACAATTGGAAAGCTCAGACACTGTGCAAGTTTTTGTGATACTTGGCCAGACGTTTCAGGTAACCATCTGGAAATGGCATATGTTTTTCCAGAGCACAGAATCAGAGATTTTCGAATTTTATGGTAAACATGCCAGATCTTTGGTGGTTTGTGTTGCTTTTGAAGAATGTAATGACCGTAATTGAACAAGAAATCTTCCGTCGTTTCCGAAACTATGGTCACTTTCTGAGGAAATCGTAACAGAAGTCAAGCAATCTGCGTTCTTCTAGAGCAAATTCAGTTAGGAAATAAAAACACTCCTAGGAAAATGAAGATAGGACATCCGCGAAGGTCGCATTCTACTCCACTTTTGACGTAGTTTTACCCAAAAATGTTTGTCACACTTATTCCGAACCACCCTGTATAATGGGGAAATTGGAGACAATGGGGGACTGCAAAGATTTGACAGTCATTAAATAATTGAGTAAAATAAAAAAAACACTTTTTTTTTGCAATCAGACGCGGTTTTCTCACCTATTTGATTTTTTAATTAAAAAAATTACTAGACCTAAAGAAAGCTGCCAACTTTTAAGATTGCAGTGTATGATTAACCGACAGCTTTAGTTGGATTTGAAAACATTTGAAAATACAGCAAACTTTCGAAATTTCGCACATTTTACTCCTTCGGTTCATTTTTCATCCCCTGAATCCTACATTTAAAATAATATGGTGCACTGGGATGATTGGAAATTTAACGCTCTTTCGGAAGCGGTGGGCGTTCTTTGCTGAAACGGTGTATTCAGATTTGATTTTCGGCCAGAAATAAGCGAGGTACAGTCGTTTTAGTAACGCAAGGTCTATAACACGAAAAAAATCTTAAAAGTGAAAAAAGTCGGACTTCGTGCTGGGTGAAATTTTTTTTTGCAGAGGACATTTTTTGCCGCAAATGAGTAGCAGAATCGAACCCTGGCCGGTGGTGCGACCTTAACTTTAACACCCTGTATAGACCTTGCTCCTGAAGAACTTTGAAATTTGTTTAAAAATCACCAGGCGCACCAATCGGGCTGCAACTACTTGTAGTGTGGTAGCCACCCCACCTCTCCAAGAAATAGTAAAATCTGAACGGAGGAAGTAGGGAGGGGGGTGGAGAATCGGTGACAGACCCTCGTCACCCGGATGGACGCCGCGGTAGGGCGCTTGGTCGTGGTGATGGGTTCCTCGGGGCACGGATTCGGGTCACGCATGCGCGACACCCAAACCAAGCCGATACCCTCCAGCGGAGCGAATGTTCACACCAGTTGGGCTCGAACCACCAGTCATCGTCGTCGGAGATCTTCCTCAAGTGGGTAAGCTATCCCACTTCCTCAACCGTCGTCTGCCAGTCACCAACGTCGGAGATCTTCCTCAGTTGAGAAAGCTACCAACCTCAAATTGGATAGTCACACGAGGTGTACAGCTGACCTCTAGGAATCACTAAAGTCAGGAAGAAGATCGGCCCTGACCGGACTGGACCGATCCAATGCTGATGAATTATAAAGTGAGGCACCATTTTGAACTCGTACGATTTTTGTGGATTTTTTGACGTTAAAAAAATGGAGGTCATCGGGCGTTTTACCCCCCGCACATGTCTATGATCCGCCATTTCTAAATATTCGGCATGTGATAAAATATTGGCAAAGGGCTATTCCCTGAGTCCGAATACACATAGACAGATACGCACATACATAGACAGATCCGCATTGTGTAATTTTTTCGAGCCAAAATCTTCATTTTTTCGCTTCCCCACCCCATTTCACTGCTTTCAGAAATGTCGACCAACGTTCCGGTAGCTCTGGCCTGCTCTTGATCCAGGATTAGTGCGTTGTTTTCGCAAAAGTGTAACGAAACCGGGAAAATCTGGTGACTAGTAGCCATAGCTCATGAACTTCTTAACCAATGCGGTCATCAAGGCGGTCATCGGTCAAACGACCGAATGGTCACAAACCACAGCCATTTTGACCGGATGTGACCGAGATGAACTGAAGCGCAAACCTCGATTTGGACAGTCACTTTAGGTGTGCAGCTGAACTCTAGGAATCACTGAAATCCGGAAGAGGAACGGCGGACCGAACCAATGCTGATGAATTATAAAGTGTTGGCACCATTTTGAACTCGTACGATTTTTGTGGATTTTTTCACGTAATAAAAAAGGGGGGTCGTAGGTCAGCTCCCCCTGCCCATGAGCTATCACCCGCCATGAGGGGCAAGCTCCCTGTAACTGACTCGTGAAAATCCATCCGGTCAAATTTTTTCATCTCAATCTGACTAATTTTTCCCCCTTTCACCCAGTTTTTTTTACTTTCGCAAAAAGCGTATACACGTATAACCACAAGTTAGCTCTTGGTTGAAGAACAGCCTAACTTTTGAAAAAAAGCAAACAAAACCTCAAGAATCGTCTCCCATAAAGTTTCGAGGCGTGGAATTCACTGCTGGAGCAACCGGTTACTAGTTTAAATGACGGGTGGAACATCGGAGTGTTGGGGCATGGGGCCTAGAAAATCATGATTTTTGACACTTTTTTTCCGGATTTTTGCGGAAACCTTGCCACTCCCTGAACAAGAGCCCATTTTTAGTTACGAATTCTAGGTCGACCTCCACTGAAGCTCAAGAGTTCTCCTTTATTAAGGTGCAGACCTGGACTGCCCCGAACCCGAAACCTTCGGCACTTACTTTTAAGTAATTGATTGAGCTGGCTTTACTTTTTGTATTTTGTTAAGCCGGCTCCACAATGCGGTGTTTGCCGAATAACGAGCAAATTATTTATAAATTTCTAGCATTGCCTAGAAACCGACCAACTGAAAATTGAAAAATATTTTGCTCGTTATTTGGCAAATACCGCATGTGTGGAGCCGGCTTTCTGATTGTTTCAAGTTCACGTTCCTCTTATTTGTGTTACCCCTGCTTTTCTAATGAAACAAAAATGATGATAAAGGCTCTGTGAGGTTGTCTGTTATGGTCAAGTTTCAGACGTCTCTGGCAAACATGCATGCTTCCGATCCGACACCGACGATGCATTTTATTTAGATCGGTATGGGGACCATATGCATTAATACCTAATAATTGACGACTATTAGGCTTCTCAGTCCTCTCAGCTTGTGTTTCCAAACATGGGAATTGGGTTTCCACCAGTTCCGATCGGACATGCATGATCGGTGTCGGATTTCCCAATCAGCACAAAAAGTGTCAATAATGTTGCTGAAACGTCGTACATCGACAACATATTTGGTAACGTTTCAGTATCCTAACTGTGTTGATGTTTCAGCAACGTCGCTTTGCGATGTTGTTGACACTAATGCGTATGAATAATGCACCTCAAAGACTCTATTATCCAACGAATATCCGCAGAAACGTTGGCATGACGGATAATTACGCGAGGATGATCGAGAAGTAACTTTCTAAGTGACTCATTCCACCGAAATTATTTCGTTCGATTCATTTTTATATTGCAGTTGTAGTACACTGCACTAGAGTGTGACGAAAGTGATGTTCTATTATCTAATTACGGATTGCATCGACCGAAATTTTAGCTCTGTTCGTTTGTCAGTCCCGGGCTACTCCGTTCCCCCATAAACACACTTCCATCGAATCGACGTCTAAAAATAGATCCTTGATTGATTTTAATGTTTTATACGAGAAATGGTATTGTAGAAGAACCCTCTTCAAGAAAATCCAAGTTTTGAGAAATGTGCAAGTTCCTTAATATACTATCCTGAAACTGATGTTTTTGAGATTACGTAAATTGCCAGATCGGTCATATTAGCTCAAAGTGTAAATGGTATATGTAGCACAAATCTACCAATCCGAAGTGTCTGGGTCGAATCCAGAAAATATTTTTATTTATTTTATTTAATTTGTTCTATGCAACCCCTCGATACCGTTTCATATAAACGTTGCAATGTAACGTTACTTTTATGTCATTTTTATCAGTTTTCGCAACGTTTTGAAAATGTTCAATGTAACTTCGCAAGGATTCATTGTCACCATAGTGCGACGTTTTTGAAACGTAACTGTTGATTGGGTTCTCACTTATTAATTTTTAGTTTTAATATTAGATAATATTAGACTTTTGACGTGATCACTGGTCCATATAGTCATCGGCTCTCTGTTAGTATCAATGCGGGTGACTGAACACTCTGATTCCATTCTCTGATTGTTGGCTGATGCCCGAGGTGTCGAGAAAAAGGAATACCTACCACGCACTCCGCGTCGTAGGTACCGCCAGACGTTGCTGGCCCTTACCTGGCCTGAGCCCCATACTTGGCCCGAATTCATCAGCATAGTTGGTCCCATCTCTCAACTCGACCCGTTAGCCGCCACAACCAGCCGCGGCCGAGAGACACCAGTGTAGGTGGGCCTTATGAGCTCGAAACCAGGAAGGAGTCCCTGTCCGGGTTGCCTGAGCAGGGAAGGTGTTCCTGAACCCAGTCCCTGCGCCCCATCGGACGCCGCCAGCCTCATCTGAACGTTGGGCCCAAACCCAAACAAATCGTCTACCCATTGAACTGCTAACCCAACGCGCCTGCCAATAAGCCTCAACGACAAGGTCATCAAGAAGCCGGAGGCCCCAAGCAGTTCCTCACTCACTCCTCGGGCAAAAGACCAAGGCGTCCTACCCAGGCTCCACCGCCTGGAACCGGCACCGCAAGAAGTCCAGGTTGCCCAGGACGAGGCGGCGCTGGGGGACCCATGCGCGTCGAGTTCTGGAGGTGTCCCGGCATCCACACCCCTCGCCCACGACCACCTCGCAGACGATCGTTATTGTAATCATCCCCAAAAAACCTATCGAATAACACCAGTTTCAGGACTACGTTCTTCGATCATTTTCGTATTCAGCAACATAAAACCTGTAGCATAAGACCATTTTCCGGACTTCGTTCTTCCAGTTAATTAAAATTCCCTAAATTTCGTGAGCTTTACGAGCCACAGAGGGCAAATGCCCCAGGCAGAAGATCATATATTCGTAATCAGCTCCATAAAACCTTTCGAATGAGACCAGTTTCAAGACTATTATCTTCCGGTTAAATGCGTGGCCCAAATTCAGGAATTTAATTAGCAATACATTTCCTTAGGCCTCCGGACTCGTAAATAGGGGGATATGCTATCATTTTCGTGACTACGTTCTTCCGGTTAAATGGGACTGTCGCCAGCTCACGAACTATTACTAAAAGTTTCATAGCCATAACAGCGGTTTTTTCATGTTGAAAATGGTCTATAAAGGCCCGTTCACAAGCTCTATGTTTGTGTTGTGTGGTGTCTATGCAACCTATCAAAATGCTTCATTTTTCGAGGGAATAAATTTGTTTGGTTGCATAAATTCCACACAACGTAAACATAGAGCTTGTGAACGGGCCTTTAAGAGTGACGCTAAAATATGAACACATGATATGAACATGGATGTACTTAATTGCTTCCAATGCATTTCCCGTATCCGATTCCCGTATCGAGGATACTGAAAATACACAACTGCTAACGCGCTCCTTTATACTTGAGTTCCGATATTGGATACAAACTGAAATCTCAAGTTTAGTGCGAAACCGCCTTAAGAAGTCACCTGTCATATTACGGTTTGTTCAAACATTGATGCCTTCATCACCACATTTCGTGATGAGGAAAATATTAATGGATCTATGGGCACAAAACAAAGCCAAACTTCCTTGCAACGCCATCTCAAATTCCAATTATTTTTAAATATTGTCCAGAATAACACCAATAACCACAAACCTTTGAACATGTTAACTGAAAATTAAACATAAATAGTTACGAGTTGCACACAAATATATTTAAAATACAGTTTAAACAGGAGTAGGTAATATCCAATCAAAACTGATAAGGATTTAAGAAGTCAAAAAATTTAGATCCCGATGTGGTTCTGTTACAAAGTTCAATAATCAAATGGTCAACTGTGGAAGAGAAATGAGTTCTCGAGGTTAGCAGGCTCATGAAGTTGTTGTCCTAAGACTCCAAATCTGAAAAAGTTGAACTAGCTGATAAAGAGTCGACCAACATTACAGTCGACCTAGATTACAGTTGACCCAGATTACAGTCGACCAGTGATAAGTCGACCAGTGAAGACCACCCGTCGTTCGGGTGTAGTTGGACTTCCTGTGCAGTTGGTCATTCTGGTCGAGTTATCAGGGTTAGTTCCATTTTCCGTTAAACAGAGGGAGAGGGACCTTGTAATGTTTAATGTTATGACTTTGTGTTTCAAAATTGTGTCAAGCCAATTTTTCAGTGGAATTTGAGCTTTTTTAAGGGTCACTCAGTGTTATTTTAGCTATGCCGCGAATCATCGGGAGACTACGGCTGTGTTAGTGAGGGTTGTGAACGCCGGAATTCTTAATTTTTACGACTGTTCTTTGTAGGTGGCTCTCACTACTTTCTCTTGTGATTGTGTATGAATCAGCTTGACTCGGACAGTCGTCTAAAGTGCGGGTGCTTTACAGGCGTTTTATGTTTCAGGCATCGTTGAAAAAATGAACGGATTGCGTGCCTCGGACATGGACAGCCAGGAGATACGAAGCTCTGAGGCTTTCCTAAAAACATTCAAGGAGCCCAAGAATTGGAAGAATTGGGGTATCACCGTTGCCAAGGTAGGGATTCACCGCCCACCCCCTCAACATTTAAGGGCCTTCAATATTGTTGATTCCGTTTATTGACTGTGTACAAGGCATGCCCCGCTGCCTATTTATATCCCCGACCCTTTACGAAGGTGTTGTGTAGTTTTAGAGTAGTGGGTCCTTCCATATACGTCTATTGTGGGCACTGCAAGGGTGGAATTATTCATAGTATAAGCTTAAATTCTTTGAAATTCTCTCCGAAAGTAAGTCTTCTGTGTGCGAATGAAACGGGGCATTTTGGCGGGAGTCTCGTTCCCCCCTCCCCCCTCCAACATTCGTATGGATTTGTATGGAATTTTGGATTGCAGGGCTATGGAGATATTAAAACAATAGTCCTCGAGCCCTTTAACTTCCTATTTGTTAGAGGCATGCCTCTGGAAATGTTTCCACATTATGGTCCAAGGCTAGCCGATAGTCCATAGGTTGATCAGTTCTTGTTCGAGTCTAGGGGGTTGGTGCTCACTGGAACAATTTCAAGCGTTTGGCTGAATTAGAAAATTAATTTCGTGAGTTTGACTCTCAAGAAAAACTAAATGTCGCGAGCTGGGCTATTTCGAAGCCTTTAACGGATTTCGGCGCTCAGAAAAAGAAATTGTGTGGATCTCCTTAGCCTACATCCTGGCACGGATTTAATGTTTCTGGCTCTCTTAATGCCCAATTTCGCCGGTTTGGCTCTTTCGGAATTCAAATTTTGTGATTCTGGCTCGTCAAAAGTCAATTTGACAAAATGGACTATTTCAATAAGAAATCCGGCTCGTTCGAAGACCAAATGTCGTGACTCTGGGCGTTTTCATGAACCGAATTCTGTAGGTTTGATTATTTCTTAAACAAGTTCAATGATTCAAAAAAACTAATTTAGCTGATACACAAACCAAATTTACGGTTTGGTTCCTTCAAGACATGAATATCGCGTTTTTGGCACTTTGATCCCAAAAGCAGATGTTTGCTCATTCACCACAAAATCCAACTGTCGGGAAATTGATCCATTGAAACCCCAATTTCACAGATTTTCATTTGCTTATTCAGAAACCAATTTCGTGGAAATTTACCTAATTTATAACCAAGTTTCAGCTGGTTTTCATTATTTGGGAATCTAGATTTCGCGATTCAGCCTAATTGGAAAACTCAAATTTCGCTGATTTTTCTCCATTTCAACAACCGATTTTCGTAGCGTTTGCGCTCGCAAAAGTCTGTTTTGCAGGAGCGGCTTCTTTAAAATCCAAATTTATCGGATTTGTCTTTTAGAAAACCAACTTCGCGTGTTTGGCTCTTTCAAAGGCAAATTTCGCGGGGTTGGTTTCTAGAAAACTATTTTTTGCGCATTTGGCTCTTTCAACCCCAAATGTCACTAATTTGGCTCTTTTTTAAACCAATTTTGCGAGTTGGCCTCTTTCAAACCCAAATTGGATAGAGTAACTTATTTCGCGGCGGTTTTGCGGAAGTTTGACTCTCAAGAAGTAATTTCATCGAGGCTTTTACTTGTATGGAAATTACAATTTCGAGGTTTCGGACCATTGAGATTGAGATTTTATAGAATTAATTAGTTATTTTGTTGCAAGCCATTGAATCACCTTGAGGCGCTCATGGCCTTGTGAGATGGTCAACTGAGGCTTTCGAATCCAATTGTTTGGTCTAAAAGAACGCAAATACCTCCCCACCATCCACCCTTCCACTTTCATGCAGTGCCGTCTTTAGGCGAGGGCCCGGGGCCTCAGATTTTTCAATTTTTTTTTTCTAATATGGAAGAAAAATACTCGTCTTCTATCTCGTCTTGTAGGCGACCAACGTTGATCGAATCCTGGATAAAATACGTTTTGTTTACGAGCCTATATGTTTTGTTTTTGATTCTGAACCTGTAGAGCAACGACGAAGGGATGAGGGGGCGAAAAGTACATGAGGATGGGGGGGGGTCCACAGGAGAAAAGAGCGCTAGCTCGCATGGCTAAATGTGATAAATCACATATTCGTGGCCAAAATTAAGAAGTGATAATTAACGGCTAAAAATGAGAAAAGTGCTCTTATTGCTGGAATTGAGAGAACGACAATTCGCGATTTTCGTAGGCAGCTTAAAAAATTGAGAAGAATCAATAATTCGGGGCTAAAAATGAGAAACGTGCTAATTCATAATGTGAATACATCGCCAATTCGCTGGTAGTGTAGAGAAAAAGCGCTATTTCGCTGCTTAGATTGAGAAAATCGCTGATACGAGGCTAAAATTGAAAAAAAAAGTGCTAACTCATGGCTAAATGTGCAATCATTTCGGAAAAGCTTTAGTGCGCGGCCAAATTTGAAAAATGCGATAATTTGCGGGGCATCCTAAATTACTGACGCACACAAAAATCAACGGCACCTAAAAATAAAAATGCTAAAATGGAGGAAAAGTGTTAACTCATGGCATGGTTGGAAATAATTTCTGAAAACCTCTAATCCGGGGCTAAATTTGAGAAAAGCTGTAATTTTCGGGGCATCCTATTCCTAATTCACAAGCCAAAATTGAGAAAATTCGCGGTTTCAACGGCCACTTCGTTGCTGAGATAAAGTGATAAGCCATGGCTAAAGCAAAAGAAATTGCTAATTCGTGGCTAAAATCGAGAAAAACTCATATTGTTGACTAAAATTTGTGAAAAGCGCTCATTGATAGCTAATGTTAAAATAACGCTAATCGCGGATAAAATGAGAAAAATAGCTAATTTCGCGTCTAAAATTGAGAAAACCCGCTATTTCCTGACTAAAAGAGAGAAATCGCTAGTTCACGTCAGGGGCGTAGCCAGCCTTCGATCTAGGGGCGGAAAGCTTCACGTGAGAACAAGTCCCCAGAAAGATAACTCGGTAGCTCATCAATTATAACGCGAGAAATCGTCAATTCGACCCCAGAAAATAAATTGGCACAGTTAAAGGGTCGTGAACCGTCAAAACTAACGTCTTTGCTGTAAAACTGTCTTTTTTGCATTCTATTTCGGAATTGTCGTCGAATAACTGACAATTTTTTCCCCAGAAAGAGATATTTTTGGAATTGAACACAACATTGGGTTATTGGCAAGCCCGCAAAACCAACAAATCGAGGGTTTGGTTCTTCAGCGAGAATACACCGTGAAACGAGCTTTCTAGTGAGCCGAGACCCGCAAATTTGGTTCTATAGCTAGCAAATCCCACGAAATTTGCGTTGTAATGAGGTTGAACCACGAAAATACTTTGATTAGTATGCTAAAACTACTCATAATTGAACACTCCGAGTAATCTGTTCCCGTCGTTCGGGAAACTGTCAATTTTGGCCTATCTGTTTACTTGCGTTTCGACAATTTTGGCAATATCAAACTACAAAATCTGACTATTCGGTCGCGTTTATTTATTGTTGTGATCGAGTAATTCAATAGTGGTGGCTAGAGAGTTCCGTCTGCGTCGATTCTTATCTCTGGACTTAATGGCTGTCCATATTGTGGGTGCCGTCCGTGGGGGAAAATTCGTACGCCCCCTGAAAATGGGCCAAAACGGTCCAAAAACGTTGGAATTGTAGTGATAACTCCGTCTGATCGAACATCAGCTTTAGCTTCTCGTATTTCTTGTGTCGTTCAACCTCAAGGTACGCCGTTTCGATCCGTAAAATAAATTTTTTTTTTTGGACCATTTTTGTAGTGTTCCTAATTGCGCCGGACGCGGTTTACCGGCCCCTCGGCCATTGTTAAATTGAATAATGCAGACGGTACTGACCAAAACGCACCAGTAAGGACGTTCATACTCCTTAAAGGGGGTAAACAAAATTAGCGTTTCGCGATGACGTTGGTTTTGGACAGATTTGCTAGACTGTAGAGCATGGCACCACGATCCGCCTGCGTCGAGGCTCTTGCTTGTACTAAAAACTGGCCAACCCCTCGTTGAATCGAAAATCTGTTTCAAGTTTCCAATTACCTGTGGTAGGAAGTTTCGTCCAAGTTTAAATTTAAAGCATTTTCGTCCGTGGGTTGAAAGCGATTTTTTCAAAGTGTTTCGATTTGAGGCAGGCGCGCGGGTAATCATTTCTTCGGACAATATTAAAAATTGCCAAATACAGCTGGCTCCTGTTAAAACGCACCTTAGGTAGGCGTCTGAACCCCTCAAAGGGGGCAAAAAATAAGCAGTTGAGATGTCGTTGGTTTCAGCAGATTCGCTCTACTCCTGAGCGGTCCAGCGAGGCCCGCCTGCTGACCAACGTGGTATGAACTTGCTGTGGCCTGATTCTCTGCACACACGCGGCTGCCTTGGCCAACCCTCAGATCAGTCCTGAGTTGTACTTAAACAGCCAGCGTCTGTCAGGGACAAACTGTCATATTTTTGGGGGAAAAGGACTGATTCCGTGGGGTCTTCCCCCGAAAAACGTGATTTTGTATTGAAACGTATGTTTCTGGAGCAAAATTTCAGTTTTGTTTTTCCCCGGTTGGGGAGAGGGGTAATGGAGGACTAAATTTACGATTTCCTAGTAGAGTTATCGTTTGCATTGGAGAACCGTCAGTCAAGTTCGGTGACCGGATATGTTACTGTTTCCCAGGTTAACGTGGGCGGAAATAAGCCCATCAGTCAATTTCTGGGCTAAATAATATGCATTTTTAGCTAGAGTCCGTTTTTCTTATGGATTGTCAGTTTTGGGGGGTAAACTTGGCAATTTGTGGCCGCATTGTTTATGTTTGATGGATCAAGTCGTCCTTGCATACAGTCTGTACCATCGTCAAGTAACCAAACGTCTAGCTCACGTGATTCTCCCCCCTCCCCTCAACCCTAGCCACCATGCTAACCCATGCTAAATGTTGTAAATTTGTTTTCGGTTCACAGATACTACGTGACTACATGGTTCTTATCGATCAAATGGAGGGCAATATGGATTTTGCCGAGGCGGCAGTCGTCGTTCAGAATTCGACATTTTTTTATTCAAAAAGAGTAGACGAAGTCTTTAAAACCGTCGGAAATTTGTTGACGAGCATTTCTCATGTGTGAGTAGTACCGTCTTTTATAGTAACGTTCATTTTTTTTTACTCGACGATACTGGTTTAATGTAAACACAAGCGTTCAGGCATGAATCGTTGTAAACAGCGTCACTTTTCAGTTGTTGCTAACTGTTAAACCAATATCGCTGACTGCGATATTCTCTTTTCTCCTCCTACTCTTCCTTCTTCTTTCTTCTTCGTTTCACGATATCTAGGGGGATATTCTAGGACCCTTCCACGTAGCGCCCATGTTAAAATTTTGATTTTTCATTCGCTATAGCGCTACGCTGAAAGAGTTACAGAATTTGCATGGAGACCATTAATAAATTTGGAACGTTCATATTATTTTCGCCTAATTTTGGTGCAGTATTTTTGTACATTATTTCTATTTCGGATTGGATAGTTTATTCGACAGGCTTCTTTTTTTGCCATTTTTTTTTTTTTTTTTTTTAGCCAATTTCAATTATGTACAAAAAGTAGGGGGTTGGCGTCATTTATGAAGTCATAATTTCGTACACCCTGAAGGCTCGGCTTTGTATGAGCCTTATGATGAGATTTCCAGAGCTGGGCAGTTAAACGTTACTCGTTACGATCGCCCCTCACCAACAGCATTTTAACCTTGACTATTCCACTCCGGGAGCCTAGTTTGTACCGAAATTAAAATGTTGACCATGACCACTGCTTCTGTGCACACCTTAACTTTTCATCCAAATACCTTATTTTGATGAAAAGTATCCTCTCCTTCTTAGACGGAGCGGTTACCATCCTTCTCGTTTCCTCTTACAAGTAAAGAAAGCCATGCTAATCGGGGTTTGTTGCAAGACCAAAAAAGTATCACAACCCATATGTGCGACCATCAGGGCGAGACCAATAGTGCATTTTTGGAATGAAATGCACTAAAATAATTATTTTAGCCCAAAAACTGATTACCTGCCCAAAAAAATGCAATTTTGTGTTATTAGTTAGAAGATTCGGTCAAGAAACTTGGCAGATTGAACCGAATGGAATTTATGTTGTAGGGAAATGTGTAGAGGAGTGCTTGTGCGTGTTGTGATCGCCTCTATTAACTGTCACCTACGTGTCAGATAAAGTTTTCCTTCCCACCGAAAATTTGCTAATGAAAAAATTGAAAATTGCTAATGAGTAGCACTTCCCCGTTGTTGTAAAATCACGCGTTTTACGATGTCCTTGTTATCGGCAGATTTTCTCGACTCCAAAACTGACCAAAAAGGTCAGCTTTCGTTGGGTGGCTCATCCTCTTGAAAGCTGTCGATTATGCAGGGTCCTTTTGTTCGTGGTAAAATTCGCGCGGCTCCCTGAAAATGGGTGAAAATCACGAGAAGAAGCCCTTCAAAGGGCTCGTTCGATCGAAACTCCTGTCCTCGTCCAATTCCAGGGTACCCGGCCTAATATCGCACCAAAAAAGGCATTAGCAACCATTAAAGGGGGCCAAAATGAGGGATTCGTGATTGTGTTCGTTTTGGCAGATTTTCTCGACGCCCCGTAACGAATTTCCCGTTTTATTCCCAGAGCTCCTCACAAATTGGTGGTCCCACCAAAATCGTCCGAATAGGAAAGGACCGGGTCAGCCGTTCTCTCATTTTAACGTTCGTGCCTGAGTGCGAGAAGTAAACGTGGTCCAACTATTTAAGCAATTCATCAGCAAGTTATGAGGAGGTTACCGCAGGCGGCTACGAGGGAGGGCGCACGATACCCCTCACCTCACACAGTGGATTATCCGACATTTTGTTCGTGGAATTGGAAAGACAGCGTCGCTTCCCTTTATTTGGGTGCTAAGTCGTCTTGACAGTATCTCCCGGGAATGCCTGATAATTTTCACTTACATTCCTGAGGGTATTTTGTTGATGAAAATTCATTCGGCAAATTAGACTAGGGGTGGGTCGTCAGCCCACCCTTCTTAGCCGCGCCCCTCTATCACTAGCTCACGAATAAATTCGTGCAGTGCGCATTGCGCACAATAAATCGCACATTCCTATTCGGACGAACTGGTGGGCTACGAATTGGTCCCAGCGAAGCCGCGGACCGGGGCCGTAGAGAGAGTATTCGGTCCCAGGGGTGGAACACGATGGAGCCCTTACACAGACGACGACGACGACGACAACAACAACAACAACAACAACAACAACAACCTCCCGCCCTCCATAATGATTTATGTAGTATCTCGCTTTAGTGCCAAATATTTTAAACACCGAAAAAGGCCCAACCACATCAAATCTCCAAGACACAACAAAGCTCCAAACCACAGAAATGCTCCAACTCCAAACCACAACACATCTCCAAAACCCCAGCAAATCACCAATCACTTCAATCACAATAATGGTTAAAACACTGCAAAGCTCCAACCATTCACATATCACCATTCACATTCCAATCACAATATCGGTCGGATCACAGTGAAGGTACAAGCACAGTCAATGTACAACCACGGCAAAGGTCCAACCACAGTAACGGCCCACCCACAGTAACGGCCACCCACGGTAACGGTCCAACCACATCCAATATCCAACCACAGCAAGAAACCAACCACAGCAATAATCCAACCACAGTAACACTCCAACCACAGCAAAGACCCAACCACAGCCAAGGTCCGACCACAGCAAAGATCCAACCACAGTTACGGTCCAACCAAAGCTAAGATCCAATCACAGCAAAGGTCCAACAACAATAACGGTCCAACCACAGCGATTGTCCAACCACAGCGATTGTCCAACCACATCAAAGGTCCAACCACAGTAACGGTTCAACCACAGCAAAGGTCCAATCACAAAAATCTCTAACCACAGTAAAGCCCAAACCACATCAAGGTTCCTGACCACATCAAAGCTTCTAACCACAAAGAAGCCCCTACCACAGCAAAGCCCAGAACTTCAGCAAAACTCCAAACTAAAGTTAAGCTCCAACCACAGCAAAGCTCCAAACCACAAGGAAACCCCAATAACTGCAAAGCTCCAATTACTGTAGGGCTTCAACCACCGTAAAACGTTCTTTTTTTGTTTCTTCTCTTTCCTCTTTTCCAAAATCTGGGCCTGGGCGTAACGGACCCAAAGCCCCTCCCTCTTCTCGACAGGCAAACCCAGGAATCGGACAGCCAGGCCCTCAGAAACCGGCCCTCTGGGAATGAAATTCTCAGGAATTCTGAGGGAAATTTTCCCGCCCACTAATTTGCCTGGGTACCGCCGCCGCCCCGTCCTCGACAAAATTCATTCGGCCCCCTCAGAACGGGCCAAAGTTTCCGGAAATCACGGCTGAGAACCTTTTCAATGGATCGTCTGATGAAAAAAATTAAAATGTTTCAATTTTCGGATTCTTAGAGGGAGGGTACTGAATCTCCAAGAAACGCAATTTTGTCAAATTTTCATTTAGGACCATGGCGATTTTCACAATTTTGGGCTATTTTTTCTATGTGTCTGGATGTGAGTCAGGTGCGGTATAAGAGTCTTCTCGAATGGTAGTCAATTGCGGAATGCAGTCGGTTATTGTAAAAACGCTTTTAGGACGTCAAACCTTACTTGAAAAGGGCAAAAATGAGCGTTGCGCGATGCGTTGCGTTGGTTGTTTCGGTAGATTTTCTGAACTCCAGAGCGGGCCAGCGATGTCAACCTGCGTCGATGGCTACGAGGGACCTTGGGCTTGTCTCAAGTGGGCATGGTCTCGTATTTTCGGTCCTTTATCCGGTATGGTCATTTTGCCCTACAAACTGATTGGTTTTGGGGAAAGTAACGAGTTACTGTAACTTCCGCTGGAGTGCCGGTTTGAGTGTCACCCTCCCCCTGGTAAATTAATGGTGACGGTATTTGTTCGAGTCTTATCCAGTTAGGGGAAGAATTGGTGGAAAGGTTTTCTTGAAGGGTTTTCCAAATCGCGTTACAATCATCCTGCACTATCGGATTTTCTTCAAAGTGTTATTAATGATCTCCGGGGGAAAAAACTCGGTTGGTTGTTCGGTGAGGGTGGGAGGGGGTTGAGTTTTAAGTTATCGCGTTTGTACTTGGATCAGCAGCTTCTTAATTTGTATTTACCTCGCCCACGTTTTTCAAAAAGTCGCTCCCCTCCCCTTGATCTACACTACGAGTGACTTTTCCCCCAATATATTTAAAGTAGCCCTTTTGTTAGAACACCTCACAGGGCGAAGGGAGATGGTTACGGGGGGAATTGTGAGCCTGCAAATTAATGAAACTCGTCGATATTACCCTCTCCCATTCCAGCACGCTTATTTTATTTGCATGCAAATTAACCACACGTGTGTAAGAATTAACACTTTGCACGTTTTTCCCTCGTCCAATGTGTTGTCTGAATCACCCTCCCCCGCTACCTACAACACTTTCCAACAGTGTGATTGCACCTTTTACCGTCGTCGTTGTTATTTAGGGGATGACCCTCCCTTCACCCAACAGTTTTATTAAATACATTAATTGCCCAAGACGCGTAAACTATAGAAGCTGATAAAATGTTCATTTTGTTTCAAAGTTTGCACTGATCGAAGTACTAAGGCGATTTTAATGACGACGTATTTTCAGGAGAATACATAATATCAAACTATTCTCCCGAAAGTTTGTCAGAAGTAACTACAAAGCCTCTTTTTCTGTTGATTTTATTATTTGTTTTAAATCGCCTTGAAATTTAGGTTCAACTTAGCTTTCGGAGGGAGAAGTAATTCACGGTAAGTACGTTTCTCCGTTTTCGTGAATAACTTAAAATTGGTACACCCGTTATTAATTTAAAATATTATTTGATTATTTGTGACTACTCGCTTCACAGCTTTCCTGGGCGGGTGGGGGGGGGGGTCATTCTCACGTTGTTTAAGTGTCATCCCTAAATGTTTTAATCCTGGATCCTTGTTTATCCAAAATTGCACGGCATACCTTAATTGTTTCGGGCAGAAGATAATTTTCAGCGTGCATGATCTTCAATCCCCTGGTGTTGGTTGTATAGCCTGTGATGGAGGTGGTCAAAGTGGTGATTCAAAGTTCACGAACACATATTTATATCGTGGTGTTTAGCGGCAGGAAGGGAGGGGAGTGTTTAAATCATGGAACGATCATTCGTTTCTCGTTTGTCTCACGATCAGTCTAATCTTCCGTTACGCCTAAATGAATGTTTTGAATCATAGGAATGAAGATGACAAAACGGTTGAAGGACATCCCAAACGGCGAAAAGTTGCAAAACCTCTAGAGGCGACGGATTTACAACTTTTGGACTTCGTAGCCAGTGGTGAGTTTCCTTCTTTCGTTTTTATTCATAGGTGGTGATTGTTAATGGAAATTGATATCCTCTCCAATTTTTTAGACAATAACATCAATATAAATCCCGATAAGCTCAAAAAACGTCAAAATCAAGACGTCATACATTTAAACACAAATATCAACCCGCCGAGGAAACCAGGCACTTACTGTCCAATTTATCAAAGTGATGGGCAAGAAATTTGTAGCAAAGACAAATTTAGGAGCCTCGGCTACATATCCTCAAACGGTATTGTCGACGATTTCACCTTTTCGAACGGCGAGCTCAATAGGGTCGCAGGTTAGTGTTTCATCTCTTTTCTATTTTTGAAAAAATTTTCTCGCCCCTTATTTTTTTTTTTTTTTTTTTTTTTTTTTTTTTTTTTTTCTTTCTCGCTAGATCTCAATCAAACGTTCGAAGCCGACGACTGTGATATCGATTCGTTTCGCGATCAAATTTCTTTCGGCGGCGAACCCATGGAAATCGCGTCTCCCCTTCGAAATCAGGAACCATCGCTCGCCCTGTTCCCACCACCGCCGCTCGAACCAGTAGCTTCTCCGTTGGCCGACGTGATTTCTGGGATAGAAAACTCGCCGCAGCCCTCGAATCAATTTCCACTGGAAATTGACTTGTAAGTTTTGTTTAGTTTTAAATGTTAAAACTCGGTTTTTTGATTTCTGGTTTTCCCCCTCTAGAAATAACGTAAACTTACAGCCTGTGGTCCGACTCAAAAAGGTTGTCGACTGGGAAGAGGTTCCTTTTAATTTTAAATTTCCCTCGAAGAAAATCCTCAAAGTGAAAAGCGTATTCACCCTGCCACCGGAAATTCTCACAATTAACAACGTTCGTTTTAACTCCCTCTCCCCCGCTCAATCATTCCAGGACGCACGTTTAAACGTGAAATTTTTGTTTATAGAGAAGAGGAAAAAAAAGAAAAAAGGAAAAAAACAACAATGATGTGTCACAGGCGGATTGGTTGGAACGGGCGTTGAAAAAAGGAGCAAATCCAGTCTCAAGCCCCTTGGAGCACATGATGCTTGTTGAAGCCAAGAAAAAACGGGCACTTTTGGCGGAAGAAGCGAAACGTGAGTAATTTGTTTTTAAATGGTTGTTAAACTTTGAAAAGGGGTTGTAAAAGTTCGTGGCCTCTGTCGAGGGGAGTAGTGTACTTGGATGAACTGTTGCCATCGTTCGATTTTCGTGGAATCTGGGGCTAAAAATATAGGATTTACTGGAAAGTATGGTGGAACTTTCGTTGTGACTAAGTGAAATGTTATCGGAATGAACTGAGTTTCCCTAGGACAACAAGAGTGCAATGCACTCGGCAAAAGCGTCTGATATAAGCAAGGGACCTCCAAAGGAAGGATCTCGGTGAAGTTAGCCCCCGTTACTGATACATTAGCCCCTCCCCCTCCCGTTTGAAAATGTCAAAATCCTAGGGTGTCTCACGCGAGTTGTCTCTAGCGGGAAAGACTGGCGGCGAGTCAAAATAAGAAAATTTGTTGGATATTGCGAGTTGTTCACCAAGACCAGTGAAGGGTCTGGGGGGAATGGTCTTTCCCCTCTTCTACTCATTTGTATTTCAGCCTCAGGGAGAGACACCATTCAGGTATTTTCTCCTTCACATGCGATAATGGGCGCTGGAATCCAGTAACTGACATGTAATTGCCCTTTCGGGGGCTTAACGACAAGATTTTATAGAAGCGAATTATCCAGTTTCAGAGACTACGCTAGTCTGTTTTCAAAATTTTCCATTTTTGGCCGAGCTCATGGTTTCCGACTGGGCGGATGGGGTCAGGGGTATTATTTGCGGCGGGAAATTCCATTGGTCATTGAGTTCAAACGCCATTTTATGGGGTCTGATAGGCAGGGCCTCAGTGAGAATATTCGAGCCTAGGGATGGATCTCAATGGAGCCCTTCTATGAACCACCCCTCCCGCATCGCCTAGATTATTTTAGTACCTCACTTTAGTGCCAAATATCTTGGCTATTTTCATCGATTTTCACTTCGTGATTTCCAAAATTCCCCCCCCCCCCCGCCAGGTCAGTCCGGGGAGTAACAACTCAGACCAAGTTCGCCCGGTGGCCTTCGCTGTTTCACATTGATCCAACAACTGTAAAGCTCCATCCACGTCCAAGCTACTCATAGCAAAGGTCCAAGCACAGCAAAAACACATTCACAGCAGTGGTCCAACCACAATACCGGTCTAACCCCAGCAAAGGTCAAACCACAGTAACGGTACAACCACAGCACGGATCCAACCACAGTACGGATCCAACCACAGCAAAGATCGAACCACTGCCAAAGTCCAACCACAATAACGGTCCAACCTCAGTCAATGTCCAACCACAGCAAAGGTCCAACCACAGTAACGGTCCAACCACGTCAAAGGTCTAACCATAATAACCCCGCCAAGACAGCAGTACAGCATTCACGATCCAATACAGATCAGTACAGCCTTCAATTCTGTTCTGACGAACAGAAGGGTACTTTCAACATTTGGAGCTAAATATCCGCGAAATTTGTAGTTGGCTGGCCCAATATTTGCGAAATTGCAAGTTTCTGGTTTTTATTTTCGCGAAACTGCAAGTCTCGGGCTGTTTCTATCCAAATACAGTCGTTATTTTTCCGTTTAAATCAATATCTTGCCTGTGATTTATTCGGTGGTTAGGGATTGATTGGGGGGGGGGGGCTACGTGGAAAATTGTAAATTCGCACGATCCATTTCCTTTATTACCTGATCTTTTCATTTTCAGGGAAACAACGCGCCGCAGATCCAGCGCAAGTAAACGATCAAGTGTTGGAGGCTCCTCCTGGTACATGAATCCCCCTCTCCCCCGGCATATCGGAAAATTTAGTTACCGTGTCCACCTATTATTATAATTTTCAAAACAGACGACGATCTGGATGACAACGGACGCGATGATTTCATTTTCGACGGTCCCGATGAACCGGCCGCCCTGGCCGGCCCCAGTGGTTGTGGTGCCTCACTTTTGATACCTGACGCCGATCAAGTTGCCGAACAGGAGGCTCAAAATAGTCGCTATTCGACTGACATCGCGCAATCTTTAATTAAAAATTTTCGCGATCGTAAGGAAATGGTGAGACTCCAAATGCTGTGTAGGGGGGAGTGGTTATTGTTAACATTTTTCATTTTTATTTACAGGCTTTTAAAGCTGCTGAAGTCGCGAAAAAGGTAGCAATATGGCAGGAGTCGATACTGCCTAAGCTGAAAATTGCCGAGTCGAGGACGAAATTCGACGTTAAAGAATATTCGCAAAGAATTCTTGACAAGTTCCCGGTAAATGACGACGGTCAGTTTCGCCCGTTCGAGAATTTCGTAAGAGGTCAACCGAAACATGAAATCGGCCGGTATTTCCTCTCAACTTTAGTCATGGTAAAAGAAGAAGAAAAAAAAGCGTTTTACCTGCGTGGATCGATTTATTTATTTAAAAAATATATATAATTGTCTTGTAAATTCTAGGCAAACACCTACAACGTCGAGATTAGAAAATCAAGTCCGATCCCCTTGGCTGTGGATCGCCTAGAATTAAAATTGCTCAGCAAAACGAGACGGCTGAGTCGAAATTTCGGTGCGGGTGAAGAGTTTTAGGCTGAACGCCTAGTGAATGGTGAACTCGAGAGCCGCGCTTGCACTTTTGAAATGAAGCACCGTGTACCAAAAGCGTATAATTTATTTTTAAGAAAAAAAAATATTATAATTTTTTCACCACAATTTCAAATTGTTTCGCATTTTGTTTTTTACATTATTAACATTCAAGGATGGTCACCTGTATAAATTAGTTTACAAGCTTATTGACTTGTGTGGGGGGGGGGGAGTTCAGAATTCGTTGCTTTTAATTGAAAAACAACGAAGTTCGTGAGTTAATAGGTTAGAGCTTTTGTCAGTAAGCATAATTTGGTCTAAGAACTTTTTGTGGTTAGAGTTGTTCGATCTCAAGCACGATCTTCCGAGCGAGCGTCCTCTATGACTGCAACCCAAGTCGAGTGTTCCGTTTTTTTGTTCCCCCCCCCCCTTTTTTTTGCCCCGGCAGATTTTGAACTTTGAAACTTTTGTCCCGATTTTGTTAAATTTCGTGAGTTGGCTGCTCTACCTCATAAATGGTTGTGAAAAAAAGAGGTAGAAGAAAAAACTATCCTTCGGATAGCTGCATTGAGGCTGGTTTTGTGTACAAATTGAGAACTTTGATCAAAATATGTACTTTGGACAGGACAATTGGCCGTTCAAAGCCCTGGTTAGGTCATCCAATATACAAACTTCTATTTATGTCTTTCCTAAAGTCCAGCGCACCCAATTAAAAACTTTTTCAAACATTAAATCGCGCGGAAACAATTACGAAAAATAACTGTAACTGCATGGAATATGTCTCCCGCACCCCTTGTAACGTTGGGAGTGGCGGACGCCCCGGGCCACCATTCGAATGGGGCCCCCGAAAAGCTTAAAGATGAAAAAATGGGAATTTTTAGGTTATCAAAGATGTGAAAAAATCGCTACCTTGCTGCTAAAATTGAAAGAAAGCACTAATTCGTGGCCGAAATTGAGAAGAATCACTCATTCACGGCTAAAATTGTAAAAAGTGCTACTTTGAGGTTGAAATGTAGAAACAGCGCTAATTAGCGCTTAAATTTGAGATAAATTTCTAATTTGCTGACAAAATTGAGAGAGAGCAATCGTAGACATATAAAATTGAGATATAAACAAATTAAACTATGTAATTCGTGGTTAAGATGGAGAAAAATCGCTAATTCACAGGTGAAATGAATAAAAAACGCTAATTCACGGCTAAAATTAGGAAAAAGGGGTCACTCGCACAGCTAAAATTGTGAGAAAGAGCTGATTCATGTATGAAATTTAGAAAAAATGCTAATTTACCACTTAAACTGATAAAAAAGCTCATTCGCGGCTAAAATTGAGATAAAGCGCCTCAATTTTGGGTTAAATTTGGAACAGCCGCCGTTTTGGGCTATAAAAATCACGTGCTAACTATTCACAGCTCACAGCTGAATTTGAAAACGCCAATTCACGGATTACTGAGGCAACTTCGCGGCTGAGATGAGGAAAATTCAAGCTGAATCGTGGCAAAAATTGGGGAAAAGACCTCGTTCTCTACTAAACTTGTGATAAAAGTGCTATTGTGCGGGTAAAATAGAGAAAAACACTAATTTATTTCATTTATTTACTAATGTATTCAGTACGCAACAAGAAATTGATCAGGATCAAAAGTAAAATTTATACGTAATTTGCGTAAAACCCCAATAAAATTGAGAAAAAGCGCTAATTTACGGTTGAAGCGCAGAAAAACGCCAATTCGCGGCTAAAATTGAGAAAAAACGCTAATTCGTGGATACAATTGAGAAAGTGCACTCATCCGCAAAAACAGAAAACGGTAATTTATGGATTCCTAAGACAACTTCATGGTTTAAATGGAGAAAATGCGCTGTAACGCGCAGCTACGATGATAAAAATGAGCTAATTCGCGGATAAAATTGAGAAAAGCGCTAATTGAAGAGCTCAAATTGAGAAAAATCGTCTACTCTCAGTTTCCGGAGGCAACTTCTAGATTAAAATTTAGAAAAAGACCTAATTCAACTATACGAAAAAGTATTATTCCAGGTTTAGTTAGAGCCTCAGAGGCACCCTAGAGATTTCAGTTCCGGGCCCCGTTAATAGGTGTGGATCCGCCACTGGAATATGTTCATTATCGCAAATAGCCTTTAAAAATACAACTACAGGGATTAAGAAGACTCTTAATATATCTTCTCGGGCCCATTGCAGGGATTTGTGCTCTTCTTGCCCTCTTTATACGATTTTTGCTTGTGCTCTTCTTTTACGTGCCCTTCTTGCACGACACCAACGTTTTTGGACTCATTGAACTTTAGCGTTTTCTCTCTCCTCAGCTCTCTTTGTTTGAATACTGAGTCAATTCGTAAAAGTGTACAAAGATAAGAGTTTTTTTTATTATGCGAGAATGTGAGATCACCGCGAAAATTGGGGTTATTGTTCTGGATTTCAAAAAACCAAAACGACTGCAATTTGAAGGATTCACTTCCGCCCCTCCCTCCCATGAACTTGGAGATGTTTCCTATGCGAATCGTCCCATACACAATTACTGCATTCTTCAACGGTTAACTCATTCTTTGAAAAAAAAAAAAAAAATCCTCGCCCCTGCAATCTGTGACGCTCCCCTGGTATGACGTCATAAAAATCTTGGTTTCAGCCATCTGTCGTCGTCTGACTGAGGTTTCGATTTTGTCTCCGTATTCACATCTTGCTCTTGAATGAGGTGGTGGGTGTTGGTGGCGGTGTAGGGAGGGAGGGGGCTAGTAGTAAGAAACACTCGCATCAAAGGCCCAAGTCCGATTTATGAGCTGAAGTGGTCCTCCACGTCCGGAGTGAACGAATTTGTTGTTGTTTTTTTTTCACACACTCAAATTAATTAATTTTGTAAGAAAGGGTACGTGACAGTGCGGGTGCGTTGTGTATACAGACGGAGACGGAGCGTTATTCTGAGTATTTTATTCGTATTTATAAAATTACTGTTGCTCTGCGGAATTTCGCGAGTCGAGTGTGAGAAGGACTGTGTGGGTCACACACAGGCGACTTTCGAGGCGTTGTCTCCGAGGGATTGAATTTTTATATATATATAATGCTATCGGGTGTGTTGTAGTTTTATTGCGACGTTGAATTGCCGGACAATTTTCAAGAGAAATGGCGAAAACTCATCCTCAGTTCTACGCTCAAACGTATAGAATAGTTATCGTTGGTGGAGGTGGCGTTGGAAAATCAGCTATTACAATTCAATACATACAGGTCCGTTTTTTCCTTCTTGTAAAGAAACAAGTTTCAAGGCCCTGGCTTTTGGTCCCGAGTGCCCTCAATTTTGCGATCGAGCTAATTTAAAAAAATACTGTACAATTTTTATTGTAAATTCCCTGTAATCCCGTGTGTGGTGAACGATTTCGGATCTCGTAGGACTTCTCGCGTTATTTGTATTGCCTTATTTGGCGAATTGTGCCAACCCTAAATCCTACGTCCGCCCACACAAGAGCAGGCCTACTTAATTTCCTTTTTTTTTTTTTTAATGTCGCAACGCTTTTTTTCTTATTTCCTGCCGTTTTTATTTTAATTTGTGTTTTTGTTTCTTCTTCTTTTAATATATAGAGCTACTTCGTCACCGACTATGATCCAACGATCGAGGATTCCTACACAAAACAGTGCGTCATTGACGATCTTCCTGCAAAACTTGATAGTGAGTGGACCACCCGCATTTTTTATTTCGCCTCACTCCCCCTCCACCACCACCCAACCCATCAATTGACGAGACTTCGAAACATTTAAATCTGTTTCGCCTATTTTTCACCTGTAAAGGTAAAGTTGGTCAAGGGCATTTTAATCGCGCCGAACGAGCTTTTTTTGCCACTGAAACTCGTTAATTTTTCTATCGCGACTCGGAAAAGGAGTTTGAGTCCAAATGTTCATTCGCGAGGGGGAAAAAAAAAAGTAAGGTCGCTTTGTCCCTGACACACGTGCTGCCCTCCGTTTAATTTGACATTTGGTGCGATCGTGACGCTCGTAATGACGCTAGTCGCATTATAGTTGAGGAGCTATAAAAGTGGCGTTCGATTAGAAGCATTTTTCCATTTTTTAGACCCCATCTTCTTCATTTCGTAACGGTGGCGGGGGTTCTATGGAGGTGAGAAAATCCGTTTTCACCCGTTGCTACAAATGAGTTTTTGATAACGATCCCCTAAGTCGAATTTAAGCCCTGTTCACACGATGCAATGTTTGAAGCTATATTGCATGCTGGTTTTTTAAAAACATCCGGTCACTACCAAGGATCATAATGTTTTTAAAAAACCAGCATGCAATACAGCTTCAAACATTGCATCGTGTGAACAAGGCTTTAGTTTTTTTTATAGCTTTTCTACCTATCCCTGTCGTCATTTGGGCCCCCCCCCTCCATTTAATATATTAGAGGAGCCATTGCTGGCTCACAAAACGGACCATTATGAATAAGAAAATGGCACTTTGGCTTTTGAAAAGGGGAGTTCTGACCAAAAGGCCTTGATTGTCAAGTTACAGGGAGAATTTAGAAAAAGTGGGTTAAATCGAAGAAAAGAGTTGGCTAATAAAAGAGTCCTTGAAATTTCCCCAAGAAATCAACTTTTTATTCCGTGCAATCAAATTATATGGCTCTGTATTCGTCAGATGGGCTCCAACCTCTTGTATAACTGAAATAGTTGGCAGTAGGAAGAGGTTTATTTACTAGTAATACACGAATACTTGACCGAAACGTGATCAATTTAACCTGTAAATCCGAGAATTTAATGATGAAATAGTCAGACCCCCCCTCGAAAAAGCCAAACCTTGACCACCCAAGGCGCCAAGGTGTAAGTCGATGATACCGCGGAGGGTGGGGGCTATTTGGAATTTAGGGTCACATTTACTAAAAACGCTAGGTCAAAACCACCTTCCAAACCCCAACCACCTCAAATTTGAGGGTCATACTCGCTGAAAGCGAATAGTTGCATCCACCGAGGAATAAGGAGCGGCGGTTCAATTTGGCAGTTTTCCCTTCATATTTAAAACTTGTACAAGCGTAATAATTACCCCAAGAACAGCAAACTTAGCCGCCTAAGGACGTACAGAAACTGGGAATTAGCGTTTTTTCTCAATTTCAGGCGTAGACTAGCCCGTATAGGCTTGCTCGCAGAAAATAACTGCGCACAAGGACCTCGATAGGCTACTATCTTTGGCCAATAGCGTGAGGAGGCTACAGAAAACCCCAACGGCAAGGTAGACATGTGCCATTTTCAGCAGCAACGCCTCCAAATATGGAGGCGTTTTTGGCTGGAGCTGGTGAAAATTGACCTGTAAATAGCCCACTTAAGCGCTCCGGGTCTGTGAATGGAGTGTTAGGCAAAAATGGCCAAATTTAAAACTTGGATTGGAAATTGGAGAATTTGGACCCGCGTATTCCAAAGAAAATTGCTTTTTCCAGAATATTCTGCCAGGAAACTTCCAATTTCGCTGATATTTAGCTCCCAAATGTTCGTATTTTACGGCTAACTTCAGACTTTGAGCGTCGTCGTGACTGAAAAAAAACTGGGATCCACAGTCACTAAAAAAAAAAGCTAGAAACTTGCGATTCGCGAAAATAGGTTCAGAAACTTTCAATTTCACGAATACTTACCCCTTAAACTCACGGGAAAATAAAGGCCAGGAAATTGAAATTTTGCGTAGGTAATGACCGGAAATTTGCAACTTCCCGAATATTCAACCAGGAAAACGTCTAATTTCACTCAAACTTGCACAATCGCAAATATTCAACTCTAAATTTTATAATTAGGTACATGGGTATTCGTCATGCCTAGTCATGGCCGGCTGGCCCAGGGTCCGCACCTACTTAGAAAAAAGGTCCAGAAAATTGCTATTTTGAGGGAAATATTGTCCAGAAACTTGCAATTTCGCGAAAATTAAGACGAGGAACAACCATGTTCGCGAATAATTACAATTTAGTCCCAAAAGTAAATTTACAAGTTACCAAAATTACAATAATTTCAACCTGAGACTTGAAATTCCCGAATATGAATCAGCCAGAAAATTTCTAATTTTGGGAATAACTATTCAGCTCCTAAATTTTGCGGCTATCATCAATTGTCGTGGGGGTCTAAACCCCCAACGTCATTAGTGTTCATCACTATAAAAGCCAAGATTCATCGATCTGGGGTTCCCGTCAACTTGACGTTTTTCCGCCAGGTTGAAGAAATGTATCGTTTCCCTCTAATACTTGTACAATCCATTCTCTTTGTTACTTTTCTTGGCACCACAAGTATTGGATGAAACGGCATTGTGGGGCGGGGATAGCCGCATGGGGCGGCAAAATTAAATTAGCTCCGGGGCGGGAAAAAGCAAGATCCGGGCCTGGGCTCATTCAAATAATCAATTTTGCGGGGTTGCCAGCTCGGCACAATACAATTACTAAATAGTTGATTTGAACCATTATAATAATTGCATAGGATAAATTATAATTGCAAATTTGTTTATTTATAGCAATTTAAACCCCTAAATTTCTTGGATCTGGCATTTTCAGAAATCACGAGATCAATTTCGTAGGATTTTGGATCCTTCAAGAACGAAATTTCGCGGGGTTGGCTCATTTCAGACCCATTCTGCTGCAATTCAAGAGAGAGAGAAACTGCCCTGAGATGAGATAGGATGCAAACTACGTGCGGTTGCTGTAAGGGGGCGCGTCGGACCCCTCCCTTGGACACCCCAGTCAGTGACAGACAACTTTTGTTTGGCATCCAATAGTTTACTCGATCATGGTCGGTGGATTTTTGGTTGCCACGTAAGATTTGATAGACCGTCGGGTGGGGGTGGGATTTCAACAACACTTGCCATTTTCGGACTGTCTTCCCTCATCTCCGATTGTCATGCTTCAAGTGTTGGAAGGAAAATGCGTGTTTCCACAACTCCATCCATCAAATAGCCAAAATCGCGCTTTTCACAATTAAATCGAAATTGTCCAAATAGCCAAACTATGGGAGGGGGTGGGCTGTTTTTTAGGCTCCTCTATTCTTGGCTGAATGACTTACGATGCCTTCCATTACCCTTAGTTTCCAGTTTCCACTAATTTCTACATTCTTGGGTAATAATGGCCATTTGTCCCCCTCATTCCCTACAGTTCTCGATACCGCGGGCCAAGAGGAGTTCAGCGCCATGCGCGAGCAGTACATGAGAGCCGGCGAAGGTTTTCTCCTAGTATTCGCCGTCAACGACCGCAACAGTCTCGACGAAATCTACAGGTTTCACCGTCAAATCCTCAGAGTCAAGGATCGAGACGAATTCCCCATGCTCATGGTGGGCAACAAAGCGGACCTGGACCACCAAAGAGTGGTAAGTCCTACCCTCTCCACCACATCTTAAAAAAAACGCGAATGGTCACGATTCTGTGCCCCCCCCCCTATCGTTCCAGGTATCGACCACGGAAGCTCAAAATGTCGCCCGTGAGCTTCGACTTCCCTATATCGAATGCAGCGCCCGCCTTCGAATGAACATCGATCAAACTTTTCACGAATTGATCAGGTTAGTTCGTAAATTTCAAGCGTCCGAAAGGCCGATGATTAGAACGACTCAAAGTAAACCGAAAAAGAAGTGCACGATTATGTAAGTTGAATTATGAACGTTGATGCTCGAAACACGAAGAGAATGGGGGGGGGGAGGTTATGATCGGAAACCCCCTCCTCCTCCTTCTCCAACCACCATCAGTCTCGTCCACCAGCTTTCTCGCTCCCAAAAATGGAGGGTGGGAGAAGTTGGCATTGTTGTGGTTATTTCGATTGTTCACCCAGTAACACGCCACTAATACGCTTCCTTATTTTTTTAAAAAAACTATAATATCAAAACTTTAAAAACAAAGTATTTATTGCAACAAATAATTGAGCTACAAAAAACACAAAAAGAACAACGGTTAGTCTAATATTTAAACAATATTTGTTGTTGAGACTTGAATGGAATGTTTTATTATATGTATATGTATATGGACCTGCACAATGTTTATAACATGATTTGTGGTTTTTAGTTGGCTAGAGAAATCCGTGATGCTCCTCCTTTAACAAGCAAAACGTGTTAACAAAACGTTATTATACGTGGATACCGTGTTTAAATTTCTTTCATGCACTACTTTTTTAAAGCCAATTTTAAGTTTTAAAAACCTCGATGCCTCCCTAGTTAACAAGTGCCAAAAATTGTTTAGTTTTATACTTTTCGTTTAGGGTTTTTTTTTTGTTTTTGTTTTTTTTTTTTTTTTGTACAGCGATGTACAGCTTCACTGAAGTGTAGAACATTCAAAATGTTCTTAAAAGTACAAGTACAAGTAAAGAAAATTATTTAGTTATTTCTTAAAATCAAAAAAACGTTTAAAAGTAAAGGAACACGCGGGAAACATTCCTTGTGTAACGCAACATAAAATGACTACCAAAATCTGTTAATTTTGGCAAAATGTGTTCAGTATCAGTAGTGATTTTAATTTTGAGGGCCAGTTTTAATTGTCCTGATTGTCAAAACTAGATGTTAATAGCTTTAATTGTATGTACCTTGAACCTTCTAATAAGTGTCTAAGCGTAAACAAAAACCAGTAAATTTGTATCTCCCTTGCACCAAGACTGACTCAAAAATTCATACAAATCAAAAACACAAGTATCCTAGAATTATTTTTTTTTAAACAAAAAATTGTACGCTCTTCCTTTAAAATTGTGGTTATCGATTTAATTTTCATGGTGCTAAATTATGCTGTTCCCCCACCCCCACCCCTGCTATCTGTCGTTTATAATCCGTTAAAGCGGTTCAAATGCTTCCCCGCCCCTTACTCGTCCTGATGACGTTAAGTGCCTTGTAAACTGGGGGAGGAGGGAAACAATTTGTTTTTTAATTGTTAAGTTTTGTCGAAATTTAATTTTTCCTTTCAGTATTCTTGATGGATGAACTTTTAGTTCAAGTGAAAAATAATGAGGGCCAAATCACAAACAAACATGTCCACTTTTGAAGATTTCTTGAGCGAATTGAACTTTCGTGTAATAAAAATTGCAATTTATTGTTAATAAATTATTAATGTCTACTAAGTAATCGTTTTTGAAGTCATTAGTTGCTTTTTCATTAGTTGGTTTTGTCAGAAAACCAAATACGCTTGCCCTTCTCTCTAGAAAAAGATTATTAATTTGTTCATTTAAGACCGACATTTTTGCAGGTTCAGCGCCTGAAACCCCCTAAATTTAACAAGTTTAGCTCTTACAAAGCCCAATTCGCGATCTCTTGTCTCTTTCATAAAACCATTTTTCTCGGGCTCGATCCTGTGGCGGGGGAAGGGGGCGTCGTCTTTGACTCTTCCCAAGAACGAAATTCTGTGGATTCAGCACTCGATCAAAAGCCAAATTTCACGGGTTTAGCCATTCAAAAAATCTACTTCGTGGGCTTTTAGCTCTTTTTAGGGACGAAATTTCGAGGTTTCGGCGCCTGAAATCCCGAACTTCGCAGATTTCTCTTTGTGAAAAACAAAATCTCGCCGGGTTTGGCCCTTGGAAAACTGTCCGAGGCGTTAGATCTCTCAAAAATCCAAATTTGCTCGCTCAAAAATTATAATAATTCACGCGATTAGCTCTTTTATGAAAGACATTTCACGGATTCAGCTTGAAGATCAAATTTCACGCAACGCCCTGAAAAAGGTGATTTTGGTTTGGCTCTCTTTGAAGTATGCGAAATTTTAAAGATATGGTGCCTTGAAACACCAATTTCTGGGGTTTGGCTCTTTCGTAGACGAAATTTCGTGGATTCGGCTCTTTTGCATTACCAATTTTTTGGGGCAATGCTCTATCGTCCTCCTAGCAGACGGTTGTACATAGTTTCATAACAAGTTGACTACCGCCAAAACAGGGTTGGGGCCTTAAAAATGAATTACGCGGGTTCGTGTGTTCTTTAATGGGTTGTGTTCCTTTACAACCAAATTTTACGAGTTTAGTCTTCGTAAACCCCTAAATTTCGTGGGTTCAACTATTCAAAACCCCGCAAATCTGATGCTACGAGCAGTGGCGGACCTAACACCTATCGGGGTCAGGGGTGAAAATCTCTATAAGGCCCTGTAGACTCTAAATAAATGAGTTTTTTTGCACAAATTTTTACACGGCGTTGAAACATAGATTTTCCTCAATTTCAGCCACGATAAATTGCATCCATGAACCGCGAATTGGCATTTTCTCAGTTTTGGTTGTGAACAATAGCGAGGCAAGGGTGGACAGTTGGGCTTCTTCATTTTGACCCTTGACCCCTAATTTTTGAATCTTCACATTGAACTTAGTCGTTTGACCCCTACTTTTCATTCATCCCGAATTTGCGTACCTTCATTTTCAACATAGACCTTTGGCCCCCTTTGCACTTTTGCCCTTTGACCCCTACTTTTCGTACCTCCAATTTTAACTTTGATCCCTACTTTTTTTTATCTTCATTTAGACCTTTGAACTGTAGCCTTCGACGCCTAGTTTTTGTATCTTCATTTTGAGCTTTGACCTCTCCCCCCCCCCCCACTTTTTGAAGCTTCAAGTTTGGCCTGTATAAACTTTGACCTCGACGTTTTGTATCTTCATTTTGACCATTGCCGACTACTTTTTCTACATTCATTCTGACCTTTCAACTCCAACCCCTACTTTTTGTATCTTCATTTTGACCTTTGAACTTTGACCCCTACTTTTTGTATCTTCATTTGGACATCTGATCTTCGACATTTGCCCCTACTTTTTCTATCTTCATTTTCACTTTTGAACTTTGACCTTAGGCATATAAGTTTTGACCAATGACCCCTAATTTTTTGGTACTTTCCTTTTTGACCTTTGCACTTTGATCCTTACTTTTTGTACCTTTATTTTGACCATTGTCTCCTACTTTTTGTATCTTCATTTTGACCATTGCTCACTCCTTTTTGTATCTTAATTTTAACCTTTGAACTTTGACCTCTACTTTTTGTGGCTGAATTTTGACCATTTGACTTTGACCCTTACTTTTGGTATCCTCATGTTGACCTTTGACCTCTAATTTTTTAAATATTCATTTTGAATTGATATTGTTAGTAAGACCGCTTAAACTACGAGGGTTAGTAGGTACTGCATGCATAAAGCTGTAGCCGTAGGAGCCTACATTGTCTATTAATCTTTAGTTTGGAATTTTAACGTTGACCTGTATATGACCCCTATACTTTTTTGATCTTCATGTTTACCTCTGCCCTCTACTTTTTTGTCGATCTTCATTTTGAAATTTGAACTTTCGAATTTGCGCTTTTGCTGTTTTAGGAGGGAAATAGCGCTGTTTCTCTTTTTTTTTGCCACGAAATTGCCTCAGCGTTATCCCAAAATTTGGCTGTTTAAAGGGTCTTCATAAACCTCGAATTAACGATTTTGTCTCTACTTTGGTCTTTTCATTCCTGGTCGATTGTAATATTGGCTAAAATGGTCAGAATTTAAAATATGGAACGAAACTGAATATTACAAGCGTAAGATGGAATGTAAGGCGCAAATGCGTTTTATACTCTCCCTCCCCTCCCTAAAAGTTGCGCAAAACCCGCGAATTAGCGCATTCTTTCAATTTCAGCCACGAGTGGACGTTTTTCGCAATTCTAGCCTCGAAGTTGCCTCCATCAGAAACCGCGAATTGGCGCTTTTAGTGCATTTCATTCTGAAAATGCACTATTGGTCTCGTCGTGATGGTGGCAAACATGGGTCACGTTATGTTTTTTTCACGTTTCAGAACCTCTAGAACACGAATTCAGTGGTCTCCAGGATTCATATATATATACACATATACAATTATGGCCGTTTTCTTGTTAGCACGATAACTCTCGAAGAAATCAATTTAGCGGAACGCGCTTTGGCACTAAAATCAGTAGTCATAAGACCCCGGTCGGTATTGCATTTGGGCCAAATCGGTCGTGGTGGAAGGGGGGGGGAATAGGGGTTAAATGGTCACAAAATCACTATAAATCACCAGTTGATTCTAGAAACATCATATTCGATACGTATACTCCATGTTAGAGTAGCCTTTGATTCCCATTTTAATTTGTTGAAAAAGTCGAAGGGGAGGGGGTGTTGCCCCCGGAGTGGAAGTAAGCGTGTGGTCTTGTTAGCAAGATAACTCTCGAAGAAATCAATTTAGCGGAACGCGCTTTGGCACAAAAATCAGTACCTAGTCATAAGGCCCCGGTCGGTATTGCACTTGGGCAAAATCGGTCAAGGTGGTGGGGGGAATAGGGGTTGAAATGGTCAAAAAATCACTATAAATCACCAGTTGATACCATTTTAATTTTTCAAAAAAGTCAAGGTGGTGGGGGTGGTCCTTCCGGTGTGGAAGTGTAAAAATAGCGTTGAACTTCACTAATTCATCTTAGCGCTCCAAAATTCGACTCAATAATTTAATGTAACGAAAGCCCTGGGTTCCATTGAGATTTATCGAAAACTTTGATGTGGGGGGGGGGGCGAAAAGGGGGATGAAATTCCAAAAAAATCGTTTAAATTCACACGTGTAGGTATTAGAAAATACGGCACAAAAATTTAATATAACAAAGCCCTTGGAAAACTACCGAAACTTTTCGACATTTTTGAAGAGAGGGTGGTGAAAATAGAGGAGGAAGTTCGGCTTAATGAAACAAGTTATGGTATCAAAATTATTACTTCTGGGACGGCTTAGGGTATCCGTATACGGAATGAAATGCACTCTTTCCGACCGCCAGCTGCCGGAGCGAAATTTTTTTCTCTCTTAATTTTATCCGTAAATATAGCCGTGGTAGTTTTGATTTTTTAGTTTTGCTCATTAAAAAACCAAACTTCGTAGGTTTTGCTCTTTCAGACCCATATATTATGTGTATGTGCAAAAACAACGAAAATTGGGTTTGAATGAGTCAACTCTCGCAAAATTGAAGTTTAGCGACAAAAATCGGTGAAATTGATTTTTTTAACGAGCCAGACACGCGAAATTTGTTTTTTTCATGAGACAAATCCGCCATTTTTTAATTTTTTTTTCAAAACCGAGAAATTGGGGTTTTGTGTTATCAAGACCCGAAAAAAGTTCTGTAGTATGAAAATCCGCAAAATTCGTTTTTTAATGAGCCAGACGTGCCAAAATGTATTTTTAAATTTTTTTGTAGGAAAAATCCGTGAAATTAGTTTATTAATAAATAACAAATCCGAGAAATTGGTGGTTTTTAGTGAGCCAGGCCGGTGAATATGTTTTTTTGGTGAGGAAATTCCAGAAATTCGTTGTTTTTGGTGAGCGGGACCTGCTAAATTGATTTTTTTATAGAATAGCAACAAAAATCCTTTAATTTTGTTTTAACGAGCCAGTCCCACAATAACGTGATTTTGGACGAGAGAAATCTGTGAAATTGGTTTTTGGCACCGCCCCGCGAAATTGAGATTTTAAATTGGATTTTGAATTATAGGCAACCCAACCCTACCCCCTCCCGGCGAAATTGGTTTTTTAATGAGACAGACTACAACAGCTCACAGGAGCTCCTCCTGGTTTTCCGCTGTCCTATAACTTATTGCTGTAGGTGCAGCACTAACGTTCATACCCACCAACCATTGGTTTTACGGTTTTGCATTCTTGGTTGATCAATGGAGGGGAGGGGTAAATTCACAGACCTGCGCCCGGAAACAACGGTCCGGAAATGATGATGTATAATTCTGTGCAGGGTACCTTGGTGAGCTGCTTTATAACGAGTGTATATAAATGCGTATTGTAGCCAGTTAAGCTTACGTTAGTCGCTGGAGAGAAAAAGTTGGTGGGGTTACTCTCATTTTATTCAGTTGTAGTTACATAGCACAGGTATGATGAGTGGTCGTGGATTGGTAAAGGGGGGGGGGTTGTGACTTAAGAGCTACGCTCATTTTCGATAATATGGCAGTTTTCGTATATCATTCACCGTTTTTAACACCCAGGGACGTTTACTGAGTCATCACAGACTCCAATCAGTGGGTTGAAGGCTTTCCCCTTTTCACAACCCAACAACCTCGGTCGACCGTCGACGCATACGAAAAACTTGTCACAAGTGCCCGAGGGGTGTAGACTTTGTGGGGAAGCGTCGGGGCAGCGAAAACGAAGATATTCTGAAAAAAAAAATCAACAATTTCAGAGAGAAAGGTGTTTTTTTTTTTCTGTTATAAAAGTATACAAAAAACGACCAAATACCTTCGGCATTACAAGATGGTACAAGATCCGGCCAATCGCAATCGAGTGACTGTTCGTTAAATGCTAATCCCTCCGGGCATGACTGTGGATAGGCTTTACCGTTGGCGCAATTTGTATAAGTTGCGCACTCGCTGGGACCGCCATAACGGAAGAAACCGAACTGCCGGGGACACTCGTTACTCGGTGTTGGAGGCCCTGTTCACACCGGATTGAAAATTTAAAAAACAAATAATTTTTTATTTTTTTTGTTTGTTATTTTTTACTGGTAGCTTCTCGCCCAGTGCAGTCCACTTCCTGAGGGTATCCGCACGGATACCCAGCTCGGTAGTCGTGCTTGAACAGAAGTCCGTCTGGGCATTCTTGAACCGTCGGCACACCGTCTCGACACTCCATGTAGACGTCACATTGGCCGGGGGCTGGAAAACGACCGTTGGGACTTGGACATTGAGCGATGGCTGTACCAAAAAATTAAACACGCACTAAAGTCACGTTGAAAATCTTACGGAAATGGCGTGGGAAAGATTTGAAAAAAACAAACCGTTTACGAATGCGAGTAGCAAAATGCTTAAAACTGCCCACATAATAAAGATGCGACGAAGATTTCAAAGGTACTGACAGCTTCACACATTGGTTTTTAGTGAGAAAAAAACAACAACATTTTTCTCCTCTCTTCTTCTTTTTCATCCCACAGGCAAGGTTGATTCAATAGATTATTGCTCAAGAGGACGTTCTTTTTTGATCTCCGGGAAGAATCTTCGTTTTGTAATAGAAAGACAGTAGGACGCCCCCACATCCTTGACATTTTAATTTGTTTCTTCGACTGTTCCCGGAAATGTAATAAAATTATTTAAAATTTTTCCTATTTTGGGGAGTTCAAACGTTACGAACTTTCGAGTAACTTCGTAATAAAACCTGAGTTCTCTTTAGGCAACAGGTTTTCATGACTTTTATGCTCACTGAATTACATAATTACATTTATTACAAGTGCTCTTGCATCACAAAATTTCAATGATATGTGTTTAGAAATTTAAAAGGTTGTTAAAAAGAATCTGACTTGCAAAAAAGAATCTGGCTGTGCGACCAACAAAGAAGACCCTGTAGTGTTGGGGAGTGGCTATTGCTTATAACTCCTATTATAAAAACAAAATGAAGTACGCCCATTTCACTAAAAAAAAATCTGGAAATTCGGGACCAGAATCCTAGAACATTCGACTGAAAAAACAAGACATTTTAGTGATCCAAAATAAATCTGCATGCGCGTTTGCGGCTCGTTCAAAAACCAAATACTGCAATTTAGCCTATTTCGAACTCATATTTTGCTCTTTCAAAACCCAATTTTGCGGACATTCGTTCTATGAAAAACGAATTTGTTAGGTTTGGCTACTTTAAAACCCCATTTCCAGAATTTACGCTTTATGATAACCCAAATTTCAAGGCACTAGTTTTTTCTCTAATTTTGGAATCCGAGAAACTAAACTACTAACCAATTTATTTTAAAGTTTTAAAGAGCGACTATACTGGCCTAGCTTTTTTTCAAAAACAAAATTTCGCAATTTGTTCAAATTTTTTTTTGGCTGTTGTTTCGACTCGTAGACCATAAACTTTTTTGAACCATACAGCCATGGTGTTTTTTATTGGATGCATTTCGGGCCCATTCCCGGTGCCCCTCATCAGCATCATCGCTTTACCTCTAAGGCCAAACACCGATAGCAGCGATAATGCTGATGAGGGGCACCGGGAATGGGCCTGAAATGCATCCAGTAAAAAACACCATGGCTGTATGGTTCAAAAAAGTTTATGGTCTAAAAATTTCGCAGGGTTAGGTCTTTCAAAACTAATTTAGCGGGATTGGTTACCCCTCCCCCCAACAAATTAGAGTTCGAATCCTTCAAAAATTAAATTTTGCGAATTTGGCTCGCTCGTACGCAATGTCACCAAATGAAAAAAAAAAACGTAATTTCGCGGCGTTTGGGTCACTAAGAACCGATTTCCTGGGGCTGTGGCTTGTACGCAAGAAAACAATTTCGCGGGTTTCGCTACATCAAAAAACCAAATTTCGTGGGGACATCCTAATTTACTGACGCACAAACAAATCACCCGGCACCCCTCGAAAATTGAAATTTTCTCATTTTTTATGACCCATAATGATACAAATATATCAGCGGCAGGCTACACCACGAAAAGAAACAAGAAAAATCCTAGTACTTATGGTACCTCCCCCGCGCCAATGTCGGAAAATGTCAAAAAAACCCTCGGCACCCCGCAAAAAAGTATTTTTTGGTATTTTTGTACACACGCAGTAACTACTACCCAATAGGCAGGAACGTACTGAGAAATAAGTCAGAAAATCCTAGTACTTATTTTCCGACTTAGGCGCGGTGGGAGGTACAAAAAAACCTAATTTCGTCATTTTGTCTCATACAAACCACAAACTATTTCCGCAAACCGCAGTCATTAATCAAGTATGGCTTAAAAGTTTAATGTTAATAACGGATTCGTCTCGTTCGAATCCCAAAAAGTCAGGCAGTTTTTATACTCTTTCAAAAATTAAATTTCGTGGCTTGCTCTCTCAAAAACCCCAGTGGATTTGGCTCCTTCAAATCCCAATTTTGGGGATTTTCGCTATTCCAAAAAACCAAATTGCACGGCCTTCAGCTCTTTCTAAAACCAATTTCACTGGTTCAGTGAATTCAAAATACTAATTTGGAAAAAAAACGAACGCCGAAAAAAACAAACAATTTTGTGATTTTGCTATTGGTCCTAGGATGTTTCCTCTTCCACACCAAATTTCACGAATTTTTGCTATTCCCTGCCACAATTTAGTACATTTTTGATCATTCCCAATCCTAACTTATTTGCTTTAGCTCTTTCTAAAAAAATCAGGTTCACTGGTTTGCCTTGTTCGAAATACTGTTTTTTGCTCTTTCAAAAAATCAAATTCAAGGATTTGACTCGTTCAAAAACAAAATTTAGCCATTTTGACTTTTAAAATCCCATGTTTTGCGAATTTTAGCTCTTTCAAGCTTTACTTTTGCGTATTTCTCTCTTTCAAACACCAAATTTCGCCAGGTTCCCGTTTCCAGAAACGCTAAGACTGGCATCTGGCCCAGTGCCGGCTTTAAAAGGGGTGGGGGGCGAGCAAAATGAGTGGGAGGGAAGGCAGACGAGAAAAAATTCGCTCCGGCAGCTGGCGGTCGGAAAGAGTGCATTTCATTTCGTATGCGGATACCCTAAGCCGTCCCAGAAGTAATAATGTTGAGACCATGATTTGTTTCGTTAATTTTTGACCCTTCCTCGTACTGTTTGATGCCGGGTTTGTTTAAGCTGAACTTAATGGGAATCAAAGGCTACTTCAAAATGAAATCATCGTACCGAATATTATGCTTCTGGAACCAACTGGTGATTTGTAGTGATTTTTTTACCAGTTCAAGCCATATTACCCCCTCCCCATCCAAGTCAACCGATTGGGCCCAAATGGAATACCGACCGGGGATTTTCTCTTTTGTATCCGTGAATAAGCGATTTTTTGCAATTTCAGTTGCGAATTTTCCATTTTTCTAAATTTTAGCTCCGAATTAGCGTTTTGTTTGTTTGTTTTTTCTCAATTTTTGCCGCGATTTTTTTATCGCTTTTATAGCTTTGAATTAGCGTTTTTTCTTGCCTTTTTTAAAAGCTTTTTTTGTGATTTTTGCCTTTTTGCGCTTTCAAAAAAGCAATACCCGGGACACATAGTTCCCTTGTTGATGCTTCCGCGGATAAAGCGTAGAAAAAAAAAAAAAGCAGAAGTATAGTGGGCAGCTCGCAGCTAGAAGTATTATTAAAACGACGATTTTCGGCTTCTGAAGGCAAGTACGTGGCTCGAGCTGATAAAAGCGCTAATTCATAGCTAAAATCTAAAAAAAATCGCTAATTCTCCGCCAATTAAAATCAAGAGAAAAGTTGCTAATCATAGATGAAATTGGGAACAAATCACTAATTATAATTATAGGCTAAAATAAGGAAAAATACAAAGTGATGCAAAATTCAGAAAACTCGCAACTCGCAACTACAAAGGAGATAAATCGCTAATAATTCACATCTAAAATAGTCAAGAATCGCTAACTTACGGCTAAAACGAGAATAAACCTTTAACTCGCGGCTAAAAGGTAGACAAATTGCTAATTCAAAGATAAAATTGGGAAGATGCGCTGATGTAAGGAAAAAACGATAATGCATGGATTAAACGGAGAAATAAACGGCAATTCGCCGCCGGTATAAGTTCGTGCCAGAAAGTCAAATAACTTCAGTAATCCGCAGCCAAATTCAGGAAAAGCGTTAAGTAATTCGCGGCGAAAATTGGGGAAATCTCTAATTTGTGGCTGAAATGTGGATAAATCTATGATTAGCGGCCAAAATCAAGAAAAATTGCTAATATTGGGGGGTTAAATTAGAAAATTTGCTAATTCACAGAAAATTTTCAGCCGCAAATTTCGGAGGCAACATGCGGTGGCCAATTTTAGGAAAAAACACTAATTTACGGCAAAAATTAAGAAAAATCGCGAAATCACTGCTAAAATAGAGGCAAATTGCTTATTCATGGCTAAAATGGAGACTAATTCACCGATGAAATATTGAGAAGAGGCGCTGAAGTGTAGATAAAACGCTAATTTGCGGTTGAAATGGAGAAAGCACCAAATCGTGGCTTATTCTGGACGGACTTCATGGAGGAGCTGGTGAAAGAATGGGCCCGGAGGGGCGCCAAATGTTCAATTAAGCCGGCACTGATCTGGGCAACCCATCCGTCGCGTAAAAATAACTGATTCGCCGTATACGCTAATAATACATGCTTTGTGAAAAGTTGCTAATTCGCTATTAAAGTGAAAAAAGTTGTAATAAGCTAAGTATAAGAACCAGAAAAACGGTAATTCGAACATGACACTGAGAAAACGTGCACATTCACGGCTATAATGAGAAAACCCGCTTATAGCGGTGTTTGTGAAATGATTGGCGGCTGAAAAAACTTCAGTAATCCGCAGCCAAATTCAGGAAAAGCGTTAAGTAATTCGCGGCGAAAATTGGGGAAATCTCTAATTTGTGGCTGAAATGTGGATAAATCTATGATTAGCGGCCAAAATCAATAAAAATTGCTAATGTTGAGGGGTTAATTTGAGAAAATTTGATAATTCACAGAAAATTTTCAGCCGCAAATTTCGGAGGCAACATGCGGTGGCCAATATTAGAAAAAAAACACTAATTTACGGCAAAAATTAAGAAAAATCGCGAAATCACTCCTAAAATAGAGGCAAATTGCTTATTCATGGCTAAAATGGAGGCTAATTCACCGATGAAATATTGAGAAGAGGCGCAGAAGTGTACATAAAACGCTAATTTGCGGTTGAAATGGAGAAAGCACCAAATCGCGGCTCATTCTGGACGGACTTCATGGAGGAGCTGGTGAAATAATGGGCCCGGGGGGCGCCAAATGTTCAATTAAGCCGGCACTGATCTGGGCAACCCATCCGTCGCGTAAAAATAACTGATTCGCCGTATACGCTAATAATACATGCTTTGTGAAAAGTTGCTAATTCGCTATTAAAGTGAAAAAAGTTGTAATAAGCTAAGTATAAGAACCAGAAAAACGGTAATTCGAACATGACACTGAGAAAACGTGCACATTCACGGCTATAATGGAGAAAACCCGCTTATAGCGGTGGTTGTGAATGATTTGCGGCTGAAAATTGGAAAACGGTAATTCATAGCTAAAATATAGAAAAAGTGCTTTGCAGCTGTATAATTTAAAAAACTGCTATTCGTCGCTACAATGTGGAGAAAATACTCTAATTCATGAATATAAAGATACGACACACTCTTTTTTGCAATTTCGACCTTTATTTTGTGCTACGGTCTCATGTTATAAAAACGACGATTTTTCCTGCAAAATATTGCCTTTTTGGGCAAAATTGTAGTCAATTCGCAAGAAAACTGCACAAGGAATCAGAAAGAAATATGTTCTTTTAAAATTTGCAAACAGTAGTTTAAAAATTCTGGAATCACTTGATGTTTTGAAGTTGAAAACGATATTTCGATTGCTGGCTCGGTCAAAGCTGGGAAACACGCTAATTCTCGGCTTATTTTGAGAAAGAGCGCTCATTCGTATGGCTAAAAAAAATTGGCATTAGCTGCTGGAAATTAAAAAACGTAAATTCGCGGCTAAAATTGAGTGAAAGTACAAACTCACGGCTGAAATCAAGAAAAATCGCCAGTTTACAACTAATTTGCACGGAAAAATTGCGAATTAGCGGCTGCAAATTAGGAAAATTTTAATTCATCTCTGAAACATAGAAAAAGTGGAAATTCGTGGCTGTAATCGAAAAAAATAGTGCTACATCTGATGCTAAAAGTGAAAAATAGCTGCTTATATTCGCGGCGGCTAATACATATAGAGGAAAACTTTAATTCCCGACTAAAATAGAGAAAAAGCTGTAGTAACTCGAGGATAAAATTGCGAAAAAACTGCTAACATTGTCAGCTAAATTAAAAATGAAATGAAAATGGAAAAACGGGATTTCGTGGCCCAAATTAAGAAACTCTCGTCTTCGCAGATAAAATTTAGTAAAATTCCTGATTTCACACTTCATAAAAATTATACATTTCTTGTTTATTTTAAGACTGGGGGAGATTTTACGCCCGGGGCCCTTATATGATAGGTGTATAGGTCCGCCACTGCTCTCTTCTCAAAATTACGCTCACCGTTTTCTCAATAGTCCGTTCAGCCTAGAAACTAACTAATTGGCAACAAAAACTCATTTTTATTTTATTTTTTCATTTTTTGGTCTGATTTTCGGCCAAAACACCGGTCATCTTCTACCTTTTGCAAGGGGAGTGGTGTGGGGTGCTTGGGAAACTTGTGGCACGCATTGTGCCTTGTTTTTGCTGCCCCTATACTTCTTGAGCCTTTTTTTACCCGCCTTGACCTCCAAGGTGACTGGTTGATAAACAAATTTCATTCGAAAAGTCGAAAGTCCGTTTTTCTCCGGATCTTGAATGTCCGCGACGTGATAGAAACACGAAATCGCAAAAATGGAACGGGAACGAATAAACTGCTTAGTGGACGTCCTTCTGTTTTTGAGGCGTATCTGCCCATTTCCATCGGCTTTGAATCGTCACATTAAACGGATCACCCAAGTAAGCTCGAAATTGTCGCTTCACTTTATCCACATTCTGTATTTTTCAGCATCTTTTTCTCTCGATTTTTGCGTAGTGTCAGTTGTTCGAGAAAAAGAACGAAGATCTCATGTTAGAACTGACCCATTACTTGTACTCCAATTTAAACCCTGAACTTTGCCACAAACATATCAAGTGGCCGCGGGTCAATCCGAAGCAATTCTTTCAGGACGTTCAAGCATTTTTTGCGGCAGTGACTAAGGTAAAAAAAAGCATCTGCGAAAAAAACACACTGGTTGACACCTCGTAACAAGAAACCGTGTATTTTAAAAGGAACCGAACATGAAACGACTGCCTAAACCCAAGTCTTCGTCACTGTGTTTTCCTGGAACTTCGAGAGACTATGAGTATCAGCTAAGTTTTATATTTCAAACGACCGAGGTTGTCCTCGGCGCAATGATTGAGAAGGCGTACCACGGTGAGGAGATTTCATTTTTTTTTTTTTTTTTTTAATGAAAAAGAAATCCATAGGAAGGTGACACACACTGAATGTCCACGAATGTCAACTCATTCGAGAAGGGTTGAATTGGATAGTTTTAGACCAAACTCCTTCTCTTTCCCAAAATTTTCCTTGGCAACATCAATCGGAACTATAGGTCTAGATAGTCAACCAGTGTCTGTCTCAGGTTTGCTTGAATCAAAAAACCCCAATTTCGCGAATTTGATTCGTCCAAATAACAAATTTCCAAGGGGGAGGCTCATTCACTAAAACGAATTTTGGGGTTTGCCCCGGTTACGCTCGCTTTGCCCCCTCTTTATATTCACCACCGTGCCAAAATACGTCAGCAGCGTTGAATATTACGCCTGTTCAATACTAAAATCACGATGGGAAGGATATCGATCTATAATTGCCTTCAACTTGATCTGTCGTTCTTGGTTGGTAACCAACCATTTGGCAACAACCTGTCTACAATTTAGACCAGGAAAGCGATTTTTGCGATCATAAGACTAGAATTTAGGTCGCAAGACACTCAATAATACTAATTTAGGGTTTTATAAATTAACGAGTTCTGTTCAACAATATTTTGTCCTCTTTTTCATGAGACTAGTTTTAGGCACATGCGTCCCATTATCAATCTCCGGAGACTTAAATCAGCATGTAGCGCCACACATGAGGACACCCACAACGCCAACCGTCACCATCCGACTGAGTCTGATTGGCGCTACGTGCTGATTTAAGTCGCCGGAGATTGGTAATGGGACGCACGTTGCCCAAAACTAGTCTCATGAAAAGGAGAATAAAACATTGTTGGACAGAACTCGTTAATTTATAAAACCCAAAATTAGTATTGTTTTCAACAAATTAAAAAACCTTAAAAAATTAACACTCAGTAATAAGCTCTATAAGTGACAATATGGCCTCCGAAGGGGAATTTGAGGTCCAAAAACTGAGAATTTACTTATAAAATCAGGCAAGGGGCGAAGTACGTAATACAAAAGTCCATTTCACACCAGTAACTCGAGGCTGCGGTTAGGGAACTGCGCACCCCCCCCCCCCTTGGGAATAAGAATTCGGGCACAGGTATTATCCTAATTAATTGCTGTATGCTAGAAATAGATGTTATTTTACATGGCAAAAGAATTAAAAACTCTTGGCGCCTATCAGACTCCACGTGACTCCTCCAGGGTCAATAAAAAGCGCTTATTCAACGCTATAAGTGAAAAAAACACCAATCCGCTGATAAAATGGTTAAAATCGCTAATTTGTGGGCAAAAATGAGAAAAAGCGCTAATTCACACCTAAGAGTAAAATTGAGGAAATTGTTTTCAATTTTACCTGCAATTCGCGGGTAAAATTGTCAGAAAATAACTGCAGAATTATATGGTTCGGAGCTAAATATTTGCAAAATTTTGTAAGATTCGGGTATAGACATCCTTCAAAGAACAAGTTTCGTGTTTTTTTACTTCTATGTTCCCGTAGGGAAGGAAGTTTGGTAATGGAAAAAAAAAAAATTTAGCTGACACCAGATTCGTGTTCCTGGACCCCGAAAACGCCTAGATCTCGATTTTCAGTATGGCGTCTGTCGTCCGTCGTCCACTTTTTTCTTGACAGATCTGGACGAGTGATGGCTCAAAAGTTGTGTCTTCATCTCTAGATGTACACCGTAAAATTTGAAAACGATTGGTTGAGCGATTTGGAAGATATTATAACAAATGTGTTCGGAGTAAAAATGGTTGGACCCTTATAATTCCAAGAGAATATTATAAAATTTGATGATCGATCGTTCAAAATGGTCATCTAGGTTCCTAGAAGACGCTGCTAAAATTTGAATAAGATTTGTTGAGCGGTACAGTTGCTAAGGTTTGGAATGCGTTTCAGCTCTTTTTTTGCCCCAAACCTATCTCCTACCAGAATTTTAGTCCGATTTCCTCTCATGATGGCTTAAAATGACCACAACAAAATTCCCCATCGATGAACTGGCCATTTTTTCGAAATTCAATTTGGTTATTTTTAAATTAATTTTTTAAACAAATTGACGAGGATGTATTCGAAGATTCGTTTCTTCGAATATTTCGAGTTTTAGCGAGTGTCTTATTGATCAAATTGTGTCCATTATTTAATTCATTGATCGTGTTGAATATTTCAAATTGATAGTTACCGTTAAAGAGAACTACATTAGACTACAAAATTCATTATTCGTCACGTCGTTAGAATTTGTGTGTTCATATTTTTTTGTGTGTTATTATTGCATCAATCGTTGACATGGGATGAATATTGAGAGACATAGAGCTCTTACCAGCAAATTTTAGAACTTTGGCATTTTTATGAGAACAGAACTTCAGGACAGGCTAGGGCAAATTATTTAATTTTGATGGGTGAGTTTTAATTATTAATCACTCGTGTCAGCATTGTTTCATGTGAAAGGCATGTTGTAAGCTCCTCCAAAACTGGATATCACGATTTTTTTCTATTTTCAATCCTAATTTCGCGTATTTTAATTCTTCGAAAAACTAAATTTCGTGGCTTTAGCATTTTCTAGAATCAGTTTCGCTCGTTCTGAAAGTCTCAAGAGCCAATAAAGTCGGGGGCCTAGCAGTCGAATGACAAGTACGAGGTGGTGTTCACCAGTAGGATTTCACCACACCGTCCACAGATCCGATCACGGATACCCCCCTCCAAACTACCTACTGAATGCTGGAAAAATTCTGAAGAGCAGACATCCGGGGGCTTTTGAAGAGGTGAAACAGAGAACATGAATTGTTGAACCCGCAAAATTGTTTTCTAGAGTGAACCAAACCTGCTAATTTGGTTTTTTGAAGAGTCAAACCCGCGAAATTTGGCTTTTCATTTACTAAAACCCCCGAAATTGCTACGTTGAAGAAAAAACTTTTGCAAAATTGATTATTGTAAGAGCTCAAAAAGTAAAGTTTCTTTTTGTAACGACTAAGCCCCGCGAAATTGGTGTTTTGAAGACCGAAACCAACAAAATGTGGATTTTAAATTACTATCCCGCGAAATCGGTTTTTTGAAGAACCGTACGCTATCTTTTGTCACTCCTACCAGTAGACAGTAACACTGGTGGATAATATGAATGGGAGGGGGTACTGACCCCTCCCATTCTTTAGATGTACTATTTACCTCATTTTTCTTGTTTCGGGAAAGAATAACACACAATTTTACTCCAATAATCGCCGTTTATTGAATTAATTAGTTCGTTTTAGCCATTTTCAGGGCACGCATTGTCCTTGCAGTCATTTTTACGCCTCAAATTTGTTCAGTTTGGCCAATTTCAGCGTGCGAAAAGCCAGCCAAGCAATTTTATTGGTCGAGAGCAGTCATTTCATCAGCAGGAACCGATGTGTGGTGGTGGGGAGGGGGGTTAGGTCGATCAATGGTAAGGCGGAGGCGGAAGTGAATGACCCACGCGGCCATGAAGGACGCGTCAATTAATCCATTAAGTGCGTGACTATAGTCTAGTTTGTCCATTTCATGGGCACTGATACCCATTTAGCCATTTTCAATGCGCGAATGCGACCAGTTTGCCTGATTTTGGAGTGCAAATGGGCCATTGGGTCATTTTCAGGGCTCAAATCGTCAGTTTAGCAATTATTAGGATGAATTTATTTAGATTTGCCAATTCTAGGGCATGAATAGTCAGTTTGACTACTTTTAGGGCACCAAAATCGTCAGTTCAGCAATTTTTAAGGAGCGAACGGTCAGTTGGCCATTTTTGAGAAGGAGGATTGAAAGTCTGACATTTTTATGGCGTTTGGGATATTTTTAGGACACGAATCGTCAGTTTAAGACATTGTCAAGGAGCCAATAATCAGTTTGGCCATTTTCAAGGTGAATTGAAAATCCGATTTTTATGTATAGCGTTTTGGAATTTTTTAGGGTGAATTGATTCAGATTTGTCAATCCTAGAGTGAAAATTGTCAGTTCGACAATTTTAGGCCACGAATCGTCAGTTTAGCCATTTTTATAGAGCGAATGTTCAGTTTGACTATTTTTGGTTTTGCCGGTTTTAGTACACGGACATCGTCAGTTTAGGCATTGCTTTTCCATTGCTCAAATCGTCCGTTTATCTGTTCTTAGGGTGAACCGAGTTGAATTTGCCAATTTAGGGCGTGAATAGTATCATTGGCCATTTTCAAGGCGTGCATATCGGCATTTAAGGAATTTTAAAGGCGCGAGTCGTCAGTTTGGCCATTTTTAGGGTGAATTGAAATAATTTAGACATTTGTATGGCATTTTTGCTATTTTTACTTCTTTGGAACACGAATCGTCAGTTTAGCCATTTTCAAGGAACGAATGGGGCGAATGGATTGACTATTTTTGGAGTGCTAATGGTCAGTTGACGGTGTGGGGGTGGGGTTAGAGTAAGACAGCAGCTTGAGAATAACACGCTACGCCTCTGGCTGCACCCCGGGTGCTCGCTCGCGGCTGAAGCCGTTACATTGCTAAACGAGGACGACACTCTAGCTGACTAAACTGCAATTTTAACATCGAAATAACGTTTAGTAGTTGTTATTTAGGCGTCCTACTGCAGTGTCCTACTTTCTGTCGGTAGCGTCTCACTCATTTTTGCCCCCCTCCCTTCCCCATCAAATTCAAATCAGGATCCACCACTACCCAGACAGCCAAATTTTGCCATTTTTAACATCTTTCAAGTCTCGCGGCGGAGATAACTGGAAGTATTAATTCTGTCTGTCGCTCTTCTCTACGCGAACCAGGTGATCGTGCCCTCAAGTCATCAAGGTCCAATTCCCTTGAACAACAGAAGACGGATGAAGCCCAAGCAATTAGGCAACTTGTCGTCAACTACCACAGATACAGAGCTACAGTCGAACGGTATAACTGCAGATTTAACCCCAAAGTGCGCTTATTTAATCAATTTCCTGTCTCCCCGTTCCCCTACCCACACACATCTATAGGAACGAAAAACTGAACGAAATTAAGCAAAAAGCGAATCACATCCTTGACAGTTTTGTTCAGCTGAGCATACCAGAAGGCGACCAGTCCAAAATCAGAAACAATCCCCGAGCTATCAAAAGTGATTGTAATACCCCCCTCCAACTTTTTCAAATCGTTACAAATAATTAAATGTTATTTCAGAGTACTTTTCCCCTGTTATCAGACGAAATGATGTACTAATTAGGATGAAACATGTTATGACGAATATTCAACAGGAAGTGGATGAAATAAATTACCGAAAATTTGATGCCAAATCCATTTCTCTTATTGAACAATTTGCGGAACAAAACAATGTAAGAACCGTCCTACTTCACAGACAGCTTCATGAATTTCTTGCAAAGATAGTTTTTCTCTTCTTTTTTCAAAAGTTTGTATTTTCCAGGTTAACTTAAGAGACGACGGAAAAATCTCTTTGACTGCATTCGTTCAAATGTACCAACTCTACTTGAATAAACGAGTAGAGTTTATCAGTTTATGTACAAAATCGCCTTTATTCGAAAGTTTAAAAAGACAGAAAAATGATTTGTCATTGGCCGTTGAGTCTATGGAGACAATGTTAGTGTCGGTTAGAGAGACGGTTGACGACAAAGAGAGATCTGTGCGTCTGCTTCGCGACAAATGTTCATTACTGAGGCTTGAATTAGGTGCTTGTCCTCTTTTTTTTAAAGTTTTTTTTTTCTTCAGAATTTAAATAACTATAGTTGATTTTCAAGGTGAATTGACTCATTCTACAAATTTTTATCGCCCATCGTTTTCACTTCAAGATTCCGTTCGGTTTTCTGACAGCGTTATTAATTTTTCGCCGGTTACAGGATCGGTAGAAAGTGAGTGTTTCTGAACTGGTTCTGTTTATCTGTGTTTATGTCTGACTTCTTTTTTTTTTTAGGCAGGAAGAGTATTGTAGAAAACGTGAAGAAAAATGAAGAGGCACGTAGGGCAACGAGGTTTTCTCATTCGAGCTTTACCGATTCACCTCATGGGCTAGCACGTGCCAACCGGTGGTCATTTGTAAATGGCAGCCCTTTGTCTGAACCGCCCAGCGGATTCCTCGTAATAACTAAGGCTCTTTTTTTGGCTTTGTCCCTAAATAATCAATTTGTTTGAATTTGTCCAACGTAGAACGACCCACTTTCAACATCTTCACCCCTGTCTAATAATAACCGCGACGACGTCAACGAGTCGACGACGGCGCCCTTTCAAGGGGACGCCTTCAGTCTAATCGATGATACTCTCCCTGAACTCCAGTTACCGTCGTTTCAAATTTCGTCGACTTCGGACAATGGTCAAAACGACACCACCGAAGGTGATGAATTTGAAACGCCCGTCTGTGTCTCCAGTGTTCCTCAGGTTGAACTTGTTATAAGTCGTTATTTAGAGTTTCAGCGTCGTTTAAAAGACAGCTTGTGATGTTAGCTTAGAAAAACTCGGCGGTTCAAACTCCCCCTAGGAATACGTTAGGATTGGGAATGCAAAGTAAGCGTCAAAAGATTAGTATTTTGATGACTTGAAAAAGACAGTTCGAATAATATTTCTAGTTATTCTTGAACCGCCGATGTCTTTCTATTTTGAAACAGAAAAAAAAATAATTTTCGGGCTACTAAATATAAAATGACGTAATCGAACGGTCCTGGCAGGATCCAAGAGAGCCTTGAAATTATCAGTGTTATCATACAATCAAGGTCCAGTTCAGCTGATCTTTCGGGTGATTTGGAGGACTCTAGCTACAAACTCATGTTATTATTGTGAAAAAATATAATTTTAGAAGAATAATTTGAACAGTATTCCGTGTAGGATCGCGTATTATCTTGACAGCTCTGCGAGCGTGTTCGGTTTATAGTGTGTGTTGAAATTCGTTCAACTGTAAACGTTAGCTTTAATCGCAGATTTTATCAGGGGACAACAGTTGATTTTTTTGACTGTACAAAAGGAGTGTTTATATTCGTGTATTTTGTCTCACAAAAGAGATGAATTCCGAAGAGAGCCGTCTGCGAACATTCGCCAGTTGGCCGGACAACGCAGCCGTTGATGCGAGACGTATCGCCAAGGCTGGATTCTATTACATGGGCCAAGGAATGGAAGTACAGTGTTTTTCGTGTGGATCGAGGATTTCAGAATGGAACTACGGTGACAAGGTACGTCCGTGTAATCTAGTGTAATAAATGATTTAATTATTTCCATGAAATATGTCAATCTTGCTTTTGAGACTCTCCCTCACCCCACTCCCATCAAACTAACAGTGACCCCGGTCGCCTCCCAACTTTCAACCCAGTCCCCAAAATTTGAATAATTAGATAGCACCAGGTAGCCAAAGGGTTCACCATTTATCACATCCCTGATACTAAGGCACTATAAAACCCGAGTACTGCAACACGAAAATCGGCACCATACTTGGTCCCTCATATGATTATAATTATCACCTGATCTCATTGACAAGTAGGATATTTTTATTTATTTCGACCTCGTTCCGCGTTTGTTTGCTGCTACGATGACAATTTTTTCATTCATGATATTTTGTTTACCCTAACGACTGAGGGACCAAATATGGCGCTGAAATCCGTGTTGCAGTACCTGTGTTTTAAAGGTTCTCTACCGATACGGGGGGCTACTCCGTATCACCTCGGGCATAATCGCTCGACTTGAAAGAAACCAGAGACGGGTGGATCATGGAGCCCAAAAACGGCGCAGGCCAGGACACCCGTTACCCGTAGAGAATCCCATAGCAGCCATTGTCAGCAGTTTTACTTCTATGTTTCCGTACCTATTATGGTCAGCGGTGCCGAAACGGTTCCATTAAGGTGTAGCAAAACTCTTAAAAAGGACAGACCCACACCTATGAGAGCCACCTTCCCCCACAAATCACAGCGAACCGCATTGCCATCCCACAGGTAGGCTAGCAGTATGGCGAGAGGGAGGTGATGTGGAGAAAAACGCCAATTCACTGTAGAAACGGTTCCATTAAGGTGTAGCAGAACCTCTAGAACACGAATTCAGTGGTCTCCGGAATTTATATATGTATAAATAGGTTTATTTATAATATTATGGCCGTTTTCTTGTTAGCACGATAACTCTCGAAGAAATTAATTTAGCGGAACGCGCTTTGGCACAAAAATCCGTAGTCATAAGACCCCGGTCGGTATTGCATTTGGGCCAAATCGGTCGAAGTGGAGGGGGGAAAATAGGGGTTGAAATGGTCAAAAAATCACTATAAATCACCAGTTGATTCTAAAAGCATCATATTCGGTACGTATACTCCATGTTAGAGTAGCCTTTGATTCCCATTTTAATTTTTTGAAAAAGTCGAAGGGTAGGGGGTGTTGCCCCCGGAGTGGAAGTAAGTGTGTGGTCTTGTTAGCACGATAACTCTCGAAGAAATCAATTTAGCGGAACGCGCTTTGGCACAAAAATCAGTAGTCATAAGGCCCCGGTCGGTATTGCACTTGGGCAAAATCGGTCAAGGTGGTGGGGGGAATAGGGGTTGAAGTGGTCAAAAAATCACTATAAATCACCAGTTGATTCTAGAAGCATCATATTCGGTATCATATTCATATTGTTAGAGTAGCCTTTGATTCCCATTTTAATTTTTTGAAAAAGTCAAGGTGGTGGGGGTGGTCCTTCCGGTGTGGAAGTGTAAAAATAGCGTTGAACTTCACTAGTTCATCTTGGCGCTCTAAAATTCGACTCAATAATTATGTAACGAAAGCCCTGGGTTCCATTGAGATTTATCGAAAACTTTGATGTGGGGGGGGGTGATGGAAATTTCAAAAAAATCGCTTAAATTCACACGTTTAGGTATTATAAAATACGGCACAAAAATTTAAAATAACAAAGCCCTTGGAAAACTACCGAAACTTTTCGACATTTTTGAACATTTTGAAGAGGGTGGTGAAAATAGAGGAAGAAATTCGGCTTAATGAAACAAATTATGGTATCAAAATTATTACTTCTGGGACGGCTTAGGGTATCCGTATACGGAATGAAATGCACTCTTTCCGACCGCCAGCTGCCGGAGCGAATTTTTTTTTCATGGAGCATCCCCCCAAAATTGATTTTGGGGCCAGCTCCCAGAAATTTAATTTTTGAAGAACCCAGGCCCGCATAATTTTGCGAGAATAGACTGGAAGATTAATTCAATTGCTTTTATTTAAATTACTTTTTCCAATGATCCAATGGTGAAATGGGTTGCTGAATTCGCCGAAACCACGGAATAATTAGTTTCTGTGAGTGTGTGAGCCCAACCCACGAAATTGTTCTTCTTTTAAATACCCACTCGTGAAATACTCGTGAAATTTCTTTTTTGGATGAGCCCCCCCCCCCCCTAGCTAGGGCTAATTTTCTAGTTTAGTGGCCAAGTATTCCTATTTCTGGGACAATGTACTGCCAAGATTAAAATGAGAAACCAAATTGCTATTTAATTTTCATAAAACATTTTCAAATTAGGCTAATAAATGAATGGGCACTCCTGAGCCAATCACCCCGCTATAAAATCTGTCAATTACGCTAACGAGACGTTAGGATACATGGGGGGGGGGGCTCATCTTGCGAGAGGGCTACACGTGCTTTTAGAAGGGCTACGACAGGCCTTGCTCCCAGGATCATTTGAACATATTTCTGACTCCTCCTCCACGGTACTTTCGTATAATTGATTTGAACGTCAATAAAGTATGTAAATTGGAGATTAACGCGGAGTTTAGTGTTTCTTTAATGACATAATAGCAGTATAGAAGAGCTAATTTTTGACAATAATATTATCTTTTTTACGTATCCTACCTATATCTCCACCGATTCGGGAAATTACTCGTGGAAACCACAAGAAATGAAATGTGATTCCCATATTCAACTTATTAGATATGGCTATTACGCAATAACCGTTGTACTTACGAGTTACGACCTTGTAAAGTGGGCAGTTGTCGTACAGTATTTTTTTTTTTTTTTTTTAATCTCCCTAACTCCACTACCACCATCATCATCGTTCGTATAAATTGCAAAAGCTGTTTGGTATTTCATTAAAATCTTTTACTACGCTCACACCTGCAGGTCATGGCAAAGCATCGAGCTCTCGACCCGCGGTGTCCATTCGTTTTAAACCCGGCGACTTCCGGCAATGTCCCCATGCTGAGTTCGCAGCATCGCGTCCCACCGTCGACGAGTTTGAATCGAGCCGCCGTCCCTCCGCGAAACCTTCATCACGTTGATCCCCGTCTACAACTATCGTTGACTACTCCAACGATGACACCGCTGGCCGATTTGCCCCTACTGGACGAAAGGACGCGACTTGAGTCGTTCGCCACTTGGCCCAATTCATTTGTTTCTCCTCAGAGCCTTGCACGTGCCGGTTTCTACTACACTCAAGTTCAAGACCAGGTAGTTAATCCATTTCCCTTTTTTTTAACGGTTCCAATTTCGAATATTTTTTTTTATATCGTTCAAAGGTGTGTTGCGTGTTTTGCCGTGGAATAGTAAGCAACTGGGCTGAAGGTGATGACCCTGATGACGAGCATAAAAGACATTTTCCAACCTGTCCGTTCGTAGTAGCTAAAGAAGAAGGGGAAGTGGGTCTTCAAGCGGGCATTAATCTTAGAGAATCAGAAATAGACCTTTCAGGTGAGTGATAATTGCCCTAATCCTCCCTTTTCGACCACTTTTGCTAACCTTTGGTGCACAGATTTAGGAATTTCAAGTCACAAAGTTCCCAGGTCCCCAAAATTTTCCACTTACGAAGCGAGACTTCGAACTTACACACACTGGCCACCATCCCTTGGCCAGACACCAGAAGAGTTGGCTGACGCCGGCTTTTATTTCACCGGTGGGTGAATGACTTCGTAATACAAACGGTTTTTTTTTAACCATAAAAAATGGTAGGAATGGGAGACAAAGTTAGATGTTTCCATTGCGACGGTGGTCTGAGGTTTTGGCAGAAAAAAGATTGTCCTTGGGTGGAACACGCCCGCTGGTTCAACGAGTGCGGCTTCGTTCATTTAATCAAAGGTCGTGAATTCATCGAGGAGTCTTTAAAATCGTTCCCTCCGTCGCTCACCGAAGTAAATAAACTTGCGCCCTTTTGGGACCCTCTCCCCCCTAAACCCCTTCATCATGATGTTCCTTGCGTCCCAGGAGGAGCAGTCTTGCCTGACAAAGCTAACACCGCTCAATGTTAAAACGAAGGTGAACGAAAATCAACTGACGGAATTGATGAATTCACCCGTCGCTATAGTTAGTACATTGTTAATTTTAAACAAACTGTACAGCGCAATTCATGAGCGTGTCTTAACGTTTTCTTTAGACAGCCCTTCAGGTCGGCATAGAAGCTTCGCGGGTAAAATCAGCAATCAAACATAAAATTGAAACAACCGGGCGATCCTTTGAAGACCACGAAGCCGACGCTCTCATCATCTCTTGTTTGGACATTCAAACGGAAGAAAGTTCGTCAAATGAAGACACCTGGTGAGAATATTTCGTACTACTAACCCAATTTTAAAATACTGACCCCCGCTCAACTTCCATTCGTTTCACCTAGGACAACACCACCTACGCCGGCGTTATTCAATCAACGTCATATAATTAACCCGAGGGACGAAACACGGCCACCGGAAGAGTCGACTTCAGAGTCAGGGAATGAAGAAGAGTCTAATCAGACGTGAGTTAATTGATTGGTTGCTAGTTTATAATTTGAAGTACACTTTTTGACGGGGTTTTCCAACGTACAGAGCCCACCGGGCAACAACACCCGTGGAGGAGAAAATTGAAGTAGAATCAAAAGAACCTGTTGAAGAGCACGCGAAACCTTCTAGAGACCAGCTAGATAGCGGTGAGTTTAAATTTCGCCGAACTTTTTTAATATCCCATTTCTCCCTTTTGGCCCACCCCACGCTTGCTAAGTTCGTTAGCATTCTTGTTTCCGTGCCTTTGTGACACTCACCTTAACTCCGCATCCCAGTCCCATTAGCCCAACCTGCCCCGTCTCAGTCTGATCAACGCCACAAGAACATTTCCCCTAACATCGAGGCTTAGAGGTCTCAGGTCCAGTAAAGTGTTCGAGACTGTATTCCGGAATGGACCCAAAATCATCAAGCAAATCAAGCCTTTGTATTTTAGTAAGCTTTAAATAAGCATAATATAAGATTCCTTCCCCAGGCATTTTAGCCCCCCGGAGTGCAACCGCTCCGTGCATGATACGCAGTCGGATGATCCCTTGCATCCTCCCCCCCCCCCTGAATCCCGTGGTTTCATGGCCAAAGCCCTGGCACTTTAGACCCCAAATTTTGCGCGGAAGACTCTTTGAAAACCCAATTTCGCGGAGTTGACTCTTCAAAAGAACGATTTAGAGGGTTGCCACAATTTTACGCGTTTTGTTGTTTCAGTAGGCCGTAGGACGAAATTCTGCGGATTTGGAGCTTTAAAAGACCAATTCCGTGGGTTCGCCCGTTAAAAATTCGGTTTCGGGGGTTAGCTCTAACAAAATTTAATTTTGCGCGGCTTGCATATTCGAAAACCTAATTTGACGCGTTTGGCTGATTGAAAAGACGAGTAATTAAGCTAATATGACTCATGTAGAATATTAGAATTTCGCGGTTTTCGATAATTCACACCTATAAAATTTCCATAGTGCTGGCTCATTTTAAAGAGCAATTTGGCGGGTTTAGCTCCTTAAAAAAAAATTACGCAGGTTTGGCCCATTCCTCAACCCCCCCCCCCTTCTTGATTCGCTTAAGTAAATAATTTCGCGGATTTAGCCCTCTCGAGAAGCCAATTAGGTGTGGATTTTCGCGGGGCTAGCCAACTAAAAAACCAATTTTGAGGGCTTTGGCCCAACGAAAATCCAATGTCGCGATGTTGCCTTATTGAAATGATCAGTTTCACTAAGGGAAACCGTTTTCCCCTTCTATTCCTGACATCGTGCGATCTCTCAGAGAAAACCTTTGCGCAATCGTCTCTGAATTCAGACACCCGGTAAAATTGGTTTGTCAGCAACAAAAATCCTTGAAATTGATTTTGAATCAGACACACGAAAATGTGTTGTATCAATTGAGCCAAAAAGCAAAACTCCAAAATTTGGCTTTTCAAGTGAGCCAAGTCCGTGATTTTTTTTTTTTTTTTTGAAAGCCTTCAAATTATGGTTTGAATGGCTCAAACCCGTCAAATTTGGCCTTGGCATTGGCGAGACAAGCTTCAATCTTTGGTTTTTTGAAAGAGTCTAGCTCATGAAATTGTTTTATGTTTTAAAGTGGCATAATTCTAGCGTGAAATTGGTTTTCTGAAACAAGCAAACCTTTAAATATGATTGATCCTCAAAATTGGGATTTGAACAACCCAAATCCACAAGATTCGGGCTTAAGAAGAGCCAAATTCCGAAATTTTACATTTTCAAAAAGCCAAGCCCGCGAAATTGGTTTTTCGAATAGCCAAGCCCACAGATTTTTGTTCGAGCCAAATCCGCGAACTTTTATTTCTGAAAGGTCCAATTCCGCCGCGAAAGGATTTTTGAAGGAGCGAAATCCATCAAATTGGGATTTGAATGAGCCATTTCTGGAAACGGCAGTTTTCTGCCGCAAAATTAACGGTTTCTATGAATCTGTAAGGGGGGGGGGTCTATATTTTCTTGACCCAACCTTTTTGTCCCGAGCTGGCTACGCCCTTGGTTTTGGTGAAAATAATGACTTGAGCTTGAAGAACTCGAAGAAATAATGCTTGAGCTTGACGCTGCGATCGCCGCATTCAGGCCTGACGACAGATGGGGGGGGGGCACTGGGTCCGTTATCCCCGGGCCGCGAATTCAGAAATCTAGAAAAGGAAAGCTTCACGGAGGCCTGAGGTTGAGCTCTACTGTAGTTGGAGCTCAACTGTGGTTGGGACATGGTTTAGTCTTCTTTGTGTTTGGAACTTAAGGGGGAGTTGCACATGGGTTTCCTCGACCCCCCTCCAATCATACCTCGCCTACTCCGTGTTACGGAAATTACCGCCGTATTTCTGCACCAATCGTGGACTTCAAGAGCTCATTTAAATCTTCAGGAAATTCCGCACAAGCGTACGATCTTGCTTTCCTGAATAATTCGTCGAAAGAGTGTGAATTTTCAAGGTAAAAGTTTGTGTGCGTTTTACAGTTATTTTAGGGATGAAATATAAAAAAGGAAGATCGTACGCTTGTGCGGAATTTCCTGAAGATTTAAATGAGCCCTTGAAGTCCACGATTGGTGCAGAAATACGGCGGTAATATCCGTAACGCGGAGTAGGCGAGGTATGATTGGAGGGGGGTCGAGGAAACTCATGTACAACTCCCCCTTAACTGTATTTTCAAGCTTTCTTGTGGTTGGACCTTCTCTGTGATTGGGCGTTTGCTGTGGTTAGAGCGTTGCTGTGGTTGGAAATTGGTTGTGGTTGGACCTTGGCTGCGGTTGGACCTGTATTGTAGTTGGACAATGCCTGTGGTTGGCCCTTGGCTGAGGCTAAACCATTGCTGTGGTCGGACCATTGCTGTGGTCGGACCATTGCTGTGGTCGGACCATTGCTGTGGTCGTACCATTGCTGTGGTCGTACCATTGCTGTGGTCGGACCATTGCCGTGGTTAGACCTTTGCTGTAGTTGAACTATTGCTGTGGTTGGACCTTGGCTGTGGTCGGACCTTTGGTGTGGTTGGTCCTTGACTGTGGTTGAACCATTGCTGAGGTCGGACCATTGCTGTAGTTGGACCTTGGCTGTGGTTGGATCTGTGTTGTGGTTGGACCTGGGCTGTGGCTGGACCGTTGCTGTGTCGGGGGCGCCGGGCTTTGAACCCGGCAGGCGCCTAAGCCTCCCTTGGGCTCCTACGCCATACGCAGATCTAACTGTGCACTTCACACCCGGTGCGCGGTTTGTTGAACGCACATCGCCGGGAACGCCCTCACGAAGCCTAGTGTGCCGTGTCACAGCTCGCCGCAGCCTTGTAAGAGTAATGGGCAATGGCTGGATTCGAACCCAGCCAGGCCCGCTTGGTTGCGAAGCGAGCATTGTATCCATTACACCATCGAGGCGCGCTTCTGTCCTTTGCTGAATGAAATCACGAAATAAAATCGGAGAAAATCTAGGAAAATCAATTTTCTCTAACGCTGCTGAAATTATTTGACACTATAACAAGATGCTAGAACAGTGTTGCGACAGTGGGGGGCTGTGAAAGGGTCCCATGGAGTTCTGGGCCCGAAAATATTCCCTCTACCGCCCTGGCCGCGTTCGCCCTCTACTTGTATCCGCCAGTCACGAGGCGAGTGCGAATATGTATCGGGACCATGAGGCGAAATGTTTCAGTTCCAGGGGCTACGTCTAATAGCCCTCAGGTGTTTTGCATACGGCTGGGGATAATTTTTTATATGGGAACTTTTCGTTGTGGAAAGCTCCAGAACCTGGCAAGTTAGCCTCAGCAGCTGAATATCAAGCTCCGTGACTCGCCCCTCCCCTTCCGTTGTTTCTAGTTCCCGCTTTTTAATTAAACTGACTACCTATCGTGGTATAGTGAGGGAATTTTAGTTTGACCGGAATTTTCCCCATAAGCACCGAAATCCCGTAGCTTCGAGAGTCTGGCGCCCTCACAAGAATCCGCACTTTCCCCTGAAAAGGCTTTTAGTGCATTTCATTTTGAAAAATTCCTTCGTCCTAGGAAATAATGGAGCTGTAGAAAGTTTCTGGGAAACCCCCCGCCCCCTACCCATACCTTTCCTCCAATTCTTGCCTGACACTATCGCTTAAAATCGTGACCTCCCCCCCCCTCAGGACACACATTAATGGCTTCTCTTTGTCATTTTTTTTTTTTTTTTTTTTTTTTTTTTAACAGTTTCTCTGGAAGAGGAGAATCGGCGTCTCAAAGAGGCTCGCCTGTGTAAAATCTGCATGGACAAGGAAGTGGGAGTCGTCCTTCTACCATGCGGTCACCTTGTCACCTGTGTTAACTGCGCCCATAGTTTAAGAAATTGTCCACTGTGCCGGCAAATTATCAAAGCGACGGTACGGACATTTCTGTCTTGATTGTAAAGAAAAAACAAAGCATAAAAGAGTAAGTGTACCTGATAAATTCTCAACGTCTCGTATCGCATTATGCTCTTTAAAAAAAAAAATAGTTGGGAAAAAAAGCTGCTAATCCGACAGAAATAATCTCATGGGACAAACAAGAATGGCCGGAATTGATCTTTGAACTTATTGAGTCTATTCATATTTTTTGTGTCCGTCATTGGTGTAATGAATCATAAAATTTTGGGAAAATGACGCCTGGGATGTTCGTGCGATAGAGATAAAATATGTTATGACCACTCATACAAAAAATCTATGGAACAAAAAAAGGGCGAAGAAATCTTTATGTAGTCTTAAATGTGCTTAAAAGTTGATGTTCGTTAGAGCATTGTAGTTGGTGTCTGTTTTAGACCCCGCCAGAGTATGACAGTTGATTTTCTCTGCCGATCCCATTATTTGTTGTTGGCGCTCGCTGTCCCTCACACAACCTGAACAAAAATGTAGCGATTTGCGAGTGTTTCAACGCTAGTCGTTAAGCCCGACTGGAATTTAGGAATTTGTGGTCTACTTTAAAAGTTGAATAGCCGGGCTTATAGACATTTAAATTCGTTTAGAGAAAATGAACTGAATACCAGCCGCAAATAGGATTTCATTTCTTTCATGAAGGCGCCTTCATTACGGTGCGAACCCCCCCCCCCCCGGTGAAAGTATTGGTTACCTATTAACTCGTTACTTCCTGATTAATTTATTCAATATGCACTTCCCACTGAAAAACGGCTTTTCTTCCTTTCAATTCCTTCCCGATGAATCTTCCATCACGTTTTTGCGATGAATCACATCATCGATAAACTTCATATCTACCAACATTTCCTTTAGAGTTATATAAGTTATTGTTATTTATTGTGATAATAGTGGTACTGATTTCAGTTATTTTTAAACACATAACAAAGTTTAGAAGGCTTGTTGCGGCAGGATTTCTTACCCCTCAACTTGGATGTTATTAAATGATATGGGAAACAACGCTATTTCTTCTTCTTCTGTGCATTGTCCTGAGCAATTAGAGTGCATTAAACTCGAGAAAGGCCCTCCCCGGCTCCCCCGCTACTGCTGACTGTGAAAGCTTTTTATTGACGTTTCCTTCCAGATAACCGTCTCGCCTTAGAAGTCTTGTCAGAGGTTGGAGTTGAATTTTGAACAGAGAGTTTTTCACCTTTTTTTTTTTTTTTTTTTTTTTTTTTTTTAATGTCGTCAAGTTTCATCCCCTGACAAATGACCTACCGGACTTCTTATCATTCGCCTGAATAAATAGATGAGAATCTCTAGGGGAGATGTTGTGGTAGGGGGTGGAGGAGGTGTCAATTTCCATGTTGTCCCGGAGTCCTCCTGAAGGCGCCAGATCTCCCGCATTTTTCAATCCTGTGTTTTAAACCGCAGACTTCATAAATAATTACCGACTTTTTTTTACCACCGTTCATAGGTTTTCCCCCCGAGTTGGTTCTTAGAATGCTGTAATACAAAGCACTCCTGATGAATAGCTGACACTTAACTGGAGTATTGTGTTGCCAAACGAATCATTGAAGATGCTAATAATGGAAAAGTATTATCTGCTTCTTCAATCTGCCCACTCACAGGATTTAATCCCTAAAAATAAAATTACGTTAACTCTTTAAAAATTGCAATTTCACGTTTTTTGGTCCTTCAAAAAAGCCATTCCCTTGTTTGGCTTCTGTCGAAAACCAAATTCTTTGGATTTGACACTTATTAAGGAATCCAATTTCGCGGTTTTGGCTGTTTCAATAACTATTTTCGTTCTAAGCTCCTTAAAAATACAATACCGGCGTTTTGGATCACTCATGATAACAAAATTTCGTGAATCGTCCACGTCAGAAAAACCCATTTCTTGGAGTTGGCTCATTTTAAAGAGCACTGTCTTTGCACTTGAGGGGATCTGGTTCCTTTTGAAAAAATATGAAAAATAGAGCGGTGTACGGCCATTTAAAAAAAAAAAAAAAAGTTGCTGATTATTGACTCCCCCAGAAAGCCCAGTTTCGCGGGGTTGACAGGCAAACTACACGCGTAAAATAAAATACTTTTGGGTGTTGGCTCGTTTCAAAGGGCGCTTCGCGGTTTCTGGCTATTACTAAAAACAGAATTTCGCAGGGTCGTCCCAATTAAAAATCGATATCATGAGATTGGCTCGCGACCCAAAAAAACTTGTATGAAAAAAAGTTTTCAGCAGGAAGCTAAATTATCCAAAACCGCGAAATTGGATTCTGTAGAGACGCGAATTTGCATTTGTGACATCCCCGAATCCCGTTAGATGGCTTTATTGAAAAATTCAACCCCGTACTATGATTTGTATTTCTGTACTTAGTCAACCCCGCAATATTGCCTTTTTAGGCAGTCAAATTGGGATCGGTGAGTGCAAATAATTCGAAAGATTTGGGCTTTGAAATGGTGAACCCCGCTAAATATTTTATCAGCGAAATTGCTACAAATTAGATAAGTAGCCGTAGTTGCCTACGTTGTCAGTCACACCTCAACAAGGTATGACTGACAACGTAGGCAACTACGGCTACTTATCTAATTTGTATTATTGTACACCTTATGTATGTCGCATCCACTTGGCGAAATTGTCCACTTCACGAAATGGATGTCCGTTTCACGAAGTGGCTCCACTTTCCGTAATTTCAAAAAATTCCCTCATCTGGACAAAAAAAATGACCATTTCTTGAAAAGGAAATCGCGTTTGTCCAGTTGTTGAAATTAAGCTTTCTTACTGCAAGTGGATGCACAACGTCATTTTTTAGCGGGTTTTTGAGTGCTCAGTAAAATAACCTTTTTAAATAAAAAAAAAAATTGTTTCAGCACCTGAGATTGCTCACTCATCCATTTCACGAAATGGATAATGTTGTTGCATCCACTTGTAGTATGGAAGCTTGATTTCAGCAACTGGACAAACACGATTTCCTTGTCAAGAAATGGACAATTTTTTTGTCCAGATGTAGTAATTTTTTGAAGTTACGGCAAGTGGAGCCACTTCGTGAAATGGACAATGGAAATGGACTCGACATGGATACGACATATATATAACGATGTTACTAATCCTAGCGAAATTGCTCTTTAAAATGAACTAACGCCCTGGAAATTTGGATTTTAAACATGTAGATTGGACTTTTTAGAGAGTTCAACCCCACGAAATTGGTCTTTCTGACGCTCAAGATTCGCTAAATTTTGTTTTAGATTTATCAATCCAAACCGGCGGCATTGTATTTTTTTTAAGGAACTAGGAACTAAAATCTAATTCTTAATAATAGCCAAAACCGAGAAATTGGGTTCCGTAAGTGTCAAATCATCGAAATTTGTACTTGGAAAGAGGTTAATCCGAGGAATTTATTGAATTTTTAGAAGGATCAAAACCCATGAAATTGCATTTTTGAATGAGTGGCACGAAATTGGCTTTTTTTGGTTGAGCGATATTTGGATCTCCGAGTGTCAATATTTTGAAAAGTCAAACCAGTCACCACACCAACTTTGGAACGTTAGTGCTCACGAAACTTTAGTGTTCGTACATGTCTTAAGTCTGTCTGACGCACTGGTCATGCTTAAAATCCCCCCTCTCCAATAATTTATTCAACCATTTAAACATCAGAATCATTGAAATGATGCATTCGCCCCACGAAATTGTGTTTTCAGCGAGCCAAAACCCTTGAAATTGAAGTTTTAAGCGAGCCAGATCCACCCTAATGGTTTTTAGTGAGAAAAATCGCCGAAATAGGTGGTATTAATTGACGTTCGATAGGGAACCAGCAAAAATGGTTTTTTAGAGATGCTGTCCCAGGAAAATGGTTTTCTTAATGGGACAAATTAGCTGTTATCTTCGTAAAAATCTAAATCAGAAAAATTAGTGGTTTTTAGTGAGCCAAGGCCTACAAAAGAATGGTTTGTTAGATGCAAAATCCACGAAATTGGTTTTTGAACGAGGCATTCCTTGAAATTTTGTACTTTAAAGGAGCTAGGCTCACGAAATTGAACTTTGGATTTGGGAAAAAGCGCTAATTCGCGGATAAAAAATTTCCTAATTCGCGGTTTCTGGAGGCAATTTTGTGGCTAAAATTGAGAAGAAGCGCAAATTCGCGGCAAAATTTGGGGAAAATTTGCAAATTCGTTCGGATGAAATTGAGGAAAAGCACTGCAGATTCGCGGCTGGAACTGATTGTAAGAAAGAAAAAAAAAATCCGGCTAAAATGGAGAAAAACGATCTTTTCCGTCTCAAAGGAAGACATCGATTTGCATTTTCTGGAAGCAACTTCGTGGATAAAATTGAGAAAAATACCTCATCCAGGGCCAAAATTGAGAAAATGTGCTAATTCGTGGCTAAAATGGAAAAAAGTTGACGATTCGCCGTTTCTGGAGACAACTTGTATCTGAAATTGAGATGAAGCGCGAATTCGCGGCTAGATTTGAGAAAGGACGGATTTACGCGGTTAAAGTTGAGGAAAAGCACTAATTCATGACTAAAAATCATGCAAAAAGTGATAATTCACGGATGAAATTGAGAAAAATTCGCGGTTAACGATGAGAATTAGATAAATTCATGGATAAAATTGAGAAACAGGGTTTGGAAAAAAATTGGGTTTTGTGGCTAAAACTGAGAAATAACGCAAATGTTCGGCTAAAATGGAGAAAAAGTGCTCATTTGTATCATATCAAATCTGGAAGTAACTACAAGGCTTAGAAAAAGGGCTAATTCGCTGCCATTATGGATAAAAGGTGCTGATTCGCCGTTTCTGAAAACAACTACTTCGTGTCTAAAATTGAGAAAAAGCGCCAATTAGCGGCTAAAATTGAGGCAAAAAAACGCTAATTCGCAAGTGCAATTGGGAAAAAGTGGAAATTCGTGGTTGAAATTGATAAAAAGCGCTAAAATTGAGGGGGAAAAAAAAACAATTTTCGGCTAGAATTGAGATAAAACGCAAACTCGCGGTTGAAATTGAAAAAAATAAAAACCGCTCATTTGCAGCTAAAATTGAGGAAACGGCAATTGGCGGATTTTATATGCAGCTTTGAACAAAATTCGCGTTGTTCTTGAACCCAGACCCGAAAAATTGGGATTTGAGTGAGCCAGCTCGGCGAAATTTAATTTTTGAAGAAGCCCAAGCTGCAAAATTGGCTCTTTGTGTGGGGCAAACCCAAGGTTTTATTTTTTTGTGTGTGTGAATAAATCCCGCGAAATTGGTTTTTGGTGGGCCAACCCTGCGAAATTTTGTTCAATTGTAAGTATAAAAGAAAACAGACCCGTGACATAATGTCTTCAAAATGAGCAAACACCTTGGAAGTTTCAATTTTCATGATGTGAATTGCGGGAAGTTGGCTTTCAAGGAGCGAACCCCACGCGAAATTGGTTTCCAAAGTGCCGGATCCGCAAAATTAAAGCTCTGAAAGAGCCGAACCATTGTAATGGCTCGTTTTCAAGGAGTCAAAGGCGAAATATTGGTTCTGGAATTAGCCAAAACATCAAAATTGGGTTCTTTATGGGACGAATCTGCGAAATTTGGGTGTAGAAAAACGCTGAAGTCTGAAATATTTATTTTTAAAGGGCCAAATCTCCGAAATTTTGGCTTGAAGGGGGTAAAACTCGCAAATTCTAGCCATCTGTGTAACCAAAAAGTGGCAGACTCGTGGCCTGGGGCGGAGATCTCTAGTCTCTAAATAAAGCAGGAATATAATAATTTTCACATCGTAGCGATAATGGCTTTTTAGACGAAATAATGGCTTTTTCGCCATCATACGTTGCCTCCGAAAACCGCAAATCGGCGTAATTTGAGCGGGAAATGATTGTTTTAGTCGTGAACTGACGGTTTTCTTCATTTTCACCCTTTTTTCATCTTTCGGAATTTTCATTCCCCCCCCCCTCCCCAGTGGCTGCTACATGAATAATATTCAATTATTTCTAGAGCGGTCGTTGTTTGCCGATAGAATTTCAGCTGTAGAAAAAAAAGACACTGCTGACAAATTCGTAGTTTTAGTTTGATTCAGTGTTGGTGGTCGAAAACGCAAGGTCTCATGTGCACGTAACTGGAAAACAGAAAATTCGTGCTTATTGTCTTACCGGGGCTTTTATCATTTCATTATTTATTTATTTTTATTTTTATTTTTATCTTCTTATTGTTTGAGGGCGTTGACTCGTTTGTCTCGGTCAACTATCCTTAACTTCCTTGGCTAATTTTTGGAATTATCTACCAATTGTCGCGGTATTATACCAATTTTCCCAATTATTGCTGAGAGGGAAAGTTTGTTCAGAAAAGGTATTTCGTTCAATATGACTTGAAAATAAAAAATAATAAAAATCTCGTTGCCATTTGCCGAGGCAATAGAGCGCTACAAATCCGTAAATAGACACGTTATGAAAGGTTTCCAATCCTACTTTGACATTAAAGCGCTATAGATATGTTTTTTCTTTAAAAAATCAAACTTTTGCGGCGTAAAAACAGGAATAACATTGGTTACGCTTCCTCTTTACACGAGTCCATTTTTATCTCAAATCAACCGCTTTCTCATCAGAAAAAAGAAATACAATTTATTTGTTTTTTTCCATGCATACAGTTGAAAACCGGTGACATCCGTATCGTTTCCTAAAGGGAAATTTCCAAATTTCCCAAAGCTACCAGAGGAATTAACGTCCTTCGTAAATATTTCGTTTATCTTTGTTTTTTGATAAAGTTCGCAACTTTAATACCTTCGTCTATCTTTATGTTGGTTTTATAGTTGGGAATATGGAAACTTTCCAGTACCAATTAGATACTCAGTGATGCGCGCTATATAATTCGTTTCAGGATTTATATTGTTTACTTTATTTTGTACCAAAAATAATTTATTAGAGGGTTCACGTCGCATTGGAGTAAAACTTAAAAATCAACAGGCATGCGGTACCTTTTTAAGGTAAGGCTTGTTGTTTTCCATGAAAAAAAAAAAAAAAAAAAACTCATTCATAAACCATGTTTGAAGCAGAAAAATGATTCATGTAGGAGCGATTTGAAAAACAGTCCGTGTTTTGAACTGAATAAAACTCGTTTCTTTCGTTATTGCCACAGAATCAATTGGGCCATTGTTCCCATAACTGCGGCAATAGCGAAGATAGAAAAATGTTTTCCAGATGCAATGAGTCAATTGTTTGTAATGCAAATGAATCCATCCTTCGCTAATTGTGTTTTTCCCCTTATATTCTTTAATTTGCGTTCTTTTCTGGAACGAAGGAGGTAGAACAATTTTTTATTCTCTGGCTGTGGTTTTGTTGCCGAGGTGCTAACAACTAACAGTGAGAACTCATAAACTCATATTGTGTGAACGCCTCGACTTGATTGTATACCATAGTGTACGGTTTTAGTCTTGCGTGCAGTAATCAAATTTCATGTATCATATAATTCACTGCCCCCCTTCCCCCCGACACCACCATTTCCACAAGTCACACTCTGATTTCACTGCGGTCTCGTTAAAATACCCGACAAAACACGCGAAGGAAACAACAAGAGGATCCCCCCCCCCTTTCCCGAATTCCTTACCAACTACCGCACATAGAGGAAAGAGTGCAGTTCCATATAGAAGAGAGCGTGAGAAAGGAAGATTTGCAATCTTCAAAGGACATGGAGACAGTAACAACATCGTACACGAGTTTTAAGAAAGAGAAAAGCGAACATCTCAGCAATAACAGTTTGTTGTTTAACGGTATACTGTACAGGCCGTTGACCCTCCCTGTTTTTCCTTGTCGAGCTAATTTTCTTTTGGACTCGGAAGGAAAAATCACACTTCTGTGTAGACCGGGACTGATTTAGAGCGAGTTCTGTGGATTGAGGGGGGGGGGAGCAAAGTGATGATAATAATAACAAAAGAAGACAACTTTCTTTTTCTTTCTTGTTTGGAAGTGTCCATCTTCCTGTTTTCGCCCTGCAGCGTGGATTAGGCGCGTTGACCGCAGGCCTTTTGGGAGTCATTTTAATCGTTGCCACGGTAACAATTACGATGGCAACAGCTACCATGGCAACTGTTATGTTTACGGTTAACTTAGTAAGGGTTATACCTTAGCAACGGTTGCCCTGGAAACTGTTACTATATAGCAACGGTTGCCATGATTACGGCTACCATAGCAACGGTTTCCGTAATCAGGTTAACAAATACAATGGCAACAGCTACCAAGGCAACTGTTGCTATGTTTACTGTTACCATGGTTACGGTTACCATAGCAACGGTTGCCGTGGTAACGGTTACTATAGCAACGGTTTCCATGGTAACTGTTACCATAGCAACGCTTGCCATTCTAAAGGCGTGGCCACATATTTTGTCCATATTGGCCCAATATCTTCCAATATTAATCAATTTCTAGCATTGCCTATAAACAAACCAACTGCATTTGACATGCATTTCAGACATCCCATGCAGACAATTGCATGACAGACATTGAAATGCATTTCAAGTTGTTTGGAAAATATTGACTGAGACCGGGAAGGTTACCGTAGAAACGGCTTTCATGGTAGCGGCTGCCATAGAAATACTAATTTCACGAATATCCAGCTAGGAAACTTATAATTTCCTTGATATTTAGCTCCAAAATGTTACAACTTTGCGGTTTTTCGTCGGCTTGCCCAGGTTTTGCGGTCACCCAAAAAAAAAGGCCCGAAACACTGACATTTGTGTGAAAAGTAAGACCATAAACGCACAATTTTTAGAATACTCGGGCCCGAAATTTATAATTTCGCGGTGGATTTGCTCCATTGTTGCAATGCAGCGGGGTTTTTGGGCCATGCAACCATTTTATCGAATGACTTATTTGCTAAGTCGTGCAATGGCGTGTATAATATCGTTCAAAAGCAAACTTATTGCATTACAATTGGCTGTTTCCCCCCCTAAAATGGCGATTTCGCGGCTGTCTATTATCGCAAGCATCACGCAGTTCCACGATTATTTAGTCCCAAACCAAAAATTTCGGACTATAATCTCTACTCTTTGAATGCCTAGAGACGTCTAGAACTTGGACGCCTATCAGAATTTACTGTTTTGACCACAGCTCGCAATTTTTGAGAATATTTCGCCATGAAACTGGCAATGTCATACTTCTTAGCCCTAAATCTTTACAGTTTTGTGACTATTTCATGCCCAGCCCTGCTATTACTTTCACATATTTCTTAACCTCTGAAACTTGATTATTGACTATGCAGTTCCGCGGATTTAGCTTCTTCAAATCCCAACGATACCGCGATCATGGGGCCCCTAGCAGAATCGCTGTTCTGGGCACACCTCCTTTGCAATGCTTTTGGCAATGAAGATGATCTGCCCACTGGTGTAATAATCTGTGTAAGTGAAAGGTCGAGAATACCCTGTTCTATGATACTACGCTGGATTAGGTTTCGTCGTGGTGGAGCGATGAAAATCTTAGCTAAATTGAGAAGCCCCAGAAACTTGCATTTTCACGTTTATAAAGACCTAAAACTTTCAACTTCACGAATATTCAGCCAGCAACTTCCAATTTCGCGGATACTTAGCTTCAAAATATTGCAATTTTTCGGCTATTCGTCAAACTTGAAGCTCACTTCCTCTACAAGTGTCCGGGTCGAATAGCTATACCCGGGTCACCGTATCTAATACCTATAAATCTGTGTTACTGTATTACATATGTAGTCGCTTCAAATAAAAAATACCGAAATTACACCGCTCCTTAATAGCCGTTTGAGTTGAATAAAATGCACTTTTCAAGTTGGGACACGCTCGCGTCAGATGTTTGTTATAAGGAGGGCAAGAATTGTGTAGAAGACGGTTCACCTGGGATGCAGCAGCTGCTACATGCTCGATTGCCACGGGCGCAGGTGATACCTTTACCTAAAAATTTTCTCCTCCCTTATTATTGTTTTCCCATCTGATCACAGTGAAGTGATACCTCCCCTCCTCTCACCCGCGGATGAAGATGAGGAGAAGTTGAACACTTTTCATCGATTTAATCAACTTTTTTTTGTCAGCTCTCCGCCAGATAAAACACACCTTCTAGCACACCGTGCGTTGATAATTACGTGACATTTACTCGGCGTTTTTAACTGGCGCCTTCGTCAATAAAGGCAAGGTAGCGTGCTAATTAAAAATAGTAAGACTCTAGAGTTATAGTATCACGGTTAATCGAATTTGTATTGCTCTTTACACGTTTTTTTGTGAATATCAAGACCTCCGGGAATAACGGTTGAATTCGAAAGAGGTCGTACCATAGCGAATGTTGCCTTTCCAATTGCTTGCAACTTTTCACTAAAAAAGTTACGTGTTCCAACATGTTTTGATACTTGATGTCAGAAGATTACTTTTTGGGGTTTGAAAGGACCTTCAGAGGCGAACGAGATTGTGACTCAAAATTCTAGGAAAGATTTTAAAGGGGCGATTTCCGGCCACATTCTTGAGTTTTACTCACGATTTTCATTCGTTCGCAAAACATTACCAGATAAGTTACGATTGGCAGCGCTTTTGTCGTCTGTTCTGTCTCTTCAATCCAACGGAAGCGCTCAAAAGATTTCAACCCCACGTCGTAGAGGTTGAACAATCGAAAATATTTCTTAGCCGTGAGCCTCTGAATGCATTCCAACCATTCAGTTCGCATAAAATCAGTTTCAACCCTTGTGGAGGCACACACATACCTGAGCTTTGAATTCCAAACGCATATCTGGAGAGGGGTTCCAAGTTCACGTTGTGTGCATACATACAAGTTTGAAATTGATATCTACATATTCAACCGCTGGATGAGTCACCAGCTCTGCTATTGGGTAATTCCTGTGCCCTTCGTAAGAATTTTTAAATAAAAAATTAAATCAGCCGGGTTGGCTGGTTTTTTTCTTCTCCGTTACATTTTTAAATGATGTTCAAGCACCAGAGAGACCCCTATATCCTTCTATCCCTACCAGCCGGAGGCTGAGTAGGATGGAAACGAAGTCTCTCTCACTGGGAGAGCATATAGAAGGTCGGATCTGGCGGCGGTACGCGGGGGAGGAACGTGGGAAGGTCACGAGTCCTTTGAAGAGGCAATCTGGAAAGGAATCTAAAAAATTATTGGATGTGGGGGCGGTAGTGAGGGGGGGGGAGCGTAAGGATTTTTCCTTGAGGGCCTCTCACTGGCTAGTACACGGCCTCAAAGCGTGACTCATTCATTCCGGCGTCGTGAATAATATGAATAAAAGGACTCCCTTCCTCCTTCACTGTACCAATCAACGTTTCCTCTTGGTGTTTGTAAAAGTCTGGTCATTAAACCGCACGCAGGAAACGAAGCGCCACATAAAAACTCTTTTGTTTCCCAACAAAACTCTAGACTTTGTTTCAAAGAGCCATGTGGCATTTACTTTTTGTGTTTTCGTGGCATTAATAACTCGAAATGTAACCATTTCTTTTTGTTTCATTCGCGCAGCCTCCGACGAGAACAAAGAAATAAAAACGCAGGTTCCTAAAAAAAAAAAAAAATGGTTTAAACATATTTGGGCCTCCCGATCTGAAATTCAGAATGAATCGAATCTTTTATTTATTTTCCGTTTAATGCCAAACTTCTCCCTCTCCCCACATAAAACGCGATGTTGCCAAAGCTAAAAAATCTTAACATTCAGACTGTTTTTAATTTTGGCTTCGCGATAAAAATGGGTTTACTGCACCTAACGAAAATTACTATAGTATAAAGGATAGTTATTCACAGAAGGTAAATACCAGTCTGGATTTCTACCTGAATTTCTACTATACCCCCCCCCCCTACACCACATCCTGGATATCGAAGAGTTCGATGGTTTGAAAAACAAATGAATGAACGTTTTCTCAGAGAAACCAACCCCGAGTTAAATGGTTGAAGTGTATGACCTAACGTACGTACTTAACAGCCTCAAAATAATTTATCGTAATAAAAACTGCCCGAGAAAGAAAAGTTTATAAACAAAGAAAGACAGACCGTGGGAGAGCTAAAACCTTAAATCTTTTTTCCCTCGGTGCTAGTGCACTTGGAGTTTGAGAGCGGCACCAAGAGGGCTTTGGAATGCCGAGGCGTGCGTGCCCCTCCACACCCCCACCCCTAACATTGAAACCCTCTAAACCCGTATGAGAGAGAAGCTTGTTGACTAGTTCACCACTCTCTTTTTTTTCAGGTCTTCAGACCTTCGTTATAAAAGAACGTAGACGTTAAGACGTTTCTTGTAATCAAGGGCCCTCAACACCGCCGTTGGGATGTATCTGTAATTTTGTGTCGGCACACCGCCGAATGGCTCTCGTAAATTGAACGCAGAGAGAGAAAAAATCAACATTATTCCTAATGCCTGGGCTAACTGTTGATGTCTAGATTTTCTTATTTCGAAGAAAAAAGTTTCTGATTCAAGCTATTTCCATCCACTTTGGTTCTCCCATGTTAGGGAGGGGGCGGGTAGGGTATCAGGAGTCGAATCTTGAAAAATTTAACGGGCCGTTGAACTGGATTCAATGGTGGACCAACCGTGACAAAGTCAAAGTTGGAGAAATCGCGAAAGGCAGTCAACTGAAACGAAAAACAAAGAAAGACTCTTGTACTTCAGGGTCAAGATTGGGCAAGTTAGGCAATAGCACGCAAGATTCCAAGGTTTTTTGGTACACGAAAGGCCTGTATTCATTCGGGAGGCAAACAAATAAAGGTGTGAGGTTTTTTCGAGGGGCCGTTGGGTACAAGTTATGAGGATGTACCGTGTTTCCACGGGAGGATAGCAATAGCTGCCTCCCCCCTCCCCTCACAGGCGAAACTCTGCGTTAACAGGCTATTTCAAAGTATAAAATATCAACCGCACACAAAGTCTATTGGCCCAGGCTTTTAGGTTTTGTCTAGGTTTCCTTCGCACTTAAAAATCTGTACACACGAGGGCATTTTTTGCGAAATTGTCGTGTTATGGAATTTTGTGATTGTGTACAGCCAAGAAAAAATTTTCTGACTCATTTCTATCTCTTTACAATCGCACAAAAAATGCATTCTTGTGGATCGCTGGGGCTGTGGTCATTTGCCAGAACTTTTTGCCTTGATATACGAAATCTTGAAATTTTTCCAGTGAAACAGAGTCCCCAAGGCAAAATGGGCATTTTTCGTGAAGATTTACCTACAGACAATTTTTGCCAAAAACTGGCAAAGTCCCTAGGAAATTGACAATTGTGCCCCCTTCCCCACAGGGGAATGATCGTTCAAGCAGAAAATTGCCCATTTAGACCTCCAGGACCTGGTTGGTTTGGCTAGAAAACGTGAGCTGAAATCCGGAAAAAGCAAGCAAATAGTACTCGATCAACGACGATCAAAAGGGCTTTTTGCCCCTTTAAACGCATTGAAACTTTACGGAAGTTCATCATAAAATTAGCCGTCAATTTCACCCTCCCAATGAACAACCACCAACTGAATTGTTATTTGTCGAATAATTGAAAGGTATGAAATCAAATTTTGCAGATCCTAAAAAAGTAGTGTTTGGAGCTTGTGCTCAGCTTGTGGACCGTCCATCGGCTCCGTACTCGGCTCAATTGCCGGGTTGATGAGACTAGGACCGAGTAGCTCAGGTAGCTGAAGGTTTGAGGTCGAAACGGTGACTTGGACCGCACTGTTGGTGCAATTTTTCGCGATTGTTTGGTGGGTCCTGCCCCTGCCATCTTCATCGTTCATTATTTACCAGATAAGTCTTAAGTCAATCAATAAAGTAGACAAATGGTCAAAACCCACTGAATTGTAGCATTGGAGCAAAGTCTCCGCGAAATTGCTACATTCGGAGTTGAAACCCGGCAGAATGGCAAGCTTCGGTTTCTAATACAAAGTGAAATATCAAGTTCCTGGTCTTCTCTTTCACGAAATGGTAAGCGCCCCGGAGTTCCGCCGGTACCATTTTTGTTACAGAGGGTGTGGAGCCCATAGTCTAACCCTTCTTGATAGCACCCAAAGCTTGATGAATAGCCAATATTCACTACTAAATTTCTGAGAAATTGTAAGCTTCAGGTCTCAATATTCTAAAAATTGCGAGTTTGTGGCCTTAGTTTCCCATAAATTTCTAGTATGTGAAGTGTCCGTCTCTTCTAGCGTTATTAGTGCCTGTCTAACTGTCCACGACAACGCTCACAGTCTGACGAATAGCCAAAAACTTACAACATTTTAAAGATAAATGTCACGAAAATTGGAATTTTACTTGCTGAAACTCGTAAAATTGTAAGTTTCGGATCTTTACCTTATGTGAAATTGCAAGTTCTTGGTATTTTCGCGATATGGCTATTTTACGGTCTTTATTTTCGGGAAATTGCAAGTTCTGGTCTTTATTTGCACGGACTCGCAAGTTTTAGGGCTTCTTGTTAGGGGCTGTGGAACTCAGTCTAGCCGGCCGCACAACAGCGCCAAAACTCCGACGGATAGCAGCAAAATTGCTACAATTTGGAGCTATAAATATCCAGGAAATTGGAAATTTTCTGGCTGAAATTCGTAAGCTTGTAAAATTCTAAGTTTCGGATCTTTTGCATTACGTGCAATTTCAAGTTCTTGGGTATTTATTTTCGCGAAATTGCAAGTTTCTGGTCAATATTTTCGCGTAATAGCAATCTTCTGGGCGTTTTTGTTCTAAAGTGGGCGCTGTAAAATTTACGGCATGCTGTAAAAGTTAAAAACATTAATTAGTCCAGTCAATAGAAAGGATTTGGCCGAGACAAATGTATAGAAGTAGTTTTGTCAACGGATTTATATGTTTCTTGGGGTGCTGAATCCGAATCTGAACTTTGCTAACAAAAAATCGGTCGGCTTCACGCCGAAAATCGCAAAAAACTGGAAATTTTCTGACGTTTTCTACTCAATTGATTAAATCTCTGGAACTATGTACTTTTCGATGATGGTGCTCCTTTGCATTTTTGAAATAGACTCAATTTGTGACAATTTAAGCCCAGTTTCATCTCCGTATGACTAATAGTTCCTGATATATGACCCGTCAAAAAGCGTTTTAAAGCGTTGATTCGCGGCTAATATTGGGAACAAGAGATCATTTGCCGCTAAAATTAAGAAAACCCCACCAATACGATGTGTCTGAAGGCAACTTCACGGCTAAAATAGAATAAATACGCTAACCCAAAATGTCAATAGGCGGATCAAATTGAGTATCACTCTGAGCTAGTGTGCTAATTTTGAGACAAGTACGCGATAACAAGGTTAGAAAAAGCGCTAATATTCGTGGCTAAAATAGCGAAAAAGGGCTAATATTTGTAGATAAAAGAGCAAAAAAGCGCTCATTCATACCAAAAAAAATCACTGATTCGGAACTAAAAATTAAAAAAAAAAAAAAAAAAAAAAAAATCAGACTCACGCTGCTGGGCCGGCCAATGTTGAGAAAACGTCCCCATTCGAATTTCAAAGTCGCTCAAGGCATATTCGTGAGAAAAAATTCAGAAAAAGCGCTATTTCTCGTGGATAAAAGTGAAGTAAATCGCTAATGCGCAGCAAAAATGGATAAACATGCTAATTGGCGGCTAAAACTGAGAAGGGCCGCTAATTCCGAGGTAAAATCGAAATAGAACGCCAATGCACGAATCAATTTTAGAAAGTCTGCTGATTTGTGGTGTATGAGTGAAAGCGGTGATTCATAGCTAAAATTGAGGAATAATTAGCGACTTGAATTGAGAAAAAGCAAATCATTCGTTCCTAAAAATGTAGAAAAAGCGTCAGTTCACGGCTCAAAGTGAGAAAAAGCGCTCATTCGGGGCAAAAATTGCTAAAACATTTTCATTCGCTTCTAAAATGGACAAAAATGCCGATTCAGAAAATCCGCTAATTCGCGGCTAAAATGGAGTAAAAGCGGTAATTCGCGGCTAAAATGGAGTAAAAGAGGTAATTCGCGGATGAAATTAAGAAATAATTTGCGACTAAAATGAGAAAAAGCTCTAATTCGCGGCAAAAACTGAGGAAACTCGCTCATTCCCGGCTAGAGTCGAGTTGATGCAGCGACTAGATGGAGAAAAAAACTTCAATTCTTAGCCGCGAATTGACGCTTTTCGTCCATTTCAGATGCGAATGAGAGCTTCATTTGAAAATACGCTAATTCGCGGTTCCCAGAGAGGCAAGATCGTGGGTAAAATCTAGAAAAATCCATAATTTTACGCAAAGTATAAATTATATTCCATTCCATCCATAGATATTTCCTAATTAGAGAGTTCCGTCTCGGTAGGTGATGGTCTGCCTGGCTGATAATCAGCGACAAGACTAGGCGGCGCGGCGCCACCGGCTGGCCCGCATGGATTAACAATAAGTCAACGTCGGCTCAATTCCTGTGGTGTGTTTATTTGTTTTTTCAAGAAGCCAAACACGCCATTTTTTTTTTTTTTTTTTTCTTCTTCTTCTTCTTTTCAGGCAGTGGCCAGGAATTTTTCTTGGGAGGGGTTTCCAAATTTAAAAATTACTATATGTACATACCTTCATCATTTTAGAATACATAATAATTTTAAAAAATGATTAAATAAGGAGGGGCATTTTCTTTCAAGACGTACGCAAATATTCAAGGGGCTCATGTGTACCTGTGACACACATCCACGGTCATTGGAGCCAAGCCATGCTCGGGTGCTCGACACATTCGGACTTCAGGGCTGTCAATTGAGGGCCACCATCCCCAGGAAAATGCGTTCGGTCCATGAAAACAAAACGTGCGCATATGCGCCAAAAATGGATCCGTTTCGATTTTCGGCGGATCTACCGTGTCGTGAACCCCCTAGATGTACACTACACAGTTTCGTCCAATTTATATTCGAAAGGCCTTTTTTGAAATTGCTCGATACCAGGAAAATAATACAGTCGTAGACGATTTTCAGGACCAATCCGGATACGATCTATGACCCTCGGTTTATGACCATTCCCTCGCGGAGAATGGTCAAATGTGGAATGCAGTCAGCCCGGGCCAAAACTCATCCCTTGAATCGGGAACAAAATGAGCATTTTGCGATGTTTTTGTCGTTGGTTTCGGCCGATTTTATCAAATCGGGAGCGGCTCATCAGCGAGGTCCGCGTGCGTCGAGGCTCTTGATCCTCGGCCACTTCAGGACTGTCGTTACAACACCTCGGGTATCTCTTTGCGCCTTCCACGCGGACTTCCAGTTGAACACGTCTGACTTTGAGGGCGAGAAATGACAGTTTCTTGCTTAAAGAGGCAAAGTCAGGGGTAGGCGTGAATCCACGGGGGGGGGGGGGCTCTTAAGCTCCCAGGCAGCGCTCGATGGTTTGGAGTCCCGTGTCCACGTTGACTCTGGAAAAGGAGAGGACATCGTGAAATTTAAATGAAGTGTGAATCGCCAGTACGAGCACGACATTTTTAGGGCGAGTTTTGATATTTTTAGGGCACGAATGTTCAATTCAGACATTTTCAAGGCGTGAAGGCTCAGTTGGGGCATTTTTGATTCACGAATGATCAGTTTTGCCATTTTCAGGACAGGAATAATCTGTTTAGGCCTTTTCAAGGCGCGAATCCAACAGTTCAACTAGTCGGTTTAACTAGTTATAGGCCACATATAGAGTAATATTTGTATTCCCACTAACTTATAGCTAACTAGCTATAATTGTAGGTATTTGCTTATAGCTAACTGTCAGTATGGCCAATTCTAGGTATATGTGATATTTTCATGGCACGAATCGTCAGTTTTGCCATTTTAGGGTGCGAACAATCAGTTATGCCGTTTTCAGAGCGGTAATTGCCAATTTAGCCATTTTCCGTCAGCCGAGAACCGTCAGTTTGGCCAATTTAGGCATCCGGATGGTTGATTTTGCCATTTTTGGAGAAGGAATCATCTTTTCAGGCATTTTCAGGGTAAAAATTGTCAGTTGATTCATTTTTAAGACTCTTAAAAGACAGCTTGGGCTTTTTTAGAGCGGGAATCGCCAGTTCGGCTATTTGTAGCGCACAAATAATCAGTTTAGATTTTTTCAAGGCGGAATTCAGCAGTCAGTTTTGTTTTGCCATTTTTAAGGCGTGAATGGTCAGTTTAGCCAGCATTCTTGGTGCGCGACTGGTCGATTTTGCAATGAGGAAGTTTCATGGGTCAGAACTTATTCATAAATCTATTTTTTAAGGTTTCTTTACGCTAAAATAGAGCATAAATCATGATCCGTTCGTAAAATAACCCAACAGTTAATAAATACGCGATTTTTGAAGTTTGAGGTCATTTCAAACACGCCAGCCAGCATGTTTGTGTCATATGCGCCTTCCGAAAAAAAAATCGCCTGTAACGTAGCTGTCGGAGAGCGGTTTGTGGTGTTTCTTTGCCTTACTTTCTACAAGAGCTCTCCAATAATAAAATAATGGAGGATAAACAGATGAGCTATTTAGAGGCATGAAAAGGACAGAGAATACATGGGATATTACGTTGCGGAAAATGTTCGTTTTGGCGGGATTTCAAACATGCCAACTTTTGTTTATAAATAAAAAATATTTCTGAAGGGTTTTAAATTTGTATTTATTTATTTATTTACGGGGAAGGATTGATACGCCTCATCGAAAAAAAATATTTGTGGAAAATGTGAAACTTCCTCATTCACATCTGTTTAGGCTTTTCCTGGGCGCGAATAGTCAGTTTGACCGTTCTTAAGGCGCGAATAGTTATTTTAACCGTTCTTAAGGCGCAAGTAGTCCGTTAAGGCGAGGTGCTAATTGTCAGGTTGGATATTTTTAGCACGCGAACGGTCTATTACGCTATTTTCATGGCGGGAATCATGATTTTTCAGGGCCGCGCGATTCGTTGGTTTAGCCGTTTTTAGGGAGGGCGCGTGAAGTCAGTTTGGCTATTTTAAGGGCGTAAATATGCAGCTTTGCCATTTTCAGGCGCGAGTATAGTCAGTCTACACTTTTTTGTTTATTATTCATTCTGAATAATACACCTATGTTTTCAGTCCGGAAAAAATTTTTACACCCCACCCTCAAACTTTTTCTGTGCGTTTTAACATGTCTAGATTCAATTTCTGCAATGTCCGTCCGCCGTCCGGGCCATATCTTGCCCTAGGATTGCTCGAAAAATCTCGTTCTTTCGCACATAGACTCCATTTGGAATCTAGTTGGTCCTAACATCTGATCAGTTTGATCAAATAACTCACTGGGTTTTTATGGGCCAAAAGTGGGTCCAAAATGGGGATTTCAATGTTTTTGAGATCATAGGGGTGTGGGGTGTCGATTTTCATGTAATTTCAAGCCGAATCTGGCTACATTCACGAATAATAAACCCATGTGTAAAATTTGCAGCGTTTTATGTTCGGAATAGCTAATTTATCTATTTTTAGGCAGCGAATGGCTGTAATTCTTCTTTAGTAGAATTTCTCAAGCCCCTTCCTTGAATAAATCCTGAATCCATGCCTAGACATTGGTATTAATACCATTGGCATTGATGCCGTGGATAGTTACTTAGCGGGTTAAATTGCTAAGTAACAAACTTTTATAGTGCCATGCAAACCCGGTTTTTGTTGTTTCTTTTGTTTGTTTGTTTTTTGTTTGTTAGTTTCTTTTACTTTTTCACTTATTTATTGTATTATATTTATTTATTTTTCATTTTTCATTTTTATTTCTAAACTATGCTGGGTTGAAGTATTCTGGGAGGGGTTTAGAAAACACCCTCCGCACAAGTCCGCGAAATAGTTTTTAGAGCGAACTAAACCGGCGCGCCGGAATTGATGCTTTTGCGTACAATTCGTGGTCAATTTTGAATTTCGATTTTGAATGAAAGGGTCTTCCCCCCCCCCATCACCATGCGGCACGGCGGCGGAGCGTGCAGAAGTTTTCCATAGGAAACCGTCAATCGTCAATTCCGACCTGAAATGTCATGTCTCAAATGCCTTTTAGGGTTTGAAATGTAGGTATCTGCCAATTAATATACTGGCAGTGGTAGTTATTATCAGTGCTCACTTTCTGAAAAATCACTGTCTCAGGACGGCACTGTCACGTCACTGTTGAGAGTAAATCGACCAAGATCGCTAGGAATTTAGGATTGTTAACACAACAGTTGGTTCTCGCTGTCAAAATTTACTTCTTGTCTCTCCAACTGTCAGTTCTTAGCAGTGACGTGAAATACGACTTTGCATTACATAGGTATTTATTTTATTTCTAAAAACAACTAGCCTGCACGGCGACCGCCCGTACAAACTAGATGTTAAAAATTAAATGCTACAAACTACATTTTTGGGTTATTTCTCATGGATGCTATAAGATGGTAGGGGAAAAAGCGCCAAAATTGTGTGAATGGACAACAGAATAACTGGAATTGGCCTACACTCCCAAAATACGGTCGTTTTTACCTGAAAATGTCTATTTTTAGCAAAGGTCATCACCATCACTCTACGTTATAGACTGTACCCAAGCCCGAGGTGAATGGCACGAAGTGGGTAATTCACGTAATGCAAGTAAGGCCCCCCTAACCATCGAAGGTATTCCAAGAAAACCCTTCTTAGACCTTTCGGCAAATTCTTCTGGTCATCCTTTTTACTATACCCTTTTTACACCCTTGTCTTCCTCTGGTCCCGTTTTCAGACAGTGCGAAGACATGAAAGTAACAGAATCAAAATGGCTGGTCTGTATAGTGTTTTCCGCTCCATTTTACTCAACTGCGTGAGTTTTCCTTACGGAGTTACGGTATCACAGACCTCTAAAGAAATGGCTTGGAAGTTACCGATTGAATTACAGACCTTTTGTGAGCTATTATTCTATGAATACAAAATTTCGATTTTTTTTTCTTCTTTCAAAGAATTGCGCCTCTCATTGTTTTTGAGTGACACGCGCCAGCGGAAAGTTACGCTGAACGTACGTTCATTAACCGGTGTGACTGTTAAGAGGTAGGGGTAAACCTTGTTTACGACTAAAAAAAAACAAACCAAAAACGTAAACGCCACACTATACAGAATGAAGGAGTGTTCGCGTTGAAACGCAAATTAGACAATTAGACAATAAGACGTAAATAATGCGTAGGTACTTGAGTGCTCGTTCCAACACAATTTGTTTTAGCACTTCGTAAAATAATCAGCCCATTGTGGAGATGCGATGCAAATGGTGGGCGGGCAGATAAAAGTCTCAACGCCCTATGTTTACGAAATTTGAGTATTTACTCCGTTTTGTTATCGTGTTTGATGCCCCGCCCTGTATTCATCACGCGCGGACACGAAAAGTTGAAAAAATATCAGTCCTGGAAAGTTTTGACTCCGAGCCGTCGTAACAGGCTCGTTGTGACTCATCGGGTAGTTTGTGAACGCAGCAGCCGTTTGACATGTAAACACAGTCGGCGTTATTACATAACGGAGAGGGGCTTAGGATTTCTTAGGAATTTCCATTGAATGTATTAAAGTATCAAAACGGAATTAATTTTTGAAAGAGTTGGATTCGAACTGCGTCTTATTTTTTGAGCTGTGGACAATTTGAACGTGTAAAAAATTTGCCCTTCTTATTTCATCACATTCTGTTGCCATTCAACTTAACTTTTTTGTGCCTAGAGCGAGGAGAAAATTCGTTTCAATTGCAACACAGAGTTTTTTTTTGAACGAGAACATGGCTCACGGTCGTTTCGATTACTCTTAACAGTATCAAAATCGTGGCTTTTAGGAAAGGTCAATGGGTAATTGCAGCTATCGTACTCCTTCCATTAAAAACAAAAAACAAAACAAGAAAAGTGAAAGTGTAAACTGCGGATTTGAACTATGTTTTTTTTTGCATAGTCTTCCTCTTCCTCATTGTTAACAATAATTACAGTAACACGCAATTCATCGTCAGGGATGTACTCCCTTTCCTCCTTTTACGCGATTGTGTAACATACCGCCAACAATAAAAAGCAGATGCGTCAATGCCATCAATCACAATTTATGCTAATTCCACTTCAGCCCTGTTCCAGTTGAACGGACTTTTTAATAAATAAAAAATGTACGAGTCGTTTGGTACAGTTTTTTTCCCCTCCCCTCTCTTTCAAGTGCCAACAAACTACACACAAAAACTTGCTCCCTTTATTACATGAGAGGGTTAAAAGGATGCATCACAAAAGGGACCTACGATCTTTCCTTGAAAAAGGGCTCTCGGAAAGGAAGCGGAAACGGATAGGTCGATGCACCTAGGAACACTTGACAGGGGTTGGGCTTGAGTAGTGTAGAAGGCTTCATTCATGTATTATTTGTTAAAGAGTAAGGGATATCTATTTTTAAATAAGTGCAGTGATTAAAATATTGGTGGGTAAGGGTGGATGTGGGGGGTTCTTGACGAAGTAGTTTGTTATAATAGTTGTTTCGTCCTTCCACTATTTCACAACATTCACCTCGATTTGTTTAATGCATTAAAAGCGCTTAATACATTTATTAATTTTGCAATTGCAAAAATTCCAGATTGTGATGATAGCGGTCTTAAAAAGAAGAGGCGTAGCATCGTCAGTCATCACGCTCTTGCGTAATAAAATTGACTGATTTTTTTTGTTCTCTATTCAATTCAGCAGAAACACGACAATCACAAGCAATTGTCGTAAAGGTGACACTTTTTAAAATTTCCTCGCGGAAACGACTGATGTTGGCGCTCGCTATAAAATCGCTCGACGCCTCTGTGATGTCGCGGAGAAATAACAACCAAGGGTAACGCACGCGTTGACGTAAATATTAATTTTTCTCAAGGCCTGCGACTATATGGATGCAAGGACTGACGCAGCGAGAACTTAACGTTATTTTTCCCCAGTAAGATCCAAGAGTCTAGTGAATGTACGCTTTTCAAATTTTAAGTAAAATGATTACGCGTCAGGGGGCAAGGGTGTAGCCAGCCATTGGGCAAGAAGGAGCAGACCTGTGAAAATTTTCCATTTTTCCCTAAATCGCCCAGGGGTTAGGGGGGCAATTTTTACGATTTTCAACAATTTGTTCGTTTGTTTTTTCTCAATTCTTTATTTCATTTGAATCGGACGAGGATTATGAGCCCCTTAGACAACGCTCAATTGACAAACACAGCCGGTCCAGACCATATAACTCCTCCCCCCCCCCCTTCGAGGAGCAGTCGGCGCCCCTTTTTTGTACTTTCTGTCTATCGCACAGTCGCCTGTCACAGAAATTCATACAGCCCCTTAAAAACGGACCAAGCGGGCTTGGACATAGGGAGAACCCCTTCTACGGCTTGTCCCGATCGAAAATCAGTTTCGATTTATGGATTCTCCGTGGATAAAACTCCCCACGAATATACGCGGATTTGTGCCATTTTCAATTTTAGCCATTTTCACGCGCTCATTTCACATTGATTTTAATTAGACGCAGTTTGTATGAGTCCCCCAATCGTATTCGTTGGGTGTTCGTCAACCTCTTGGCTCTGTTAGAGCAGGACCAGCAAGCCAGCCACAAAACTTGCAATTTCGCTTAAATTAACGCCAGAAATTTTCAATTTCTCGGATATTCATCCTGGAGACTTGTAATTTTGCGCCAATTAGGACCCGAATTCGCAAGGTCACAAATATTTGTCTCTAAATGTCGGCAATTACGCGGCGATTCTTCACTGTATGGATGCAGTCCTGGAACTGGAGAAAGAGTGAGTGAGAAAATCCGCCCCGAAAAGGGTTGTGCGTGCCCCCTTTGCCTTTGCACTCCCTTGGATACGCCCAGGTCATTTCCTTTGTTTCACAAGTGCTACCAGTGGTGTAGAAAATCATCTGATATCACTAAATTTCTCAAAATTAGTCAGTGAAATCTCCTGGTTTTCCATAATAGTGTAGCACTAGGCGAAGCAAACGAAAATGCCTAACGTATGTATAGATATGAGAATGATGGCCGAAATGGTGAGGGGGCGGCGACCATTCCGCAATTCGGGCCGTTGTCCGAGTAGTACGACAGCCAGACGATAGAAACCTCAACCCATCAGAAGTGCAAAACTGAAACTACGATAAAATATTCTGCTACAGAGCATTTTCATTTCTACCAGTCTTCTTCATTAACATGTGTTTTAACAGGGAAAATGGGTGGAAAAGAACTGCTCTATATGGCCGGTCGTCCACTGGAAGCGTTTTCGAGCGTTTTCTCAGTATAAAGGCGCGACAACGAGCGTATACATCCCCAAGGCTTGAATTGAATGCACTGTAGCCAAGCCTGCTGTGGCCGATGTCACATTCAATTCAAGCCTTTGGGATGTATACGCTCGTTGTCGCGTCGCTCGAAAACGCTGCCAGTGGACGAACGGCCTATAGCAGATTTTTTTGTAAATGGAAAACTCCATTAGCTTCAGCCCCATTGGGTGAATGGATGGAATCGCTTTTAAAAATTTTGTAAGCGTGGAAAATTCGCCTGGCTGCTTAAAAACTCAGCAAAATGCAGCTTTGGGAAAAGTGTAGCTTTATGCTTGAATGGGGCTTATACAGAGGAGAGAAGGTCCCCACATATGTGACCATTGCAGACCGCTTTTTTGGGATAAGGGCATCCTCACAGTTTATTAATTAGGTATTCGTTCTTGAATACCTAGTTTTCATTCATGAAGGCAAAGACAAATTTCGGAAAAGAGAAAATGCTGTATAAAACCTGAGAAATCCCAATACTCTAGCCGCCCCTGGGTTCAGGTTAACTTGTAGCCAGAATACCACGCCTACATTAACGTGGGTTGGGTATACATTTGTACAACCGCCTCCCCATTGAAGTTACGAATCTTGAAAAGGGAAAGTTTACAAAAGTTGTTGCTGAGCGTTTGGCGCTCAATCCTCTATATGAATTCACTCTCTGAGTTCTCCTGGTAAAAATTAACGAGGAATTGACTTGACCTACTGCGCGTTGCGCCTAATGGTCGTATAATAATAATAATAATAATAATAATAATAATAATAATAACAATAATGATAACAATAATATAGGGTTGCCAGTTGCCAGATAGGTAAGGATCTTCGCCCGGAGATATACATAATATACGTTTGAGGGGAGGGGGCTACATATCGACACCACAGCCCCAAAATGAGCCAATCTGCACTATTTGCACTCACAAGAGTCAACCTGGATTAATTGGACCAAAAGGCTAATCCGAAAGCGGCTAGAGGCCCAAAATCGGCGGGGGAAAAATTTCTCGTGGTTTGATTGTTTGGTGGTTAGAGCTTACTCCGGTAAGCATTTTGTGGTTTGAGCATTTCACGGTTACGGCTTTTGAGGTGAGTGCATTTTTAGGGAACGTCTTGTGTTTTTGTGTTAACAGCTATTTGCGGTTTGAAAATTAAGAAAAAGCGCTAATTCTGCTGGGCTAAAATTGAGAAAAAAAAAACGTTCATTCGCAACTAAAATTGGGGAAAAGCGCTCATTCGTCGCTTTGAGTATGTGATAATACTTATAGGTAATCGCTGCTAAAATAGATAAAAAGTGCTAATTCACCGCTAAAATGGATTGATGATTATTGAAAATGATTCTAAAAATTTTTTGTCAGGAAGGTAATTTTTGTTACTTTCTGAACTAAAGCGAGAGATTTTTTTGTACGGAGATATTCTCGGCCCGGCCGCAGAATCCGGGCGAAAACCGGAGATCTGCATGGCTATACCCTATCCCCTCACGTAACTCTCAGATTTCGATCCAATTATTCATTTTTTTTTTGTGATTAACTCGCCAAATTATTACTGATTTTCTCAATATTAGCTGCAAAGTAGCGGGTTCTTCTCCATTTTAGCATCGCATTAGCATTTTTTAAAATTTTAATTATGGATTAGCGCTTCTTCTCAATTCTAGCCGTGAATCAGTGTTTTTTTTTTTTTTACTTATAGCCATGATTTTCTCAATTTCAGTCCCAAAGTTGCCCTCAGAAGGCGAGATGGCGGAATTAGAAATTCTTAAACACTTTATCCGCAAATTTTTTCCTCAATTTTAGCCGCGAATTAGCGCTTTTTTTCACTTTTAGCTGCGTAGAAGCGTTTTTGGCCTGTAAATTCGCGAATTTTCTCAATTTTAGCCACGAATTGGCGTTTTCCTCAATTTTTAGCCGGGAATAGCACTTTTTCCCTATTTGAGATGAAAACTAGAGTTTAGTGTGTGTTTTAGTGAATGTTTTCAATATTAGCTGTTTTTTTTTTTTTTTTTTTTTTTTTTTTTTTTTTTTTTTCATTTCAGACCCACATTGACATTTTTTTCCTTCAATTTTTGCTATGGATTAGCTTTTATTGTTTAGTTTTAGCCCCGAACTTTTAGTGATTTTCCCCAATTTTGGCCATGGGTTAGCGCTTTTCCTCAATTTTAGCCACGAATTATCGTTTTCCTCATTTTCAGCTACAGATTTCATTTTTAGTAGCGAATTAGCACTTTTTCTCAGTTTGAGTTGAAAATTAGTGTTTTCTTAATGCTAGCCGCCCTAATTATTTTTTTTTATTTTAGCCGCGTTATTTTTTAGATTTTAGTCCCACATAAGCAATTTTTTTCTTCTTTCTGCTATGGTTTAGCGCTAGTTTTCATTTTGAGCCTCGAATCTTTCAGAAGCTATACGGATTTGCGTTTTCTCATTTTCAGCCGCGAATTAGTGATTTTCTTCATATCCGCGAATTAACGTTTTTCCTCAACTTTATCCGCGAATTAGTGATTTTTCTCCGTTTCAGCTGTGAAATAGCGTTTTCTGATAATTTTGCAGTGAATTAGCATATCTTTTCGCCATTTGAGCTGTGAATTTGCCATTTATTTGGCCCAATTTTAATCCGAATTAGCGTTGTTTTTGTTAATATTAGCCGAGATGTTTTTGTACTTGTACAGCCTTGAATTAGTAGCGTGTGTTCTCAATTTTAGCCGCGGGCTTGGCCCAAAAACAATACTTATGCATTGATTTCTACATTTTATCCGCGGAATGGCCGTCATGTACTGCGAATCTACTATTTTTTCTCAATCTCTGTCTGGATGTTGCATCGTGAGACCACAAATCAGAGCTTTTTCGCAGTTATAGCCACGAATATTACCGCTTTTTTACAGTTATAGCCACGAATATTAGCGCTTTTTCCTACGTTTTTGCCGCGTCAGCCAGTTCTAGATTGCCTATCAGTACATTAGTGCGGTTGTAAGGACCTAACAAAACTGGGGACGGTCTATTTTCTCTATTTTATCCATGAATCTTTCTCAAGAAGGCGCAAATTTCTGTATTTCAGCCACCAGAATAGCACTCTCGGGGGCTCAATCGAATAGTCAGCCCACACTCTTTGCTGATATCACTTGTGACGTTATATTCTCCAGGTCGGATGTAGACTGAAATTCGTAGAAAGGAGCCAAATCGCTGTCCAACCTTTTCATATGAATGAACCTAAAAATCCTCATTTTTCCTTATTTAAGCTTTTCGGGGCCCCCGCTTGTCAGGGGGCTCGGGGCGGTCCGTCCCCCTCGCCCTTACCACGGTATGCTACTGTACCGGTGAATTGGCACATGGACAGAAGGATATCAACGGTAGTGGCTGCCCGATTGGTACCATTGCCATTGGTGATTTTTAAAGTATATTTCAAAGTTCTTAAGGAGGGGATGGTTGGTGGGAGGGGAAATGACGTCAATGAGCAGTTGTAAAGCATTTGAGGAAACTCTAAAATGTTTTGTTTACAAATAACAAGAAAAATTGACCCCCCAGAAAATACATCTTCCCCCTCTTCACAACACCATCCATTTCATTAACTGCCCTTACTGCGTAATCAAATCCCCACTCAAAATTTTTAAAAATTCCCAAAAAAAAAACAAAAAAAAACTTTGGTTGATTTCAACCAAACGTTTGTTTAACGTGAGCTATAGTCTTGATGAAGAGCCCTCTTCAAAAACACCAGTGCTTGAAAAATGTGCAAGTTCCCCATCACACGCACAGTTTTGTATTTCTCATGCCAAAAACGCGTGACACCGGATATTCGCTGAAAAACTCGTTCTAAAATAGCTTAAATACTGAAAATAGCCATCCCCTCGGTGAGAAGGCTAGAAGGGTGTCTATATGATAGAGTGAAAGAGCCATAATATTGTCAGTTGATCACCGTTAATTAGATCCGTATAAAATTTGATTGGGATACGACTCCATATTGTGTTGGACCGTTTCTCAGGGACCGTGCCCAATTTCCCCGTAGGCTGTGGCCCACACACGATCGAAATCGAAAACACTGAAAGTCGAAGACATGCGAGCCTCGAAACTACAATAATAGCGTGAAAGGAAATGAACTGATTGTAAAGAGGTCAAATGGAGCAATATAAGCATTTATCGGAGTCTTTTCAACAGCGAACTTTGAACTGAACATTTTATCTGTCGTTTCGTTGGATTCCTCACTCTTACCGTGAGTGTCGCTATTTATCGTTTTAGTAAAATTGCGGTGAATTGAGGTCCAGCCGGTCCGGGAATTATTTCGTCCCTTACAGGCACCACTCAATGATTTAAAGTAATTTAAAAAATTTTTTTAGGTATTCTGTCGCTTCGGAAAAAAAAATCAAAGGAAGTCAATCAAAGCGCCAGTCCTCGACTTTTGTCAACAACCAAAACCGAGAAGACTGGTTTTAGTAAATGTGAGCCGGAAAGAAAATTTTAACGTTTGGCGTCCGAATTTTTTTTCCCCATGGACCACTGGACCAGACTCTTCGGACGAAGACCGTTGACTCAGACAAAGAAGTAATTCCTCTCGAAGAATTCACACAGTCACTGTACCCGCGATGTTGCCAAGCCGTCGAATTCCTTCAACCGGAGTTCTGCCCTATTTATCGCCCTCACTCCTCTTTTTCAACAGATTTTGTTTTTCTCTCGTTCAAAATAAATTCTGATCTCAATTTATTGGCTTATTGGTTGCAACAGCGGCGCCCGGCTATTTTAATTGTTGAAACGGGTGGGAACAGATTCTAGGAATGAACTGAACAAAAATCCTTTTCTCAAGGGGGCAAACGTCATCGTCGGCAACAAGGGAGAGAGTGAGAGAGAAATATGAATAGAAATACGCGACGCTCACAGAAAAGCCTTGAGTTTCACGTTCCTTTCGGCAGAGAGAGCTTCCGTGCTTTTCGGTCACGGGGTGGTTGCGCAGCTCATTTTCAGTCTTTCAGTTCCTCTTTTTTTCCCCCCTCGTTTTGCTTGCTCCATCGTTTTCAGAGAGCTGGGGGGGCCTCTTGGCTTCGATATTTCGATTCAACTCAACCAGTTCCAGTTGGACTCTTTTCTGTTGAACTCTGTGGGGTCTTTTTTTTTTGTGTGTGTGATTGTGTCCGTGAAGTGTTTCTGTGACCTCTCCCGAATGGAATGAAAAATTTAAGCCTTTAAACCGTCAGATTTAAGTTAAAGAGCACGAGTAACAATTAGCATCGTTCCTATAGAGTTTTAAGTGAAAGGGAGACGTTTCCTGTGCTCGTCCTATCTTTGAACAACATATTCCCACGGATAGTGCTGTGTTTGCCTTTCGATTAGCCAAAAAAACTGAATTTGTCTATTCGAGAGCCCTTTCATCATATCATTTTGCCAAAGAATTAATGATTTTATCAGGTGAGCCTTCTAAAAAATAATAAACAACATAGAGGTGTTGGCCTTTGTGTCCTACTTGTACAGAGAAAGTTGGCTTGCAGCAAGGACGGGGATGTTTTCTCTATTTTTGAGAAATCACCCCCGTTTTTTGCCTCGTCACCTTAAAAACACCTTTTTTCTGGTTTGTATTACTACCGAACTGCTAAAGTTTAAATGTTTCTAGTGTTATTTAAGCGATTTCAAAGTCCATCTTTTTCGTTATTGTTCCACGTCGTTGGCCATGCGGGAAGTTTTCACATCTTGGCAATCCCCTCTCCCAGCAATTGCTCAGCGACCTGAAATTTTCTTCCTTTATTACCTTAGAGAAACTCTTTCCCTCGTCTAACCCTCATCAACAAACATCAAAAGCCCTTGGGTAATTCCCCCTAAAATAACTCCCACGCCAGCCGATCCGATTTGAGCTGCATTGAATGAAAGACGACGAAACTAACTAGCGACGCCCCGAGCCTTCTCCCATTATTTATAGCCGTGACATAGTTTTTTTCCGTTTTGGTAATTCGTCGCAAAAAAGGCGTATCGGACCTTCTATTGCATTCACTCCTATACACGTTTTTTTTAAAGAAAATTTTGTTGCAACTCTTTCTTAGCCTTTCGAAGGAAGCACTTTTTGCAAGGAATTTCAAGGGAACGAGGATTTCAACAACAATAATTTAAATGTCCATTAAACCGACGTCTAATGAGCCTCTCCCCGACCCCTGTCTACCCTGTTCTATTAATTTGTTTTCGACTGAAAGGATTGCCATTCAAGTCTACTACACCGCATCGCCTGCTATCTAGCGGTGGGTTCAGACTACTCGCCACTGAAACGTGGAGCCGTTTTATTTTTGCAAAAAAAAATTTCCTGGTCAGTATCCTTGGAGGGGATGCCCAATCCCTTTTTAAAAAAAATTAAGTGTTTTTCGACGAGGAGATTCAGAATTTAAAATAATCTCCGCGATTTCAAACTTCTGACAATTGAAGGGGGGGGGGGGTATTCCCGATTGCTGTCAAATTTTATGCAGTGTGTATCCGTTGGAACTGGGCAGATTAGATAACTGTAACTTGACGATAGCCATCAGGGACATGTAAGTAAGCGCGAGGGAGGCCGACAAGTTACGCGGTTGCCTCTTCCTTGGTTCGAAGGTTTTCCTTGATGTCAGAGGGGCTCTACCAGAGTTCTAAATTAAAAAAGCCCCGGTCACAAACCATTATGCCACGCGTTCTGTCGAGTCTATGCAAGTCTTCATTTTTCGAGGGAATTTGTTTGGTTAAACAGACTTCACAGAACGCATACCTAGAGCTTATGAATGGACATGCCTTTTTATGATTCATTTGGGTTGTCCCTTTTAGGTTGGTGGGGGGGGGAGAGACCCTGAAAACTTAGGAATGTCTACCATTTTATGGCTTAAGTAGGAGAAAGTGGAAAAAATCGCTTTACCTACAAACTGTTCCACGTAATGGACCTTTCGCACTTTTCCCTACCCCACCCCCTCCGTACATGGCCCATTCAAAAAAAAAAGGGACAGTGAACTTGAACTGTCAACCATTTCATTCAAGTCTCCCGGCTAAAAATGAGGGGAAGGGGATGGAAAATATGAATTTAAAATACAGACATTTTTTCTGGACATTTGAAGCAGTTTTGGTATTGTAAGAGAAGAATTACCACCCCCCACCACCGGAGCTCCAAGCCCCTCAGGCGTCCCTACCACGATCCATTATTAGCGAAATACCGAATCAATTAAATTTGGGAGTATAGTCTCTAAATTTTGCTTAGAACGCAAACGTACGGACGGGCGTAACTGTTCGACGACTCAGAGATCGCCTTGAGAATCAGCTAATTATAAGCATAATAATAGAGACTATTATTATTGGTTCAGTACTACGAGACTAATGACTTGGGGTCGGGGAATGTCGGGAGAGGCTGTCGCCTGTTGGTGCGGTTGATGGGCGAGGGGAGGGGGGTTCTAGGACCAGACCTCCCGTGGAGGAATTTCTGTTAATGACTTTCATGTGATTTCAAAACTGTAGAAAGTGTGACACAGCATTTAAGCAGTACCTACGTATTTTCATCACCTCCTTCTCAGGAACATATCCCAACCATCTTTGTAGGCAGTTTTATTTTGGATGCATTTCCAAAATGAAACTTTTTGAGAAGGAGGTCACGTAAGGCGTGACAACCGAAAGGGAGAGGATAAAAGAGAATTCATTAATAGTATTTTGTTCAATTGTCCCCCCCCCCCACCACCGGTCATGTGACCACATCTTTAAGAAGCTAAAAACTGAGATGTATTTATAGTTATATTATGTAGGGGGGGGGGGAGTTCAGAGAAGAAACTCACGGCCCTATTAGCTCAGTCTGTGTACAATCAGGGAATTTTCTCCTAATTGCGGGGAAAACCGAGGGAAAGAAATTTCACTAATTGGAAAGAAATGGGTTAGGTATTTTTCACGGAAGACAAGGGAAGGTCATATTCATATCCCATCACCTGAACAGAATTTGTTGGAATTTGAGGTAAATTTCCAGTGGGGGAATGGGCACACTGGACGAACTTCTCTCCCTGGGCAAAATAAAAAAAGAGAAAAAACCAATTGGGAGGTATTATTTCAGTGTTCATTCAACTTGATCCTGTCCCCCGGATCGGTTTCCTATCAACCCCCCCCCCCCCCACCGGTCTCTGGTTTTTGGGTGTTGGGCACGTGCGCAAAGCGCTAATTCGCGAATGAAATTTGAGAAAACGCATTAATTCGCTGTTTTGTGAGAAAAAAAAATACGCTAATTCCTGGGTCATGGTGGCCTTTTCACGGCTAAAAACGAGAAAAAGGGGCTCGTTCTCGGTAGAATTGATCGAGAGGCAGCACTCATTTCCGGCTAACATCGAGCAATAGCGCCCATTGATGGGTCAAATTTTTTGAAAAAAACACTCGTTTGCGGCTAAAATTGTGGAATAGTATGGACCATTTTCTTGAACTCAATCCCTCGGTCTAAGCGCTCAACCGAGAAATACAACCATGGTAGTTGATTTCAACCGATTTTCTCTATTGTAAAGTCTGCGTGTGCCGAGACTCTTCCTTGGGGTTCACGACTGCCAATTCTCGGTCCCTGAGAACGAGCCATAGTAAAAACCCATTCAAAGACCCGTTTGATCGAAAATTCGTCTCGATTTTCAGATTCATATCCCCCCCCCCCCAGGCACGTTGTTTCGTCCAGTTAACAAAATTTTCTTAAATTATCAAATTTTTGTCATTTTAGCAAAAATCGGTTTAGTGGGCAATTTTTACGATAACAATTTTTTAATTATTTTTCTTCAAAGCGTTCCTATTTGAATGAGGCACGGTTTTGTGAGTTCCTCAGGTTGACAAATCCAGCCGGCATCGGCACTCCTTTAAGAGGGCGAAAATCCGCACCGTCTGCGGGAATGCCTGCGGCCTCCTTTAAACGGTGCAAAGGGGTCAAAAGCGCCGGATTCGCAGTGTCGAAAATCGAAAAATTCCTGGGAACTCTGTTTTGTTTATGTCCAATTTTAAACATTGGTCATTAACGCAGGAAGCGTCGTCCGAGGTGTTGAGCGGTGAGCGGGCGTTTTTTGTATTAATTTCTTCAAAATGCTCCGATTTAGACTCCTTTGCTACGTCAGAGGGAGGGAGTTTTTTTTTTTTTTTTTTTTTTTTTTTTTTTTTTTTTTTTTTTTTTGTCCCAACAACTGATTAGCGATGCAATGCGAAAACTTTGAAAGTTTTTCCCTCAAATATCGGTCACTTGTTTTCGTGGGGCAGCGGGCTGCAAACGCGGTGGCCACCACAGGCCCTTATGAGCTAATACATTGTTACCCAAGTACTGCTGCTGTGCAGTTCGCACGCAGGTGGTGTGGCGTTTCCGGCCAGTGTGCGTTTTGTCCTTCCGCACACCACCGGGAAGGGCGGCGTGTGCAGTTGCGATACTATTGACTTTGGAGTTTCAAGGAACGTTTCCCCTGCAACTTTTCTCTTTATAACGTTCACAATTTTCCTGTGAACCTTAGAGTTTCAAGGAACGTTTCCCCTGCAACTTTTCTCTTTATAACGATCACAATTTTCCTGTGAAACTCTTTTTATGACTTTCGAACATATTCGTCAATCCATGGGACATGGTGGGAGACTTTGCATGGAGTAATTGTCGTCAAAACGTTATAATCCAAAAACTGGCCGATGCCGCGGGATTCGAACCCGGGACCGTTGGGTTGCGAAGCGCGCGTCGTATCCATTACACCATCGAGGGGCTCTCTAAAGGTTGTAGTCTCTAGGCAGTTATCGTACGAATACTAAAATGTCTACCATAATGGCCTGGCCAGAGTCCTTATTACAACACATTTTTACAACCCTTCCCGGTTTTAACGATATTTTCCTGGTCACTACGAGAACTTTTATGTGAAATCTGTTCCTAGCATACTAAAAGTAAACTGTGATTTGAGCCTTGAGGAAAAGTGGGTTTTATGGGTGATAACCGCATTATTGAGGATTTCTCTTAGCAACTAAGTGTTCGGAATGAGAGGAATTGGTCACCGCCCCGCCAGGGTTATTATGACGTCATACCCAGTTTTATACTTGGCGAATTCAAAGAAAGAACATAAACATGTTTTGAGCGGATGTTTATCCCAGTCCCTGTCTGAATAAACATTTTTTTTTGCGTTATGCCAATTTTAACTGAAGTGTGTTTATTTTGTCTTTCCCCCAATTGTGTTATAATTTCAACGGCTGATAGTGTCAAATGCTGGAATGAGGCTTTTGCGCCCTATCTTGACTCTTTGAGTGCCAGCACATGACACATCCGTGTCAAGAACTCGATTCGAGGCGCCATGGAGACGTGTGATTATGATAACTCATAGTATCACGGTGTTATGTAAGTAGACTGGGATTGCTCATCGCTGTTGATAAAATGAGCTATTAAGAACGTTGATGAAGGGGGGCAGGAGGCTCCCTCAAAAATAGAGGAGGTAGAAAAAGTATTCATAAATAAGGTGTGCTTTGACTTTCTTGGAGAGGGAATAGCCCCACCTCATCCTCGACCCTCATGTCGTAAACACAAACAATCCACGTTTAAATGACGAATAACCGCGGTACCGAGCGTTTTTCACGACGTAGGCTCTAAATTGAGCGTGAATTTAATGCCCGGGTATTTCTCACATTGGAAGTCCTGAAAAGGGGTACACCATCTCATCTTGACCGCTACCTTTCAAAGGCAAAATCAGAGGGAAACAAGAACTCCCGCCGATGGTGTGGTGGGAGGAACTCATGTACCCCGAGGATTTGTTTTTCCTCGAATATTGCAACACGTTGTTCTATTATGACGTGCAACGGAAATGACTTTGTGAAATGCATTGGTGCATCCCACCACTCTCCTCCCACGCCAAATTTTTTGTTTCATTGTAATGTCTCTAAACTCGTTACATTTATAATCTTGAGTGCACTTGGGCCTCATTGCAGTTGGCTGGTGTGCGTTCATAATGTGGTACGTGAGAGAATTTTCGTATAGTGAAAAAATTGTTGTATAGGCGAGGGGAGGGAGGGGGCTTTAGGGTAACTTTGGAAGGTTTAGCTGATTAATTTAGTGTTGTGGGGAACGTTTTCATAACGTTGAGTTATCACATTTTCTGTCATGAGTCGCCAGTTCTGATTAATTTTTCCTAAAGAATAATTGTAGTTTAGAGTGAGGGAATCCATAACTTTACCTTTTTCGACCGCCCCCCCCTCCCTCAGGTATCTGTAAGTTACAGAATCGCCCGCTCTCGATCATAAAAGAAAAAAGGACACAGGGCCATAACATATGTTGGCCAGTTTATAAGACTTAGCTGATTAGACGTAATATGGAATAAAATCGTTGCCTGCAATTATTTTCATAATTTGTGGTGCCCCGATGGACTTCAACGTTAACACGCTACATGTATTTTGTTTTCTTTCTTTTGACGTAGATGTCACCGTTGCCCAAGGCGACTTTTGAGCGAGCAACGAGAGCCGCCAACGACATGAGCCACCCCAAACCTACAGTCGCCGACAATTTCGGACTCATTAGCGAGCATCACCTGGTCAATGGAAATTCAAATGAAAGCAACGAGTCGTCGCAATCGTCCCGCAGTGGGTCGGCAATTGTTGTGAACGGCGGAGGCGTCCCACACACGGACAGTTCGGCTCACCTAGACCACGGCAATCTTGTTAAAGAGTCTGAACGACTTAAAACTTTCGACCGATGGCCCGTACTTTTCCTGTCGCCGCGAGTTATGACCAAGGCGGGATTCTATTATACGAAAGAGCGGGACACTGTTCGCTGCGCTTTTTGCGGCATTGAAATCGGTCAATGGGAAATGGGCGACAATCCGATGGCTGATCATCGTCGATGGTCGCCCGATTGTCGTTTTGTTAGAAACCCACCGGCTAATAACATTTCAATTGAGGAAGAAAATGCACCTTCCACTAGTAAGTACAACAGCAAATAAAACGTTTCGAAACCCCTCGATTAAAATACGCGATTTTTTTTTAACCACCTCAGGATCGCCGGCTTGCGGACCTTTCGCCGCCGGAGTTGACGTTTGCGGACCTTTCCAAGCCTTCGGAGAGGAGACAAGCGGTACATCCACCAATGCGTCGATGCCAACCGAACGATTTTTGGCTCTGCTCGAAAACTTGGGTTATCAAAAATCAAGGGCACCGTCGTTTCCCAATTACGCGCCGTATAGCGCTAGGTTACGTTCTTACGATACTTGGCCTATCTCTTTAAAGTTGAAACCCAACGTTTTGAGTGATGCTGGTTTCTTCTATACAGGTATACATTTTTGCTTATTATTTTCTTCGAATTTCTTTATTTCTATATTTGGATCACGGCCATAGGTAAAGGTGATCAAACAGTTTGTTTTCACTGTGGTGGAGGCCTGAAAGATTGGGAAGAAACTGATGAACCTTGGGTTGAACACGCCCGTTGGTTCTCCAAATGTCTTTTTGTCCTATTGACGAAAGGGAAAGAATTTGTTGAGCAAGTTAATGGCTTGAAACCTAAGGTATTTTTTTTTACAGAGAAAAAAATCGTCCTAGGGCTCAATCTAAAAATAATTTTATCGATTTTTCAGGAATCTGTACCTAGGAGTAGTAGCTGTTCAGAAGAAGCTACCACATCATCTTCCACTGATAGAATAGAACGACCCTTAACTAAATCGTAAGTTCAAATCATACATCGTCCTTCTCAGTTGATTTTATTCCGCTATTCCCCCCCTCCCCCTTTTTTTTTTACAGAACAACCGAAGAAAGTAGGAATCCTAGTTGTAGTAAAAAGCCTGAAAACGATAGTCCAACGCCAGAAGACGGGCGTCTCTGTAAAATATGTTTCACCGAAGAGATGGGCGTTGTTTTCCTTCCTTGTGGACACATTGTCGCTTGTACTAAATGCGCAGTCTCGTTGACAACTTGCGCCATTTGTCGCCAGCCAGTCACAGCAACATTTAGAGCGTTTCTCTCTTGAAATAATTAATCTCTTGGAAACTTCGAATTTAAATATAATCTAGTCGAAACTCAAATAGACAACAGTAAGGTCATGTTTACTAGAATGTGTGGAGTATATGCAACCAAAAAATGTTTTTCGATTGGACGCATAGGCTCCACAGCGTACATTTTTTTCCAGAGCTAGTGAACAGGGCTGATACGTTCAACCTTTTTTTTTCCAAGAGTTTTTCTATTGATAACCAAATCGTTTCGTGAGGGGTGGAACGGAGGGGGGGGCTTCAATTTTCTTTTCTTTCGCGTTATGATGTTTGTTATTGTAGATTTGTTGTTTTGCAGTTGTGTGTATTTTTATTGCTTCATTTTTTTTTCTTTCCAAGCTAAAAAAAATGTTTTCCTTTGTTTTTTAGTGTTCAATAAGTTGTTTAGTTCCTAGAGGATTTCAACGCGTCGAAAGATAAGAAATAAAGGGAACCCCTTCGATACTCTATTGACTCATTTGAATTTGTTACGTACAAAAAAAACAAAAAAAACAAAATTGAACACTTTCCCCGTTGTAAATAATCTTAACCTCGCGCACCATCAAAACACTTTATAAAGATGAATTCATTCGATTTGTTCTAAATACTCGCTCTATTTCTCTTTCTTTTTCATTTAAATTCGACTAAAGCTGTACGCTTCATTTGAGTAACTGTTGTAGCAGCGAGTGAAAATAGCCGGGTACTTCTTAGATCACGCTGGAACAAATGTTCAGCAGGAATGTTCACTACTTTGCTCATTAAAACAGACACGGTTTTTTTTGGCAATAAATAACGGTGAACCATCTTGCTCAACAAAAAATTTAATTAAAAAAAAGCAACCATCAATTGTATCCTAACAACTGTAATTTTTCTGTAATTAAGTAGAAATATCTAATGTTTTACTTCAGTCAATTCTTACACTGTTGATTTCCTTTTCGGGGTAATGATGATTTTTGAACGTTCGATGAAGTTCAAGGACTTCGCAGAATTTTAGAGATCCCTGAGGCTAGATTTTGTCCAAAACTGACTATGAGCTTCAGTCGCTACATGAGAAGAGACCATAGGCAGCAGGTGTTACAGGTGTGCCCGGTGCGTGGTAACTGTGGACTTTCTGAACTTCATCTTGGCGATAATTTACTCCCGAATGCAAGCCTCGCATTAATATCTTTATATGGGGGCCATTTTTTCAAATTGTTTTTATTTGAGCCGGACGTGGTTTATGAGTCCTTTGGGCTGTTAGTCATAGCTGAATTGCAGGCGGCCAAAACGCTGCTAAGGGCCCCTAAAATGAGCGCGGTTTTAGGTGTGTGGCAGCGATATGAGACCACAATGTCCGCTCCCCTACCTACCCAAAGCACGGGAGCACCTCGACCGCAGCTTTCGAGGTTCGATTTGCTATACGATTTCTGTTCCTCGGGGTATCTACCTTTACCCCTGGCGAACCAAGTCACGGAAGCCCAGCTCAGCCAATGGCGACTTCGAATTCGTCTCAATTGACGAGCTGATGGGTCCAAACAGCAGGCATTCAACCAAGTTCCAGATATGTTCTGTAGGGAAAATCGTTTGCAGTAGGCACAGTGACCCAAAGTGCTAGGGCCAAATTACCACTGTTTTTCGGACCTGAAAAATCAGTTTTTCGTGTTTTAATCGTTCGTTTCTCATCCAAGAGGCCCGAATTGATTGCTATCAGTGTTGAAACGATGACCTTTTGATAGTTGAATGGAGGAGTTTCATTCAACGGAAAGCTCTCGTATTCACGGGCTAACTTTTTAATTTCGTCTCACAACCAGCGTACTCGATTTTGACGTTGTTGCCGCGGAACCAAATTCTAGTGATTTGGCACCCGTGAATGGATAGCGAAATAGAGCTTTTTCTCAATTTTACCCGCAATTCTATTAGTTGACGGATTGATAACTTTCTCGAATTTAGCTGCTAATTAGCGATTTTACTCAGTTTTGCAGCCGTGAGTTATAGTTTTTCTCAATTTTAGCCGTGAGTTAACGATTTTTATCCTCGTATTTAACGCTTTTGCACAATTTTAGCCGTGAAGTAGTGTTTTTATCCCCTTGACAAATTAGAGACTTTTTTCAATTCTAGCCGCTAAATTGCGATTTTACTCAGTTTCAGCCGAGAGTTAGAATTTTTCTCAGTGTTAGCCGTGAACTTACTTCTTTATTTCGTGAATTAGCACTTTTTCTAAATTCAAGTCACACAGTCGAGTTTTATCCCGCGAATTTGGCGATTTTCTTTCCAATTCTGTAGCAGCGAATTAGCGCCATACTCACATGTACATCTGTGAATTAACAATTTTTCTCAATTTGAGCGAAAAATTAGCGTTTTTCTTTATCCGAGATTTTCTTTTGCCGCGGAATTAGCGCCTTTTCTCAATTTTTGCCTCGGACACGGCCCAATTAAAAACAGCTCATTTAGCGTTTTTTCTTTCAAAATTCACTCGTAAAATTAAAATGGCCCCTGTACACCGCGAATCAGCGATTTTTTCGCAATTTCAGTCTTAAAAAGCTGCATCGAGAAACCATGAATTAGGAAACTTTTCTCAATTTCATCTGTGAATTAGCGATGTTCTAAATTTTAGCCGTGAATCGGCGATATTTCTCAATTTGATAGCCACGATTTAGCTCTTTTTATTCAGTTTAGTCGCGAAATTATAGCTTCAGAGAAGCAGTGAATTTGCATTTTCTTAATCCTAGCCGCGGATGAGCACTCTTTTTCTACACTTTATTCGGAAATACGCGATTTTCTCAATTTCTTCAGTGAATTAGCCATTTTAGCCGTTCATCAGCGATATTTTCAATTTGCTCCACGAATTAGCGCTTTTCCTCAATTTTAGCCGCGCGAAGTAGCGTTTTTTCTACGTAAATTAGCGACTGTTTTTTCAATTGTATTCCCGATTTAGTTATTTTTCTCTATTTTAGCTGTTAAACAGGACATTTCTCACTTATTTCCGTGAATTAGTCGTTTTCTCAATTTTAACCGTGATTATTTCAATTTTAGCCTGGAATTAGCGCTTTTATACTATTTGAGCTGTTGACTTGGCCCAAGAACAGCGCATCATTTTTTTTTTTCTTCTTCTTCTTCTTCTTCTTCTTCTTCTTCTTTTTCTAAATTTTACTTGTAAAATGGGCTCTATGCACCGCGAATCAGCGATTTTTTCTCAGTTATGGTCTTTAATAGCGATTTCCAATCAACACACTACACAAGTGTAGTGCAGCGTCCTTTCCATAAACGTCCATAAGCGTCCTCCATGTTTCAATTAAGTGAGGATGGGTGGAAAAACTTACACCACACGAGTGGATTGTATTGCATTGACAGGAAAACGCCATAAGTTGAATGAATGAATGAATTATATTATGTTTATTTGCATTAGCATTTGCTATTGCAAGAGTGGTCTTTAAGTTGCATGGATCAACCGTGAATTAGCCTTTTTTGGAACGTTAGTTACCAATATTATCAGTGCTTTTTCCAAATTTTTAGCCACGTACTTGCCGAGAAGAACAGCACACTAGTGCGAGTTCTCGGAACAGCACTTCCGGGTGCTGAATCAAAAAAATATTCAGCCAAATCACCGTCCAACCCAGAACTTCTCTTCACGTACCTTCATCTATGAACATGAAACCTAAAGATCCTCATTTTTCCATCTTTAAGCTTTTAGGGGTCTCCCTTTGATAGAGAGTGGCCGGGGAGGTCCTCCCTCCCCCCCTCACCACTAACTCGTTACGCTACTGCTTACAAGACCATGGGCTTTATTACTACCCATTTTCTGTCCCTGGGCTTAATTGACTTTAAAAAATGCAGAGAAGGCGACCAAAAACCTAGCTCGGCTCGCATCTAAGGCACTTTTTGTCCGTCTTGTGATGTCAAGCTCACGGATTGTCCTAGCGGTGGCGGATCTGTTCCCTGGGTCGCCTAGTGTAACTATACCTTTTGGGTGTGGTGCTCGACCAGAACCTTTCATGACAAAAATCCTTATGTCAATTAGGAAAATTCCTATACGTGCCTGTGATGTGTCACTTTTCTAGTCACGCTTTGCTTTTTTATTTATTTTAGTAATATGTAATTATGTAATCAATTTTTTAAAAATTTATTACGGTGACCTGATTTTGATTGTACACGTTTTATTAAATCGTTATTCGAATTACTTTTTGTTCTTTCGAATTTTTATTCATTTATTTTCATATTTTCTCAGTTTTAACATCGTTTCATACGTTGTCATTATGCGATTATTTTACTTTTTGCATTGTTTAGCAGCACTGTCTTGATAACTTCATTGGCAATTAACGTTGTTATACTTTTTCTGATGTCTGTACATCATGCTCCAAAAGGCAAATTAATTTTTAAGCAAATTGTTACTTTGTTTTGGGATTTCATGAATAAACACAAATCTCTCTAAATTCATTTTTGAGCATTCTAAGCTCACGAATTGTGTTTTTTGAAATGCAAAACCCGCAGATCGGTTTTATTCGGAGCATTCTGCCCTTCCGAGCTGTCACAGTACAACATATTTGGCTTTAATACGGCAGGTTTAGCCAACACGGACGACAATAAGTTGACCGCACGGTCACTGCAATAGACCGCGCAGGCGCGTAGCAATTATGGAATAAAAGGCTACATACGACAGTTTCTCATCAGAGATGTTCGTATTTGACGGATAACGGCCACATTCCTGTTCAAATTGTAGCGCCTGGTGATTAATTAACGATTTCCAGCGCCACGTACGTTCTGAGTTGATGAACCATCAGTTTTCCTGCTGAGAATTCATCCTCGAGTATCATGGGCGTAGCCAGAGGAGGGCTGGGGGTGGGCAGTTCCCCTCCCCTAGATTTTCGAAAGCGAAGACTTAGTGGGTCAACTGCCGCCCCTAGATAGCGTCGGAACGTAGGTTCGCCTCATTTTGTTACGTTCACGCTCACGAAAAAATCATTTCTCGAATTTCGCTCACAAAAAAAAAAAAAAAATAACAATATTTCGAGGATCTTTATGCACAAAAAATACATTTTCACAGATGTGACTCAACTAAAACAGCATCAAAACCCCAATTTTGCAAATTTTAAACCGATTTGGCGCATTTTGCCCTCAAAAAACATTTTTGTGCGTTTGGCTCACGACTTGAAACCAACTGCTGAAATTTCGCTAGGTATCTACAATAAAAAACATCAATTCGCGGATTTGTTTCACGAAAGCCGTGATATCGAGTTTGGGGGCTGGAAAATCAATTGTGTGCGGTTTGCCTAACTCAACAATTAATTTTGCAGATTTTTCATTTCCGCCAGGTTTAACTCACTGAAAACCCAATTTCTCGGATTACGCTTCTCCGAAATCTAAAATTGCCAGCTTAGTGATGAAATTATCAGTTTTGTGCAAAAATCACAATATGTATATCAGTATACCTACTAAAATCGCCATTTTTGTGATAAACCCGCAATTTTATGGTAAGATCACCATTTTTGTGCTAAAACCACCAGTTTCGTTGTAAAATTTTTAGTTTTGAAGCAAGAACACTTAATTTATTTAGGGTGAATAATCGCCAGATTGTTCATGACGTAAGCGCTCTCAAAGGAGTGATGGAGAGTTAACTCGAATTGAAGTTTTTTACAAGGGTTCTCCCCATTGTGGAGAGACATACCTACACCTTTGTAAAAAACTTCAACGCCAGATTGTAGTGAAAACATCAGTTTTAAGTTAGCAGTTTTGGGGTAAAAACTTCAATTTTGGGTTTAAAAAAGTAAGTTTTGAGGAAAAGTTGCCAGTTTTGTAGTAAAACCGCCAGTATGGGGGGAAACGTTTCATTTTGAGGAAAATTTGTCAGTTTTTCCTAAAAAATGAACATTTTACCCCGAAACTGTTGGTTTTACTAACCCACCTGGAAGTGTTCTAACCCAAAATTCAAGTTTCTACCTTAAAACCATTACCAGAAAACGAAACTTTCACAACGAAACTGCTGATTTCACCCTAAAAAAAAAAAAAAAAAAAATAGCGATTTTACCTCAAAACTAAAAATTTCGTCCGATTTAGGGTAAAATCGTCAGTTTAGGTAAGTAACGTAACGTGCGTTTTTGGGATGAAATTTGAAATATATTAAGATTTTGAAAGTAAAACAGTCATTTTGGGGCAAAATCGTTAGTTTTGTAGTGACATCTTTTGAGGTGTAACACGTCTGCTTTGGTGTAATCTCGTCTTATTTGGGAACAAATCGTCAGCATTGTGGTGAAATTGTCAATTTTGAGTTAAAAAGTCCAGTTTTGGGGTGGTGCCATCAGTTTTAGGGTGAAATGGTTAGTTCCAGGGGCTTAACATGAGTTTTTTTTTGGATGAAATCGTTAGTTTTGGGGTTAAAACCGACACGGTTTTAGGTAATATATGGCCAGTTTTTGTCGTGAAACCATCGGACGAAGAACACTTAAAGTTTGGAGTAAAATCGTCGCAGTTGTGTTGTGAAAACTTCAGTTTTGGAATAACAATTCGGATGTTTCAGATTAAATATTCAGTTTCAGAGTAAAATCTTCAGTTTTGGGTTTAAAAATCTCAGTTTTTAACGTCTCTCAGGCAAGAAGTTGGAAATTCGGATTTCGGTTGGAGGGCGTAAGCCCATTCTACAAGTATCAATATTTCTGGGGAAAACATTGTCAGTTTTTGGAAGACAATCCTAAATAGAAGGCTATAATGATATTTTACAATCGGAAAAGTTAGTTTTTGACTGATTCTAACCCTTTTCGTAAAAATTCAGTTTTTGGGGAACACGGAACAGTCACAGTCACAGATGAAGATCCAGCGGCGTGAGCAAGGCGGAACCTGCTAGGGCCAACTAAAAGCAACAGATAATCTACCGGCCTTCGGCAATCAGAATCCTCCCGCGATACCGAGACTATTTTGGCGCCAATAATGACTTCTTCCGTGATAGTTCTTTACTTCTTTGATAAAACTTTCTCTGCTCATGTGGTTGTTGTAAATTTTCTTTAAAAAATGAGTCTCTGGGTAGATAAATACCGACCAACTTCTTTGAGCAAATTGGACTATCACTTGACTCAGGCGCAACATTTGAAAAATCTAGTAAATCACAAAGTATTCATTGACCTCTTCTACGATTAATCTGGTCCCTCTTGATTAGGTGAATCAAGGAGATTTTCCTCATTTGCTCTTCTATGGACCTTCAGGAGCCGGTAAAAAGACTCGTATTATGGCCTTGTTGAAGGAGCTGTACGGTAATGGGGTAGAGCGTCTTCGAATGGAGCAAACGACATTTACTGTGAGTTAAGTTCTTGGAGAAGGGGACGTCTTGAAAGGTAGCTAACGGAAATTATTTCATTAGACACCCTCGAATAAGAAAATAGACGTTATGACTGTAGCAAGTAATTACCACATAGAAGTCAATCCAAGCGATGCTGGCATACACGACCGTGTGGTCGTAATGGAACTCATAAAAAGCGCAGCACAAACTCATCAACTTGATTCATCCGGACAAAGAGAATTTAAAGGTCTCCGCAAACCGCCTCCTCTCATGTCACATATCATAACTTCAAGTGTGTCTTATCCCTGTAGTAATCGTCCTCACCGAAGTCGACCGTCTCTCCAAAGATGCTCAGCACGCTCTGCGTCGAACGATGGAAAAATACGTCGCCACCTGTCGTCTCATCCTGTGCGCCAATTCCACTTCTCAAGTCATCGGTCCCATCAAGTCCCGTTGCCTTTCCATACGAGTGCCCGCTCCCACCACGCAACAGATTGTCAACTGTTTGCAGAATATTTGCAAGAAGGAGGGTCTCAGTATACCCGTGCCGTTGGCTGAAAAAATAGCGGACAAATCCGAGAGAAACCTTCGTCGAGCCATTTTAATGCTCGAAACCTGCAAAGTCCAGCAGTAAAAATCCCGACGGTTCTTGCTATTATTTTAGCAGATAATAACATTTTTTTTCTTTCAGGTACCCATTTGAGCCTGACCAGACAGTCATGGAACCGGATTGGTTGGCCTACATTAGAGAGACCGCCAAAGTGATTCTCTCGGAACAAACACCCAAGAAACTGATGGACGTCCGCAGTAGGCTGTACGAGTTATTGGTTCACGGCATTCCAACGGATGTCTTATTTAAAGTAAATACACCACCAATAACCATTAACAAACCAAATTCTAAGAACATTTTTAATTGCAGAATCTTCTAACTGAACTTGCCAAAAACTGCGACTCGAAATTGAAACCAAAAATAGTCGAGCTGGCAGCCCGGTATGAACATCAGTTACGCCTGGGCTCCAAGGCTATTTTCCACTTAGAAGCGTTTGTTGCCAATTTCATGACGCTTTACTTGAACTACTTGGAAGAAGGCTTGGGAGCCATGTAAATTGTCCTGTTGTTAGGATATCTTTAAAATATATTTCCGTCTTTTTATTGGGAAGCCTATATAATTATAATGCAGCACTTTTGAGGCTGTGTGGTCAGAACGTAAAAAGAGGGTGTTTCCCTTCCTAATTTTTTTTTGGGAGTTTCACCGACATTCAAATCAGAAAAAGAAAGGATATTGCGAGGCAAAATTTACAGTTTTGGGTTACGCCACTGGTTTCAACCGCTTTCTCACTATAGCAGCTTTTGCTGCTCCCAGAATAGATTATTGAAGTATGACAAATTGACAACAACAACCGGAGTACTCCCCCCCCCTCGTTTAGTCATTCTCCAAGTCTTATCGCACTATCAGTCTTCCCGAACTCCTAACATCACTGCAGTAGTTTGATATTGATAGAGTTTGTATTGTTTTTCTTTTTGCCCTCTTTAAATTTTATTTTGACGATGCTTAGCGGGTTCTAAGCCCGTGCGAATTAAATGTAAAAAGACGAACAACCCTCGGGCCAGCATGACAATGCCTGGAAATCAAAACAGCCCAACACAAGTGCAAAATGTAAACGTCGCAAATTCGGACGTCAAGTGAGTTTCTACGATTTTTTTTAGTAATAATTTTGAATTTTTACAATGTTTGGACATGGTATTTTCAGTTTATCGTTAATCCCATTTGGTTGTTCAATTTTCCAATCTTTTATGTGGGTCAATTCAATAGTTATGTTTAGCTAACTGTGACGTGGGAATTTTTTTTTGCTTTGGTTTGTTGTTGTTGATGATTAATGGACTGTCTGACGTTAGCTATGATGACTAGTGCGCCAACGTTCTTCTCACTTTGGTGCAATTTTACTTCCAATGATGTATCCTCCTCAAAAATAGACATTTTTAGGAGAAAAAAGAGATTTAAGCTGTCATGCTCTGTCAACTTCTTATTAACGAAAGTAATTACCGCAGGCAATGATTCAGCGTGTGAGAATGAGAATTTTGTTCAGTTATTTAGCCATGAAATCTTGAATTTCGATCTAAAACTTAATTTTTAAGGTCCACCAACTGGCAAGTTGTCAAAAAATAACTGGTTATTCGCTAAGGATAGGCACATTTTTCATCAGGAACAGACAACCCGGTCGAGAGAATTTTCAACTTTAACTTCGAAAATTGCCAAAGCTCATACACGTAACGGTCAATTCAGCCTCACACTACGGACTTCTAGCAGAAAAATGTTCCAACATAAACTTGGAAGCCGACTAATCGGCTCATGGTCCATTCCACGCATATTCCACGTATGAGCTGCGGGAGCTCTAGCCCAAGCCGGTTGTACTAACTCAGTTCACCGGTCCGTAGGTTTTTGGCCCTATAATTACGGTGACCAGATTTTTTTTTACTAGGAAAATGGACTGGAAGGGTCCTGTAGTAAACACAAATTGCAAAGTCCAGCGTACAAAAAACAATTGCTAACTTCCAATTTCGTATATTCAACCCCGAAACTTGTAAAGTCACTGGCATTTAGCTACGAAAGATGTAAATTAATTAAATAGTATCGACCAATATGGACAAAAAAACAACACAGACGTTTCATTGACTGATGCGTCGACCTCTTCAACTTCAGGCATTTTAATTTTATTTCTGATATCAATTATCAATTAAATAAAAAATACGTCATAACACGTTTTAATTCCCTCCTTTCGAAGAAGGCGCAGGTAATCCCGATGTAACCTTTGTTTTTTTTATTATTATTTATGCATTTATTTTTTTAATTGATATTGAAATATAATGCCTGAATATTAATTATTTAGGCATTATATTATTAATTTATAATTATTAAATTAAATAAAATATAAATAAATCATAATTAGTAAATTAATAATTATGATGGGCGATACAGTTTTTTGTTTGAACGAAAGATGTAAATTTTGCGGCTATTCATCAAGCTTGGGGTGCTTCCGTGGCCTGGTGGACTAAAGGGCAGAAAAGAATAATCCAAAAACTGGCAATTTCGCCACTCATTACCGACTCGAAACTTGCATTTTCACAGGAATTAAGACCTGAAACTTGCATTTTCGCGGATATTCAGTCAGGAAACTTCCAAATTCATCAGGCTGTGACGGCAGAGCCGGTCACAGAAACGGTGACCTGGCTCTGTGACCGGCTCTGCCGTCCCGAAACTTGCGACTTATTTGCTTAAATTAAGTCCCTTAACTTGCATTTTCGCTTAAATTAAGACCAAAAACTGTCGATTTCGCGGAAATTCAGTCAGGAAACTTGATACTTCCAATTATCCAGCCATTAAGCTCCAAAATGTTGCAGGCTCTGCAAAATGCCAGCTAGACCTCGTTCAGTGGTCACTAAAAAAAGGCCTGAAACTTGAAATTTTGTGCAAATCTCGGCATTTTTATTTATAAGATTGATGAGGGCCGTATTCAGAAACCAACCTTAACCTTTACAACTCCTTTAAGCGCTTCAAAACAGATGACACCTTTTTATAAACCATCACATTTTTCAACTCCTTTAGTTAAGGCTTTGTAAAGGTGGGTTTCTGAATACGCCCCTAAGACCCAAATTGAGATTGAAAAAGCCCAGAAATTTGCAATTTAGCGCAAATATAAACGAAAAACTAGCAATTTCGTGAATTTCAGGCTCAAAATTGACAAATTCGCTGATTTTGTGACCGATTTCAGGCGCTGCCGTGTGGATCCGCGGTCACTTAAAAAAACTAAAAAAAAAAATGATGGGAAACTTAAGCCCTGTTCACACGATGCAATGTTTGAAGTTAAATTGCATGCTGGTTTTTTAAAAACATATGTTCCTTGGTAGTGACCGGATGTTTTTAAAAATCCAGCGTGCAATTTAGCTTCAAACATTGCATCGTGTGAACAGGGCTTTAGTCTGTCCACTTAAAATGTTCACGATGTTCGAGCAATTTAGTCGAGTGCGTAAGTAGATTAGTAGCTAAACAAGTGCGTACGCCGACCATTTAGTCAAGTAGCCTAGCAAGTGGTTTAGCCAGCTCTTGCCAGTCAACTATATTTTTTCGGTTGAGTACCATCCCCAACCATGCAGTCCCTTCCTCACTTTGCCTATCGTCCGCGGGTTCGCCTGCCTTCACTGATAATTTTATTGACAGCTTGTCGTGTATTTATACAACTGACAAATTAAACAATTTGTCTTATTATTTTCTGATTTTCTGTGTTCCTTTCTGTGACTTTTTATAATTATTAGTCCCCTTTTCACAAGCATTACTTATAAATTATATTTTTCATGTTTTAATTCATAAATCACACGATTTCATTAATGAGGAAGTTGCATTTTGGACCAAATAGATCGCAAATGAAATCTATGTGTGAAAAAATGAGTTTTTTTTTCTTCGGGCAATCCTGAGCCAAAATATGGCCCCTACGACGGACGGACAATCAAGAATTGAATCTAGACATGATAAAACGTACAAGAAATGTTTTTGAGAGATAGTTGTAAAAAGTTGACCCAACCGATTGCAAGGGTGTATTATTCATATTCAGAAAGAGTAATTGAAACAAAAGTGATTTTTTTAAAGGCGACTTTTTTTTCTCTATGCGGTTAAGGCCACGAGTGGAACCGTGCATGGAGCTATGCCACACCCCTCTTCTCCTTTGCATTTATATGTTAGAAACTGCATCCAGTATGAAGCAAGTACAGAACTGCCTGCAATTTTGTAGTTGCGGGTACTGCGCTTCTTACATTAGATTTGTGTCATTTCGTTGAATTTTTGACTGAATTTTGTCGAACAAATAATTGAAACATCTTTCGGACATTTTCAAGGTGTCAAAGTATTCTTTTGGGTCTTAAAAAGCGATTTCCTTCAGGAGAAAATTTGTGGCTCCCAGGCAGGGTTGGATTATGGCGGAGGACTGCCGGGGCTGTGGCCCTGGGCGACAGATTTTGAGGGGCGGCACACTTTGATAAATTGTATGATGTGGGGGAGGGGGTTAAGACAAATCGAACTAGAAGAAGGAGATGACGGTGAAGAGGAAGACTTTTTTGTACGACACACGCTGATTGAGCTGTTGCACTTCGTTCATGTACTAAGGGGGTTCCATAATAATAATAAATTGTCAGCACTAGATGCACTAGTAAAACAACGTCCTCGGATGGTGCGCGATTTGTTGAACGCCCTCACGAAGTCGAGAGCACTGTGCCACAGCTAGCCGCAGCCTTCGAGCGAATTGGCCAATCGCGGGATCAGTGGTGAACCTACGCCTATCCGGTCCCCGGGGCGGAAATCTCTACGAGGTCCCTCCTCATCCCTTGCTTGCCCAACTGACCAAACTCGAGAGTTTTGGTATTAGCGCTTATTAGTCACAGATCTGTCCGAAGAACTATAGATGAGCAATTTTGGCACGGAATTTTTCACAAAATCACGAATTGACACGTTTTCTTAATTTTAGCTACCAATGACTGATTTTAGTCGCGAATTAGCGATTTTTCTCAATTTTTGCCGTGAATTTGTGTATTTTCACTTTAGCCGCTGATGAGCTCTTTTTCCTCATTTTAGCCATACAAAGTTACCCCACGCGACTTGCCATTTTCCCAATGTATTTCTGGAAATTAGCAAATGTTTCCAGTTTAACCAATAATGTAGCCACTTTTCTCGATTTTTGCCGCGAATTAGCGATTTTGTTCACTTTCAGCCACGAAGTTACCTTCAGAAACCGTGAATTGGCGTTTTCTCCATTTCAACGGGTTTTCCACACTTTGCGCTTCTTCTCAATTTTTTCGGTTAACTAGCGATTTTTTCAATTTCAGTTGCTAATGAGCGATTTTCCCCAATTTTAACAGTGATTTAGCACTTTCAGCAATTTAATAGACGTGAATTAGCGTGTTTCGTAATTTTAACTGCGCGAATTACTGCTTTTTCTACATTTCATCCACGCTTTTAGCACTTTTTCTTAATTTTAGCCCCAAAGTGACGCGTTTTACCGTGAATGGATCAAGTATTTTGAAGAATTTTAGCCGCGATTTAGGCGTTTTTCGTATGGCTTTCGTGTATGGCTTGCTAATTTCACCCCCAAATTAGCGTTATTCTCAATTTTGGTCTGGAGTTGCATCGAGAAACCTCGAATTAGTGCTTTTTCTCAATGTTAGGCTCAAATATCAGCCCTTTCCAAAATTTTAACCGCTTACTTGCCCTGAAAACATCACATTAGTGCGCCTATTCAATTTTAGCCGCCTAAGGACATACAAAAACTAGGGATCAACGTATTTTTCTCTGTTTTAGCAGCGAAGTTGCCTCCGGGAGGCGCGAATGGTACTTTTCGCTTTTTCCAGGTAAACAAGCAATTTCGCGAACAAATAAGGTCAGAAAATTGCAATTTCACCAAGTAAAGACCCAAATCTTGCAATTTCCCGGATATTAAGCCGGGAAACTTGGAATTTCGCTCAAATCTGGACCGAAATTTGCACACTCGTGTACAAATATTTTAGCTTTACCAATTACACGGATATTAGTCGGGCCTATAGTCACGACCGGTTTGACCAGGATCCGCGCCTACTAAAAGAATGGTCCAGAAAATTGCTATTCCGCGTAAAAATAGTTCAGAAACTTGCTATTTCATGGAAATAAAGACCTGAAACATCGAATTTCGCGTCCAACTGTTCAACTGGATACCTACCAAATCTACATCCATGAGAATGAGACATAAAAATCCTCATTTTTCCATATTTAAGCTTTTGGAGGCCCAGGCGACTGGGCGAGTCTGTTCTGTCCCCCTCGCCATAATCTCGGGATGCTATGATGGCTTGCCCCGAAAACCGAGTCGGAGAGAACCCGGCTCACCAGGACCGAAGAGAAGCGCCGTGAGGGCAAAACGGGGACTGAGGGCGTTATGCGGCTTGCGGCTGGACGCCTTGCCGCTGCCCATTAACCCCACGGAACTCGCAATTGAAAAAGAACTAGGGAACTCGCATTGGACCTGTGAGGTCTGCCATGTATTTCCCTTATAAAATGCAGGGGTTTCCACTTGTTTCAAGGATTGGGAAAAACCTTGAGTTTAGCTGAAAGATTCGGAAGCATAAACCATAAATGAATTCCTTAAAAACAGTATGTATTTATAGCAAATTGACCAGATTTCTGGGTAACCATGCCGAGTTCACTTTTAACGAAAACAAAAAATTAGTGGCTTCGGGCCTTTTTATACAAACTACAAATAAACTAATAAGTCACAAGGGCTACTAAAATTTTGTCAAAAGAATTAGAAGAGCGGTAACGAATATATACAGGGTGATTCAGGAGGAATGTGACAAACTTATACAGGTGATAGTGCGCACCCGGACGCACAAAAAACGTCATATAGACGCATAGCCGAAAATGCTTTGGTTACGAGATATGAGCATTTTCCTGTTTTATTTCAGTTGCATTACTTCACGGCTCACCGTAGGTGGTTAGACAAAAATGACGGTGGTTTCGGAAAGAGAACAAAATCCTGTTCCTGAAACCACCGTGAAAATCAAAAAATGTCGCTTGCGCGTGGCTATTTCAGCCATGTGAAAAGTTAAGAAAGTAGTTTTTTCAAATACCTGATAAATTTCACATCAGTACCAATCAGCTGCTAGTGCACGCATCGACGGGCAAAGTTGTGCAAAACTACCCCGTTCTGTGTACTTTCGAACGGTGTCATGATAGTTGAAGTTTGCAACCCTCCGACTTTAGCAATCAAGTTTAAATGCAAAAATACGTAAACTTGCTTTGTTAAAACAAGCAGAATAGGTCAGGGTAAATGTCCTTTCCTTGGAGTATTACGTTCCTAATAGCATGCTCCTCTCAATGCCTGAAGTAAGGATTCAATTGACAACTAGGTTTTCCATGTATGGAATGTGAGTTGAGGTGGTGGATGAACAGCGTTAGGGTGAAAATTATGGACTTGGACATGTCACCTTATCAGATTCATCCAGTACCCGTTGTACACTCATATCTCTCATTCACGGAGTTCATTGTACATCGTTTGTCCCACCAACTTGTATGAGATCAATTTACAGTAACAACCTTAAGTTGAAATAACAACATAACATCATTTAATCAAGTGTTCAAAAATTCCTCCCCCTTGTGGACACTCGGACCCTCTTTTCTGTAAAGCTCTGGTGGCTCGACTAATTTCGGCTTGTCGTTGTCTGATCGATTCAGAACACGCCACAACTTTGTTGATCAGCTCCTCGCATTTGCTGGGCTTGTATTCGTATACCATTGTCTTCATCCACCCCCAGAGACAGTAATCGAGGGACGTTAGGTTAGGAGACCTCGCAGACCAGTTAATTGGTCCTCCTCGCCCACAATCTGCTGAGCTAAGCTGATTCTGATGAGATAGAATGGCCAAGTCCCCGTTCAAGTCCTAACGTAGCAGTTCATCCACGGCGTCTCTCATGGTGAGCCTCACGTATAGTGCATTGAATTCTTACTCAGCAGCTTGAATTCTTCTTCACACAGGAACACAATAGCCTAAGGGAAGGACATTTACCTTGACCTATTCGGTTTGTTTAAAATAGCAAGTAACATTTTTTTGCATTGGAACTTGATTGCTAAAGTCGGAGGGTTGCAAACTTCAAATATCAGGACACCGTTCGAAAGTACACAGAACGGGGTAGTTTTCCACAACTTTACTCGTCGATGCGTGCACTAGCAGCTGATTGATACTGATGAGAAATTTATCAGGTATTCGAAAAAACTATATTAATATTATTAGTTTTTAAGTCATACAACTTGATTAATGTTATATTTTTAGGGTTTTGGCTTTTTTCTTCTTCTACTTCTTCGTTTCTTGAAGGCGAAAGCTCAGGAAACGAAGAAGTAGAAGAAGAAAAAAGCCAAAACCCTAAAAATATAACATTATTCGAAAAAACTACTTTTTTCACTTTTCACGTGGCTGAAATAGCCACGCGCAAGCGACATTTTTTGATTTTCACGGTGGTTTCAGGAACAGGATTTTGTCCTCTTTCCGAATCCACCGTCATGTTTTGTCTAACCACCTACGGTGAGCCGTGAACACGACAATTACCGTAAAAAGTAAAGCAACTAGAAAAAAACAGGAAAATGCTCATATCTCGTAACCAAAGCATTTTCGGCTATGCGTCTATATGAAGTTTTTTGAGCGTCCAGGTGCGCACTATCACCTGTGTAAGTTTGTCACATTCCTCCTGAATCACCATGTATATATGTATATACATAACGATGTGTCGGAAATCGGCAGAGAAAACAAGTCAGGTTAGCCTGAAGAAAAATACACGTCCTGGTAACTACATGTAAGCTACAGTCTTTGGTAACTACTTTTTACAACAGTTATCACAGATCATTTTGACGTGTTCGAGGCACAAGTACACATCACACAGAACGCAGCTGAATCTAGTTGATTTTTCTTTCTTATTAATCTTACAAGGTCCGCACTTTCTTCGTTTCACCCCAGTCACCAACCCAGTAGAAACAGGAGCCTCCATTGCAATTCTCGGTCGCGAATCACTTGGGTTACGTGAATGACCCGTTGATGGCTCGAGGTCTTGCGTTTCCGAGCAAGCGTCTTGGGTGGTTCCCCCCCTCCACCTTGACCGATTTGGCCCAAATGCAATACCGACCGGGGTCTTATGACTACTGATTTTTTTGCCAAAGCGCGTTCCGCTAAATTAATTTCTACGAGAGTTATCGTGCTAACAAGACCACTCACTTACTTCCACCACGGGGGCACCACCCCCTCCCCCTTGACTTTTTCAAAAAACTAAAATGGGAATCAAAGGCTAGTCTAACATGGAGTATACGTACCGAATATGATGCTTCTAGAATAAACTGGTGATTTTTAGTGATTTTTTACCATTTCAACCCCTATTTTCCCCCCCTCCACCTTGACCGATTTGGCCCAAATGCAATACCGACCGGGATCTTATGACTACTGATTTTTTAGATAAAGCGCGTTCTGCTAAATTAATTTCTACGAGAGTTATCGTGCTAACAAGACCACACACTTACTTCCACCCCGGGGGCACCACCCCCTCCCCCTTGACTTTTTCAAAAAATTAAAATGGAAATCAAAGGCTAGTCTAACATGGAGTATACGTACCGAATATGATGCTTCTAGAATCAACTGGTGATTTTTAGTGATTTTTTGACGACTTCATGCCCGATTTTCCCCCCCTCCACCTTGACCGATTTGGCCCAAATGCAATACCGACCGGTGTCTTATGACTACTGATTTTTGTGCCAAAGCGCGTTCCGCTAAATTAATTTCTACGAGAGTTATCGTGCTAACAAGACCACACACTTACTTCCACCCCGGGGGCACCACCCCCTCCACCTCGACTTTTTCAAAAAATTAAAATGGGAATCAAAGGCTAGTCTAACATGGAGTATACGTACCGAATATGATGCTTCTAGAATAAACTGGTGATTTTTAGTGATTTTTTTACCATTTCAACCCCTATTTTCCCCCCCTCCACCTTGACCGATTTGGCCCAAATGCAATACCGACCGGGGTCTTATGACTACTGATTTTTTTGCCAAAGCGCGTTCCGCTAAATTAATTTCTACGAGAGTTATCGTGCTAACAAGACCACTCACTTACTTCCACCACGGGGGCACCACCCCCTCCACCTCGACTTTTTCAAAAAATTAAAATGGGAATCAAAGGCTAGTCTAACATGGAGTATACGTACCGAATATGATGCTTCTAGAATAAACTGGTGATTTTTAGTGATTTTTTTACCATTTCAACCCCTATTTTCCCCCCCTCCACCTTGACCGATTTGGCCCAAATGCAATACCGACCGGGGTCTTATGACTACTGATTTTTTTGCCAAAGCGCGTTCCGCTAAATTAATTTCTACGAGAGTTATCGTGCTAACAAGACCACTCACTTACTTCCACCACGGGGGCACCACCCCCTCCCCCTTGACTTTTTCAAAAAACTAAAATGGGAATCAAAGGCTAGTCTAACATGGAGTATACGTACCGAATATGATGCTTCTAGAATAAACTGGTGATTTTTAGTGATTTTTTACCATTTCAACCCCTATTTTCCCCCCCTCCACCTTGACCGATTTGGCCCAAATGCAATACCGACCGGGATCTTATGACTACTGATTTTTTAGATAAAGCGCGTTCTGCTAAATTAATTTCTACGAGAGTTATCGTGCTAACAAGACCACACACTTACTTCCACCCCGGGGGCACCACCCCCTCCCCCTTGACTTTTTCAAAAAATTAAAATGGAATCAAAGGCTAGTCTAACATGGAGTATACGTACCGAATATGATGCTTCTAGAATCAACTGGTGATTTTTAGTGATTTTTTGACGACTTCATGCCCGATTTTCCCCCCCTCCACCTTGACCGATTTGGCCCAAATGCAATACCGACCGGTGTCTTATGACTACTGATTTTTGTGCCAAAGCGCGTTCCGCTAAATTAATTTCTACGAGAGTTATCGTGCTAACAAGGAAACGGCCATAAAGATATATATATATATATATGAATTCCGAAGACCACTGAATTCGTGTTCTAGAGGTTCTGAAACGTGAAAAAAACATGACATGACCCATGTTTGCCACCATCACGACGAGACCAATAGTGCATTTTTCAGAATGAAATGCACTAACAAGCATTTTTCAACAATGGGTCAAATGAGGTAGGATTGACCGACGAGTCATCGCAATGTACCCAACAATTGCCAACACCCCTCCGCACAGTGGCCGTATAATGCCCAGAAAAAATTGTTCTACCGTGGTGGTAAACAACGGCAGTGCAAGCATATGGCACTCCAAAAAAAAATAAACCTACCTTTAGTTCCGAAATTGGTTGCTAGGAAAAAAAATAAACAAAAGGTTCTCTGTTTGAAAGATGATTTCAAGACAAATCTTTAGAAATCACTTTTAAAACGCTACAACAAGTTTTACAAATATTTCTCCCAGTTTCCACCCACCTCCGTCCGGTAATTGCCCTCCGAGTAGCTCAAACTTCAAAAAAAGGTGCACCGGTGGATGCATTTTTCAATAGTAATCTTTGGACATCAGTTTTAAATCACTACAACAAACACGAGATTTTTTACAACACATATCCCCAGTGTCCACCCCCCTCCGACGGTACTTCCCATCCCAGCCACTCAAACTTCAAAAAAAGGTACACCGTTTGAAAGGTAATTTTAAGAGGAATCCTTTGAGTCCACATTAAAAGCGGCGTGACGCACCGCTGATTTGTTTGAGAATTCAACCCCTATTTTCACCCCCCCCCCTTGTACGATTTTGACGAAATTGATAGGGGACCCTCTGCTAGCCAACACATATATTCCCTGAAAATTTCATCAAATTCGGATAAAAACTATGGAAGATATGCTTGTTACAAGGATTTGCGGACAGACAGACAGACACGAAACCGAAATTGTTCAGGAAGGTATAAAACGTGAAATGCAAGTGGAAATTTCGATTTTAAAGAAGAAAAAAAAAACATTTCCTAAAAGTGAAAACAATGCTTCCGTAGCTCGGAAACAATAGTTGCTTCGGGCCTTTTTATAAAAAATACAAATAAACTAATAAGTCACAAGGGCTACTAAAATTTTGTCAAAAGAATTAGAAGAGCGGTAACGAACATATATATATATATATACGATGTGTCGGAAATCGGCAGAGAAAACAAGTCAGGTTAGCCTGAAGAAAAATACACGTCCTGGTAACTACATGTAAGCTACAGTCTATGGTAACTACTTTTTACAACAGTTATCACAGATCATTTTGACGTGTTCGAGGCACAAATACGCATCACACAGAACGCAGCTGAATCTAGTTGATTTTTCTTTCTTATTAATCTTACAAGGTCCGCACTTTCTTCGTTTCACCCCAGTCACCAACCCAGTAGAAACAGGAGCCTCCATTGCAATTCTCGGTCGCGAATCACTTGGGTTACGTGAATGACCCGTTGATGGCTCGAGGTCTTGCGTTTCCGAACAAGCGCCTTGGGTGGAATCATTTGAAGTGGAAATGTCGGGAGCTCGGCGGTAATCACAAGCAGAATCCATGTCGTTAGTGTCAACGATCTGTTGAGATTCTTTATTTCCCAGCCTGGAAGCAAGGCTTTTTATTTTGGTCTGAAGGGGCATCGGGATGCCTCTTGAATTGAGTGCACGTCTATCGAGCTGGTCCTTGACCAACTCTTCGCCAAGGGTCTTCAGAAAAGAACGTTGTCTTGTGGTTTTCACGTTGTTACCTGCGAGTAACACTTGCGCGTTGATCCCAGAATTATTCAACATCGAGAATAGTATGACCATAGGCCATCGTGGTGTTACGGTTCACACTGTACGTCTCATACATTTCATCGTTTGTATCAACACCACCCTTGTATTTGTTGTAGTAGGTGATGATTTCTGGTTTCATTTTGTCGCCTGTGCTATCGTCAATAGCAACATCATTATGCATCGTTGAAATCAGAATAACATTTTTCTTCGGTTTCGGGACGTACGATACAATGAGGAAGTTTCACATTTTCCAAAAATATTTTTTTTCAATGAGGCATATCAATCCTTCCCCGTAAAAAAGTAAAAAAAAATGTAAAACCCTTCAGAAATATTTTTTATTTATAAACAAAAGTCGGCATATTTGAAATCCCGCCAAAACGAACATTTTCCGCAACGTAATATCCCTTGTATTCTCTGTCCTTTTCATGCCTCTAAATAGCTCATCTGTTTATCCTCCATTATTTTTTATTGGAGAGCTCTTGTAGAAAGTAAGGCAAAGAAACACAACAAACCGCTCTCCGACAGCTACGTTACAGGCGATTTTTTTTTTCGGAAGGCGCATATGACACAAACATGCTGGCTGGCGTGTTTGAAATGACCTCAAACTTCAAAAATCGCGTATTTATTACCTGTTGGATTATTTTACGAACGGATCATGATTTATGCTCTATTTTAGCGTGAATAAACCTTAAAAAATAGATTTATGAATAAGTTCTGACCCATGAAACTTCCTCATTGTGGTCTTTTGGCAAAAATCAAAAACGCTTGACTTCACTTCGCGACCTGAAACATTTTTGAAGCATGCTGGAATTTAGGTTTTTTCTTCTTCAGTGTCCCTACGACGCTAAGATTTTTTTCTACCAACTCTTCCGCAAGTGATACGTCGGAAAACCAGTTGTCCATCGTAGTATTACGGCCGGTATTATGCAATGGCTCGCACATTCTTCTCACCACATCGACAGGTGAATTAGAAGCTTCAAATTCCGATCCTTCTGGTTGTCTTTCGGCATAGATTTCGAGATTATAAGCGTAGTAAACTTAGCTATCACCCGTAGCAAAATTTGTATACCATATTTCCTGGGCTTTGAGGGAATGTATTAAATAAAGGAACATCTGCCTCTGAATCCTTCTAATTTTTCGTCTAAAGTCAGATCAGGGCCAGGAGAATATGATTTTTGGCAGTTGCCGATGAATTTTTGAAAGATTTCTCGAATGTGGCATAAACGATCATTTTTCCTACTCTCCATTCGAGTAGTTCTGTCATCGAAGCGTATGGAATTGAGCAAAAAATGAAAACGAGCTCTGCTCATGACCAAACCGAAGATCTCGACCCCGTGTCCATTATTGTCCCATAAATCCAGAGTATTTAGACGATGGGCTCGGAGCCGTCCAGCTAAATACAGAAGTCCAAAAAGGGCTTTGATTTCTGTCATATCAGTAGGACGGGCATCCCTCTTTCTCTGGTATTTGGAGCGCTGTTCCAGTTCAATAAACTGATTGGTATAAGTCACAATCAGCTCAAGCATTGACTTCTGTTCCAATGCTTCAAGGGATGTCTTCGCAGAACGTGCGTTTCCCAAAACTACTCCTATTTGGCCGATCAGAGTATTTTGCTTACCTCTTTTTTGCCGTAATGTGATTTTTTTCCACCGCCAGGCGTCAATAGTTTTATTGTTTTTTCTTTTCAAAGCGACAAAGTAATTGTGGTCGTCTGTTTCCTGCTCACCAATCAACTCCTCATCACCGTTATCGTCGTCTGAATCATTGCTTTGGTCAGTATCGGTGTCCCCTTTACGTTTTTCAACGACTTCCTCTTCGCCTTCTGAGTCACTACTCAGAATACTCGCATCATGTGAATGCGGAGAATCTTCGTCGTCCTCTGATAGAACTCGGCGAATTTCTTCAATATCTCGAGGATCAGACATACAGTACGTCTTTCTTTGATGAGTTGCCATTTTTCCTGGAAAAGGAGAAAAAAAAACATAGAAACTCGCTATGACCTCATAGTTCTTTGACTGATTTCACGAAATCCGTTAGATTTTCAGACATTAGCGAGCACTCGGAGTTCAGAACTAATCAAAAATTAGCAGCACATAATTTATTAATCCAAAGTTGTCAATAAAATATTCAGTTACCGGGAAGCTCGCAATGGACTCACGAGGTCTTATCAGCTACAGCTGACTCGAGATCACAAAGTAAACGCCGAGGGCCAACTGAGGTCATGAAGGAAAGTTTAGGGTAGGCAACAGTGATCCCCACCACTTAAATAGCGCAACGGCCTCAGCGCTATCGCTATCTAAATATTATAAAGAAGGTACGAGACCTCTCAGGTCGCGAGTTCCCGAGGGTAAGCATCAAAACGGCTCACTCGGTTTTGCCAAAGTTGGGTCCCTGGGGCCCGAGATTGTAGTGCAGTGGCAATTTTCTTGATTGTATGGTCAGTATAAACCCCCAAAGTCATTCGCGTTCATCACTGAAAGCCAATATTCCATCATTCTTGGGTTCCCGTCAACAGTCATCTTGAGGTTTTTCCACCTGGCTGAAGAAATGCATATAGTTTCTTTCTAATACTTGTAGAATTCATTCTATCGTTTCTTGCTTGGCTCCACGAGTCTTAGAGCGATGGCGGCAAAAAGCAAGATCGGGCCCTGCTCCTAGGCAGTCTCTTCTGTTTATCCAGGGTCGTACCTACAGCCTATTTTCCTTCGACGCACCAATTTCTTTCTAAATTTCTTACAAGATAGGCTCAACTGCAAAATTTCTTCAAAGATTTTATTTATATTAAACCGATGAAATTTGGTTTTCGAAAGAGCCAAACTCACGAAAATTGGATTTAGAATGAGCCAAATACCTGAAATTGTATTTTTCAAAGAGCCCAACACGCGAAGTAATGAGTGTAGTGAGTATGTGTGTGGTAATGAGTTTAGTGAGTACAACCCTGGTAAATTTTATTTTTAAAAGAGCAAACTTTTTCAGTGAGCCAAATACGTGAATTGCTTTTTTGAACGAGATCCCTCCCCTCCACGAAGTTGGCAAATGGGTACTTGAATTTTTGCTAAATTCTCAATATATGACCCAAAAAAGGGGCAAATAAGTTGACGAAATCGTTCAGAGAAGTAACTAACAGAAAATGTATATATAAATAAAATCCATAACTCATGACAAAGATTAATAAATTCCCCAAATAGTCGGTCTTCAACACGAGAGAAACGAGATACTTACGTCACGAGTCACCGGCCAATCAAAAACGTTTTCACGTGTGTAAAAAATAAGGCTTATTAATAATTCAATAACAAATAAATTTGACACTTTCACGTCAAACTTATAGAGCTATTAACTTATTCTATACATATAGAAGCTTACGGGGAAAAAAGTTTTAGGTCAAAATCAGATACCATGCAACTTCCTCATTATGCTTGGAAGGTTGAGGAGGGGATTGCAAGGGGGATACTTTGATACCAATTTCAGTGGTTACCCCGCGCAATTGTGCCCCCACGCCTCGTGTGGGCAGCCGTGATGTTGAGATAGCCAAACGCGCGAAATTGGGGGTTTTAAACTGGCCCATTCTCCCCAGATGCCGATCTCAATTTACCTAACGCCGACCACAAAATAGTGCCGTTCTCTAGATTTTGAAAGGTTGAAAACACTTCCAATGACAAAACTTAAACTTTCAGGCTCCGCCTTTAATACCGCGAAGTTTATCATTCGTAAAAACATAGCTGTGTCTTTGTGAGAGCGTTTTCATCGAGACGAGTTTTGAAAAAGATAAATTCGTTACTTCACATAATCTTCCTGTAATAGCCAATCGCCTTCAGGCTATTTAATTGAATACATTTATGTGGTTTATTATCGTTAACTAACGACTTGTTGATTTAATCTTTCGTGGTTTGAAGAAAATTTCATTAATTAATTCGTCAAAATTGAATCAGGTGGTTAACCATTGATAAGATCAACTCTTATTGTTCTTGAAGTACAGCTCCCCCCCCCCCCCCGATTTAGTTATAATGTTCTTTCAGCGCTAATCGAAATGAAACTTACAGCGAAAAGTCAAAACAGGTATTTTCTCTACCTTTTTTTGCTTCGTTCCCAACGTCAACTCTCAGCCACCAGTTTAACCTTAACGTAAGCAATTACTTTAATTACATCAGAGAGTATATCCGCACCCTGCCAAGGTACCTAGTTGGAATAATTGAATAATAATGAATAAATAAAATTATTAGGATCACTGCCCACTGGTTCAAAGACGAAAAAAAATGAGTTTAAGGTTGTGCATTTGGATTTTGGCCCTTTGTTTACGCTGGAATCCGCCGGCCCCCTTCCCCTCCACCCTGTGCTCACACACGTTTCCTTCCGAGACGGGTTATAAGATTTTCTTGGAAACTCATGTAGAGTGCTGACTACGATTTAATAAGGGAATCTGAGTGGTGGGAGAAGATTGAGTCGGTTGCATTTTAAATGCTTAATGCGTTTCAACCAGTAACGATTTGCCTTTATGGCAAGAACTGGGTTCGCCGTCAGTCTTGAGATATTCCAGGGAAACAAGTATAAAATCTAGGGCGTGGACAGCGAACTTGGAAAATCTGCCTACAGAAAAATAACGTGGTTTTCCGTTTATTTTTTGTTCATTTCTTATCTGCCAACGTTCATTATCTGAGAAGCATGAATGTTCTTATTAGAGGAGCTCCCCTCTTTTGTCGCCGAATTTGAAAGAAATAATCTCATCACCATGTTTTGTACATGAGATGTCATGACTAAACCTCCTTAAGACAATTTGTGTGGTTGTGGTATAACAGATTTCCGTTTTGTATTGTTTTCACGATAATTTATTAATTTTGTGCAGAGTATTTTCGCGATTGTCGTCTAATTATGTTCAAATCGTCATTTTACTCATTGACCTTGCGCTTTTCTGTCCAATAAAAAACCTTTAGAATCGGGAAAAACGTTTTCAAATATTCAAATAATGCAATTCTGTACTTTCTCTATGAATTGAAATGCTTCAAAAAACGAATTAAAACCAATGACGGGTCATTGGAAAAGTGGGAGCGTGTTTTGTCAATTCGGTTGGAACCCGGAAAACATACTTGTTTTTAAACTGCCAGAGCTAGCGAAGTAATCACAATAATTTTCGTATAATTTATCAGAAAATTGAAGATTACCGCGATGAGCTCTGAAGACGAAACTTATGATTCCACCGATTCCTCGTAAGTCCACTGAAAAAAAAGGGGGGGGGGGCGAAAACCGGCAGTGTATATCGTCATGAAATTACTACCTGTTTAATTAATCATCTCCCCCTCCCCAAACGTTTGTCTTTCTACAGTTCAAATCCGAGCCCTCAAGGAAGTCCACAACTTCCCAAGCGACAGCAACACCTCCACCATAAACGCGAATCGTCTTCAAGTTCGGCGAAAGAATCAGTAGTGGACAAGCAGGAGAAGGGTTGTGGAGATAGCGCGAACACTAACGTGAAGGTGAGTTGTTAAAAAAGTAAATACACATTTCCTCTCTCTTGGTTTTTTAAAAAACAGCTTTTAGTTTATCAATGCCTGTGAAAAGAACTCGTAAAAAACGTTTTCGTATAGTGCTGTTTATTTTTTCTTGCGTTAAGGTGCTCTTCAGTTTTATAGTTTCTCGCTGTTTCGTGATAGTATCCTAATTTTATTGTTTTTTTTTCTTTTTACTCATTTAAGGCGGAGAATAAAGTTTTATCCTCACAAAGCTTGCAATACCTACCAACTGAAAATAAACGTAGAGTAAGCTGATAAATTTATTTATTTTTTTGGTTGTCGATTTTGCTTTTAGAACACGTTTCTACGCCATACGCGTTTGCAAAATTAAATTTTTTAACGCTTGAAATTTCTTATTACAGGCTTCCTCAGACCATGGGTCAAGCGGTGAAATCAGCCGGAGCAACAGTCAAGAGCCGGTACGGGAGCGCAAGGGCTCTGAGAGAGCCAAGAAAACACCTTGGTATAGCGCCCTGTACCCTACGTACAAATCTAGAAATGACGATTTCAAAAGGATATTTAAGGACATTCCAGTGGACGAGCGCCTAGTTGTGGGTGAGTAAGAGAAAACTGACACGCCCTTCACCCTTTGCCTAATGTCTTTTAAAATTGTCGAGAGGCCCTTGAGGGTTTCGCCTCATCTTATTTCAAGAAAAACTTACTCAATACATAACGTTACACCCAAATTTAGATTTTAGTGACTAACGTTTTTTTTCTCGGTGTTTGCTTAACAATTGGTTAGTCATGTGAAACGTCTTGAATCATTAATTGATTTTTAATCTTATGAAATCACGGGGAAATATGGTCAATTCCCAGGGAATAACAGTGAAATCCGTTCAAGAACGACAGTTTGGGAACTTTTTCGTTAATTTTTAAACAATGGTGCAAACAATTATAAGCAAAGCGTGATGTTTTTGTTAAAAGTTTCGATGACGTCTCTGGAATGGCATGGCGAGGAGTGGGTAGGGATGGATAAAATAACAAAAAAGATGCTTAGGCGACCTATTTCTTGTGTATAGACTATAGGAACTGCGTACCTATTATTCTATTTGTTTGTTTTGAGAGAGATAAGGGAAGGATCACCTTTCATAGTATTTTCCATAGTTTTAACGCGGTGATTACGTATGCATCACGACGGGTCGTAAAAAAATGGTCTTGAAATTGTAGCCTTGGGTATCTCATTTTGGCAGACTTGAAGGTCCGGAATCCCACAATTTGAAGGTCCGAATCGTGGCCAAAACACGTTCGGGACACCGCACCACCAGGGGGAAGCAGGGAAATTTGTCTCAAGGGAGGGGAAAAGCTTTATTTTGCCGTCCTGCAGGCAATATTTCAATCAATTCATTCAATTATACCAAGACATTATTTCCTGTTGGACAAAGTTTTCCAAGGGTCGTTCGTCCCCTCCCCGTGGCTCACCAACACCCCCACCCATCCATTTTGGACTCTCTCTTTGGACATTTTGGAGAATCGGAACCAGCCATTAAAAGCCAATTTCGCAGGATTGACTCCATAAATCCAATTTCACGGGGGGGGGGGGGCTCATTCAAAAAATCAATTTCACGGTTTTGGGTCCTTTAAAACAGCAATTTCGCGGAAATTGAGCTATTTCCAAATCCCAATTTCGTTAATTTGGCAGTTACCGAACTCAATTTCGTGGCTTGGCTAGTTCAAAAACCAATTCCGCCTTTGACTCCTCAGAAACGAACAATTTCGCCGCTTTGGCTCTTTTCATAAAACAAATTTCGCGGGGATGGCACTCTAAAAAAGAGACTTCACTGATTGGAAGAACCCCAGAATTGGGGCTTAAATTAGCCAAGTCCACGAATTTGCGGGTTGAAAGAACAAAACCCGCGGAATTTGGTTATTTAAAGAACAAAACCTATGAAACCGGGATTTGAACGAGACGAACTCACAAAATTTAGTTTTGAAAAAGCGAAAATTCGTGAAACTGGGGTCGAGGGGGTCAGACCCACCAGGCGTTACTAGTTATAACAGAAAAGTACGACAAAAAAGAGAACTATGTTGACCTTCCCGGGCACCTTCAAAATGAGCCATGTCAAGTAGGACGTCTGGTCACCCTAATCCCTCCTGGATAGCAGCAGAATTGGTTTCAAAGAATCGTTCGTTGCTGAAAGTGTCAGATCCGCAAAATTTTTTTAGGCTTAAAAGAGCTAAATTCATGAAATTGTATTTGGTTTTTTTCAGTGAGTCAGGGCAGCGAAATTTCTTTCTAAATGGGTTACCATCATGGGGATCCATCAAAACCCACCAAATTGCTTTTTTGAATGAGCCTCCACCACAATTTTGAATGAACTCCGCGAAATTCTGGGCCTTTCAGGAAGCCAACCTACTGAGAAATTGGGTTTTGTATGAGTTAACTTCGCGAAATTTCATTTTTGATGAGGACGGACCCACCAAATTGGATTTTCGAGGGAGCCCGTTCCCACGAAATGGGTCTATTGGGTGATTTAATGGGGAAACGGAGCCAAACCCGCCAAATTGCTCTTTAGAATTCGCCGACATCCTGTGAGTTGCCCGTTTTTATGACTTGGAAAGAGCCCAACCCGCGCTTGAAGGACCCAGGCCCGTGATATTGATTTTTCTTGAATGGTTCGAAATCGGCTTTTTAGGGAGACTATCCTGCAAAATTGGTTTTTTGAGGGAGAAAAAATCGCGAAATAGGGACCTGTGAGTGCCAAGACGAGCCCAGAAGTCGCTAGGCTATAACTACTAGCTAAAATAGCAAATGTCAGCTTGAAAAACTCGTTTTATACCAATATAACGAGTTTTGTGTGGGAGGGGGGGAATTTACAGTTTTCAGTCCTCGAGTGGCCCTAGCTTCTTTGGCGATAATGCTTGATTCTGTGCCACTTTGTCAGTTTTCTGGTTACAATTGACAGTTTCTCTAAAAAATTGCGAGATTCTGAATCATAATTACCAGGGTTCTGAGTTGATAGAACAAAATGTACAATTGTATAGCCAAGTAGCTCGTTTGCGTTAATTGACTGTTTCCTGCTAATTTCGGAGGGCGGAGGTGTTCGAAGCGGTCGAATGGAGTCAGCTTTAGCTGGTCAAAATGATCAGTTTTGGACGGATGAATTGACTTGTGAATGGTCAGTTTTAGGGGTGTAATAATGAACTGTTTTTATGAAAACGCTTATAGTTTCCAATGGTTTTTTCTGTCGCGGATGTCCGCTTCAACGGCTAAACTTTTCTAAACTTGGGCGATTTTTTCCATTAATTACGATGTGAGTAACTCTAATAAAAATGTCAGAAGCTCACCGCTTCAACAAAACCTTTTCTCATCGTGTTTTATGGGGGGGGGGGGTGTTGATTTACGTTTGTAAGAAAAAGATAAGTCAAATCATTTTTTTTCGGTTGGAACCACTTAAGTGACGGAGGAAATAATATAATTGATAATCAAGCGAAAATTCTTCTCATTTAAATTTCAAATTACGTCACTTGAATAATTTTTTAGCGAAAATAATAATTTTTATTATAATTTGTTTTTGTCAGATTATTCCTGCGCTTTACAAAGGGACATTCTGGTTCATGGAAGGCTGTACGTGTCCCAAGACTTCTTGTGTTTTTACGCGAATATATTTAGATGGGAAACACAGGTGGATTTCGATAAATTATATTTTCAACTCTCTTCCACCAATCTATTATATCTTATTTGTCGTGGTTATTTGCCTTTCAAGGTTGTGGTCCCGTGGAAGGACGTTACTTCGCTGACCAAGGAGAAAACTGCGCTCGTCATACCGAATGCTATTCTGGTGCACACAAATTCTGAAAAATATTTTTTAACGTCTTTTACCTCACGGGACAAGGCTTTCGTCATGTTGTTCAGGATTTGGCAGAACGCCCTTATGGAACAAGTAAATTGAGCATACCCGCGGTTTTTTTTTTTTTAATGAAAAGCCAGTACCTAATTAATTATTCTGTTTCAACAGCCTATGCCGGCTCAAAAAATGTGGCAATGGGTTCATTCAGTGTATGGAGACGAACTAGGTTTGACGAGCGACGATGATGACTACGTGCCACCGCCAACCAACCCGGATGAGGTGGTCAATAATAACGTAAGGCTGAACCGTAGTTTCAGTGGAGTGGACGTAACCGATTCGGCGGCGGGTCTTGTGAGGCTTGACGTGAACAACGGTGACGATTCCAAAACGTCTCCCGAACGCGGCGGTGGTGGTGGTGGTGGTGACAGCGGCAGTGGAGGCTCTCACAATGGTGGAACGGGTGGCGATCCGGCGGCCCGTATCAGAGGTTCGCCGTCCGAACCACTGTTGAGTGATTTAAGCGATAGTTCATTGAGTGAGTCCGGCTCAGAGAAACATCGGGCTGTTATAACGTGTCCGGTTGAACACGAGGGTCGTCTCATGCTTCACATGCAAATTGCGATTCACGTCGACCAGCTTTTTACTCATTTGTTTACGAATTCCAAGTTTTTCTTCGATCTTCACGAAACCAGAAAAAGCACAGGTGTGATATTTTCGTCCTCTTTCCCAGCTCACCATTCTAATATGAATTTGTATGTTTCCTCAAGACGTCAAACAGTCTCCTTGGGTTACTAACCCTTCAACTAATCAAAAGGGACGCACTGTTTCCCACACTATGCAACTAGCCCAAGCCATAGGCCCTAAGCATGCTCAAGTTACTGAAACTCAGGTAAACACATTTCAGCACGATTTCAGCGTTTCATAGTAACGCCATTTTTTAAATTATTTTATAGAAAATGCTACCGTGTAGCACACCTGGGGAAATGTACACGATAGAAATTGAAGCTTCAAATTCCGGTATTCCATACGCGGACACGTTCTACGTCACTAGCCACGTGTGCCTGACTCGTGGAGCCGACCCAAACACATCGACAATTGCCATATACTGCCAAATTAAGTACCGGAAGTCCGTCTGGGGTCTTGTCAAGTCGTACATCGAGAAAAACTGCTGGTCAGGTATGGAGGAGTACTATCGTGATTTGGTGAAAGCGTTGGAAATTGAGTGCGATCGAACGCGTCGCGCCATGGCCTCGGGAGTGGTGGGCGCGACAAAGAGAAAAAGTTGTCGCCGACGGCGAAATCCTTCGTCAAAACCAATGCCTTTGGCGAGTCCGGAGGAGGAAAATCCTCTGATTCAGGTACAGCTCTTGTTTTTTCCAAGGAATCCGTGAAACCTGTAATGAAACATATTTTTCATGAAATAGCCTCTTCCACTGCCACCTCAACCTCAACCGGCCGTCAACACAGTCACGGTCACCTGGATGGTCTTCCTAACTCTGTTTGTGCTTCTCGTTCTCAACGCCGCTCTCTACTACAAGTTGTGGGGACTCGAACAGATGGAACGCGAACACTACGAAGCAGTCCGGGAATTAGATCTCGAATCTCTCAAGTACATTTCTTTCCCCGTCACCCCCACCACAAAATTATTTCTGATTTTGCATTAATCCCCGTTTTTCCCCCATTAGCAAAGCCCCGCAAAACTCAGAAGAATGGAGATATTTGCTCCTAAAACAAGAACAACTTCATTCTTATGAGATTCAAAGGTGGCTCAAAATCATCAAAGCTTCCGTTCACCTCTTAAAAAGGGTAAATCCACCCCCCCCCCCACATTCGCCTTCAAACAAGCCCAAACATTAAGCAGCGTCATTGAACAGGTTGAAGAATCGCTCAGCAGCCTGCACACGAGTATTGAAACTGTTATAACGGATACTTCCAGACTGGCGGTAACTCCCGGTGAGTTACCGCCAGCTTCTAATCCCGAACTTTAGAAGGAAAAAAATTGTGTATTTGTGTATTGTAATAGTGTATTAGTGTTTTGTTTTCGTTCTGTTGTTGTTTGTTATTATAAGAGTTGTTTTTTATTGTCTCTCTTTTTTCTCTTCGCGGAGATACATTTTTTGTGGAGAAATTCGAACCAATTTGATGGTGATAAAAACGTATGTGATAAAACCAAAGATCGAGAGTGTGCTAATTGTCTTGAAATGTATCGTTTTTAAAATTTATAAATTATTGGCCATGAAAAAACTACACAACAAGAAACGGTGGGTGGGTAAGATGGGCGTAGGGGAGCAATATTTTTAACAGCGATTTACCTAGAAAAACAATAAATTATTATTCATAGAGCTTCCTTCGTAGTTTATTTCAATTATTTATGACTGAGAAAATGAACTATAACAGACATGTTTCAAAAATATTAGATTTTACAAGCCGAACGTGATTATATTTAGATATTTAGACGAACCAAAACGTAGAAATGCCTTTGACTGTACAGAAAAAAAGAGTATTTATTTCTAGTGAATAAGATAAGTGTAGTACCTGTAGACGTTATTCAATGTTCGAGATTAAGAATGGGAAAGGGATATGATATTAACAAATTTTTTCAACCAGATTACCACAAATTTATCGTTTTTTTAAAGAAGTTACTTAATTTGTTTGAACTCTTATTGGTGCGCATTTATTTTATCAAAAGAACCAGATGCGCTTAGATCTGTGCAATATCAAATACAAAGACATTTGGACTTTTTAGTGCAATAATTCCGAAGTGCCCAGATCAAAAAGACTTCCTGTGCTGTTGATGCCTGAAGAGATCATGATCCCCACATTGAAAATGACTAAATCGAACATTCACGAGACTGAAATTGCCAAACTGACCATTCGCGCACCAAAAATGGTCAATAGTGGTCATGCTTTACATTGCATTAGACTATTCGTGCACCAAAATAGCAAAACTGACGATTAGCAACTTAAAAATGGCTAAACTGACTATTTTATGGCTCCCATGAGTCATCCAATCTCTACCAAATTTGGCATGGTGGCATTCCAACACAATCCCTAGGTGCCACCGAGGTCTAAACATCAAATTTATTTCAAGTACTTGTACTTCCCCCGCACCGGTTCAGTGATGTACTCTGAAAAAAGTGCCACCGCGCCCATGAGTCATCCGATCTCTACCAAATTTGGCATGGTAGCATTCCAACACAATCCCTAGCTGCCACCGAGGTCAAAACATCACATTTATTTCAAGCACTTGTACTTCCCCCCGCACCGGTTCAGTGATGTACTCTGAAAAAAGTGCCACCGCGCCAGTGAGTCATCCAATCTCTACCAAATTTGGCATGGTAGCATTCCAACACAATCTCTAGGTGCCACCGAGGTCAAAACATCAAATTTATTTCAAGTACTTGTACTTCCCCCCGCACCGGTTCAGTGATGTACTGTGAAAAAAGTGCCACCGCGCCCATGAGTCATCCGATCTCTACCAAATTTGGCATGGTGGCATTCCTACACAATCCGAGGTAATGATTTTAATTGAAAATGTTTTCTCTAACAAGAGTCCGCCTTCCCATATCGTATAGGCAACCCGACTTTGTTTCATTTATCATTTTCATTTTTGTTTCTCTTTCGGTTGGAGCCAAAAAATGGGCATGCGGTAAAAATAAACACGATTTTATGATTTTGACTTTCTATATTACGGCCTAAATGTCATTTATAATTTATTGATATCGTTCTAACTTATGGGGTTTGAATAGATTTTCGCCTGAATGAAATGCACTTTTCCCGACAGGCTGCTGTCGGAACAAAACTTTTTTTTACTCCTTTCCACACCACCCATGAGGTAGAGTAATGGTAGAGAATGAATTGAACAGTGCCGTAGTTAATGTTATGGTCAATGATTTCTTGGATTAGGCATGCAACTTTGGCGTTTTATAAGTACTCATAAGTACGATCGGTTTATCAGCCCAAATGTAATAGTAAAATTATTGTCTGGCTCACAAAAGTACAACTGACTGTAGCCTGATCGTTTCTAATGTAACAACTTGTATTTCTCATTTTAGTCGGCAACAGTGCTCGACTTCCGGTACTGTCGATACTTCTCTACCTGTTAGGCGCGTTTTTTTATTGTGGTTTCCCCAGGAGGCCTAATCCACATCGTACCAATCGAATTCTTCCCGACTGTCATAATATTCACTGATCATCACCTTTCGCGGATTGTAGCGGAAGGAAGAAAATAAGGTAATATTATTTTTCAGTCCGGCTGCCTTGTTGCCACAATTTATGGCAGCATCTTGAATTTCATAACGGGGCGCTAACCTTCTTTCACCAAGAATATAGTTTTGGAGATAGGAGGCTGGAAGAATTCGGTGGCACTTTTTTCAGAGTACATCACTGAACCGGTGCGGGGGGGAGTACAAGTACTTGAAATAAATTTGATGTTTTGACCTCGGTGCCACCTAGGGATTGTGTTGGAATGCCACCATGCCAAATTTGGTAGAGATTGGATGGCTCATGGGCGCGGTGGCACTTTTTTCAGAGTACATCACTGAACCGGTGCGGGAGGAAGTACAAGTACTTGTAATAAATTTGATGTTTTGACCTCGGTGGCACCTAGGGATTGTGTTGGAATGCCACCATGTCAAATTTGGTAGAGATTGGATGACTCATGGGCGCGGTGGCACTTTTTTCAGAGTACATCACTGAATCGGTGGGGGGGGGGGAAGTACAAGTACTTGTAATAAATTTGATGTTTTGACCTCGGTGGCACCTAGGGATTGTGTTGGATTGCCACCATGCCAAATTTGGTAGAGATTGGATGACTCATGGGCGCGGTGGCACTTTTTTCAGAGTACATCACTGAACCGGTGCGGGGGGAAGTACAAGTGCTTGAAATAAATGTGATGTTTTGACCTCGGTGGCAGCTAGGGATTGTGTTGGAATGCTACCATGCCAAATTTGGTAGAGATCGGATGACTCATGGGCGCGGTGGCACTTTTTTCAGAGTACATCACTGAACCGGTGCGGGGGGAAGTACAAGTACTTGTAATAAATTTTATGTTTTGACCTCGGTGGCACCTAGGGATTGTGTTGGAATGCCACCATGCCAAATTTGGTAGAGATTGGATGATTCATGGGCGCGGTGGCACTTTTTTTTTTTCGTCAGCAGATTAGGATGTCCCGAGGACAATTTTGACCTCTCCTCGGACACCTAAAAAATGAGCCCGGACGCTCTATAAAGTAGGACATATCCGGGGAAAGTAGGACGTCTTGTCACCCTTAGCCCTGGCCCACACAAAGATGAGCCCATTTTGCAGTGGCGGCTCCTTCCAAAAATGAAATTTCGCGGAGCTGGGTCATTCAACCCCGATTTTGCGGGTCTGACTCCTCAAAAGAACAAAATTTCGCCGTATTATCTCATTAGAAACCAATTTCACGCGTCTGGTTTACCCGCAAAAAGCAATTTTGAAGTTTTCGGTGCATAAAAAAAAATTGCGTATATTTCGCTCTGCTGCATGCTCTAGTTTGCGGCTTTACTTAACTCTCCCTCCTCCCCCGACAGCAGGTGCAAGCAGTCCAGCTCCACGTTTTTCCAGACCGGGCCCGACGGTAGGGCTCGGGTCCTCCTAATTTGCGGACCAGCCCATAACTCGCCCTAAAGTGTTCCGATTGGGCTGATTTCCTGTATTTGGACTCGTCTGCTCCGGTGGCAGTATAAGCAATAAAAATGTGATGATGATCTTGTAATTTGCTGACTCCCTTCTCTTCGCCCCGGAGCGTGTTGAATTCTGCGGACCAGCCCAAAAGTTATGGTTCGCAGAATTCAACACGACAAGAAATTCCTTAAAAACAACATTTTCCAACCACAGCAATACAATTTCGTTAGAACCACTTCCTGTTACGAGAGTTACCTAATCAAAATTACCCAAATGGCTAGATCGAGAAACATTTGAGTGAAAACAAATCCTACAGATCAAGGGACGCGGCGGCGACCATTCTCACTCAGAATGAAGTTTAGGTTATTCGGGGTGGTCACCTCGATTTTATTCACGGGTGTATTATAATGCAAAAACGGAATCTCGAATTTTCCGTAACTCTCCTAGTTGTTGGATTATATTTCGATAGGAAAACAACTTTTCACCTGGAAGCAATGCTGTGAATTTAATAATAAAAAGAGGCATCCCTCCTCCATTCGACAACCAGAGCTTTGCGACGGCTCTGTTCAGGGGAAGCTGCCATTAAAAGCGAACAGTTTCAGGTTAAAATCAACGCGGAGAAATTTCATGCGAATAGAACAACAAAAAGTGGTAATTACTCACGATTTTATCGAATGACAAATGTAATCGTTCAGCCTCAAGAAGGTGAAACACGCGATAAAAAAAAGCATCAACTCAACAAGTAATAATTCGCCACACCCATTACGCCGATGACTGACATCTTGACAAGTGGATTTCACAATTAGCCGCGGTGAAATGAGAGCAGCACCTGCCAGTACCCGCCTAGAGTTTCAAAAATTAAAATTTTTAAAATAAAAAATCGCTCATCGTTCACTTTTAATGAAAGGGAGCTTCTAACTTTTTTATTTTTAATTATCTTGTACTTCGAGAAAAATGTCTTACGTACGTTTTTTCTCCAAGAAGCCGTCAATTTCACCCTCGTAAACTAACAGCCCTCCTCCTCCCAACCATTGGTTTGTTATATGTCGAATAGGCAATTGAAATGTTGCCATTGTTGTGCTCCCAAAAGTGATTATTTAGCGTTTGAATCTAGTGTTCATTGAGTGGCCAAACAGACGACGCGGTCATTATAGATACAGTCAGCGAAATTACAAGTCAGGACGTAAAGTAGTCACGAAGTTGTTCCCAACTTCAGCCGTGAGGTCGCCTTCAGAAGCCATCAATTAGCGATTTTCTCAATTTAGCCGTGAAATTTCCCCAGGAACGTCACATTGGCGCTATCTGCCAATTTTCAAACGATTTGCGGCAAAATTCCCAATTGTGGGGGGGGGGGGGTTGCGCGAATCAGCTTGGGCCGGATGGGGGCAAAGAACCCCGTCTCCGTTTGTACTTTTTTGGGGGCAGTTTCAGGCGCATAATATCCAAGTTATAAGCCAGAATTTAACGAACATTAACAAAATTTTTATTAGACGGCAATTTTATACAAGAGGGCCACATTCTTCCCCCTTATCATCTTTCAAAGCAGGGGTTTCCCCCTCTTTTTTTTTTTTTAATCGTCCTCTTTCTCACATAAAACAAAGAAACACTGAACTCATTTAATATCTCACGAGACTTAAATTTACGTTTTCTTTTTCTCGTTTTTTAAGCCTCTTTTTAGGGCTTACTTCACTGCCGGTCAAAAGTTTGGTTTATTTCTTGTTTGATAAAATCAAATTTAATTTAACCTTCAGCACGTAAAATTAAAGCAGTTACTTTTGAGCAATTCAAATCTCACGAGTACCGAAGCAGAACATAGAGAGAAGTCCAAACGTTTGACCGGTATTTTTTTTTTTTTTTCATTCATTTTAAAAACAGCAATTACATTGACAGTATAACTACTTGTGCGTATCAATGATTGGTACTTAATCTATTTTTCATTTTTTTGTTGCAGCAGCTCACCACATTTACCTTCGTTTAATTTTTATTTCTTTATAGCCCTAATATGTGGGGAGAGAGGGGAAGGAACACATCGATGAACATATAAAAAATGAATAAATAGTCGAGGAATTTAACGCAATCATTTAGGAAGGGAAAATAATAACGAGAAAAAATTCACTGACTCATCATGTCGACCAGAACACCCGGGCTTGGGACAACGTCGAAGGGACCCTGGGCGACGTACTCTTTCACACGGTCGAAATACGATTGGCCGAGAGCTTCACTCGATGAAGGGGACTCGGCCAAAATTTTAAGAACGTTGAATTTGGCATAGCGGCCGTCCTGTGTTGTTTCGGTGGTGCGATCGAGGAGGCACTCCATGAGGGCTTTATAAAAATTCGAAAAATTAGAGGGTTTTAACTTTTATTTGACGTCGAATACACTTACTCGGATGGGAGGCCATACGGGTTTGACCCCATTTGTGGAAAGCAAGTTGTTCCATGGTGGCGAGGGAGGCGAGTTTAAGGTCGAGGAACGGTTGTCGAGCCATATCGACGAGAGAGTCGACGGCAGCGGGATTCATAGAGTCGAACCAGGAGCCGACAAACTCGCTCACTTCAGTTGACTCTTCCGTCGAGTCCATTTCTACGTGCAAAAGGTTGGTTAGAGCACTCATTGCTCTGACTCGCCATGTCGTGGGCAGTTTGATTATTGCTTCGGACACTTTATTCATGATGTTCTTCATTTCATTCCCACCTAAAGACAGGCAAATGTGAGCGTTAAGGGTGGTGCCTGAAAGTGGGGTATAACTCTAACGATTCTCACCTTCGCCATGAAGCAATGTTTTGCCGGCAGTCGTGTAAGAGATGAATCCTATCGTTTCTAAAGAAGTTATAGACATGTTCATATCGTCAGAATCTACCATTCTCAAAACTGAATGAAGGACGTCGGGAAGTTCACAAAGGAGTCGATCAGGGAATTTTTGACCGACGTATCCAAAAAACTTGGCTAAACCTAAGAGAACACAGCATCATGTTAAGCAAAATAATTTTGTTTGAACTTTAGATAGGGAGGAGGGCTCAAACCTGGGTAAAACAGCGAAGCGAGCGGGTTAGTATCGGCTGTGACAAGCAACTCGGCTAAATATTTAAGTATGTCGAGTTTTTGAAGGTAACTGTAGCCGTGGTCGCACAACACCAGAGGAGTAATGACTTGGACGGTGGCCAAGTTGGCCAGGACGTCCTCAGATTTCAAACATTTCACCAGATCACTTAGAAGGCCGTGCATTTCAACTTGGCGTAGGGTTTCTTCCGAAGTGGCCGCAATATTGACAACAACCTGAGTTTGAAAAAAAAGAAAGAAAAAACTATTTTAAAAGTTTGCTCAGCCACGGGATTTGGCTCGTACGGATAATCGTCACCTCGAAAAGTCTTATCTTATACATTTCATTAGCGTCAGTCTTGTGATTGGCCGCCTTGACGACGGCTGGTTGGCAAAGAGCGTTCAGACCAGCTTTGAACGAAGCCAATTTGATGAGGAAATTGACGGCTCGCTGACCCACGGAAAATTCTTGGTCGCACAGAGAGTCGAGCACTGCCATAAGAACGGATGTATCTCTTACTAATTGCGAAATGAGTCCCTCTTCGCCCACGCAACGAATCAGCTGCAGGTGGGAAAGTCATCATCATTAAAGTGAACCTTTGGGTGGGGGAGGGGCTTTATTGCAGGTTGTAAACGCGAAATCTACCTGGTCTAAGGCCACCTCTCGAACTTCTACAGTGGGATGAGCCAAGCACCGTAGCAATGAAGGACCGTGGTTTGCCCATACGTGTGACGGCGATTTGTGCGGAAGAGCCAACTTTAAAATTTCATAGCCAGCCAATATTTGATTCCTAAAAAACACGTTATTTAGGTCAGTCCGGCTCAAATTACAAAAAAAAAAGAAAACTCACTGGTTCGACGAGTTCAAAGCATCAAATATGAGATCGAACTGTATCACTGATGCCGCGTCGGAAAGTTGTGACGAGTTGAGCGGCCGTAAACACAGCCTAAGCTCGACCAAATTTGTTTCCAATTCAACGTCGTCCCGTATCAGACTTACGAGAGACGATATTTTCTCTTGGATACCCGACATAGCCGTACTCCTTGTCCTGAGGCTTGGTTCTCTCTACCCTACGAGTTTTACGATTCACGCACGAGTATCACTCGGAACAACCAATTTCAAATGTTTTCACCGATATAAAAATAAGATTCAATGGCACTAAAACGAAGCGAATTTATTAAAAAGAAATTTCCTAGGTCTACCGGACCTCTTGTTCTGACAGGGTGAGATATAGAATATGTACTACGACTCTACGAGAATGAAATTGACTTTTTTTCTGCGCAAACACCAACATAGCCTGACGCCCGGGGAAGAAGCCGTAGGGAAGGTTATACCTTCCAAAAATTCCCTCGTTTTCACGTACGCTTTGGGTGTGAACGCGTTTGTTGAACATTTTAAAGTTTTTTAATTTTATTTAAATGTGATTTGACTAAGTTCAGCCCTTCTAGAAGTGAATCGATCGGTTTTTTTTTAAATTAGAAATTTCTACGGTGGCTCTGAATCAACGTAAAGGTAACGATTAAGTCATATCAATGTTAATGAACAAATTCTCCTGAGATGAGTTCAGAGTTATTGTGTTTCGTTTGAGAAGAACTGAAAAACAATGATTTTGTTAATGTTCACGAAATTCCGGCTCTAAAAATGAATATTATGCGCCTAAAGCAGCCGTAAAAAAGTACAAATGGTGTCCTCGGCTCGCCATTATAAACTCACAATTATAAGTCTACGTTACAATTACTTGGTGAAAAATTGTCCTTTCTCGCATCTTTTTCGTCCAAATCACATCTTTTTGAAACGGGAGTGGACTCTTTGGCCCTACACAGTCTGCTGATGTGAAAAGCAGTTTTATTTTAGGCTTGAAAGCGTAGCCCCATCGTCTCCGCTCACTTGGTGAGTTTTCTCGACCATCCACCTGTGAAAGTCAATTATGGACCAGGCTCGGGTCTTAATTAGTTCTGAGGGGCTAATAATCTAATAAATTTAAAACGAAAAATCAGGACATTTGGGATACATTGCAAGTTTCCACTCCGCTTGACTCACACATTCCAAATCCCGTTGGCATAACTTTTTTTAGCTGAAATAGGCAGTGATCGGGAAGAAATACATTAGCTCCGTATTTATAATTTTTTTTAATTGTTTGTCTTTGATTTTTCACCTTTTTTAATTTTATTTCGTTCATTCAAGTCATTTCGCGCCAATTCAATCTACGTACAGCCAAATTCGAGCTAATTTATTTCCTACTCACCACCTGTCCCCACCACTAACAAACTCAACCCTGAGATTGAGGAAGCCATTCGTAAGATGGCAGCCACGACCACGTGAACTCTCGAGGACTATTTTTTAGTTGTTTTTATTTGCAGTAATATTTATTATTCATGTTCAAACTCCCTGAAGTTATGTGTCGCAGTTTATGTGAAATTGTAGAAACACGTGAAGGCAGGACGTGGCTACATTCCCATGGTCTTCGACGAAAAATGACCATAGCAGGTGCGTTTCCTTTCTCTGAATTTTCTTCCTTCCATTTTTCTACTTTTATTAATTTTAAAACTTTGAGAATACGGTTAACTGCCCGGGAGAATTGGGGTTTTCGTTTGATCTGTTGGACAATGTTCGCTTTTCTAGTAACGTTGTACGAACCTTCAGTCTTTTAATGATATTTTTTTTTTAGGCAAACCTTTGGATGGCATTTGCCGCTGTCGTTAACGTGACAAAATATAGACATCCTAATAACTCACAAAATCGGCTCTAGTTGGGGTGGGGAGGCCGAAAATGTCCTCTTTTTTGCCCTACATTTCAGTCAATGCTTGTAACTTGTAGTGGGCTTAAAGCCCGGTCTACACGTAGTTTTGTTGACTGAATAAGGCCGACACATGTGTTGGTGTAGGACTCTCCTATCTCCGTACATTTAATAGAACCCTTCCGAATGTATGGTTGGTGTCGGATAGGAAGCGTGCATGATAGGTGTGAATCGGGCTTGAAGTGCGGAGGAAAGACTCCATAGCGAACACACAGTCGGAGTTTTCGTCTTTGAGATCTTGAATTCACAGCCAAAAATCCGGTTCCTGGGGCCAACAAATACTCACTGTCATGGTCATGAATAGTATATTCGAGCCCGGGGATGAAACTCAATGGGTCCCTTTCATAGAACTCCTTCCTTTTATTGTAACTTGCTAGAATGTCGAATATTTTCAAGGAAACTTATTTTTCCTTTTTTCTTTGATTTTCTATGATTTTTATTTCTTCCCTTTTATGAGGTCCCTTCCCGTTGCTTTTCTTTTTTATTTCCTTCCCTTCTTGATTTCATAAATGGGACCCCAAGAAAGGCAGGGCAGGAGAGCAAAGACAGAAAGCTCCTAGTCACAATAAAGCTCAAACCACTCAAAAAGCCCAATCACAGTTGTAAACTCACACCGCACAGTAAAGCCCCAACCACAGCAGCTAAGCTCCAAACCACAGTAGTGCTCCAATTACACAAAAGGTCGAACCACAAAAAGCGTCAACCTCTGGCGCCATTAAAGCAAATTTCGATGGTTTTTTTATTCAAATATCTCATTTCCTACGGTTAAATCCTTCAAAAATCTAATTGTTCGGATTTAGATATTTATGCCCGTATTTATGAACGTTCCTTGACATTAAGGAACCCTTGAAATTCATTAAAACAGATGTTTTTATTGTGATCAAAACTGTTCTCAACGGTTCCTTGACTCAAGGAAGCTTCAAGGAACGTTCGTAAATACGGACCTTAAACTTCCTTTTCACAGATTAGGGCCGTTCCATTGTTTCGCGAGTGCTACACTTTTGAAGAAAATCATCTGGTTTCATTCAATTTTTCACAATAAGTCAATGAAATCACGTGGTTTTCTACACTAGTGTAGCACTAGCAAAACAATGGAACGGACCTATTTTAAATTCACCATTTCGCGGTTTTGACTGACCAATTTCACGGCTTTTACTGTTGAGAAAACCCAAATTTGCTCATTCGAAAATCATTTTATGGATTTGCCTGGTAAAAAGAGGACATTTCATGGGTCTATCTGAGCCTTAAGGAACCAAATTTCGCGGCTCTCTTTACAAGCAAATTTCGTGAATTCGGTTCGTACAAAACCCAAATTTTTGGTGTCATTATTGAAAAAATTTTGGGTCATACTTAATTCATGTTTTATTTTCAGGGGTCTGTGTTGAATTTTCTTCCTCTCTTGAGCTCAAGCCGACCTGGGGTAAAGGCATCAAGGGGTCAGGGAAATTTTAAAATACGACAAAATGAAAATAACATTTCTCTGGCAATATTTCGAGCTTTGCAGAGTTTGAATTTCACTAGTTATAAACTCAAAGCTTAATTTTCGTAAGTGTCGAACATTAAAATTTGACGAAGCCGCTAATTTGAGTTTTACGAACGGGGTCATCCGCCAATTGAAACGGATTTTAGATTGGAAAGAGTTCTTTCCGTGTTCCAAGCGATTTTAGCTACTGTGGTCCCTTGTGAGGGAGCTTACAAATGTGCCTGCGTAGGTTGGCCAAGCAATCGACAGCTCTGAAATCCAAGGAAGATCCCTGACGCAGGTATATAGCTGGCCGGAACTAACAACAACGCGAAACGCTCACATTTGACCGATTCAAGGGGTGCTCACGCCTCTCTTGGGTGCGTTTTGGCCGGAGCCCGCTACATTCCACAATTTGCCATTGTTCATGAACCACGTGTAGTCTAAATTTTGGAAATCGCACCGTGATTTTTGCAGGAAAAATACCAACACTGTCGACCCATTCAAGAAGCGCCGACGCCTGCAGGTGCGTTTTGGCTGGGGTCGGCTGCGCGTATCGCAATTGACCATTGTCAGGGGGATCCATAAAAAACAGCGTCCGCCCCTCATGACAAAAAGGCTTAACATCGTAAAAATGGGCCACTTGACCTCTAGAGGATTCTTATTCCAAGCTGTAGGTCTCGCATGCGGTGGGGCCTCCAGGCGGTCGCCCATCCCGACCTACCCCTAAAAATGGCTGAGACGGAAATCTGACTACACGTTCAAACTTGTCAGTCTTGCTGGACAATGCTCCGACCCTTCAGAGGTTGGTCGTGCTCGTTGCTCCTTCAGTTCATGAATGACTGATAACTTCCCGTCTACACGTAACGTTTTATGTGAAAAAACTGGCCTGGTCAGCAAGACTGCGCGTATAGAATGGGCTTAACCCAGACCACAGTTTAGCGGAGTTTCGCTCTTTTAAAACGAAATCCCAGTATCGTGGGGTTTGCTCTGCCAAATCCGACTTTCCTTGGTTTTGCTCTTCCAAAACACAATTTCGCTTTTTCAAACCCGAGAATGTTTGCCTAATCATGAGCTAAATTTCGTCGCTTTAGGTCTTCTTTAAAATTAGTTTCAAAATGGTTAACCACTTTTACTTTTTAAACCCCAATTTCGCAGCAGATTTTCGCTATTTCTATAACCAAATTTCTCAGATTTGGCACCTTCAACTCATAATTTTACAAATCTCGTGAGTTTGGTGTTTTCTAAAATCAGTTCCTCGAGTTTGGCCAATTCGAAAAAGTTATTTGGCGATAGACAAACCAAGACGAAACAAATTTCATGAGTTTGGCTCTGTCATGCACAATATCGCTCCTCCGTGGCCAAATGTCGCGGATTTTGCTCCTTCAAAACCCAATTTCAGTGATTTTTGCAATTGCAAACCCTAATTTCGCGCATTTGCATTCTATCATTATACAAATTTTGAAGCCTTGGATCTTTCTAGAATCAGTTTCGTAGGGAAGCAAATTCACGGCTTTGACTCTTTCAAAAACCAAAGTTTGTCATTTTGGCTCTCACTTAAACCACAGGTTGCGTATTTTCGGTCTTTCAAATCGAATTTTTAAGGATTGAGCTTGTTCAAATGCTCATTTAAGAAAATTTTGCTCGTTCGAAAGCGAAGGACTTCGTGGGAATGCGTGTTGTTCACACGTCGCGTCCGAATAGTCTATATCGACCTTTAGATCTTGGGCTTGTTCGAAAAATTAATTTTTCTATTGAAAAAAAAAAAAAATCTCCGTTCACGTCCGGAGGAAATGGCCGGTTCATTTTTGGAACTAGACCCCTTTCGATGTTTAATCCTCAAGGAGGGCCCCAAAAATTCCTTCTTCCGCGAAATCCACGAAATTTCGTACTATAACGACGCAAACCATCGGAAATCCTTTTTGTTTGGTCAATCCCGTGAAATTAGTTGTTTTCTGTGTATAATCCATGAATTTTTGTTCGGCTCAATTGCCTGACTGATGAGATCGGGACCGAGTAGCTCAAGTAGCTGATGGTCTGAGGTAGAAACTGGACCGCACCTTTGGTGCAATTTTTCGCGATTGTTAGAAGTTCCAATCTCGAGTAATTTTTTTTGAAGATTCGAAAAGGTTAATTTGGATTTCTGAGATAGCCAATAGCTCGAAATCGGCCGTTTATCCAAGGGCCAGACCCGTGAAATGTTTTCTTTCAAAGGGTGTAACCTGTGAAATTTGGTTTTCAGGAGCAAAATATCCGTGACATCCATGTAATAAAACTGAAATTGCATTTTTGTGGGTCGAACCCGTAATAGCATGGCCACACAGCACAAAATTAGGCAATTAGGCATTATTAACATTATATAAGAGATCTGACGGTGTGGCAGCTGCCCCACCCCGTGGGATCGTTCTTGAGTCTAAAGAAATGGCAACTAGCCCACTCTTGCCCCTTCGCGACTACGACCGTGGCCGTCCTCTATCCTTCCGTTCTATTACAATGGAAAGGGGCTTAGTGGCTGCAAAGTATACATTTTCAGAAGATATTATTGATGTTTTTACCTTTTAATAAATGTATACTTTGACGGAGCGAATGGAAACAGGGTAGTAATATGAGAGACCTGACGTGACGTAGATAAATTCCCTTTCCAGACTAGTATTGTTGTTTTTACCTCAGCTCATTTTTAAATCTCTATGAAAACTACTAGCCCGCCTCTTTACCGTGGGGGAGGGAAGAATCGTCGACAACAGACGACGAAAGGAAAAGGGGGATGGCGCCCTGCTGCCCCCGGCAGGAGGACGTATATTCCACGAGGGCTGTAAATCCCGCGCGCAGCTATATTGATTTCTACCACCCCCTTGTCATTCCGAGCTTGTGTTTTCAGTTCGAAAGTGTGCAGGACTTCGCACGCCTTAACTCCCGTCCTCTTTTTTTTTTTTTTATTTCCATCTCCTTCTCCTCCTAAAAGTCGTCGCACGCCAGCTGGGAGGCTGTTTCCCGTCGGGGGGGTGACGCCTGTGCTTCTGTCTCTTGCAGAAGTGAAGTCTTCCCCGTAAGAAAATGCCTCCGCCGATGGCACTGTGGGATAGCGGAATGTGCGCTGACCGATGAAAACAGAATGGTGAGTGTTCTATAACACTATTCAGGGGGATTTTATTTTGTATTGGCCATGTGTTTGAAGTGGGATGAAATGGAATGAGCGCTAATTCTTTGGAAATAGGTCGTTCGTCCACAATAAAAAGAAGCCCCTATCGGCATGTCCCAATCTGGTTTCTGCGGGCCACAAAGCGCGCTCCATTCATTCGTCGACTCATTTTTAGTCAACCTAATCGGTACAGGTGGTTGAAAATGGCCGTCGGCCTCGGCCTGGGACTCATCGCCGCATTTCTCGTCAACTATTTCGTTGTAAAGGATCTCCCACTGCCGGATGACATTCTTGCCGTGTTGAAATTGACCGTGTTCACGGCGTCGGGGATTTTGAACGCGTCACTCGCTCGTTGTCGTTGCGTCACGCTACTAATACTCCCTCAAATGATGACTCCGAGTGGTCTTAAATTTATTAAAAGCTCCCTTTTGGCGGCCGTATTGGCCGGACCCGTGGCGAATATCATTTTCAATAGTAAATCTGTCATTGATTCGATCTCGTGTACCGCTGAACTCGTCAGAAATTTAACCACTGTCAGGTATATCCAGTAGACCTTGGGGTAAATTCCGTGTTTTAACCATTAAGAAACAGGTACACCCTTACTTTCCAGCCATTTCAACACGCGTTGATGACCCTTAAGGCAAGTTCAGCGGAAGTTGAACAAGCTTTATCGTCAATCCAGGAAGCAACTGGTCCTATTTTGAACGAATTTTTGAATGATGACGAAACTAAATACGCGAAAGAATACAACGATTATTTGGACGCGCTGTTAAACAATACTTTAAGGTCAAGCGCCGTCGAAGCCAAATTTTCAAGTAAAATCGACAGCTTAGAATCTGCGAGGTGTGAAATGAGCGTGGACGACGTGGAATCCCTCGAAATTGAATATTTTTACAATAGAAAACTCGAATATCGATGTCAAAATCTTTTCAGCGCGGCTGAATTGAAGTGCCGACAGATTTTCGACCAGACAAATTTGGCGTGTCGAAACATTCTACCGCAGTTTCTAGCGTCATTTCTGTGTTGGCCGTCCAAGGTTTCGTATATTTGCAACGTTGGCGTAGTCGTAGCCGAAGAAAGGGAGTGCGATCCCGATCTTCACTTGTCAAGAGGTTGGGGGCAGGGTGTCGCGACACTGATGAAAGTCAAACACGCTTTGACTCAAGCTGTGCGCATACCTTCGGCGGTTTACGTTGTGGAAAGCCCAAAAGTGGCTGACTCTGGTGGTATACCGGAAGTTTTAGTTGATGCGAGTTGGGATTTGGAGAGAAATAGTCGTTGGATTCTCAAGATTTTCAAAATAATCGAAATATTTGTGGCTGTGTCCTTTTTTCATTTGGTTTTTGGTACTGACAAATATTACGTCAGGTATTTACATGAAATCGATTTCGAAAATATCTACATATCCCAGTATTTTAAGAAAATAGACGCAAGGAGGCACGCTGCTGGTAAACACACACTTTTACCTTTGAAAAACCGAGAACGTTCCTATTATGTTCTTCCTACAAAGTTTTACATTCAAAAAGCTGAAGCCGAAGGTATGGATTACGAACTTTTCAACCTCGTCCCAATGTTTTTCGTCGTCACGGCAGTGGTTCTGATTGACCGCGCCTTTGTCGAAGCGCTTGACATCGTCTCGAGGAATGCTCGAATCGAACCGCGCGTTCAAGTGAAACAAAAAGAGACGGTCGTTCGAGTCCGAGGAACCGGCGTTCTTGCCAAAGTTGTACGTTCGATTGTTAGACGGTTTAACGCTCAACGACGATCGAGTGAGATTCCAACGAATACTCGTTGCCTACCTCGAGCTCACCTCCTAGGTATACCTCAACTGTTACACCTTTACTCTATATTGCTGGTGTGTGCCATTGTTGTCATCCTGGGTAGCTATGGACAACGCTGGCGCTGGGCTCAGCTCTCGTTTTTCTACCCTCGTTGGGCGAAAACGCGATCTCTGTATCTCTACAATGAGATACTAAAAAAACGAAAAACCTTCTACAAGTATAGAAACTCTCAAATTAAGCGCCTAGCGTATCAAAACAAACTTAATCAAGACGCTTCGCTACTTCTTCTTCTCCGATTCAAATATCCCAGCGCTCTGGGTTGGTTCGCCTACGTCTGTCAACGAGCTCGTCGCCGATGTCTCATTTGCCTGTTCGTTGAAGACGCGGGTTGTTTCAATTATAATTCGACTTTCGTCGAATGTTCGGGTTGTCTGTACATCTATTGTGAAGAGTGTTGGACGGACATTGCCTATCTGTGCCCCGTCTGCGGTGTCTTACGCGACGAGTTGGAGGAGGATAATCTGTCCGAGACTGACTCCGGGTCCGTCAATTCGTTATCGGGTGATTCGGAATAAACTTTGAATTTTATCTGTTGATTTGTTTTCGAACTAGTTGTGGAATTTTCCTCTTTTTGTTCCAATGAGTTAATTTTATTACAACATGAATATTCATACTAACTATTGGTTATTATACCAGGCACGGGTATCTTTCCACACTATTACAGTGTTCGAATTCGATTTGAAAATTACTTTACCGGAACAAACAAATGACTATTTAGATCCTTCTTGAAAAGTCGGCTCCACACAATGTGATATTCGCCAAATAACGAGCAAAATATTTTTAAATTTCCTGTTGGTCAGTTTCTATGCAATTTTGCTCGTTATTTGGCGATCACCGCATGTGTGGAGCCGGCAGAACGATAAGCGATAAGTCCAAGTGCCACCACGAAATCGACTTTAGGCCAAGATTTTTAATTAACGTAATTGGCTCACGCTGTTGGGGGGGGGGGGGGTAGAGTTTGTGTTGGACTTTCATTGACTTCAGACGCTTCCCCTAGAGTTTTTCTGGGCTCTCTTCCTCGTCCTATTTTCCCCTCAGAGCCCATCCCCTCTGTTTGGCTTCAGAACTAATTCCGGAAGACCTAGAAGAAAAAGCAGGAGGTGGAGACCAAACCAAATGCTCCCCTTTCGCGGGGACGAGGCAGTCGTTTCTCAACTCATTTCGTGCAGGTTGCCGAAGAAGACACAAATTTGCTGCTAGAGGGGACGCAAAATTTATAATTTTCCAGTCCTGGGTATCGTCACCCACCGGGTGTACAGTCGCGTAAAACTTCTACAACGTGTACTCCGCCACCTCCACCACCGGAGTGGTAACCCTCCCCCCAGTCGAAGCGAAGGTCGGTCCTCTCCTCTCAACACCGAGAAAATCAGTTTCGTACGAACTCACGAAAAGGGGGCTACGGGTTCTGGTGCGGCCGCAGTGTGAGTGTGCTGTGTTCCTCTCCTCAACACACCCCCCTTGACCGCCCCGGCTCCAATTTCCCTAAAATTGAAAAGAAAATTCCCTCTCCGTACACTCTCACTTTTGAGGACATCCAGATAATATTTTCAATCGTTTGCAGTAAAATCAACATGCCCAAAGAACGTTTTTGATAACAGATTACAATACTATCTGGGGTTTTGCTTGCATGACACACTCCCTCATCCTTTCTTTCTCTCTCTGTTACTCACATAACCGATTCCTGCTCTTTCTTTTTTTCTCAAGAGGTATTTTTGGCCCAATTTTCCTCTCTTGTGTTCAGCGTCTTTCTATCGGAGTCAGTTAAACGTCAAGCATTCCCTTCTCGCGAGTGAAAAACAGTACAAAAAATTTTGAAAATGTCTACCACGAAACTCCCTACAAAGCCTGTGGCACGAAGAGTCAGGAAAATAAGCAGGGTAAGAATGAACGAATTATTATATTATTTGAAATAAAACCAACTTAACGAGTCAATTAGCATTCATTATACCATCGACGCTTATTTCCGCCATGTAGAGTGTGATAGTTGATAGCATAAGCACTGAACGGCAACCAAACAATCGCTTTTTATGCCAAGACATACCTTCTAGAAGTAAACAGTCGTAACTATTTGGCTTAAAGCAAAATAGAAGAATTTCATTAGTGCACGTAGACGATTAGTTGTTATTTTCAGGGGGGGGGGGATTTTTTTGGCACCAACGAAGCGTTTTATGCACTGGACACGCGAGATTACGTTGCGCGTAACCGTAAAAAACTCAATTTACTACAAGCCCAACGCTAGAAGCTTAGAAGAGGTAAAAAATGGACTCTTGGAGAGGCATGCATGGGATCCACATGTTTCGTCTTGTGTAACAATAGGGGGAGAAAATTGGTTTTGCCAATTTTGTGCAGTGTGAGTCGAAAAAAAGTTTTGTTTTCCAGAAGAGGAACGTCAAGTAATTTGAAACTAGGTCACTGTCGCTGTATGGAAGTTTACAACAAGGTCAGTGAGCTTGTGAATCTGTAAAATGAACCCATCGCCTGATTCACAAATAGATTGATGTAGGCTGCAGCCTATTCGCTCAAAATCTTATTTTATAAAAAATTGAGTTATTCATAATCTTGACACCCATTTTGGTCCGCTCCTAGCCGAAGCCACAAGTTATTAGTAAGATTCTGGAGACAAAATTTCAAGTTTCCTGGTCAGTTAGTTTATTATAGATCAACATTGTCAGTTATAGAGCAAAATATTCTGTTTCCGAGGATTGCATACACCCCCCGCCTCCCTCAAAAACAGACTCAGTATTCCACTATAGCCGACTACTTTACTTTATACATAAATAAATTATTCGAGGGCAAAAATTGGATAAATGGAAGTTTCTTTATTTTGTTGTCAGGGTTCAAGGGTATCTTTCCTGAGCCTTTCTGTGACATTTTGCATGTACCCGGGGGGGGGGGGGCAAAAAGTCATTAGGGGCTTAATAGGTGATTGTAAATCCGAGTTTCCTGGGGTCACAATAATATTTTCGGGATAAATTTCAATCTCTGGGAAAGAACCATCAGATTCTCTGAGATGAAGCCATCACGGGTAACACATTGTTAGCTGAATAGTTGGGGTTTAGGGCAACTGTTAGGGGGTCTACAGACCGGGAATTTACGAGGAATTTCTAGAACTGGAAAAATTCAGGAAATTTCGTCAATTTATGACAAACATCAGGGAAAAATGGTGAAGTCTCTCCTTCATCCCTCAGAAATGATGCACGTTTTCACCAAAAAGTCGACCTCTAAAATAGTCAAAGTGCAATTTTCAACACCGTTTATTTATTGAATCGTCTTTTTTCCACTCTTCAAGGCTCATTGTGAGAGGGGGGGTATAGGTCACTTTGCTCATTTTTGGAGCGCGAATGGTCTCTTTTGCCATTTTAAGGGTCGACCAGTTGTTGAGGGTGAGACAGCTCTGTTCAATGTGGAAATTTAATCGTTTTCAAGGTGCGTTTTTAAATCAATTGATTCGACAGTTTGGCCATGTTCAAGGCGCAAAGGCTTTTGGCCATTTTTGGAGCTCGAATGGTCGGTTTCGCCGATTTTAGTTTGGGCACGAATGGTTTTTTTAGGCGTTCCTTTGTTCAGACAAATCGTCATTTCAGTCTTTCGTAAGACGCATAGGGTCAATTTTTGCCAATTTTAGGGCGTCATTGGTAGTAGTTTGACCATTTTTTTGCTCAAACAAAACCATTTTTAAGACACGAATGATAGCCCCTGGTGCGTGAATAACCAGTTTGGCCAGTATGACCACTTTCAGAGCGTGAAACGTCAGCTTAGTCAATTTTAGATAGCGTGCGATCGGGTAGATTGACAATTTTCAAGGCGGGAATCGCGAGTTTAACCATTGTTGGAGGGCACGAATAGTCCGTTTTGAAACTTATGGGGTGCGAATAGTTCGTTAAGACATTCCTATGGTGCGAATGGTCACTTTTTTGTCAGTCTGGCTACTTTTTTTTTTAGGACGTTGCTATTTTTAGAGTGCAAATTGTCAGTTAAGCCATTTTCAAGGTGGGAATCATCAGTTTCATGAAATTTCTAGGCGCAAATGGTCAGTTCAACCATTTTTAGTCAAGTTTTTTTTGTTAAGGCATGACTTGGCAGTCCGGCCACTTTTTGGGCGCACTTTGGCAGCAGTAAAAATACCATTTTAAACGGACGAATAAATAGTTTAGCCTCTACTAGGGTTCGTTTAGTTTTTTAACGTGTTTAGAGTGTGCTCCACTTGCGTTCGTTTTCGGAGGTCTCAAGAAATTCTTGGGGCACACGGTGGACACTCAATCGATAGGCCTTGCCCGATATCGAAGAAAGATCCACGAAGCTCGCTGGGCCGCTCTAGGGTCTAGAAAGCGTTCATTTTTGGCTACTTCAAAGGGAGGGGGGCTTTGACGGCCACTCTATTCCATTTCGTGCTGCAACCGGGACTCTGTTGGATCTTTGGAATTTGTCAGTTGAAGCCCGGATGAATATCAATTTTCGCCCCCTCTCCCCATTTAATGTATCCGGAAATTAGAAAAATTTTCGGGGAAAAAAACTGCTAATTCCATCCCAGAAACAGAGTGGGAACTTGGAATCTCGATTTTTGCTTTAACCACTGGTAATTTAGCCCAAAAAATTGTCAAAAAAGGTCAATTACGCGTCGTGAAACCACGAAAATAGGATAACGCATTATTTCCAATTTTAAGACCCCTATTATTTTAGCTTGAATTGAAGCTAATCAAATTTACTACAACTTTACTCTCATGACTTCTTTGTAGGATCACTTCTTTAGCCGGTATATCTCACGAGAGATGGTCAAAACCTATAAAATTGGCACTTTTGGGGCAAAATAACTAATTTTGAAGGGGCGTACCTCGTGATCAATTATTGGACTTACAGAGCTCCGCTTTGGCTCAAAATTAAGCAAATTTTGTCTACTCTGAAAAGTATGGTAATGCCTTTTTTCGTTGGACGCCCTTTCCTCAAAAGTGCGAATTTTGAGTTTTGACCATCTCGCTTGAGAAATACCGGCTAAGGAAGTGATTCTACGAAGAAGTCATGAGAGACGAAGTTGTAGCAAATTTGATTAGCTTCAATTTAAGCTAAAATAATAAGTCTCTTGAAATTGAAAATAATGATTTATCCTATTTTTATTTTTTCAAGATAACTGGTGAACTACTAGAGCTATAGAGCTCCGCATGGGCTCCAAATTTAGCACATTTGGTGTACTTTTAGGCCAGTCAATATAAACATCAAACATCGCAAATATGCATGTAACTGTTTTTTCTTTTGCACATTGTTAGAGCCAATGAGAGTAGTTTATACTCAAGTTTGCAACCTTCAAAACCTTGTGCTCAACTCGTGGCACTCGAAAAACCACGAAATTCCATCAATTTTTTAGGTTGTTAAACAAAAATACCAGAAGAAAGCGTTTTTCGAGCATGACCACAGTATACATTGTTGAAGCCAACTAAATTTGCTACAATTTAAGCCTAGTCCGAGCGTCCTACGTTTGTTATTTTCGAAGATACAGCCAATCAAGAAATATGTAATATCGCCAAAAAGCGAGATTTTATTGATAGGGTTATTTTTCAAGACCCGTAGCACTTAAACATAATGGTCCTACAGAATATCCACGCGAGAATAATTCTTAGGCAGTAGCTCAATTTGAATCTGACGCTATTGCCTAAAATTTATTTTCGCGTGGACATTCAATAGGACAGGGTGACTGGTACTTGGTTGAGCAAAATAATAGAGGTGATTAAACATCCAAAATGCAACAAAAATTGTCTTATGACCTAGGGTCCGATTTCCTTTCCTAGTCGAGATTATAGATTTTTTCACGTTTTTCAGCAAATCACTGGTTTTCGCAACAAAAACAGCTGTAACTTGGGAAGCATGCGTCCTAGGTTAAATCCAACGACACCAATGAAAAGAGCACACTTTTTTCTGTGTGAGTAAGGACATTTTGTCCAAAGTTAGCTAAAGATTCTTGGAGTAAACTGGGAAAATATCAGGATATTTAAAAAAATGTCAGTTTTTGACAACTGTTCAAAGCTAGACTACATTAGCCATGGTGCTCCCAGCGCCCGGCAAATTCCTCTAAAACTGTATGAAGTAACTTGGTTTCATAATTCATGCTTATTTTACTCCTGTCCTTCGCAATCTTTTGAGAAAAATCCATTGTTACACCAAAAAATGAGGCAATCAGGCCCAAAAGTACCTAAAAGAAGATACGAAAGCTATTTCAAGAAATTTTTTTCAGCTTATTCCACAAAAATTTGTCTGTCCTCATAGATTATCATAGGAAAAGTGAATTAAGCTGAAAAAAAAAGTTTTGGGAATGGCTCTTGATCTTCTTGTAGGCACTCAAAATGGGACTAATTGCCTCATTTTTTGGTATAACAGTGGATTTTTATCAAGAAATTGCGAAGGACAAGAGTAAAATAAGCATGAAGTATTAAACTGAGTTACTTCATACAGTTTTAGAGGAACTTGCCAGGTGCTGGGAGCACCATGGCTAATGTAGTCTAGCTTTGAACAGTTGTCAAAAACTGACATTTTTAAAAACATCCTGATATTTTCCCAGTTTACTCAAAGAATCTTTCGCTATGATTAGACAAAATCTATTTACTCACACAAAAAAAAGAGTGCTCTTTTCAGTGGTGTCGTTGGATTTAACCTAGGACGATTACTACCCATGTTACAGATGTTTTTGTTGCGAAAACCCGTGATGTGCTAAAAAACAACAAATTGATTATCTGAACTAGGAATGGAAATCTGACCTTAGGTCATAGGAAATTTTTTGTTGCATTTTTGGTGTACAATCACCCCTCTCATTTTGTTCACCCAAGTACCAATTACCGTGTATTTGAGTGCTACGGGTTTTGTAAAATTACAGTACCAATAAAATCTCGCTTTTTGGCGGGATTAGGTATTTTGTTGATTGACTGTATTTCGTGAACTAACAGACCCAGGATGCTCGGGCATGGCTTAAATTGTAGCAAATTTAGTTGGCTTTAACAATGTATACTGTGGTCATGCTCGAAAAACTCTTTATTCTGGTATTTTTGTTTAAAAAACCAGTAAAAGTGATGAAATTTCTTAGTTTTTCGAGTGCCATGAGTTAAGCACAAGGTTTTGAGGGTTGCAAACTTGAGTAATAACTGCTCTCATTGGTCCTAACAACACGCAACAAAAAACTCAATTACATGCATGTTTGCGATTTCGTAGAGTCCATTTCGTAAGTATACTAGTGACCTTTTTCGTAGGATGCATTTTTAGGGAGATATAAGCCAAAATCCGAAACAAGTCAGAAAATTTCGAGGTTTTTCCAGCATCCTGAAGTTAGCACTGGGGTTTCGAAGCTGCAAACTCGGATTTACACTAGTACCTCCCCTGACAACGTACTAAAAATTCAGATTTACCGGATTTTTTGCAATGTTTGCACTTTTTTAGTGCATTTCATTCTGAAAATGCACTATTGGTCTCGTCGTGATGTTGGCAAACATGGGTCATGTCATGTTTTTTTCACGTTTCAGAACCTCTAGAACACGAATTCAGTGGTCTCCGGAATTCATATATACGTATATGTATATCTATATGTTTTTTGTCTAGAATGACTGGCCTATACATATATGAATGCCGACTACACTTTCACATTTTCATGGGCAAGCTTGTCAGTTTTCTGCGAAAAAATTGCAAATTGGACTAGGAAATCCAATAATTAGTTTCAGAGATGATATCCACCGATCCAGTTAATCTTTTGCGGCATATGATTGAGTTACCCACCAGTAGGAGTAATTGACGCGTTCGGTGTCAATGTCGCCATGAGTCTGAGGACCCCCGCCCCACCTTGCTTACGAAATTCGTCTTGTTTTTAAAAAAATCAAACGAGACATTATGTTTTAAATCAATAGGCTTTTGAAAAGAAATGGATGGATTAAGTCATAAAAGAACGCCTTGTTCAAGAGCCTCCTTCTCCCTCCCTCACCCCACCTTTCACAAGGTTGTGTTATGTCACTGGCACGTGCCTGCCACGGATTTGTCCAAATTTCCAGCTGACTCAAAAGCCGAGAGATTCCTAGAAATTGCTTAATGTTGTGCTTCTCAGGTGAAGTTTTAGAACTTAAGAATCCTAGGACAAGCCGTCGTCGCCATTCGCAGACAGAAGCACATGTACAATGGCGTGATTTGTAGGTTGAGTCGCCCCGTCCCCCTCTTCGTTTCGAAGCGTTCGTAACGCAAAAAATGTTATGATCCCTACCTTGTCATGCAATTTGAAGACGAAACATAGCTTTGTGCACGTGATGTAATAGTTTAGAAGACAATATTTAATTGCAATTTACTCTCGTTTAAAAGTGAGCGTTTCGCTGAAGTGGATGTGATTTTTTTTTCTTTGGCGACGAATTGTGTGAAACTCTAAATATTGTAATTTCAACTACCCAACATCAATCAAACACTAAGCCACCGATATAAAGAGACTCTCTCGCACACTTCTTTTTTTTTGCACATCGTTATTTTTCGCCGAGTTGCTGGAGGTCGTTGAACTCGAACTTAAATACGCGATGCATTCTTTTGGAGGCCATTCGACTATAAAGAATGCCTCTTTTGGCGACAGTAATCAAGTCCGAATCCGAATTCTCTTTTTCTTTTTTTTTTTTTTTTAACTACAACTGTTTTCTGTTTCACAACTGCCCTGGTGTGTGTGTAGGTCATGATGATTTTGAGTTCAGGTATGGCTGTGATGGGACGGGGGTGAAAGTTGATTTTTGCGAGATTATATAGAAGGGGGTGCACTAGTGGCACATTTTAACTCATTAAACTAGTTTTTTTTACAGCTCCACATCTTATTCTGCGAATACGTGCAAGAATTTTATGAGTTTTAAGCCCTCCGGGGGTTTTTTAAAATAAATATTTCGAGCTTAAAAAATAAGGCCGAGGCACCCACGCGTCCTGCCAAAAAAAAAAAAATATTGACCCAATTTTCGCGTATAGAAGCTTATCGATAAAAAAAAGTTGTTTGTTTCTGCATACATTTTTAACTTTGTTAATGTTTTCACTCTCATTCAGAACATTACGAACGTCTATAAAGATCCGGGAAACCGTGCAGGGCTCAGTAGTTCGGTGCAATGAGACCTAAACCCCAACATCCAAAGTAAAAGGTTCGCTTCAACGCCAAATTGTTCCTCACAACCCACATGTTGATTGGTAAAAAGTTCCACCATTTGGAGCTACGGGTTTGGGTGGGAGGGGGTAATAAGTTAGTATATTATTATTTTGTTCCAGTATTTCTCAAAAATTTCAAAATCTATGAGATTTAGCGTGAAAATGAGCATTTACAAAAATTATCTTCATCAAATTGCCCTCAAAAATGATCCCCAACCCCAAGATAATCTTACTTAAGTGAACGGTTCGAGAGTTACGGCGGGTGTAGTAGTAAACATTTTTCGTATTTTTAAAATTTTTTGTCGAAAAAACGGCATAAGGAAACTTTTTGTTTTTTACATGATTGAGTTTTGTAAAAGCAAATTGCAATTCAAGTGGACGGTAGAATGTTGTTAATATGCCCTTGAAGAGGCAAAAACCTCCCCTTCTTCTCAAGGGGCGCTACGTTTTAAGGGATACTAAGCTTCCATTGGCCAAGGCCATATAGTATACAAGGTGGATCCGTACTACTCTGACACAACATTTTTGGGGAAACTACGTCTAAAGCCGAGTAAAATGCCATCTCCGGAGGTGTCCTACCTCGAGCCATTCCCGATTTATGATTTTTTCTTTACAATCCAAAAACAGGGCAGTTTCGTTCAAAAATCCACATTAATGGCAGTTTCAGGAACTATGGCAAATTTCATGTGAAATAGAGGCCATTTCATTGCTTGAAATCACTCCTAGAAATTGGGCCGTTTGTCATAGATTCACGTAAACTCCATAAATTGTACGTTTTTCCAAAACATTGATGTATCCAAACGGTTTTTCCCACAGACTGACGATGCTCTAAAAAAAAAAACTTTCCTTGTCTTCTAAAGTTGGTTATGGTGTATTGACATTTCACGGTACCACATCGCGAGAATGCACAGAAACGCCGTTTCCTACAGAATAAAATTAACAATTGCTCACGATATTCGTCGAGAACATCAGTGCTCACGTGATATGTGACTACATCATAAAAAAGCTGATAAGATGGGGACGTTTTTGTGATGCATTGCCAGTCTGTGGAGAAGGCCGTTTGGGTACAGCGATATTTTGGAAAGCGTACTTATTGTGAAGTTTACGTGATTCTGCGACAAAAGGCCAGATTTTTAGGAGTTGACTATCATTTCAAGCAATGAAATGGCTTCTACCTTAACTGAAATTTTCCATGGTTTCTGAAACTGTCATTAACGTTGGGATCAAGGTCAATATAAGCCGATAAATCAGGGATTTTTTAAAGCAATTATCGTTTTTTTTTTTTAATACAAAAGAGCATAAATCTTGAATGGATCTAGATAGGACCCGTCTGGAAGTGGCATTGTACCGGCTTTACACGTAGTTTCACTCAAAATTTTGGGTCACAGTAATATGGATCCACTCTGTGTATATGGCCTAGGCCTATGGAAGCCTTAAAGCCTATTATTATCCCTTTAAAAGTAGCGCCCCTTGTGCAGAAGGGGGAGGTTGTTGTCCCTTGAAGGGCATATTACTAACATTCTACAGTTCACTGAAATTGCAATTTTATTTTACAGAAGTCAATCGTACAAAAAAAAAAGTATTATGCCAGTTTTTTCGACAAAATACGAGAAACTTTTATTGCTACACGCTCCGTAACTCTCGAACCGTTCACTTCAGTAAGATTATCTCGAGGATCATTCTTGTAAGTAATTTGATGAAGATTATATTTGTAAATGCTCATTTTCACGCTAAGCCTCATAGATTTGAAATATTTGAGAAATTTTGGAACAAAATAAGAATTTCATAACTTATTACCCCCTTCCTACCCAAACCCGTAGCTCCAAATGGTGGAACTTTTCACCAATCAATATGGGGTTTGCGAGGAACAATTTGGCGTTGAAGAGAAACTTTTACTTTGGATGTTGAGGTTGGGCCGTTTTTTGACTAATTGCACCGACCATATAGATATAGATGTCACATCAAGCACGCTACCAACAATTCTTCAGTCGACGGAGGTTTTGCCAAAAAATGGAGGCTTTCAGTGTCATACGCGGTTTAGTAGTTGGTATCTACGTAATACTCCGCCCAATATTACGCCCCACGCCATAGTTGAAGTTATTGGCTATTAACGGTTAAGTTTTTTTTCAAAAAAGACCTCTTCCCAACAATTCACAACTGTAAAGTTCGGTTGGAATTTGTAGAAAACCAACAGTTGTCAAAAGTTTTGCTCGGTCGTTCTAAACCGCGGACAAACGCCTGTTTGTTTATAGAGAGATTTACATACATATAAAAACTCCCAACTCGCTCTTCACCGTACCATCCATCAAACATAAAGTGGTTGGTGTACGTATTTTCTACTTGGATGCCCTTGATGCGTCCACGGGACGCACGACGCTTCACTTAAAAAGTCCTTGGAATAGAACGCTCGCGTGTGTTGATTTCTTTTTTAATTTATGAGAACAAAATCTAGGACGGAATAAATATTATGTGCGAAACAGACTTTCTGTCTCAGCTTTCTTTGCAGAATTCACATTTACCAGTTATTTTTGCGTTACTTATTCTTCTCGGGCTTTACACTAATTTTTTTCTACGCGATTTTTATCTGAATGTCGATAAGATACGAATTGTCAAAGCGCGAGAGTGAGAGGGATAGAAAATTTGTTGGAGCTTACCTCGTCGTAAACGCCGATAAAGCTATTATTTAAAATGTGCGAAGCGAAAATTTAAAATCTGGCCTTTGTCTACCACTTTTATGAAAACCGTTTAAGTAATTTTCCTGTAAGCTTCAAAATATATTTACTTCAGCAAGGGTGGGAGGGGGAAATGGTTTTTGTCAGAGAATATCACTCTATTGTTGAATGGGCCCTATCTGAAAGTGTGTTAGATATAATCACTATCGAGAGCCTACTCCCTTTCCGTCGTGTTTAGTTTCAACGTCTAACTCAACAACTGGTATTTTAAAAACAGCATTTCATCACACTGTATCACCTGAGTGACTTGACACTTGGCCAATATGTCTCAACCAAGCATCTTTTTTTCTGTCTCAAAAAAACTGTCATGTTTTCCTCTCCTGGATCTTCATCAGTAGTTGCAAATTTAAAAGACCAGTGTTTTCAACGCATTAATCTATTGATGCCCTACCCAACGTTTCTGCGATGCGACGATAATTGGATAATGTCCTGCAACTTAATTCTCTCAAGGAGTTTCGCTCATTCCATTTCTGTAGAGTGGCATCATGCGGTTAGCCGACTTTAAATCAACTCCAACTTCTTTTTTCCCCCGCTAGCGTATCTTAAATTGGATACCTTATAATGCAAGATTCAAGAAGACGTATTTACTGCAAAATAGTGTGATTCGATCAGGAAAAGACACTGTTACAGCCGCCTTTTTAAAGCGGATTTTCTCACTCACCCTCCAGAGTCACGATTCAGCCAAGGGCCTGGATCTGGAGTGAGCAAACCTCACGAAGTCCCTTTTTTCAAGGAGCCAAAACCTCAAAATTGATTTCTCAAAGTTCCACATACGCAAAATTTGCGGCTTTAAAGAGCTAAATCCATACCTAATTGATGTTTTCAACGAGCCCCCGGCCCCCCTCTAAATAGCGAAATTAGTTATTTGAATGAGCCAACCCCTCCCAGCCGGTTAGACCCAGTTCAGGGGTCACTTAAAAATAGCCTCGAAACTTGCAATTTCGCGAAAGTAATGAGGAATTAAAAAAAAAAAAATAGAAAATTCCAGAAAAATTAGAATTGTGCATAAATTGACGCAAGCCCTAATTTAACCTCAAAAAATCATTCCACAGCTTTCCTGTTCAGGGGAATTACACTTTACAATATTGTGACGTCACCTCAAGCGGGAAATTCAAATAGCAAATTCTAAAGCCCTGTTCACACGATGCAATGTTTGAAGCTAAATTGCATGCTGGATTTTTAAAAACATCCGGTCACTACCAACATCTGTTTTTAAAAAACCAGCATGCAATATAACTTCAAACATTGCATCGTGTGAACAGGGCTTAAGAAATGATTAATTACTCTATTAATATTGCCAATTAAGGTTGATTTTTTGTTTTAAACATGTTTTTCAATCTCTTCCGTCCATATCTGATTGTTAAAAGTTCAAATTTTTTGTTTTGGAAATTACCTCATTTCGCGAAAACTAAGAAATAAGCAATTTCGCTATTATTTGCAAGGCTTTGGGCGCAGCCCGTCGTGGCTTTTGAAATGTTAAAAAATTAAGACTCTAAACTTGGGAAAAAGGCCCCGGAACTTTTCGCGAAAGTAAATACCAGAAATGTATTACTTCGCTGATATTTGGAACCCAAACTTGAAATTTTGCAGACTTTCATCTCCCATGTAGCATAATCATTTTCAACATTATTGCCTTACAATTTCGCTGTTTCTTCCCCTAAAATGTGATTTTGTTGCGGCTGTTTGCAGTCGGAACCCGCAGTTTCGTGACTATTTAGTCCGAAGCTTTCGTTTTACGGATATTCAGCGTCGAAACTTGCAATTTCGTGGATATTTTTCCTTCTAATCTCGAGTTTTGGGCGACCGCTTGCTATTTTTGCGGCTATTTAGTCCCGGAACTGATAATTTCAAACCTTCTTAGTCCTGAGTTTTTGTACTTTCGTGTTTTATTTATCCAAAACTTAACTATTAACCACTTCGTCTGTTTTGCACTGAATGAACCTTTCAGACATGAAATGAACACTATAGGATAATAGGAGCTAAACAATTTCATCCTAAACAAATGTTTGCTATTATTCGATAAATTCCTAACAAACCAACTGGTGGTTGGTTTGTTCGCCAATTTTGCCGTGGAAAAACTGTTTCTCGGGCGAAATTTCAAGATTTTGAGGTTTATTAGGGTTCAGTGGGGGTTATTAGGGGTAAATGTTCAGTTTTAGGCGGTGTTCTTCTCATACCGTAGCGATACCATGTCATTATCACATAGTTCTTGTTGTTTCTTTCTACCTGTCCTATGCGCTGTTACGTTGCGTTGCCGATGTCGAACCGATATCGTATCGCTCTACTATGTTTGCCACATTATTGCTTATTAGCCAGTTTGAAGTGGTAAATTGACGGTTTCCGACCGTATAGCTTTCGGTTTCGAGGATTGCCCCTGCCCGTCCTGGCTACGCCCTTGTATGTACTGGTGTAGAAAGCACTGTACTTATGTTTGAAGGATACTGTGTTATCTTTTTAAGATCCTTTGAGAACCCCAAATAGGACCACAAACTAGTAGTACGGTCATTCCTAAAGAATGACCTGTGGTCACCGTACTCATAACTTCAATTTCAGTGGCTACTTATGCCTTGACACATCCAATTTCACGGCTACGCATCCCCCAAAACTTTTATTTCGCAGCTATTTGTGCCCCCCCCCCCCAGTGCCATTCCGTGGCTGTTTATCCCACTAACTTGCAAATTCGCGGCTGATTATTATTAGAAACAGGAAATTTCGTGGCTGTTACTACCAGAAAACATTCGCCAAATTAGCCAAATTATGATCCTAAATATTCAATTTTGTGGTTATTTATCCTACTAATTTACTGTTCACAATATTGTGCCTATCATCCGCAAGAAATTTCGCGGTTAATCAGCCAGGAATTTTGCTCTTTTGTGGCTATTTAGCCCTCAAACTTGAATTAAGCGTTTATAATATCACCGGAACTTTGCAATTCCTCGACTACTTAGCCAGCAAGCAGTATTGCTGCAATTTATTACGGCAAAATGAAGATTCCCTCCCCCTCCCTGGGATAATCCACTGTTTTTCCCAAGTTACGAAAGATGTACCTGATCTCTCCACTGGAATTTTTATTATTTCATTCAACCGGTAACTTGAAGAAATTAACTTCGCCTCAAAGTAATCGTGAACAGTAAATGTCCATATCCTGTAAGTTTTCATTGTAATCTGATGAATCCATGATTACTGTCGTTATGAAAGCAGACAAGGGAACGACAGTAAATGTCCATTTTCGAAAACAGCATCCACCCTCTCTTCAGACTGAAATGATCTGGCTAATAATAAGGCACTGAATGGCGGCCTTCTGTGAACTGAAGTTGATAAGCTCACTTGCTGCGGTTCAGAATCTTAGTAACATGCCGCTGTACTGTAAAAATTGATTTTACCCTATTGCCGTAATTATTTTCGAGTTCGGCTCAAAATCATTTTTAAAAATCGCCAGAATTTGATTTCTTGGAAGGCATGCGAAGGGGGAGGGGTGACTGAGAACCCAGAGACCCTGATCTATTCTGGTCTGAGGTAAATCTCAGAACATTCGCCATAATGGTCCGGGAAAAGTCGAGGAACTTATTACCCCCGCCCCCGCCGTACTCTGAACTACGTAAACCACGAAGCAAGCTAATTCAAAGGGAGTCCTTCCTTGTGCCTCGAGGCTCGAATTTCGGTTATATTTTTGCTCTGGTTATTGTACCCCAGGCGGATCCTTTTTAGAAAGTAAATTAAAACGCGACCCGTCGATTTATTAACCCCGGACAGTTGAAGCGTAATTGAGAGGAGAGAGAGAGAGCCATTTGCGTCTAACTCAACTAAATTGAATTCCACGAAATTAAAATAAATTGACTAGGACGTTTGTTTCATTTCGCTTTTTTTTTTTTTTTTTTTTTAATACCAAAAACAAAAGTGACAAAATTACAGCGTTGAGTTAATTTCACGTCATTTCCGTTAACGCTCGTGGCGGGTATCTTTGACTTCTCTAATTAAATACTGAAATTTCCTAGTTACGTTTTAACCCAATGGAATACTCTTTGTTCGCGCTTTCAAAAGAAAGGGGGGGGGGGTATTTTAATGTTGTATGAAAACCGTGTCAAATGCTCGCGTCCGTCATATCCAGGGATCGACCTCAAACAATGCCCCTATCTATTTCTTTTGCTTTCTGTAGGTTTAGGATTGGGTATCTGTGAATTGAAAACGATGCATAATGCGATTGTGATCGGGCCCTTATTTGCTTGCTCTTTGACAAAGAGAACTAACGGGGTCTAGATATGAATGAAACAATAGAAGGAACATAAGTAGAACAGACATTGAGATAAGCTTTGAAAATTCCTTTTAAGGCGATATACCGGCGTGAAAATTGAACATCAGAATTAGGAATTGATGAAAAAAAGTTAAATCTCGCTAAATTCGCGCTAAAGAAAATAATAATTGATCGTCCTGAGGTTTTCGCCCTCTTTGAATATTAACGAAATATTCAAATGGGTCGGATGGGCAATGTAATGATAACGCGAATGGTAACGAATAAAGGAAATACCGTTAAAAGGAAAAAAATGAATATTTCAATCAAAAATAGATTCTCTTGGGCTGGTGATGAAGGAAGACGTCAATCTTCAATTACATGGCCCACTGCCAAACAATTAATTAAATGGACAATAAATTAGCTCATCTACAAACGAGTGCCTTAATTTCTTCCGTTGTGATTCATCAAGTTTCTTGAAAGTGTTGGTTTACAATTTTTATGTTTATTCTAATGGAAGTAAAAAAAAAAAAGTTTTTAACGTTGAAATTGAGGAAGAAAAGAAGGTCTGGGGATTTGATTTTTTGTTTCCTAGATCGTCGACGGAACTGTCTCAAGGATAAAGAAAATATTTAAAATTTATATTTATACTCTCGCGGCTTCTTTATGCGCGGAATGATGTAGTGAAATGCTGAAAAAATAAAGTAGTTTCTGGCACAATCGGGACAATGTTGAAGATCAGGGAAATACGACAAATCTGGCTATGTTAGGTGAAGTTACTACGCTAATTAAATACATTTAGAAACACAAAGAAAGAAAGAAAGAAAGAAAGTTCCTTAACTACCTCTCCGTCCTATTATTCAATTTCTCATGAATTTTAAGGGCCACTTCATTTTTTCACAGCGTTTTAAGATGGTTTAAAGGATTTGTCGCTTAATCAGACGTTCACGTAATACGGAGGAGGTTAAAAAACAGGTTGACTTCAGCATAAGCCTTGCAAAAATTATATACCCGCGATGAATTATAAATTATTTTGAGGAATATTCTTAACAGCTATTGTAAAGCGCGGTTGAAATAAATAAAAATAAAAGATAAAAACCAACAAAGGCAAGCGACAAAAACCAATTGTCAGTCGGGTAAATCAGAGCTGGAGAACATTCGATAACGAATGTTTCTCGAGGACGCAGGAAATTTCTTTACTCAATTTTTGTAAGATCAGTATTTTTTGAGCTTTCAGTAAAAAATTCCAGCCTCTGATATCTTATATAGGTACTTATCTTACTATACTTATTAAATCAAACTTAGTAAATTCCAATGCCAAAAAAAACGGGTTAAAGGCGGTTTCTAAGTATAGGTCAACATACGTAAACAACGATCACGCCACCGTCGAATCTCGTGTCCTGACTTAACAAAAGACAAATTATTAAAAAATAAATAAAAAGAAAAAAAAAACAGGATTGTGGATAGGATTGTGAGAAATTTGGAAATTACCTAAAAAAAGTTTTAGAAACCCGAAAGTGTCAACTCTGTGAGCATTCCCTATTGTTTGTGTCTCTTTCCCCCTTTGATGGGACCACCATCTTTATCATTCAATTGTTTGATTAAGGAGTTAAGAAATTAAAGAAAGAACGAGGGCTACAAAAAGGAAGGGAATAAAAGAAGTTTAGTAGTGGTTAAGGACATGTTGGGCGGTGGGGAGCAAGATCCTCGTTAAAGGCCCTTATTCCCACGGAATAAGTCCAGAAGCAGGATGTTAATAGCTTTGAAATCGTCAATTTTTATTATCTTCCCCCCCCCCTCCTACTTCAACGCTCGAACCATAGAGCTACTTAAAAACAATTATAATACCAAGGTTGGTTGTAGTTACTTGAACGATAGAGTATCGTTACCGCGTATGCGGTATATTTATTTCAAGGGACTTCGTTCAATTCGCGCTTTTATATCTAAAATGAATGTTGAAGCTACAATAAAATAATTAGAAACCATTAACAGTCAGCCTACCACAACCACTTAACTCTGTAACTTCAATTGGCCTTACTAAGAAGTTGAACGCGACTCGTTCGAGTGCTATTTAGTTCGCGTTGGAAATCTCGGATACTCCCCCCCCCCCATCCACCTCTTCAACCGATAAAAAATAGTTTGTCCTTACTGAGTCGTCCCATGAAGTTTTTCATCTGTAGATACATCAAAACCGAATGAAATAAAATGGATTCAATGGAGTGTAGGTACGCCAGTGACATAATTAGTATCCCGTCGTCCTTGACATCATTTTATGCCTACTTTATTGTCCACATTATTTCAAAACGAAGAATTTCAATGTCGAAATAGAATGGCACAGAATTGACCATCCAAACTAAGTTCAACAATGCCTCCCCCACCCCCTCATTTCTTCCTCAACAGGGACTTAGCGAGAAATCACCGTGACTTGTAAGGAAGAGGGGAGCCCGTCAAAACCTATTTTATTCGTTTACGTTCGCAATTTGTGTGTGTGTACAATGGTCAGTGACGTGTCGCCGGAGGGGGCAAATTCTCCTCCGAAAACCCAATGAAAAGCAGCCCGACAATTTTTTAATAATTAAAAATTGGTCTCGGCACAAGCAATAATATCATTGATCGTAAGTTTTACGCAAATCAACTGGATTCTGTGAAGCCAAGTGACAAAATCAGTCATTTTCGAGGCAATACCGACCATAATATCTTAATACAGGCGGAATGTGGAGTCTGAGCCCCAGTTTGTTGAATCTGGCAGGGCAGTGGCGGAACGCCACCTATCGGGGCCCGGGGCGGAAATCTCTAGGAGGCCCTTTAGTCTCTAATTAAACTAGGAACTTTTAGTAGCGTTGAAGTGCATTTTTTTTTCAATTTTAGCCACGAAATCGCCTCCGAAAACCGTGTACCTATGTGTTTTTTCTCAATTTCAGCTGTGAATTAAGTTTTCTCTCAATTTTAGAAGCGAATTGGTTCTTATTATAAACTGTTGCCTCAAGTTGAAGTTGCCTCAAGAATCCGCAAATTATGACGCGTTTGAGTGCTCTTTCCCAATTTTATCCGCAAATTAGAAAATTTTCTAAATTTAAGCATTGAATTGGCGCTTTTCTCCATTTTAAACACTTATTCGTGTTTTTCTCTATTTACTCGTATTACCCGCGATTTAGCGCTTTGTCACAGTTTTAGCCACTTGAATCGCGCTTTTTCATAATGTCATTCCCGAAGTTGCCCAAAGGAATCCGCGAGTTGGCGTTTTCACAATTTCAGCTGTGAATGAACGGTTTTCTCTCAACTTTAATGAAAAAATTGATCCAGTACCCTTCGATTGAATTCAATTTATTATTGTGCGCCGACGTTTCGTCAGCGTTTATCAGCGAATTAGCACATTTTCTCATTTTTAGCTGTGAATCGGCGGTTATTATAAACTCCCAGGCGTGAATTAGACTTGAAGTTGCCTCAAGAATCCTCTAAGTAGGGAGCGTTTGAGTGCTCTGTCCAAATTTTATCCGCAAATTAGCGTTTGCTCTATTTTAAACGCCAATTTGCGTTTTTATAAATTTTACTGGTGAATTAGCGCGTTTCCATAGTTTTAGGCGCTTGATCTAGCGCTTTTTCTCAATTTTATTCCTGAAGTTGTCTTAAAAATCCGCGAGTTGGCGTTTTTTAAATTTTAGCCGTGAATGAGCGTAATTCTCCATTTTAAACACCATATTCGTGTTTTTTTCTATTTTAACTGTGAATTGACGTTTTTCTTTTATTTTACCCCTCACCTTGTTTATTTTTATTGTTTTTTTACCTTGTTCTCAATTTTATTTCCTAAGTTCCCCAAGAATGTGCGAGTTGGCGTTTTCGTGCGAGTTGTGAAGTAGCCTTTTTTACCCTCAATTTTAGCCTCAATGAGCAAATTTATTAATTTTAGCTGCGAATTTTTCACCATTTTTCATGCCTTAGCTGAATTAGCGTTTTTCTTCACTTTCAGACGCGAATTCGCGTTTTTCTCTATTTCACGCCGTGAACCAGCGCGTTTTCTCCATTTCGGTCCCAGCCACGAGAATCCGTGAGTCGGTGTTTTCTCAATTTTTAAAGCGGCCAAATTGTAACATTTTATCCGTGAATATAGCGTGTTTCTTTATTTTTAGACTCTAGTTCGCGTTGTTCTCTTTTTTACCCGCGAATTAGCGTTTTTCTCAGTTTTATCCGCGCGAATTATCGCTTTTTCTCAATTTCCCGGAGTTGCCGTAAGAATTGGGGAGTTGGCGTTTTCTCATTTTTCAACTGTGAATTAGCATTTTTTTCTGAATTTTAGCAGTGAATTAGCTCATTTTCATAATTTTTGCCGCGATTTTAGCGCTTTTATCAGTAAAATCGCAATTTTTCATATCTTAGCTGCGTGAATCGCTCTCCTTCACTTTTAGACGCAAATTCGCTTTTTGGTTTGTTTTTTCATTTCACCCGTGAATTAGCGCGTTTTCTCAATTTCAGTCCCAATGATGCACCGAGAATCCATGAGTTGGCGTTTCTCACTTTTAGCTGTTAATTCGCGTTTTTTCTCAATTTTTAAAGCTGCTAAATTGTAGCACTTTATCACAATTTTAACCGTGAATTAGCGTGTAAGTGAATTCGCGTTTTTCTCTTTTTTAAACCTTGAATTAGAGCTTTTCTCAGTTTCAGTCGCGTGAATTAGCGCTTTTTCCCAATTTCAGTCCCGATTTTGCTCCAAGAATTCATTATTTTGCGTTGTCTCAATGTCAGCTGTGAACTATATAGAGCTTTTTCTTAAGTTTCAAAGTCGTATATTGTTGCGCTTAGTCATAATTCTAGCCGCAAATTAGCGCATTTCTCCATTTTTGGGCCGAAAATACTCGTTTTGCTCAATTTCAGGCGTGAAATAGCGTTTTCCCCTCAATATTAGCTGCGAATTGCCACTTTTTGTGTATTCTTTCCGCAAATTGGCGTTTCTCAACTAATTTTTCTCTCTAATTCTACCCACCAATTAGCGTTTGTCTCATTGCATTGCGAACTAGTCGAAGAAACTTTTCGGTAAATTATATAAAATTGAAAAGAATGTGCAACTCAACAAAACCATTTAAATTTGTTTACATTTCATTTTAACATTATCTCAAGAATCCGTCAATACGCGTTTTCTCAATTTCAGCTGCGAATTAGCGCTTTTTCTCAATGTTAACAGCCGCAAATTTTAGCAATTTTTCTAATTTCATCTGCGCATCAGCGTTTTTCTTAATTTTACAAGCGAGTTTATCTATTCGGTTACATTTTACGCACTTTTTTCGTCTTTAAGCTTTTCAGGGCCCCATCCGGAAGGTACGCTGGAGCAGGGGGGGTCCAACCACAGCTAATAGTAACTTTTTGGATTGTGGGGCGTGACTTTAGGGGTGATTTTTAATAACAGGAGGTACTGCCTGAGTGAATCTGAAAATAAGACTTATGGGCCCAGTTAAGGTAAAAGAAAGCTCAGGATTACGGAGAGTAAGAAATTATGTCCCAAAGACCTCTATACCTCCTCGAGAAGCGAAAACGTGAACGTCCAAGACAAGCAAGACTTTTTCTTTATTCCAACCAACTTGCTTGCCAAAGACCTCTTTACGTACGAACACTAAATAATGAACAAAATTAGTAGAGTGTCGGGCGAGGTCCGTTCAGAGGTCTTTGGGACATGATTTCTTACTCTCCGTAACATTGTAATGACCTCATCAAACAACCCTTCTAATCTCAGGATTCTTGATTGGATCAAATGACCGGTAGATTTTTCTTTGATTCGCCCACCTCGACACATATTGTTTTTTGAAAACGGACGAGAGTCAACTTTTTTTGTTTTCTGTTTTCAGACCGAGAGCGAGGGGTCGGAAAAGGGGGGCGGGGGCGATGAGGGCGTCCGACTCACTTCAACCGAAGACGAGCTGTCACCCGAAGATGGCGACGCCATATCTTATTGCGAGATACACGACTGCGTCCCACCACCCCCCGACGGTGGCTACGGTTGGGTCATTGTATTCGCCTCGTTCATGTGTAACATGATCGTCGACGGTATTGCGTACACGTTCGGCGTCTTTTTGGGTGAATTCGTTCGCTACTATGGCGAAGGCAAGGGTAAAACCGCCTGGGTCGGCTCCCTTCTCTCGGGGATGTATTTGAGCGCAGGTAAAATTACTTTTTTTCTTCTTCTTCTTCTTCTTCTTCTTCTTCTTCTTCTTCTTCTTCTTCTTCTTCTTCTTCTTCTTCTTCTTCTTCTTCTTCCCCCGCTTATTTTTGTAAACTCGACATTAGGAGTTGTCTTGTCTTCACAAGTAAACACTTTCTAGATCACGATGGAGATTCTATAAAGTGTCAAAATTAAATTAAATTGATTAGTAACAAAATTAAAAAGTAAATTCGCCCCTCCCAAAGCCCAGCTTCTCGAAAATGGTTCCAAATTGTCTGCACACTCATTGTGAGGGCCAATTCTTAATGTCTAAGGGCAAGAGGCTGTAATTACTTCGCTTTTTGGTTGCTGTTTTGTTTGAGATTTCATTTTCCATACCATTCGGGGAGGGGATCTAAACTTTAATTCTCATTTGCCCCCCCCCTCATTTATTTAATCGATTAGTAATTAGAACTATAACTTTATAAATTGCGCAGGACCAGTTGTGAGTGCCCTAACGAACAAATATGGTTGTCGGGCTGTCTGTATTGCTGGCAGCATACTAGGTTGCTTCGCGTTCGTCCTAAGCACGTTTTCACCCAACGTAAACGTGCTTATGCTCACCTATGGTGTTCTCGGAGGTATGTTATTGTAAAATTTTGGTCGCTTGTTTCGTTTTAATTATCGCAAAATCTTCTTCAGGAATCGGATTTGGTCTTATCTACCTCCCTGCCGTCGTTTGCGTCGGTTATTATTTCGAAACGAAACGGTCCCTCGCAACTGGTATCGCTGTCTGCGGGTCTGGTTTTGGAACGTTTGCGTTTGCTCCGCTGGCCACTTTTCTTCTTGAACATTTCGATTGGAAAGGTGCTAACCTAATTCTGGCTGGATTGATTCTCAATTGCGCGGTAAGTGAACATAATGTTAATTAAATTTGGTCTTCGGCTTACATCCCCCTTCACCTCATCAAAAACCTCGGGCCCACGCACACACCCTCCACTCTTGTCTTGACCATTTAATTTCCTATGAGATACTTTAAGAATGTTCCCCCATTCAGCTTAGCGTCCGAGCACCTTCTCGTAAAAAACTGACGCTACAGCTGGCCGAGTTTGTTCCTCTCAGGTTTTCGGCGCTCTGATGCGACCGTTGGAGTTTCCAAAAGGGCCATCGTGCAAGCCGTTACTTCTGCGAATGGCCGACGAGAAACGATTTCAAATGGAGCGTGGATCCATCGGAGGATCGTATTTCATCGTTCAACTTCCCGACGGCTCGATGGAAAAACGAATGAAAATGCCCATCAACATCGATCCTGGGGTTCATTCGAGTTTCAACTTGAACGAACTGGTCCCGGGAACGCCAATAACTCCCGTGCCAACGATGGCTGTCCTACCTACGATCAGAGAGGCGAAAGCTCCTGAGCACAGTGGTTCATCTGCAAACTCCAGCGCTGGAGGTGTGTATTCGTGTAAAAACTATTTTACTCATTTTGATTCATTGATTCATGCATACGTTCGCGAAGCCAAATTAGAAGAAATAGGCAAAATTAAATGTTTTATAACTAAAAAACACACAAAAAAAGAAAATCGAAAATAAAAAATGTTCCAGCTGAAGGAAAAGGACAGTCATACGCCCCAACATTGCTTCTTCCATTACCAACTCTCACACAATCTCACATTTCCATGTTAGGTAAGATCTAAGAGATGAACAAGGATAAATGAGTGCAACGGGGGAAAAAATGAATGATTTTTCCTTTGAAATCCCGAATGAATTTTTTTTTCTTCGGACTTCTCGTGTTAACATCCCCAGCCACCCCTACTTAGTTTCCTTGCTTTGAAGGTCGAGTAGCATACAGAAATGCTAGATTTCAGTTTTTCTTAAACGAATGTTGCAGCATATTACATCCTGTTGGCTACCTGTATTTTTCGTTTTTGTGTTCACGCTAGTTTTTTAAATGTTTTTAAAACATTTCGCATCACAAGGGGTTTTTTTTGTGTGTTAATATACTGCGATTGGGCTATGTCTATATAGGGAGCACAACGGATGTAAAGAAGGCCAATGCCAAAAAAGAAGAGGGCAAAGAAGAATCCACTAACCCACCCAAACCGTCCATACCGCGCAACGCGTCTCAGCCAGCCTTCACCACGTACGTTCAAGGTCTCCCCAAAAATGGTTCGGTTCCATTTTTCGACCGAATTCGAAAGACAAGCGCCGGCGAGCGATTCAAACCGACACTCCAGCCCATTCGTAATTCACGGTCGACGATCGCTTCAAACGGTGACATCCGTCGGTCGATGCACCTCCGCCTGTCGACAGCGTCGGGCATCGGTCAAAGTCGCAACAACAATTGTGACGACATGTGGTCCAAAACTGACGTGGACTCTGAGAGCGTCTGTTTTGCGACGAGCAAGGCGAGTATTCGAGCGAGAAAGGAGCTTGTTCGCCCATTGTCGAGAAAGGATATTTTCTATTCGCGATCGATAGTCAATCTACCGGAATACCAGAGCCAGAGATCCATCGTTTCCTACCGTCAGAGCGTCATTTCACTTCCACGGTACCAGAGAGGTCCGGACGGAGAAATGACAGAGCCTGAACCACGTAAGTTTCTTCGCCCTTTCATGATCAGAATTGCGAGAGTAACCATTTTTTTTTTGTTTCAGCCGAATTATGCCCTTGTCTCACTCTTCCCGATTCGTTCAAAACTGCTTTGGCCGCAATGTTGGATTTCTCGCTTTTAAAAAACCCAGTCTTTTTACTGATTGCAATCAGTAATCTTTTCGGAATGGCTGGCCTGTATGTTCCTTTCGTGTATCTAGTGGATGCAGCCATTCAAGACGTGAGTACCATCTGACTTTCTCACCCCCTCCTCACCAGAAACCAATCCCCCTCACGATACTTGCTCGATAAAATGGATGGATAGAATATCAAGGGTTCGGATTTTTATGCACTAAAAACATCAAAATATGACATCAAATATGCGCCACAAATTTCATGAAATATGCAATTATCCGCCATAGAAAAATAGCGTAAAGATCTTTTTCTAGTTGGAGTTGATTTGATTTTTGGAAATCCCAAGCTACTATTATGTTGTGTGCCAAGTAACAGTGATTTATTGAGGGATTCAAATTTAAAAAGCCAGTTTGCCAGTAAACCCACTTTCAAGGCATGAATAGACAGTTTGACAATTGTTGTTGGGGTCAATTTTAGACTGAATAGCCAGTTTGTCTATTTTATTTGGCGAAAATTGTTGGTAAAGCGATTTTTAGGGCGCGAATAGTTCATCAAGCCATTTCTAGGGCCGTGAATTGCCATTTAGGTTGCATTTAGTCGTTTTTGCAATTTTTAGGTCGTGAATAGCCTGTTTTGACTATTTTTAGGGCGAACGCATTCATGTTTCCCCTTTTTAGGACGTGAATGGGCATGCACCTTTTTTAGGGAGCGTAGGGTCGTTTTTTGTCAAACTCAGACCTCCACAATTAGCCAGTTTTACCATTTTTGGGGAGATAATTGACTGTAAATAGATTTTTAAGGCGTGAATGGCTTGTCAAAATGTTTCTAGGGCCGTGAATTGCCAGTTTGACTATTTTTTGGGCACGAATCATCAGTTCGGCCCTTTTCAAGGCGGCTATGGTCAGTTCGGTCGTTTTACGAGCGTGAATCAACGTTTAAGCCATTTTGGGGGCGCTTGGAGTCAGTTATTCCTATTTTAGACTGTGAATATAGCCAGTTTATCCATTTTAGGGCAAGTTCACCCGTAATTCAATTTTTAAGGCGTGAGTAGACAGTTGTTAGTGCGTATTTCGTCGTTTTTGCCTTTTTTCGGGTGTGAATAGCCTAACTATTTTTAGAGCTTATCCCCATAGAGTCAGTTTTAGACCGTAAATAGCTTGTTTGTTAATTTTATTTGGCGCAAATAGTCAGTAAGCGATTTTTAGGGCGCAAATAGTTCGTCGAGCCATTTCTAGGACCGTTGGTTGTTCAATTTGGCTATTTTTATGGAATGAAACGCAGGCAGTTTTGTCTGCTCCTCGTTAGAGAACGACAAACGAATAGACCTACTTTTTTCCCCAAATTTGGACCTTGAACAGGCAGCTTGTCCATTTTTGGACCATTTTTGTCAGTAAAGCGATTTTCAAGACATGAATTGGCAGTTTGGCCATTGTTAGGGTTCATTTAGTCATTTTTGCAATTTTCAGAACGTGAATGGTCTATTTGACTATTTTTAGGGCGCATAGACTCAGCTTCTGTCAATTTTAGAGCGTGATTAGCCAGCTTGTCAATTTTCAGGGCAGTTTGCCAATAAAGCGATTTTTAAGGCATGAATATTCGTCAAGCCATTTCCTGGGTCGTGTTTTGCTATTTTTAGGGAAAGAATCGTCAGTTTATACCTCTAGGAGGCATTTTCAAGTCAGAAATGGACAGCTTTGCCATCCGTCCGCCTTGGGTACGGTGAGGGGCAGGCAGTGAAAAGAAATCACAAGGAGCGATTGTGGTTTACAGACGGCTCTAAAACGAATAACGGGACTGGTGCGGGGGTGTACGGGGTGGAACCCGAATGGAGGCTGTCTACACCTCTGGGGGTATACACCTCGGTATTCCAAGCCGAAGTCTACGCAATCAAGGCCTGTGCTGCTGAGAATATACGTAGGGACGTGCAAAATGCCCATATACGTATCCTCACGGATAGCCAGGCTGCCATTAAGGCACTAACGGCTCCGATAGTGAGCTCCGGGCTTGTATGGGACTGCCGCCAAAGCCTTAGTCTGCTGGCCCAGGATAACAAGGTAAGCCTTGAATGGTACCGGGACACAAGGGTATCTACGGGAACGAGCAGGCGGACTCTTAGGCCAGGGAGGGCTCGAATGGAGACTTCACTGGCCCGGAGCCGGCGCTCGGCGTCCCGCCATCGACCTTCAGGATGGCGATAGCTAAGTGGGTTAATGCCCAGGCGGCTATTCGCTGGCAGAGACTGGAGGGACATCAGCAGAGTAAGCGCATGGTCGAAGGACCGTGCAGGAGGCTTACGAGCAAACTGCTCCGACTTAGCCGGAGAGACCTTAGAACGGTGGTAGGCCTTATCACAGGATTCTGCCAGCTCCGTTATCATCTACACCGCATCGGGGTAACCACAGAGTCCCCGGTGTGCAGACTGTGTGGGGAAGAAGACGAGACCGCCCATCACATCGTGTTCGAATGTGAGGCGCTCGCGGGCCGCCGGCTTAGCATCTTCGGGGCCGACCAACTCGAGGGTGCTCCGACCGGCGAAACTCTAGCCGAGGACCTCCTAAACCTCGTCAGAGGGAAGGGGATCCTGGACTAGATCCACAGACCCAGGAGGGGCACAATAATCCACCTAGGATTCCGTGCCGGGGGGGCAACCCTCCTACCCGTGGGTGTTGTTTCAAAAAAAAAAAAAAAAACAGCTTTGCCATTTTTAGGGCATGAATAGCCGCCAGTTTGGGCGGGGTTTCTCTCATGCGAATCGTGAGCTTATCATTAGCCGTTTTAAATGCCTACATGTTTATTTGGCAAAATTCAGAGCGCAGATTAACAGTAGAGCCATTTTCAGGCTCGCATGGAACCAGTTAAATCCATTTTAAACCGTATTTAGACAGCTTAACCTGATTTTTAAAAGCACATAAGTTTTGCCATTTTTAGGACGCGAATAGTTCAACAAGCCATTTCTAGCGGGCGGGAATTGTCAGTTTGACTATTTTTAGGGCCCCAAATCGTCAGTAAAGCGATTTTCAAGACATGAATTGGCAGTTTGGCCATTGTTAGGGTTCATTTAGTCATTTTTGCAATTTTCAGAACGTGAATGGTCTATTTGACTATTTTTAGGGCGCATAGACTCAGCTTCTGTCAATTTTAGAGCGTGATTAGCCAGCTTGTCAATTTTCAGGGCAGTTTGCCAATAAAGCGATTTTTAAGGCATGAATATTCGTAAAGCCATTTCCTGGGTCGTGTTTTGCTATTTTTAGGGAAAGAATCGTCAGTTTATACCTCTAGGAGGCATTTTCAAGTCAGAAATGGACAGCTTTGCCATCCGTCCGCCTTGGGTACGGTGAGGGCAGGCAGTGAAAAGAAATCACAAGGAGCGATTGTGGTTTACAGACGGCTCTAAAACGAATAACGGGACTGGTGCGGGGGTGTACGGGGTGGAACCCGAATGGAGGCTGTCTACACCTCTGGGGGTATACACCTCGGTATTCCAAGCCGAAGTCTACGCAATCAAGGCCTGTGCTGCTGAGAATATACGTAGGGACGTGCAAAATGCCCATATACGTATCCTCACGGATAGCCAGGCTGCCATTAAGGCACTAACGGCTCCGATAGTGAGCTCCGGGCTTGTATGGGACTGCCGCCAAAGCCTTAGTCTGCTGGCCCAGGATAACAAGGTAACCTTGAATGGGTACCGGGACACAAGGGTATCTACGGGAACGAGCAGGCGGACTCCTTGGCCAGGGAGGGCTCGAATGGAGACTTCACTGGCCCGGAGCCGGCGCTCGGCGTCCCGCCATCGACCTTCAGGATGGCGATAGCTAAGTGGGTTAATGCCCAGGCGGCTATTCGCTGGCAGAGACTGGAGAGACATCAGCAGAGTAAGCGCATGGTCGAAGGACCGTGCAGGAGGCTTACGAGCAAACTGCTCCGACTTAGCCGGAGAGACCTTAGAACGGTGGTAGGCCTTATCACAGGATTCTGCCAGCTCCGTTATCATCTACACCGCATCGGGGTAACCACAGAGTCCCCGGTGTGCAGACTGTGTGGGGAAGAAGACGAGACCGCCCATCACATCGTGTTCGAATGTGAGGCGCTCGCGGGCCGCCGGCTTAGCATCTTCGGGGCCGACCAACTCGAGGGTGCTCCGACCGGCGAAACTCTAGCCGAGGACCTCCTAAACCTCGTCAGAGGGAAGGGGATCCTGGACTAGATCCACAGACCCAGGAGGGCACAATAATCCACCTAGGATTCCGTGCCGGGGGGGCAACCCTCCTACCCGTGGGTGTTGTTTCAAAAAAAAAAAAAAAAACAGCTTTGCCATTTTTAGGGCATGAATAGCCGCCAGTTTGGCGGGGTTTCTCTGATGCGAATCGTGAGCTTATCATTAGCCGTTTTAAATGCCTACATGTTTATTTTGGCAAAATTCAGAGCGCAGATTAACAGTAGAGCCATTTTCAGGCTCGCATGGAACCAGTTAAATCCATTTTAAACCGTATTTAGACAGCTTAACCTGATTTTTAAAAGCACATAAGTTTTGCCATTTTTTAGGACGCGAATAGTTCAACAAGCCATTTCTAGCGGGCGGGAATTGTCAGTTTGACTATTTTTAGGGCCCCAAATCGTCAGTTTAGCAATTTTCAAGGCACCTACTATGGCGAGTTTGGCCATTTGTTGAGCGTGAACGGCAGATTTTTCCATTTTCAGGACACTTGAGCCATTTTTAGAACGCGACGAGTCAGTTTTGCTTATTTGAGACCTTAAAACAGCCAGTTTGCCAATTTTTTGGGCGTAAATTGTCATTAAAGTCGCTTTTAATTCAAGATTAGCCAGTTTAGCCATTATTAGCGAGCATTTAGTTATTTGGGTAGTTCTTTGGGAGTGAATAGTCTTATATTCAGTTTACTATTTGTAACGCGCAAATTTCGGCGTTAAATGCCGGTGTGAGTATCTTCAAGGTGCGAATGGTTGGTTTAACCGTTTTTGGGACGGAAATAGTCAGTTTTACAATATTTAGGGCTCGAATAGTTCGTCAAGCCATTTTCAGGGCAGTTTGCTACTACTATAATGTGAAAATTGCTAGTTTTTATCAATTTTTAGGGCACATATTGCCAGTTTTCCTGTTTTCAAGCCGCGATTTTCGGAGCGCGAATGTTCGGTTACGTGATTTTAGGGCATGGGTGGCCAACCCAGGGCTGAGCCTTTCACGATGGCCCGCCCCTGGCCTACAGTGGTATATTATCATTTTTAATGTTGGATTTTTGAGCAAATGGAAAAATTGAAAACCCTACAATTCGCGCCTCCTCGTAGGCGGCTAGTTCTTCGCTAAGTGCCCACTTAATCCCGACTAAAATTGAAAATAACGCTAATTTGGGGCTGAAATTGAGATAAATGGTTAATTCCGCTGAAATTATTGAGAAAAATAACTAATTCACGGACAGAAGTGAGAAAAAGTACAAAATCAAGGATAAAATTAAGAAAAATACATTGCTAATTCGCAGAGAGGGGGAATGTAAAACGTTACTTCCCGGCTAAAATTGAGAAAAAAGCTCTAAAATCGCGTGTAAAGTGTAAAAAACGGTAATTCGTGATTAAAATTACTGATCACGCTAATTCACGGATAAAATAGCGAAAAATCGATATTTCACCAATGATTTTGAGAAAAAGCTCTAATTCGAGCCTAAAATTACAAAACATAAATTCTCGGCTTATTCAGAACGTAAATTCGTGGCTCAATCTGAAAAAAAAAACAAAAACAAAAAAAAAACAAACAAAAAAACGCTAATTCGCTGGGAAAATTAAGAAAAAGTACTGATTCACGGATAAAACTGGGGTAAATCGATCTTTAGCGGTTAAAATCACGTATGAAGTGGAAAATAAATTGATGGGGGGGGGAAAAAAAATGCGCTACTTAAGAGGCTAGAAGTATAGAAACGACAATGTTCAGCTTCTACAGGCAAGTTCGTGTCTCAAAATGCGAAAAACGCTAATCCATAGCTAAATGCGAAACAAATCTCTAATTCACGGCTAAAAGTAAGAAAAGTTGCTAATTCATGGATGAGATTGAGAAAAATCGCTAATAGTCCGGGAGTACACAGTATGAAAAATCCGGGGCATTTGATCGTCTCTGGCATCTGCACAGGACTTTTTTTATTGTCTAGGAGATGACATTTCTGAGATCGCCAGAAATTTTCCTTGGGACAGGGGATCACTGCAGAGCTAGCTGTTGACAAACACTTCTTTGGGTGCTTTGAAAACGACTGTAGAGAGTACTGTAGATACCGCCATCAGCGAGCTTTGGAAAACGGGAAATTTCGAGGCTTATTAGTAGCCAGGGCTTTATTCGAAATTGAATCGCGGTGGTGGTTTTCTAGTTTAATGCTGGCGAAGAACACTTGTCAGCCGTTTTCAAGCAGCCCAAAGGTGTGTTTGCCTGCCAACAGCTAGCTCTGCTGTGAGCCCCTGTTCCACGGAAATTTTCTGGCGATCTCAGAAGTGTCATCTCCTAGACCATAAAAAACGTCCAGCGCAGGTGCTTCACACGATCAAATGACCCGGGTTTTTCATACGGTGGGCTCCCGGACTATAATTAGTGGCTGAAATGAGGCAAAATTCAGAAAAACGCTAATTCGCGGGTAAAATGGAGAAAAATTGCTAATCCATCGATAATATTTAAAAGAGGTAATTGATTAATTATTTGAGTATAACATTCTTTTATTATATTTTTTAAATATGCCGACTAGTTTCGGGGTAAGTGCACCCCATTTTCAAGGCATTCGTAGTTCTAAAACAAATTTCCCCGTCACATGTCAATAAACACACACTTCCAAATAATCCTGTTGATGGACAGGTACCACAAGGAAACTTGTCTCCTCACTCACTGGAGTGAGTGATCAACAGGATTATTTGGAAATGTGTGTTTATTGACATGTGACGGGGAAATTTGTTTTAGAACTACGGATGCCTTGAAAATGGGGTGCACTTACCCCGAAACTAGTCGGCATAATTAAAAAATATAATAAAAGAATGTTATACTCAAATAATTAATCAATTACCTAAATAATTTAACATTCACGATATAATAGAAAATATTTAAAAGAAGCTGAAGTAAGGAAAACGCTAATTCGCGGCTTCTGAAGGTTAGGTAATTCGCGGCGAAAGTTGGAGAAACTCTATAATTCGTCGATAAAACTTTGGTAAAATCCATAATTAGCGGCTAATGTGAGGTAACCGCTAATATGCGGTTAAAATCAAGAAAAATGGCTAATTAGGGGGTTAATTTGAGAAAATTCGCTAATGGGGAACTTGCACATTTTTCAAAAGTTGGTGTTTCTTAAAGAGGGCTCTTCCACAAGCCTATTGCTCACAGTAAACTTTGAAATCAATCAAGGATGTATTTTTGCGAATTTTTAAAAATTTTTAGTGGGGGTTCGATTACGTCAAAACTTATTTATTGACATGGATGATGTGGTGAAGAGGGGGTTAGACGCGTTTACCGGAGGGAAATTTTTCATGTTATTTGTAAACAAACCATTTTAGAGTTCCCTCAAATGCTTCACAAGTAAGGATTTACGTCAATTCCCCTCGCACCATCCATCCCCGTCTGAAGAACTTTGAACCTTTTTTAAAAATCTTAAAACACATCAATCGGGTTGCAACTTCCGTTGTTATCCTTCAGTTCACGGGTCAAATCACCGTTATGCTTTTCTTCCCAATCTGAGATTCATGCAAGTTCCCCATTCACAGAAAATTGAGAAATCAGGAAAAACACGAATTCACTGAAAAATGCTGATAAATCGTTAATTGACGGCTAAAATGGTGAAAAATTGCTCAAATGACCAAAATCGCTAATTTGCGGCTAAAATGGGGGAAAAATCGGTAATTCACCGATAAAATTGAAAAGAAGCGCTGAAGTGTGGGAAAAACGCTAATTCGTGGTTATAATGGTGAAAACGCCCCCCCCCCCCACCGTTACGACTTCTGAAGGTAATTTCGTGGCTGAAAGTGAACAAAATCGCTAATCCACGGACAAACGACGAGGACAATGCGCCAATTCGTGGATATAATTCAGAAACAGCGATAATTCGCAGCGAAAATTGGGGAACGAAACTCTCATTGATGGTTCGCTAGGAGGCTCAAATTAGGTGAAACGTTAATTGAGTGCTGAGATCAGGAAAAATGGTTATTTATGGGGTTAAATTGAGAACATTTGCTATTTCACAGAAATAAATTGAGTAAATGGCTAGTCGCGGTTTCCGAAGTCAACTTCGTGGCTAAATTTAGAAAATATAGCGCTAAATTCATTGCAAGAAAAATCGCTAATTCTCGGCTGAAGTGGAGATGAATCGCTAATTGGCGGCTAAAATGGAGACGAATCGCTAATTCACTGATGAAATTAAGAGGAAATGATGAAGTGTGGAAAAAAACGCTAATTCGCGGCTCCTGAAGGCAACTTCACGGAGGCGTTGGTGAAAGATTCGCCCGGGGTCGCACCTCGAAAGGCCGGCACTGCAAAGCTGCGGCACATGTTTTGTGCAAATAGAAAACATTATTACGTAATGTGGTTAACTTATGTTGTTGAAGTTATTGAACAGTCCCCCAAGTGCGTTTTATTTGAGAGCGTCACGGCCTTTTGCTAAGATCAAAGTGTTGTGCTCGATGGGGGGGGGGCGAGGATGGATGGCCTGCCTGAGTTCTTACCGTTGGCCGGTCCTGTTTTAGCACATGAGTAGCCAGTTTGGCTACAATTGTCAGTAAAGCCGTTTTTGAGGCCCGAATAGCCAGTTTAGGTGTTGTGAAAGTTGTGGACCCCACCCTTAATCTTTGCAAGTGACATATTTTGTGTTTTTGTTCGGCAGAATATCGATCCAGGCAAAGCATCGCTTCTCTTGTCAATCATTGGAATCACCAACACAGTTGGACGTATCGCCTGCGGCTGGATAGCCGATTTCCCGTTCGTCAACTCGCTATTTCTGAACAACATCAGTTTGGTTGTATCGACGATCGCTGTGACGGCGACTCCCTTCTGTAAAACCTATGAAGCTTATGTCGTAATGGCTATTTTCTTTGGGTTGGCAGTCTGTGAGTACCTTGAGAATCGTCCAGTTCGAATGAAATTTTTTGCTCATTTATTTGCTTTTTTTTTCAGCCGCCTACATCTCGCTCACGTCCATTATTTTAGTCGACCTTCTAGGTCTCGACAAGCTCACCAACGCATTCGGCCTCCTCATCCTGTTCCGTGGAGCGGCCGCCATTGTCGGCTCACCTCTCGCCGGCATCGTCTACGACATGACTAAAACCTATACGATACCGTTCTTCATGGCGGGCTTCCTGTTTTTCCTATCCACTGTCACTTCATTCGCCGCGCCTTTAATGAAACGCTGCGTTAAAACCGAGCCCGAACCAGTCATGGGGGACGCTCTCACACCCATCGACGAGGATGACGAAGAGGAGGAGGAAGACGATGACACTGAACAAAATGACGATGTACCTGAAATTATTGAAACCGCCGCGTCACCGAATAGTCCTCAAAAAGGTTCGACGGCTATTGAAATTAAACAGATTGAATCTGTTCTCTAAGTTTCTTTTAACCTCCTCGGGCCACATTGTGCAATGCACAGCTTCTATTTGTCATTTTTCGTCCGTAGACTCCGCTAAATCTTTCAGTACTTAAACTTTACTTATTTCAACATTTAGAATGCAGTAGTCAATTACACTCCATTCGGTATTGTGGCCTTCATTTCATACGTGTACATAATCCTAGAAACAAATAGGTGAAATCGAGCACAATAATGACGACTTTCGAATAATTTACCTTAATTTTTTTTCCTATATACTTACCAAATTTATTAGCCCCTTCATACCGCGCCATCATTTTTATTTTTTTAAATTAAACCTCGTTATTGTATATAAATTTATCGTTTGCTGTATACCCCTTTTAATGGTTAAAAATAGGATCTCATTTTATAACTCCTCCACCCCTCCCCCACAAACTATTTTGTTCATCACTATTGTGCCATATACGTACTGTGTAAATAGAATTTCAATATCATTTATGTACTAAAAAAAAAAAAAAAAAAAACGGGCCTACGGACTAGGCCAATTTATAGCGCTAGTGCTCAATCGTGAGAAACAGAAACGCAGTATTTGAAGTGAATTTTTTTTTCGTGTACATTACAAATGAATAAAAAAAATCAAATTACCACAAAATAGAATTTAAGGTTTTATTACTGTGATAAACAAATTTTCAAAGAGGATGGCGGAGGCAAAGAAACAAAAAAGTATTCTATCGAAAACTATGAAAGGCGCAACTCGGAAAAAAGTTGTTTTTAGTTAAACAAAACCATTGTTTAAGGATTTTTGTGTCTATCGTACTTCTTTAGTTTTTTTATTGTTTGTGAGAATAATATGAAATAAAATAATCTTATTTAAAGAAAACATGTAAATAATATTTTTATGGATGAAGTTCAAGAACAATATCAGGGTATGATCGAAATGAACAACAAAAAAAAGCGTTAAAATTGCATTCCAAAACTTTTCTGTTATTTGAAAATAAATGAAATAAAATCCTTCGATCATTTTACCGATGTTTGGGGAAACAACTATTTTTGTAGAACACTACGGCGTCCTTTGTAATAGTGTTTTGATTTTTGAAAAATATATTTTTATTACAATTTGTGAAAGATGAAAAACATTGAAAATAAAAGATGCTTTGTTTATTGCTTAATTTGCACTTTGAAGAAGAAAAAAACAAAAACAAAAGAGAGAGCAAATAAGCGAAAAATGCTTAAATGAGAATGAAATAATGTACATAACTAATAAAATAAAGAAAAAGTGACTTTTAAAAAATTTCGTGTCGTACTTCCCATCCCCCATGAATGTGTCCGAATAACCGCCCAAGGAAACGACAAAGTTAGAGTAAAAAAGTCAGTTTTGCCCCCCCCCCCCCCGCCCCAATTAATCCGATTGGCCGTGTATACACGGAAAACAAATTTGTTCACTTGTTGAGAACCTTGGCCTAGAGAGTTATACAGGGTGGAACAGGATAAGTGTGACAAAAAAAATTGGGTGAAAATAGGCCTCATTTGCGATCGAAAACACCCTATAAACCATGGTCCGAAAATCAAAATCCTACGAGATATGATTTTTAAACGTTTTTTGAGGCTTGCATCACTTTTCTTAACTAAATGCGAATAGATCAGTTTACAGCTGACATTTGCAACTTTTGACGATGGATTTAGAAAGAGCACACTTTTTTCTGACAGGAATAGCCATTTTCGATAAAATTCAACTATTTTCTGTGGGCTTGAGAGATGCTCAAAGTTTTGCAAATCGTGGATCTCTAATTTTTCAAAAAATTCAGCCTCCACTTCTCCACACTAAATCTAAGCGTATCGACATCCAATGGGTCGGAAAAACTTCTTCAATTTGTCCTTTTTAAAATTACTCATGAACGTTTTTTTAGTTCTTCAGCGAGTTTTCGGCAGAAAGGCCATTTCTTGGAAAAAAAAGAATGATTTTTCTCTTAAAAATCGCTTGTTTTGACCAACCCAATTTGAACGAGCTTTGTGATTCAAAATATGCTAAAACTCATTAAAGCCTTATCCAAAGTTTTCCTTCGAACCGAATGGAATGCGCACACCTACCAAAATATCAAAAACTGTCGCTCCGGCAGCTGGCTGTCGGCAAGGGTGCATTTCACTACTGCGAATTTCGGCGTGTTTAGCTGTTATTCGACGATATTAGTGCACTTAATGACTCTACTTGTTGTTACCAATTTCCGATTCGAATACGAATTCGAAATTCGCAGTAGAGAAATGCACTCTATCCGACAGCTAGCTGCGGGAGCGACATTTTTTGGACTTTGACAGGCGTACACAGTCGGCCCCGTTCAAGGGAAAACTTTGGATAATGCTTTAATGACGTCAATCATGCTAAAAAACACAAAGCTCATTCAAATGTTGTAGGTCGAAACAAGCGATTTTGAAGAGAAAAACCATTCTTTTTTCTAAGAAATGGTCATTTCTGCCGAAAAATCACTGTTTAACTAAAAATACGTTCATGAGTAATTTCAAAAAGGACACATTGGGGAAGTTTTTCCGAACCATTGGATGTCGGTGCGCTCAAATTTCGAAAAGAAAAGCGGGGGTCGACTTTTTTGAAAAATTAGAAATCCTCGATTTCCAAAACTTTGAGCAGCTCAAGAGCCCCCAGAAAATGGTAGAATTTTATCGTAAATGGCTAATCCTGACAGAAAAAAATGTGCTGTTTCCGAATTTGTCATCAAAAGTTGCAAAATGTCAGCTGGAAACTGAGTTATTCCCATTTAGTTAAGAAAAGTGACGTGAGTCATAATAAACGTTAGAAAAATCATATCTCGTAGGGTTTTGATTTTCGGACCATGGTACAAAGGGTGTTTTCGATCACAAATGAGGCCTACTTTCACCAATTTTTTTTTGTCACACTTATCCTGTTCCACCCTGTATATGTATATGCTCTGTGTGAGGGCCTATTGGGGCGTATGAACTTCCAATTTCGCGGATATTTATCTCCAAAATGTTGAATTTTGCGACTTTTCGTCAGGCTTAGGGCAATTTTAGAGAATATTTAGACCCGAAACTTACAATTGCGCGAATATTTATACAGGAAAAATGAGCAATTTCGTAGATTTTTCCGGCCAGAGTGATGTAATTTTGTGGCAATATTTGCCAAGCTTTTGGGCGCTGTAGGGTCGGCCAGCCCAGGTTCCACGGCTACTAGAAAAATAAAGTCGAAACACTCGCCATTTTGTGAAAATTAAGATCATAAACTCGCAGTTTTTAGAATATTCTAAACTTTATCTCCACGAAAAAATCGCTATTTTTGAAGGAAAAAACCTGTTCTTGGGCTAAAAAGAGAAAATACAGCGTGTCTCCAGTTTCGTTTGGTTCTTAAGCCCATTAAAGTGCTGATCGGCAATTTGCAACTTGGTGACGCGGCAAAAAAATCGCTAATATTCGTGGTTATAACTGCGAGAAAGCGCTGATTCGTCGTGGTCTCGCGATGACTTCAAGACTAAAATTGAGACAAAATCGCTGATTCGTGGTGCATGAACAGCCATTCTACGGAGGGGTGCCCATCCCCCCCAAGCTGAATGGCGCATCCCCCCCCCCCCCAGAATCCCCACCAGCACCAAAAACTCAACGTGGGGAACAAATTTGCGTAAATCCTGATATATGTAGATGTGATGCATTGTCGGTTATAGGACCGTGCTCATCAACCTGTGGACATCGTTGATTACAACGTTAACTCGTTTTCGTTACCAAAAAATTTAACTATTTTACGCGTTAGGATTATTAGGAACTCTTTATTTTGTTAGTAACCAAGTGAAAGTTACCGTTGCTCATTAATTACTTTTCCCGAAACCAGTTAGTATGTATAGGCAAAAATTACCGCACAAGATAATGGACCATAAATCCGAGATTTTCTTCGTTGAATTGTCCGTTTTTCGTCTTGAATTCTTGTTTCAGGATTTTGAAAAGAACGTGCAGGGAGGTTCAAGTGCAATTTTGTCCTACTACCTCATTCCGGCGTGGTATGTCCAGCTTTTTGCTATAAAGACCCGCTGGGTCCACTCAAGTCGCCTGGACGCAAGAGGCGAATTATCTTCTTTCGCCACACTTTACCTTGAAAAGTTGTAAAGTGGCACTTTAAAATGAAAAGGATGAAAATGAGTGTTAAGCAATGTCGTTAGTTAGGCTGTTTCCCTGTCTCCAAAACAGCCCAGCGACGACGCTATAGTGTCTTCGAGGCTCTTTTCCTTCTTGGTCTTCAGTGACAGATTCTGTGGCGTTCGTTCGCGGGAAAATTCTTGCGGCCCAACCCCTGCAACTGCTTGTCTCGTCGAAAATCTGATCGCTCAATCTATCTTCTATTTTAGGAATTTTTTTCGATAATGAGTGCCCCGGACAATGATAAATCGTGTCAGCGCCCCAAAGCAAAATCAGAGTTTAACGTTGTCGTTGACTTCAGCTAACTCTTTTGACTCCATAGCAGGCAATGAGATCCGCCTGCGTCGAGGCTCTTCCTTCGTCCTTGGCCTGCAAAGTCTTCGATTACTGCGTGTCACCGTCCGGGAAGAGATTCGTGCGCCCGCTGTAAACGGGTCAGTCGTGCGGCCAGGAAAACCTGAATCCGTATCAACAGATCGTCTGATTGAAAATCAGCTTTGATTTTCGGACTCCCCGTGCCGTCAAACGCAGTTTCGTCGAAATCGTTGTTTAAGAACTATTATGTTTCGAGATCGCTTAAACTCCGAGGATTAGTAGGGCAATATGCATGCATAAAGTTGTAGCTGAAGGAGCTTGGAGCTAGGCTACAACTTTATGCATGCATTAACTATTGTTTCGCCCAACATTAAATTGTGACTATTTTTACAAAAACTGTTCACGGGGCTAGGACGCGATTTTAACGATTTTGTCCAATGCTTCGATTTGAGCTGGATGTGATTTATGAATCTTTTTGACCGTTGTCAATTGCGAAATGCAGCCGCTCCCGGTTAAAACTCGCCTAAGGGAGGGGGTTGATGAACGTTTCGCGATGGCGTTAGTAGTATCGCGCCTAGAACTCCTATTCGTAACTGCACTCGTAGAGAGTTACTTATTTGGATGCAGCATTAATGTTCTCATTCACATTCGCCCCTTTGAAAGATGGAATGGGGACCTAGGGGAACTCGCTTGGCAAGCGAGGGACTCTGTGGGTTGTTTAAAAAACATCCCCCCCTCCAAAATTTTTAATGGCGCGCCCCGCGCCATTGCCCCCTTGTGGGCACCCCTTGATTCTACGAATAAATTGTGAAACCCAAAAGTGTTGTTTTTAGACCAACCCCGCGGTTAAAATTGAGAAAACACGCTATTAATAATGCCAAAAGAGACGCTTTCAGGTTAAAATTAGGCGAAAATGGCAAATTCACAACTGAAATTGCGAAAAATCGCTCACTCGCATATGAAAAAGGGAATAGTTGCTAATTCGCTGCAAAATTAGCAGAAAACGCTACTTGACAGCTGAATGAGAAAAATCGCTAACTTGCAATTCGCGGATATAAAGTTGAGGAAAAAGGTTAATTCGCGGATACCAAGTAAAGAAAAACGAATTCGCGGCTAAAATTGAGAAAACCGTTAAATTTCTGTCCAAATTGGGAAAAAGTTAAAATGGACCATTTTTCGGAAAAATAAAAAAAATTAAAATGCGTGGGAAATTAGTTATTAGAATGAAATGTTCACGAAAAAACACTTGAACACTTTTTTTGCGCCACTCCCATGCAGAAAAATGAAAAGATGAAAAGTAGGGATATGACGTCACATAACCGTAAACGTTAAGCGTCAGACGGTTATGCAATAACTCCCTAATCATAACAAATTCGATAAGTAAGGCCAGCTTAACCAAATGACTTAAAAGTAGGTATAGGGGCCACTAAACTCATTAATTATTGAACTCACGGGTTTCGGGGCAGACGATAACGAAAATGAATCACGGATCTTTTTTATTATTTTAATGCTTTGCTAATAGACCAAGAGCCAGCGACGTAAAAAGTGCAACCATTTGCATACTTTTCTTACCTAGCGCATAAAATCGATAACTATTCCCTAATAGTGGGAAAAGTTATCTGCCTCCGTTTCGACGTGACGAAACCGCTGGCAGACTCCATCAAAGATACACTTGTGGGGAGAAGTAACACAAATTCCGGTCAGACGTCAAAAACGTTTTATTCGCGTGATAACGCATTGAAAAAATATGGGGAATTGAATATTACATTTATTGTTAACAGGTTCTGTGGCGTCGAGCGAATGGAAAAGTCGGAAAAGCTTCAAACCCTCTAATTTGAAGTATCGGTTTTCGGTGTCAGGGTACTTTTTCTGGGGGAAAATAGGATGAGAAATCAAAAAAAAATAAAAATAATTAAAAATCTGTGATGAACGGTTCTCATGCTATCACAGAAAATCGGTGTTACTTCAGGTAAGAACACACCCCAAAAAATATTTTAGGCTGCAGCGTATGTGAAATTATGATTACTTTCACCACGAAATATGAAAATTTATAATACGCATTTTCCACGGGCCGTAAATCATAGTGCAGCCGATGGGATCTTTAAAAATGAGTCGACTAAAAAAAACGGATTCGATACTGGAATTTTTCGTCCGTCTTCTTCTAATAGACCCCACGTACCCTGACACCGACAAGTGGTACTTCGAATTAAAGGGGTTTTCGGGTTTTCTGTATTTTCCTTTGGCTCGCGGCCACAGGTCCCGATAGCATGAAACGTAACATTCATTTTCCAATGCGTTATCACGTGAATAAAACGTTTTTGCCGTCTGACCGGAATTTGTGTTACTTCTCCCCGGGTCTGTCTAAAACGCGGATCTGCAAGATTAACACCTCGCATCTGCAGATCTGCAGATTAACACCCCAAATCTGTAGATTAACACCTAAAGTTCCGCAATTCAACGAAAATGAGACTACAATTGAAAAAGAAAGTTTAAATAGATCAACAATAAGCACAACATTACCGATCCTATTTTAATAAAGGGGTCCATAGACGTACAATAAATATTGCGCAATAAATTTGTACAATATTTCGTTTCCAGATGTTTAGGGATAAAAAAATAGGTTGTTTATTATATTGTGGAACCCATCAATACAACCCACAAACGTTCAATTTTATTGTACAACCCCTATTATTGCGCAATATTATTGTACGTGTATGGGCCGCTTAAGACTAAAATTAAGCGCCACACTCGAACAATCACTTTTACTTCATTCGTTCAGACTTCAATTGCATGCAACAGACAATCATACCATTTACAAAAATATGCTTCAATTTTGACGCTTCCTTGTAAATACAACTGGCACTACCCCCGTAGCGCGCAGATCTGCAGATTCATAAAAGCCTGCAGATCGGCCACTTAGCATTAATTATTCAGCCTCAAAATGCATACTAACAAAAGGAGAGGTCAAAATTCAGGTGAATCATCTTAAATTGTACGATTGGCTCTATTACGCATTTTGAGGCTGAATAATTAATGCTAAGTGGCCGATCTGCAGGTTTTTATGAATCTGCAGATCTGCACGCTACGAGAGGAAGTGCCAGTTTTATTGACCAGGAGGGGTCAAAATTTAGGTGAATTATCCTAAATTGTTGTATTAGCTTTAGTATGCATTTTCAGGCTGTACAATCAACGCTAAGTGGCCGATCTGCAGGCTTTTATGAATCTGCAGATCTGCACGCTACGGTGGGAAGTGCCTGTTGTATTGACAAGGAGGAGTCAAAATTGAAGTGAATCATCCCAAATTGTTGGATTAGCTCCAGTATGCATTTTGAGGCTTAATAATTAACGCTAAGTGGCCGATCTGCAGGCTTTCATGAATCTGCAGATCTGCACGCTACGCGGGGGGAAGTGCCTGTTGCATTGACCAGGAGAGGTCAAAATTGAGGTTAATTATCTTAAATTGTTGGATTAGCTCTATTATGCATTTTGAGGCTTAATAATTAACGCTAAGTGACCGATCTGCAGGCTTTTATGAATCTGCAGATTCACACGCTACGGGGGAAAGTGCCTGTTGTATTTACAAGGAAGCGTCAAAATTGAAGCATATTTTTGTAAATGGTATGATTGGCTGTTGCATGTAACTGAAGTCTGAACGAATGAAGTAAAAGTGATTGTTCGAGTGTCGCTTAATCTTACTATACTTATTAATTATGTCTTATTAAAATACGATCGGTAATGTTGTGCCTATTATTGGTCTACTTTAACTTTCTTTTTCAATTGTATCCTCATGTTCGTTGAATTACGGAATTTTAGGTGTTAATCTGCAGATTTGGGGTGTTAATCTGCAGATCTGCAGATGCGAGGTGTTAATCTTGCAGATCTGCAGATCCGCGTTTCAGACAGACCCCTTCTCCCCACAAGTGTATCTATGATGGCGTCTGCCACCGGTTTCGTCACGCCCAGATTGAGGCAGACAATTTTTCCCACTATTAGAGAATTATTATCGATTTTATGCGCTGGGTAAGAAAAGGATGCAAATGGTTGCACTTTTCATGTCGCTGGCTCTTGGACTACAATGGTTTGTCTTTGTTTATGTTTGATCTTACTAACTTTAGTTTGTCTCTCTGCCAAGGGCAGGGCGCTGGCGTCGCTGCTCTCCTCCATTCATATGGATTAGTGGGAAAACCTTCCAGTTTGAATGAGTTTATTATTTTTTTGTTTAAAATGTGTGTAAAAAGTTCAAAGTTTCTACGTTTATCGTTTTGCGTTTAAAAAGGCTTTCGTCCTTTTTCCATTGATTCGATGGGGTCAATAGTCATAATTAAGCGCTTCCACTGTCTACATAAAACCCGTAAATCAAATTCAACGGTAGAACGATCTTGAATCCCTTGGAAAATATGGGACCGCATTTGATCCGCTGTTCGACTAATGAGAAGATTGAGTTCGGCAACAAAACAAAAGTGAGTTTTTTTTATAAAAGCGACTAATAGCGCGGGTACTAATCAACGTCTCCCTCTTCCACTGTTTCCAGTTCGAAATTGGTCGATCCCTGGCAAGTGACTTAACAATACCAGAAGTGGGAATTTCGAGACTTCAGTGTCTTATTACGTACTCCCCGGTTGACGAGGAATGGAGGCTAACGGATTTGGTGAGTAAATATGCTTATCGCCCCTTCCCGGACTGATTTTGAAGTTGCAAGGTTCAGGGGGTGTCTATCGAGGCTGTGCAGAGGCAATTCAGCCTGTTAAAATAGCTTTGTTATCATCAAGACTGGGAGTTTTGTCCCGTATACTTGATTTTCAGGGGGTTTGTAAGGCCTTTTTCCCCGTAAGAGACTCGCAATGCCACAAGAAACTGCCAACTCCCGGTACTTTCAAACTATTCTAGCTTGTACCTGTTGAGACTTCTTAAGAAGTGGCTAATACCAGGCGCGGATCCAGCAGTGGGCTAATGGGTGCTTTAGCCCCCCCCCCATTGGGCTGAACCTCCCCCAACTTTGCCTGAACCCCACGTCTTCAAAGCCAAATTTCCGAGTTTTCAAACAATCTCAAAAGAAAAATCGTGAGAACAAACGGGGTAGGGCATGCCACAATTCCTGACCAATTCTACATGACTAGAATTTCCGCTTGGGAAGGCTATGCACTCAGCAAAGTTATCTTATTTTGTGTTAAAGAAGTAAATTAATTAACTGATTTTACCCGGACGACACGGAAAGGCAAAGCAAACACAATTCGAGCTTCGAGAAAAAATGGGCTCCCCGACGGGATTTGAACCCGTTAGGGGTTTTTCTCGAAGCTCGAATTGTGTTAGGCTTTGCCTTTCCGTGTCGTCCGGGTAAAATCATTCAATTAATTTACTTCTTTAATTAAAACATCGGCGACAGAAACCCTCGTATCAATCATTTTGTATATTTTTCAATTCATCTGCCGAGCTCCGGTGCAGCGTCGCGAGGTAGGCCTTAAATCGGTAAAGGTAAAATTCAGTTTCTTGGCCAAAAAACTGGAAATTTTGTGGGAATTGGTTTACACAGGTTTTGTACATTATACGAGCAATCTTAGCATTTTGGACTAATTGTTTGGTCACAAAACCGGGAATTTTGACCGGTAACTATCGATTCAGCTCTTTGAACTGGCACTTGATTAATGAAACCGTAGTTATTTCGCCCCTCTTTTGGCAATAGTTGCCTCCAATTTTCACTTTTTTTCTTCATACAACTTTTATTGTTTTCGCTATATTATGTACACCAACGCCATAATGCAAGAAAAATTTGATCTTGGCGATCTTTGATATTTCAACGGAAAAATATACCTACTCCTGTCCAAGAAAAAAACTGCTACAAAATTCGACAAATCCTTTAATAGTTCAGTAAACAGAGCAATAAAAATAGGAAAAACTGCAAAAGGTGGTGTAAGCGATTTTATTTTTTTAATTCATCCTTAAGGGTCCTATTAACAAGGAATCACAGTTTGCACACAAAATTTCGAAAGGCACAACTTTTGAGAGCCCAAAAACCTCAAAATTTTCTGATTTTTTTCAGTCATTCAATTATAAGTCGAAAATGGTCAATTCTAACGGAAAACGCACAATGTACTTAGTTAAAGTTGACAAAATGTCGCGTCGATTGAAAAAAAAAAGTTTTCAAATCGGTCGAGCGGTTCAACCTTTACAGATGGGCAAATATCACTTTTTTTTTGTTTTTCAAAATTTTCAAAAACGTGTGCTATTCCTTTTTCGAAACGTCATACCTCTAAAACCATATTTTCAATCAATACCCCATTGAAAGTTCTAGAGCATCGAATGGAGAGCTCAGGAACATCTGAATCAACCACCTGCAGGGGCGGATACACAGATTTGACCGGCCCGGGGCACAGGGAAAATATCGGCCCAACATGCATACATATATATAGGGTGATTCAGGAGGTATGTGAGAAACTTGCTCTGGTGATAATGCGTACCTGGACCAGTGTTGGGCAGATAACGGAAAAAATTATCTTAGATAAAGATAAAATAACAATGAGGACACCTTAAAAGATAAGATAAAGATAAGATATATAAAAAATTATCTTTTATTTTTAGATAAATATTAAGATAACAAAAATAAATTATTCGTTGGCTTTTAGAAGAAGCAAAGTGTCGCGATACCTGAATTCTCGATTTTCCGCCGTCAGATTCAAATTGCTATGTTAATGGTAATGGAATGAAATAATCACAAATTCACTTAAAATCACAACCCACAGACAAAAACAGGGGAATAGACGAATAGCCCAGTCAGTAGTAGTCTTGACCTTGACTGGCTCAAACCTAAGAGAAATAGAGAGCTAATAAAAAGCTTACTTTGAATGTTTTTGAGGGAGTGTACTGAGGGAGTAAACCGAATAGTGATAGATAAAAGATAATTAATAACCCTTCTTAAAATTCCGTCAGATAGATAAAAGATAAAAAAAAATTATCTAGATAATTATCTAGACAATTATCTAGATAATAAATCATCTAAAGATAAATATAACGCCCTTAACACTGACCTGGGGGCCTATTCTGAGTTGTCGGGATAAAATGCCGCAAGCGGGATCCAAGAACGCTGAATAAGAAATGAAATTATCCCTCATAGCAACCGCACTTGCGGCATTTCTTCCCGACAACTCAGAATAGGCCCCCTGGACACACAAAAACGTCATGTAGACGCATAGCCGAAAATGCTTTGGTTCCGAGCTATGAGCATTTTCCTACTTTTTTCTAGTTTCATTACTTTTCACGGTATTTGTCGTGTTATAGACAAAGTGGATTCGGGAAGAAGACAAAATCCTGTTCCTAAAACCACCAGAAAATGTCGCTTGCGTGGCTATTTCAGCCAAGTGAAAAGTGAAAAAGTGTAGATTTTTAAAATAACTGATAAATTTTACATCAGTATCAATCAGCTGCTGTATCGACGGGTAAAGTTACTGTGGACTTTCGAACGGTGTCCCGATAGTTGAAGTTTGCAACCCTCTGACTTCAGCAATCAAGTTCAAATGCAAAAAATGAAAACAAGCCGAGTAGGTCAGGGTAAACGTATTTTTCTTATGGTAATGTGTTCCTCCTAGCATATATGTATGCTCCTCTCAACTCAATTCAGATTCAATTCACAACGAGCCTCAGAATTTGCGATTTTTCTCCATTTTTGCCGTAACTAAGCGCTTTTTGCTAATTGGCTGCAAAGTTGCCTCCGGAAGACTCGGCTTGCCATTTTCTCAATTTTCTGTGAATTAGCAAATTTTCTCGTCTTAACCCACAATTATAACCACATATTAGTGTTCTTCCTCATTTTAGCCGCTAAAATTATAGATTTCTATGCATTTCTATTTCAGCCACAAATTAGAGGTTTCCCCAATTTTCGACGCGAACCTCGTAAAGCTTTCTGAATTTGGCTGTGGATTAGCGATGTTTTCACTTTCTGGCACAAAGCTACCTTTAGAAGCGGTGAATTTGACGTTTTGTCTATTTAAATAGCAAATTAGCGTTTTTCCTCACTTCAGCGCTTCTCAATTTTATCGGTGAATTAGCCACGGATTTGCGATTTTTCTCCATTTTAGCGTTGAATTATCGTTTTTTCTGAGTTTTTGCGGTGATTTCGTATTTTTCAATTAGAAAAATCATTAGAAAAATGAGCCATTTTTCTCAATTTCATTTATGAATTAGCGCTTTTTCTGTACTTTATCCGCGGAAGCTTTAAGGAAACTGGTAGCCGCGAAGTAGCGCTTTTTTTCACTTCTGTCCGTGAATTAGTAGCGGCGTATCGAGACCGTGCCGAGTGGCGAGGTGGCCAGATCGCCCCGGGCTCCCTATGTGGGCCTACAAATGTGGATATTAAGGATCTATGTTCATGTTTGTATGCGTGAAAACGAGTTTTTGGCATGCAGTTGGACAGCGATATTGGCTCCTTTCGACGATTTTCAATCCATCCGACCCAGGATGGAAGCGCTATGCTTCGCTGCTCCCCAGATTTTTTTTTTAGGTCCGTAAGCGGGTAAACGCTGTAAAAAGTTGGGAAAAATCACTAGTATTCGTGGCTAAAACTGTTCAAAAGCTTTCATTCGCGGTATCTAGATGAAACATCCAGGCCGAAATTGAGAAAAAATCGCTTTTCCCACTTAATGCCTAAAATGAAGAAAAAACGCTAATTTGCTGTTGGTAAAATTGAGACGTGGATCAGTTTTTGCATTTCCGCAAGCGCTAAAAGGCAAGAAAATCCTATAAGATAGAAAATGTATTTATGAATTAGAAAGGGTATAATAGAAAGGCTATGAGATAGAAAAGAGCTAATTCGGACCTAAAATTGAGAAAAATGACAAATTCGCAACTGAAATTGCAGAAAATCGCCCATTCACGGATAAAAAAGTGAAAAGCCACTTGCCACAAAATGCTAATTCACTACTAAAATTGAGAAGAATGGCTAATTAGCTGCTGAAATTGGGACATAGGTACACTAATCCACAGCAGAAATTGAGAAAAATAGATAATTCGCTAATGAAATTGACAAAAAGCGCTACTTAGCGGCTGAACTTGGAACAATCCTATTTCGCGGACTTAATTGAAAAGAATAAATACTGCTAAAATTGTAAAAGATCGGACAACTTGCGGATAAAGTAAAGAAAAAACGTTCATTCGCGGATTCAAATGAAAAAATCGGCTAATTCACGGCTATATTAGAGAAAACGCCAATTCACGACTAAAATTTAGTATTAACGCTGACTCGGGGCTGAAATTCAGCAAAAAACAATAATCTGTTGCTTCTGAAGGCAACTTCGGGCCTAAACCTAAAAAAAAAAACGCTAGTCCATAGCTAAAAGTTGAAAAACAAAAATTGCGTCCAATATTGAGAAAAATCACTAATTAAGCAGCGCGGCTGAAATTAACGAAAAACGCTATAAAACAGCCTTGTGTCCTGAGTCATGGGTTGAAGGGTGTCCTGTTTTTAAGAAAACCCTACTTGATAGGTTTTCGATTTGTCTCATTGTACCTATGCTTAATAGGCCAGATCCGGGATTCTGTAAGGACCATTACCGAGAGAAATTAATCGGTAGTTACCAGTTTTCTAGGAGGACAGGGATCCGTCAAAGATTTGGGGGAGGGGGGCAGGCATCGGGCCTCCGGCCCTTCGGGCTCAGCCCGATCGCCCACCCCCTGTATCCGCCCCTGACCATCTGGAGCCTGTTTTTGACGTTTTAAACGCCGTTTGTCCCAAATTTTTTCCTATTTCCAAAGGATGTCTGAGAATTTATTAGGCAGACACCAAACCCCCCACTCTAGGCTACAGAGTATAGTAAGCCATTTATCTTCTCGAAAGTCCCAGTTCTGGAAGCTATGAACGTTACGTCTATTTCTCACCTATGACTTGATAAATCATTGGCAAGGACCCAGAACGGTGCCAGAGGCGAATAGAGAACAATAATGACATGTGGAGCGATAAAACCCAGTCTAATAGTGAATTTTGAGAAATTTAGATTTGGGACAAACAGCGTTTAAAACGTCAAAAACAGGTTCCTGGTGGTAGATTCAGATGTTCCTGAGCCCTGAGATTCGATGCTACTGTATTGATTGAAAAGATAGTTTTAGAGGTATGACGCTTCGAAAAAGGAATAGCACACGTTTTTGAAAATTTTGAAAAAAAAAGGTGATATTTGCCCATCTGTAAAGGTTGAACCGTTCGACCGATTTGGAAACTTGTTTTTTCAATAGACGCGAAATTTTGTCAACTTCAACTAAGTACATTGTGCGTTTTCCGTTAGGATTGACCATATTCGACTTATAAGTGAATGACTGAAAGAAGTCAGAAACTTTTGAGGTTTTTGGGCTCTCAAAAGTTGTGCCTTTCGAAATTTTGTGTGCAAACTGTGATTCCTTGTTAATAGGACCCTAACGGATCAATTAAAAAAATAAAATCGCTTACACCACCTTTTGCAAGGACATTTCCTCTATTTACTGGACTATAAACGTAAAATAGATCAAGTGATTTTTATCCTCCTACCACGGATTATGGTGATGGGTGGGGGTGGGGGAAATTTCAGTCCAGCCCCCCCCTGACGAAATCCTGGATCCGTGCCTGGCTAATACCACCCTGTTTGCGCGATTTGCCTGACCTGTGCGGCAGTGTCCCACGTCTGAGCCCAGCAGGCCTGACCCCATGAATTTGGCTACTATGTAGGCCACGACGAAGTCCTCATCACCAAGCCACATTAGACCCCGCTTTGACTCCCTAACTATACTGTTCCGGGTGGAGCGCCTTCTTGATGACCGGCTCTATTCTCTCCAGAAACACACGCTCCAACGCTGTCTTCACGTGGAAGAGCGATCTAATTGGTCTAAGTGGTCCGCCGACTTAACAGCTGGCGAGCCACGGCCCCCGCCGTCCACTACCAGGCCTCCGGTTGTAGAAGCAGAACAACAACCGGCGGTGGCCGGCAGGCGTCTCAACATTTTTGGTTACGGTCCCGATACCCGATCCCGCGGAATCAGTAGCGTGTCGATACAGAGGAGCGCGGTCCGCCCAGGGCACTTCTTACAATCAGAGCCCCTCCCCCTCCTCGAAGAGCATAAATGTGGGAAAAATTAGGATTTTCAGGTTTTATGTTGATGGATCTAGGAACGGGATTTTTAAGTCCGATTTTTTCGGTCACGGCCAAAACGCCTCTATAACGGCTCGTCAGCGCGCGAAAATGGAACGTTTTGCCTTGTCATTAGTTTTGGAAGATTTTTTATTACTTCGGTGTAACCAATCGAGGTCCGTGTGTACGCTGGGCTGTCGCCAGCTCTCAGTCTATAAGAGAAAGCATGCGAACAAGTCCGCGTCTGGAATTGAGAAGGCGCACATGTGCGCTTCTTCAAGGAAATTGCGAGGTTGAAGGTTAGGAAAAAGCGCTAATATTGATGGCTGAAATAGCGAATAAGCGCTCATTCCTATCAGTAATTCAGAAAAATTGCTTATTCGCCTCTGAAATTGAGAAATAGCGCTAATTCGCGAGCAACATTTAGGGAAAGCGCTAATTCACGGATGAAACCGAGAAAAAGCGATAATTCGGGGATAACTTTGAGAAAAAGTGCTAATTTGAAGCGAAAATTAGGATAACGAGCCGATTCGCGGTTTCTTGATGAACATTTTTGACCAAAATGGAGAAAAAATCGCGAATTCGACGTTTATGGTCGCCATTGTAAGACTGAAATTTAAGGGGAAAAAACGCCCCCGTTTTTATGAGCGCCGAGAAAGGGCGCACATAAACGAATAAAATAGAGAAAAAAACAATTTACTATTTGCAGCTAAACTTGAGATGCTAGTTAGCGATCTCCAAAAGCAATTTCACGGCTAAAAAATAAGGAAAAAGTACGAATTCATGGCAAAAAATGAAAAAATATAATTCCCGTCTAAAATTGATCAAAAGCGCTCATTCGCAGATAAAACTGTTACAAAGCGGTAATTTGAGGCTAAAATTGCCATAAAGTGTCCACATTCTCGTGGCTGAAATTTAGAAAGAGCGTCAATTCACAGATGAAATGAGGAAAAACCACTAATTCGTGGGTGAAATATTGGCGGACTATTGTGCCTCATCAGAGATTACCGGGCCCGGCCCCGATAGAAAGTAGATCTGCCACTGCGCGGAATGCCTCCGGAAAATAACTCATTCCCTACAACCGAAAAGGACTCTACCCTTACATCCTGCGGGGGATACGCCCGCGAAAAAGTCACGGAGAGTATCATTCATCGTGGCCGGCTAGCCCGAGTTCCGAGCCCACAAAAACAATTTATTGTAACCTTGTGATTTCACTGATATTTAGCTCTGAAAACTTGCAATTTCTCCTAAATTAAGACGCGTTACTTGCATTTTGGCAGAAATAAGATTCGAAACTTCCAATTTCGTGGGTAATCGTCAGGCTATGGCCTGAGATGGGGCTGGCTAGCCTGGTTTCCGCCGCTTCAAAAATGGTCTTCAAACTGCAATGTTGCTTTAAGACTTTTCGATTTCACCGAAATTAAGTCCCGAAACCGTCAATTTCAAGTAGATTCTGCCAGGAAACTTGTAGTTTCGGTCAATTTGGGACCTCAATTTTTCCAACTAATTTAATTTCAATTGCAAATTAATTCAAGTTCAAATTCAAAGTTATGGGTGAAGTCGGGACTGGTTGCGCCCTGGCACTAAAAGCAAAAGGCCCTGAAAGTTGGAGTTTCGCTGAAATAGGAAGGTGAAACTTGATGTATCGCGAGTATTCCACCGGGGAAATTCTAATTTCTCCGAAATGTTGTAACTTTGGGGGCTTTTCATCGTGACTGTTGATATCAACTGTTGCTAATTTTATAGAACACCCCCGAGTTTCGGTCCGCTTTAAAAAAAAATGCAATTCGCGGAAATAAATAACGGAAACTGAGCAAAATAGGGATTTTTAGGGTTTAAAGTGTTGATTCGTGGCTAATATCGAGATCAAGTGCTCATTTTCCACTAAAATTAACAAAAACGTACACCAATTTGATGTATCTGAAGGAAACTTCGCAGCTAAATTAGATGGAATATGCCAACCCCAAATTCATAACGGCCCTTAATAGGCGGCTAAAATTGGAAAGACGCGTTTATGTGCTAATCTTGGGACAAGTACGCGGCAATGAGCTATGAAAAAGAGTATTCGCTGCTTAAAAGCGCTAATTCATGGCAAACAGCGAAAAAAATCACTAACTGGCGGCTACAAATTGAGAAAAACGCTAATATAATTTTGAAACAACAAATTTGCGTCTATGAAATTGATAAAAGCGGTGAATAATCGCTCAGCAGGCCTAGCCCGCCCACTTTCCGTGGAAAATCCGCTAATGTGAGGTTGAAACTGAGAGAAACTGCTAATTCCCATTTAAAATTGAGCGTCACGATACGAAGCTAAACTTTAGAAAAGCTCTAATTTACACACAAAAAAAGGAAGCTAAGTCGCACCTATAAATGAGAAAAAGCACTGATTTGCGGATACATTTGAGAAAATCCGCTGAGTCACAGCTAAATTTGAGAAAAAGCTAAACGGCTAAAGTTGACATGAAACGCTCATTCGCGAAAAACGGAAATTCGCGGGTCAATTTAAGAAAATCCGCTAATTCGCGGCTAAAATTGAGTAAACGTGCTTGTTCGGGGTTAAAATTATGTAAATGGGGTAATTTTCGACTGAAATTGAGGAATTTTCCGCGACCTAAAAACGAGAAAAAGCGCAAATTTACGGCTAAAACTAAGAAAACGCCTTTTAGCAAAGTAGTGGCTAAATATTTAAAAAGCCATAATTTAGCGCAAAGTAAAAATCACCAGCGGCCGCCTACAACTTTCTACCTCGCGAGCGCCCTGGTAGGTTTTGGTCCGCCGCTGCGGGGGTTAAGCATTTTGCGAATGGAACATTTTTTGTTTAGAGCTTTCTGTACCTCGAGATTTTTGTGTTTCAAGCGTTAATTTTGGTCAGCGGTTTTTGTCATTCGAGAATTTCGTGGTTCGCGCATTATGTGGTTTTGAGAATTTTGAGGTGGGACCTTTTTGTGTTTTGAGCATTTCACGGTTTGAGGATTTGGTGGTTTGAAAATGGTGGTGAAGGATGCCATTCCCTTGGATTTGGGCTAAAAAAAAAACAAACAAAAAAAACAAATTTCGTTGGTTCGGATCTTCCAAGCACCAAGTTTGGTGGATTTGCCTCCCCCAGACTACCGAGGAACTGGAGAGAATTTAAATTGTTAGTAGAAGCGCTTAAACTACGAGCGTTAGTGGATAAAGCATGCATAAATCTGTAGCCTACATTGTCTGTCTATATGGGGTATATTGGCAAAATCAATAATTTACGGCGCGTGACTTGACTTTCACTGGGTGAAATGGCTGGTTTTTTGTAGTTTCAGCGTAGGATTTGTGTTTAGCCCCAATACATATTTAAAAATGAATTACCTCTACAATTTTTTTTTTCGCCGATTGACCAATCCACTTTCTTTTTCTTTCAGAGCTCTTTTAAATCCACCAGAGTGAATGACGTCAGAGTGCCTAGCTGCGGAACGTATGTGTTCACCGGGGACATACTGTCTTTTGCCAATGTACCCACTTTCCAGTACACTTTCTATAAAAACGATTATGAAAACTCCTCCCCACCCTCACCACCAGAGTCTAAAAGACCTCGGTTAAACAACAATGAAGGGTAAGAACTTGAATTTGTTCACCACGTCAAATTGATACCCTCAAGACCCCTCACCACTCTCCGTTTCAGAATTACGAATCCTAGCGAGCTGGTAAAAATGGACGACCTCGCGGAAAAACTGTCGTCTTTAGAAGAGCAAAATGCGATATTAAGAACGGAAAATTCCTCTATGTGGAGGGAATTGAAGGAAATGAAAAACAAATTTAAAACACTTGAAGACGAACATGAGAAGAACACGAATGAATTTATTCTGAATCAAGTGGTCACCGAAGAGTTGAGGTCAGATTTAGCAAGCAGCACTCTTGAAATTGAGCTGCTAGCTGGTGAACGAGACAGACTGGTATGGATGAATTTATTGTTACATTTTTACGGGGTTTTTAACTGTTCAACTGTTGAAAGGCGATGGAGCTTGAAAAGTCCGCAGCCATTCCGAGAGCCGTAGGTATGGTGTGACTCATTGCTAATTTTGTTGGACCGGTCGTTTTGTGGGTGGATTTAGTTTGATTCTGGCGTTATTTGTCCCCTTAGATAATGATGGTGATGAAATACATCGCATGATGGTTCCTGAGATCGTCAACTCCCTGGAAATTGACGCTCTTCAACGTGATCTCATTCAAACGAAAGAAGAACTGAGGGAGGCGAATGCAAAAATCGAACTCCGTGACAACAAAGAGAAAGTTCTCGTCGACGCCTTAGAGAACATCATCGACCAAGAATTAATGTGCTGCATCTGTAGTGAAGTCATGTTTCAACCAGTTGTCATGAACTGTAAGCACACGGTGTGCCGACAATGTCTCGACCAGTGGAAAAGAAGCAAGAAAGAGTGCCCGGAGTGTCGAACGAAAATCAAAATGGAAACACAGCCTTTAATGTTCGACCGCTTGATAGATCGTGTCGCACCGCTACTGTCGGCGGATTTTTTGAGGAAACGAGAAGACGTGAAAAAAGAGCGACTGGCCCCACCGATTGTGGGTCTCCCAACGCCGGTCATTACCTCGAACCCGAGGGCGGCTGTGCCGGTACGGAGGACCTCCGGCCGCGGTCGACGATCGCGATCGACTCGGGGACGACAAGTTGGCGTACACACCGTAGGTGTGGTCGACTTGACACTAAGGTGACATAATTTGATTTGAATGCGCTCTGTCTGGTATTTTTTACACTTATAACTTAATAAAACGTGTCCTTAATTACTTTATCGTTTATACCCCAACTACCATATGGCCCACTTCGCCTCCTTGCTCCCTTTAAAAGAGGCTAACGCTCCTACAGACTTTTTTCTTTTTATGTCCTAATAAAGATCACTAAAAATACACATATAATTATTAAATTAGAAAATTGTCTTACCATTACTTACTTACACAGTAAATAAATACTTTGATAACAAAAATAAGAATGACTGAAACATTTGCAATCCCTAAAAAAGCTAAATTTTGGCGGCTACTTAAATTCAGGCTTTGGTACAGTGTAAATAAGGCTCGAAAAAAGCTATTTTGGGGGCAGGTCGCATACGAAGAACCCGTGAAAAGAGTACTCAAGTTTGTTCGGTAAAAACTTGAGCCACTGCCTTGCTGGTAAGTAGAAAAAGGTTCAATACGCTGCCCGTACAAAACAATACGTTTTTGACCGCCTGCTGATCTTTGTCCTTGTAGCAGTTACCGTTGAAAAACGTGTGACAGAATGGGATAATCGTCTAAATTCAATAAAAAGAAAAGCCCCCCCCCCCTGCTCAAATGCCTGTGGATAGGGCCGGATCAACCCGACAGCACCTAACAAAACGCGCATAGGCACCGCACGCGGAGTTTGAAAATTCCACGGGCGTACTTTTCAGGGGAGTGATCGCAGAATGGTCAGCCACGAACCCATCGCAACTCTACCCACCATTGAAAGGGTTCTTTCCATGATTCCGGCGTTTGCGTTTTGTCCCGCTTCAAATGCCATCGAATTTTTTCGACAACGACCTTTGGACCTCGTTGGCTCGCTCTGGACTCCGTAATCAACGACATGGCGAAACGCTCATTTTTACCCATATAATAAGAGGCGCTGATATGTGCCCACTTAGGTGCGTATGGGTTGGAGCCGAATGCATTCCGCAATTTACCTTTGCGCTGGGCCTCCATAAATTTCGTCCAGCTCAAACACTTTAATGAAAAATTGTCCTAAAAATATGTAACAATTTCGGGGGATTTTGGCGAAAATGACCAAAATTTGGACGAAACCACGTAATTCACGGTTATTCCGACACGGCGAAGCCGTAAATCAAGACTGATTTTCGTTCAGACGAACAAGGTTTTCCCTGTGATTCAGGAAGTGCGGTATCAGGGGTCGCTCGTCGCACGAATTTTCCCGTGGACGGCTCTCGACAGCCCCGAAGTCCGCTCTGATGGGAAGTCTATGAAAATCGGCTGTAACCAACGAAATCGTAAAATGCTCATTTTTGCAACCCCCCCCCCCCTAAAATTTGCTATTAGCTGTCGATTAAAAAAAGGGGGTCTTTTTTTACTTTCTGTATCGAACGGACGGATATTCGTTATACACATATTATGTCTTTTCGGGCGACGTAAAGAAGCTAAGTAAGTTACAAAGTAGGTTGTGTACATAGCAGCATGTGTTTAATTGGTTTAAAAGCTACACAAATCGCAAAATTTGTAGCTTTTGTACGTTTGGAGGGTCGCCCGAAAATACATTATCTCTATGGCTTCATGCTCCATCACTTCACTCGTTGGCTCCCCGAATCCCCCCTCCCTATTCCCTTTTTTTGTTTTTTTTTCTTCTTCTTTATCTTCTTCATTCGCACAGTGCACAGTTCACACGTGCTTGGAGTTGGAGTGGAGCTTGGTGCTTTCGGTTACGGTTAGTTTTAGTTTTCTTTTCGCTCTCCGCCTGAGTAACCCGGTATGTGCTAGTAGTACTCTCGATATTGCTTTTGTTAACAAGTTTTGGGCGCGTATCGTGGACACGGACAACAGATTTTTCAGTTAAACCCGGTTTTAATAAAGAATTCTTCGCACATTTTCACCTCTTTTGTCTACTTTTGGACGAACGACGGCACTGCGAGGTGAGTCTTCATTTTCGTTTTTATTATTGTTGAGGGAGACATCCTCGTCTAACCGCGTTCGTGAATTTATGCTCGTATCACGGAAACTCAGCTTGAAGATCTCAATAATGGATTTTGAGCGTAGCCGGTCTTTTTACGTGTGTGATTATAATACTAAACCGCAACACACGAATGAATCCTGAGTCTAGGTCTAGAGCAACGAATAACGAAGCTAAGGCTAGGGTTACTGTGAGATTCTGCCGCAATAATCCCACGGTTCAACACAGAAAATATAACGCGTTGAAAAGAAGATGTAACTTTTTGACTGAAACTTTATTAAAACCACTCTTAACTCACAACACGACTTCAAAAAAGTTTTCCTACGATCGTTCGTAAAGAAGGGTTCAGCGTGCGTAAAGAAGTTGTTTACGCACGCTGTGCAGTAAAGAGTGAAGATTGATGAAGGGGGAGTGGAACCGATCGATGGAATTAAAAAAAAGGAGGATTGTCACCTGATCATGTGGGATGACTACACCACAGTACTGAGAAAGTGAAGACCCGTTGTCAAACGCGTTCCCTTTGTTTTTTTTTCACTTTGATTGAAAACAAAATTAATTAAATAATTTTAAAGCACTCGTACGATCGTAGGAAAAATAGCGTACGATACTGAGGCGTAAAATTACAAACTCAAACGGATTACAAACTCGGCCGATTTATGGCACGAGACGCACGTCGCGCCTCGTTCGTAAAGAGCTTCTTTACGTATACGTATCGTAATGTACCTACTATAAAGTACCGACTAACCCCAAAACTCTGTTCGACACTCTGGGAAACAATAGCTTATCAAAATATAAAAACACCCGCTCAAAATTTGACTTTCCCTGACATTTCTCCCACCTGAGTTATCGAAATATAATGAGGTGACTCACAAATTCTCAAAAACAATGAAAATTTAAATTCACACATAACGTTTAAAAAATTTACTACAAATTCAATTTACTTGGTTTCTTGATTTGTCTTTTCCGTTTCGTGACGCAAGGCACTTCATCAGGTGCTTCTCGTCCGACAGTTGAGAGTCGGGACTTTTGGTAGCCTCAGAAACGAGTTCCGGACATCGGGGCTAACTTTTTTTATGTAGGTATAGGTTACACAAGGGTTACCTTATCACGATTTGCATAGATTGCATGGGAGGGCTGGGTAGATAACAGTTCATCTAAATATAACCTCTTTAGCCCCGATGTCGGCTTCCCTCAGAAACGAGACGTTTTCCAACAGCGTAGATGGCGACATCATCTTCTGCATCAAGTTCGAGGGGGTAGATGATGAGCATCTAGATCGTTTCATGTCACTACGCTTCCTAGCGTCGCCCCTTCTAACCTTTTTCTTTTTCCTGGGACCTCCAACTTTTTTCATCATTGTTTTTTAAAAAATTAATAGGGGTATTCCAGCTCCCTGTATTATTTCTAACGTGTCAATTACTAAGAGTAAAAGTCAAAAATTAGCCATTTTCCGTTCTTGCACTCAGCTTGACGGCCTGCCTCTACTCTTCTGTTCTCAAGAGTATAAGTCACGAAAAAAACCGAATTCCTATTCCTAAGGGGACTTGTACCTAACAGTATAGTTTGGCTTTATTTAAATTGTTTTAACCATTAAGAGAGTAGCATGCATTTTTTCCCCTGTTGACTTAAAGAGAATCGGATTACCTACTGTCATAAAATTGTGCTGACTACTCTGTTGATCAATGATCTAAGTCACTCTCTAAACACTTTTCTAGCTGGAGCTTTGAAAAGGTTGGAACGCTCTCTTGAAAACTTCAATTTTTTAACTTATACTCTTAGTAACTGACGCGTTAAATTTATCTGTGCTCGCCGGGGTTCGTCAACATTCTTACTGTTTGTAATTTCGAAATTGCGTAGTCAGATGTTTGTTGCCAGGGAAATCAAGTTTCGAATGAATGAGTTTAAAATATGCGATTAATCCCTCCCTCTTATTTTACATGGTGTTGAAAACAAAACCTCAGCAAGGGCTGAGCAATTTTTTGAGTTTTACAGCGGGGTCATTGACAAAGTGATTCTACTTTCGATTTCCCTAAATTGCAATAACTTATTTTTAAAATGGCACTTCGAAGAAGTTTTCCTGAAGTTTGGGTTGTTCTGCGAGGTGATTTTGTATGCACAAGTACTGGTTCACTTGTCTACAAAAATTAAAAATCTCATGAATGCCCAATTTTGAGCTGCTGTAGTATGGTCACGAAAAGTAACAATATTGTTTCGAAAATTGCCACCCCTAACAGAAAAAAGGGTGCTCTTTTTGAATCTTGCGCCAGAATTTGCCAAAAATTCGCTTGCAATGACCAAATCGCATTTTACCACAAAAAGTGACTTAATGCCTTTAAAAACTCACAGTTGGAAGAATATAACGTTTTGGAATTTGGACCATGGTGTATTTTTCGTCTATTCGATCGCAAATCAGGTCTACTTTCACTCATTTTATTATTATTATTATTATTATTATTCTCTTAAGGAGGGGTTTCAGGAGTGTTTCCTCGACCCCTTCCCAGTCCCCCTCGCCTAAACTTCGCACATAAATTTTGGCTCCATTTCTACATGAATATTCGATTTCAAAGTCTAATTAGAGCATTTCATTCTGAAAATGCACTATTGGTCTCGTCGTGATGGTGGCAAACGTGGGTCATGTCATGTTCTTTTCACGTTTCAGAACCTCTAGAACACGAATTCAGTGGTCTCCAGGATTCATATATATATATATATACGTATATATTTATAATATTATGGCCGATTTCTTGTTAGCACGATAACTCTCGAAGAAATCAATTTAGCGGAACGCGCTTTGGCACGAAAATCAGTAGTCATAAGACCCCGGTCGGTATTGCATTTGGGCCAAATCGGTCGAGGTGGAGGGGTTGAAATGGTCAAAAAATCACTATAAATCACCAGTTGATTCTAGAAGCATCATATTCAGTACGTATACTCCATGTTAGAGTAGCCTTTGATTCCCATTTTAATTTTTTGAAAAAGTCGTAGGGGAGGGGGTGTTGCGTGTGGTCTTGTTCACACGCTGTCACGGAAGCGGTCACGGAACGCGCTTTGGCGTTGATTCTAGAAGCATTAAGGTAAAGGCACCAAATGCTGGTAGTTATAGCTGGTTTTCGAAAGTTTTTCCACATATTCTCAAACTTCAATGCTTTCTGCAACTTTCAATAACCTGAAAAGTATCAACAACGCGCATTAAATAATTTTTATTGATTTAACAAAATTTTAATTTTTTCCCCCTAAAGCTGACCCTTTTTGGAGGGTCAGCCCCTAAAGCTGGCCAGGCTAGAACCTAATCCTGACCCCCTAACATTATGCTGACCCCTCCCAGATCCTAATCCTGACCCGTTGTTTGGGAATTACTTAATGAATAAATCATAAACTTGATAGTTCCAATTCAGTCTATTTATTTTCAATCAGTACAGGTACTGAACATTAGAATATAAAGTTTTCTGGTAATAAGTTGTAAAACTTGCTAAAATAACAACACCAATACCTACTTAGTAGCAAAAAGAATAATATCAAATTAAGTTTAAAGTTTTATCGCAGGTTTTATCACATTACTTTGTTAACTTGCAAAATATCAGAAAAAATTGATTTGTGCTCAGTCTCAAAATATTGCCATTTGTTCAAATGAAAAATAAAAACAATTTATTTAAAAAGTAGGTTGGTAAGTAAGTACGTTGGTACTCAAGTAGAACTGACTTATCTATGGAGCGGACAGGTACTTAAGTACTTCGACTCTTTACTCACTAGTCTCACATTAATTTAAACTGTTTGAGATCAACAGGAAAGAATAGTCCATTCCTTCCCGAATCAGTTGGACTAGGGAGTTTGCATAGAATGTCGTTGTAATGGACGCTCGACTCGTCTTTAGCTGCGGGAAAAATGAAAAATTTCCCGTGTTTCCTGAGAAACATGGCATGAAAATCTTTTTTTCCGTACACTTTGATTATTTTCCCAGCATAAACAACGGCTCTTTTTCTTGTTAAAAATTTGACTAGAACGAAATCGCCAACGCATAGTGTTTCGTTGTCTTTTATTGGCGAGGGAGTCGGGAGGTTGCTCGTTACTTCTTCCTCATCAGTAAGATTTTCCTCGATCCTAGTCTGAAAAAGCGAAACAACAATAAGTATAAGTTTTGACGAAGTGGACCAACATGAGTGTTAGTAAGTATGGTAGGTAAAAATTTGGGAAACATGAGACAGATAAATTTGCAAGGAAGCTCCTTCAAAATAACTCACTGATAATTTGGTGGCTACGTTTTCTTTTCTTTTCTGGATTTTGGCTCGCTTCAACTCCTTCTGTTTCTCAATGTCTTCTCTTTCCTTTTGCTTTTTGATGTGGTAGTCGACGCAGGCATCCGAGGTGATTGCAGATGGCACCTTTTCTTTACTTCTTTTGTTCGTTGAAGGCATTGGTTTTGGCCAGAACAAAGCTTTTTTGAAGGGCGAAGGAATGATTTTACCTGATGGAGTTGTTACAACTGTGGAAGGCTGAGCAGTTGGAGTCAAAGGGCCAGGTATCTGATTGATCTCTTCATCATTTCGCGGATCATTTTCATGTTCAACGCGATGTGGGACGGTATGCTGCAGAGGAGATGACTGACCCAAAGAAGTTATATTTGACTTGTGCAGAGAGTCTTCTTGAACTATCTCATTACAGATATGGAAGGAAGCATCAGCAGCTGATGGAGATGGAATCCACGGATCGTCTCTAGTGATGATTCCATCTTCGTCCAAAATTTCGAGAATTTCATGATGGATTTCATTAGCAAAGGTGTTTTCATCCTTGTCAGTTTGTGACGACAGCTTAGGCATCTGCTGATCTCCTTGAACACCTTTACCTCGAACAGAGTTCCACAGTTCAAAGAGGGAAGTTTCTGCTGGGTCCCCATCCCATGATGGTAGCTCATATCTTTGGAACAACAAAAGTTTTTGTGGTCCTATCAACTTTTCCAGTATTCCAAGCTCATCACTGGATAACTGAGCGTCGTCACTGCTGGCGCAGCTGCGAGTTGGTGTTATTTGTTCTTCTTCTGGGGGAGTAAGGAATTTTGTACTGTCAATTGCACAGGCGTCGAAAGGGTACAGCCCACATTTCCTAAACCCATTTTTCACTACATCAGGGGAAACAGAACCATCGATTGCACGATGTAGCAGAGGGGCAAACTATTGCTTCGAAACTGGTCTTCCAGTCGACAACCTGTGATTAGTGATGTGCTTGTTACAGGAGGCCTTCAAAGTTTTGAAAATGCTGACGTCACATGGCTGCAGAATGTGAGTGGCATTCGGGTAAAGCGCAATAAGTTCAATACCTTTTTCCCTGCAGTACATGCTGAGGTGGTAGGACATGTGGCTGACATGACCATCAAGGAAAAGAACGATTGGGAGTGTAATTTCGTTTTTGCTCAGCCATGGCACAACGACATTTGTTATATACTCGAAAAATGTTTCAGCAGTCATCCATCCATTGTCGCTTAACCCTATCCCCCAACCTTTAGGGCATGATTTAGATATTGTGTAAGGCACTCTTTTATATGAAAAAACAATCATGGGAGGGGCTAGAGTTCCGGCAGCATTCACGCAAATAAGTACAGTGTTATTTTCTTTTTCGCTCCCACACTTTTGGTACACATTTTTGGAACCTCTAGCAATCAGCACTTTGCGCCCTTTTGGGTTTAAGAAGAAGGCTGCCTTGTCAGCATTGAATATCCTACTTGGGTCCTTCATAGCAGCGGAGATTTGCTCTTTGGACTCAATGTACGAACCCACTTCAGAAAACCATTTTTCAATTTGAGATGGTTGTAATGCGCAGAATCAAAAGGAAAATACTCACACAAAAAAGCAATAAAAAGGAGAAGAATTCGCTTAAAGCCTCCAAAATTTGAAACAAAATTTCCCTCTCAAACGATCTCGCTGTAAAACGGAAGAAATCATAATTAAGAAGAGCCATTTTACACAAAACGAAGAATCAAATGGAAAATACTCACACATAAAAATAATAAAAAGGAGAAGAATTCGCTTGAAGCCCCGAGATTTGAAGTAAAATTTTCCTCTTAAACGATCTCGCTGTAAAACGGGAAAAATTAAAAAATCACTAAAGGACCTGTTGAGTTGATTTGCTTGCACAAATCTGACGTTGACAGAAGGGTGAGCTATCATTAAACGTATGCTACGGTAGTTTTGAACAATACTAGCTCTCACAAAAGAAAAAGATAGCAAAAAAAACAAAGCTCGGTGGCTTGCTTCAGGTGTTAAGACTTCCGATTACCTTCTAAACACTACATGCATTTAAGGCCCGTTCACAAACTGTATGTTTGTGTTGTGTGGTGTCTATGCAACCTATAAAAATGCATCACTTTTCGAGGGAAACAATTTGTTTGGTTGCATAGAATCCACACAACGCGAACATAGAGCTTGTGAACGGGCCTTTAACTCAATCAGAAAAAGCATCACATCAACTTACCGATAAAAGAAGCCGGTCATCCGATCTCGAACAAGAAATGATGAAGCCGCCAGGCTATAACGAATAATGAAGTGAACAATTCACCCAAGCCAAGAAAGTATGAAACGTGCTCCGGGGACAAGGTATATAGACTACAGAGGTATGCTCCTAACTTTTTAGCCAATCATAATCATTCGCGCAATGGCGTCATGGGGTTAGATCCATTTAAATCAGACGGTAGGTATTTCATTAAAATATCACCGTCAGTATTCGTTACCAGGAAGAAATCCAAAATTTACATTTGTAAGTGACTGGAATCACTGCTAAAACTTGGGGAACAGGCCTCGACACGTGAGCGGAACGACTTTACACGGAATGACTTTACGTTAAAAATTGTTGGGAACAAGTTTACAAAAAAGTAGCGGCTGGAACGAGCTTTCATGCGCCCGATCAATGAAATATGAACATGACTTTCGGTCATAAAATAGGTGTGGGAGTATTATAATTGCAAGGTATGCTTCCTTACAATTAAACAATGAAATAATAATTCAACACTTTGAATTACTTACCCCACCGATACTAAGGCTACTATATAACCCGAGTACGGAAACACGCGATAACCGCCATATTTGGTCCCTTCGGTCGGTATCACTCGGGTCTTGATAAGTGTTTTCTCTTCCACACGTCTCCTGATTGACTCTCTTCAGTTCTCAAAACTCATACCATCTGATTTCTTTTTTTTTTAAACAGCTTCATTCTTCTTTTTCATTATTATTATTAAATGGAATGACTTCACAAGCGATAAAAAGGCTGAGGGACCAAATATGGCGGTTATCGCGTGTTTCCGTACCTGGGTTCTAAAGATTCTCTACCGATACGAGAGGTGATGTAAATCCAAAGAAATTCCTAACAGTAGTCTGGTTTCGGGTAAAACAATCACTATATTATTAAAAATAGGCTATAACAAAGCTATGCAAATATAGTAGGCTGGGTGAATGTGATGAACAAGGCAAAAACAAACCAAGCAAGACTAAAAAACACAGTGACAGAAAGGGCCCACGAGTGCGATAACATCACAATTTTATAAGAACCTCTCACCTCATCTCAAGTCTAACCCGGGTGACGTAACGGTTGCCAAGGGGTAGCCCCTAGATACGAGCATACCTCTGTAGTCTATATACCTTGCTCCGGGGAAAGGAAAAGGCTGATCTTTATCACTTTCAGATAAAGCTCCTGCACGGAAAATGCGCGCGCTTTTATTACTGCGTCATCGGTCCAAAGCTCATCAGTGAATGAGTTTGAGAAGCAAAGATTTTTCAAGTCGTGTACTTTATACCTACCCACCAAGGGGTAGCAGTGCGAAAATAATTCTCAATTATCTAATAAAAATATCTTAATAAACTTTCCCTTGCATGAACTTCAACAGTTGAATGAAACATAGTGAAAAATGCAAAAATAATACCGCCAAAATATTACAGCCAATATTGTATCATAATAATGTCAAAATGTTTTGAAAAAAAAAAAATGTAACATCTTACTGTACAATATTGTAACAATATTTTTGAAATATCCCATGTTGGAGGAATCTTGCTGTAATAAGTTTAAATATTTCAGAAACATAGTTAAAATATTATCATGTTACTTGGGAAGTGTAAAAATAGCGTTCATCTAGTTCATCTTAGCGCTCTAAAATTCGACTCAATAATTTAATATAACGAAAGCCCTGGGTTCCATTGAGATTTATCGAAAACTTTGATGGGGGAGGGTTAAATGGGGGATGAAATTTAAAAAAAAACGCTTAAATTCACACGTTTAGGTATTATAAAATACGGCACAAAAATTTAATATTGTAACACGGACGCGTGTTACATTGTTCAAGGGACGCGTATGACTTAAAAGTCTGTTCTACTTGCTTACCTGTGGGTCGGAAATGGAACGGGCAGATAAAAGAAGATGGGCTTCATATACATAAAAAAGAAAGATCAGATCGTTTATTTTTTTAAAAAAATAATTGAAATACAAAAAAAACAATAGGTATCAAAAGGGAAGTATCAATCTGATAGTATATTATTAGGTTCAATAACAAGAATGCAATTTATTTACAACATGAATATAAAAGGACTCTACGTTCGAGCCTCTTACTAGGATAATTTGAATTACAAATTGAAAGCATCAATGCGCTATCACTGATTTGAAGAAAATAGGAACGGGGTCAGTTAGGAACTCGAATACGCCTTCTCGTGACGGAGAAACCTTACCCTCAAGTAGGGTTTTTGAGATTCGGTGATCGTTCGAAGCTTAGAGTAACAATAAACAGAGCTCGTAGGGCTGCGCCTGCGCGTGCATGAAAAAAGTGAAGCAAACCCCTTAGTCACGTGACTTCCCAAGTAGCAATGAAACGTTTAAAAAACATTTTACTAAAACTTTTATACAAGTTTGCTCAAACATTTGAAAAAAGTTTTTTTAAATATTTTGTTGGCCGTTTTGTCATTTGGTTATGAAACTTTTAAAAAACATTTTATAAAGTTTTTAATATGTTTTTTCATCAAAAGTTTAATAAATGTATAAAAAACGTAAAAAAAGGTTTCAGGAAAAATATTAATTAAATGTTTAAAATATGTTTTCGGGCCTGGGATTTATTCGCGATACATACGGGAGGATGGACTAAACTCTACTATAGAGTTTTTTGTTCAAAACAGTCAAATTATCTGCTGACCCCTGCCTAAAATTGGCAGTGTGCAATCAGTTTGGACATATTTTTGAACGAAAAACTCACTCGCATAAAAGGGGCTTACGATCCAGAAGAAATCAATGAAATCATGAGATATCTAACTGTCGGTTTCGACTGCTGAAAATCAATTTATAGTCTGGGCCTTCAACGAATGCTAAAGTCAGTGATAAATTCCATGGTGAGTAAACTGTGAAATAGGACCAACTGTGCTTAAAAATAAAAGTTGAAAAAGCGTAAAAATATATTTAAAACGAAATAAGTATTTAAAAATTAAAAAAAAATCAAACTATCATTGTTGATTGTTGTGTGTCAAACTCTTCTCGTTCGCAGTCTTTTTTCGGTCGCTTACTTGCTCTGGAAACAATAAAGAGATTCCACAATTTTTTTCACGGTATAACATATTATGTGAATGAAATGCGTGTGCGAATTCCAATACTTACACGTGGATTCGCTGCGTGGCTTGTGCGAGCCACTGCATCGATGCCGCCTTAATTTGTTGCATCTCTGCACTAGGAATTTTTGTCTTTACTGTTTCTACAACCAAAAGACAAATAAACATAGGACCTTTTTCTCTTTATCGTTTCAACTCACATACCTGTCAACACTTTGACTAAAAATAAATCGGAAGCCGATTTTTTTCCTTTTTGCCCCTTCCAGCTCAATTTTTGGCAAATTTCATCAGAAAATAATTTTTTCCAAATGCTTGTGGTGATTTTAGCTACAGTGGACCCTTCCACAGCAAACACTAGTTGGCGAACCTGGAGATCAAGGATGACAAAATTAGCGAATGTTCGATATTTCCAAATATAGTGTGAGGCGACCCGCATAAATCAAGAAAATCTTTGAATATATTTTCGCGATTTATTTTGGTCGGGCTGGGGCACGCCATTTAGGATAACCGTATCCTAAGCTCAAGAAAAGTCGGTATTTCATCAATGTGTTACCACTATACCTACCAAGTTATCAAAAAAAGCCTTTTCATCTCTCAATTTAGTTTCGATTTCGTCCAGACTCTGCAAGGTTTTTATTTTAGGAAAATCATCAATGTTTCCACGGGGTTTTTCATCAATCCCCATGTTATTAGAGGAGACTTTTAGGGCTGCTTTGATTTTGTTTATATCAGCTAGAAAAAAGGACAGATTTGTGATGAGTTTTGTGTACATTTTTTTTTTTTTTTACCAATGAAATCATGCAAGTTGAAGCAAGTTTGTCAAATAGATCTAACTTCATGGAGGAATACGTTTCAAATCATAACTTGGGTTCATAAACTTGAGCCAGCACATGCAATTTACTCGAGAAACTGGTTCAAAAAGGCCAAAGAAACTTATGATGTTTGACTTCGACAGGAGACTTCATCGCATGATCGCAGCTTAATTAATTGTCATGAAAAATATTTCCAACTGTTGCTATTGGCAACTAACAAGTTGCCAACCTAGCAGAATTTATACAGACAACACGCTAGCCACATATCGTCGCTTAAGCTGCAACATATAGCATAATTAAGTCGATTTTGCTAAGTTTTCAGGATAAACAAAAATATACGGTCAAAAAAGCAGATTTATCAAGAATTTGTCGGCAAATATGGAAAAAAAGCTTGCTAAATTGGGAAACTCCTTTCCACGGGGCCTTCATTCTACGGGGGTTTCGGGGGTGGGTCAGGTTGTGTCATGTTAGATAAGGGCTTCCTGTATGCTTATGTTGACATTACTGACGAAACTGAAACAATACATATAGCGGATATATCGCTAAAATAACTTCGCCATTCAATCCAGCAGGGAATTTTACACCTACACCGTATTTCAACTCATAACGACGAAAAATCGACTTACGCTATTGCAGCTTAAGCGACGACATGTAACATCAATGAAGCTGGGGAAACCGCTTTTTTTACGAGCACTTTCCGCCAGCCATGGGAATCAAAGTAAAATTTTAAAATCTTAGCCCTTAGAAGGGCGCATGTTATGCGCCCGTAGAATAGAATGTCGGGGGAGGAGGTAGAGGTTTCATGAACCAACAGAATACTCACACGAAATTGCGCACAACTGCCGTCCAATTGATGAAAGGGTGGGTCCACCCTTTTCAAACGAGCACCGATGGCGCTTGCTTTTGAACCCGCAAGCTCGTGGAGTTGAAAGCTATACAAAAATACGAGTGTAAGTAAAAATAGAACGATCCGCGAGCTGTCAAGGTAGAAAAAAGAATAACCTTTTCAGCGGATTCAGGTCCAGGTAGTACAATTGGTGGTGGTAGTACAAAGCTGCCACTCGAATAGGTTGCCTGAATAAAAGAGAGTAATATCAATGGTTGAAAATCGATCCGGCAGCGGGCGTTCTATGACAAGGTTAGTAAACTACAGAAGTAGTGCCATCGGCAAGAGGATATTCCCTCAAATAACGCATCTCCCGAAAGTAGTACTTCAGTAGAAAAACTTTTACACAGTGAAACACACATCAATAAAGCTAAAGTGAGGCATGGGGCCTTATTCTGAACGGTCGGGCAAAAATGCCGCAAGCGGGATCCAAGGACGCCGAATAAGAAATAACATCATCCTCCATATCAACCGCTTTTTGCGGCATTTTCACACGGGTTCGTAATACGGCCCCTGGAGGGATGGTACCGAGTGACGTTTTTCAGTTATTGCACTTCCCATAGTCTGTCCACTTAGTCATGGACTCTCGAATGTGTTGATTCGTTTCGATTTGTTCACTCCCACCAAAAATACAGGGTGGAAGGGTATAAGTGTAAAGAAAAAAATTGGGTTAAATTAGACCACATTTGCGATCGAAAACACCCCATAACCCATGGTCCGAAAATCAAAACCCTTCGAGATAAGATTTTTCTAGCATATTTTTAGGATAACATAATTTTCCTGGGGCCTCATTCCGAGCAGTCGGGAAAAAATGCCGCAAGCGGGATCCAAGGACTCTGAATAAGAAATAACATTATCCCGCCATAGCAACTACACTTGCGGCATTTTCCCCAATGTTTCTGAATAGGGCCCCTGGGGGTCAACCATGAGCTAGCGTTAAAACATTAACGCAAGCGGTAACTAAGCACGCTCTATCACAAATAATCTTATAACGCCATAGATACCGCGTTTTGACGGTATTTTTACGCTAGCTCATGGTTGACCCCCTGGACTAAATGCGAGTAACTCTCTTCCCAGCTGACATTCTACAACTTTTGACGATGGATTCGGGAAGAACACACTCTTTCCTGTCAGGACTATCTATTTTCGTCAAAAAATAACTGTTTCTGTGTCCTCGGCAGCTCCTCAGTTTTGCGAAACAGGAATTTTCATACAGAAAAAAAGGAGAGACGTTCACGTCGCGTAAAGATTACTTTATTACGGGACCGGTTTCAGCTGCTGCCAGCCATCTTCAACCATTATAAACATAAAACAATAAATAATTAGCTAAAAGCCATACCCCTTCAAAAAACAAAGGCAAGGCTTCCGGAACCGTGAACCAAGAATAAATAATCTCTCTTGGTCAGCAGGAATTTTCATTTTTTCAATGAAAGTCAATCACCACTTGTCCATACTAAATCTCAGCCTATCGACTTTCAATGGATCAGAAAAAATTCTTCAACGTGTCCCTTTCAAAATTACTCATGAGCATTTGTTTAATTAAATTGGCGATTTTTCGGCAGAAATGACAGTATTTTAGAAAAAAGAGTGATTTTTCTATTCAAAATCGCTTGTTTTGACCTGTAAATTCAAGCAATCCCTGCGAATTTCAACATGCTCAGCGTCATGAAAACCTCACCCGAAGTGGTCCATTAAATGTAACTGACTGTGAACTTCTACCAGAGTATCAAAAAACTGTCGCTCCGGCAGCTGGCTGTCGAATAAAGTGTAATTCACTACTACGAAGTACGACGTTTTCAGTTAATTTGCGATTATGCGACAAAAATTTTCCACGTGGTGTGACTATTTACTTTTATTTAACAATTTCTGCCAAATAAGCGCTAATTTACTGAAATTCGTAGTAGTGAAATGCACTCAATTCGACAGCGACGACAGCCAGCTGCCGAAACGATATCTTTTGGTGCTTAGGTGAGCGTTAACATTCAGTTACAATCCAAGGACCGCTTCAGATGATGTTTTAATTCTTTTTCGCATGTTGAAATTCTTGAATTTACAGGTCAAAACAAGCGACTTTGAATAGAAAAATCACTCTTTTTTCTATAAAAAAAATGTCATTTCAGCCGAAAAATCGCCAATTAATTAAACAAATGCTCATGAGTAATTTTGAAAGGGGCACGTTGAAGAAGTTTTTCTGATCCATCGAAAGTCGATAGGCGGAGATTTAGTATGGACAAGTGGTGATTGTCTTTCATTGAACAAATAAAAATTCCTGTTTCGCAAAACTTTGAGGAGCTGCCGAGGCCACAGAAATAGTTATTTTTTGATGAAAATAGATAGTCCTGACAGGAAAGAGTGTGCTCTTCCCAAATCCATAGTCAAAATTTGTAGAATGTCAGCTGGGAAGCGAGTTACTCGCATTTTTTCCAGGAAAATGATGTTATCCTAAAAAGATACTAGAAAAATCATGTGTCGAAGGGTTTTGATTTCCGGACCATGGGTTATGGGGTGTTTTCGATAGCAAATAAGGTCTAATTTTACCTAATTTTTTTTCTTTACACTTATACCCTTCCACCCTGCATTAAAGAACTCAACAACAGACTTTTACTACGGGCACTATGGTTACATATGGACGCTACACTGTGATCATTTTTTTGTTCCAAAATTATTCCCGGTGGGTTAATTTTAGTTGAAAGGGCAAAGGGGAAACTCATTCCACTTAATTCAAAGGCGAGATTCCATCCCTAAGTGAACAGACTATAGTAATCTTGAGTCTATGAAATGCACTAAAAAGAGCAATAATAGAATAATTTTACCTGAAAAGGTTCAGAAAGTGGAGAAATATCGGGGCTGAGGCCTCCATACCCATCATTTTTGTAAGCAGCCTGAAATACACGGTTAGATGAGAGGTTGAAAAGAAAGCAATAAGATTTTTGACAAAAGTACAACCGTAACTTTTCTGGGGCTTCTCCTGGGTAGCATTCGGTCACCAAAGTCGGTCGTTTTAGGAGGGAGTTTTGGGATCTCCAATAAAGCAGCTGGAGCGATCTGATTAGGCCCCTCGCTTTCATTTTCATCGGAGCTTTCGGGAGAAGGCAGTGGTCTTATTTTATCCTGCAAAACAGAGTTAGTTATTCACTTTCTAAACATTCTGGTAGTCTCAAGTTTCTTCAACATTCAACTCCGGAGAAAATGGGAATAGACGCCGCCTTTCTCGTCTGCCTCGCCCCCTTTCCTCCTTATCAGAATCGATGAATTTTTTTTCCTTCGTCAAACTGACGATTTCCTTAAGACCCTTATCGAAATTTTCTGAAAAATAGAAACAACCAATACCAATACCAAACAATAAATAAGTAATAACATGAATAAATAAGAAAAATGCACTATGAACTCACCAATGCTTCTCTTGATGATACGAGAAGGTATCGTGTCCCATCCTGTTTCTGGCTGAGCGCAATTCCTCGCCAGAGCCTTAATTTTATTAACCCTCGCACAAGGGTAGAAAATTGAGTTTTCAGAGTTTAGCCATGTTTCAGGAACCACGTCGAACTCTTTCGTCTCATCGACGAAAACTATGGCCCACATTTGTCTGTCAAGAAAATATTGGCTCAATTATTCACCTACTTCAGATTTGAATGGGCTCTTTTTAACTTACTTTCAGCTTGTGGCCCATGCTCTTACATTCTTAGCTACAATCTTATACTTATAGCGTTTTCTATTTGCATAAAATTCCGCTCTGAAGTCGAGCATTTCCACCCGTCTTCTCTGAATTATACCATATGGTATCAGAGAAGACGGGTGGAAATGCTCGGCTCCAGAGCGGAATTTTACGTAAATAGAAAACGCCATTTTAGTCTACGATATAACATTTTATATTTAACCTAACCTAACCAATACTTTTTGTGGAAGAAGCTAGAAAATAAGTTATGAGGAATGATGTAAAGGATACAACACAGAACCTTTAACAGACTGAAAGCAACAATATTTGCAATTAACGTCTTTGATTCTCCAAGTTTTCATATCAGACTTCTTTCTTCCGACAAATATTCCAAGTCTACTGCTCTCGCATGGACTGAGGAAAAAATTGTCCAAACCCTGAAACTCTCGACCAACCACCATGAAATCCTCCGAGTCCTTGGAATACGCAATATTTTCTACTAGAACGATACTATTCCCGATTTTACAGCAATTATTTGGACTTTTTATTGAAATCTCAAAATTGGAAAACACCAACTTTTCGTACTGAGGCCCACTACATTCGTAAGTTAAGGGACCACTCTGATGCTCCTTACGTAACTGGAATCCACTTTCACCATGTTTTATACAGCCCCGAAACATTATTGAAGGTGGTTCTTCTTCGGGAAAATTTTCACCAAGTGAAAACATTTCTCCTAATCGATTGCCTATTTGCTCAAAAGGCTTATTAGGGCTTCTTAAAACACGCTTAAAGTACTTCAGAAAATTTTCGAATTGAAATGCAGATAAGTCATCAAGAGAAAAATCTGGTATCAATTCACTGAAAAAGTCGACGTCTTCCACCAAATGAATTAAACTATGAAAATTGTGGGTGATGAACTGTGGACCATACAATTCACTGAATGAACGAACAAAATATATCAGCAATTCTCTAGCATATTGCCTTAATCCTACGTTGGAACATTTTGAAGGTGAAATTAGAATTACTAAAGCTACGTGTAGGGTTAGGAAATGTTTGTACTTTACAGGAGGTAAAATGTCAATTAACACCAAAGGGCCAAGGTAGAGCAGAAAAGTTCTGTACTCAGTTGCTTTCCACCGTGGAAGATGTTTTGTACCTCTTGACCGGCGCGCAAATTCTTTAGGCCCCAAGTAGCAAGAAAAGGTTTGAAAAACATTTTTTAAAACGTTTAATTTTACTTTTTTCAAACATTTGAAAATAGTCAAATTAAACATTTTGTTGGCCGTTTTTCAAATCCGAAAACATGTTTTTATAAAAGGTTTTTTTGATCTTTTAAAAACCTTTGATTTATTATTTAATAAACGTTTAATTGACGTTTAGTTGACGTTTAATTAACGTTTAATTGTAGTTTAATTATCGTTTAATTAACGTCTAATTATCTTTTAATTAACGTTTAATTGTCTTTTAAATAACGTTTAATCAAATTTTAAAAAGTGTTACAAATATATTTCATTACATATTCAAAAAAGGTCATGTTCAGTCTGAAAAAAAAGCAAATGTGGTTAAGAACGATTGAAAAACAAATTTAATGAGTTTTTCTTCTTCATAATTAAGCTGAAAACTGAATGTGAAGTCCACAGGTGCCCGACGTCATTTTTGATTTTGGAAATTAATGGTCCGATGAAGCAGCTGGCTGATCTTTCATGTGTCGCTTTTGAGACCTGGAAATTATGTTATTTTATTAGTCACTTTTCTATAACCTGGAGTTTGCGAGTTCCATTCTGTGTACACCAGGTTCCACGGGACTGGCCACTTTGCTCTTTCAATACAGGTATACCTATTGGCGATTGCAGCTAAGGTAGACGAAATCTTATGCCTTCCCTGAGAAATTCTGAAACCGGTACTCCTGATTCCTAAGTTGAAAAACTCCTCTCTCCTTGTCGGCTGTTTTTTATAAAGTTGGCAATTCTTCCCTTCTTTTTCTTGAACTTTTTCAGCCTTTTTTATTTTATTTTTTATGGATGCATTTCGGGCCCTACCCGGAACCCCTCTTCAGCATGCTCGACGCTAGCATAGCACCCAACTACTCCTGCCTCACTTTTCCATAATTTTTCTTATAAAAAAGTGACCGAGTCGTGCAATTCTTACAAAAATGTGAAGTAAAAGTGAAGGCGAATACCGGTTTCAAACCTAGACGCTAGCGCTCAAGTGATAGATACAATCGACAATAGACCGTCAATACTCTGATGAACCGTCAGTGGTTTCATATTTAATGGATTAATTTGTTCACTCTCTCCAAAGAAACAAGTAAAAAACGCCCAAAATCTTTTGAGCAAGGTGATAGTTTGACGATTTCATTTCATTATTTATTTTTTTGAGACTAGTGCTATTTCACGATCAGAACTAAATTTCAACACATTGTTGAATATTCCATGTTTTTACAGTTCTTCTCAACGAGCTGCTTTTGGTAGATTAAATAGAAGGGGGAAGCTCATTCAACGATTAACAAGAGTGGGCGAGAGTTCGTCAGAGTGTGGACTGTTCAGTTATAATGAAGTGATTTTTACAACTAGACCGGTATCATTCGAGAGCAGACTGTCACAGACCAGAATCCTTTTCTTTATACTCACGTGACTATCCTTTGGGTCGATTGTGCCAACCATTGCATAGACGCGCCTTTCAATTCTGCGTACTCAAAGTTGGGGATTTTTTTTTTAATACTTCTGCAATCAAATGGAGAAAATTACATCATCATTCGGTGACCACTCGTATTTCAAGTTCATCAATAGATTACCTGCCATCACTATGACCAAATTCAAATTTTTGTCAGGACGTTTTCCCTTTTGACCATGACAACTCAATTTCTGAGTTAACTGGTCGTGGCAGGTGGCCTTCCACATGTACGTTGAACAATTTGCTACAGCTGTCCCCTCTGTAGCAAAAGCCAAGAAAGTAACCTGCATTTAACAGGCAGTAATACAATAATAATTAATTAGTATTGCTCCCTCGAAAATTTCACGTTGGGACTGGAAGACAATCCTACTGACACGGCATCATCACGGACTGCATTTTCAAACAGTCTTATATTTCCGTTACAAAAAAAAAAAAAACACAGATGTTAAAAACAGCATTTCATCCAGAATGAGTAGGTGAAGGGGTGAAATTACTTGAATTCAAAGAAATACTTCTTTACGGTGTGAAACGATTGTGATTCACGGAGTAATTAAATGAGTACATACCTCTCTTAAAATTATTATTCAGAAGTAAGAGATACTAAAACTTACTTACCAAATTACGACTGACTGCAGTACGAAAGAGTATTTAATAACAAAAAATCACGCAGAATAACAAGAACGAACAAACAAAGTCTCCGTGTGCTCTACTAGCTGAATGCTGAACTCGAGGTCGAAGTAGCAAGAGAAGAGGATGAGAAAGACAGGCGAGCGCTTGCCATTGCTGGAAGGGGGAAGCCAAAGCGAAAAGAGGACGAAAAAGGTGCTGACTATGCCGAAAAACTACTTTTTGGAACAAGTAGCAGTTGGGATGACACACATGGCCCTCCTGAAGGCCGTAGAGAGAGAGCCTTGGATTGTTTTTTGTGAATAATGTGCAGGACCAGAAATACGTCTTGATAGATTTAATGTGTCTCTGTTTTTTATAATATATCCAGTGGATCGGATGATAATAAATTGAAACGAGAAGGAGAAGTAACTAATTGATTTTTAATTATTTCCACCGTCATGAACAGTTCGTTTGCTAAGATTCAAGGAATACAATTGAGTAAAAGGGTAGGTGGATCTAGAATCCTTCTTGGGCGGGGGAGGGGGGTTCAAAGTTTTTGGCATGGCGTGATTTTTTGGGAGGAGCCAGTCCTTTTTATTGAGCAAAATGTGCTTTCCGTGGACACCTTTTTACTTTAAATTGAACCGAGTTTTCAAAACGTAGTACATGCATATTTTTTCAAAAAATGAAGCTTATTTTGGCAGATCAAATCAGTTTAAAATTGATGGAATTCGGCAATCATGTTTAATAGGATAACTTAATGTTCATACTGCCGATGTCGTGCATAATATAACCACTTATTCTCTGCCCTCAGTACCCTCTACTATAAAAATTGTCATTTATCGCACGAGGATAAATTCTAACGTGTCACTTACTAAGAGTATAAGTCAAAAAATTGAAGTTTTCAAGAGAGCGTTCCAAACTTTTCAATGAGGAAGTTTCACATTTTCCAAAAATATTTTTTTTCGATTAGGCATATCAATCTTTCCATGTAAATAGATAAATAAAAATTTAAAACCCTTCGGAAATATTTTTTTTTTCTTAGCAAAAGTTGGCATATTTGAAATCCCGCCAAAACGAACATTTTCCGATACGTAATATCCGTTGTATTCTCTGTCCTTTTCATGCCTCTAAATAGCTCATCTGTTTATCCTCCATTATTTTATTATGGGAGAGCTCTAGTAGAAAATAAGGCAAAGAAACACAACAAACCGCTCTCCAACAGCAACGTTACAGGCGGATTTTTTTCGGAAGGCGCATACATAGAATAATAACTATACTGTCGTAAAGAAGGGAAACTTCGCTAAATTTTCGAAGCCAAGGGAAGGTAGCTTCTCGGGGGGAAATGGGAAGGTTAGCTTCACTTCCCCCTTCCTTCTTCATCCAAATTTTGTTTCCATGGTACTTTTGTTTAATTTTCACTCCTCCTCTGGTTTTTTTTGGCGCGAAGCTCTAAGTTCAAAAATAAAAAAGGCAGGAAGTAAAATTGAGTTAATTTATTTTCTTTTATTCGTTGATACTTCAAGTGGTTTTCAGGGTACATCGATCAAGTTGAATGGTTTATGAAAGAGGAATACTTCATGAAGCATCATAGGATGTGAGAACACGAGAAACCGTATACAAATTACAGAATAGTAGGTGGAAGAATTCGGTTCACAAGTAGTAATAGGTTGTGGTATATTGCAGCAAAGTGAGTAAAATTGTGTTGTTTGTATAGCTCGCACAGTAATATAACTCTGAATAACTATTCACAGTTCAGTATGAGTATCTAAAACTACCTAACGACTTGATTGCACATTTACAGGAGGAAAATTAAATTTTTCATGGTGTCTCTCATTCTTTTAAAACCTGGCTTGAGTCAGACCTTGATATTGTGGATTTAACATTAACCTGTCGTATAATACGAAGCTTGCGACAACCCCACCCCTTTCTGATTCACCAGAAAAATAGGCTTTCAAGAAAATATACATAGTAGATTCATATTAAATTATAATACGCTTGTCAGTGAATTGCTTTGTGCGATTCTTACCACCCCGATCTGGTATTTCCTCTAGTCGAAGGGACGAGTCATGAATAAACCTCTCTGTACAAAGAGGAAAGTTCAGGACATGAGCTTGGACCTCTAGTATAATCTTCTGTCTATTTTATTTAAGACTACTGAGTTTATAATTGGAGAAGTACTTAGAGGGTTTTCAAGAGAATTAACAATGGACATTGCAACGATCACAAGAAGAACGTCTCAAGAAAAACAGAACAGCTCTGAGAAAGGGGTGAAAATACGTCAGTTTGAGGGGGGATTACGAATCACGGCTTTCATTATTCAATATTTTACAAAATTATAGGTATTGTAGGTCGCCTTGTTATGAGGTTCCGGAGGAAACAATTAATTGCGATCTGGAGGTGAGGTTTACGTACATAACATGGTATTTTGGTTCCCGGAGGCGGACTGTTGGTTTTTCAATTTAAGAGAGGCTTTCGAATTTTTGAGAGATCCCCCGGGGCCGGCGCAATCTTAAGAATATTATGCACACAGCTGGTCTGGTAAACGCCCAACGTAATCTGCTCCAGCCCCCCCCCCCCCAAGAAAAAATTAAATAAATACAAATAATTGTTAAGGACTCCCCTCACCGTTTACACTCTTCGGTTACCCCTCTCCCTACCTCTCACCGACGAATTCCCTACCAATTTAGCCTAGTTCCACTCAAAATCTGCCTTTGTTTTGCTCAGAACAATAATTTCAGACCACAGTGAAAAACCTGATGAATTAAAATTCATTGAGCAATCATATTGGTCAGTTACCCAGAGCCAAACTTACGCGTTTTTTTCTCAACTTTTTAGTGAAGGAGTTTCAACATTTGAATCTTGCTAGTTGCTTGTACTTTGGGCAATTAGAAAGACGAACCGCTTCATTGGCTGATTTATCAGTGGATGAAGTCGATGGCTGAGAAGAATCACGTGAATTTAATGAGGAAAGGAGGGAACTGAGGACACCAAAAGTATAGCCAGATAGGCAAAAGAAAGAGGATTGATCGCACGAGCAGAAGTGATGGCGTATATGATGGTAACTTAGATAGCAATTAGCGCCCAATCATAGAGCTTGGAGTAGAAGCGGGATGAATCGCATAATAAATTTTTGGACGCACTGTAAAGGAAGACTATTCCTCCGTAATTTACAAACAGGCGTCCCTGAGGAAGCAATGAATTTTGAATTGATGGTCTGAAGGAGAAGGTGATACAGGAGGAAGACCCCGTGGTTCACCTCAGTGGACGTGGGTTGATGACGGCTAATACTAGCACTGAAACTACTTAAAGTAGAGCTTAAAGTATAGGAATAACGTAATTAAAAAGCAGCGGTCTCCCTCCGTGTTGAGTTGGAGGCATGAAGTGTTGATCTTCGAAGAGAAGATCACGCATATCTGATGATCGCGGCATGGGACGTTCCATCCAATCAAATGGATCCGCTCATTCCTCTAAAACGTAATCCAAACGGTGCACCTAATGGTTAAAACAGAAAATATAATTTAATCCCGTCAATAAAATATACTGAGTAGTTTTGAAAAACCGTTTCTTACCACATAGGATCGGCAACAAGAAATAGAAAATACTGCGGGAAGTAAACATCCACAGATCTCACATTTATCGTGCTGAAAGTGCATTCTGTAAATAATAGGAATATACAATTAGTAAAAAGAAATAATTCAGAAATATTGCTAAGGGATATCCTTGTCCCTCCTAAATAGGATGAAGTGTTCCCGAACTACTCAATGAGAATTGACAACACGTACATTTGGTAACAATTAGGAGTATTTCAAATTAAGCATAGTGTGTGAAAGCAGAGGATATAAACCATTGATCTTTTATGTCTGTCAATTTGCCTACAAAAAACAAGGAGGTGATTCGTAGGAATAAACGCGTCCTTCTTTTCTTCAATCGGAAAATTGTTATTATTATTATTATTATTCAATACGCTTGACACGGTGATGGAGGGCCAAAAAGTATTAGAATCGGTAGATTCTCACTGGGCTCGAAATATATCGACCTCCTCCCCTTGAAAAACAACCAAAAGCTACACAACAATTTACTGAAGGGCAAAAAATAGCCAAAAAGATTGGGAAAAAGGAACTATCGGTATTTTCTCATACACGTGGAAGTATTTTCAGTATAGGCAATTAGGCAGGACGTCCAAGCAAAAATATCCCCGAAATCCCTGTATTTGTGGTACAGGCACCCAGATAGAGAGAAAAAAAGTTACTTTTTTCCAAACTAATTAGAAAGGTTTTGTCCTGTTCTTTCTGTGTTATTATTAGTAATAGATCAACCTTCACAACGTCATCATCACCTATACAATGGATTACTTTTTTCCTAACTCTCCACGTCTCCACTTGTTTCTATGGATGAGGTAGCTCAAGTACTGGAATTTTCGGGCTCTTTTCGCACTGATATTCTGCTTACTGGGCTTGGTTAGAAAATAAAAAGAAAGTTCTATTTTTTCCAGAGTACCAGGTTCCTAATACTAGGCATTACCACTAAGAACGCATTATACTTCCGTGCAAAACGTACTAGCCCTCCAGATTGCCCTAAAACACTTCTACAACACCATGCGCAGGTAAAGCTGCTTCTCTTAGATCTGTTTCCTGAGTACTAAATATTAATTGCCGTTGAAAGAAACGTTTGGCACCCAACTTCTCCCCCATAAGTTTAAAATAAGTTTACTTTATTTCGTTCATTAGGAGGGATTTGATTATTTGATCGAGCTAGAAACTAACTGCGTTCATAAGGAATACATACCCCCCTGCAAGTTATTTTAAGTAAAGTTGAAAATATGTAGATACTTACTTGGTCATTTTGTTAAAGTGAGCATGCAGTTCAACTCTTCCGGCGTCGTGTCCGTTACGTCGGAAAATGTGAAAATGAAAAAACCACGGGGAAAATTACCTCAGCACTCTAATCACAACGAAATTACACTCGAAGAAAATGCAGAAAGCGATAAATAATTGATTTTTCCACACTCCAATATTCATTTCAGCTGATTTTAATAACAAAAAGCGGAATTTTTTTCAAAAAAATGACCTCAATTTGGATAGAAAAAAATGTTGCCAATTATTAAAGTATTCTCTAATAATGTCGTACAAAAACAATTTTCATTCGTTAAATTAACGAGAAAAAGGAACACAAATAATTCAGTTTTAGAAAAAATAATTAATTCAATTTGTTTACATTTTTGTTGACAATTAGTTAGGTTGGTACAGATCTCGGGGGGAGCCAATCAGACGTGCCCCCTTCGAAGCTTTGCACCCCCCGCCTTGAGTGAGCACCCACTGGGCGCATATGACACAAACATGCTAGCTGGCGTGTTTGAAATGACCTAAAACTTCAAAAATTGCGTATTTATTAACTGTTGGTGGGTTGTTCTACGAACGGATCACGATTTATGCTCTATTTTAGCATAAATAAACCTTAAAAAATAAATTTATGAATAAGTTCTGACCCATGAAACTTCCTCATTTAAATAAAACTCAAACAATACTGTTTGGTACAAGTCCCCTTAGGAATAGGAATTCGGTTTTTTTCGTGACATACTCTTGAGAACAGAAGAGTAGAGGCAGGCCGTCAAGCTGAGTGCAAGAACGGAAAATGGCTAATTTTTGACTTATACTTTTAGTAACTGACACGATAGAATTAAAAGAGGGGGCTCGTCAAACGTCAGCGAAACAAGTGTTAAAGCTAAACCAGCTACAGCTGCTAAATTGCGAGGGTTCCGCACATCCATTACACAGAGTGAATGTAGTTTTTTGAACGAAGAACTTTGGGGTATATTTAGCGAGATTCATTGTCATAATATTCAACGATTTGACCCACCAAGAGCTTATTTGCCAGAAAAAATACCACGCTTTGAAAACTTTTGACTCAAATTAGTCACGTTTCAAATTACGTGGAGTTGTGTAGTCCACGTTTCCAGTGACACGAAAAAAACTGACTTTGACGTCAAAAATAAAGAAGATGATGTAATTCACAATGAGGAAGTTTCATGGGTCAGAACTTATTCAAAAATTTATTTTTTAAGGTTTATTTATGCTAAAATAGAGCATAAATCGTGATCCGTTCGTAGAACAACCCAACAGTTAATAAATACGCAATTTTTGAAGTTTTAGGTCATTTCAAACAAGCCAGCTAGCATGTTTGTGTCATATGCGCCTTCCGAAAAAAATCCGCCTGTAACGTTGCTGTTGGAGAGCGGTTTGTTGTGTTTCTTTGCCTTATTTTCTACTAGAGCTCTCCGATAATAAAATAATGGAGGATAAACAGATGAGCTATTTAGAGGCATGAAAAGGACAGAGAATACAACGGATATTACGTAGCGGAAAATGTTCGTTTTGGCGGGATTTCAAATATGCCAACTTTTGTTAATAAAAAAAAAATATTCCCGAAGGGTTTTAAATTTTCATTTATCTATTTACATGGAAAGATTGATATGGCTAATCGAAAAAAAATATTTTTGGAAAATGTGAAACTTCCTCATTTTCCCCAAAACACCACAAAAGTTGGTCGTCACGGTAATCAATTTCAACCCTTAAGGCCCGTTCACAAGCTCTATGTTGGCGTTGTGTGGAGTCTACGCAACCAAACAAATGTATTCCCTTGAAAAATGAAGCATTTTGATAGGTTGCGTAGACACCACACAACGCAAACATAGATCTTGTGAACGGGCCTTTAACAATTATTCATCAGCTTCGTTTTACCACTTAATTATGTACACATCCTACGATTTGTGTCATACGCATAACAAATAAAAATGAGTATGATGACATTTTGCTACTCTGGAAATGATACGTAACGCTCGTAAACGAATGAGAAATCATCAAGAAGAAAACGTACAGTTTTTTAACGTTTATTAAACGTATAGCAAAAAAATTTTATTTTCGTTTGCTAATAACCCATTTATTAAACATTTGGTAATACAAATTTGTTTTTTTACGTTTTAAATAAATTTAAAAAACATTTGTTGATCAAATATTTTTTTATCAAACTTTATTACCTAAATTAAACGTTTTAAAAACGTTTTTCAAAGGACCTTTGCTACTTGGGGCAGGTTCGACCCCAGAGAAACAAGATGTTTCGACATCAGATTTGTTTGGTGGCTGGAGAATTTATACGGCTTTTCTCCAAGACACCAAGCCGTCAACAAGGTACGCATAACTCCAAGACATACAAGATGCATGTAATCTAAGACGATTGACTTGCAAAAATTTATGTTTTTCAAGTGAATCAAAGATGTTTCCCTCAGTCGAAAATGGTTCACATCAGTCCACGAGAGAAATTCTTCATGGGTTCGCAGTTCACTGTCACAGTCCAGAAAAACTCTCTTCTTGTTCAACGTCATCCCTTTCACCTTACACCTCATGCAAGAAAAGTATCCCGAAAAATTCTTCGTTCCAAGAATATCACTTCTCGCTGGCGCGTCACAAGAAAAACCGATAATCGCAACTTCCAAATGTTTGTCACCTAGAACAACTAGCCCATTCGCCTCCAAATGCACAGCTTCTTGAATGAAATCGTGAAAGAATACAGACCAATCGTCCGGCTTTTGCGTTCCATAGTACACTCCGACAGGAAAAACTTGTCCTTTGAGCTCAGAAACTGAGACAATACTGGCCAAGATTGGAATAACTTGGCCACCAGAGCTTTTGAATAATGGAAGCCCATCTACATTAATGAGAAGTCGAATAGAGGCGGAGAGAGATCGGCAACGAGAGAGAAGTCTCGTCAACTGTTTTAGCAATCCTATATGGACATATTTTCCCGGAGGGACGGATCTCTTGGCAAAACGAGACACATTAGTGCCAAGGACAGTTCGAGCGTCGCTAGGAAGGCCGCTAAAGCAAGAAGGGTGGTGTTCCTTCAGACCTTTCAACAGAAGCGACAAGGCCGATAAAGGCGTATTTGTACGTAGAGCCCAGCTCCGCAGAAATGAACACATTTCGCTTTCAGTGCTCGCGGTACTATCTCGTTCGCATGCTCCAAGCTCTCCCTCCGGAGTCCCTAATGTTTCAGGAAGCGATCCTACACTGCTTGGGTCTGAAGATGTGAAGTCCTCCACCTCAGTTTCACTTTTCAACTCCGCCTTGCTCTCAACATCCTCGCTCAAACCCAAAGGTGCCAAGCACGAAGTCGAGGCCACTACTCCATCAGGATAAATAGCATTCGTCGGTGGACTAAGCACATTACTGCCAGAAACCTGAGAATGATGTAAGTCGAGTATAAATACGAGATAGCAAAATAACAAAATCAGGCGCCTTATTCACTAAAAGTTAGCACCGGCGCTATCCATCCGTCCTTCCCGGAATAGAACATATGTTTTTCGACAAGATGGGTCGAAGATGGGGGGGGGGGATTTAGCGCCTGCGCTTAATTTTAGTGAAAGGGGTCTCAGACCTGCAGGTCTAGTTTAACCCATTTTATTTATTTTTTTTTGAAGTTATTATGAAACACCCTGTATTCACGAGAACTTGGTTGCTGAGAAAAAAAGAGCTACAAACACAACTAATCCAGTAGTTGTTTGTTCTGCGGCTCTTTCATATGAACAAATTGTCACCCATGGCAAAGAGCTTAAAATTCACTATCAACAGACCTGGGCTAGTTCCGAGGACGTCGAATGTGGATATTTTTCCTCGCAATCACTACTACTTGCGCTAGGAGATAATTCTTCTAACTGTTTCTGTAAGCGACGGCGCTTTGATCGATCTGAGAGCGCTTCGAATGGGAGGCATCTCCTGGGCATCATCTTACATGAAAAGAGAAAATATAATGATAATAATCACTAGAAGACCTCGCGTTGGTGCAGAAATACGGATTGGTGCAGAAATACGGCGATAATTTACGTAAGCCGAGTAGGCGAGGGATTGGAGGGGGGCCGAGGCAGGTTAGGTCGACATTGGCCGCGTTGCAAAACTTCAGACTTGTTCAGCGCTTAATGAGCACTTAGTCTTTTGCCGTTGCAAAACTGTCAATCTAGCTCAGCGCTGAGTAAGTGTTTAAAATCCAACAAAACACGTCCCATCGCGATACAAATCACCGTTGCAAAACTCCAGTAAGCACTTACTTCTACACTTTAGCGTTTAACGAGCCCCGAGTTTTGCAACACAACCAATGTCCATTTAAATGTTGTTAAGGGTTTAAATGATTTTGTATTCAAAATACTAAATTCGGATTGGGGTATAAGCTCTTAAGCCGTGCTTAGTGTTAAACGGAATTTTAAACCCGCATGTGGTCGACCAGGGCCTAAGTCATAAAAAAACGTCAAGAAAAATCATATCTCGTAGGGTTTTGATTTTCGGACGATGGTATACAGGGTGCGGCAGATAATGTGGACCACCCATTTTTCTCCGCTATTATTGATGATATTGGAATGGTGCTCGGAGTTATGTCCCCTTGATCTTAGGTGAGGATTTCATATTTCATAAAGTTAGGTCAAATTTGGGCCCTACCGGGGCTCAATAAAAATTTTTGGGCTACAGATATGAAATCCTCACCTAAGATCAAGGGGACATAACTCCGAGCACCATTCCAATATCATCAATAATAGCGGAGAAAAATGGGTGGTCCACATTATCTGCCGCACCCCGTATAGGGTGTTTACGATCACGAGGCCTATTTCCTGGACTATCTGGACTATATTTAATATATTTTATTCGGTCTATTTATTTTCATTTTTGTTTGGGGCCGGGGCGCGCTCGTGCAAGCAACATTCTTGCCTGAAGGCGTGCTTAAAAACGGATACTTTTGGTTGTTGTTGTTGTTTTTGTTTTTTTTGTTTTTTGTTTTTTTTTTTTTTCCGCGCGTTTTGGCTTATATCTAGGAAGAAAAAAAGAATAATCCAGAACAAAACAGGCCATTCTAAAGCTGACAAACAGTGGAAGTTTTTAATAATTTTTTACACTTCCTACGAGGGCCATAAAGGAATTGACAGCTGGCTGAAAGACTAGGAGTTTTCTGGAAATCTAAGAAGTTGTCTGTTCAGCAGCAATTTAAGCACTTGAATATTGATCGATTTAGAGATAAAAATATCCAACCCTACAGAGAATTTAGTGCTCTTTCCACACGCCAAAAGGAAGCTTAGAAGACGGAGAAGTTTTTCTGATGCATCGAAAGTCTGTAGAGGAAGCCGTTTGGGAACAGCGAATTTTCGTAAAACTTACAAATAATGGAGGCCACTTGAATTTATGGCAAAAACGCCAGATTTCTGGGCGTTGACGATTTTTTCAAACAATAAAATGGCCTCCATCCTAAGGGAAATGCTATGTAGTTTCTGAAAATGGCATCACTTTTTGGATTTGGTACGATATAAGCCGAGAAATCGCGGATTTTTTGAAGCAAGCACTGGTTTCTTTTTTAGATACAAAATAAATCATAACTCCGGAACGGATCGACATAGGACACTTCCGAAGGTACCATTTTACTCCACTTTTGACGTAGTTTTACCCCCCCCCCCCACCAAAATTGTATACCGCAGCTCCAGAGGAAAAAGCCCATCGTGAACATAAAAAATAATAATCCCTATCATAATCTTCAACACTTTCAAGTGAAAATAATACCTATTGTCCCATACCATTTTTTAAAAAGTGCGAACCACTACTATGAACTCGAACTACGTATCCATTCGTTTTATACATTTATTCATACAAGTTTTTTGATTAAAAACGTGATCTCCAGTGCTAGTGTAGCACTTTTCAAACTATGGAACGGACCTAATATTCGTTTTTTAGTGAAGTGTTCCACAATGATAAATCTAATTTGTCAGCATAACGTGAAGTAAAAAGTATAAAATAATGAATAGTAGAGTACTCACCAGCAGTTCTCGAAAAACAAGTATGTACACGCAAAAATAATCTCACATTCACTATCCCAGTCAACCAGGTAACGTTTCAGAAACGTCGCAAAATGGTTGCATTGAAACTGTGCGACGTTACTCCTAACGTTACTGTGACGTTGCAGAAACGGATAAAAAAGACAGTTTGGAAACGTTACATACACGATTTATTAAAACGTTACATACACGTTTCACGACCACGTTACATACACGTTTCACGACCACGTTTCAGAAACGTCACAATATGGTTGCATGCGACGTTTTTGTGACGTTGCAGATACGGTTAAAAAAGACAGTTTGGAAACGTTTTATGGAAACGTTACATAGACGATTTATGAAACCGTTACAAACACGTTGCATGAAAACGTTACATACGCGTTTCACGATCACGTTTCAGAAACGTCACAATACGGTTGTGCGACGTTACTGTGACGTTGCAGAAACGGATAAAAAAGGCAGTTCGGAAACGTTTTATTGAAATGTTACCTACACGCTTCATGAAAACGTTACCTTCACCTTTTCAAAGCGTTACGTTCACGTACAAAAACGTCACAACGTATGGTTGCGGTGATACTTTGTGACGTTTTCGTTAATGACGCTGTGACGTCCAGGAAACGGATAAATACAAAATTTACTACAACAGTTAATACAACATTTCATGAAAGACGTTTCATGACATTTCTTGATCAAGGACTAGGAAAGTATTTCATTAGAAATGAATTCCTGGGAAACTTTAAAATTAATTGGAAAAAATCAAGTCATTTTAAAATTAAAATACAGCTCGATCTCATCGATGACTAAATGGCATTCAGAGTTTTGAGAGGGTAACAAAGCGAGCCTCAACTTAACAGCTGATAGAAATATAGTGTCGAGGGGGGCAGGGGACTGAATGTGAGAGACATTGTTAGAATGCGAGCACAGTGCGAGTGAAAAAAGGAAAACAAACGCGACTTGCTCCATTTTCTATTGAAGAGGACTGTGAAAATTTGGTGGAGGGGAAGCGGCCGAAATGTCCCCTATTCCGGTCGCAAAACAGTACTGGAATCGCTCCATTATAATAAAATTGCACAGAAATGAAATTGTGAACATTTTAATCTGAAACGCTCTTGAAAGACATCCATTATTTGTTCGCAAAAAATAATAGTAATCAAAAGAAAATTATTAAAACTCTTCCTCTTCTTCGCCAAATTTACACAGAGAATATGAAAAATATTATTCACAAACTGAATATAAAAATGAAAAATTAATTAAATGATCCTGAAGCATCTTCTTTCTGAAAAATTAATTACTGATATCAGCACCTTAAACCGCATGTAAAATGAGAGAAATGTTTACCTGTTTCTCCCGGTTCAGTCTCACAGAAGAATACTTCAGCCAGTCCTTTATTTTGGCCTGGACTTCAAGTTCCGTGCTTTTGACCGTGATTTTGACCGCATCTGAACAACAAAACGATTGCAACAAATTACACGTCAAATAATTGATTTTAGAAATCTTAAGAACAAATTATGGATGTGGGCGTGGAGGCTGGATAAGAGAGGAAATTCACTTCCCCGATGACCCTATTACTAGTGTTATAGTGTGACATAATCACTTTTTCATTTAATTGAACGGTACTGTATTGACGGTTCAAGTCAATTTTCGGCTTTTCGTATTCTAATCATAATTTCGTAGTTCCTATGAAAAGCGATCGGGAGGATCTATGAAACCACGACGCTACAGAATTCGACAACTCAGCTGGGGCTGCCAATGGCCCAACAATACGTCAATCAACGACCTTATAGAAATGATATAATTACCAAGCTCAACGTACCGATTATTATTTTACAAATTGCGCTACTGTTGAAAGGGATTTTGCCCTTTTTTCCCGCCCAACTGAATTTTTGCGCAAGGGCGTTTGTCATGAATCTCTTTAAAATGTTTGAAGTTGCTGAGTACACGTCACTCCCGCCAATACTTGTGAAATACTTCATCTTGAACATAGGAAAGAAAAATAGGCCAAATAAATGCGTTAGCTGTTACCAATTCAATTAAGATTCTAGCTCATATCAACTGAACTGTAAACTTGAATTGTAAAGTTGCTATATACAGGCAATAAGAGATATGCTTTTTGGGCCAAGAAACTTGGAAATGAAAATGCAATGTGAGAAGGGACATTACCATTTTTTCCCGAAGATCCTGGTCCCTGACGAGCTCATTATTCACCTCTTCGAAATCTTTGATTGCCATGCACGGCAAGGTGATTGGGCATCCTGTCAATAGATGTGTATCTCGCCTCTCTTCGATTAATTTGAACATTTCATCCATTCGACGAGATAGGTAATTCAGTTTCCGTAGAACTGTTTGTCGAAACGAATCTGAAAAGAAAAACACTCTTTGAAATTGATTTCTCACAAGAACCAGGTTAATTCATTAACATTCTGAAACTGCTCCGGACTACACCAAAAAAATTTTTTTGACAGCCGGATCGTGTTCAGCGGAAAATTTTGCGTCGGGAATGTTTTCCTTGTCTTTTCAAAAAAGATAATTGATGTAAGAATACGAAAAATACGCAAGTGACACGTAAAAAATAGTCAAGATGGCTCAAACTAGAAAAAGTTATAGAGGGCGCAGTTTTGCTTATTGAGGGCTAAAAATTTATTAATCTTCATTTCGTTTTGCCTAGAATAAGGAGAAAATTGTCAGCCAAATCGAAATTGTCGGCTGGATCGAACCGACGACGTGGAATCCGTCAATCTCATTGGGCCGTTTCACTTTAACTGAACGTTGAAAAAAGAACTTTTAACGTAAAATGACCCCACTAATACAGCACAACAAAAGGTGGAAAAAAAGTTATATATACGCACCACTTTCGCTCAATGCGGGGTAGTGATGAACCGAGTGGTGCGACGGAGTGACCGAATTGGGCGGCGTAGTGATTGAATGGCGTGGTTGCGGTGTGGTGTCGGAACGGAGTGGTGTCGCTGACTAAACAGTATTGAACTCAGTATATTTCCTAGGTCTCAACAATCAAAAAACGCTTGCAACTTATATAAACTTACAGCTGTGGTTGAAGGCGACGCTATTTCCCCTTGATTTTTAGTCTTTCGGACGTTCATCTGTTTGGGGGAAAGTAAAATGAAGGAGATGAAATATGCAATAGGGCCAGCAGATGTACGGAAAAAGTGTATACTTCTTTTGGGACCTCAGGCATGCTGAGAGGGAATTCTGAATCACTGGATGATTCGCTAGTAGACTCAATTCTTCTTTTCTTTTTGGGTCTTTTTTCGGGCATGTGGTCATCTAGATCGCTCTTAGATTCAGCCACCATTAATTTGCGTCTGCCCTCTTCATAATTTTCTGGTAATGAGACATTATTATTCTTAATTCGATAATGCTAATCGTTAGGTCTCACCGGCATTTCCCATAATGCGTTTAACTTCGTGGGTGGCCCAGTCGTCTCGGGGCACCACACACCTCGACACACAGCCAGAAACTCCCTTTGAGGGCCATTTGCAGGTCATTGCAACCTGGTCTATCCAGCTCGATGGAACCAACGCAACTGACCCGTTAGGGAACTCGGCGACGGCGATACATTGTTATTCTTCCAAAAAAAATTGAAAAGAAATAATTTGTAGGTAACACATACATAAATAACACTTATTTTTCTGAACATTTTGAAAAATACACAAAAAAGTCCAATTTTGTTGTAGAGAAGAGTGCGCGAAAAGATAAGAGTCAGAGGCCCACATCTCAATGTTTAAAGTGAGCAAGAGGGACACAAACGTACTCGTTATTCTCCTCGTCGATCGGTAGACGCCACCATTTTCCAGTCAATTCTCGGATGGGAAGCCTTTTCAGAACTCGAGTCTTTCTTAAGGAATAAATAGTTAAAATTTCAGACTCACACGGCTCAGTATAAAAGTTCCCCACTGGGTCGTATTCGTTACAACTTATCACTTCATAGTCTTGATGATAGGAGCATAGAATAATATTTGCAACTTCTACGAAACGCCCCCCAACCATGACAAATCCATCACCGTTATTCAAGCGTATTTTTAAATCACCGATCTCATACAAAGCGAACTGCTGCTCAGCCTTACACCCGTTCGGCACAGGCCCTCGACTATGGGAGCGCCCAAAAACTACTCCTTTTTTTGGCTCTTTACGTGCTTGATAAAGCGTAATTCTTCCAATGTACGGTTCTCAATTTGTTCAAGTGGCTTGTGATGTTTCCGTAACTTTCTCTTTACGCATTTCATGTAATTCTCGAATTTAAATGCGCTGAAGTTTTCGAGCGAACCATATTTGAGAACGTCAGAAGCAAGATGGAGTAAACCGTGTATATTGTACGAAATATGTTCAGATCCGTAAAAAATTTCAAAGGCCCTCACAAAATTTTCTAGTAATTTATGAGCATAATTCACTTCTACTGATGTGGCCTCACGAACTAATAGGGTAATTGCAACATGAAGAGTTAAGAAGTGGACATAAATATCTTTTCGGACCAAATTTTTCAAAACGACTGGACCCGTGTACAGCAGAAAATTTCGGAGTTCCGTTGTCTTCCAATGTTTTATTTCTGAGAGGGATCTCGGCTTTCTAGAAAAGTCTGAAGGCGTCGAAGGTTGCAGTTCCAGCAATCTTTGAGATATCAACTCTTTGTTTCTACTGCACAGCCTTACATTGAGAGGGCCCGAAATCCACAACAGTAACAACTTTTTCACGGCGCCTAGGCTCACCATGTGCATTGATTCTGTGGGAACATTCGAAACAGGCCCAAAACTCGGTATTTCAGTCAGAATGGAAATTCCCCAATAATGTTCCTCAAACTTTCGTGCACGAAAATCCTTGTCAGTTTTCAACTGGCCTATTTTACCAGGAAAACACACTCTATAATAATACACTATAATAACCTTCTATATCACACTTGGGACAACTGCTATATCCACTGTGTCCTTTGGTGCACATAACGGATGATTTCGCCGGAGCATCACATATAAGTGCTTCAAGAGCAACAGTGTAACGCTTGGAATTTATCATGATACCATCTTCACAAGCACTCTTTATATCATTTACAGTGTTCCTTAAGTATTCATTAAAATCAGAAGGCTTTTCTAATCCTTGGTAACACCCAATTATGCCAACTTCGTCAGACCCAAAAACACTACAAAGTACCGGCCATAGACAACTTAGAGACGATTTTGAAATTGGCAGCCCATCGACGTTCAGCTGTAATCTAATGTGACACGAAGTTGGATGCGATGGCGACGATGTGATAACTTTTTTGAGAGCGGATAAGAGGCCAAAATGAACGTATGAGCCATTGCCCATCATTGAAACACGAGACGACCTAGAAGGCCTAGGGCAGACCCTCACCAACATTGTGTTTGTTTAATAACTTAAGCAACAGAGTGAGGGCAGTTTGAGTAACGTTGTTTTGTACAGCCCATTGGGATAAATCCGCCTGGAGAGATCCTTCTACTTCCACCTCATCTTGGGAAGCAACTTCGTCCTCGAAACTGCAGTCGGAATCAGAACTGGTCGTTGGATAGCAGTCTTCATTGTTATATGAAAAAGTAAAAGGATCGTCATTGAAGCGATCGCGGCACACATTATCGGGCCCATCATCGGCGGTGATTACTGGCCCCAACTCCAACTCAAACGAACTCGACGGCGATTCGCCTTCATTTGGATGCGGATCATGCCGAATGCAAGGGGTTTCAGAGGGTTTTAAATTCATAAGCTCTTCTTCAGAATCCTTGGCCGCGAGAAGCATTGTGTGTTTCCGGGAAAGTATTTTCTTTTTTGGTCCACTCATCTCTTAAGATTACTTGAAGCAATAAAGTCGTAGCACTTACCTTTGTCGAGTGATAACAACAAGTACAAAAATCCCAGTCGTAAGTTCCACATCAATCACAACAAATCACTAGACTAATTAAATTGACCACAAACACTAAACTCTGACCAAACCGAGGATGGAAATGAAACGTGGGTAATAAATTGGGTCAAGTACAGTGAACGAACAAGGACTATCAACTGCCATGAACTTGCGCGCGAAATGTGGCAGGGGGACAAAAGAAATCGATTCCTGATGCATGGTCGTTATAAAGTTTGAATTTTCAGCATATTCAAAAGGTCGAAAAAAATGGATTTAATAAATAATCCTCTATCGAATGATTTAGCGTGAAAAAGTCTTGACTGGGGTGAAATGATAAAATAGTCCAGTCAATCTAGCAATTTGGTTCCCCCAATAATTGGCGGAAATCTAGATATATTTTTACTAAGTAGGAATTTCTGCCATCTCCCGTCAAGAAATTTGGTTAATATTTCGTTACATTCGAGAGTCAACTTTTCGCTGTGGAACCAGCAGCATCAAGGAATGTCAGGCGAAGTTCCAACGTTGTACAAGAAAAACACGAAATCCTAAAAGACTTTAAAAAGGAAAAAAACAACATTATAACAACCCATATAAACCGCCCACCACCATAATTTGGAAACCAGCGGAAACCTTCGAAGGGTTTTGTGTTACCGCCGTCTTTTTTTAGGTTTTTGGTTTTCCCCCTCTTTTCTTCAACCCTTATTCATAGAGATTTCAGCAATGTAGTTAGACTGTTAAACCGTTTCCAAATTAACGGGAAGGGGGGGTTAAAGTCTTTTTTAACCGATTTCGTGCTTTTCTTGTACGCTTGTTCTTCGCCTGACAGTCCTATTGATGCTGCTGGTTCCACAGCGAAACGTTGACTCTCGAATGTAACGAAATATTAACCCAATTTCTTGACGGGAGACATGGCAGAAATTCCTACTTACTATATATCCACCCTGTCATCAAAAATGATCACGTACAAAGAAATATTTTTAAATCACTTAGGCATCCCCAGTAAAGGGCTAACTGATTTCGCACCATTTTCCGAGTGGAGCGTTGAGAGACATAACGTGAAAAGCACGTAAATTTCGGATTTTTTTTTTTTTAGTTTTTTGTTTCTAACTCATAACCCAGGCATTTTATTGAAAAGGCCACTCCTTACACATTGAAAAGTCGACTAAATTCGCTACAATTTTGATTCATAGTTTTTGAATATATGTAGTATCAACGATATTAATAACAAAAAAACGTTTAATATTGACCAATATACATGTACTTTCAAAGATATTCAGGGTCAAAGTTCAAACCTTACATTTGAGTGACAATGTAACGTTGCATAAACGTCCTATTAGTGACGTTTCTGGAAAGTTACCCAATTTCGTGGCAGTATCGTCGCAGCAACGTTTCAAGTGCAACGGTTGCATTTGAGTGACAGTGTAACGTTGCATAAACGTCCTATTAGTGACGTTTCTGGAAAGTTACCCAATTTCGTGGCATCACCGTCGCAGCAACGTTTCAAGTGCAACGGTTGTATTTGAGTGACAATGTAACGTTGCATAAACGTTTCATGTGCAACGGTAACCATACTGCAACAATGCAACGTTACAGAAACGTTTATGAAACTTTTTGTGTTTATTGGGATATTCGCGCAATCAACGGACGAACGAACTGAATTATTACTAAACTGGCTCTGCGTCTGCCGGTTGCCGCGGTTTCGCCCCTAGCCCAGCTTCCCACCACGTGCCATGTGGACGGAAAAAACGAAGAAAGAAGTTCTCAAAGCGTGTGAGAAGACCGCGGATAGGGGAAGAAAAACTGACAAAGTGATGACTCGTACAAAAAGCAGGGGGTGCTGGTCCGTCTCATCATAAGGGTCCTTGTGCCTTCCTAACCCCCACACAGCTTAGGGGGGCATGCAAGTACTACCCCTCGCCCAGTAACCCCTCACCGTTTTACGCGCTAAGTACTTGGAATATTTCATTTTTTATGATCTCATATGAAACCTAATAGTCTTTACGTCTTGAGACTTGCCAAGCAGAGCCCGAATTTCAATTTTGTAATTTTATAAATTACAATATAATTTAAAATTCGAGGAAAGTCGAAATTGAAATTCGGGCTCTGCTGGGCAAGTCTCAAGACGTAAAGACTATTAGGTTTCATGTGAGATCATAAAAAATGAAATATTCCAAGTACGAGTACTTTGCGTGTAAAATGGTGAGGGGATAATTGGCGAGGGGTAGTACTTAGTAGATTGTATTCTCATTTGAATTTTACGCGATTTTAAGCGCTATAGTATAGAGTAGATTTGATTTGGTACCACAAACAGTTTTTTATCACCCACATTTTTCAAAAGTATTTCATTCTTTAAAACATAATTATTTACAAAATTGTTCTCATCCGCGTCTCGCGAGTCAATAGGTTTTCTCAAAACCTCGGCTTTTGCGCGTATAAAATCGTCTTGTCTCTGAAACAAAGCTATTTCGGCTTCTCGCGTGTTCACAGTATATACAGTATTTGTTAACTCTAGATTTAAATTTACATTATGGGCACTATCAGTGTCCATTTGACCGCCAATCGCGTCCAGTACCTCATCGACGGTACCCTCGGGCTCATAGGGACCTCGGCTCAAGGCGTCGACATGCGCCATCCGTGTTCCCGGTCGATGTTTAATCCGTAGGTCAAATTCGGCAAGTAGACCCATCCACCGCGCAATTTGTGGATTTTTCGTCTTCGCGCTCTGTAAGTAAATTAGTGCCTCGCAATCCGTCACTACAGTGAACGAAATACCGATTAGAAAGTTTCTTAAACGGGTTAATCCCCACACAATCGCCATCAACTCGAGGCGGCTGGAATGATACTTAGACTCCACTCTATTTAAACCTTTACTTGCGTAGTAGACGGGGTGCATTCTCCCTTCACCGTCTGCCTGTAACAGAATTGCCGCGAGGCCCGATGATGAAGCATCTGTGTGCACCTCCGTGGCTGCTTTTGGATCATATAACCGCAATACGGGCTCTTGAGTCAACGCGTTCTTTAACTCCTCGAAAACCAACTCGTGCGAATCAGTCCACGTAAATTGACAGTCCTTCTTTAATAATTCCGTAAGTGGAGCCGCAATTTGGGCGTAACTAGGAACAAATCTGCGAAAGTATGACGTTAGTCCAAGAAATTGTCTTACTCCATGAACGTTTGTTGGTCGTGGGAAGTTCCTGATAGCACCGATTTTTCTCTCACTCGGGAAAATATGACCGTTGTTCAATCGATAACCCAGATAATGAATTTCCTCCGCCGCAAAGACGCATTTCCGTAGGTTGATGGTAAGGTTGGCCCTCAGCAACGCTTCGAATACAAGACGTAAGTGTGCCAACATCTCAGGCCACGACCTCGACGGCACCGCGAGATCATCGAGATAGCAAAAGGCGATACGGTTTCGCAAAGGGCCTAAAACAAGATTCATAAACTTTTGGAAAATACTAGGACCATTTTTGAGTCCAAAAATCATTCGTTCGAACTGCCCTGTTTCGTCCGGCGTGATGAATGCAGTTTTCTCCTTGGCGGATTCACTCAAAGGTATTTGCAGATAGCCCTGCGCCAAATCCAATACACTGAACATACTGGCTCCGCCCAGCTGTTCTAAAATGTCGTCAATAATAGGCAGGGGGTACGGTTCTGCGTTGGTTTGCGCATTCAGGCGACGAAAGTCAACAACAAGCCGCTTGCTTCCATCCGCCTTTCCTACTTGATCACGCCATTGGCGCACAATATTGGTGATTTCGGCACGTTCTCGCGCGGTCGCTCGGTAAGGCTTCTGAGCCACAGGCTTGCTTCCTGGTATCTCTTCTATTTCGGCGGTCATCAATGTCGTACAACCCAGCTCCGAAGAGTTGACGGCAACGGCGCCTCTAAACTCGTTGATAAGTTGAAGCAGTTCATCAGTCTGGTCGGAAGAGAGCTTCTCGCCAACATTTAAATCCTCAGCTCTTATTGGCGGTCTCACAGGCACATCTAAGCTAGGGCAATCAACTAAATTGATTCGGTTAATGAAATTTACCTCCAACTCAGCTCTTGGTAGAGATGTAGAAATAGCGCGAAAATTCAACGTGTCCCCTTCCTTGGCGTATGCTATATGAGGTTGATCAATCCAAGACCGTCCGATCAATAAATCGAGACTCTGCGCAGCGTCTGGCACAACGAAGACGTTCACTTTTGCTGCCACATTGTCGATTTTCAAATCACAAAGGGTGACACCTGTCGCACGAACTGTAAAATCTCCAAACGCAACAAATTCAGTGTCATCCGCGATCACGTGTAGGCCATGAATGACAGCTATCGACGCGCGTATGGTACAAACACCACTCCCTGGATCAATCTGACCCCGGAGGTATATCGGTCGATTGTTCAATTGCACCGTTTTAATGTAGGGGCTGATTGAAGGCAAACCAGTATTCCCTACTACAGATACCGCATTATTTCCGCACGTTCTACCCGAATTCCCTTCTTTCCCGCACTTGTTACATTTTAAAGGCACGCGAGGTTTTGGGCAGTCGCGAGCAATATGCCCCGTACCCTGGCAGTTGTAACACCGCGTTTCAGTTCTCGAAGTCGCAGTCGAAGTCGACTCGCTCGAGCGATAGCCCGAGACGCTCGGGGTTTTAAAAGTCTTGAAACTAGTTTTCGAACTAATAGGCACGTTTGTGTCCTTTTTCTCACCGCGAACATCAACTCGAAACCGATCGCGCCTATTTTTGCTCAATTTCTCGAATTGCCAAATTGACTCACGCAATTCATCCTCGTCCACATGTGAAATACACGACAAACTCATAGCCAACTCACGGGAAAACAAACCCTGCAGAAACAAACTTTTCGCTTGGGGAAACTCAAGGTTCACGGCGCGACACAAGCGAAACTTTTTTTGCAAATAGGATTCTATCGGTTCATCCTTCCCCTGAACTAAATCCAACGGGCAACGCAAAGTGTCAACTCGTTCCTCCGAACCGATGTAGGAGCGCCTAAAAGCCTTCTCGAATTCCGGCCATTCCCTCGGGTCTCTAGCCATCAGCCATGACAATGCCGGTCCGCGTAATTTACTTCGAGCAACCTCAAGCAAACACTTTTCGTCCCAATGATGCAAAACGGCAATACTTTTAACTGATTGTAGCCATTCACGAGCCGCGTGACACGCTTCAGTTCCCTCAAATTCCCTTATTGTCGATTGCCAGTCGGACACGAATTGAATATTGTTAACCGATGGAGAGGTGATAGTGGTAACACGATCCCGTAACATCGCAATTAACTCCGCGTTTTGTTGCAACAGCGCGCCCAGATAATGTCCCGGTACGGACGACTCGGCAGAAACACCCTCAACATGCGTTTCATCTTCCATAGTGGCTATTAATTGTAAAATAAATGAAAGAAAAACAACTCTCAACGTCGCAACAGCTGACAAGTGATAAAGATAACGAGTATCTGATATGGCGGTTGTTAAGCCAACACCAGAATGACAAGCGGAGACAACGCTCTTCCTACCGCAAAAGAAAAGAAAGAAGAGAAGAAGGTATAAAGGGAGAACTGACCTGCGCAATCTCCACTCTGGAAGGAATTCGTCTCCAAAGATGAATAAAACAGAAAAAATATTCTCTTCTCTCAAAAGTGCAATGTTCACAGAAAAAGGTCCGAGCCTCTCAGCCAGATGTTCGGTGAGGGGTGCGCGAGGGGAGGTCTTCTCGGAAAAACGAAATGGCGGCGATGGTGTACTTTCAACCCAAGCCAAATACTTTCCAGCGGAAAACACGAATAAAATTAAAAGAAAGCAATCTTCGCAATGTTTCTCGCACATTAAACGACGCACACGATTCGCAAAACAAGGAAAGATCAACCGCAAAAGTTAGATAGAACAATCCCACGAAATTTAATTGTTCGACCTCGCACTCGCAATTACTCCGTTCATCCCACTTCTGATTTTTGTTGTATTTTTACGTCGCGTTGTAAAAATATAACGGTGTCAGGATTCGCAACGCATAGAAAGAAAACGCATAAAATGAAATGAAAGGAACAGATTTAGCTTTATTAACTCAAGCGACTCATAGAAACGCACACGCATAACGCAAGGGCTCTCAAAACGCGACTGGTCGGCTTTTTGTGGGAAAGGCCTCTTCCCAATAGAGACGCCCGGTATCTTCCCCCACTCACTCGTTTCCCTTCACGTCTCCTTATATATATATATAACACTATGAATCACGACTTATCAAGTATGACTGAACACTGCTTTTGGCACTGTAACAAGGTAACTTTCGGCAACTGCTTTTGTACAACAACTCCCACAGAACAAGGGGTCACTTTTACCAATATGACTGTACACTGTTTTCGGCCCTGGATGTAACTTGCCCCTTTTGACTTCGTAGCTATCAAACTCGCTCTTGAACGTCAAAAGATCTCCTTTCTGGTAGATCTGGGGTTTTTATACTCTCGATTGGTGAGTGGGGAGTGGTGAGTGGTTAGGTGGGAGTAGGGCACAGAGGTGCTTTACAGCGGGCAGAATTACCCTGTTTGTTAAAAAGCGAAGTTTTCCTTTAATGCACGAGATGGCGTTCGAGGTTGGTTATGAAGTTTAGTAAATAAACTGTATAGACTAAATAGGTAATTATATTTGTATCGAGGAAAAAATTCGATAATAATGTAATTGCGACACTTATAATGTTAAAATAATAATAAAAACGACAAAATGAAGAAAGGCAAAATATAAAAGTAGTAAACCTTAAACTAATTACTGGGATATAATGACATCTTAATGTTACCAAAATATTTATCTGTCACAATATAACAAAGCCCTTGGAAAACTACCGAAACTTTTCGACATTTTTGAAGAGAGGCTGGTAAAAATAGAGGAAGAAGTTCGGCCTAATGAAACAAATTATGGTATCAAAATTATTACTTCTGGGCTTAGGGTATCCGTATACGGAATGAAATGCACTCTTTCCGACCGCCAGCTGCCGGAGCGAAATTTTTTTTAATCTTCGAGGTTGAGGTTCTTCGAATTCAGTGGTCTCATAATTGAAATGGGTGATTCTACATCACATCTGGGTCAAAAATGACTATCTGGACCATGGTCCGATTATCAACAGTTTCTGAGAAATCACAGTTTCCTGAATTTCGAAGCATCAGGCGTTTTCTTCAAAACTCGGTCGGTATCTTAGCAACCATTGATCCTAGGAAATTTTCAAGGACACCGTTGGAAAGGGCACAAAATTTCCTTTCAGGTGATCGTAAAGTTGGGGTAGGTCGTGAAATTTGGACGCCCTTAACTCTCAGCTGAATAGCCGCTTCCTTGAAATTCTTTATTCTTACTTGTGTAATACGGGGGGATTAGAGTATGATGGGGGGGGGGGTAGAATGAAATTGCAATACCAAGCGGAAATATAAACGAGATATTCTTTATTTATTCTTACAAATCTAAACAACGTAAAAAAAAAAAAACAAGTGGTATCAAGCCCAAAAAAATAATCAAAGAAACGAAGCCAAAAGAAAAGTAAATCACTTTGTTAACGGGACTTTTCGGCAAGAAAAAAAAGGGTGGTGGGGCACAATATATGGCCGGATAAATATTTACACGAGTACGAACTCTATTAAACCAAGACTTAACTTATAACTAAACTCACAAATAACCATAAGAAGGGGAGAGGGGAGTATACACGATGAAAAAAAAAAAAAAAAAAAAAAAAAAAAGGGACAGTTCCCGTCGTCGGGGACAAAGAGTACGGGGTGGATTACGTAGACCGAAGAGAGGAGGAAAGAGTGCGCAAGCAAATATCAAAACGTTGAGGCCAACTCACCCGACGATTAATATGTTTCACGAAGCGACCCTGATCCACCAAGTAAGCGGCTGGAGACTACTTGGATGAAGGCTGACGAGTGTGGGGCAGATATTTGTCCACCACCAAACGAACGACAGGAAGACACTGAATCACGACTGGAGAGCGTGGCGGACAACTCTGTCCACCCGGCGTGCGACTGAAGGCCACTTGGATGAATACTGACGAGTGAGGGCGGATATCTGTCCACCACCAAACGAACGACAGGAAGACACTGAATCACGACTGGAGAGCGTGGCGGATACGAGACTGGTTCCCCTAAAAGACTTGGGGGGGGGGGGGCGACACACTGAGGATTACAACTTGTATCGAGAGCGGCAGACTCCTCGCACGAGGTCTTGATAGGGCGTATGCGTGAACCCAACTTCTTGCAACTGTTGAGGGCTCGGCTTTTATATGCTCCCACCACTCTACCTTTCTCTCTTACCAATGGTGGGATGTTAGGTTATAGGGGGGATAGAAAGCAAGGGGGGAGTGTAGTGTCATCAGGTGGGTATCCCCTTTACACAATGAATTGAACCAAAGTAGAACGGAACCAATAAGTCTAATTTATTGCACGTATTCTTAGAACTTATTAATTAACTAAAAAAAATACAATTAATACCTAGTAGCTAACTTAAAACACAGGGCGATAAAAAAAAAAATAATTTTCAGATAAGTAAATAAACACAAAGTAAAGTAAAAAAATTACGGGGGTGGGGGGGTTGTTTGGGTTACACTTGTTATTCAGCCAGCTGTCATTTTACTGACAGCTCTCGGAGGAAGAGTAGGACTTCATGAAAAACTTCTACATTTATTAAGCTTTCAAATGACCTGCTTGGTTCGGGATTTTGGGCCGTATTCAGAAACCCTCCTTTACGAAGCCTTTACTAAAGGAGTTGAAAAATGTGATGGTTTATAAAAATATGTCATCTGTTTTGAAGCGCTTAAAGGAGATGTAAAGGTTAAGGTTGGTTTCTGAATACGGCCCTTTGTCTTTATTCCTTCTTAGATACAGTTCGAAATACTCGTCTAAAATGTCTTGAAACGTACGTTCACAATTGCCCTCGAGCGGGAAACAACTTGCTTCCGAAAGCTCTTTGCAAACCTTTTCGGTGAATTTTTGATCCGTTAAGATTGCTGAGTCCGGTTACCTCGCTGGACCAACTCCAAAAAAGGCAATACTAAGTGCTTGAAACGGCAGGTCACTACTCAGAACCTGAGGGATCTGACCTGTAGGATTCAAGGGTAGCTGCCAACAGTCACTACCGTTCCCACCCTCTCCTTTGACAGATATTTCGCAGAGATCGGTGGAAACAGACAGCGGAAGTCAAACTTTACCATGTACGACTTTCACTCCGTGACGGTATGTGGGACGGAGTCTCCGTCCCACATATTATGCAATTTAGTCAGAATAGAATTCACGAACTCACGTCCGTTATCCGAATGAAGGATAGCTGGAGCCCCGAACGTCGTGTAAATATCAAGCAAATTCAATGCAATTTCTTCTGCGCGTTTGCTACGCAACGGTTTCAGAATTACAAATTTAGTTAGGTGGCCTTGATAGACCATTATGAACCGATAGTCATTGTAGCTCTGAGACTGCATATCGATTAAATCCAGTTGAGCACGAGAATTGAAACGTGAATGTAACATCGGCTTGGAAACTAGCCCCTTTTTAGGGCAGGCAGACTTCTTTTGGCAGTGAATGCATAATTTCAAGTAAGTCATTACTGCGTCTGTCGTAATATTGTAATATCTTTTCTTTAATTCACTAAGCATTCTATCTCTCCCTCCGTGTCCAACTGATGAATGGGTTTGGTTAAGAATGTCAAACAATTCTTCGTTCGTTACGTAGTACACGACATTTTCGTTAGGATTCGAGATAGGCTTTATAAGTTTTTCTTTCTCGTTTATGGTGAAAATGTGGAATTTTTTCAGAAGCCGATAATCAGTCATGGTTTTCATACTACCTTTTGTATTTATGGCAGCCTCCGCGCAACGAACGGCTTCTATCTTTCTCTGGTAGTCTACTTCGCTGAGGAAAGCGTTGTTGTCAAGTCTCTTTGTTTTCAACATGCTTTCGATGCTTTCGTCGAAACGTTTTTTCATTTCTGCGATATCCATTTCGGCAGCCGACGAAGAAAACACTTGAACAAAACCTTTTTAATGAATGACTGACCGCTCACTTCAGTTTCACCCGCCCAGTCCGGCACTTCATCTTCAACTACATACCTTAAACCCATGATATGAGATAAGACTATCACTAAAGTTGCCCGTGCGCCCTGCGACGAGGTAGGGATTAACGTGAATGCCTAGGAAATGTTGTTATAAACAACAATCCCTAAAATCTGCAGGAAATAACGTTATTTACTAGTAAATGACGTTATTCCCGGCTATGTGTAGTCATTAACGTGATTCCCTAGTAATTCACGTGATTTCCTGATTAACGACATTCCCGGTAACATATACGGCTCGACGAGATGTGAAGAATCGACTGGTGTATAACTTTCGTGGCGTAGATACCGGGTGGTGTATACGGTTCGACGAGATGTGAAGAATCGACTGGTGTATAACTTTCGTTAGCGTGTAAAGACACGCTCCATGCACTCGCGGCTAGCCTAGGGATAGTCTCTCGCACTCACGTGACGTTTCGGTTTCCTAAGACTTTACACTCCCGCGCTCGGGGTACGATTGGGATTACCTTTTTTACAGACACACGCGACACGGCGTTCTCGCTACTTGCGGGGTAGCTCCCCAACTATACGGTTACTGACTATTCACTTGAGTTCTTCTACTTGCGGGGTAGGTCCCAGATACACGTTTACTTGCGCTAGCTTGCGTGGTAGCTCTCCCCGTCCGTGGCTCTGCAGCCCCGTTTTATAGCCGCATTCCCCTCCCCAGGTCTTGATGGTCATGTGGAAAGGGTAAAAGAGTGATCAGTTTAACAGACGTGGCGCTGGCTGGGGGGTGGTCAGGAAAGGGACCCAGCCGCCCGTGTTCCCCAAAAGAGTGCGTTTGGCTGTCTTAATTCTATTATTTTATTTATTTGTTTTTTAAGCGACTGGTGGTGATGGAATTTACAATTCATACACAATATACTAAGAATAAAACACAAACTTCATAAACTTATAATAATTTTATTGCCTTAATAATTGAAAGGAACGTTAATTAACCATTAGGCCAGTCAATATAAACATCAAACATCGCAAATATGCATGTAATTGTTTTTTCTTTTGCACATTGTTAGGGCCAATGAGAGCAGTTTATACTCAAGTTTGCAACCTTCAAAACCTTGTGCTCAACTCGTGGCACTCGAAAAACCACGAAATTCCATCAATTTTTTAGGTTGTAAAACAAAAATACCAGAAGAAAGCGTTTTTCGAGCATGACCACAGTATACATTGTTAAAGCCAACTAAATTTGCTACAATTTAAGCCCAGTCCGAGCGTTCTACGTTTGTAATTTTCGGAGATACAGCCAATCAAGAAATATGTAATATCGCCAAAAAGCGAGATTTTATTGATAGGGTTATTTTTCAAGACCCGTAGCACTCAAACATAATGGTCCTACAGAATATCCACGAGAGAATAATTCTTAGGCAGTAGCTCAATTTGAATCAGACGCTATTGCCTAAAATTAATTTTCTCGTGGATATTCTATAGGACAGGGTGACTGGTACTTGGTTGATCAAAATAATAGGGGTGATTAAACATCCAAAATGCAACAAAAATTGTCTTATGACCTAGGGTCCGATTTCCTTTCCTAGTCGAGATAATAGATTTTTAAACGTTTTTCAGCACATCACTGGTTTTCGTAACAAAAACAGCTGTAACTTGGGAAGCATGCGTCCTAGGTTAAATCTAACGGCACCAATGAAAAGAGCACACTTTTTTCTGTGTGAGTAGGATTATTTTGTCCAAAGTTAGCGAAAGATTCTTGGAATAAACTGGGAAAATATCAGGATATTTTAAAAAATGTCAGTTTTTGACAACTGTTCAAAGCTAGACTACATTAGCCATGGTGCTCCCAGCGCCCGGCAAATTCCTCTAAAGCTGTATGAAGTAACTTGGTTTAATACTTCATGCTTATTTTACTCCTGTTCTTCGCAATGTTTTGAGAAAAATCCATTGTTATACCAAAAAATGAGGCAAATAGGCCCATTTTGAATGCCTAAAAGAAGATACGAAAGCTATTCCAAGAATGTTTTTTTCAGCTTATTCCACTTTTATTTGTCTTTCCTCATAGATTAGCGTAGTAAAAGTGAATTAAGCTGAAAAAAAAAGTTTTAGGAATGGCTCTTGATCTTCTTGTAGGCACTCAAAATGGGCTTAATTGCCTCATTTTTTGGTATAACAATGGATTTTTCTCGAAAAAGTGCGAAGGACAGGAGTAAAATAAGCATGAAGTATTAAACTAAGTTACTTCACTCAGTTTTACAGGAATTTGCCCGGCGCTGGGAGCACCATGGCTAATGCAGTCTAGCTTTGAACAGTTGTCAAAAACTGACATTTTTAAAAACATCCTAATATTTTCCTAGTTTACTCAAAGAATCTTTCGCTATCATTAGACAAAATGTCTTTACTCACACACAAAAAAGAGTGCTCTTTTCAGTGGTGTCGTTGGATTTAACCTAGGACGCTTACTTCCCATGTTACAGATGTTTTTGTTGCGAAAACCCGTGATGTGCTAAAAAACAACAAATTGATTATCTGAACTAGGAATGGAAATCTAACCTTAGGTCATAGGAAATTTTTTGTTGCATTTTTGGTGTACAATCACCCCTCTCATTTTTTTCACGCAAGTACCAATCACCGTGTATTTGAGTGCTACGGGTCTTGAAAAATTACTCTACCAATAAAATCTCGCTTTTTGGCGAGATTAGGTATTTTGTTGATTGACTGTATTTCCTGAACTAACAGACCCAGGATGCTTGGGCATGGCTTAAATTGTAGCAAATTTAGTTGGCTTTAACAATGTATGGGTTGCAAACTTGAGTAATAACTGCTCTCATTGGTCCTAACAACACGCAACAAAAAAATCAATTACATGCATGTTTGCGATTTACCCCGATTTTTGTGTCTATATTGACTGGTCTACATGTGGTGATGGAGTTCACAATTTATACACATTAAGGCCAGGTCACACCTATCATGCACGCTTCCGATCCGACACCGATCATGCATGTCGAATCGGAGACTGTGGAAATCCTCGCAGCGGTTAGACTGTGTATTTGGGTTGGAAAGGCAATTTGAGAGGGCTGATTACGGTCCCCACACCTATCAAAAAATGCATGATCGGTGTCGGATCGGAAGCATGCATGATAGGTGTGACCTGGCCTTTATACTGTTATAGTTTCTTAACTAAAAATAAAATCACAAACGTCAAAGAGAATAATTGCCTTAATAATTAAAAGGAACCCTAATTAACCGTCAAAACAAAAAGAAAGAACATGGGGGGGGGGGTCTCTCTCTGTCACAATCCAAATAAAAATCCTCCAGGGTTGCAGTTTCACTTACTTTAGTTTGCTTGTGGGGGAAATCTGATAAATACATACTATAAAATTACAGAATCGTACCGTCTAGCACTTGACCCACCAGTTATGTGTTCGTGTTTGTAATTTTCAACTCGTGACGGGAGAACAGATGAAACTATGGATCGCATGCCCAAGCCCATTGCATTTTAAAGTTGGGCTTTGAACAAACTTAAGCTCGGTGCACGCACGCTATGCGTTTTTCCAAACAGAGTGCCTATGCCTGTTTTAAAAAACATCCGGTCACTATACCGGGGATCATAAATTTTGTTTTTATCATCCTACAAGTAAAAAATGCTTCAAAAATGCGTAGTGTGCACAGTGCTTATGGCAGACCGCGGCTTTCACGTGGGGAACTTGCATGAATCACAGATTGGGTAGAAAAGCATACCGGTGATTTGACCAGTGAACTGAAGGATAACAACGGAAGTTGCAACCCGATTGGTGCGTTTTAAGATGTTTAAAAAAGGTTCAAAGTTCTTCAGAAGAGGATGGATGGTGCGAGGGGAAATTACGTAAATACTTACTTGTGAAGCATTTGAGGGAACTCTAAAATTGTTTGTTTACAAATAACATGAAAAATGTACCCCCATTAAACTCGTCTAACCCCCTCTTCCCCGCATCATCCATTTCAATAAGTAAGTTTTTACGTAATCGAACCCCCACTCAAAATTTTTAAAAATTCCCTAAAAAAACATTCTTGAGTTATTTCAAAGTTTAATGTGAGCAATAGACTTGTGGAAGAGCCCTCTTTAAGCAACACCAACTTTTGAAAAATGTGCAAGTTCCCCATTTACTGTGAAACACTCGACAAATTATAAAAAAATTGAGAAATATACACACAAATCCAACATTATGTGGAACCCCCCCCCCCCACCAATGATGCGGAAATATTTTATTTTGGCGTTGAGACGTTCCGGCTGACACACTCCGCAAGTGAATGCGGAGCTGAAGTGCGATTTGAGTGCGGAGCTGTGGTATATTCGTGTTCAGGAATATACCACAAGTCGGCAAGAGTGGGCCTTCCTGATCGCACAGGTCTTCCTCCACTAGCTGTCTTTCGACGAGCGACAGAAGTTACTTGTACTGGAATCTTTCTTAGAGCCTTATAATAGGCCTGCTTGCCAATGTTATAAAATAGCGAAATACGGCCCGCTTCGGAATTTATACGAGATAGACGTTTCTCTGCTGCACGAATTGCTCCAGAATACACTTCGGGCTTAGCGTCAACATCCTTGAATATATTTGCCAATATTCCTTGTAATTGAATTGACAGTGGTGCCGCTACTGAGCGAGATTCACTCAGGAGTTCGGAGGAGCCTGAGGCGCATGCCGATCCAGAGTTAGTTCCCACTTAGCTCGAAGTACATTTGGGGCCTACAACAGCGGCCGCAGAGTCTTCGTTGGGGATAATTTCGACTCTTTCATCATTGTCCGTTTTCTGTGGCGACATCGTTTCGTCAATGGGTGAAAACCATCCCGGAGGATAGTTTTCATGTCCAACAGCGACGTAATATAGCTTTTGCCTTTGATGGACGCTAAGCTCTAGTGGTTTTGAATTACTTAACCTTTCACAAGCAAAAATTATGTGTTTGCAGGTGGCTCCATTTTGTCCGACGTAGCACTCGCATAGACCTAATTTGGTATCGACGACATATGACCCCCTCCGGTTCTCGTTTCTCACCGTGACGGTATCGCCGTCTGATGACGAAATTGTCAAGCCTCGGAAATCATGCGTCGAATGCTTGATTTGTTTATTTCTCAGGTATTGATCAAGCCGATAGGATGCCGCTGATATCATCTTCCGCTCGTAGAAATTGTCGAAGTCCTGTTCGATAAAATCGAACAGTTGAGCGGGCGAAAATGCACGTGTCCTCAATAGTACTTTGTCTTTCAAGATTCGCATTGCTGCATCACACAGGTTGTTGGTGTTTTGATCACGTGTCATGAATTTTTTTCTGAAACAAAGCGCCCATTCCTTTCTTCGTTTGAATAATTTGGTAACGTAAACTTCGAAAGATGGATATTTAGAAACTATAGTTGGAATATCGTGATTTTTTTTTTTTTCTAATTCTGAAGAGGAATCGGCGTACATTAATGATTTGACGAACGAAAGAAGTTGTGGTCTATCGACTTTCTCAACTCCATGGGCACCATCCCAAAGCCATCTCCACACGGCTTGTAGAGCATGGAAAATGCAGGGAAGCAGAATGGCCTTAGGAAAAACTGAATTCAATGCTTCCCTTTCGGCTGCGCAATCATCCGTCATTATTATCGACGGACCGTCCGATCCATTAGACCCTAAAGCATCTTTCCCATGAAGTGACAGTAGATCGGCGAATGCGCTTTTCAAAGTACTGGATGTCTCAGGAGAAGTTATTTTACACCCTACCCACCTACGCAACCCTCCTGCGCTACTATTAGTGAGTAGGATGAAAACCTTGCAACCAAAGCGATCTACTGACCCAGATGAGTCTACGAACATCATTTCTCCGGCACTCTGCAATGTACAGATCCTCTTCATCATCGGAGTCACCACGGCGACATGAAAATTCGTCCCATCAGGCATAATTTTGAAAACAGAGCGACGGGAATCGCATTGAGAATTGTAGGCCTCCGCGGTTTTTTCTAACGACTCTAAAGCAGCACGACCACTTGAGTCGCCATACTCTCTTTTGAACACTTGGTAGTAAAGTCTATACACCCATCTGAAATCTGGGCAATATTGACGATCAGCAGCAACTAAATAGTAATCATCTCCATGTTCCAGCTGTAGATGCTGTTTGTGTAGGTCCAAACTTCTGGACTTCAATTTGATCGCATTTGTTATAATTGAATAATCATTACTATGATTGGCCGGCCAAATGATGATTGCATGTCGGCTCGGAATCCGCAGTTGGTTATGATATGTTTTGAAAACGTATGACACCAAAACGTCTCTATAGCCACGTATTTTCCATGTTTCAGAAACGTTACAAATTTAATATTTCCCCCACAACAAATTTTCAACGTTTCAGATTCAATCATTGCGAACGCAACGATGCAACGTTTCAGAAACGATTCTGAAACGTACCTTCGCTACTAGGGCAGTAGGAGACAAGCTGATTTGCAAAAATGAACGGCGTATGTCAGTGATAACTCCAATTTTCTCTAGACGGAATCTGTTCGAATAAATTGACTCCCTTCTCCAGGCACGAGTTGAGACTGGGTTTCGACGGTTCTGCAGATGACGCGTCGAAGATGGGTCGTATTCGTGTTGTGCTGCCCTCTTTTAAGACTGGACGGTGAGGAAGGCAATGCCCAGGGTTTTTCCATTCGTCGTAACGAACCTTCTCGATGACCCCCTCTTGTTCACATTCACCAAAGACTGACGCGTACTCTTTTTAAAGGTTCTGGGTTTTTAACCTTTTCACCATGGGATGAAGTCTTTTGATGGCTAAACTGTAATTATCGGGCAGGGGGTTATGATTTTCTAGTCATGGTAAGTGTACCTGTTAACGTCCGTCCGTGTCAATCAAAACTGTACTCAAAAAATGACGATAGGCGATTTAGTGAAGCTCGGAACTATTTTTCTTCTCGCAAGGGTCCTTGATTCCCAGAGAACGTGGAGCGTCCACAGATTAGACACGCTGTCTTCTTTGATGATCATTGACTTGAACATGAACGCCGAACTGACTCTGTTTGGTGTCTCTGGTACTCTTACCATTAGGGTCCAATGGAGTTTGGTTCCTACAGCTACGACGTCAGTCTTTTTACTTTACCTGTCAACAGTTTCCCCGCAACGTCCTCCCCAATTAACAGTTCAATGGGCTTATCTTGACGGTCTGAAATGTAAATACGATTTGTTATTTCTTACTCGGAGTCCTTGGATCCCGCTTGCGGCACTTTTTCCCGACCGTTCAGAATAAGGCCCCTGGTTTGCTTGGGCCGACGAGTCGTTCCCTGGCTGCTCCAGAGGCGGTAGACCCGTCCCTGGAGATTCTCAGCTTTTCAGCCGAGTTAATCAAGTCTTGGTTATCGCCCATAGTGAGCGATAACGCGGCCCTCGTGGCCTCCGACCGATGAACCGAAATTTTCCCACTACCAACGATCCAATGCACTTGACCCAGCACTCAAAATGTTCGTTGTTTCCTCCTCTCTCACCTCCGCACCACATAACACTTCTAGACTGCCTTAAAAAGACAAAAAACTCGCAAATCCGAGAGCCCCTGATAGCGAAAACGTTATCAGGATACCGTAACCTTCTGGGTCCAATAAGGTGAGGTTCCGGTGTAGGGGCTGGAGGCGAGTCGATGGTGTAATGGATACAATGCTCGCTTCGCAACTCAGCGGGTCTGGGTTCGAATCCAGCCATTGCCCATTACACTATAAGGCTGCGGCGAGCTGTGACACGTCACACTCGGCTTCGTGTGGGCGTTCCCGGCGGTGTGCGTTCAACAAACCGCGCACCGACCGAAACGCCCGCGTAGTACGGGTGTGAAGTGCACAGTTAGATCTGGGTATGGCGTAGAAGCCCAATGGAGGCTTAGGCGCCTGCCGGGTTCAAAGCCCGGCGCCCTTCCCCCCCCCCAAAAGGAGTCCCGCATCCGCTGCCTCATGTCGGTTAAATAGCGAGTTTACCACCTTGCAAGGTTGCTGCTGGGGTGCTCGTGATGGGTGCGGCGGCCGCTCTCACGTGAGTTGGTGGCGACACTTGGGTACCTTTTTCGGCCGGAAACTTGTCAGCCGAGACGAATCTAGACAACATCAGCTCTAGTTGCCCGACACGGTTCTCCAGTGAATGGAATCGGTCCTCCTCCGGTCCGGTAGTTGCAGCGGGGACGGTCGGTGGGGCGTCACCTTTTCTCGAGGAGCGCTTCTGTTGTATGAGGACGCTGTGTAGGTTGTCCGGGCACGTCCTATACCACGTGAAAAGATCTTTTTGGAGGTGTTGATGTTCGGTAGAGGTCAGGCGGTGGGAGCCTCGCCGTTTCTGACCAGGAGTTTTTATCCACTTTCGAACCCCTCTATGGTTTGGTGGAGAAGGTCAGAGGTGGCGTCATCTCCGAGAGCAATGGCTGTTGTATTTTGCCGCGTCTTTTGTTGATGTTGACGAGTTCGTTGCTTTCTACTAGAGCGGATCACCCCTTTCGAGTCTCGCGACGTCTTCGAGGAGGTAGTCATAGTTCCAGACGTGGCACTCTCGCACGAAGTCAGGGACGGCGATGACCCCTGTCGTGATTGATCAGCGACGGTGGAGGCTGGAGATGAAGTTGTCTCTCAAGAAACCACGACTTGCCATTTGCTCTATTCATTCTGTGAAATAGCAAATGTTTTCAATTTAACGCCATAAACATCCATTTTTCTTAACTTCAGCCGCAAATTAGCGTTTTCCATCATCTTAGCAGCTAATTAGAGATTTTTCTACGTTTCATCAACGAATTAAGAGCTCCCCCAATTTTCTCCGCAAATTACCTAACGCTTTTTCGAAATTTGGCCGCGGATTAGCGATTTTTTAACTTTCTGGCACGAAGTTACGATCAGAAGCCGCGAATTCACGTTTTCTCTATTTAATCAGTGAATTAGTCAATTTTATCGATAAATTAGCAAGTTTTCTCAATTTTAGCCGGGACTTAGCAATTTTTGTCACTTTTGCGATTTTTCACCCTTTTAGCCGTGAATTATGGCGAATTATCTGAATTTTGCAGAGAATTCGTGTTTTTCTTTATTTCAGCCGCTAATTAGCGATTTTTCTCGTTTGCATCCATGAATTAGCAACTTTTCTTGATTTTAGCTCGGGATTAGCGATTTGTTTCGCTTGCTTTTAGCTATGTATTAGCGTTTTTTTTCAGTTTGAGCCACGAACTTCTGTTCTGAATAAGCCGAGAATTAACACAAGTATTCACATTCACTAGTTTTTAAAGACGGTCTGACTATCACTGAACAAAAGGTAGGAACGTTAACGACACGAAACATGGCGGACCAATAGGAAAGCTTGTAATTGCGCGCACTTTTAGTCTTTGTTTAATTCAAATTTATACGTCCAACATTCCCCCTTAAATTTGAATTTATTTTAATATAAATAAACTTATCTCTCAACCGTTCAAATTCGATTGGAGTTAATGATTTCGTGAACGCGTCTGCAAATTGATTTTTTGTGGGACAATATTCAATTTTAAAATCGTTTTGTTTCAGTTTCTCTACTATGAATTTATATTTAATGACAATGTGTTTGGATCTTTTTCCACTGCATCCATTTTCAATTATTTTAATAGTACTTTGATTGTCTATGTACAAATTAACTTTTAAACTTTCATTAGTCAATTCATTAAAAAATTGGTAGAAAAAAATCACCTCTTTTATGCATTCGCTAGCGCTTATGAGTTCGGCTTCTGCAGTGTTCGTAGCGATGTTTGACTGACGTTTAGTTGACCAGGAGATCGCTCCACCACAGTACAGAATAACTTCGTGCTTCGTCGAGTGTTCTCATCATTAGCGAAGTCCGAATCGCAGTACGCATCAATTTTTAAATGGTCATCATTTTTGGAGTATTTGATTGCAGCGGTTTTCGTCCCTTGCAGATATCTGAAGATTCGCTTCAATTTTAAGATGTCTCCTTCGGTCGTGTTTTCAACTTTTCTTGAACATTGGTTAACTGAATACGTGATATCCGGTCTGGAGCGATTTGATAGATATAGCAGGCTTCCAACTGCTTCACGGTAAGGGTATGTTGTGTTCGGTGTCAAATTTTCAAAAGATCCCGGTGTAGAAGGAGTTCTGACGCTCTTAGCATTTTCCATATTGAATTCCTTGAGAATTTTATCAATATATTTGGGTTGGTGTAGAAGCAATTCTCCTTTTTCCTTTTTCAGCTCCATTCCCAAATAGGTTTTAGGCTGGTCCTATAGCAAATCTACTCCGAATATTTTCCCAACACCTCACAGGAACAGACCTATTAATAAAGTACGTGAAAGAGAAAAACTACCGCTATCTACCGGCGATTTCGGTGAAAATAGTTGGGCGGCTTTACGCCAGGGAGCGCAAAAGACTGTCTTACCCCCACCACCGCCAGTTTCCCATCTATAGTATACTTCCTTTATCTATGGGTCTGACTATCACTGAACAAAAGGTAGGAACGTTAACGACACAAAACATGGCGGACCAATAGGAAAGCTTGTAATTGCGCGCACTTTTAGTCTTTGTTTAATTCAAATTTATACGTCCAACAGAGAATTCATGTTTTAGTAATTTTAGGCGTGAATTAGCGCTTTTTCTCATTCGCGAATTATTGATTTTTCACGATTTTATCCGTTAATTAACGTGTTTCGTAATTTTAAACGCAAATGACTGTAATTTACACGTTATCTGCGATTTTAGAGCTCCTTCTCAATTTTTTCCGTGAAGTTTTCTTCACTTTATCTGTGATTTAGCACTTTTTCTTATTTATGACCGTGAATCAGTTTTTTTAAAGCCATTTATCTCAATTTCAGCCCGAAATTAGCGTCATTTTCCATTTTGGTCTGAATTAAGTGGGGGATTGGCCGCCAGCGAGGAGGCGCGAATTGTAGCGATTTCCATTTCCACAAAAATCCGAGGGGTGCCAAAATCCAACATTAAAGATGATTATTTACCACTGTATGCCATGGGCGGGCCATTGTGAAAGGCTCAGCTGAGTCAGCGGGCCACTTTTTGGCCCGCGGGTCCTCGGTTGGCCACCCCTGTCCTTTCATCAACGGCGGCCTACGCCTTGCGGCGCGTCCCCTATTTGGCCGCATATACAATTTTCGGTGCTTAACTCCACGTCCCCTTCTTTGAAGCTCCTTGATGAGACCGTGCATTAATCTTTATAATGATTCACATAGGCAACATTGTGAGACAACAAAAAGAGATAATGACTACGTACTGTCCATTATAGGTACAAACTAGGATACTAAATTCACTCCGTTCCCGAAATGTAATCCTTTGAAAGCAGGTCGTAGAAGGTCGATCGAAGAAAGGTCGTAAGTCGTAACCGCAAATCCTTTTTCAATCAAGTGTGGCAATAGTTCAGACGGAAAACATTGTAAACTCCTTAAAAACTGCAAAAACACATTATTTAGCCGTTACGTTGGTAGTAAGAGTAGGGCTCTTTTCCCCCATTGCGCCTCGACGCAAGTGATAATCTGAATCACCAATAGGCAGTGTATTACCGAATATTTCATACATACCTGGTAACGGATACTTCAGCTCATTTCTGACAAAAGTGTACGCTCTCTTGCTCAGATAGCGGAGTGCAAAGGCTTTGCCAATTTCTTCGGAGGTCCACCTCACCCTTTTCCTTTGAGACGTCAGCAATTGAATTTCATTTGGTGTGAAAACTTTTCGAAGAGAAGTTAGCGCTCTACTCTCGATTTTTTGGTTTTCGAGGACTTATTTGAGCCTTGTTTCAAGTTCCTTTTTGGTATTTCTTGATCGTAGCCGCGCCTTGAGAATGGTGGCTCTACGCATTTGCCTCTGAGCAGACTGTTTTAAATCCAAACTGAGCCTTGTTTTGTTTTGAGATTCCATCAAGACAAGATCGAACCGAGCTTTCAATGTCTCGAACTTTGTTCGATACCCTGCCTCAGCATCGGTACACACTGCTGTAACATCCGAAGCAGAAGGCTCATTAGTGGAGGTGTCCATAGGCTGGGATGTGGATGGTGAATCGAATGCCCATTTAAGAGCTCCATTTAACACGCTGCTCGAGATCTTCTATGTTCAAATCCTGTGATGCTCTCTTACTCTTCTTCTGGAAAATGTTGACCGTTTTAAACGACGAATTTGGTCCGGATTTCAAGGCTCTTTTTATTTCTTTCTCCGTCAGCGAATGTACGGCATCGCTCTCATTTTGTGTGTGTCCCTTGATGAGGAATTTGTGGCAGATGGATTTTACATTGTCGAAAAGGATACAGCGTAAATATACATCATGACCATAAATTTGTTCTTTTGTTGTCCTGAACAATTGTTCACTATAAAACAAGAAGTTAAGATCACTCTCGGTGGCTTTCGCTCTTTTTTCGATGAATTTGAATGCGGCCGTAGCGATTTCTATTGCTCCTCTGTTCCCTTCCCTCTCATGCCAAACACTGGAAGTCGCCTTCTTCTCCTTCAGGTCGAATATCGTGAGGTTATACGTGGACAACTTCGATCGGTAATAATAGACTGACACATCGCCTCTGGGAGTCGGAAGTGCAGCTTGGAGGTCATAGGTGCAGACTCCCGTCGAAGCGTCCGAGTTGTCCTTGTCGTTTAGTTTTTCAAATCTCGACAATTCTTTTTCTTTGATGTGAGTGTCAAATTCATTTGATCTTTCTGTGTGACTCGAGTTTTCGTAAACCGTGAAGAGCTCACACTGGTCTTTCTTGGGCTGAAAGAAACCCAGATTGAAGTCGTTCGAGAAAATGTTAAAAAATACGGTATGGCTCCCATATTCTTTCCCATTTTTTTTTGCAGGCGTCGAGATAATCACGGTAAAGGTCCGCGATTGATTTTCCTCCTTCAATGTACTCCCTTGACGTTTGCTGCCGTAGGTAATGTGACGAGATCCTTGGGATAGAATTGATATGATCATGAATGTCCTGTCGGATGTTGTCGTTCAATTTTCGGTGTTGTCCATGCTTGCCCCTTCTGTCATTTTCGATAAATCCATCGCTTGTTTTGGCTCTTGTGGTAGAAATAGTTCGGCTATTTATGGTTTTGCACACCCGAATTTTTTTGCCGGAGACTTCAAAAAAGAAGGAACAATTAAGTTTACGAGGTTGTTTTCCCTTTGGATACCTGTAAGCTGGCTGAATTTCCTGAATGTGTCGGCTGATAAATTCTCGCTGTTTGTTAAGGTGGGGTTTCAGGCGGGTTTCCTCTTCCTCGACTCCCAGTCCCAGCACTTTAGAATTTGAATGTGTTTTAAGGTAATTTCACGGATGAAATCTGGAAAAGCAAGATCTAACGTCACTGCAGAACTTCCTGAAGATTAAAATGAGACGTTGAAATCGAGTATTGATGCAGAAATAAAGCCAAAATTTATGTGCGAAGTTTAGGCGAGGGTTGACTGGGAAGGGGTCGAGGAAACCCGCCTGAAACCCCCCCTTAATATCACCCATCTTCCAATAGGATGAGAATATTTGTATAATATTTATACAATCGTATTGACAATTCAGGCATCCATTGTTCAGTGATCTTTCTTCTACGTTTTTGCTCCCCCCCCCTTTTTTTTTTGTTTTTGTTTTTTTTTTTTTAACGTAAGACTTTCCGAGGTTTCTTCTGGTCTTTGCGACGTTTTCTTTCCACTTGGCAGGACAAGCTCTTTTCTTGCGGCCTTTGACTGGGCTATTTTCCTCTTCATCACTTTCAGGACTTTCGTTGTCATGGGATCTGTCACTTTCAGGAATTTCGCTGTCATCGTCACTGTAGTTAGGATCTGCAATGGAGTCATCACTGTCCAAAATATAGGCGAGAGCGAATTCTTCAGCAGTGTTTCTCTGAGGTGAATGAGTGATATTCATTCCGAACTCATTCTTCAACTTCTCGATCGAATCTGAATCAAGAACTGCTAAACAGCTTCCATGCTCATGGGGGAATTTCTCTTCAAACAGCACCATCGTCGACAATAACTTTTTCTACAGGCGCGGCTTGCCGTGGTGTTTTTCTCGCAGATAGTATATTCATCAACGCTAAACGTAGAATTTTCTCACTCCTGCTCTCCATTACCACCTGAAAACGAAAAAAAAAAAAAAAAAAGAAACGTCAGACGAATTATTTTCAGCGTCATTCTTTGAAGTCGTGCTGGGATTTGATCGTATTCAAGCTCACTAACGGCTTGTGGTCGGTAAATACTTGACAATGACGTCCATAAGTATAGTAATGGAAGCGTTCTAGAGCGAAGCAGATAGCTAGCATCTCTTTCTCGATTTGAGCATACCTCACTTCAGCGTGCGTTAGAGATCGCGACGCATAAGCGACTGGTTGATCGAGTTGCATTAGAACACATCCGAGTCCATCTTTTGAAGCGTCCGTGTAAATGTGAAGCTCTTCAGACGGTTTGTAATGCGTCAACACTGGTGCTGTGGTTAGCAGTCTTTTTAGTTCGACGAGAGACCTTTCTTCATTTTCGCCCCCATACCATTCGGCGTCCTTGTGTGTTACCGCCCTTAATGGAGCTGAGACTTGGGACAGATTCGGCAAAAATTTCCCTAGATATTTGATCATGCCGAGAATTCGTAAAAGGCTCTGTTTATCAGATGGTAGGGGCATATTTACGATTGCCTCTGTTCTATTAGGGTCAATTGAAACACCCTTCGCCGATACTTGATGACCTAGAATTTTAATGGTATTTTTTCGGAACTGAAATTTTTGAGGGTTGAACGTTACTCCTGCTTTTATTGCCGTTTCTAACACGTTTTGCAGTCTTTGGTCATGATTGTTTTCGTTTCCAAAAATTATAAGATCGTCGATATAAATTTTTACGCCTGGAAGATGACCGAAAATTTGAGTATTTCGGTTTTGAAAGATTTCAGCGGCCGTTTTTATCCCAAATGGTAATTTTCGGAATCTGTAATTTCCGAAGGGCGTTCCGAATGTGCACAGGCGAGAAGACTTCTCCGAAATTTCAATTTGATGAAAACCGTCTTTGAGATCCAATAGGGAAAAAAGGAGTACTGGATTCAAGATCGCCTAGTACTTCTTCTTGGGTAGGCAACTGGAACCTGTCTTGCTCGATTACTTCGTTCAACTTCTTAGGATTCAGGCACAGACGAAGACTTTTATCCGGTTTCTCTGCCATTACAAACGTATAGAGCCACCCACTGGGTCCTTCGCACCGTTCAATCACATTATTGACTTCTAGTTTATGGAGGGTTTCTTTCACTCTATCCCTTAGATGCAATGGCACCCTTTTAATCGGGAAAGAAACAGGAATTGCCCCATCCTTAATTTTAATGTCATACAGGTCACCCGGCATTCGTCCTAGCCCGTTAAATGCTTTTTTAAACGACTCTACGATTTGATCTTTAGTGATTCCATTACTAACCGTGAGCCGATCTATTTTTTAATCAAATTAAAACGTACACTTGATTCCAATCCCAAAATTGGTTTGCAGTCGACGTCAACAATTATAAATTCGACTGATCGAACTTCATTCCTGACCGCTGACGGAAGATTCACAGACCCTATTGGATTAATTGCGAAATTCCCTAATGCCAATAACTTAGGCTTATAATTACTTAGCTTAGGCATGCTCCGATCGTTAAATAAACGTTTAAATAGTTTCATGGGCAAAATATTGCACTGTGCTCCCGAATCTATCTTAAATTCTACATCCTCATCATTTATTGTAATCAACTCAGTCCACTCTTTGACTTTACCTGATTCATAGTTAAAACTGTCGATGGCAAAGTGATCATCGTCGTGAATTACATCAACATGTTTTGAAAATGTCTTCTTTTTACAACCCACCTCAAAATGATTCATCATCTTTCAGACGGTACAAGTTTTGCCAAATGCAGGACAATTACCTGAAACATGGCGAGTTCCACATTTGAAACAGTCATAAACAACGGATTTCTTCGTATCATTCTGGTGTGTTGCCGTCCTCTGCGGCATACCGGCGTAGTTCTTCGGTGAGTTCGAATTACGGTGACCTCTGTACATAGCATCGACTTCGCAGGGTTCGTCGCCATTCTTGTTCATAGCCGCCGCTTGTGAGCGGCTCAATTCGATAGCTCGACAAAATTCGGTAGCTTGCTCCAGCGTTAATTTGGGAGTTCTAAGGAGATTCTCTTGAACACCACGGTCTTCCACGTGAAACACAATGTGGTCTCGTATCATTTTGCTCTCCTGATCGCCGTACCCACAAGTAGAAGCTGCCGCCTTCAACTCCGTTAATTATCGATCGAAAGATTGACCATGTTTGCGACGAATATTGAAAAACCGAAAACGCTCGAATATATCATTCGAACAAGGTAAACAGTGTTCTTCAAACGCTTTAATCACGAGTTCCAAGCTCGATGAATTTTCATTCAAATTTAGAGCGTTGAACAATTTCAGCCCCTCAGTCCCGACTAAATTTAGAAACAATGCAACTTTGATTGTGTCGTCGCTTTTGTCATTGGACGTTGCTCGAAGGAAAATAGAGAATTGTTGTCTCCAAAGACGCCTGTTTTCGCGTAGATTTCCTTCGAAGGAGAGCGGATTGGGGGTTCTTACACACTTGTCCATCTCGATCGCGTCTTAAACACCAACATTAAAAAAAAAAAAAAAAAATCTCTGCAAAAGGAATTTACCTCCAACCCGGCACCATGTTTTGTTCTTGGGTTTATGTAATAATTAGACAATTAATTAATGAGCTTATCAACACGTTTTTATTCACACTCCCCCGTCACCTCCTCTCTGTTACCTCCACTCCGGTTCCCACTATGCACACGACAATGAGAAAGTAACATAAAAAATAAAAATCGCTGGAGACATTTCATTTCTAAAGAAAATGACTAAATATGACCAGGAATTGAATATTAGTGTGTAAATGATTGGTTTCGATTTATAGCGACATAATAAAACTTGCCAATTTTTTTGTTACCTTAAACGGCCGGTCTGTGACTCGTGACGTAGCTAAGGGGTCGTGACCCCTCCTAACCCTCCGCATCATGGTTGTTATCAAGTGTTGCCCCTTCTTGTCCTCTAAGGGACTCTAAGGTCCATCCCCTTCCTCTAAAGTCCTATTGTTTGATTTGTGGGAAGCCATTGTGAAGGTTATGCGAAGGCTGTTATTGCGTCATCAGTCTATCTAGCCTATTACAAATGGGTCCCGCAACCCAATAGTTTTAAAAATTAATAAAAAAATATAGGGCCTGATTTTATTTGAACGGATCGTGTTTTCATGAGTTTTGGTAACCAAGCTATCACGACGGCATGATTTTGGAAAATGTGATACTTCCTCATTACACTTATGGGTCGTTCTCACAAAAGTTGCACTTTTTTAGGCAGGAATTTTCTGCTTGTTAACTGTGTCCAATTTTTGATTTCTTTATCAAAATCGCCTGTGCTGGGGTCTCTGAACAATTTGTGACAGCAGCAATTCATCAAAAATGATGCAACCCCAGATACATGAATTTGAAAATTTGAAGCATCCAGATTAATGAGATTGAGGACAGATTAATGAAAATCAAGCCAGATTAATGAATTCGATGTAAAATGGAACACTTCATTTCGTAGAATTTGTTCAAAGAATAAATTTGGATTTAGATTCGTTCAGTACATCATGTCGTCACCATTCTTTTAAAAGGAGAAGGTAATTAAAAGCCCGGATTGTTCAAAAAAGTAATAATTTTATATTTCTATTCAGTCAAATTACACAGCCTTTCAAGTAGTCACACTTATTGGAATTGAAATATTCCAAAAGTGAATTTAGTCTTTTCGAGTAACTCATTTAAGCACCTACAAAAATCAGAGTAACTTTTAAAAGGAACTTCAGAAAACGACTCACACATTAAAAAATCTTTAAAAAAAAATTTTTAAAACTGTACCTTGAAAAAATACAGCGAAATTCCGCCCACCTTCAATTGTTTTACTAAATCATTTCAGCACCCTCATTTAAGAATGATTGTTTCTGTATTAACGAACATTGAACTCTTTTAAATTTTCCTTGAAAAAATATCTATTCCTCGTTATTGCAGGTGGGCGCAATTTCGCTACCACGTCCGAAAGTATAACGCTGGACAAATCGATAACAGAGGGAAATATGTAATAATTATTTTTTTTCCTTAAAAATGAAACGTCGTAATCATTCTGGCTAAATTTCGAGGAAACCATCCCAATGTAGAATACAAACTTCTTTTTGACTAAGAATCTGACTAGAACGTAATCATTTACTTCGAGTTCTTCGGCCGTTTTGAGATGCTCGGAGGCAATGGATTCGACATCTTCTACTGTCGCGACCGTTTCCTCCGAGGGCTCATGGTGTCCGGGAAACTCGTTCACTTCATGAGAGGTGATTTCCAGTACTTGAGTTGGGTCAATGTCCTCGATTGGTGGTACAGTTGTTTCCTCTTGAAATGGACTATGCTCGCCGATCTTGAATTTGGAGCATTCGAAGCACTCGAAGCAACTTAGCTTATTGAGTTTAATCTTCGTTGGTTCTTCGTTGGAATACACCACCTGGTGAACTTGAAGCGTCCCTTTGAATGTCTTTAAGTTGTTAGGCAGGATGTTCCTCACAGCCGAAATATCGTCTCCTGTGACGACATGAATGAGGATGTTTCTGCATTCAGCCCGTAGTGCCGAAGTCAACGCGTCAAACGTGGCGATGTCCTTGCCTTGAGCCACCAGCCGGTCGGCTGTCCGCTTGAGGCATCCACCCACGCCGTCTGCAGCTCCTTTGCCGTGTCCTGAGACATGGTAGTTCCAGGTGGCGAATTTCACATCCGGGAAATGATGAACCAGTGCATTACATAACAAATAGAATACAGTTTTATTTTTATATTGAGCACTGGGGCCATCAGTAAGAAAGTGGCAATTTTGAATCTTTTGTTTTAATGATTTAATAAATTCAAACACGGGTTGCATGTGGGCCCAAACTGATGGTGCGTCGTGGTCCAGAACATCAGACATTGTGCAAATACTTTTGCTTTTAACCGGCCCGAAGTGCTCAGTTTTGAAATACACTACAACAGTATGCAGTGAAATCTGTTGCCTACTGCCCCCAAAATGGAACGACTGCACTTCAGTTCCATATTTCAAGCAGTAGTTTTCACTGAAGTCTGCAGTGATCAAAACATCACCAACGGTGAGGAAACGTTTCAGGTGAGCTACTTGTGCATTTTGGTGACGTATGCTTCCAACGTGACGTGTTGGAAAAAGCTTTCCAGCTTATCTTCGAAAATATGAACGAGGTCATAAAGGGTCGCCGTAAGTTGCTCTTTTTTAATCTTTTTCACAGTTTTGCGTGTCTTGGTGTTCTTATCCATGTAATCAGCTTTTGTATTGATCCACTGGTGATACTGCACTTGGAGAGCGCCATCAAAGGTTCTGTAATGAGTAGTTTTATGCTGGCAACACGTGCATTTTCGAAACAAACAGTTGGCGTTCATTGGATCACAGCATACCTTACTCAAAACTGCCGTAGTGCTATTTTCTGCGATGACTTTGTAGCGATGGAGAGTTCCAATCACAAGTGACATATTTTCGTGGACCAGACATTTGCACGTGTCCCGTTCACTCACTTTTGGAACGACTGCCCAAAATGGCCTTAAGCGGCAAAACGAGGAGTAACTTAAATTGTACGCGTGTGACTTATTGAACCGGCCGTGTAAGTTCTTTAGGGAATCATTCAGCAACCGTTTTTGTTTCTTCAATTTCTTGAATGTTATGGTGTCTCTTTTCCCTGGACAGCATTTGGTAACGTCGTCTTGTTAAAAAAAAACTCCAACATCCCGACGAACAAAGTCATTAATTGCCTTCATTTTTCGAGCTACATTCCGGTTGTTTGTCGCAGGTCGCCGCCTAAAAATACATTCGCTGAAAGTGTGGAAGGTGTTAATCAATCGGTATTTACGCAACTGACGTTGATTTCCAGCAATGAATTCTCGGAAAATCGATTTGCTTTTGTGGGATTTTAACTGCGATATTTGTCATGAATATCTGCCTGGACCGCTTCTGCCAGAAGCAATCGTCTTCTGACCACTTTTGCACCCTGTCTCATAATGTTGCTGACTATTTTTGACGGAGAATCGTGTGACTGAATTTTCCTTTTTAATCGGTAAAACCGCTGTTTGATTCGAGAGTTGTCACGTTGTAGTTTTTTGTTCATTTCAGTGAGTTTTATATTTTCCCGAAATAGTTTCGATCTGTCTCTTCGAACTTTCTTCCGCCCCGAGTTAGCTTGTTTTGATGACGATGGCCGGACTGCCACTGGAGGAGTACTTGGTTGTGAAGAATCCTCATCGCTTGAATTTGGGGGAGAATTACGGTCCAAAAATTCAGTCACTATTCTTTGACTCCTCTTCCTCTCTGCTTATGCCCTGCTGTTCTGCCTCCACTGTTTTCTCTTCTTTCTTTTCTCCCTTTCAGTCATTTCACTCACCATCTTCACAGCCTTCCGTCTCTTTCTATCTTCGTAGTTGGTATGCAATTTCTTCCTTCGCTCCTCTAATGCTTCGGCGTCGTTTTTCATCCTCTCGTATCGAGCCCTTTCAGCTTCCCTCTTTCTTCTGAGTTTCTCATCTCTGGACATTTTTTTATTGGGCGCCATGGTCTCGAGTTCTGGAACATCCAACGACTTATTTCATTCATCTGGCAGGTATATCATTCATCTGGCTTGTTGAATTCTCTAGGATCCAGATTAATGAGATCCAGATGAATGAGATTTCACTACAAAGCCTTGAATATGTCGAAAACTACGCTACTTGAACCAATGAAAAGGAAATGTGACTTTTTGTAATCACCTAAGGTACCAAACACATGCAGCACTGCTTCCTTAATTACTACTCAAGAGGAATAAAACATGCCAGATGAATGAGGAGTAATAAAAACTGAGATCGGGTAACCAAACGCCCCCCCGATCTCGGTAGGGTGAAGAATCACCCTCCCTAAAAAATCGCATAGTCACCCACCAGAACCCTCAAGAGGGGGAGAAAGGCCGCCGCGCGCCGACTCCGGGGAGGACCGCCCATTCCCTACCACTGGAAGACCAGTGGGTGGTGCCTCCCACCGGGCTATATAAGCAGCGCGGCGACCCAAAAATTTCGTTCGGACGGCCGCAGCCAGAGAAGAAGGATCACTGGACCAGCCAAGACACCCAGGACCAACCCGGAAGAAGACCAGCCGACTCAACGGGAAGCGAACAGGACGCTAACTGGAGCAGCAGTGGAACTCCAAGAAGGGACAATCGGACCCAGGACCACCCCAGAGGATCTACGGACAGCGCCAAGGGCGCTAACTGCCACCCAGGAGGACTCCCAGCGAACCCGTCGCCCCCTCGGTAGTTCTCCCCATTGTGGTTGACGAACACCGAGGACCGGCCGAGCCAGAGGGAAGCGAAAAGGACGCTAACCGGACCCAGGACCACCCCAGAGGACCTACGGACAGCGCGAGGGGCGCTAACTTCCAACCGGAAGGACTTCCAGCAGAACCCGTCGTACCCCCCGGTAGTTCTCCCCATTGTGGTTGACGAACACCGAGGAGTTCCCAGCCAAACACCCTCCACCCCCGGCTGCTTCTCCCAGTCATTGGTCGACGAACGCCGGTCCTCCTTCCTGCGGTGGCGGGTCTTCTCCCAGTTATTGGTCGACGAAGGCTCCACCTTCCTACCCCATACCTCCCAGGGTGAATCCTTACCAGAGGGCCTAGAGGGCTTAGCGCCTAAATTGGCTGCCCTTGAACTCCTGGTGAGCGACAGAACCACATCCCTGTCCTCACCCTTACAGCTGGAGCGAGCGCAGGAGCGCTAACCGAACTTCACCCTGGAGGACCCGCAGATATCGTCGAGGGACGCTCATAGACGACCCCGAGGACCTGGAGCAAGCGCAAGGGCGCTAACCGACCGGCTACCCAGGAGGACTGGAGCAAGCGCAGGGCGCTAACCGAACTTCACCCCGGAGGACCCGCAGATAGCGTCGAGGGACGCTCATAGACGACCCCGAGGACCTGGAGCAAGCGCAAGGGCGCTAACCGACCGGCTACCCAGGAGGACTGGAGCAAGCGCAGGGCGCTAACCGAACTTCACCCCGGAGGACCCGCAGATAGCGTCGAGGGACGCTCATAGACGACCCCGAGGACCTGGAGCAAGCGCAAGGGCGCTAACCGACCGGCTACCCAGGAGGACTGGAGCAAGCGCAGGGCGCTAACCGAACTTCACCCCGGAGGACCCGCAGATAGCGTCGAGGGACGCTCATAGACGACCCCGAGGACCTGGAGCAAGCGCAAGGGCGCTAACCGACCGGCTACCCAGGAGGACTGGAGCAAGCGCAGGGCGCTAACCGAACTTCACCCCGGAGGACCCGCAGATAGCGTCGAGGGACGCTCATAGACGACCCCGAGGACCTGGAGCAAGCGCAAGGGCGCTAACCGACCGGCTACCCAGGAGGACTGGAGCAAGCGCAGGGCGCTAACCGAACTTCACCCCGGAGGACTCGCAGATAGCGTCGAGGGACGCTCATAGACGACCCCGATGACCTGGAGCAAGCGCAAGGGCGCTAACCGACTGGCTACCCAGGAGGACTGGAGCAAGCGCAGGGCGCTAACCGAACTTCACCCCGGAGGACCCGCAGATAGCGTCGAGGGACGCTCATAGACGACCCCGAGGACCTGGAGGAAGCGCAAGGGCGCTAACCGACCGGCCACCCAGGAGGACTGGAGCAAGCGCAGGGCGCTAACCGAACTTCACCCCGGAGGACCCGCAGATAGCGTCGAGGGACGCTCATAGACGACCCCGAGGACCTGGAGCGAGCGCAAGGGCGCTAACCGAACTTCAGCCCGAAGGACCCGAAGATAGCGTCGTGGGACGCTCATAGACGACCCCGAGGACCTGGAGCAAGCGCAAGGGCGCTAACCGACCGAATACCCAAGGATCTAGGGCAAGCGTAAGGGACGCTAATCGAACTCCGGCTCAGAGGACCTGTGGCGAGCGCAAGGGCGCTAATCGACCACCAACCTCCCGGATCTAGGGCAAGCGCAAGGGCGCTAATCGAACTTCGGCCCTGAGGACCTGTGGCAAGCGCAAGGGCGCTAATCGGCCGCCAACGTCAAGGATCTAGGGCAAGCGCAAGGGCGCTAATCGAACTTTGACCCAGAGGACCTGCGGCAAGCGCGAGGGCGCTAATCGGCCACCATCCTCAAGGATCTCGGGCAAGCGCAAGGGCGCTAACCGAACTTCGGCCCCGAGGGCCTGTGGCGAGCGCAAGGGCGCTATCCGACTACCAACCCCCAGGATCTGGGGCAAGCGCAAGGGCGCTATCTACCGTTTCGACCCAGAGGACCCGCAGGCAGCGTCGAGGGACGCTCACTGACGACCCAGAGGACCTGTGGCAAGCGCAAGGGCGCTAACCCACTATCGACAGAGGCACGCCTACCGCAGAAGGAGCTCGCGTCCAGAAGTACGACCGACCTCTCCGGAGCCAACACCTCTTTTCCAGAAAGAATATTAATTTTCCAACACTGTAAATATTGTAAATAACACCAAATATATTGGGGCCTGTTACCCAAAAGACAACAACAGGTGGCGACCGTGACTATTTCCTCAAGGCCCTCGATCTTCGGACAGCCACATTAAGCTACACGGCGTCAAAACACTTACCAGTTTTCAAATCAACTTCTGCTCACCTCGAGATCTTGTGAAGAACTGAGAGGAAAAAGCCCGCGTAAGAGCCAAGGCAAGGTTTCAGTGTTGCCAATTTTGATGTTTGAAGACTGACATTACTTTGCACATGATAGAGGGAAGTTGAAACGTGACGGGCCAGATGAATGAGGTCAAACCTTGGTGACAGCACAAATTCGATCATGATGGATCAAAGGGGTACCAGCGCTCGAGTTTTTAATCTGCATATGTGAAGTTGGGATGAGCAGCAAATGAAATAATTTTTTCCGGCTAAAATAAATGAACTAGTTTAGGAGCTGCAGATTCTCAAATCCCACGTTCAGACTAAGTGACAGCCAGATTAATGAGAAATTAGTCATTTTAAATTCGATAAAACTAAGAATAAACCATACATTGGCAACGTATATATGTGATGCATCTGCAGAGCAACATGATAATGATAATTGGGGGATAAAATATTCGTCTAGTTATACCGTGAATTATTTTATCGTCCAGTGACTCAAATAGCGCATCTTTTGTGAGAACGACCCTTATAACAGTATTTTTAAAATGAAGACGAAGTAATTGCGGATAAGCCAGTGGCAATAACTAAAAAATCGTTTTTTTTTTTTACTTGTAACAGTGTTATTATTATTATTTATGTTATTTCCAGCTAAAACAATACATATAGTTCAAAAAATGTTGTAGATTTTTGTTCTTGGAAGGGTGCTGTGCGTTCGCTTCACATAGAAGCTGCAGCATTCGAGTCTTGCTGTGGCTTACTGACTGAATTGTGAGAATATGCTCATGTTTAAATAAAGTCATCGTGCAAAGTAGAAAGTAGGGAAAAGTTTCTAAAATTTTACATTTTTTGTAGTTTCTTAGCCCTAAAGCGGGCGCGTTCATCTGAGTAGCACTACCGGGCGCGTGGTGAACTTTGTTCACCAGCCACATTTTCGCCGTTAATTTAGGACTCATGGTTCCAATTTGCCAAAAGTGAACGTTTTTGGACATGAAATAAAGAAATAAAAGTTGTAGATGTGCAGGGGGGAGACTAATAGGCAAATTGACCCACCAACGCTGGCACGATTGCACCAGGGTCATAGGGTGGTTAATTTGAGCCGCAGACGAACAAGTTGAGCATTTGCTTAATAAATTATTCACTCAATTGGATATAATATTGCTAAATCATGTTGACTTATCATTTCGAGCACACTTTATTATAGTCCAGGAGCAGGTTCGAAAATCGTGCACTTTTGAGTCGATCTTTCAAACTTTGCAGGCGTGTTCTAGATGGCTGATGAGTTGATTTTAAGATTGGAGGCAATCGCGACATCGCATAGGACGGCTGTTACTCAAGATAGCCGTTGGAAATATTAGTATTTCAGCCGTTTCAGCGCTTTTTTCAAACTCTTTCCGGTTTGAAGCGCTGTTAAGTACTACATTAGACAGCTCTGAGTTCGAAAACAACCATTGGAGCGATCAATTAATACCGCACGTGGATCATGCAGCAGCTTCTTTTACGCGTCTTTACATAAAAAAATGATTTTCCATGCTCGCCGAATTTGGATACTAAGGGCATCTCTTTCAAGTCCATTGCATTCCACCCTTGTCCTAGGGTGTCTACAGCTGAAATTTCGCCTCAAACCCCAAATCGCCCCCTAGCTGGTGGAGCTACAAATGTATTCTATGCCCCGTGTTCAACTCCCTTTCAAGGGCTGAGGATCCCCGATTTGCGCAAATTTTTTCATGAACGTGTCTCTCACATATGAGGGCGTAATTTGTGGTTCAGAGCCGATCCATAAAACCAATATGGCGGCCGTAATTCGAGCTGATTTCCAATAATTACAATATTTCATACGTTTCCGACCTATTTCTCGCTCGCGACCAAATAGTGCTTATAATTAGGCGTTTTGCGTGAATTCTGCTTTCAATGCGACAGTTCGTGTAAATATTGCTTAGAACGTCTACACACGAAGCAACTGAAAAGAAACTGATGGGAGACTCGAGTTAGTAACCAGTCCCTTTCGAGTGTATTCAAATGAGAGGCTACACACGGAGCTACTAAAAAGAAACCCAACTGTTTGGAAACTCCAGTCACTACCGCGAGTGGAGTTTTGTCAAAATACATACAAGGAAGAGACTCAAAGGTGACTGGTGTGTAACTCAAGTTTCCAACCAGTTTCTTTTCAGCCACTCCGTGTGTAGACGGCCTTAAAGGCGTCACCGTTCATAAGCTCTATGTTTGTGTTGTGTGGTGTCTATGCAACCTATGAAAATGCTTCATTTTTCAAAGGAATTAATTTGTTTGGCTGCATATTCTCAATAGAAGCATAGCATAGAGCTTGTGAACGGGCCTTCGAATTCCAATGGTTCCTTAACTTCAAGGAACGTTCATAAATAGGGGCATTATTCTCAGAATTCTCGCGATCATTCATTGGATTTGAGCAGCTCAAAGGCTCAGACTAGACTGCAGGGGGTTAAACCTGATGTAATTTACACCATTGACCTTAGTTGAGAAGATCTTGAAAACTAATTAATATGAAAGAAAATTTCCTATGAAAAAGGAGTTATTCCAGTCGCACCTTCTCAAGGTTCGTACGAGTTTTCCAGATTTATCATTAAAAGATTACTCCAAAACATTACTGAACATTCTACTTATTTTCTGAAGATCCAGCGATTCTATGTGCCGAAGTTTTGAAAACAAAGTTCTCTGGACGTAGTCGAAATATATAATTTTTTTTGAAGCAAGAGCAACACACCATACAATCACAGTACCAAGTGATAGCTTTTTGCCCAACTTAAAGATGGCCGCGGCCCTTTAAACGAGGCTTCACTCTTTTCAAGGCAAATTGGTGGGAGTTCGCTATCTAGGTATTGTATAAAAGTCTATGGTTCGACGCCCACTTGCGCATTTTGAATCCTCCTTTACTGAGCAACATCGACACTTCTTTGCGCAGATCCTGCCCTGTTTTGATGGAATCAGACGATGTCAAACAATTATCCAAGTATAGAGCTGGTCCTTCAACGCTGCTGAGGCTATAGGAAAAGATTTTCCTTCATTTTCGACGAGATGGTGCACTGTCTTTATGGCGAGAACTTGACGCCAAAAGTTACTGTGCGTAACTCATAGTCTTCTATATCGCCGGTCTCCTCACTTCTCCACGGGCTCGCTGAGAATGATCTGGATTTATTCAAGCTGTTTGCGAGCAGCTTTTTATGAAGTTGTAAGCTCCATTTTGCTCCAAATTGGGCAGTGATGTTCTTGATGTTACTGGCGACTTTGGATTTTTGTTTAAGAAGGCGAACTTCGTGAGTGTAGTCATCCATGACTCCCAGGAAGTATTTATGACCGTCCCATGTAGTTTCGAGGGGACCACAAACGTCAAAATGGATCAGCTCGAGGGGTCTACTGGTTTTCCTTCGCTGATTTTCAAAAGGAAGACGTTTGAATTTTGCACAGGCATACATCACAACTGACGTCACGAGGTCGATCAAGTTTCAATTTTTCGAGACCAAAAGAAATATCACTGAGAATTTTAATGTTTTTGTAACTTTGATGACCAGGTTTCTGTGCCAAGTAACGTTTTTGTCCTCGTTGTCTTGGGCTAGGAGACATTTTGTTTCGTCAGAATTGTAATCTGCAATGTACTGTACAGTCCTTCGTTTTTCTCCCCTACTATGAGAACGTTGTTTTTACTGATTTTGACTTGATTTTCATGGAACTCGACTGATCCACCAGCAGTAGTTATTTATAGTTAAACACCCGCACTGGTAATCCCCTGGGGACCCGCAGCGAGGAGGAAACGGAACTGCGCAAACGTACACACTGGTAAGAAGACGAAACGGCAACACACGACGAGAGACCAACTAAACTGCGTGTGCGTAATCGTACACTTACACGTACCGACAACAGCTCGTTCACACGCAACCGACCCAACTGGTACTACTTATCCCTACCACCGGGATCTCAAGTATGACTGGAGTCTCAATTACTCCCCGAGACGGTTCACGAGCGACTGATCACTTGCCTTCCGTTTCATGTGGGGACGTGGGAGTTAGGGGATAGCTGTGGAGGAATGGTGGTGACGTGTCGAGGGAAGGGGCGCGCACACTCTTCTTTATCTACCACGAATCAATATTATAACCGCTTTGTCTTTATTAATTATGGCGTGATTATTATGTTACGGTTGACTACAAAATCTTGGGGACGGTCTGTTTACCTTTACATATTGCTAACTAAGCTAACATATTTTTACAAAACTACAACTATGATTATACTATAACTGCCTATATCTACAAATATAACAAAAAAGAAAACACAAAAAGGAAGGGGGGGAAGGGTGTCCCTTCACATTCGCCAAGTCGTTTTTCGTCGACGATTCTCCCCGTAGACGTCGGGCGCGGGCCACTAGGCAAGCTGAACACCGGAGATCCTCTTGTCCGTTTACCGTGTGGTTCTCGGTATTATGTTCCAGACGCTCACGATCGTCTAGGCGAAGTAAATATTCGCAGGAATAACACCGCGTGTTTACTCGGGCTCTTTTCCTTAGCTGACATACGGGACAGTCGATTAGGGACGACGGGCCGGCACGTGTAGGTTCGCTACGACGGCGAACGGCTCGGTGCTGAGGCTGTACTTTTTCATCCTTTCGGTCCCCTTGTTCCAGTTCTGGCGCGGTCGACGGTTGACTTGCTGAGCTGGTACTTCTGAGATGTCGAGAGGCCCGACGGCGACGGGGTTGTCCCACAGAGGGAGCTGATGAAGTATCAGATTCATTACCATCGGCATTTAATTCATTCAGTTCTGGTGGAGGGGGAGGAGGTGGATTGGTGATGCACGAGAGGAGCGTCGGCAAATCCAACACACGCCGTGGCATTTCCAACTCTGTCTGACTTCGTCTCTGATTGATATTTTCCACGAGAGCGTCAACTCGTAGTCGATGAGCTTCAAGCCAGCCAGAGAATTCGGCGTAATACGGTTGAAGAGCCCGATTCATTTCGGAGATCCGGTGTAGCCCGCTGAGAAGGTTCAACCCACGGTCGACACTGCACCTCAGCTCCCGCAGATCTTCAACCAGGCCATCGGCGCAAATCAAATTTCTCTCACTCGTCATGTCCGGAATGAATAGTAATCTATCAAAAAGAGGGTAGTTCTTAGGAGAATATCTGGGGAATCTTATCAATTTATCAATCCAGGGACTTAGTCTGGACAGGCGAGGAACCCTTGGTATCGATATTAAGAGACGTTTAGTCCGTCTTCCCGCATCTAGTAATAGTCATAAGTTGGTCAGAGATTTTCGCACCCCTGAGTTGTGCAGGGCACGAAAATTCCAGCGGGGACGTGGACGCAATTGATACGTGTGCGATAAGTCACTAGATCCGGGTTCCCTAGTTGATTCAGGTGGGGACGTATTTTCCAGGCAATCTGAACTCGGGACCGGTTTATCTACCGGAATTTCTTGAGGAATTGAAACGTGATGAGGTTCGTCGAACATTTCTACGTCGATAGGCTCTATTTCCTCCATAGAGGGAGGGGAACGGCCAGAGTTATCATAATCCGGGACTGGTCGGGGGTCTGGTTCTTGTGTGAATCCTGGGCGGTCCAATTTGCCGTCCCGAGAATAAGCTGGTTTCATTCTTTGTACGTTTACGGTTTGACGTTTGCCTAAATAGTCTTCGATTTCGTACACCACTTCACTAATTCGGCGTGTCACTTTGTAGGGACCGTGCCAAGGGGAGGTAAATTTTCGACAGTCAGCGGAGTTTGGTTTTGGCATTAATAGGTACATCTCATCCTCTACCGCAAAGTATCGGGGAGTTCGTCTTTGATTGACAAAGTCAGCTCTGCGCGCCCAACTATCTTCGGCCATTAAGCGTGCCAATTTGGCGGCATTTTCGTATCTGCGTTTTCGATGATTCCAGTCCTCTTCTACCCTGTACGTTGGTAACGCTACTTCGAGGGGACTCCGAATTTCGCGACCCATATACAAATAATTTGGGGTATACCCAGTACTGGAGTGTTTGTGGCCTCTATAAGCGGCAACGACATACTCGAGCCACTCGTCCCAGTCTTTTCCCATCCGTTTGGTGAATTTAGCAATACCGTCTCCCAGGTTTTTTGAAACTTGCGAATTTCCCATTTGGTTCGGTTTCGTTCCCCGGATTTTCCCTTCACGCGAACTCTCGAGCCGTTCGAACCTTATCACCGCATCCCGCAACTCGTCTTCATCGTCCACCTCAAGACCTAGTAAATAATGCGACAAATTTCGCGACCACAGCCCTTCAATTAGTAACTGTTTTGACTTTTCAAACTCCAAGTCCAAGAGGCGACACAATCTTAATTTCGCTTGAATATAAACTTCAACCAATTCATCGCGACGTTGAGAACGTTCTAATAGTTCACGCCATATTGCTGTTTCGTCGTTTTTTGATGTATACGAGTGCAAAAACTGCTCCTCAAACTCATTGAATGTAAGGAAGTCCCTCCCTTCGAACCAATCTCGGGCAGCCCCCACTAGTTTACTCCTAGCCAACTCTAATTTTACGTTATCGGGCCAACTATGTAAATTAGCCATGCTTGTAAAAGCCCTGATCCATTGTTTAGATACATGCCCTGGCTGGCATCCATCGAATTCACGAATTGTACTATTTAAATCGGGCATTACGATAAAAGGGGGTGGCGCCGGAGCCGCCTCCTTTCCACCAACCGGTGTGTTTTGTGCTTCATTATTTCTATTAATGCGGCATTTTGTTTTAGGAGCTCTGTTAGAACGTGGCTTACACCACTATTGTCATTTTCATTCATTTCGTCAAAATGAATACACGCAACGTAATGTAGCACGATTGATAGTGCTACTGCGCGGATTCTTGATCCCGGATTTCAGAGGAATAGGAAGTGGGGGTGAAAGACATAATAACTGAGTAAACGTGAGTGTATTACAGTAAATAGACAAACACCGAAATATTCTTGATTAAATCGACAAAACCGATTTCTCTAAAATTCAAACAAACAAGGTATCGTCAGAACAAACGTGTTATTTCTATGATTGAAATAAACAATAAAAATGAAAGTAAAAACAAATTTAAGTCTAGTAAAGAAAATCAATTCAAGTCGGACATTAAACGTCAAGTACGGATTAAACGCGACGAAGTAATTGCCAGGGGTAAACGTAAGCTGTTAGACCACGCTCTCTCTAGGGTCGCATGTGGGACTGAATTTAGGAAAAATAGAAACAAGCAATTGGCATGGTTTTCGGGAGACGGGAGTTAAAGAAAAAGAGGGACTCACCAGTCGTAAGTCGTGGCAGCGTTGACTAATCCAAAATATGGTAGTGGGGCGGTCGACGAAAAGACGATGGACGGCGTTGGGGACGAGTCCGACCCGAGTAATGATATCGAGAGTAAATAATTGAGAAGCGGTGTAGAAAATGTGTAAACGTGTACACGATAGTTTGTACACTGTAGAAGGTTGTACACTGTAGAAGTACACAGTAAACGGTTGTACACTGTAGAAGTACGCAGTAGACGGTTGTACACTGTAGACGGTTGTACACTGTAGAAGTGCACAATAGACGGTTGTACACAGTAAACGGTTGTACACTGTAGAAGTACGCAGTAGACGGTTGTACACTGTAGACGGTTGTACACTGTAGAAGTGCACAATAGACGGCTGTACACAGTAGACGGTTGTACACTGTAGACGGTTGTACACTGTAGGAGTACACAGTAAACGTTGTACACTGTAGAAGTTGTACACAGTAAACGTTTGTACACTGGAGAAGTAGTACACAGTAGAATTCTCAGACCAATAAGCACTTCACGAGATTCACGGGAAAAACGTTATTACACCGTACACAATTTACATGTAGACGCTCTACACCACTCAACTCCGAAATATCCGTTGCGCACTAGCGGCTTACACAATTCGACTCTCGACGGCCGACTACACTCTCGGATAACTGGCGACCGACTGATCGACTCTCTAGGACGACGCTCTCCTTATATTCCCTCACTTGGCTCTTTTTGGGAGGTTGGTCTAAGGGTGGTGGTTGATGGTGGGTGGAGACGATGAGTGAAGGGACAACTTCTATAGGGAAAAACTTGGACTAGGGTGGTTACGTAACTTTCCGAGAGAGAGCGTGGGGGTCCTAATTTAAGTATTCATCCTTTCTTAGAATCTACTCCTAATAAACTAATTGTCAAAAAATTAAAGGAAACAAGGTATAAAACAAGGTCTAAAAGGTATAAAACAAACAAACTAATATTATCAAGACAAATAAATCGGAAGCAATATTTACATTTATTCATTAATTTTATTTAAGTTGAGGCCTTATCCTGCTACAGTAAAAGAAAAAAAAAGAACGTACCTCCTTATGTATTTCGAAAATAAACAATTGCTGCCTTCCCCACCTTTTTCCCAACCGCCTCCAGAATCGTTCCAAGCGATGGGTTGAATGAGTGGTACCCTCTTCGTCGGTCAGAGCTTCTCTCCAAATGAGCTTATCAACACGTTTTTATTCACACTCCCCCGTCACCTCCTCACTGTTACCTCCACTCCGGTTCCCACTATGCACACGACAATGAGAAAGTAACATAAAAAATAAAAATCGCTGGAGACATTTTTTTTCTAAAGAAAATGACTAAATATGACCAGGAATTGAATATTAGTGCGTAAATGATTGGTTTCGAGTTATAGCGACATAATAAACTTGCCAATTTTTTTGTTACCTTAAACGGCCGGTCTGTGACTCGTGACGTAGCTAAGGGGTCGTGACCCCTCCTAACCCTCCGCATCACGGCTGTTATGAAGTGTTGCCCCTTCTTGTCCTCTAAGGGACTCTAAGGTCCATCCCCTTTCTCTAAAGTCCTATTGTTTGATTTTTGGGAAGCCATTGTGAAGGTTACGCGAAGGCTGTTATTGCGTCATCAGTCTAGCCTATTTCAAATGGGTCCCGCAACCCAATAGTTTTAAAAATTAATAAAAAAATATAGGGCCTGATTTTATTTGAACGGATCGTGTTTTCATGAGTTTTGGTAACCAAGCTATCACGACGGCATGATTTTGGAAAATGTGATACTTCCTCATTACACTATTGGGTCGTTCTCACAAAAGTTGCACTTTTTTAGGCAGGAATTTTCTGCTTGTTAACTGTGTCCAATTTTTGATTTCTTTATCAAAATCGCCTGTGCTGGGGTCTCTGAACAATTTGTGACAGCAGCAATTCATCAAAAATGATGCAACCCCAGATACATGAATTTGAAAATTTGAAGCATCCAGATTAATGAGATTGAGGACAGATTAATGAAAATCAAGCCAGATTAATGAATTCGATGTAAAATGGAACACTTCATTTCGTAGAATTTGTTCAAAGAATAAATTTGGATTTAGATTCGTTCAGTACATCATGTCGTCACCATTCTTTTAAAAGGACGTCGTTCCCTCTCTCTTGCTCTCCTCGCTGCGTACGAATCTTGACCTTGTGAGAATTCTCGAACTAAGGCTTGATCCCCGCGTAACCGTAGCTTCGGCAATCTTCGTCCACTTTCGACACCTCGAGTCTGCGTGTTTGTCGTGAGCCCTCTCAAACGATGTACCACGTGACCTGTTCACACCAGGAATTTTTCCGAAGTCCAAAATGGCTGTCGAGTTGTTCTCAGGACGCCTCCCCTCGACCCGTCACTCACTCCAAATTCCGAACTTTTACTTTTCACTTCCCGACGGAAAATTTTAAAGAAAAACGAATCACTGCGACGAAAAAGGATTTTACGCCCGTCTGGCACCCAATTTCTACGCCCGTTGGCTGCAATGAAACGAAAATGTCGCCCGTATGGCCTTTCGCGAGACAAAGAAAAACGTTCGGACCACGTTTTCACTGAATCCCGAATTTTGTTCAAACCCACTATAAACTCCGATTCCTCGATTCAATCCCACTTCTGATTTATTTGTAGGAAACTTTTAGGATGACCGTAGGCAAAATAAAATAAAAGATATAGTTAATTTCACAATTCCACTTGGGGGTTTATTTAAAACGTCTCGACAGACCCGCATCTATTTTCCTACTGTCTGTTCATTACAAGCGCACGCATCCTCACCAACATGCACAGGACTCTCCCTCCCTCTTTTTATATCCCTTACAAGACCAAGGGGTGTTTTTCGACGTTGACATGTCTCGCATGTTTTCACATAGTCGCGGACGTGTTTTTCGAGGCTGGGCCAATATGCGATTCGCCTTACGAAATTAGTTTCCGTGAAACTATAGCGTTTGTCGCTCAAAAGATATTTATACTTTGAGAATGATCTTTCAACGTCAACAGAAGTGATTGGAGCATATTTATATGAACTCAAAATAAGAGGGTCTTCAATTTCAGTTAATTCGACTTGGCTATTTCCGTTTAATATGTCGTTGATTTTTTCTAATGTATGAAGACCAGAATTTTTTTCAAGTACCGTCTTCAATTTTTCTTGAATTATTGCCCCGATTTTTCCGGGAACTTGACATATTTTTGTTTTTAAATCGTTCATTAAGGAAAATCCTTCACTCAGGGACAAATTTTGATTTTCCAACATTTTAATAGTTTTTATTAAAAATGTGAAGTGCGCGTTTATCAATGAAATGTCGTTTTTGAGACTAGTGGTATTAATTATGTACCTCCATGAGTTTTTCAACACTCAAGGCATTGTCGCTCTCTGCAATTTTCTCGACAACGTCTTTGAAGCCGGAATAATTTTCGGCGTAGAAAACTACTGCCTCCAGCCACGTGCCCCAACGAGTTATCACAGGGAGCGGTGGCAATGGTTTTCCTACCATATTTTCTTTGTACAAGTTGATTCTCGAGGGTGATTTGAGAAATAGTTTTTTCCCATTGTTGTCGAGTTTATTAACGTTGGGATAAATTCTCTAATTTTTTCGGCCAGACGGTTACATGCATGTGCGACGCACGTTACATGGATTAGTTTGTGGTAAAAACTGGTAGCCATGTAGAAGTGAAATAGTGTTGTGCTTTCTCATTTCTTTTCCAAACTTCGCTAGTGAGTAAAGCGTTATACGTTTTATCGAAATTTACCATGCTTGTGCATGAAGCTAGCTGCCTCCATCTCCGTTTTATTTCATCACCGTCCGATTGGTTTATCACATTACCACTTTTCTTAAGCCAACGTACCCATGCCTGCTCCCTGTGGAAATCACAAATGTAAGTTGGACATTCAAAAATCTTGGAGATTGCATTGATTTCGGCTTCACAAAAGTCTGTGATAAAATAAGAAGGTGACCAATTTTCGTTCCATTCTTGAAACACTTTCAAAAATTCTGAAATTGAATGGCTATCTTCTTTTTCAGAAATTATGATTCCAACAACAATATAGGAACTATTTGTTTTCACTACCAAAGAAAACAATGGTAAGGCATATTTGGTAGTTTTGTAAGTGGCATCAAGTAAAACAACACTACCGTAACGCTCCAAAAGGTCTTTTTGCCACTCGGTTTGGTAACAAAACAAAAATGGGTCTGTGGAACTGCGAGGACGATAAAAGCATGTTCCACCGTATGACTTCTTCCAAACATCAATTTTGGCTAATAAGGCTACTTGATCTATCCTACACTGCTTTGATTCAAAAATAAATTTACATACATAATTGTGCCGTTGGGAAAAATGCTCGTGAGAAGCCTGTTACACTGTCCGATACGGTGTCTCTGACAAACGCCCTTAATAATATTTTAATTGTTTGGACGTTAGTGATACCGTTATTTATGTGTTTTTTTTATTTCTTCTTTTAAAGAAACATCCAACTGTTGGTTTAAGAAGGCAGTGTTGTGAGGATGATTATGCTCGTTTGAAACTCGGATGTAGTATCTCCGCACAGATTTCAGGGCATCGACATCGTCTTTAAATTTGTTTTTAATCTGGCAGCAAATCTATAACGTTAAGAAAAAGTTACTATTGAAATGATTACTCATTAAGTAAATAAAATGTTAAAAGTACATATTCTTTTTCTGATCGATTGTCAATCTTCTCTGTGCTGAAATCTGGAAAATATAGAATTTCGGCAACTGTCATCTTGGCAGAACATCCCATTTTCTTGGTCTCGTGTAAACGAAATCGGGATTTTTTGGAAGCAGGATGATCATCCTACAGTGAAGAAGAAATTTCAAACGGTGTAAAAACACGTGGATAGTGAACTACTAACAAGGGAACGGTCGGTAATGTCCGACGCCGATTTGATCGCCAATTTTTGTGTGTTCTACATCGAAAAATATTAGACCCGTGTACTCCCGAACTTGCTTAGGTGTTTGTCATAGGAAATTGGAGCGAGAAACTCGAAAAAAATATTTTAACAAATCCCAGAACCATAGTTTTTGTTTTAGAGTAAGAAATTGCACTAAAATACGCCCGTCCGCGAAGCAAACAGCCTTTGACAATTTTTCTGAAGCGAAATGCGCATCATTTTTGAATTCAGCACCATAAGAAATGTAAGTACAAACTTCGCTGTGAAGATAGCAAATCCCTCTGATGACAGCTTTGTCCTTTAGGATCGTTAACACGATCCCCTTCTGTATCATTTTTGACACTGATAACAGATTTTGTTGAAGTTCCGGGACGATAAGGGCTTCGATAGTTACATTTTGTCCTTGGCATGTCACCTGTAGTTCTCCAATCCGGTTTGCCTTTAGAACTTTCCCGTCTGCTATGTGAATTTTAACATCTCGGTCCAGTCTTTTGACGTTTGTCATGAAGGGCTCCATTACTTCTGTGACGAAATGGTTACTTGCACCCGAATCGATTACGAATGAATGATCGCCGAATTCATTGTTCAGACAAGCGTTTGCTGCAAATAGGGCGATATTCTTGGCGCATTTTGCTTGTTCTGTTCTTACGGACGAGCTCCTTCCGCCGAATCCACGACCACGTCGTCCGCGTCCACGACTCCTCTTTGGACAATTTATTTTAAAATGTCCCTTGTCGCCACAAGTAAAACAGCCCGCATCCCGCAAAGAGTAAGACGTATCGGAAGTTCCGGTGCGGAAACTCACTTCCGTCGTTTCCCCGTCCTGACGATTCTTCATCTTCAGTTCCTCGTCTAAGAGTCTGGCTTTAACGAAATCCATTTTGACGTCGGATATCGTTTCGATAGCTGTTGTTACGGTGTCGTATTGCGTAGGCAGGGTGAGCAGAAGGTGACATACTCTATCGGTTTCGTCGATTTTTGACCCCAGATCTTGAAGCTCTCTTACTATTGAGTCGAATTTCACAAAATGATCCTCGAGGCTGTCGTTCAGTCCGGTTTTGAGACTAATGAGTTTTCTCCACAGTGAAAGTTTCGTGAATGAGGTGCTCCTTGCAAATACCTCTTGGAGACACTTCAGCTGGCTTGCGGCGGTCTTGCAGTCTTTGATTATGTCAAGGTGCTTGTCGGTCACGCCCTGAATAATTATTGATTGGGCCTTTGCTCCCCTTTTGAGCCACAGCCGTTTGGCTTCCGCTTCTGTAGGCTCGTTGCCGTCGAGTATGTCATCACATGACTCTCTCTTGAGAATAGACACGATACGGAATTTCCAATTATGAAAATTAGTTCCGTCTAATAAGGGAATAGCTCCGACACCGACCTGGTTAATTTGATTTACCGACATATCGACTTTTCGAAAAGGAGGAACCGCGTGGTTGACGAACTTTTTAGGTTAGGTTCACTTTACTTGACTTTATCCGCGAACATCCGCTTTAATTTCGGCACGACTTTACGACTGGGCCCATAACCTGATAAATTGGGGTTTGAATAAACAATTTTAAGCCAAAAGGGGTTTATATTTGTTCATTAGACAGCGGAATACCAATAATGTCTGAGACTTCTCGAAAGACAGAATCACTACCCCACTGCCATTTTGCGACTGACTGACTTTCCGCAGCGCAGGTAGTGAACCCTTTTCAAAACAATGTAGCCAACATAACAACCTTCAACAGTGGGTGCCTATAATTGAGTGAACCTGTGGGAACAAACCTCAACAGGGAACATGACATTATGGATGACGGCGAGCGTTCGCGTAAAGCAAACCATCGTTCTCAACCATGGAAGATCCTTGGGATCTTCAAACACAGTTCTTATGCAGGGTGTAAAATGGAAAATGGGGCATAATTGAAATGGGTGATTCTACTACATCACATATGGGTCAAAAATGACTATATGGACCATGGTCCGAATATCAACCGTTTCTGAGAAAATCGCAGTTTTCCTGATTGTCAATGCATCAGGCGTTTTCTTCAAAACTCGGTCGGTATCTTAGCAACCATTGATCCTGCGGAAATTTCAAGGACACCGTTGGAAAGAGCACAAAATTTCAGTTAAGATGATCGTAAAGTAAGGGTAGTTCGTGAAATTTTGACGCCCTTTACTCTCGGCTGAGTAGCAGCTTCCTTGAATTTCTCTATTCTTAGGTGTTATTCAGCCAGCTGTAATTTTACTGACAGCTCTCGGAGAAAGAGTAGGACTTCAAGAAAAACTTCCTACAACTATTAAGCTTTCAAATGACCTGCTTGGTTCGGGGTTTTGTCCTTCGTTTCTTGGAGCTACAGCTCAAAATGCATGAAGCCCCTGTCTAAATCGTTAGGAAACGCATGATTGCAATTGCCATAGAACGGGGAAAATTCGTTCAAAAAAATGCTCTTTGTCACTCAGGTTGGTGAGGAATTCTAATCGGTTCTAATTTTGTATTTGCTGGAGTGTTTTTTTCTCCCCCCCCCCCAAGGGCGGTACGACTTAGCAGTAGGGAGTCATTTATTTAAGCCCCTGGCATAAGCAGTGGCTTTGAGTTTGACTATCGCTGTCTGTTTCCACCAATCTCTACGAATTATCTGCCAAAGGAGAGGGCAGGAGCGGTAGTGGCAGTTGGCATTCACATTCACCCTTGAATCCTACTGATCAGAACCCCCAGGTTCTGAGCAGTGACCTGCAGTTTCAAGCACTTAGTACAGCCTTTTTTGGAGTTGGTCCAGCAAGGTAACTGGACGCAGCAGTCTCAACGGAGAGAACACTTCACCGAAAAGATTCGAAAAGAGCATTCGGAAGCAAAATGTTTCCCTCTCGAGAACAATCCTAAACGTACGTTTCCAAACATTTTAGACGAGTTTTCAAGTATTTCGAACTGTATCTCAGAAGGAATAAAGACAAACCCCCGAACCAAACAGGTCATTTGAAAGCTCAATAGTTGTAGAATTTTTTTCTGATTTCCTACTCTTCCTCCTAGAGCTGTCAGTCAAATGACAGCTGGCTGAGTAACAAGTAAGAATTGAGAAATTAAAGGAAGTGGCTTTTCAGCCGAGCATTAAGGGTGCCCAAATCTCACGAACTACCCGAAATTTACGATCATCTTAAAGGAAATTGTGTGCTCTTTCCAAAGGTGTCCTTGACATTTCCCCAGGATCAATGGTTGCTGAGATACTGACCGAGTTTTGAAGAAAATGCCTGATGCATTGACAATCAGGAAAACTGCTATTTTCTCGGAAACCGTTAATGTTCGGAACATGTTCCACATAGTCATTTTTGATCCATATGTGATGCAGAATCCCCCGCTTCAATTATGCCAAATTTTCCCGTTGCACCCTGTATAAGCTGATCATACGTGCTGTAAAATAGCAAAACTGGCTATTCGTGCCCTAAACCGATGATTCCAGTCCTGAAACTGACAAAATCGACTGTTTGCGCGTCAAAAAATAGTCAAACTGTGAGCCTCTTGCCTTCGAAATGTCCAAACTGACGATTCCTGCTGTAAAAAAGCAAAATTGGCTATTCAAGCTCTATAAATGGCCGAACTGATCACTCGCGCCCCACGAAGGCTACAGAATGACGACTCGTGCTTTCAAAATGACTACTTTCCTGCGCTGGCTAGACTACTTACAAAGTCATTTTTCTTGATTAATGTTATATTTTTAGGGCTTTGGCTTTTTTCTTCTTCGAAGTTTTACAAAAAAATGGATACACGAAGAAAGTATTCATGAAAGCAATCAAGAAATCAAAAAAACTTTCTTCAGGTGAAAATACAGAAAACCCAAGATACCAAGAAGAAACTGGAGAAATCAAAGGGAAAGTGGTGCTACCATTCGTCGAAGGGACTTCAAACAAAATAGCAAGAATCCTCAACAAGTACAAAATCAGATCAACGTTCAAACCACCAAGAAAAATATATCGCTCCCTCAGAAATGTCAAAGATGAAAGAAAACTCGAAAACCCAGGTGTCTACGAAATACCTTGCAGCTGTAACAAATCTTACACAGGTGAAACTCTTCGAAACGTCAAAACAAGAATGAAAGAACACATGTCAGTCGTAAAACACCGCAATATTGAAAAATCAGCAATAGCTGAACACATGTACAGCGGACAATCACACGTCAACAAATTTGAAGATACCAAAATACTGGCAATTGAAAGTTCGTGGAAGAAACGAAAAATTCGAGAAGCCATCGAAATAAAGAAAAAAGAAAACTTCAACAGAGATGAAGGAATTCATGTACCACATGCCTGGAGACCACTGATTGCAAACTTGAAAAGAAGATAACCAGAAGACATTCTCAGTTGCCATCAACAACAAATTTTCTAATCAAGAAGAAGAAATTGACACCCCTCCATTCGTCACATGTCTATGTTTTAAAATAAAAAACCCAAAAAGTTCTCTGACGATGCCTTCAGCACAAGAAGGCGAAAGCTCAGGAAACGAAGAAGTAGAAGAAGAAAAAAGCCAAAACCCTAAAAATAAAACATTAATCAAGTTGTATGGCTTAAAAAAGATAATACATATTAATAAAGTCATTTTTCTTGTTATGAAGTTCCCTCCTGTGACTTTATATAATTATTTTGAAGTGAAATGGACCCCACAAAGCTAAGCTCATACGCTGAAAGCCTTGTGGATGCTCTCCGAGAGCGTTACCATGCCAAAATAACTGCACTTGGTGTCGACCCACTTGTATGATTGTAAGCTCCTTATTTATTGAATTATTGTTGATGGAATTTGTTTTTTCCCTATTCGTTCGTATTCAGGGGCCTTGGATGTGACAGCGTCCACTGCAGGCTTAGCTGCAGTCAATTCAATTCAAGGCTTTGAGATGTACGCTCGTTGTAGCGCCGCTCGAAAACGCTTCCAGTTCCAGGCGACCGGCCTTCTTATAATGGAAGCTTAAGGCTTAAAATTAAGGCAGAGTTATTTGATAGATATTGGGGTCTGTGCTTGAAAGGCCTCTACGCTTAAGATGGCTAATTCGATAAAGGAAACTTTCAGATTATTTCCCCTGATGGGGCTTAACGTTCCATTACAAGTTTGATCGGAGATCGTGGGGTAATAGCAATTTACAAATTTTTGTTCAAAGAATTGATGATTACTCCTCGGATGCACGTCACTTTCCTCCTTTAACATGGACTTCGTCAATTATTTGGTCTTCGGTGTGAGTGCTTATACGATGGAGCAATTCAAGAGCTACAAAACCTTGGAGTCCTACACCAATTTCAAATCGGGGTTCGTAAAATCCATCGGACCCGTCATAATGAACAATCTCATTGTTGCCACCGGTAAGGTAAATAAACATGATGTGATTTCGGCAATTTGACACTTTTCGACGTCTATAGGGTTTAATTGGTTTACCCCCTTGGTGAAAGGAGGTACATAAATTGCACCGGAATTGCACATTAGACGACCCTTGTCTTAGGACTTTTCAAGGGATTACTCCCCCCTCACCGCACCACCATAGTCACCCTGCAGTGAATTCGAGGGAGTGGTACATAAACTTCAGCCATGTGACGGTTGACCTGATCATGTATGTGAAAACCACGATCGCCCAGCAGTAAGTCTCCCGGAATTAGTTGATCAAGGATGCTGCAATTTTCAGCGATAATTTTTCACTGGAATGGCCTTCGTATGCTTCGGACATAATCATAACGGATCCTTGAGTAACGATTCGTACAAGGAATTCAGCAGTCATTGCATGCTTATTATTAGAAATATGTTGGAAGGATGCTACCTTGTTAGAGGGATTTTGACAAAAAACTTCGAAGCAATCAATAAATAAATAAAATCGTGAGATATTTTTAATAAGTAGTTACGCAGAGAGAGTTAACCCGAGGCCACACAGAGCGATTTGCTAGGAATTCTCGAAAATAATGGAGATATCTACGACTCTAAAGGCCTAAAAACCACTAGGATGTAGCGTTACAGTTACACGATTTCTGAAAATTTAAGCACTCAGCGACACTTTTTTAAAGCGATTTATTAACTCCGGCGAATGCCCACCGATCTCCAAAAATATGAGAAAAACCCAAAATTTACGCGAAATAATAGAAAAACAGCAATACCGGCTATGCATATCCATTACGATACCACAGTCAGTGTTGAGTCAGTGGACCACCAAGTTAGAATTTTGAGGTAATGTAAACCAGCTCTTATCTCGTGTCCGTTCCCGATACTAGCCAAACATTTTCTACTTAGGCCGGTTGATTAATTTTTGTGAAACAAAAACGATCTTCACACACCAAGGTCTTCGTTTCATCCTCCTATTTGGTGCTTTATTATACTACAATAAGAAATATATGTAAAAGTTGGGGAATCGCCCCCCCCCCCCAGGGACTTAATTCTCCACAGTTATTCATAGTGATATGGCAATTTCAGTTTCGGTGGCAATGGGGAACTTGCACATTTTTCAAGCACTGGTGATTCTTGAAGAGGGCTCTTCAACAAGATAATTGCTCTCATTAAACATTGAAATCAATCAAGGGTTTTTCTAAACCGAATTTTTAAAAATGTTGAGTGGGGGTTTCATGACGTCAAAGCAGTTAATGAAATGGATGGCGTAGGGAAGAGGGGGAAAGATGTGTTTTCTGAGCGTCAATTTTTCTTGTTATTTGTAAACAAAACATTTTAGAGTTCCCTCAAATGCTTCAAAACTGTACATTGACGTCATTTCCTTTCGCCCAGTCCATTCCCACCTCAAGAACTTCGAAATTTATTTAAAAATCACCAGACGCACCAATCGGGCCGCAACTACCGTTGATATCCTTCCGTCCATGTGCCATTTCACATTCATTCAAATTCCCCATTGTGTAATTTTTTTCGCGTTTTGCCAAAAAATCAATGAGAACACACTGAGTACCTCACATTACTACATAGTTCACAATAATGAAGACGTTAGAAGAAAAAAGAGTACATGGTATGCCGCCCGAGACCGAGATAACTTGAACAGGAGCGTCAGCTGGTACTGCCCTCAAGTAGCAGTTCTCTAAACCTGCTTTCAAAGAATAAACAAACTTCAGTTAATTGTTGCGTAATTTTGTTCAAAATTTTCCCGTTCTCCCGTTCTATTTAGCTATCAGTTTCAATAAAACCAATAAATTTAATCTGAACGGAGCTAGCAGGCTTTATTGTGGCGTCATTCATCCGGTTATGGACTTAGCCTTCTCGAACGAACGCGTTGTTCCTGAAGAAGGACCCAACTTTCTGTGAGATTATTTGATTTGGGTGGGGTTGGAGAATGGGGAAGGACGAAAAATTGCTATTGCACGTGAAGATAAAGAATAACTGAAATATGAATGATGCTTAACATTATAACATGAAAGAAGAGCTATGTTCAATTCCCTACGTTGATTAAAGGGAAGAGAAAGAGAGAAGAGAGAACGAGACCTTGTACATTAAGAAGTTTAAAGTTTGTCATAATCAGGGCTCGGATTCAAGCTCAAGCATACTATTTGCATATTTTAAGCCCTGTTCACACGGTGCAATGTTTGAAGCTATGCTGGTATTTTAAAAACATCGGTCACTGCCAAGGAACATAATTATGTTTTTAAAAACCAGTATGCAATATAGCTTTAAACATTGCATCGTGTGAACAGGGGGCCTGTTCTATAACTTTTGACTGTCACTATCACTGTCTCTTTCCACCCGTTCTCCCCATCAACATGTGATTTAATTCGGGTCGGACGGGTGGAAAGGATATTCCTAGGAACACTATGAAATTTTGCAGAACAGGCCCCCTGGGCTTTACTCTCCAGAATAGCTAGTAGCTAGTACTCGTTCAAAGAAAGAAGCCGCTTTGGTGGTATTTTCAAGTCACTGGGACGAACAGAATTTAAATTTTTCTATAATATAAATTCATATTACAGGCGTTTTTACAATAAAGGCATTTAGATGAATTTTATTGTTGGTTTTTCGTCTTGTCAGCTTTTTTTTTCTTGGAATTCGTCTCGACCAGTCTTCCAGTGTGAGGTTCCCCCAAAGGTTTGCACCCGAAAATCTGTACCTCAGAGTAAACTGTCGCACATGTGACTTTAATCGAACTTTACAGGAGGGACGAAAGAAGGTGAGCGCCACTCAAAATCCATTTCCAATAAGAAATTGGGAAAAACGGACAATCATTTGCTTCTCGATTTTGACGAAATTGAGCATGATGAATGTTACAAACGAGGTTATATTATGAAAATGTTAATTTCTGGTCATTTTGTTGTGGAGGCCAAACAATCCAGGGATTTTCAACATTTTTGCCTATCCACAAGTTTTATTGCTACACCGAATCGATTTTCGACCTGACTTGGTCATCATCAGGGTTTTTTCAATTAAGAGATCCGAAAGTCATTCACTTTTCATGTGATGTGTGATAACGAATGAGACTTTAACGTGGAAAGTGTATGACTTTCGGATCTCTTAATTGAAGAACCCCTGATGACCTAGTCAGGTCGAAAATCGATTCGGTGTAGCAATAAAACTTGTGGAAAGACAAAAATGTTGAAAATCCCTAAAGGTTATATTAGTTTATTGCTCTGTGGAAAACTGTTTTTGACCAACGTTTATTTCGTCAAATCGTAATATTTTCAGGTCAGGAATAAGCGTGCAAAAGGGTGCCGTAAAGTTCTGAAACACCCTGTATACCACCAACTTTTCTTCTCAAGCTATAACCATTGTAAAACTTGTTGGGTTCAGCGAGTTCTTTGCTTCTGCTGTATCAGGATCTACTATTAAATTAGTAGTTATGATTTAGAAAGTAAACAGGGTGAATTTTTGGTAGTGTTGCAAAAAAAAATAAGGGTGAAGCAACATGAAAAATGGAACTAAATGCGACCTTCCCGGACGTTATATCTAGCACCGTTACCGTTCAGGAGATGTGATTTTTTGAGTGATTTCCATTGAAATTCTGAATTTTTGGCAGAAACTCGCGATTTCTCAGCTGTCACTCCATTAAAATTTTAAAATGACCATACATTTTGAAAGCTAGGAAACTTATCTCTCAGAATGGACTTCGGGCTTCTTTGATGAAAAGTATTAGAAACCCTCTTTTTCCTCGTTCGCGGTTCAAGGTTTCTGGTGGTATTTTTTGGACGGTTTTTAAAAAAAATGTCCCCCTCCCACCGAATTCGTGTTTCGAATCTGCAAGTTATGAACAAAATTGCGTATCAATTAAGCTTTCTAATGACCCTCAAACTTCTTGGAACAGTCGTCTGTAACGCCCTAAAACATAGCCCGGTTCAACGAAAATCTTGAGTTCTTAAGGGGGAACTGCAGTGATGATTCCTCGACCCCCCTCCTATAACCCCTCGTCTATTACTCGGCATACATTTTCTGGCTTTATTTCTGCACCAATTCTGGTTTTTAAGGACTCGTTTTAATCTTCAGGAAACTCCGCATATGCAGTATTTTTCCTTTTTTCAAATAAGTCGAAAAAAAACCGTGAAATTGCAAGGTACAAGTTCAGGGCGAATTTAAAATAACTTCTGGGATGAAATTTGAAAAAAGGAAAACTACTGCATATGCGGAATTTCCTGAAGATTAAAACGAGTCCTTAAAAACCAGGATTGGTGCAGAAATAAGGCCAGAAAATGTATGCCGAGTAGTAGATGAGGGTTGATTGGAGGGGGGTCGAGGAATCACCCGTGCAAACGTTTAAAGTGAGGATTTATGATAAAACTGCTAGGCGGAATGATTGATTCTAGTTTTCGATTGGCACAATTCAGAGATACAGTGAACATGGATTGGAAAACTAAGATAGTCTTGCCGCCTAATATTTTTTTTCATACAGTCTTACTTTAAACGTCGGCTTCCAGTGATGAACGCGTACGACGTTGGGGGTTAGAACCACCAGTAAATCAATAAAATTGCACCGAGGGTAAAGTACAGTCTCCAATTCAAGCGTTCAGGTCATCAAATTTACTTGCTCCTGGTCCCATCAGCTGCATATTGCCCGACTTCTGGCCGTCCAGGTGAGACCAGGACCAAATAGTTCTTCCTGCCTGAGGGTGTATGAAGTCGAAACGGAGACTGCGTGCAATTTTCACATTTTGCTTTCAGGGCACCATTTTTTTCTGAAATCACGATTTTCGATGATCCGGGCTTTGTTTTAGGGCGTTACAGACAACTAATCCAAAACGTTTAGGGGCCATTAGAAAGCTTGTTTGTTACGCAAATAAGCTTGTGATAACTTGCAGGTTAAAAAAGTAATTCCAGTGGAAGGGGGAAAATTTAAAAAACCGGTCCGAAAAAAATACCACCAGAAACATTGTACTTCAAGCAAAGAAAAAGTGGGTTTCTAGTACTTTTAGACAAAGAATCATGAAGTCCATTTTGAGAGATGATTGTAGCTTTATGCAGGGTAGCATTTCTCACTTACCAAGTGTTTCGAACGTGATAAAAAGCACTAAAACCTCATCCAAAACTATACGTTGAATCGAACTGATTATGCACGCCTACCAAAGAATAAAAAAATGTCGCTCCGGCAGATGGGGTGTCGGATACAGTACATTTCACGAAAATACGAATTTCGTTAATTTAATTTAATTAGCGAATGTTCAGCAAGAATGGCTGTAGTAAAAATGTAGAGTAACAAAGTGAAATGTTGATTAATGCCGAATAGTAGCTAAATAACTAAAAACGTCGAAACTTGTAGTAGTGTAATGCCCTTAACCCGACAGCCAGCTGCCGGAGCGACATTTTTTGATACTTTGGTAGGCGCACACATTGAATTCCACTCCAAGGATAGCTTTGGATGTGGTTATATACCTTTCTCTACACATACCCTAGAATAACCCCTTTCCCGCTCGCTGAAGCCTCCTCCAGCGTTTTAACCCATTTGTTCCCAGAACTTTTTTTTTCAATAAAATAAACAAAACTTACAATTTTGCATCATTTGGGTTCACTTGGGTTGGTCGATTTTTTCCCATTTTGTCGTTTTTAGGAAGGTTTGTATTGTCCGACACGTGGAGATACTTCATGATTTCGTCAAATCTGTTACGTCTCATAGCTTTAGAGACAATAATATTATGGCAGTCATCGCTCTCTTCCCAATACATTTTTCGTCTTGGGAGAGGGGCGTAACCACTCAAAATTAGGACTCCTAAAAAACAATACATTTCGTCGACGGATAATGTAAACGAAAAATCGTTCTTCGAAGCAGCGTACATAACTGAAAACTTGACAATATCTTCGACGGTGTCTTCGGACAAGAATAATTTTAAAAAGTCCACGGGATGACTCGCCTCACTCACTGTCAACGGCATAATAAAGTCAAGATCGTGCCCACAATAGGTCGATGGAAGATCGCCACTCTTCCAAGTCATATTTTTGATTTTCTGGAAATCGACTTCGTTGACTTCAGGCAGACAGTCCTTTCTTGAAACGTCAGTTGGTACCCCATCATCATCTTTTTTTCCTGCGATCTGAAGGTCCGCCTCTGCCAACAGCTGTTTCCCACTGAGTCTGTTCGGGTCGTCACAGTCTTCGTCGCCCGAGTCACATTCGGTATCATCGCCATCTGGAGGAGTTATAAATATTGCAACATTCCTCTCTTCTTCTTCTTCGAGGCGCTCCAACTGAGTGGACGACATCCGGGCGAAAAATGGTAATTTTCTTCGACTGTTACTTTTTCTCGGGTCGTTCCCTCTACACAAGTCCGAAAACAATCATCAAACTCTTGTCACTAAAAACAAATTCTCCTAATAGTCGGTCTGCGAACAGCAATAGTGATGTGCTATATTTCATGCTCGACTATTTTGTGTTGTAATGTTGGCAACGCAACAGACGTTTCTTTTATCAATTTCAATTTATTTACCTTTATTTTGGTAATTCAGTTGACGAATGATCCTCCGTACTACAAATTCCTTTACAGAACATCGCTTTTCATGCGATCACCCACACAAACTTCATTATGTACATAATTATAAGTTTGAACAGTTTTCGTATCGTAGGTATAAATGAAATTTATGCCATGAAATTTGTTTTATTGTAAAACAAACACCTTTAAAAATTAGTCCAGTCAATGAATGATGAAAAACGAGTGTAGACGACTTGGTCGGTTTAGTGATTTTTTATTTTCCGCTTTGTTTGGGGTAGTTGGGAGGTAAACATTCTAAAAGTCCCCGGACGTCCGATGTGACCGGGCTGCTGGAGACCACCGGGAAGGTCACCCAAATAGCACAATTGGTCACATTTAGGTTCATTTGCGACATGCCACCTGGCAAAAATGGCATAGTTTCGTCACTTTTGAGAGGTACTCTGGTGGAACTTACAAGCTTCAAAGTGAGGAAAACTCTTTTTTTATTAGTCAGCCAGAGCCTAAATTTGAAGCACTGGAGGAGCTATTAATTAAACGTCGATCATTTTCAGCCGGAGGACGATATCTTATAAGCCTTAAAGCGGGGCAAGTTCTTGCTTTATTGGTTGGCTCCAGAGTCTAAATTTGATGCATTCGGAGGAGCTATTAATAAAACGTCGTGCGTTCTCAGCCGGAGGACAACATCTGTAACATTCAAAATGGCTTAATTTCGTCGCTTCTGAGAGGTACTCTGGTGCAACGTACAAGCCTTAAAGCGGGGCAAATTCTTGCTTTGTTAAGTTTGTTGGTCAGCCAAAGTCTAAGTTTGAAGCACTAGAGTAGCTGTTGGATTAGGAAGCAAAACAGAAGCATGAATTTTGTACCGGTTGATAGAGAGGATAATTACATACGGAATCTTATCAAAGAGATGAAAAAAGAGTACGAGATGCCTCGCATGTTTTAGTTTAATATTCTTTGGTTTTACAAACCTGTCTTAATTGTGATCATTCGTCAACTGAACTACCAAAATAAAGGTAAATAAATTGAAATAGATCAAAGAAACGTCAGTTGTGTTGCCAACATTACAACACAAAATAGTCGAGCATGAAATATAGTACATCACTATTGCTTTTCGCAGACCAACTATTAGGAAAATTTGTTTTTAGTGACAAGAGTTTGATGATTGTTTTCGGACTTGTGTAGAGGGAACGACCCGAGAAAAGGTAACAGTCGAAGATAATTACCTTTTTTCGCCCCGTTGTCGGCATCCTAACCTTCCAAGCATCATTCTTACTTGAATCGATGGTAATGTTGCTACCCTCCTCGCTATAAAAATACCAAACGAGAATGGGTCGAAAATGACCCCTTGGGCGTAAATGGGTTAAGAAAGTGCGAGAAAATGTAAAAAAAACAAAAACAAATCTGAAGCCTTCCAACCCATAGAATTCAGCTGGGATAAAATAGGACCCGCCCACTTCACCTCACTTTAAAGAATTTTGGAGCCTCTCCAATTTACTATTTCTTTCTCCATAGGACTTCTTCTGGTATGTGTTAGGCTAAAGTTTCGTCTCGTGTCGGCAACTAATCGTACTCGATCGGAATGAGCAATTTTCCGCTCTCGTATCGTAATATACTACTTAGGCCTGTTAAAACCACAAGATTGATCAAATTTTTCAGGTCAAAACAAGCGATTTTGAAGAGAAAAAACACTATTTTTTCAGAAAAATGGTAATTTATGACGAAAACTCGCCATTTAACTAAGAAAACGCTTATGACTATTTTTGTAAAGGACACTTTAAAGATGTTTTTCTGAATCACGGGATGTCCGTACTTTCGTATTTAGAGTGGACAAACGGGGACTGACTAAAAAAAAAATTAAATTCCCGATTTGCATGACTTTGAGCCGCATTTAAGGATGAATAAAATAGTTAACGTCTATCGAAAATGGCTAGCCCCGACAGTAAATAGTGCGCTCTTTCAGAATCCGTCACCAAAAGTTGCAGAAATCCAAATTGAACGCGAGTTTCCCGCAGTTAGTTCAAAAAAATGATGTAAGCCTTTAAAATCGTTAGAAAAATCACATCTCAAAGGGTTTTGATTTCGGTCGCAAATGAGGTTTACTTTCACCTAAATTTTATTTGTCACATGAATTATGACGGTCTCCAGCCTCCTCCAGAACTCCTCCAGCGAGTACGGCGCCGACTGAATAATGAGCCTCTGGAGCTCTCTTCTGAATGCCTCGATCGAGACGTCTGGTCCCCTCAGCTAGGAAAGAAGCATATTATACAATTTGACCCCCATCACATCCGGGTCAGAGCGTGATGAGGACGGAAGTCGAGTGAATTTAGGGACCAGATCGCATGCATGCCTAGTGCGATGGGAGTGCGTAGAAGCATGCGTGTGGAAGCTAGCGAGGTGCGGGCGGACATACAGAAGGATAACTGTAAGCGTAGGCTCCGAAAAGAGACATGATACTCAGCCTCACAAAAATGTCGCGACAGGAGTGACGAGAGGGCAAATCACGCATCGCACGAATGGCTGCTTTTTGAAGCCTGAAGATTTTAGAGGCGTGAGTTGAGTTGCCCTACAAAACAATGCCACAGGTCAACCTCCAATCCAAAGTAGACCTGACGCAATACGTCCGTCGAAACTATGCCCCGGAGGGCAGAACAAAAATAGACTTGGAGAGCTGGGTCGAGAGGTGCGTGACGTGGCAATCCCAGGGCAACCGCGAGTCAATAAGCAGGCCGAGGAATCTGACTAAATGACCCGATTGCCTTAGGACGAAGAGAAGATCCTGCGTTTTGTCCTTGTTTAAAACTAAACGATTCGCTAGGCTCCATGATTGTACCATGTAGGAGGCTGACTTCAACACACTGATAAGCTCGGCCTCTGAATTACCAGAGCAAAGAACTGTTTTAGCTCTCGCGGCACCATGCGCTGACCGATAACGTTACGAATCCACAGAAGACAGAACTCAACCTGCCTGTTTGAGTGCTTTCAGGATCCTCATCACAGAGCTACCAAACGACTATTATTTTGTGTGCTACTTTAAGCTACATAATTATTATTATTATTCAAGTTCTTCGGCTGCCGCCATTTTATTTTAAACATTTTATCTCTTGGAGTGAACTAATAAATAAGTTTGGTGGATTTCGGCAGATTCTAGGAAATCCTTCCAAAGCGGAGGAAAATCCCTCGAGTGGACCAAATATCCCGATCTCGGGATAAAAATCCCGAAGTGGAAACACTGTAAGAGCACCTAAAGGTACGTAGGAAGTCTGTGGGAAGCTCAAAGTTAGAACGACTTATGCTTCGACTGAATCTACGGAGAGCTAATAAAAAGCAAACTTGAAATGTTTGTGGGAATGAGGGGGTTTCTATTATAAAATTATACTTATTTTTATCTGGGCATTAGCTTTTTCCTCGAAATACTCCGAGTGCAATAATAGAAAAATAATAGCTCATCTAAAAACTCCGTCAGAATAGAAATAGCCACACGTGTCCATATTGGATCAATGTCTTCCAATATTAATTAATTTCCAGCATTGCCTAGAAACCGACCAACTGGAAATTGGAATGCACTGATTAATATTTGGAAATATTTTTTTGACACATGTGTGGCCCCTGCTTGAAGAAAAGATGAAGCCCAGCACTGATAGAAGTAATATAAGTAATGTTTAAAGAGCTTTCTGGGCATTATTTTCAAAACTATTCCAAAAAGTTCAACTCCTATCATTTTTCAGATGTCCAAGACGGCGGTCGAATCATTTATGAGAAACGCTAATCGACCTCACTCCGTCAATGATGTTCAGCAACATCTTTCCAAAGACATTGGCAAGAGTGCTGTTCAGAAAGCTCTCGATCAGCTAGTGGACGAAGGAAAGCTTAACGAGAAACTGTACGGGAAGCAGAAAATTTATTGGTATGCGCAGAAAGACGATTCCACTCAAGCGATCGAAAATATGGGGTCCCTTGAACAACAAGTAAGTGAACTCGAATTACTCATCATTTGATTGATTTGACCGAAAAGCATCGATGGCTGAACACAGTCGTTTCCATGAATGCATGATGGTCAGTGTGAATGTACCGGACTGCTAGGTATGGACCCAGGGGGCCTGTTCTGTAAAGTTAACAACAGTTGAAAACAAAACTTGATAGCAACAGTCAATAGTGATGACGTCACCTTGAGATGTTCTGTAAGAAAACAGCACTACTTGAAATGTCGTTATGAGTCATGAGTTAGGATTTGGTGATGGTATCAAAACAGCACCTCGGGGGTGTTGTTAACGACACCGGCAGTTGATAAGAAGGAAGGATTATTCAATCTGTGTACTTTTTTGAGTTTATTTCTTGAATTAAGTGTTGACTTTGTTTCCCATCATTGTCATTTGATGCCGCTAGCTGTAACAGAGGGTAGCATTGTGTTTTGTCGAGGGTGGACGTGGAAAAGTGCCCCTAAACTCAGACGTTACCGCCTCCCACAACTTTTTCGTAACCGCTGCGGATTGAGTGCCAATAGTAACTTGGCAATAGTAACTTAATTAGGGTTGCCAGATCAAAAAGCTTGAAAGTAGGACATAAATGTGGAAAAAGTAGGACAAAGCAGGACAGGACTTCTGGAATTCCGGACGATAAAGTAGGACATGATATACCTGGAGTCAGGAGATGAAAAAATGAATGATAGTTTTCAACAAATTGTTATTTAAAAAAAACAAACAAACAAAAACACGACAGGTCAATATTTGTTGCTACTCCCAACCTTGGAAAGTGTTTCATTTTTCGTGAGAACGAATTTGTAGAATTGTTGGCAATCGTATGGTAAGAATGTTTTTACAATAATGAGATCCCTCACTGTCTCAGATCGAAGCCGATTTCTTTCCTTCGTCCATTGGCTCTCGATCAAGGAGAAAACACGCTCCACAAAAGCGCCATGGCCATTCTCAGTGAGAATGGCGTGAGGCCATTCTCACTTTAGTAGCGTGTCACTATTTACTGTATTCCGACTCTGACACGAACCACAAGGAAAATTACACCTATTACACTTCACAGGCACACTGCGCGAGACAACTACATTCATTCCAGAAAACGAAGGGATCATAGATAAAGGATATATACAGGGTGCGGCAGATAATGTGGACCACCCATTTTTCTCCGCTATTATTGATGATATTGGAATGGTGCTCGGAGTTATGTCCCCTTGATCTTAGGTGAGGATTTCATATCTGTAGCCATCAAGGGGACATAACTCCGAGCACCATTCCAATATCATCAATAATAGCGGAGAAAAATGGGTGGTCCACATTATCTGCCGCACCCTGTATACTTCAATCATTATCATCATGGAAGGTTACACGATAAAGGAAGGTTAGCCTCCTTCCCTTGGGAAAACATAAAGAAAGCGTCTATGAACAGTGCGATTGAAGTGACGAGAGGCCTTGCAGATACTTTTGAGCCCACAAAAAAAAGTAGGACGAAAACCAAACAATGTGAAAAGCAGGACAAACATGCAGGACATCCTAAAAAGTAGGGTAGGACAGATCGAAAAGTAGGACATGTCCTGCAAAAGCAGGACGTCTGGCAACCCTAAACTTAATACACATTCGCGTATTTTCGTGATATTATTGGAAAATTCTCGTTCTGTGACAAACAAGAGACGTAAATGGCTGATGGCAAGGGAAACTCGTGATCTAGGGGCCCGGCCCAACGAACAAGGACGATCAACAAAACTAAAGGGCCTAGCCTCCTCGTAAGGCAACATTCTAATCTTAAGAAAAAAGAAAAATAATGTATTTTCAAGCAAGCTCACACAGTAAGTTGCTTATTTTTTACGTCTATCCATAGTTGGATTGACTTTTCTCGAATTAGCAGGACGAATGCCCAGAGATTGCGGTTCTCCAATTGCTATTATTTTCGTCCTTCACCGACTGAGACTTCTTCAGTCATAGCTGACAAATCGGGACGCTTATTCGAAGGAAGTCCGATTGATGTGGTTCATTGTATCCAAATAAATTCATTATTATTTATGGAAGTTTGTTCTTACAGAACACCAACACACAAAACGATCTCGACATGTAGAAAACAACAGTTGATAACAACATTTCAATCGACTGTCGCTATCAACTGTCGTTTTGACTGTTGCTAACTTTACAGAACAGGTCCCCAGGTTTTAGCAATAGGTTGCGGTGCGCCTATGACACCAACATTCATTTTTTTTTCAATCAAAAATTGTTCAAACTTGAACAACATAAGTGAAACAAAATACAGGGTGGTCGGTTTTGAGTAGCAAAAAAAAAAATTGGGTAATAGTACACCAAAAATGGGATAAAAAAGTCCTATTCGGATAGTGGCCTATCTCTTTTTGTTTTCGAGTAATAATTTTTTTAGTGATTTTTAGGCGCAACTGTATTTTTCGCCGAAAAGCTGTTATTTCTCAGCTTCTACTTCACTATTTTCCAAAAGTGATGGCAGTTTCGTAATCTACGGAAAATGTTCTACTGGTTGAACGCAAAATCAATATTCTAAATTGTCGAAAACGCCTAAAAACGTAACGTTTCCGTTGCGTTAATGCAAAAAAACCAAGAATTTGACTTCACAAAACAATTTACTGTGTCACCAAAAATAGCTTCACACGTTGTCAAACGACATAAAACCTTCTCTGTTTTCCCAGCTTTACAACGGTGTACAACGGCGAAAGTGGAATTATCTCCCTCCTTTGACGAGAAAATTCGAAAAGAAGCGAAAAAGTCACACATTTTAGGCTAAAAATGTGAATAATAACAGGTGCGAAAATTCATTTGTTTGGCTCTCTTTCTTGAGAAATCCAAGCGCTGGCACAGTAAAAATTAAAATGTATTGCATTTGAAGAATAAACAACAAACAAACAAATTAACAAAATGGACGAAGAGGTTTGCGAATTTAGGGCGTCTGCTGGTTTTTTATGGGGGCTGGGCTGGGATCGTCGGAGTCCGAAATCACCGTCATGCTGGAAAATAATTTGTTCCCTCAGCTCTGGGTCCATTCCGTCAAGAAGTCGGGGCAGTTCGAATTGCAGGAAATTCAGGTAGCCTTGCCCCGTTCCTTCGAAGAAGTGTGACGCCCTAAATTCGCACACCTCTTCGTCCATTTTATTAATTAATTTGTTTGTTTGTTGTTTATTCTTCAAATGCAATGCATTTTAATTTTTACTGTGCCAGCGCTTGGATTTCTCAAGAAAGAGAGCCAAACAAATGAATTTTCGCACCTGTTATTATTCACATTTTTAGCCCAAAATGTATGACTTTTTCGCTTCTTTTCGAATTTTCTCGTCAAAGGAGGGAGATAATTCCACTTTTGCGTACACCGTTGTAAAGCTGGGAAAACGGAGAAGTTTTTATGTCGTTTGACAACGTGTGAAGCTATTTGGTGACACAGTAAATAGTTTTGTGAAGTCAAATTCTTGGTTTTTTTGCATTAACGCAACGGAAACGTTACGTTTTTAGGCGTTTTTGACAATTTAGAATATTGATTCTGCGTTCATCCCGTAGATCATTTTCCGTAGATTACGAAACTGCCATCACTTTTGGAAAAAAGTGAAGTAGAAGCTGAGAAATAACAGCTTTTCGGCGAAAAATACAGTTGCGCCTAAAAATCACTAAAGAAACTATTACCCGAAAACAAAAAGAGATTGGCCACTATCCGAATAGGACTTTTTTATCCCATTTTTGGTGTACTATTACCCAATTTTTTTTTTGCTACTCAAAACCGACCACCCTGTATTATGTAGTCGCAAGGAAATATAACGCAAGAAAATGAACAAATAGTAAGTTATGCACATTTCAATGCCTCGATGCATTGACATATTATTGCGTCAAGCACATTTTGCATGCATTGATCATGATGCCTCCTGCTTTGCAGCAATTTAATTATGCCTGCATTCTTCCACGATAAGTTAGGAATTTTTCCCCTGTTCACCGAATGATAAAGAGCGTACAATGACGGGTTGACGGGTCGCGGTCGTCCAGAAACGTAAACCACTCCAGAAACGTGTCGCCACTCATTCTTTGCTATAATCCACCGATTGTTTCTTTGACTTAAGGCGGAGTTTCAGACGGGTTTCGTCGACCCCTTCCCAGTCGTCCCTGACCTTAACTTTGCACATACATTGTGGCTCCACTTCTGCACCAATATTCGATTTCAAAGTCTAATTTTGATCTTCAGGAAGTTCTTCAGTGACGTTAGATCTTGCTTTTCCAAATTTCTTCCCTTAAATAACCCAAATAGGCCAGTAATTCTAGACAAAAAAAGGGAAAACATTGCAAAAAATTTCGCTCCGGCAGCTGGCGGTCGGAAAGAGTGCATTTCATTATGTATACGAGTACCCTAAGCCGTCCCAGAAGTAATAATTTTGATACCATTATTTGTTTCATCAAGCCGAACTTCTTCCTTTATTTACATCACCCTCTCTTCAAAATGTCGAAAAGTTTCGGTAGTTTTCCAAGCGCTTTGTTATATTAAATTTTATATTACCCGTATTTTATAATACCTAAACGTGTGAATTTAAGCGATTTTTTTGAAATGTCATGTCACCCTCCCCCATCAAGGTTTTCGATAAATCTCAATGGAACCCAGGGCTTTCGTTCCATTAAATTATTGAGTCGAATTTTAGAGCGCTAAGATGAACTAGTGAAGTTCAACTCTATTTTTACACTTCCACACCGGAAGGACCACCCCCACCACCTTGACTTTTTCGAAAAATTAAAATGGGAATCAAAGGCTACTCTAACATGGAGTATACGTACCGAATATGATGCTTCTAGAATCAACTGGTGATTTATAGTGATTTTTTGACCATTTCAACCCCTATTTTCCCCCCCCTCCACCTTGACCGATTTGGCCCAAATGCAATACCGACCGGGGTCTTATGACTACTGATTTTTGTGCCAAAGCGCGTTCCGCTAAATTAATTTCTTCGAGAGTTATCGTGCTAACAAGAAAACGGCCATAAAGATATATATATATTTTAAAAAATATATATACATGAATTCCGGAGACCACTAAATTCGTGTTCTAGAGGTTCTGAAACGTGAAAAAAACATGACATGACCCATGTTTGCCACCATCACGACGAGACCAATAGTGCATTTTCAGAATGAAATGCACTAAAATCCGGTAAACCTGAAATTTTGTATGTTGTCATGGGAGGTACTTCTAGTGTAAATCCAAGTTTGCAGCTTCAAAAATCCTGTGCTAACTTCAGGGTGCTCGAAAAACCTCGAAATTTCAGACTTGTTTCGGATTTTGGCTTATATCTCCCCAAAAATGCATCCTACGAAAAAGGTCACTATTAAACTTATGAAAGTAAACCAAATGTGCTAAATTTGGAGCCCATGCGGAACTCTGTAGCTCCGGTAGTTCGTTCACCTGTTATCTTGAAAAAGGAAAATAGGATAAACTATTATTTTCAATTTTAAGAGCCCTATTATTTTAGCTTAAATTGAAGTCCATCAAATTTACTACAACTTCGTCTCTCAGGACTTCTTCGTAGGATCACATCTTTAACCAGTATTTCTCAAGCGAGATGGACAAAACTTAAAAATCGCACATTTGAGGAAAGGTCATCCTACGAAAAAAGGCATTATCATAATTTTTAGAGTTGACATTTGCTTTATTTTGAGCCTAGGCGGAGCTCTGTAAGTCCAATTGATCACAAGGTACACCCCTTCAAAATTGGTAATTTTGCCCCAAAAGGACCAATTTTAGGTTTTGACCATCTCGCGTGAGATATACCGGCTGAAGAAGTGATCCTACTGTTGTAAATTTCTTATATGGAGCGGGTATGATAAGGGAACATGAGCGAGTGAAAATTAGACCAACATTAAGGTAGGGCCACTCACCTTTTTATTAGTCCGATTATTAATTTTCACAATCAAATATAAAAACAGTTCGCGAGAGAAGAAAAAAATGTTGTACAGAAAAAAGGGAAAAAAACATGTGTGCCGTTTTTTCTTTTTTGAAGCGGCCCGTACACGTACAATAAATATTGCGCAAACTGGGGGTTGTATAATAGAATTGAACGTTTGTGGGTTGTATTGATGGGTTGCACAATATAATGTACAACTCATTTTTATTCTGTAAACATCTGGAAACAAAATATTGCGCAAACTGGTTTGTGCGCGTACGTGTATGGACCCCTTAAGATGGGATTGTGTTTTAATGTTTTCTGGCGGTCCTCAACACCTACATACGAAGAAGCCCTGAGAGACGAAGTTGTAGTATATTTGATGAGCTTTGATTTAAGCTAAAATAGTAGTGATCTTAAAATTGAAAAAAAATGATTTGTCTTATTTTCGTTTTCCAAGATTGCTCGTGAACTACTAGAGCTACAGAGCTCCAAATTTAGCACATTTGGTGTACTTTCATAAGTTTAATAGTGACCTTTTTCGTAGGATGCATTTTTGGGGAGATATAAGCCAAAATCCAAAACAACTCCGAAAATTTCGAGGTTTTTCGGGCATCCTGAAGTTAGCATAGGGTTTTTGAAGCTGCAAACTTGGATTTACACTAGTAGTACCTCCCCTGACAATATACTAAAAATTCAGATTTACCGGATTTTCGGCGACCTTCGATGTCTAAAGTGACTGGCCTAAAAAGCACTTTAGAATTCGAATGTGTTTCAAGGTAATTTCAGGAATGAAATTTGGAAAAGCAAGATCTAACGTCAGTGTAGAACTTCCTGAAGATTAAAATTAGACTTTGAAATCGAATATTGGTGCCGAAATGGAGCCAAAATTTATGTGCGAAGTTTAGGCGAAAGACGGCTGTGAAAGGGTCGAAAGTCCACCCTGGTATTATCCAGTGTTACTTACGACAATCAGTATATGCAACCCTTTTCCGTCGTACAGTAGAATTGGCTTGACCATTAGTGCATTTGTAAATCAGCCCTTGAATAATGGCGTATTTGTTCATTTCATTGTCCTGCCGTGCCCCGTCTAGACTTGGGCAGACATCCCAATGTATGGTGACCTTAATCTCCGAACTTTTGATTCACTTCAGACAGTTACGTCCATTCTGATAGAAAGCCATTGCGTTCTTGTCCTGTGAAGACGAAATTGAACTCATTTGATAACTTCGAACAGTTTGTTCATTTGGTATTGTTTTCATCTATGCGTTCATTTCCAAAATGAAACCAAAGGTTGCAGCTGCTCTTTTCATGTAGTATACGTTCAGGTTTCTTCGAATAGCACTACGTTCGAAATCATCAGTACTGCTCTCAGAGGTAGGGGAGCAAGTATTTCGTCAGGTGCCGTAAAAATATTCTGGATTTGTTGGTACATGCCCAGTTGAGTTTATTTTCAAGATGCAGTCACTTGAGAACCTTTTCCAATGTCCAAGTCATTCCGAGCAGAAAAGTTTCTTTCTCTTTTGGAGGTCACTTTTGTACAGCAGCCCTCCAAGGGATAACTCAAATCGCCAATTATAGGAGGCTTCATACAACTTGCTCTCTTCTCCACTTTCACGCTGTCCCGTTTCACTTGACAGATACGCGAGGCCCACGACGAGTTCACCAGCGTCGACACTCAACTGAAAAAAGTGGAAGCCGAGTTGAAGACGCTGGACAAAACCCTTTCGACGAGTGAGGCAAAAGCTCAAAACGAGAAACTCGCTACCGACAATGAATTCCTTCGCTGCACTTTGATGCGCCTTGAAAAGGCAAACCTCATGATCAGCGAGGAGGACCGGCGAAAAGTTCACGACTCTTGGTCAATGGCGGTTACTGCTTATCGTAAGCGCAAGCGCATGTGTACGGACATTTTGGATCAAATCCTTGAAAATTATCCGAAATCGAAAAAGCATCTCTATCAAGAGATAGGCATCGAAGACGATGATGGTTCTGAAGTGTCAGCTCTCAAGATATAGATATTTTTGATATGTTGACTGTACGTCTCTTAATGATTTCTCTGTTTGTTGAAATGTTCATATTTCGAATCCTCCTGACCTGAGTAAAATTTATTTGTTGCTTCTCTGAAAGGTATTGTAACTCTTTATCCACATATAACTCTTTATTGTATTTTCCGAATTCCTAAAATGGACGATATGTTAATTACCTATTAGTTGTAAGAAATACATCCACTCAAAATGAACGTCCTTACTTCCTTTGCCTTTGAATATTAGTTAGAAAAATTCTTGAGCCCCTCATACTAAGAAAGCTATCAGGTAGTTTTTTCCCCGAGTGCCTTCGCTTGCTTGAATGCCTAAATGTAAAAGCACGAAGTTCTTCTTGTGCCCATGTAGCTTCGAACTTTTTTGTTCAATGCAATTTCAATTTGAAAAAAATTTATGACAAGTTTTGCTCAAAACGAAGTGCTGCCTTCTGCAATTTATTTCTAACACAGTCATGCCATGTTTCATGGTCTTCAATTCTGTAGCACATACGCTGGTTTCAGCATCTGGGATTGTTTGTGAACGGTGTGCAGAGGAATAAATCGTTTGCCGTGACAATAAAAGATGATTGATGAAGTCGGATTCGGAAGCCCGAAGTACAAAAGTTATTCTTATTTGAAAAAGTTTTGCGCCTTTTTTTTTTTTTTTTTTTTTTCTTTTCTTTTCTTCTTCTTTTTTTTTTCTTGTTGCAATAAAATAATTATGTTGCCGTGACCGTTTGGCGGGACTTCGCTTCGGTCAACACTCAACATACCCTCCTCTTCCTCACCACAACCATCTCTTTCTCTGTGTTGGTCCTTTTTCCCCCACGTGTACTACTTGTGTCGGCGTATTGTACGCCCCTTTACCCCCCTACAATTCTTGCAAGCCATGCTAGAAGTTTTTTCCTCATCCTCATTCCTAGTCCTACTGTCCTACCATCTTGTTCTGTTTGAGAAGCTCGTGCAAGTACTCAAGTAGCGCTTCTCGTAGAGTTGCCAAGTGCGTTTTCACTTTTACCGGAATAATTGGGCTCCTGGCGTTTTCAATTGTACGCTATTTTCTCTGTTTGTGTTGCCACATTTTCTCGGCCTCTGTGATTTGTTGTGCACCTTTTGGAACTTTTCAATTGATTATAATTATGGAAACGCTTCACTTCACGTGGTTCAAGTGTGTTTCGTTTAGCTACAACTGCTACAAGTCCCCAATATAGTGTTGAGAGTCCTCCGGCGCGCATGAAAAACTGCAATCCAAAGTCCACCATCGATGTTCACAGGTACATCTACTCTCTTAATTAAATTTAATTGTTGGATTTAGATAAATGGAAATAGTTTAACGATTTTTCACCAAACTCGAACCACGTGGCCTTTTTATTAAAGCGGGATTTATTTCATCCCCTTCTTTACTGTTGTTGCTCTTCTTTCAAGCAAGTCCCCCTCAGACGAATGGGTCGTGTTCGCGAAGCATATTTTCATCTATGAGTACCACTTTTTGGCGACAATGACGGTTTGCATCGCGTTGAAACTTCTAGAAGAATTTGTTGGTCATAGTCGCCCTAAAGATGGTTCTCATGTAGTTGAAAATGTGCTTCGCGAATCGCGAACACACATGTGAAGTTGGCTACTAACCCGCATTGATTTGTATAACATTTACTAAGACCCCACTTTTTTATTTTATGACTTTTCCCAAAGTTTTTCGCCATTCATTTTGACCGTGGCGGAGTTTTGAGTGTTGCTGCCCCAGATTACGGCCATTTACCCCCACCCCATTCACGAACGAGGAAACCTCGACGCTGGCGGATAGTTTTCCCTTGTTGTTTAGCCTCCTACGGATATTTTAAGACTTTCCCCAAAGTTTTTTGCCATTCCTTTTGACCGTGGCGGAGTTTTGAGTGTTGCTGCCCCAGATTACGGCCATTTATCCCCACCCCAGACCCCATTCACGAACGAGGGTACCTCGATGGTGGTGGATAGTTTTCCCTTGTTGTTTAGCCTCCTACGGATATTTTATGACGTTTTCCAGAGTTATGACTTTGATAACAGTCGACAAAAAAGTTTCAAATAAATTAATGTGTCCTAACCCTAAGGCCTGATTTCACCAACTTCTTAAACCACGATCAACAACTAATCACGATTACAATGTAAACACTTATATCACAATACATATGAGTCGTCATTGGCAACTAATCACGATCAACTTTAAACGAGATCAATTTTGTTGGTGAAAATGGGCCTAAGTATAATATCCCACCACCTTATCAGTTATTGTTGAATTACCTGCCATTTAGGCTGCGCCTAGACTTCATTTTTGAAATTTTCAATTTTGTTAGCTTTTTCATTTGTTGACTCTAGACTGGGGGGTCATTCGTGTATTGCGGTTTAGTATCCTATTGGCTTATTTAGGGCTAACTTCACGCACGTCAGAGCTTACACACTGGGAATTAATATTATCCATCTTTCTTTGATTTTTATAACTTTTGATCCAGGGTTTTGGACCACACACACTTATGGGTCTCTTTCTTACAGACTTATTGTAGAATCACCCAGGAATTAATTTTGTACTTTCAATTTCTGCATTAATTTCGGTACTTGCAACATTCCTTCGAAACTACATTGGGTGAGAAAAACTTGATAGCCCGATCTAAAGAAAACCCGATTCCACAATTTAAGCCCAATTGTATCTCCGTACGACCAATAGTTCCTGAGACATGAACCCAGCGCCGTATTTAAGGTAATTTTGGTGACATACACACTTTTTTTTTTATTATGAAACGGAATAAATTTTCATGAGCCTTCTCAAAGGAGGTTGGAAGTGGCGTGAAATAGTGTTCTTTATATTTTCGCTAAACAATCTATAGAAAATTTTGTGAGATTAGTTCATAACGCAAGGTTCCCAGTTTGGCTAAACGTTCTTCAGATGGGTGCGTTTATAATCCCCCTCCACCATTTTTCAATATGTATCCTTGATTTCGATGAAACCGGTTCGGCATAGAAAAAGTTAGGCATACCTATTAAATTTTGCATAGTTGTTCACGTGATTCACGTGATTTGGGAGAAAAGTATACCGGTGAATTGGCACATGGACAGAAGGATATCAATGGTAGTTGCAGCCCGGTGCATTTGGTGATTTTTTAATAAATTTCAAAGTTCTTCAAGAGGGGATAGATGGTACGAGGGGAAATTACGTCAATCCCTAATTTTGAAGCATGTGATTAGGGCACTCTTAACATTGTTTGTTTACAAATAACAAGAAAAATTGTCCCCCTGAAAATGTGTCGTACCCCCCTCTTCATCACACCATCCATTTCATTAAATAGGGTTTGACGTTATCAAATCCCTACTCAATTTTTTTAAAAATTCGCTCTAAAGAAATCCATGATTGATTTCAATGTTTAATGTGAGCAATAGCATTGTGGAAGAGCCCTCTTCAATAAACACCAGTACTTGAAAATTGTGCAAGTTCCCCATTATATGTATTATTTCGAATTTAATGACCGCTATGGGCTTGGCAAATCAAACAATTATGTGATGATAATTTTTATTTGTGACGTTTCGTCGACCTCATCAGACTTAAAAACACAATAACGCTATAACAGAGAGAGCCACACGATAAAAAACTCAACAATAAACATTTTTTTTCAATAATTTACCGCTACTAAAAAGTGATCATACCTAATGAAGGCATTGTTCAAAGATTTATTACACTGGTCGTTTCATTCTGTTTTGCCTCTCGCTTTTCCACGACGTCCCCCCCCCCCCCAGTAAGGGAACACTTGCATGCAAGCGTCGTGGTAGACCCTCGACTCGTGTGTCGAGTAGTGACATCGTCGAGGTCCCGACTTGCCCAGCTTTCAGCTTGGCCGAAGAAAAGTGATTTTGAAATTTTAAAACGAGTAGGGGGGGAGGGGGCTTGAAAAGTTGGTAGTGACAGAGGGATGAATGTTGACGGCAAGAAATAAAGCTCACCGAACATATTTTGGTCGGAAACTGGCGATTTTAAAACTTACAACCATTACAGGAAAAATGGTCCGAAAGGCTGTAGCGCCCTCCATATTGGTCGTAGAAAAATACTTTGAATGCAAAAGATGAAGGTAATTCAAAGCCCTACCTGTGTTGTAAGGGATATTTTCCTCTAAAGCCGATGGGTTTGTCGATATTGAGAAAAAACTTTAAAAAGTACCGAAAAATCGTGGTTTTCGGGCTGCCAAAAGTTGTGCCTAACGTTTTAGAATTTTCATTTTTTTCTCAAGCACTCCTTACCTATATATTCAATATAAAAATAAAAAATAGAAAATGATACTGGACCTTTTGCAAGGTAAGCCGATTTTTTCGGATAATTTGACTGGATATTGCAAGCCAACCGAAAGTTTTTTTTCCCCCTCATGGTTGTCTACTCACGGAGCAACTGAAAAGAAACTGTTTGGAAACTTAAGTTACAAACCAGTCGCCTTTGAGTTTCTTACTTGTATTTTGTTAAGACTCCACACACGGATCAACTAAAAAAAAAACGCATTTGAGAAACTGAATGTTTTCTGATAAGTGACCAAAAATAAAATAGCTGGTCTCTTCCTTTGCATTTTAATGAGACTCCACTCACGGAGCTACTGAAAGAAAACGCGTTTGAAACTGAAGAAACCAGTCAGTGACCCATACCCTGGGCAACTGGCATGTCCAGTCACCAGGGATTTCAGTCTCCAATTTTCAAGATGAGCGAACAACATCTTTTAACATTTTGGTTGTGGGGGAACTCTATCTATTCTGAATATTTTTAAACTGGCATGCAGTTGAATACAACTACATAAAAATAAAAAATAAATATGAAAAAAGAAAAAAAATAAGTAAATAAAGTATCAAAAGTAATAGACTGTGCCCTGCACAAAATTCAATGCAAGGCCCTGGGTGAAAGAGAAACATTCAGAATTGAAGAAATGCAGTTGGTTTACACCCCAATTCAGCCAAAAGTCCAGTTTCTCCTTGATGTTGACTTTTACATTGAAATTTAATTTTTTCTTGTGTTCATGTTGAATATTGATGATTGTACCTAATGATGTATTTATTCGCGAGAATTTTATGTCCGTGCTAGTTGCTATAGTCCGTAGAGAAAAACATGAACTCGCGGCCAGCACCCTCTCATACGGTTAGTTGCAACTTCTCTTCCCAGTACTTTAGTTTCGTTACCAAATTGGTTGTCCCACTGTTTACCAACGATAAGTGATATTATCATCAGGCTGAAGTTGCGTGGTGGGGGTGATCACAGAAGGGAGAGGTCCACGTTTAACTTGACGAGCTACAGATCTATTCAATGAAATTGATGGGTTTGGAATATCCCAGAATCAACCCAGCGAGTTTACTGTGATTCTTAAGTTTTAAATATAAATTTGACTGGCCTGAAATATCTCTAGTACCAACTGAGCCGCTTAGGTTCCCCATCGGACTGGGAATGGAATATTCTGAATACGCCATGTCCGTTACTGTAGAATGTAGACGATACCATTCATCATGAAATGACTGCCCTGTGCCAGGTACTAGGTGCGTCACCCAACCGTTTTATAGTTTTATAGTTCCGTTTTTGTCAAATACTCGAACTTTGGGCTTAGAAAGAGGACACAGGGTTTTCTATCACTTGAACAAAACTAATATTGGTTCAACTCAATTTTCTTTTTCATCAGAGCAGCTCAAGTGCCTCATGGGGCAAGTGCCCCTCCTAGCCCCCTCCCACAGTAGATCCGACTCTGTGTTGCGCGAGGGTAATTCAGTAACTCACGTTACGTAGTAATTCCCCTTCCTCAAATAATTCATTTTCTTGAACCACTTCTGCCTCCTCGAAAAATCATGCAATGGGAAATGGCTTGTGTATCTCTATCAGGACAGCAAAGTGACATCGAATAGCTCAGGCTTTTTCTAATTACATGAAGGAGACCGATGTTCGTGAATACTTACAGCTCAAAACATCCTTTTTGAATTCATCAAAGAAATATGGGGAAAGGTCAATTTCCTTGGCCGTATCTTTATAGGTGTTAGAACGTTGCTTGAAGTGGAAAAACGAGGAGACTGGCTTCGTCTTGTACATTTCTTTGCAGGACTTCTTCAATGTTCCCCAACTCTGTCGCAAGTCAGTACAGCTGACGCGCATGACTTCGTCTAGAGTAATCCTAGAAAAGTGGCAGTGGAAAAATTATGAAATTAACTTGCAAAATAGCCATAGAAATATGTACAAATCTCACCTATTCAAGAGTAGGAAAAGTAGCAGAAGTGCAGAAATATCTTTGCACTTCCCAGAACCTGCCTTACAAGTGCACGTGCATTTTTTAATTTCACCTGTCACTATCTCAACAAATATTTCGTGAGGTGGGCTGTCCAAGCTGGATGTTTGAAGACATAAGGCGGAAAATTGATGGGAATTAACACCTTCGCGAACAGCGCCACACGCAGCAACATGTTTTGCTTTTAGCACAGCAGAACCCTTAATTAAAGGTCGCTGGAAATTGCCAATGTATCGGTGATCTCATGCAGATCGACAATATCCGAGTCCACCTGAAATATGTATATCATTGCGTGTTGCAGATAATGAAGCATAGAAACGAGTAATACAAGGTAAATTGCCTCTATTCTAGAAGGGATTGAAATCCCTGTTGGACTAGTCATTTCGATGAAGAAAGAATTATTTTTAGCAGTCAATAGGGCGATTTTGAAAGAATTAAAAAAGAAAAACGTTCACGTCTTTTTGAAATTCCACCAATCACCTGTTCCGTACCCTAGCAACCGTCGGGCGTTAACAAAGACGTTCATGTTTTTACTTCAAATTCTTCATGCTGAAGATGGGTTCCGGATAGGGCCCGAAATGCATCCATAAAAATAAAAAAACATTGGCTGTCAACGTTCAAAAAGGAGGAGAGAAGAATTTGTCGACCAAAAAAACAGCCGTGAAAAGGAGGAGCTGTTAAACTTTGGAATGTTTTTACTTCATTCAAAATCGAACTAATCAGTAATACTTGAATTAATTACACAAATAAAAATCAGCTTACCTTATTATCGCCAAAAGTATACCGCTTTTACGCCGAACAATCACGATTGTGTTAATGAATTATCATGTCTCATATGCCTCCTAGAGCTTTTTCACTGATAACACCAGATCACTCCGATTTGTGTTCCCAATTCGCCTTGATCATAATTCAGGCAGTGCTGTAGTTGGCCATTTATGGAAATAGTTGTTGTGGGTAAATTCCATTAGAAACTATTAGAAGACTGTCCACATGAGCTAGTTCCCAAATGGCCAACGACAGCGCTGCCCGAATTATGAAGTAGGCGAATAGCCGGGACTGGGTCTTACAGACCCCATGCCTAATTTTTTGCAGATATTCCTGATTTACCGAAGAATTTTCAGTTTAGTGAAGCGGGAATGGTGTGAAATGACACCTTTAGTTGTTTATAAATATATATTATACAGTCGGACCCCCATATTCGCGGGTGGTCGGGACCGTGAAAGCACCGCGAAAGTTGAATCCGCGGATGTTGAGTCTTTTAATCTGAAACAAAACGGGGTTCGGGACCGCAGAAATCAATAATATACAGGGTGTTAACGTTAAGGTCGTACCACCGGCCGGGGGGTGATTCTTCAGCTCATTTGCAACCAAAGTTGTCCTCTGCAAAAAAAATTTCACTCCGCACGAAATCCGACTTTTTTCACTTTTAAGATTTTTTTCGTGTAATGGACCTTGCATTACTGAAACGACTGTAACTACCTTATTTCTGGCCGAAAATCAAATCTGAACCAAATCTGGAATTATCAAATCTGGAAAGAGCGTTAAATTTTCTATCTCCCTAGCACGAAAGATGTTTTCAAAGAGAGGTTTCAGGGGGTGAAAAATGAGCTTGAATAGTAAAAATTGTGAAATTCCGAAACTTGGGAGGATTTTCAAACGTGTTCAATACTAACTGAATCTGTCAGTTACTCCTACACTGCAATCTTAAAAGTTGGCCTAAGATCTCAGCTTTCCGGCGGTCTATTCAGTTTTTTATTTAAAAAGTCGTATAGCTCAGAAAACAGCGTTTGGCCGGGTGCACACGAGCGTAAATTGACACGCGTCACTTTTTGGTTCAATGCATACGAGCGTTCGAGCAACAACTGACGCACGTCACTTGGTGGTTGCGAGAGTTTGGTAGACACACTAGACAGTCTTTCCTCTTCCACTGAACAAGATGGATCGCAGGGCTCAATTGTTGAAGAAGAAAATAATTTTTTTTTCATACATGACTCCAAAGCTCGACTTTGCGGGCTGAAAAGGAGCGAGAAAGGTAAAACGGGGTGACAAAGTGCCACTTTTTGAGGATTTTTTCAAATATCTCCTCTATTATTCGACCTGTCAAGTTGAAACTTCTACACAATATAACTATACATCTCAGTTTCTCACTCATATGCTTGAAAAAAATCTAAGTGGTCCAGGAAAGGGTGAGGATTTTTTTACTCGTGGCACTTATTCACCCCGCTAGTTGGGGTGACTAAATGCCACTCGTGTTTTTCGCTCAGAAACACATTGAAACGCACCGCTGGCAACATTTCACCCCTCATAATTGATCTGGGAATGTTTCTAATGAAAAAAAAAAATCAAAAAGGGCAATTTTGAGCTAGAAAATGAGGATTTTTTAAAAAACACCAAGAAAAATAACGCTTTCAACTCTTTATTAAATTATTTTATCAAAACATTTGGATAAATCTATTCAATTGCTAATATGTTCACAAAAATAGGAACTAATTTTCTCAAAAGGAACAAGTGTTCGTTATTAAAGTCTTCAATCGAATTTTCAAATGAAAAAAAATAAAACGAAAAACACGACTACCAAGTCACTTTAAACAAATTTCCCTCCACTTCTTTTGAGGGTTCAATCTTCCTCTTTATTTGGCTTGTGTTGTACCAAAGTGCATCTGGCACCTCTGGCCACAACCAGAATTTTCCAATTTTCTCCATGCACGTAACACATGCTTCGTTGTCTCCGTCGAGATCGGTTAGCATTTTTCCGGGATACAATTTCCCTTTGTTGTATTCAACCACAACAAAATCGTCCTTCCCAGGCTCGATATTTTCTGGTGCTGCGCTCACTGACGGCACAGAAACGTTTGATGTTGGCTCGGCAACTCCAGGGTCATACTCACAATCTGTTGAGTCGTGATCGCTTCGTCTGCTGGTGTCGTCCATGTTAGGGAGGCTGTCTTCACTCTCAGCGTAGGGGATGTCACCTTCAGAAAGATTTTCTTCGTCTGGTGAATCGACGTCTGTATCCGGTTGTTGTTCATGCTGTTTTCTTTTCTTGGCGGTGTGATCTTTTCCCCCTTTTCCTTGACGCTTTACGCCACTAGTCGACGGAACCCCAGCGGTTGATGAAGCTGAACGTGGATTTAAATCATCTACCGTGATCCCTTTTCCAGGAGGAACATTCACCTTCTTCCTAACCATTCTGCGTGGATTTCTCTCGGTCAGCTCCGTCCTGGTTTTTTTAAGCTCTTCGAGGAATGTTTCTGAAACATTTTTGACGTGCTCCCCACCATGTGCCTCTTCGAAAAGACGATCACTCAGTTTTTTTAACACGGCTTCCCGATTTAATGGATGGATTCCACAGCCTTGGAAACCCCCCTGCAAACGGTTCGTGTCCCCTTCTGTCTTCAGTTTATTCATCAATTCACCCAATAAAAATGGGAACTTGGGCTTGGGAAGGACTGGATATGATCTTCCTTCAGGGGAGTTTTTCCAATCTCCTAAGAGTTTCCTCCAAAATCGCTTCATGGGGCCGAAGAAGGCGACGTCAAGTGGCTGTAGAATGTGAGTTGAGTTTGGAGGAAGCGCACTAAGCTTCACATCATTCTGCTGGCAGAGACTTACGGCCGTATTCATAGACGTCACTCAAGCTGAGTATTTACTTGAGTGGCTTCAAATCGGTCGTTCTAATAAGAGAGTCATCTGTTTTGAATCGAAATAAGTAAACACTCTACTCAAGTGACGACTATGAATACGGGCCTTAAGACATGGGAGCTCAAATTGTCGCCTAACAATATTTTTGTCCCAGTTTGTTTTCTCAGAATAGGGAGCATCAAGAATTCGAACCAATCTTCAAAAATTCTCGCATCGAACCATCCACTTTTTGACCTGTTGAAGCGGGTGCCTGGAGGTCCTCCTTCTACCCAAGTTGGGTACACGTTCATCGCTTTGCATGTAACGTAAACTGGGGCAATCGTACCCACCGCATTGCCACAGACCATGATTGAAATGCTTGCTTTGGTGGCGTTTTTTATTATTTCGGGATGTTTGCACCCTCTTTTCACAATAACTTTGCTTGAGCCAGGGTCGTCTTGGAGGTTTGACTCGTCGTAGTTCCAGATGTTTTCTGGGGGGACTCCAGCCAGTTCTTGAGTCAAATTGTCGAAAAACGCGTTGATGGTGTCTCGGTTCAAGCCAGCTCTAGCTCGCGATACACTTTGTGACATCCTCACGCTAAGCTTCTCCTTGTGGCTTTGTAAGAATGAGTTCGTCCAGTCTCTTCCTGGTAAGTTGTGATGAAAATACCGGATTCTTACCAAGTAACTCTGAACAAGGAAACGCAGCTCTCTTCCAGTAACTGGAAACCCGAAACTCGCGAGTGCGATAATGTGGGAGCATATAACCTCCTCTTCTGTAGCAGACAATGCCGTTTGCCCTCCTGGCTTACGTGAATTATCAACGAGAGTGCTCCTGCTACCTAGACTGGGAACTACAGGGCAACCAACAGGTCCACTAGAGGCGTTTTCAGGGGTGGACGGCAACTGTTTGAGTTTCTTAGCAATAACATTCCTATGTATACCGTACTTCTTCATCGCCTCACGAATAGAAAGTTCTTTGGAACGTACCAAGTCCAGGACTTCTTGAAGGTGTGTCTCAGTGTAATTACGGTACGTACGCCCTCCAACCTTCTTCACGTATTTCCGCGGCACCTGAAACATGGAACGACATAAAAACTCAAGTCAAAATGCAGAAAACACGAGAAAATGCAAAAAAAAAAAAAACAAGAAAAAACGGTGGCACTTTTTCCCCCCTCAAAGTCTAATGTTTTGGTTTATCGCTCAATATCAGAAAAAAACGCAACTTTTCCGAGATATCTCTTCGCATCGAACGAGTTAAATAGTATGATAATCGAGAATAACACTTACCTTGAGGAAATGGATATCCCAAATATATGCACGAAACGAGACTCTTGGGACAAATCAGATGAGCTCGAAAACTCAAGTTGAAGAAATAAACAACCGAATCCCGCCAATCCGAGTCAAGAAGGTTAGATTGCCTGTTTTCCAGTAACTAAGACACTAGCGAACGTAGCGGATGACCAATCAACCCGAAAGTTTTTACCTAATGCCGTCAGGTAGCGTTGGAGTGTCAAAATCACGAGTGGCACTCAATCACCCCGCTAGGCACTTAGTCACCCCATTTTACGTTTTCCCGGCTAGCCCGGCAAAGTACCGATTTTTTGTTCTTCACTTGTTTTTATTTAATCATCGGAGGTTCTCCCTTCTTTCTTCTTCTTCTTCTCCTTATTCTTTTTTTACTGAAGCCCCCGAACAGAACGCCTCAAATGAGAATACACTGCGATAGAACAACATACAATTTATTATTTAAAAAATTAAAGATTTAAACTTATTAGAAAGTTCGGATATATATACATATATGAGAACGGCGTTCTCGCTCACGCAGAGCACTTTGTTTAATTTACACCACTTTTCGAAGTCCTCGAACTGTTTTTCATGTTTTTTGCGCGACTTCGTTGGCAATAAATTTAAAGAAATCGCCTTTGCCCGCTCCGTGATTACTTCAGGCGTGGAGACATCGACGGACTCGCCACTCGAACCATTAGAACACTCCTCGAAATCACTCATATCGAAGGAAAAGACCGCACACTACAACTTCAACAAGCTACACGCGACTATAATAATGCATTCGAATAATTTTGGTTACGGCCCTGCCGGACTTCATTTGTTTCCCCCTTCCTACTCTATAATGGACATCAGTTGCACTTGCATCTCGCACTTATGAACAAATCACTGACGGCTTTCAAATTCCTCTGTCTTTCATTTTTTGTGCACCTACTTATTTTAGGATTTGATTTAAAATTGATTAATTTCGCTTCATGTATGAAAAAAAATAGTATGTGCACCTCGCTGAGAAAGTGGTTTGCCGGCCTCGAGTTTGGCCGGCCTCGCCTTCGGCTCGCCCGTCCAACCTCTCTCGGCCCGGCAAACACCCACTTTCTCGGCTAGGTACACAATGTACTATTTCGGTTGCTGTGTATGGGTATATACACCGTAATACCGAATTTCTACCCTTTATGTACCTATTCTAGCCTTATTTCTATCCTTGTATTCCTCACTCCTCACATTCCAAATTGAGGGATGAATTTGGATTTCATGAATGAATAATTCAGTATCGACTTCCAATTTTTCACTCATTTTTTAAAACTAAAAAAAAAAAAAAAAAAAAAAAAAAACGCTGCGAATTATCGTAAAATACCTTATTATTTCGACTGTTTATGGGTTTATTATTCATGGATGTAGTCAAATCCGGCTTGAAATTACATGAAAATCGACACCCCACACTATTCGAGCAGGAAGCTCCTCCTAATTTTTCAGTGTTGATAGTGCTGCTGAACAGTCCGAGATTTGACAAACGAACGCTTTCAGTGTAGTTCGGGATTACAAAAGAACGCTTTTCGGACTGTTCGTGCAGTCCAGAGCAGCTCCGGACGACACACGAACAAACCTAAAGTACGCGACACGAAATAAGGCGGGTGTGACTCATCCGCCCTCCCATGCCCTGTTGCCAGTCCGCTCCGTGCGTTGTGGCTGGTGATGTGGGGTGGGGTTTTACGAACGCTCACCGGCTCACAGCTCTCCAAAGTGACAACGATGGGAGTGGAACGTTGCCAGCTATGGGTGTAGACTTGAGCTTTTCAACGCATCTTTGGGACTATAATGCGCAACGTTGGTTTTTTAGTCGATGAGTCACACCCGCCTTATTTCGTGTCGCGTACTTTAGTGACAATTTCTAGACATACTAGAGGAAAAAATAACAGAACTAGAAATTTAAAATGGACATATGTAAATAAAAAACAACTTGACTTGAGGTTACTTTGTTGTTCACAAGGTGCACCTCCCACAATTACTACGGTCAACAAATTTCAAGCCCAAGCTCTCTCCATTCATTTTTATCTCTATGGGGGTGGAGTTTCAAAGTAAATACGGGAAGAGAGTTGTGTTGCCATAACTACACAAGCAGAGGGACAGGGCAAGGTGACTATACTTTCTATAGGTGCCGCACATCTTCGGCCATTATTTCACCTACGTCACGAGCAGTCCCAACCGCCTTTGCGCTGGACCCAGTACATTATTAACTGTTATTGGGTAGTGTTTTTTGAGAAATCATAAACTTCAATTTCAAAATTAACTTGCTCTGCTGCTCTTCTAGGGTGAACAATCGAGAGCAAAGGACTGCTGGTGACGTCAGTCTCCACCCCTCCCGTCTGATGGTCAGGGGGAAATCTGCGTCACCTATAGTAAAGTTTAGTCACCTTGGGGACAGGGTAATTGTTTATCAGGGGACGACCTGCCTCCTCCACGCCCCTCCAGTCCGCTGTGAGCAATCCAGGTTTATATATCGTTGACATCAACATTCCACACTTCATTTACAGGTTGATTGCCTTAATCACGTGTGAGAAAACCGCACGGACACTAATGAGAACCATTGAGTCATCCACGCACTTACGGGTATCCTCAGTGTCAAACGGAAACCCTTTGGAAGACGATTATATGGATCACGTTAAACGTTGGATGAAAGTCAGTAAAAATGAAAATAATGCAAGCTCGTGAATTTGTTGGTTTGACCTCAAAATATTTGCAGATTGTAAGAGACGAGCAGAGATTTCTCAATAATAATAATAATAATAATAATAACAATAACAATAATAATAATTTATTTTTCCATTAGGTCGGGGTTGAAATAATAGCTTTTTTCGAAACACTTCACCGGCCTCAAGCCCGTAAATTCTTCACTACGAGTAATTTTGCTCTTACTGTTGTTGCGTTGCGCGAATAGGATTGATGTATGAAAAAAGCCTCTTCCATTTGCTTTGAAGTACGCGTGCGCTATAAAAAGCTCAGCATTGAACGAACTGGACTGAGATCATATAAAAAGCCTAAGTCTTCCAATTAACGGCCTCTGGCGCAGCCATGACAAGCTCGTAAGCCGTGAAATGCAGATCAATAAGAAGATAATGACGGGAGGTCACTGGAGCAAATTTAACTTTTTCGTAAACCTCCTAGGCTTCTCCTCACTGCCAGTTCGTATTTGGCTGCTGGAGGCGTGAACGACACTGGCTCATGACGCTTACTCTTAGCTAACTAGTGCACGTAGTGTTGCCGTTATTTGATATTTTGACTGATTATTCGTATTGATGAACCTATCTGGTAACTGACCTTGCACTATTTTCATCTCTAAAAAGGCTTCCATCCGACGTTTCAAGCTCATAACGTGAATTCCCGTTTGATGTTGAGCCCATAAAGTATGTGGATGATTCAATTATTTACATAAGAGACAAATTTTCGTGCCACCGACAACGCCAGTGACATCGATGACCCCTCTTTCTCTCACGGAACTTAGGGTTTCTTTTAGTGTGTTGCTTGTTTCCGTTTTCTCCTCGTCCTGAACAGAAAAGAGTGATGAGTTTGGTAAAATTGTGAGAATTTGAAATATTTACTGACCTTTAGCTCAAGGGTCATACAAAATCTAGTCAGGGTATCTAAAAGAGGTTTTATATCTTCCCTTTACTCGGTCTCTGAGGAAATAGAAAACAGGTATAAATTTTGCTGCTGCTAAATTGTCCTATCCTAAATCCTATCCCCAAATTCGGCAGTTTTCTTCGTTATCATAGAATGAGCTTCATTAGCAAAATATGACGATTTTGGCAACAAAAAAAGTTGCATTTTTTCGGGAATATTGTGGTCAATTCACAAGGAATTCGAAAAAATATTTTTCGCGCTACCTGCTTCGTAAGTTGAATTTTTCCTAACCTGACTTTTTATAGCTTCAGTTTTTGAAAACTGTACGGTAAAGGTTTGAAACTGACATGAAAAGTTTTTTACGTGTCAGTTTTCTATAACCTTGTGCAACCTTCGTTGAAATGTTATCACCTCATTCGTGATTATAGAAATATCTTAAGACATGTTTTTTTTTTTTTTTTTTTCAAAAGAATAAAACTAGGTAATATTCGACCTTCGGTTGCGCGAAAAATAATGTACATCACTCGACTATTAAGTGGTATTACCCGCTCGTTTTTAATTAGCGGCCTCGGCAAGCCTCGTCTGCCAAACAAAAAACTCGCAGGTATGCACCACTTACTAATCTTGTAATGTAATCTACAATAAAAAAAATCTGGAATCACTTGTTTTAAAGTTATATCTAAAAACGACTTTTCGGTACGGGGAGAACATGTACATATAAATAATTTTTTCTCAAAACAAAGGCCAGATTTGTGCTTCTCATACCAAGAAATAGCCAGGTTTTCATTTTCACAATTTATCGAGAAAAAAGCGTCAGACCGCCGGCATGCCGAAAACCACTTTTTCCAACTTTGCTGCAATGTCCCCTACAAAAATAAATACACATGTATTTGAAAAAAATAAATAAAAATGAATGGAAATAAATGAGAAAGTACTAACCAAGTATTTAAATTCTGTGGTTTTTGTCGAGTCCTCGAATTAGCATTCTTTTTAACGTGAAAGAAACAGGTGAGTCTTCTTTCAGGGGGCCAAATACCTCCTGGAATCCTTTCGTGATTCACAGGCATCGGCGAGAAGAAGAGATGGTTTCCATTCGAAGTTGAAGACTGGAGGAAGCCTCTTTCACTGATTCGGAAAATAAAGGCAAAGTCGTCAGCAGCTTCTCTGTGGCAGACAGCTTTAGCGACCGGTTGAAATTGGTGGTCCCAGTCAGATGTTCCTAGGATTAACACTGGCTAACCCTGCCATATCAGTTTGTAAGCCAGGGACTTAGATTCAACGTGGTTAGAAGCCTCCTCGTGGAAACAACTTTCTTTAAAACCGGCTTATCTCTTTCATCATCCGCAACTTCTTTTCCAAGACATAGGTATTGTTCGAGGTACGGTAGCGTTCGCCCCCCTTTCCGAGACAAGTCACACCCGGGAACATTTTTCACATGGGACACTCGCGCAATTTACCGACATTTCTCGTACAAAACCAACATTTGCGTAGTTTTCGCAGCCGTTATGGTCGTCCGGGTTACGGGGTAGGTTCCCGGGGCCATGGTAGGTCTTCGACGGGTGGCGTCGGAGTTCTTCTTGGTGGTGTTGGAGCTCGGAGTTCTTCGGTGGCGGTTGGCGTAGGAGGAGCGTCAGAGGATGGTGGCGATTCCGGATGAAAAATCAACACTGTCGATGCTTCGGAGAGTTCGGAATTTATGGATAGGTCGGCATCGCAGGATTCCGGGCTGAAGCTGGAGGAAGAGTCGTCGTCTGCCATTCTGGAACGCAGGAGGGATAATTGGTTATTCGCGACTTTGCGAGGGCCTTCATTGGTGAGTATGACTTGGGTATTGGGTCTGAGTTGTTCAGTGACCTGGAAAGGGCGAAACCTGCATGGAAGGCTCCTGCCGCTGAGGACTGTGATGGTTTTTGCATATAAAGCTGTCACAAGATTGTCAATGTTCGCAAACTGCAGGAACGAATTCTGTTCGAAACCATTCCAATAACAAGTCTTGCGTGATCCAAGCACTTTTTTGCCCTCGATAGTGAACAGGAAGAGTGATTGACTCCCCGGTTGAGGCGTCTAATTCCATGACGACGTTTAAACCTGTCAAGCCAGCCATGGCTTGCAACGAAACCCTCGTCGCTTCCAGTCAATTGCCGGTGGAATAGAGTCGCTTTTTCACAAACCATTTCACCACTTATTGGAACGTGAAGTCGGCGCTGTTGAATGAACCATAAGTACACAGTGTTTTCTAGTTCAACGTTACCGTCGACCGGGGTTACTTTGCTCCGGTTTTTTGAGATTTTTTCAAAAAGTTCAAATTTTGGCTACCCGTATCCTTCTATCGAGCTGATTTTCACATGGTGTTTTGTTAAGGCATTTTACTAACTGTGTGGGAAGTGGGAGTTGTGTTACACCAAGGTACATACCTTTTTTTAAAAATCAAAAATTGGAGCAAAGTTTCCCGGAAGTTTGTTTACTTTGCACCACTTTTTAAAATAGAACGTATTGAAATCCCAATTGGAGTAATGTAACCTCTTCTATAAAGATAAAAAATGAAAAACTGCACAAAAAACTTTGAAAAAATTTTTTTTCTCTCAACGGGGATCGATTAAACTTTGTAAAAGTTGAAATACAAATATAAACTTTATTCATTTCAATAAAATGGTCCCAACGAGGCTCTACTTAAATTACGAAATTATACTGAATCCTTCATTTGAGAAAAATAGTTAACACTTGAGCTTCACGAAAGATTAAAAAAAAAAGTGGTGTCACTTGAAAGAAAATCACTCCCATATTATGGGTTTGTCGACTAACAGGTAATGCATAAACTTAGTCATTCCTTGAGATATTGTCTCATCTCTGGGACTTCGTAAAGCCTCCGAGTTCTCGAAATAATTTTGGTTCGTCAATGCCACAGATGACATTTTCCCAATCGTAGTCCAAGACGTCTTCTTTTTCTGGCCACTTCCAGCACTTAAGTCCCTTTACCATGGTGGAAATTTTTGCTGTATCGGCATCAAAAATTTGTATGATACCAGGATAGAAACCGTTGTCGTATTTTACGATGCAGTGACGCGCAACAGCCCTCACTACTGGCTTGAGGGCTTCAGTTGATTCAATGGGTGAATCTGGATCGCTCTCATTTCCCTGCAGCTGCCTCTCGCAGAATGATTCAAAATCTTCCAAGTCTGACTCGTCTTGGACAACGTCACGCTCCTCAAGATCCGGAGTCAGTCTCTATTACGTTTTCTGCCTTTCGTCTTTTTGAAGCAAGACGGTTCGACGAGGATGACGAGGTTGGACGGCTGCTTGATTCAGAAAAATCCCTTTTTTCTAGGGCTTTTCCAGGGGTCACCTGTACTTTTTTCCTGCGCTTGATCGTTTTCTTTTCTGTCCATTGTCGTCTCTTCTTCTCCAAGTTCCCAATGAAACAGTTCTCAATCACTTCATGATCATGGTCACAATGTAGATCTTGTGACGGAATGCGCTTAAACAGTTCATCCACGTTGGTTGGGTATATCCCGCAAGCCCGAAATCCGGACTGAACATTGTTTGCCACATAAGGATGAATTCTTTCCCACAACACCCTCAGAAGGGGAGGTAGATCGTGCTTGTGAATGTTTTCATTCCCGTGGCTATCCTTCCAATCAGAGAGGATTTTCCTCCATGTCCTCTTGACTCCAGCAAACACCGCAACATCCAACGGCTGGGTTATGTGCGAGCTGTTAGGAGGCAAGCAAATGAAGGCTATGTTGTTCCTGTCACATAACTCAAGCACTTTGGGTGATATGTGAAGGGCAAGATTGTCACAGATTACGACTTTCCTCCCTTGCAATTTTCGGATTGAAGGAAGAAATATATGCTGAAACCACTCAAGAAACATGGCAGCATCAAACCACCCACTGGTAGTGTTCCGATATATTGTGCCTGGCGGACCACCTTCCTTCCATGTGTCCCACATCTGTTTGGACTTATAAACAACGAATAATGGAAGCAGAATCCCTGATGCGCTACCACAGAACATGATTGAATGCCCTGTTTTGGACGTGTTACGGATGTGTTCTACATATTTTGTCCCTCGACGAACAATGGCTCGCTTCTTACCGGGTTCGTCTGTCAGATTAGTTTCGTCAAAATTGAATATATTGGAAGGTGGTATTCCCTCCAATTCCGGTGAAAGGGAAGAGATGCAACTCCGGAGATCAGCAACGGAGACGGCTGCACGTGCTTTCTTTATGTTGTTAGCAAATCGCTGTGTTAATTCTGAGTGCCGCTTCAGGAAGGAAACCACCCACTCTCGTCCAGGAACGTTGTCTTTGAACTTATTCACAGTTCTTCCTTGCTGTTCCAAATAATCTCTAACCACCATTCGGAGGTCAAATTCGGTAACAGGGAGCCCATAGTCAGACATTCTAACAAGACAGTCAGCGAATGTCTTTTCTTCAGCATCTGAGAATATCTTCGGGACTCCCGGTGTTTTGTCGTGTCTTCCACTCAGTTTATTCATTATTGTACGTCGGGCTATATTGAAGTGTTTGGCAGCTTCTCAATGGCTCATTTGCTTTGATCGAATTGCAGCCAAGCATTCTTGTAGAGTTTCTTCGGAATAATCTTTATATTTTCTTGCCCCTAACTTCCTTTTATAAGTCCGAACCATTTTCCACAACCTGAAATAAACATACAACGTGCTTAATTAGAGGAAAATAAACTATATAGTGCCGTGGACAAAGTATCAACAGTATAACATGATGGAGAGTATCATGTATGGGGATACTTTGCTCCAGGGCAAAGTATCCCCACATCTGGAGCAAAGTTACCTTAACCCACATTTCCATTCATAAATTGTGAAAAACCAACGAAAATTGAAATTTCAAAGATATTCGTATTCAGCATTAAATTTCCAACAAGTTAGAGCCAGAGCCAACTTACCAAATCGTTCTCCTTAAGCTGGAGATCCAACTTTTTCACTAACAGTTTTGTGCCAAAAACCATGGAGGAAGGAAAAGAGAGGAGGGAGCATAAGTTGAAAAGGGTGACGCCGATTTTCGCCATATTGGTGGTCCTTCGGCCTTAATATTCAAGATATAGATAACAGAGGAGCAGTCGTGATAAAGTAGTCCTCAGCACAAATCCTGATGCGTTCCGGGACTACCAATGTGGTGTATGTTGGCTTCACCCCGTTAACTTGATTTTACATCTATCGCTCCCTCCTCTCTCTTCATACCTCCATGCCAAAAACTCATACAACAAATTCAAACAGGTGGATTACCATGAAGAAACCTTCCTTCTCGCATTTTCAACTTGGGGTGGGAAAGTCTCACATCTCTTGTTTACGTAGGTTGGTGGGCCGACTGTGACGGACACAATCAGCCAGTGGTATGAATCATCCATCATTTTTCGCATTGTGGAGCATAGTTACCCTGAAGGAAGCAAAGTAACCCCTGTCGAGGGTACCTGCTTTTTTCGAAGTTTTCCGCTGCTTTGATCCACCTTCTGTCGTACTGACGAATTTCATTATGTCACCCATATTTTTCTTAATGTCTCCTACTGTTTACTCCCGATACCGAATGTTCTAGAAATCGTATCGTAATTCTGTCCACCTCGAATGATTTAATAATTTTCACTTAATCCTTCAACGCGAGGGTTTTGTGCTTACTGTGAGCCTTGTCGTCACCATCAACTCGAACTCAAACACTTAAATGACAGGAGCACCAATTGTCAAACTGTCAAGACAAGCGAACCGGTCACAAACAACAGAGCGACTGATAAAGTGGTAAAAAGAGCGGGTTAGCACTATGGGTGAGATAGAAACAGTCGGACATGTCCTGACATGCCGCTGCGGCTTGCCTAGGGTGTGAGTGAAGGAGGTAGGGAGGCTGCCTGGCGAGCTCCGTCCGGATTACCGGGGTCCTTCTGTAAAGAAATCGTTGGCAAACCAACGAGGCTTACGTCCAACTACCTTTAAGGTGTCGCGGACGAGGGCGAGAGCACACACTTTACTTATCAACTTTTTTACAAATAAGTTGACCTTTGCTCAAATAATCCAGCCTTTAGTTGGGAATCGAACTCACTCAGCAGATGATACCTGGACGTGAGAGTCGACGCAGGGCCGATATATTTCAACATGACCGCTCATCTAGCTAGCTCATCCGCTCTCTCATACCCTGGGATACCAGCCTGTCCTGGCGCCCACTGAGTTCATCGTCTCCCGAGATAAGATCATTGTCTGCTATGTGGAAATATTTTTTGTTGGTTCGAAACTTCCGCGAAATTATCTTCTAGCATTTGTACGTCAACTTCTTCCACAATTCTGGAAAACCAATTTTCGGTGGGGGACTGTACCCACTCAACCCGGTCAAGTTCGAACCTTGATTTTGCTAACAATGTATGTTGCAAATTGTAGATTTTTCGGCGGTTTCTAAAATCTTGAAGGAAGTTTTTGGAAAGCCATTCCAATGATACAGCCTCATGCCTTTTTAAAGAAATACATTTCGAGCCCAATCCCGGTACTCCCTCATCGGCAATGAGAGGCACCGGGATTGGGTCTGAAATGCGTTCTTAAAAGAAAAAAAAAAAAATTAATAAAACTACGTACCTGTATCCGTTTGAATACATTTCCAAAAACTGCATATTTTACTACTTATATTACTAGTCCAACGCGCTACCACGGGGCCGTCGATCGAGGTAGTCAGTCATTGGGAGGGATCAGCCAGTTGAATCCTCACTTTCACCTTACCTTTCTCACGGATTTACGTTTTTCACGGAATTTCTAGGCATTTCTCCTTGCCCCAGGCAAACCACGCGGGGTGTTATCATTTTTACAGTGTTAATAGTTGTGGATGCTGCTGTTGTTGTTGTTGCTGTGAAAATTTTTATTTTGTCATGTTCTTTTTTTTATTATTTGTCATTCGAACGATACAGCCACGAATTTACTTAATTTTTTTAAATAAAAAGAACGCTTCTGTGGCCCAACTCCGGTGTTCCCCCATCACCAATCTTATCGTCTCGAAGGCCAGACTCCAATCATGGAGTTTAGGGTTTAACCTGGGAGCCGATGAGAAGGCACCGGGATTGGGACCGAAATGCGTTCTTTTAAAAAACTACGTGGCTGTATCGTTTGAATGACTTTCCAAAAACTTCCTTCTTTACTACTAGGTCTGTTCCAGCAAGGTTCAAGGTTTTTGGAACATGTTCGGAGCAGGGTTGCCATGGCATCAGCCAATAAAATTTAAGTTGATTACATTTTATTGCTTGTTCCTATGGCAACTCTGCTCCGAACATGTTCCAAGCACTTTGCTGGAACAGACCCATTATTTATTCATGCAGCCACGAATTAGTTTCTTTTTTAATAAAAAGAACGCATTTCCGGTCCAACTCCGGTTCTTCCTCATCACCGCTCCACTCCAGCTTCCATTGCGCTTCATTGTCTTGAGGCGGTGAGGGAGCACCGGGATTGGGCCTGAAATGCGTTCTTAAGAAAAACAACAAAAAACTACGTGACTGTATCGTCCGAATGACTTTCCAAAAAAATCATATTTTACTACCGTAAAGTGGGGTAACTCAGAACACGTGGGATAACTTTAGTAGTGAATGAATTTTGTCTACAAGTCGTCGTGGAGGCTCTATTTTAAAGTTAGCTAACCCTAGCTAGTACCATCCTTTCGTAAATTACATGTGTAGTGCTGTTCAATAGTTGAAAAAACCTCACGTTTGCTAACTTGGAATGCTTAACGCCTTTTTGAGTTCTAAGTGGTAACTCAGGCGTTTGGCATTCCAAGTTAGCAAACGTGACGTTTTTCGGCGATAAGCAGCACTACACATGTGATTTATGAAAGGGTGGTACCAGCTGGGGTTAGCTAACTTTAAATTTGAACCCTCCACAACGACTTGTAGACAAAATTCATTCACTACTAAAGTTTCCCCCACCTTACGGTACTTATACTTACTAGTCCAACGCGCTGCCAGTTACGCCACGGGGACGTCGTCCTTGATGGCATTGGGGGAGGGATCAGCCAATTGAATCCTCACCCGATTTATCTTCTTCACGGTCGGAATGTCTAGGCATTTCTCCTTGCTCCAACAAACTACGCGAGGTGTTATCATTGTTTGTCAATGATAATTGTGGTTGCTGACAGTGATAATTGTGGTTGCTGATGTTGTTGTTGTTGTTGCTGCTGTTGTTGTGATCATTTATTTTATCTTGTTATTTTTTTATTTCTTCTATGTCATTTGAACGATACAGCCACGACTTTATTAACTTTATGAAACTCCGGTCCAACTCCGGTTCTCCTTCATCGCCAATCTTATGACTTCCACCACACTTCAAGGTTTTGAGGCGATGAGGGGGCACCGGGGTTGGGCCGGAAATGCGTTCTTGACAAAACAAAACAAAAAACTACGTGGCTGTATCGTCCGAATGACTTTCCAAAAACTTCATATTTAACTACTTATTACTAGTCCAACGCGCTACCAGTTACGCCACGGAATGTCTAGGCATTTCTCCTTACCCCAGGCAAACCACGCGGGATATTATTATTGTTGATCCTTTTTGACAGTGATAATTGTTGTGGTTGTTGATGTTGTTGTTGCTGTTGTTGTGAACATTTATTTCATCGTGTTCTTTTCCTTTTAATTCTTCGTCATTCAAACGATACAGGCACTAATTTATTTTTACTTAATGAATGGAACGCATTTTCGGTACAACTCCGGTTCGCCCTCATCCCCAATCTCATGGCTTCCACCGCACTTCAAGGTTTTGAGGCGATGAGGGGGCACCGGGATTGGGCATGAAATTCGTTCTTAAAAAAAAAAAAAATCGTGGCTGTATCGTTCGAAAACTTCTTAGCTCGTCTGTTAAAAGCAAACATTATAATTTTATCGAAAACTGACTCCCCGGTGGGGTTCAAACCCTTTACTACTCACTTACTATTCCAACGCGCTGCCAGTTACGCCACTGAATTATGTTCTTCCCAAAGTCTCCTGGCGTTCCTTCTTTTCCAATGCCGATCACGCCGGGTGTTATCGTTGATCTTTGTTTTTGTTGATGACCATTGTTGGGGTTGCTGTTACTGCTGCTGTTGTTGTGATCATTCATTTTTTATTTTGTGCGTGCTCGTGGTGTAATTGTCAGCGCTTTGTTTTGGTGGTGGGTTCGAACCTCACCGGAGAGTCTGTTTTACTTCCATGTTTTCCTTGAATATATGTACTAGACTCGTGTTGGGCTCACCCCCTCCCCACACGTATTGGTAAAAGTGAATATTAATTTTCGAATACAGGTGGGGTTCAAACCCTTTACTCTTACTATTAATAGTCCAGTCTCTTAGTATTAATAGCCAGTTACGACACGGAAATATGTTATTATATGAAATAAGCAGTCCCCTAGCGTTTTTCCTTGTCCAATGCAGATCACGCCGGGTGTTATTATCGTTGATAATTTTTTTAATGATCATTGTTGTGGTTGCTGCTGCTGCTGCTGTTGTTGTTGTTGTGAACATTTATTTTGTCTTGTTCTTTTTTTTTTCATTATTATTCTTTGTCATTCGGACGATACAGCCACGATTTTATTTTTTTAAATGAAATGAACGCATTGCAGGCCCAACTCTGGTTCTCTCACACCACCTATCTCATGGCTTACACCGCACTTCAAAGTCTTGTAGTGATGAGGGGGCACCGGGATTGGGGCTGAAATGTGTTCTTTTTTTTTTTTTTACAACAAAACTTGTTGGCTGTATCGTTCGAATGACTTTCCAAAAACTTCATATTTTGCTTTTGTTTATGTGCATCCCCTTGTGTAATTGGCAGCGCTTTGGGATAGTAAATCAAAGATTGAAGGTTAGAACCCCGCCGAGGAGTCTTATTGGTTTATTATTCATTCTGAATAGTACACTGTGATACGGGGGGGGGGATTGGAGTAAGATGGGGGGGGGGAACTTGTAATATCAAGCGGAAATATAAACGAGATATTCGTTGTTTATTATTATAAGTCGTCGGGGCAAGGAGTACAGGGCGGGTTAAACTGGGGAGCGAAATTTATGGGAAGAGACAACTGGGTTTCATCATGGCGTAGACAGAAGAGAGGAGGAAAGAGTGCGCAAGCAAATAACACAACGTTGAGACCAAACTCACCCGACGATTAATTAGGTTTCACGACGCGACTCTGATCCACCAAGTAAGCGGCTGGAGGCCACTTGGATGAAAGCTGACGAGTGAAGAGCGGATATTCGTCCACCACCAAACGAACGACAGGAAGACGCCGATTCACGACTGGAGAGCGTGGCGGACAACTCTGTCAACCCGGCGGGCGACTGAAGGCCACTTGAACTAAGACTGACGAGTGAGGGCGGATATTTGTCCACCACCAAACGAACGACAGGAAGACGCTGTTTCACGACAGGAGAGCGTGGCGGACACGAGACTGGTTCCGTTAAAAGACTTGGGGGGGGGGGCGAATACACGGAGTATTACACTTGTATCGAGAGCGGCAGACTCCTCTCACGAGGTCTTCATAGGGCGTATGCGTGAACTAGGGCTTCCAATCCCGATCCCGCATTCGAGCGGGATCCCGCGTGGTTTTGTTGATCCCGCACGTGTAATCCCGCGGGATCCCGCGCATTCCATTTTGCATAGAGTGGAGCGCCGCTTTCATTCATGAGATGCTGACGTTAGCCCGAAAAAAGAAAAAACAAAAAAATACTGCTTCCCCCAAGTCACTACCCTGGAAGATGATGAGAGGAGTCAAGGGTGACAACACACTAAATAGCCTCAGCGTCCTCCGATCACATTTCATTCGCCCAGAGCAATAGGGTAGATGACGGTTGTTAAGACTTGCTGAATGAATTGACAATTTCCACCGTTTCCATTTATTATCACAGCTGTATTTTTTTTTCTGGTCCATGAAATAGTCATTGAAATGTTAGTTACCGGTCATATTCTTTTTTTAAAAAAGTTCGTTTTTGTGATTTTCAGTTATTTCTTACTCCTTCAAAACATTTTTCCGCCTCCCTTACACTTTTCAGCACAAAAACGGAAAATGCGGGATCCCGCGGGATTGCTTTCAGTCCCGCACCAATCACGCGGGATTGAAAGTCTTGCGGGATTGGAAGCCCTAGCGTGAACCCAAACTTGTCGCAACTGTCGAGGGCTCGGCTTTTATATGCTCCCACCACTCTACTTCTCTCTCTTACCAATGGTGGGATGTTAGGATATAGGAGGTGATAGGGAGCAAAGGGGGTGTGAAGTGTCACCGGGGGGGTATCCCCTTTCACATCCAATCACATCACATCACATTCAACACATCCAAAGTAGAAAGGAAACAGTAAGTCTAATTTATTGGACGTATTCCTTGAACTTATTCATTAATTTAAAAAAAATTACAATTAATACTTAGTAGCTAACACAGGGAAAATTTTCAAATGAGTAAATAAACACGAAGTACAAAAAAAAATATGGGGGGGGGGATTGTTTGGGTTAGAACACCTATGTTTTCGGTCAAGACTGATTTTTACAATATCCACCCTCAAACTTCGTCTGTGTACGTTAACAAGTCACATTACATTTGTCAGGTAGGCAACTTCTCACTCAAGCGCAGATAGTATTACCGAAAGGTCTCGAAAGTCTTGTGGAACAAATTCGCGATTCTTCAGCTGACCAGTCCTAGACAAACCACCTGGACGATGACTTGTCAAATCCTGCAATACCCATGACAAATGCAAATAATTCAGCGAGTAATTTACAAGATCCCGGTTTTCAACCGTCCAGTGGACGTTCCAGTCGAATGGAGGCCATGGATTCAGGGTAGGCTCAATAAAAGGCAGAGTGCCGGCTGAGTTCATCGAGGGGGACTTTGCACCGACTAATATTTCCTCAACGACGGAAAAACCACAAATCTCAGAAGTGAACTGCGTTGAAGTATACGAGAAGTTTTTTACTGATAAGTCTTCGATCATCTCTTCAATGAAACCCAAAAGTACGTCAGTTGGAAAAATGCCGAGCCTCAGAATATTACTGTGACTGAGCTTAAATGGTTTGTAGGGTTTCTCACATTCACTGGGTTCAATCCTCTTCCATCACTGAGACATTATTGGGATGAAAGCAAAGATTTGAATAACGCTCTCGTCTCTTCGAACATGCCGCGAAATAGAATGATGACCATTCTTCGCTACATTCATTGCGCTGACAATAATTTCCCAAACAAAGACGATAAATTGTTGAAGTTGAGCCCATTGATGAATTTGGTGAAATAAAAATGTGCTGCTAACTTCATGAACAACACGATTCTTAACTACGATGAATCGATGATAAAGTTTTTCGGGCGCCATGGAATGAAACAGTTTATTCCCGCCAAACCAATTAGGTTTGGGTTCAAAATGTGGTGCGTGAATTCGAGCGACGGGTGCCTGCTGACATTTGATCACTATCAAGGGAAAAACCCAAAAGTTCCTGATCAATATAACGACCTTTTCGGTAAATGTGCAGCCCAGTTTGTCGCCTTATTGGACGAACTGCCTACAAGAATTCAAAAGTTGCAGATGAATTTCTTTTTCGATAACCTTTTTTGCGGAAGTAATCTTTTTCGCTTTCTAAAAGAGAGAGGATACACCGCTACCGGGTCATTCAGAGAAAATCGCATACCAAGGATCAAAGCTCCAAATCGGGGCGTTCGGACAAAAAACGCTAAGAAATGTAACAAAAAGATAAAAACTCCAACAAAGTCAGTAACGCCATAAAGACTTTGACTGAAAAGAAATTGTTCTCGAAATATCCAAGAGGGAAATTTGAGCATTTTATTGAGCGGCACGACGGTATTCTATTTGTTAGATGGAAAGACAACGGGGTCGTCACTCTTGGTTCTACTGTGTTTGGGACTCATCCGTTATCGTCCGTGAAAAGATTCTCAAAGGAGACACGAAAGAACGTATCAGTCGGCCGCCCCCACGCTATTGCCTTATACAATCAAGGAATGGGAGGGACCGACTTGATGGACAACAACATCTCCAATTACAGAATTGGCGTCCGGTCGAAAAAGTGGACGTGGGTTATCTTCGCATGGCTCATCGACGCCTGCATTCACAATGCATGGATTTTGTACAGGACTAAAGAAAATATATCTCAACTCGACTTCAGACGGGCGATTGCTATCGCATATTTGAGTAAATACGGGAAAGAAAGAAAAAATGCGGGGCGACCCTGCTCCAGTTCCCTCGCAGTTATTAGAACTCTTGCGGATGTTCGCCACGACGGAGTTGGGCATTACGTCTCGAAAACGACGCACGGGAAACGAAGAAGGTGTGCTCTGAGATCTTGCGATTCTCGGGCTAGGAGTGAGTGCAAGAAATGCAATGTTGGTCTTTGCATTGACTGCTTCGTTAGCTATCACACAAAATAATATCGCACCCTTACTTCAAAAGTGACACAACCCGAAAATCGCAAGTTTTCAGTATGAGCGAAAAACAGGTGCCGGTGTTGAGAAATATATAAATGATTAATTATTGATGCTGTCTTGCTTTATACTAATTACAAATCATATTTCCGTACTATTTGATACCTACTTGAAATTAATTTCCTTCTAATTAAGGATTTTTGAGATACTTCACTTTAGATGAACATTCAGAGCGTTCACAAACGAAGTATTTTGACTTGCGACAGTGTTGAAGATTCATAATTTGGGGTTGCCTAGATCATAGATTTTAAGTATATTCCATAACGTTGAACTTTAGCGATATTTTCCGTATTAACTGATAAAAAATTAATTATTTTGGTGTAATAGCTCAGAAAAATAAAACTTTTCGACTTCAATGGAATATTCCGCTGCGAAAAAGAACAACACTGGTATGAATAAGTTAGAAATACGAATTCGCGTATTCATAAATTCACAAGTTTATTGCGCATTCGAGGTACAAAATTATTGCAAATAACAGTAAAAATCACAGCACATAATTAAGAGGTTTCACAAATATTGTAATCACGACTGAAGCTTATTCAATTAAATTATCAAAAAACGATTTTGCGTAGAACTTAGGAATAACGTTCTTAACGACAAGTTCTTTTAGATCTTTTTTTTTATTATCCGGCAATGGAATTTTTGCAGAATAGGCCTTCACTAATTGAAAGGGCTTCCTCTGATGCCAAGTTTTGGGTTTACCTTTCACCACATTAACTCTTTTAAATTCAGCTTCTTCGAATGACGTTTTATACAAGAATGAGTCGGGGTAGTTTTTGTCCACACGTATGATTTTTATATCATTCCAAATTACTTTTTCACTCCCTACGTCCACGTTGAAGTTGGTTCCCCACTCATCCTGCATGGCCTTCAGATCATAAAAATCTTCGTGCGTCAACTCATGTACCTTGTACGGTGGACCCTTCTTTTTTGCGCCATGAATGAGCGTTACATACTGTTCGGGCACATAAATTGGCGCGCATCTGAGATGCCTCTTGACGCTCTTCTCAATGACGCTGTGCACGTTGTCACCCTCATTCTGGGAATGTCCGTTTCATTGAATTTCTTGCTGCAGCCAATTCTGCATTTTTCTGTGCAAGGAGGGCGCAAAGCCCTCGCTGGAAATAGCTTTTTTGATTTTGAGCAAGACACATACGCTTTCCCGGAATTCCTGAATAATTTCGACTTCTTGACTCCCCAGCACTCCTCATTCCGCTTCCGTTTTCTTCCTTTCGGAGCTTCGTTCTCTTCACCCGCTTTTGCAGAGTTTCCCATTGCTGACGCTTCAGAGCTGCTGCTACATTCATCGTTTACGTGAAAATCCGGATCAGTGATGGCGTCATCATCTTCACTTTGGTGTGGAGAACTTGTTATTTTCGTGAAATCATTATTTATTTCTTGCCTCTTGGAGATTCGCAACAGAGTTGGACGCTGAGAACTAATGTAGGACACAGAATAGTTACTTTCGGTGTTAACTGTCCCTTCAGATTCCGAGGACAATGATGGATTTTCTTTTTCTCCGGTTTCTGGGTTCTGGATTTCTCTCTGCACCGACTTTTGTTCACTGTCAAGCACAATGAAGTCCATAGGATCTAAATTCGAATAATAACGTGAAATAAAAATAATTATTATGTAGCCCAAACTTTCTAAATTATGTAAAGCACTACCTTCTCTCAATTCAACCAAATTGATGTCCCTTTCTTCTCCAAGCTCACCGAATGATTCATTTCCTGATTTAAATTGGAGGAAAGGATATTGATGTAGCAATATCAGAATACTTCTATTTGTAGCTTACTTTCATCAAATTCAATCTGTCCGAGAAAGCAGTCTGAATGACTCGACAGTGCCTCTAAACGAACTTCATCTGCTGTTTCGCTAGCACCAAGAAATGAGGTGTGTTGATACAAACTATTAAATATTTCGTCGTCAGTCAGGTTTTGATCAAGTAATTCTGTAACGTAAAAAGTAGTAGAAAATATAAATAGTGAAAATGTTGTCAAAAACCTACCATTATCATGAGAAATAATTATGCTGTCCTTGTCATGCCAAACAAGTTTTTCAGAAGACGTCTCCTGATGCCCGTTATCTGAGTGATTGATTAATAACGGAAAATCAGTCGAATTACACCCCAAGTAGACGAATAATTTGGTGTAATTATAATTATTAATCAACATCATTTTACCTTCTTCAATTGAATGCGAATCTGAACCGCCAAAATCACGACGGGGGATTTCAATCACCTCCGTAGGCTGTACAGTGGTGCAGGCTGAAAAATGGTTGTTAAATGAAGCCTAGATGGTAAACTCAATATTTTCGTTCACTGTACCTGCACTGAATGCGCCTAAATTAATTTCACTGACGTTATTTCCATTTTCTGTTTCATTTTTTTTAGTCATTTGCATAATAAACGCAGCGCGTTTTGAGGGTGGCATCGTCTAAAGTGACACAATTTGAATTAATGCGCCGATGATTTGTGTACTTCAAACATCAAAACTGTCTCAACTCAAAATAATACCAACCTTTGAGGTGCTTGTTGACTATCAAAATTGAACCAAGTCGAAAAACACTTTGAAAAAAACTACTCCTCGATGATCAAAACTGTCACAACTCGAAATATTACACTTTTGAACAACAACTCCCGCGCTAACCTCACCAACTCGTTCGGCACAACTGGGCACAACTGAAGATGATGCGCTTTTGAGCCACGCGCCTTTCTCATGAAGGATATAGGATAAAGTGACATTTTGTACGACATCTAAGAGAGAAATGCGTAACTCAACTTAATTCTCATTCCATGAGCTAGAGAACGTCCCACTGACCACCTTGATAGTCATAACTGAAAATTCATATTTTTTGAGTTGTGTCACTTTTGAAGTAAGGGTGCGATATGTAGGGAAGATGGGGTAATAAGAGACATGAAGGGGTAATAAGAGACATGAAGGGGTAATAAGAGACAAATATATTTTTTTCCTGCCAAATCATTCTTTTCTCATAGTTGTGAATTTTTTTGTAGGTTGCTGTTGCCCAAAGAATGAACACCAATTTTTTTCAGATCCAAAGAATCATTCAGGAAGTAAGGAAAACTTGTTGATTTTTCACGTTGGACTGATAATTGATAAGAGCGAACATGGCGTCTGTGATTTTACCTGTCTGATTATAGGTTCTCTAGTAGAAGTAGAAAAGAAAAATTACAAAAGTAGAAAAAAAGAAAGAAAAAAACCGTTTTACATAAGGTGTTCAAATTGCTGTCCATTTTGTTCTACACACAAGGACGCTCTCTTCAACCACTCATCGTTGACAGCATCTCTGATTGACTGCTCTTCAATTGAATGACAAGCATCTACTATTCTTCTTCGCAGCTCGTCAATCGTTGCTATGGGTGGAAGATGACCCGCATAAACCTTATTTTTAAGATAGCCCCAGAAAAAATAGTCCATGGGGGTCAAATCGGGTGAACGGGCAGGCCAGGCAATCAAGCTCCGGTTTCGTAGCCACCTTTCCGGATAATGCTCGTTGAGGTGTGCTACTACGGGCCTAGCGTTGTGAGCAGGACAGCCGTCTAACTGGATCCACATGCGGCGTCGGGTATCCAAGTCCACTTCTTCCAACAAACCAGGAAGAACATTTACTAAAAAGTCCAAAAAGCGTGGTCCATTAAGATTTCCCTCGTAGATCCAAGGACCTATAATTCTGCCCCGCAACAACCCACACCAAACATTCAGTTCTATTCTCACTTGGTGGTGAGTGGCATAGCTTTGGCGAGGGTTGGAATCCGACCACGTTCTGAAGTTCCACCGATTCAGAATTCCATTGTTTGTGAACTTGGACTCATCCGTCCACAGCACGTTATCGAGAAACCATGGCGTCGCTTCGATTAAAATGGACATTTCAGCAAGAAAAGCTGTCCTCCTTTGTGGATCATCAGGGCGTAAGCCATGAATCAGATGGGAGCGATAGGGTAAAAAATTGTTCGCGTGGAGTATTCTTTGAACAGACGATCGGCTGATTCCTAGAACTCTGCTCATTTCGCGTGTTGAAGCATGCGGGTTTTCTTCCACGTACAGAAGAACTTCAAATTCACTTTCTTCACGTCTCGCCGGCGCGATTCGTCTTCTACCCGCAGCAGTAGCAACGTCCGGTGTTCCGGAAACGGCGCACGGTATTCAAAATCGTCTGATGCGAGACGGCTCGGTGATGAGGGAAGAGTCTGGCAAATTCTATCGCGCTCATTCGGGCCCGCTGGCCACTTTCGAAGAAAATTCTGATCATTTCGGCCCTTTCAAAAATTGAAAATCCGTATTGCTCCATTCAGAACCCCCTTATTAAAACACAGAATAAGCCCCTTAATGAAAATAATTTGAATAGCTGTTTTTCTCCCTTGAAAATGTTAATTTTCTTGTGTAGCAAATGATAAAAAAGTTGGAAACCGAAACGCTCTTTTTATTGGAGTTTGGAACTTGAAGAACAAATTTCCAGACGGACTGAAGCTTTTTGAAACCCAGTTTAAGCGGAGAGGACGCATAAAAATGCTTCCTCGGTGAAGTGAAGCTTTAGAAATGAAATCAGATGTAAAAGAAAGAGAAAAGGTCCGTTCCATTGTTTCGCGAGTGCTACACTCTTGAAGAAAATCATCTGGTTGCATTCAATTTTTCAGAATAAGTCAATGAAATCACATGGTTTTCTACACTAGTGGAGCACTAGGAAAACAATGGAACGGACCTAAAGAGTGAGTGAGAGGGCAATCGTTAGAAAAATTAGCGGCTTGATTTTTGAAAATGACCCGTCCTTCAGGAGCCTGACTAATGTAATTTATTCGCAGCCGGATGTTAACCGATTTTGGCCAATAAGGGCTCATTTGTCTCAGAAAAATATGTAGTTTTTTTTCGTGTGCTCAAAAAGTAGTGGTCCAATTTGAAATAATAAAGTTTTGTCAAGTTATCATATTTCCAGCCGTTTGACAAAAAAAACAATTGCAGATTCGAAAACTGTGTCAAAGATAAGGGGGAGTCTGCTTCCAGCCGTTTTCCCGAATTTCCAATATTTTAGAAGATAAGGGGGTGGTAAAGTTTGGCCAATTAGGAGCGGTCCATCCTCTTAAACTAGTTCATTAAGGCAGCCTTTTCTTTGCAAGAATATCACATGCATAAAATGCACACAGGAATAAAATTCTTAGGGCCTAGTGACTAACAAATTGAACACAGGAATAAAATTCTTAGGGCCTAGTGACTAACAAATTGAACACCAGAATAAAACTTAGGGCTAATAAATTGTTGGGTAATTCGACCAATCGATTGAAAACTTATAATAATCTAAAAAGCGACCACTGCGTCCTTAGACCGGTGTAGGGATGTGATCCACAATGTCCTTAATGTTGACGCAAGATTCTTCATTAGTGTATTTGAACCTGTAGGTCCCTGCTTTTCTCTGCATGAAGTTAACCTCCAACAGCTGGGTTGGAAGGGAAACTGAAATGACACGACATACGTAGTGCCTGAATGTAGCTGGGGTTTTTCCAAACACCTTCACAATTAAGTGAGTTCCTGGGGTGATGTTTTGTTGAGAAGTGGTGACGACACTGTTGCATACAGAATTGAGAGTTCCAGATGATTGATCGTCAAAATCATCCTCAGATATTGCTTCTGGAGGCATTTGAACGTCTCTTTCTCGTTTTTTAGAAACGGAGGGCTTTCTGGCTGGAATGACTTTTATTTTGTGGTTCACAGTTTCCTCAGGAGATGATTGATCGTCAGAATCACTCGTCAGAATTGCTGCTGGAGGCGTTTGAACGTCTCCTTCTGGTTTTTCAGGAACAGAGGGCTTTCTGGCTGTCATTTTCCGATTGTCAGGTGTATTCGGAAGAGATTCCTCATTTGAAGTGTCTACGACTGGTAGATCAAGGTCAGCGTCGCTCTCACAGTCGGAAAATTCGGCTGCTGCCCAAGGTTCTTCAGATTCCGTCTCAGAAGATGAAGGGGTTTGCCGCTTTCCACTCTTTCTTTGCACCTTTTTAGTCCCAGGCCGTTTCTTTGGTAGAATGACTTTGACTTTCTTGATTTTTTTCTCCTTCTCAGCAGCCTCCAGTCGTTGGATAACATCATTTTTCGTCAATATTTCACCTGTATTCACAGTTAGCCGTTTTCTTTTCATTACAACACTAGGCTGAGTTTTATCAGTCATTTCGGTCAATTTAAATCTAATGAAGTCCTCAAATCTAGATGGCGGAGCTACTCCAAGACCCACAGTCGTATTTTCTTGAGAAGTTGAAGGTTGGGGGTTGTCAATAGATGTTGAAAGATTAGGGTCTTCTCCGCTGGGTGTCACATTAGGGGTGTCTTCATGTTCCTCGCGTGCATTAAACCTTGCCAGTCTAATGGGGTCATATGCTTCCTTTGGGAATCTAGATGAATCAACTGGGTATAAGCCAGTCGACTTAAACCCAGAGATGATGTTCTTCTCTAGAAAATATTCGTCCCACAAAATCTTAATCTGTTTCACTAAATCAGCATTTTTTAGAGGAACACCTGGGTTTTTTCTACTCCAGGCAGTCAACAATACATTCCAGCCAGTTTTCAATGGTTTAAAAACTGTTTTATCGAGAGGCTGGAGGTGGTGTGATAAATTTGGAGGGAGCTTCACTAGTATCACATCATTTTCAAGAGCGAGCTTGACGAGCGGAACGGATACATGAAAGCCAACCCCGTCGAAGAACAAGATGGCTTTTTTACCTCGTCGGAGGTTTTTCTCAGGCAAGTTGGGCACAAAAATCTTTCGGAACCAGTCAACAAATAAATCACCATCCATCCACCCATTTTTCTGTGCAGCATATGCTGTCCCTGGATATTCAATCTGTAAAACCCATGACGACCAAACGTGTTTTCCTTTGAAAATGATGAAAGGAGGCATCTTAGAGCCATCATCACTGCAGCAAGCTAGGACAGTTGTGTTGGTTTTTCCACTGCCTGCAATGTTTGTAGAAACTCTTTTAGTTCCCTTGACAGCAACAACCTTAACTGAACTTGGATCATGGCAAAAGGACGTTTCGTCGCAGTTATAGATCAGGAAACCATCCAAGCCAGTGATGTTTTCAGACTTGTAGGCATCCTCAACTGCTTCGTAAAACTGTTTGACGGTAAACGGATCTGCTCCTCTAACGCGTTGATTACTAAGGTTCTCTCCTTTTCTAATTCTGAGGTCTGGGTGACGTTTAAGAAACGATTTAAACCAATCATAGGTGGGTGGTTTTTCTGACCATCTTGTAGGGCGAGCGCATTCCGACTGGCAAAATTCTTGCACAAGTTTCAAAATGTCAGACATGGTCAATCCAACTCCGTGCTCGCAGCAAGCTTTTAAATAACGGCACAGACTCACCTCATCTTCGGTGCTCAGCTCAGGTTTACGACCTCCCCCTAAGATGAGTATTTCACCATCCTTGTAATGTTTTCCAAGTGTTGATGGAGGCACACGGAACATTTGGGCAGCTTTGCTAACAGGGATTCCTTGTTTAACTACCTTCACTGCCCTTTTCATATAGTTTTGGTCATAATTGCACCGTTGGCCTTTGCCGGTGTATTTTCGAGGCATCTTGGTTCTGTAACAAACAGAAAGAAAGTTCGTATGAGATACTGGGTAATAAGAGACACAGCGTCTCCTATTGCCCCACGAGCGCTACAGCTGAGGTGAATAAGAGACGTCGTCATAAATAAAAAAGTAAGAATCTGGCGGCAATAGGGCTTCAGTACATTAAATTAATAATAAAAACAAATGGTTTGAGAAACTTACCGTGCATGAACGACGCGTTTCCCGAGCTGATTCCGTTTTTTCGGAAATAAGAGACAACCTTAAAGTGACATTGAAAAGTAAGGTTTTGGGAGGTTGCAGAAGGTTGCAACACAGATAAGAGATGTAGTTGCCAACCAAGGCCCTATATAAGAAGGTCCGCTTATACGAGTGGGCCTTGTGGGGTAGAGGGGAATACGTGACGTATGTCAGGGCCCTCTCGGGTGTCAGTTAATCTCCATCCATCTTGCTTCGTTCTGAGTAGTCAATGGAATGAAACAGAAATACGACAGAATAAAAAGATTTAAAAACTATATTGTAAAAATAATACTTCAACTGACAATTTTTTTCATTTTTTTTAACAACTTTCTAGAATTTTTATTAGGCCTAACTGTATTTAAGAACTTTATACGGATGGAAATCCTTTGTTTGAAAAAAGCTTGAACTATCTGTCTGTCCCTTTCAACAATTTTCTCTCTTAGAACAAGATTTGTTAATTTTTTTGAAATTTTAGCAGATTTTGAAATAGAACTCCTTTTATTAAATTTGAGGAAAATTGTATTAAGCTTGTGTACATCACGAAGCCAATCGGGCGAGGGCTCTGTTAATTCACCGTAAGAAATAAATCTTAGCCAGGAAACAGGCATAGAGTAGGAATGGGTACTTTCACTATTTTTTGTGTAAGAACCCAACTCAGGGTATTTCATCCTAAATTTCTTGGCTATCCAGCCGGCTAGATAGCTTATTCCATCTTCTTCGGTATTTATTTCGGAGGCGATCGAGGAAGAGGTGCTTTCGGAATCGGAAGGTATTTCTTCCCTGGAAGCATCCAAAGGCTCCTCAGTCTCAGGTCGAATCTGAAAATTAAGGCAATTATTAAAGAAGTGCGAACTCCCCTTCTCCCTGAAATTACTCACCTCCGCTTTCGTCAAAAAAGTGGCAGTGATGAATTCGTCGCTTTCATTCCCTTTCGTGGCCACCAAAGGATTGACGTTTTCCTGGACAACCCCTGGATTTTTGCCCAAAATAATCACTCGGATTCTATGTAGAGCGTTTAGAGGAGAAGGATGATCGTCGAGTCCTCCTCGAGAACGAATTTGAGAAAAAAAATTCTCCAGGCAGTCTTGGTTAAATCTGTGCGTCAGTATAAATTTCAGTTCCGCGTATTCGCGCTTCAAACTATCAAAAAGCGCAATCAAAGACCTAGACGACACTACGACGGCCTTCTGAAAAGTTTGAAGGCTAGATTTTGTCGTACAGAGCATTGTCTCCATCATGTCTATAACGTCTCGAAGACACTTTTCTTGGTCACCTCGATGTACACCGATTGCTCTTTTCGTTAGAACACTCCCAACGGGTGTATATGAATTAAATACATCAAACCACTGGTTCATTTTTAGGATAAACTCCGCAGTGGCAATTTTCACTTTAGGGTTGCAATCCAAATTGTAGAACATCAGGCTCTTACCAACTGAGTGTGAAATTAGTTCACAGGCCAGCCGAACGTTCTGCCGTCTCGTTTTTTCGCATGACAAGTGCAAGTCGGTAAGCTTAAAACAAGGTGATAGCTCTTGAGCGGTTGCCTCCCGCAGCTTCAGAAGTGGTTCTTTCGTCACGAGCGATCCATCTTTCAGAATGAAGCCAGTGTCTAAAAGCCAGTTTCTCGTTAGCTTAAGAAGGTGAGGAGCATCGCCAAAGGCATAAATTTGCTTTCCAGGAGCTGACGGATGCTCAAAGCTTGTTTTTGTGGTCGTGATCTCCAATGCCCTCCATAGACCTATATTTGAGCCCCCGCAGTCGCTTACACACGCACAAACGCGATATGAGATTTCATGCAATGCAGCAATCAGTTCAAACAATAAAGTTTTTGCCATTTTGACATCAAAGCCGATGAAAATGGGTTGTTTCCATTGCCAACCAAACCTCTTGCCATAACCACCTGCATTTGTGAGTATGGCCCATAAACTTGGTCGTCGGCCTGATCATACTCAACTACAGAGCAGACCTTGACTTCATCATACATTAAGACAGTCAACCTTTCTACTTCGTTCATCTCGGAGCCTTTAATTTTCATAAAATTTAAAATATCTCTCAAGACACCTGTTTTCATGGTGATGCGGGATGCCCATCTTCGAAGAGAAGAAAGCGCTGGTAACGGGTAGTTAAGAGTCATTCGTAAAAATTTATAGGCTCTCACGCTAAAATACCTAAGGGCGAAGGCATTTGAAATATCTCCAGTTGACCAACATACTTTTTTCTTCTTCTTCATCTGTCATCAATAAATAAACCCCTTGTCGTTATTATTTTTATCTTGGATCCTTTCATTTGTCTGTGAAGGAACTGGAAAAAAGAAAGTGGAAATCAACAATTTTGTTGTGGAAACACGAGTGCGTTAGTTCCCAGTTCGGGCACACGGGCTCTTGGAGTCATACGCTAGCGTAAATTTTTTAAAACATTTTTCCCGTCTGAATCAAGCTATTCTGAGCAATATTACCTCTTTTTACACCAAAACTGTGACTTAAAAAAACTTGGGCGTTAATGGGTTAAGATCTAGTTGGTCCTAACACCTGATCAGTTTGACCAACTAACTCCCTTGGTTTTTATGGGCCTTAAGCGGGTCCGAAATGGGGATTTTCCAATGTTTGAGATCATAGGGGTGTTGGGTGTCGATTTTCATGTAATTTCAAGCCGGATCTGGCTACATTCATGAATAATAAACCCATACATGTAAAGCCGCCTTCACATGCTAGCTTTAAAAACATGAGCTGAGGGCTTCAACCAATCAGAATGCTCCGCGCTGTGTACTCGGAGCGCTCTGATTGGTTGTTGGTTGAAGCCCATAGCTCGACTTTTTACAGCTTGCATGTAAAGGCGCCTTAAGATTTGCAGCGTTCGGGCTTAACATAATTTTATAATTTATTTATTGCAGGGACCATTAAAGATTAGGCATTACAACGTCGAATACAAATAAAAGGAAAGAATAATTTAAAATTCAATCAAAAATCGAAACAAAATTTAATTGGAACGCAGTACACTAATAAAAAAAAAACAATACCCTGGCAAATTAAGGCGAAACAAACAAACGGTTTTAAGGGGGAGTTGTACATGTGTTTCCTCGACCCCCCTCAAATCGTACCTCGCCTACTCCGCGTTACGGAAATTACCGCCGTATTTCTGCACCAATCGTGGACTTCAAGGGCTCATTTAAATCTTCAGGAAATTCCACACAAGCGTACGATCTTACTTTCCTAAATAAGTCGTTGAAAGAGTGTGAATTTTCTAGGTAAAAGTTTGTGTGCGTTTTACAGTTATTTTAGGGATGAAATATGAAAAAGGAAGATCGTACGCTTGTGCGGAATTTCCTGAAGATTTAAATGAGCCCTTGAAGTCCACGATTGGTGCAGAAATACGGCGTTAATTTCCGTAACGCGGAGTAGGCGAGGTATGATTGGAGGGGGGTCGAGGAAACACATGTGCAACTCCCCCTTAAAGGCCAACAACAACAAAGTTAACAAGAAAAAAATTAACAGCAATACAGGTCTAATCGTAAGTTCCTGAAGACGACTCCCAACTATCAAAATCCTCTTCAATGTTATGTACGATGTGTTTTTTCATTGAGCGCTTAAATTCCGAAGCACTTAAAGTGCGAACTGAGTGAGCGAGGGAGTGCATTGAAAAGCTGTATCGAAATCACTCGGAATCTAGACAAAACCTTTGAAAGACGTGAGAACGGCTGGACCAAGTCCTCTTTACGCCTCAGTCGGAGGAACCATTCTTTGAGCATATATCAGTGCCTGAAGTACAAACGTGCCCCACACAGTTAACACTCTGAAATTCTTAAAGCTCTCGCGGCAGGATCCCTGTTTACCCAAACCAGCAAGGATTCGGATAGCTCTTTTTTGCAGCGAAAAAACTCTTTTTGCCGCAGGAACTGCTCCCCAGACCATACGCCACCATATTATGCTAGGTACACTTACTTGCTTTCCTGAATAGTTCGTCCAAAGAGTGAAATTTTAAGGTGAAAGTTTGTGTGCGTTTTACAGTTATTTTAGGGATGAAATATGAAAAAGGAAGATCGTACGCTTGTGCGGAATTTCCTGAAGATTTAAATGAGCCCTTGAAGTCCAGGATTGGTGCAGAAATACGGCGTTAATTTCCGTAACGCCGAGCGGGTGAGGTATGATTGGAGGGGGGTCGAGGAAACACATGTACAACTCCCCCTTAATAATGGATACTATTATTGATTAGCCTTCTCGTCTGTCTGTGGAAAAGCAGAATTGTTAATTGCAAATCGTTTGTATGGTTTTTATATGATACATAATATATGCTAATTAATTTACTTACTATACATTTCAGACGTAATTGTTTTGTTAATTCAAAGAAAGGTTCAAGTTAAGCTTGAAAATACTAAACTTGGGATTTATAATTAATTAGATCATGTAAATTCAAGGTGAATTACGTAAAACACCGCCGAGTGTCAGAAATTATTTATCATAGTCCCTCAACCTTTTAACTTGACCTTCCTCAATTGCTAGACTTTTTGGCAGAATTTTCGCAAACACGCGAAGGGCGCGTCCTTGAAGATTCCAGTGCCTTGCCCTGAGCCCCCTCCCACACAAAAGCCCTTTTGTACTATGAAAGTTTGAGCTCTACTTTTTATGTACTTTTATAAGACGGCGATCCTCAATTTAATCTAATCCTCCCTCACCTCATTGTACCTTAATCCTTGCTCACTATACGTTTCATATACTAACTGTGCGTGCAAGTTTACGGTAAAACTAGAAAAAAAAAAGAGTGACCTTTATTGTTGCTCCCTGCACGTGTGTTGCCAAATTGAAGGTTCGTACAATGGGAGAAGGAGGAAATACATCAAAGTAGTTAGTAAAATAGATCTGCTCGAATATCAAGGTTATGTAAAATTGCCATTCACTTGAAACATAATAAAGTTGAAAGAAAAATCACGATTTCACTCGTGAGCGTCAAAACCTTACAAAGAAAAATATGGATTTGTTTCTTGATTTTGAAGACGTGTAATTTTAGATTGATTAACCGGATATCTATTGTTTTCTATTGTTAGTCGTTAAACTTAAATTCATTTCTCTTACAACCTTGATATTTTCTGGTAAACGCGAAAGTAATGAGTATGTAGAATGGAATCGTGAAGTGAGTTATAAAGAGCTGTCGAAAATCAATTTAAACCGATAGCAATTCTCACGGTGTAATTTGTCGCCTAGACTAGGCCGAGCTATTTTTATTAACAAAAAAGAAAAAGGAAAAAAAAGAACAGGTGAAACAAGTGAAAGCGCAGGGGTGAGGGTGAAGTTTCTTCGGTCCTCCATGGTCACTTGACTATCGTGCTTTCCCTTCGGCAGAATCAGTCGCGTGTTTTACCTCGTGCACTGGTTTTTCGAACGGGAGGGAGGCCTGAGAGCGTTGACCCATATTTACACTACTTTGATTGTACACGTTTTCGAGCCTACTTGGCTGGAAAAGAACGGAGAAAAAAAAAATTGATTTATGAAGAACAGAAAGTGGGGATGGGAATGAAACCGAGTCGGAAAATCGTAACAACTTACTTTACCTTCTGTTGGGAAGAGCTGTGATCCTTTTGTTACATTCGTCATGAATTCATGATCATCTGCCGTCATTCAACTACGTGAAGAGAGGTTTGTCAAAACTTTATTTTTCTTGCTCTCAGATAGAACCCCTTTCCTCATTCTTTCATTCAATCTTTCGTCTTTCCGATAATGTTTCTTGAGAGCATTAAATTTTTCGCACAAACAAGACAAAAATTCGAAGAACATGGACTTGTCATTATGCTCGCATTTAAGCTAAATGCTATAATATAATTGAAGAAATACGGATAGGTTTTTTAATCCTTGACACGCACCCATCCCGTTTCCTTTCTTTCTTTTATGCAGTTTGTTGTGATTTGCAACTTGGGTATTGTTTATTCTTAGTATTATAGAATACAGTTAAAAGATCCGGCGATTCTTCGTTGCCAGACTATGACTAATTTACGATATGATATCTTGAATTTTTTGTTACGCCTCGCCTCTTTTTCCATTCAGGACATTTCTTCTACGGTGAATTAAGGTCACCAGGAATAAACATTTCGAATTACAGTTTTTTGTACTTACCCGAAAAATTGGGCTCCATTGCCTTTCCTTCGCAATCTACACGAGCACTCAACGTCGAACAAAATGCTACGGTAAATCGATCAGATAATGGTCAACACGATCCGGTAATAAAAACATTCATTTTTCGTGTTTTTTTTTTCGTTCTTTTTATAACCCGACGACCTTGTTTGATTGTAAATTGATTTGTTTGGCCAATGTACTGAATGACACTGAAGCCTATTCTAGGTGTCACAAGCACTGATTGGAACACGTGAGCCGAATAAGGGGAAGGGTGAAGAGGTTGAAGCGTCTTTGAGAAACTTCCGGAAACATGAACTCAATACATGACATCATTAATCAAAATTTATCACGGCAATCCATCGACAAAGTTCCGAAGCTTCGTTATTCACGTCATTGTTCAGGGGATTTAAAGGGAAAAGGTCTATAGTTAGGAGTTTTGTTGTTACTCGAGTTGTATTCGCCTATTTCATCATTCGGGCAGCGCTGTCGTTGGGAACTAGCTCATGTGGGCAGTCTTCTACTAGTTTCTAATGGAAATCACCCACCACAACTGTTTCCCAAAATCGCCAAATGCAGCGCTGCCCGAATTATGAAATAAGCGAATACTGTTCTTTGGGATGCTATTAGCTGCTGATGAGTCTGAAGTTTGCCAACTTCGCATAGATCAGAGAAAATAGTTGCGAGCTTTCGTTTTGATCACAACTGCACATAATTGAGAACCCTTGCTGACAAAGATATCGCACCCGTCGTGGAATAAGGGTACAACTCTAAAATGGTGTTTGTTGGGGCATCGGTCGAGAAATTTCGGTTCTACTTCTGGCAGTCAACTGCCTACAAAAAATGAATGAATGGTAAGGATTGATTCGCCATTTATTTCCTATAGCATTACTCCTGTGGCCCCTAATTCGTAAATTCCATTTGTGGTTCTTGGACAAATTTTCCGTTTTGCCAAAATTTTGAATTGTAACATTTTTTCGTGGACAAGTGGGAATCATTTTAAATTGTAACTTTTTTTGGTGGATAATATAATTTTCTTTCTCGTTTTATTTCGCCTTCTTGGAATCAGTTTTGAGATGTGCCTGTATTCGAAATGACTCAAACATCAACATTTGATATAATCATGAACAATAGAAAACAGTCTTAATTGAAAATTGGAACATTAAAAAGAAACTTGATACGTACTACTATATGTAGATGCTGAATTCCTCATCACAGTCACTATTGCCCTGTTTTTTGTTTCATCTCTGCTTAACAGTTTCTTTCTACTCACTTGTACGAAAATTCGAGAAATGCTTTAAAAACAATAAAAATTAAACTAATAAGAATCATTAAACCAAATAAAGTGGAATACCTATCAAGGAACCTATAAGGAAGAAAAATATTTCACAGCCCATCCGAGACTAGAACAATGTAAACTTAGCTATAATTATGTATAGTAGATCAAATCCAAGGCAATTAACAAATATTTCAAATGACATTAGGCAGTTTCATATCGCAACAAAACGAAGAATAGCAGGAATTTATTATGAGGCAATAATATACAGAAAATAATTACTCCAACGATTTATAAAAATCGGCATAAGTTGGTTTAATGTATTTATTGTCGACTAAATACATTAGATCTTTTTTTTTATTTTCTGGAATCGGTAACTGTCTGATTCGCTTTTTTCACTGCCCACGCCCTGAGTTTCTCTTTCTGCTCTTCAGCACTCAGTGTAAATGACGACAGCCTAGTGTTTCTTTTCTGCTTAAGTCGGTTAGTGTCAACGTAATCAAGTGACTCTTGCTGATAAGAAGTTTTACATTGGAAAATGAACGGGTTTTCTTGGCACAGCTTAATTACTTTGATGTCACTGAAATTGAATCATTGATTGTCTTTATGCTATACTAATGAGGGGGAGGGATGCGTGACGCAACACAATAACCTAAGTCAAACAGCGAATCGAACTAATTTTTATTAAAACTTTAAGTATAAAGAACAAGGAATTAAAATCATTATTTAAGGGACCATACAAACATCGGTGGGTGGGGGGGGGGACTTGATAAGGCTATCCCATCACACACCACGGGTGGTGAGCGATGTTCGACAGTGGTGAACGAGTGGTGAGTAACGGGTGGTGAATAATGGTGAACAACTGTGAGTGACCCGTAGGCTGGTAGTAGCGCCTAAATAAAGAATTCGTGCCGTAACCTTTCAGCCGATGTAACCATGCTTTAACCACCCTCAAGAGAATTGCTTTGGCTGCCGCCCTCAATTCGTGTTTTTGATTTGGGAATTTTACCGGTTATAACCTGTCCAAAGAATGAAGAAGCAGATCCATCTGTTTATTTTCGTTCTTTATGGTAATGAAACATGGAGAAAAAAGAACATAGGGATCTGTTTAGACACCACACAACACAAACATAGAGCTTGTGAACAAGCCTTTAATAACTTCAAAGTAAAAACAGTAAAAGCAAAACTTATTCATTTTCCGTGGTATGAAAATGGTCACACCCTTGTGAAATAATTAATTCAACTTTTTTCAATAAAATTTCCCTCATCTCTTTATGACAATCTCTGGTTTGGAGTGACGTTCTCCTCTTTTTTTTGTTACAAAACTTTGTTGTTTACAAATTTTTTTGTTCGGAGGACCAACACTTCCTCCTGTAAATTTACTTTCCCAAACACATCCGTCAGTCAATGCTGCAAGCGCTCTCACTCTTTTATCCAGGTCGGCCAAAGCGGTTTCGCTCATTTTCTCCATGTTGCATTGGATAACTAACAAGTTTTTATTCATCTTTTTCTTGATGTCCTCAGACTTTTCGTTCGTCATCATGTTTTTCAGCATAGCCTGCGCCTCAGGTTCCCCGTTCATAGAAATATCGACATTTTGATTATTTCTTCCCAGCCACCTAAATAAAGGACAAATCAAATTATGAACTATCTGCACACTACATTATGATCACTCACATGGACAAAAAATGTATGTCGACTGGTTAAAGGTGAAAAGTTGTTACCCTCGATTCCCAAATTTTATAGGAATGCCAAAATACTGTAAATAAAAATCACAAAGACCACTTTGAAAACGCTTACAAGTACGCCAAAATGCCCACGCCCTTTCTCCAAATCTACCCCTCATGCCAGTGTTCACTACAGTAACATGTTGCAAGGGGGTTATAACATCTTACCGGTCTTTGTTTGACATATTGTGTGGGTTACACCAACATTAATTGTATTGCATCTTGCTGCCCCTTTTAGTGGATTTCATTAAAAAAAATGCATTATTGGTCTCGCCCTGATGGTCGCACATATGGGTTGTGATACTTCTTTTTCACGTTTCAGAACCCCTAGAACACGAATCCGAGGTCGGTTCGTATATATATATATATATGACCCCTCGCTTGTTAGCACGATCACGGTCGCAATTTTTTACTTAGGGCAACCAAATTTGGTCTAAAAATCAATAGCGTGAATATCTCGGACGAGTTCGTGATCCAGATGAATCGGTCCACGGGAACGGTGTGAAAGAGGGGTTTGAATTAGTTGAAAATTCGCTACCGCACGGCTGTTGCTGCAATTGCCCCCAAAATTGACTCGAGTAATGAGAAATGATCGCACTTTCGAATGAGACCTTTGTGAACCAAATCCGTTGATATGGCAGGGGAGTTCTCGGCGGAGGGGAGCTATTAAATTAAAGCTATGCTTTACTGGACCACCCAATTACCAAAAAATTTCATTGAGATTGTATTTTGAGCCGTCCCTTTTATTTGATTTGCCTACAGCCTTAATAAATCTTGAGTAAAAAATCCTGAGCTGGGCCAAAAAGGGAGGAACAAAAAAAATTAAAAAAAAAAATATTTCGGATTCGAACCCAGGCACTCGGCATTCCGCAATGGTGAAATAGTGACATACCATTGAACCTAATTTAACTGATCTGAAAATTAACGTAATCTGAAAAAAGTTTTGTTCCGACAGCAGCCTGTCGGGAAAAGTGCATTTCATTCATGCGACAATCGAGTCGAACCTCATAAGTTAGAACGATATCAATCAATTATGAATGAAATTTAGGCCGGGATAAATATTTTAATTGCAAATAACTCCTCAAACAAAGAGTCCGCCTTCCCATATCGTATAGGCAATCAAACCGACTCTGTTTCATTTTTCATTTTCATAATTTTGTTCCCCCTCAGTTGGTGCCAAAAAAGGGGCCTGCGATAAAAAGAAACACGATTTTATGATTTTGACTTTCTATACCACGGCCTAAATGTCATTCATAATCGATTGATATCGTTCTAACTTATGAGGTTCGACTCGATTGTCGCATGAATGAAATGCACTTTTCCCGACAGGCTGCTGTCGGAACAAAACTTTGACTCTATAATAAACTGGTGATTTTTAGTGATTTTTTGACGACTTCAAGCCCTATTTTCCCCCCTCCACCTTGACCGATTTGGCCCAAATGCAATACCGACCGGTGTCTTATGACTACTGATTTTTGTGCCAAAGCGCGTTCCGCTAAATTAATTTCTACGAGAGTTATCGTGCTAACAAGAAAACGGCCATAATATTTATATGAAAAAAGTTCTGTTCCGACAGCAGCCTGTCGGGAGAAGTGCATTTCATTCATGCGACAATCGAGTCAAACCTCATAAGTTAGAACGATATCAATCAATTATGAATGACATTTAGGCCGTGGTATAGAAAGTCAAAATCATAAAATCGTGTTTCTTTTTACCGCAGGCTCCTTTTTTGGCACCTACTGAGGGGGAATAAAATGATGAAAATGAAAAATTAAACAGAGTCGGTTTGGTTGCCTATACGATATGCGTGGCACATTACACACTGTATCCAGATTTGCCCTTCTCGGTCCCCTGAAAATGGCTCATCACAAAATATGCAGGTTGTTTCTGCCTCTGCAGGAGGTTCAGCTCTCTCCAACCGTGACATGTCAACATCTGAGTCGTCGTCGTCGACTAAGTCTTCAACGTCGGGTTCTTCGTCACTGGATAGAGTTGGGTGCTTGTTTTTCGGTTTACTTTTGGGTTTCTTCTCGAAGAGACATCGTTTGGCTTTTCCTCTTTTCGCTTGTGACTTCTTGGGCTTATCCGTGTTTTTGGCGCTGAAGTCCCGGAGTTCTTTGAGGTGAGGGCTGCCAGAGATCAATTTGGACTGAACAGCTTTTCTACCTCTGTTTGTGACTTTTTTCTTGCTCACTGGGATGGGAAGAATGTCTTGTGGTGAAACTTGGAATGTCGGTTTTGAAGTAGCCTGCGATGAACCAGACGTAGAAGGTTGAGGAGATTTCGGGGAGACGCATTCATCAGAAGGGGGTGAATCATTCGAGCACGTCGAAGTATTGCTGGATGGAGTTGAGCACGATTTTTCAGCCTCCTGTTGTGCTGCAAGAAAATCTGCATTGGTGAAGATGTGTCGGTTGAACGGATATATCCCAGTAGCTCGGAAACCATTCCTCGCAATCTCTGCTGTCTCACACTTGCTGTAGGCCCTCCCAAATAAATCTACGACATCTGCTGGCGATACTGCTCGCCCGTTATCTCGCATCCACACTCTTATTTCCTCACTGTAGTAGGTTTTGAGCACACCCATGAAGGTTTTGTCCAGGGGTTGCATCTTGTGTGAGCAGTGGGGCGGTAGAGAAAGGATGACGACATGGTTTTCTCGGGCCTTCTCAACGACGTCCAAATTCCTCGCGTGGCTGAAGTGACCATCCAATATGAGAAGAACAGGATCGTTTGCAGATGGTTCGTGTAATGAATGAAGTGATCGAACCATCTAGTAAAGTGATTTGCTTGAATCCATCCACTAGGATGTGTGTCGTAGATAGATCCTGGAGGGGCACCTTTCATCAGAGCCAGGTTCATGTTTTTTCTTGGGAAAATTATCATTGGAGGGATGAAAATTCCGGAGGCGCTCATGGAAGGAACAATGGTTATCAGCGAACCTCGTTCGGCTGACGTTATGGAAGCAATTTGTCTCTTACCCTTTCTTCCTACCACATTAGGAATTTTGCTTTGCACAACACTAAGTCCGGTTTCATCCACATTGAAAATGCGGTGTGGTTCGAATTTATGCTGACTGTATTGGGCATCAAGTAGATCATAAAACTGGTTCACATTATCATGATTAAACCCAAGAGCTCGTGCAAATGAAGTTCCACATGGTCTCCGCATCGAAAGCAGACCTTTGTGTCTCTTTATGAATAGGTCAAACCACCTTCGTCCCGCCATTTCATTACGAAAAGGGTTTGGAAGGTTATTGCGACGAGCCAAGCAATAAGCTATCCTCTGGACATCTTTTCTTGTCAATTCGTAAAACTTTTGCTCCATTTTGAGGCAGTAATCCACAAGCTATCTTTCAAGGCCATCTCCCAAAACTGTCTTCCGTCCTAGCTTAGCACAAACTGCTTCATGAGCATTACAGTCACGTTTTTTTGCAAGAGTTTGGAGGGTTGTGCGTGGAACAGAGAACTCTTTCGAAGCTTTTAAAGTCCCCATTTTGCCTTCCCTGACAGCAGAAATTGCTTCTTCCATTTTGAGAGAGTCCCACTGTTTCCTCTTCTCAGGTACTCTTCCACTCTTCTTCCGCATATTGCTGAAAACAAGACAACAACTTGTTACATTTTTATTTTTCCAACTATTGCTACTAATATGGGCTATTGCTAGAAATATGGGCTAGTAGCCCATATTAGAATCACTCTTGTAGCCCATATTGCAAAAAAAAATGACCTCCATTTTCAAGAGTCACCTCACTCAAGGAATCAAGAATTTCCCCTGGTTCAAGCAATGACCTTGTACATCAACTAACTATCAGAGATCACATCTAGACCAAAATCAAGTTTGCATCATTTAAACTTGAGCCGCAGTGAATATTTTTCTACATACCTGCCAAAAAGTTGAAAAATGTAGTTCACAGTCTTCTCTTCTTGAGACGGGAGCGATGGTTCAAGGGCGACTGAACCCCCTCCTAGACTCATTTTGGTGCTTGTAGGAGAAGTATGGTCAACGGCCTGCAGAGTGCACTGCTTACAACGAGAGAAACCATGCTAGCCCATATTTGTACCAGTTCCTCTACTGAACGTGTACCGATCGCCTGTAGATGTGGTTTCGAGGCTTTTGTGCACGTTTTTCTTGTGCCGATTGAGAGTACTCGAAGAAGAAAAATCTTTTTCACAGAAGTCACACTTCATGTCGAGTCTCCAAATGAAACAGCGTCAGTAAAATAAAGTTTAAAACCAACTTATTTATTTATCTCTATGACGAAAAAGTAAACTCACAGTTATAGACCGAAGAAAACCCAACCAAAGCCACAGAAAAACTACTAAAGTACTAAATTGAATAGCTTTTCTTTTCTTACTGGAGTTTACAGTATGGTTATATTGGCAGAAAGGTTACGGCACGAATTCTTTAACTAGGCGCTACTAGGCTGGTGAGGTGACGGAGGAAACGAATGATGGGGTGAACGACCCGATGAACTGAACGAACGAAGTGATGAATGGATGGCGTGTTGAGTAATGGTGAGCAACGGTGAACAACTAGAAGAATGGGGTGATGACGGGGCGGCGAACGACGAAGTGTACAACACGGTGAACGAGGTAAGGGACGTGAAGAACGAACGACTAGGTGAACTGCGATGACAACGGTGAACTTAGGCCCTATTGGGAATTCAAGCTATCACTTGGAGCGCTGCCGTCTGATAATGAAAAGAGTACTCCTTGGTAGAATTCCTACTGATTTCAATGACAGTGCCGGGTGTTTTAATTAAATTCGTGGTTTTAAATGTTGATTGAGAGCTCGAAATGAATGAATTTATGTTCTCTGGTTGGAATACTGTATTCCGAGCCAACACAAGTCACTTTTGCGAGTGGCCGTATGATGGAAAAAATCCAAGCTTCCAAAAAGAAATGCCACGGTGGGAATTCCCTCTCCTGAAAACCACCGGCAGCACCAACAAAACAGTGGGTACATCTGTTTTTTACTCAAATGTGTTGAACTTCCTTAAAGCTCTACTTTCCAAAACCTATCAAAACACCTTGACCCAAGAGAGAGCGCTGAAAATCACCGGTCTGTAAGGCTCCTTCAATTGTAATACCCAAATCGCCCAGAAGATAGCACCGCCGTAGGAGTGTAAGGGGTGAAACGGTGGTCTTCGAATCGTAACCAGCTAAGTTTTCTACGAAACTCAAGAAAAAAGATCATAGGTGTGGAATGTTTTCTTTTATGATCATTGCAATAAACTCACTGAGTTTCCATTTCCTTATAAATCTACAACGAGCTCCTCATTTCCACCCGCCTTTTCCATTAACATTGGCTCCTTTGCCACGAAATTAGAGGCCAGAACCACACTGCTGTTGTCTAACCATTTTATCATAACAACGGCGTTGTCTTCTGAAGCCAAAATCTCAGAAGATCGTCGCTTTTCCCTCAAAAATTGTTTGCAATTTTAAAATTAGTTATCGGGTTAACATAAAATTAGTTATATGAGCAATCGGGAGCAAAGGACTGCTGGTGACGTCAGACTCTACGATTGACAGGGGGAAATCTGCGGCACCTATAGTAAAGTTTAGTCACCTCGAGTGAATTTCATTTACGTGTTGAGTTCATTATTGGTTCCGTCGTTATGGTGGCAAGCATGCGGGTCATGCCAGACCCAAAAGTTTGATTTAACAAAGGTATTCAATCGGCATCGAAATTTCTTGAAAATCTTCGGTGGGTGGTAGGGGAAGGAAAAATCACCAAATTAAACTCGTTTATTCCAGTATAGGGGGCTATTCTGTTACTATGTATTTTTGAGGTGTCGGATAGTTTTATCGAAAGTCACCTAATTTCATTGCATTGGACACATGATTTCCGACAGGAAATTCGATACCTTGCCTTGAACCCTGTTCACACGAAGCGATTTTTCAAGTGAAAACGCTGTCAATCCCTTCACAAACGCGTGATTTCCATGAAAGGAAATCAAGACCCATACATAATGTTTTTCTCCGCTGTGCCGTGGAAATCGCAAACAAAATCTCTTCGGGTGAACAAGGCTTTAAAATGACAGAATCACCCTCTACCCCCGGCCAGATTTGGCAAAAATGTCGTGTGAAAAATTTCTTGCTCCATTTCAATTGTCATTTTTGGTAGTCATCGTGAGTCAAATTAGAGCAGAGGTGTCAAACTCAAATTCTCGGCGGGCCGTTACTTGGAAATTGTAGGGCCCTGGCGGGCCCGACTTTTACCCCCCCCCCCCACCCGACGTTTTGCACCACAAACTGGAATTAGGTACTCGAGTATAAAGGAAGTTTACTAATTAAATAATGCATTTTCATGACATTTTTTTTTTGTTTCCTGCAGAGCGACCTATTATATCTTGTTTAGCTCTCCCATAGTTGTTCAGTAAAATTTTCTCAGCCTCTTTAAATTTTGGGGGGTACGGGTCACCTATGTATGGACTTATGGAGTGTACAGTATTCAAGAAGCGGTTATCGAGATAGTGGGCCATCACGATACAATTTTACAGTCAGTCACGAGAAATCTCTTCAAAAACATATGGTCTTAGCGAAAATTATCACGGAACAGGTGTTTCCAATGAAATTGTGCGCGATATTGTAAGAAAAATTGTACATTATCATTAAAAACGCCTGTTCCGTGATTAATTTTCATTAGGATCTCATGATTTTGAAGAGATTGCTCACGATATTGCATGGAAAATTGTTTCATGTGAATGGGGGTTTTAACCCTCCCTCACAAACCATGTGTTATGCCTCTGTGGATTTTATGCATCACGTCAAAACGCTTCATTTTTCGGAGGAATAAATTTGTTTGGTTGAGTAGACTCCACAGAACGCATACATAGAGCTTTTGAACACACTTTGGAGCAGGAGAGCTTATAAGGATGAGCAAGAGAAGAGGTGAGGACTCGCCCTTTTTCACAATTTTTTCAAATTAATTTTATAGTTACCAGCAACTATCGACAGCCGGTTCCAAAAAATAAAGGAATAAAAATACCCAGGGGTGCTCGCGTGCCACATGCGACCCGCAAGTTTGACACCCCTGAATTAGAGGATAAGCGACTTGAGAGAGTGTGCAGGCAGTGAGAAGAAAAGGCATGGGAACGCACGAATGCAACGAACCACCCGCTCTGATCCCCTCGGCCCCCTTACATGACACCCACACTCCGTCAACCCAACTTCAAGTTCAAAACGAAGAAGTTCATAAGGCAGCCACACGGTTCCTGAGTGAGTGCGCCTCTTCCCTACCCGACAATTTTAATTACCGTAATTCCAATAAATCTCGAAATTGGTCCGAAGTTCATGCACTTTTTTTCACCTAAAATTCGAAGAGGACCCAAAAGAATGTGTCACTGTGCATTTTTTTGGGAAAAATGCAGTTGAAAGCATTCTTTTCTTACAATGTAAGTTGTATATATACAAATGTATAAATAAATTCAACAAAAACTCTATGGTGCCACATTGTACAGAACATCAGAAATTTTTTGCAAAAAAAATGGTATTGGTCGGAGAAGTACAAGCCGAGATTTTTTGGAAGGCGATTTGAGGTAGGAAAGTAGAGACTTAACCAGAGGACTTCAAAGGCGGCTTCGATAGCCACCGATGGAATGGGAAGTCTCCTTTATTCTGATAAAAGGGGTGTAAATAATGAACCTCAGGGAAGCTTGGCTTGGTCACATTTCTGTTCTGTAGCATTCCCTACTCATTAATGGTCTGGTAATTTGTTCGTTTTGTGATTGTATTGTTACTCCGAAAAAATGCGCTTAAGGCGGAACTGCAGTGATGATTCCTTAACCCCCCTCACGTCTATTCTATTCAAGTCAAGTCTATTACTCGGCATACACTTCCTCACCTTATTTCTGCACCAATCCTGGTTTTTAATGACTCGTTTTAATCTTCAGATAATTCCGCATATGCAGTAGTTTTCCTTTTTTCAAGTAAGTCGAAGGAATATGAGCGTGAAATTACAAGGCAAATTTAAAGTAACTTCTGGGATGAAATTTGAAAAACGGTTCAAATGGTCTCAACGGTTCCTTGACTCAAAGAACGTTCATAAATACGGACCTACGTTTTTTTGTTTATCAAAGTAGCCATTTTTTAAAAAAATTAACAGATGTTCCAAACCCGAAATTGTCTGTTTGCAGACAGATTGATTATATTTTTTGAACAAAAAACATACTCGTGTAAAGGGGCCCATGCACGATCACCCTGGTTGTCAACTTAGTTTACAACATTGCGTGTTGACAACAAAGTTTACTGTCTGTGGGGAAATTGGTGGTTGAAATTTTGAAGCAACTTCCCCACAGAAAGCCAACTTGGTTGTTAACACGTAATGTAATCAATGTTGACAACCCAGGTTGATCGTGTATGGGCCCCTTGAAAGGGGCCTTAAGCGGCCCATACACGTACAATAAATATTGCGCAAACTAGGGGTTGTACAATAAAATTTAATGTTTGTGGGTTGCACAATATAATGAAAAATCCATTTTTTTTTATCCGTAAACATCTGGAAAGGAACTATTGTACACATTTATTGCGCAATAATTATTGAACGTGTGTGGACCCCTTAATAAAGGAACTACTGCATCAATAAGTTTTTATCGTATCATTCTTTGGGGAAAAGTATGTATAGCTTCGCTCAATTTTAGCGATGGACACGACACGACTTTTGTGGCGTTGCTTCAGTTTGCTAGAGAGAGCTAGGCAAGGTCCTACAGATCCGTGCCCAAAACTAAAAGGGACCCACAGTGACTTCCAGACTTGGCCTTAACTCTACGAGTTCTCTACAGAGAACGGGAGAAAAGGGATTTAACTCCACGTTTCTAGAATATCTTGTGCTCCGCCAACCACTTCAACCGTTCGACTGTCCAAGACGATTAAGCTGTTGAGTGTCACAGGAAACAAAACGAGTTTATATGGAATGAAGAAACACATTTTTGATGATAGAATATTTGTTGGTTGTTTTAAAAAAATTGTTTATACAATACTAAACATTATATACAAAAGAACTATATACAATAAGTGAAACATCTTGCGAAGAGATGTGGCCATACACATACGAAACTCAACATTCAAAAACTATTTTTTTTTACCTTTTTTTTAGCTGTACATAATTGATTTTCTTTTCTTGGCTGCTGTTAGGTAAACAACCCAGAATCTTCTGATTTTAAAAAAATGACGTATAATAAAGTATTTCAAATCTCCACATTCACCGCAAATGGGAAACTTACATCTATATCACAGGCTATTACATCCATTATATGTATTTTTGTGATTATTCCTAAGTAGGTATGTATTGTTGGAACTTATTATGATAGATAGCTTCACAATTTAATATTAAATTCATTCCGTCTAGACTACAATATTTCAAACCCCCCCTTTAAAATATCTACGTATTCACAAATTTCTTCAGCTACACATTCACGAGACTCACTAATCAATTTCGATTCACATGATTCGCATATTTTGGTTTTGAAAAGGGCGTTTAAACACGCGCCACCAATATGGAACAAAAGGTTTAGATCCCATTGAAGCATAATATGATGATTATTCGAAAGTTTAATGGTTACATTTGGAATCGAAATGAGGAATCGCAAAGGAATCAATAACAGGAAGTTCAATTTATAGTGACTTTCTTTTTTCTTCTTGAGAGAAGTAGTCTAAAAGAAAAAATAACTACTTCTCGAAACATCTGAAATAAATTGCGACACGCTTATCATTTTTATTGCCATTAAACATTGACCAACTGACGGTGTTGCTCCCCCTCGTCGCCTTATTTGAGAAAAAAAATTTTCTATTGCGTCCTGATTAAAGTGGTGCGTGAAAAAAAAGTCGAAGCCTTTAATGTGAAATAAATTTATTGGCTCGGCTTCTCCTTTTATACCCTTTTCAATACTGGTGGAGGGGATAGGGGATTTTTGGGCAGGTGGAAGGGCTTCAGTGTCAGTGCCATCTAGCGTGGGATTGCAGGGACTAATCTGGTAGTACAAATGAGGCTACTGGTTAACTGTAAAATAAAAATAGTCCGTTACAGCAGGCTCCACCCTTCGGCTGGGTATTCAAGGGCCTTTAAGGCATCTACATTTTGTCGCAATGTTGCAAATCAACTGCGAAAGGGAACATGATTTACCCACAGGGGGATGGTTAATGATCGCCCGCCAGTATTTTGTCGCGATTAGTCTTTTATTGTCGTAGGCTTTTGGTAAAGTTCGCTAGGCTACGTCGAGATTTTCCGGGGTCAGGGCCAGGAGTTGAATTTTCGATAGAGCTTCAACCCCCAAACAACTTCGCAAATAATGTAATTTCATTAGCCCAGTGATGTCGCCATCATCTAAAATTAGAACCGGTAAAGGGCAATTTAGGGGGGAGTATTTTTCGAGCGTAAATAATAAAAAATAATACATACAATTTCCTTGAAAAAATTTAAAGGGGTAAGAACTTAGGCTAAACCTACATTAAATCAAAGAAAACTTAAGGAAAGTTTATAGAAAACAAAAACAGAAAAACCCACGACTAAAATTACAAACATTAGTCTGTTCATGACCAACCAACCTTCCACTCAGGTCACCCGGGCCATCTTCTCTTTCATGCTACAAATGAGATCATTCAAGTTGGGATCCTTGAGAAACAGTGTCGTATCATCCGCAAATAGCACAGCAGTAGCCCCAGTAAAACTTGGTAGATTATTGATCATGACCAAGAAAAGCCAAGGCCCAAGCACGGACCCTTGTGGGACGCCATACATAACGTCATGACTGACAGCATATTGTCGATACACGAGGGTGTGCTAAACAGGCTTGCTCTTCTGTCTTTTTGGAAGTGTGAAGAATTTCTAACTTGTGGATAGTTTCCTCAATGTTCTTTGGTTGAAGGACCGAAATGATCCCGGCGTCATCTTCTGCCAGACCACCCAGGAAGGCCAATAATGATAGTTGCTCCACAATGGCGTGAGTTGTGTCCGGGTCTTGATCTCTTTCTGGCGATAACGAGTTTTTGTCAATTTCAAAAATCGTTCTGCAAAATTTCTTGAATTTTCACCATATTGCTGTCGGGTATTAAAAAGAATTTGCAATGCCTTGTCATGGGAAATGCGAGTATCAAAGTGAAGAATCAAAGCATGTTTTAATTTATCTTATGCATCTGAACCTTTCCGTAATTCCGGACGGTTTTCAAAAAAATCAAATCCGAGAGCTTTTAATTTGGATTTCAAAAATATTATTTTTTGATTAGGGCTTAACTCCGCTACAATATTATCAGTAAGATTGAAAAACGCATTCGCGGACACGGACTTATCACGATGGTCCCATGCCTCTGCAATATGTAAAATTGAAAGGGGCAGAGGTCCATTCGAGTTTGATGAGGCTGATCGAGAATTTTGGGCCGACTGGCTAACTCCAAACAGGGGGCTAACAGGTTGGCCAAGAGCTCAATTGGGTCTTCTTGAGCACTGGCGTAGCCTTCATCCTTACCGTCCACCCTACCTGACGAAAGGCATTTTGTAAAAATAAAAAAAAATCAAACAAAGTACATCACAAAAGAAAGGACTGAACTAAAACTTACGTATACGTTAACGTTTTGGATGAAAATAATCGGTAAAATAACGAAATAATGGATAAACTGATAAGGGTTTAAGTGCCCAGAACGTATGTGGGCATACCTTATTAATAAAAAAAGAAAAACCTCAAATTAAACAAATTGGGAAAATCGCACGGCACTGATTTTTACCGGCCAAAAATTGGACAAAATAGTACTAACACTAAGCTTTACCGCTGCCACCAGATCTGTAAAGGGCACCGATGTTGTAATAGAAATCTTATTGCTTACCTTTTACTTCAATCATTTATTAAAAGACGAATTTGAATTGGAGGAATGGACGAGCGAGGGGTGAAGGGGCGCAGGGAGGTCGACCCTTTGGGCGTTGACTGACCTCGATGACGAGCGATGGCTTACGAGCGCCGAAGAGACAGACACGTGGCTTCGAAGACGACGATTCTGAAGGCGGCAAGGCGTGGAGTTTGAGGCGTTCTTGGAAACTGGCCATTCTCACGACGCACCCTGATTGTGTCTTGACGAAAGATCGTCGAGGGAAATGAACAATTTTTACTTAACGAGTTCGTTGGAACAGGAGAATCATGCGGCACGTGCTCGAGAGGGTTAACTAAGAAGCGACGACTTTTCACTCTCTTTCTCTCTCTCTGGCGAAGTCTCTATCTCTGTTACCACTAGCTCTCTCTTGAGTCTGGCGGGGTAGCGCGCCAACCCAAGGCGTGAGAATGAATATTCGAAGCTGCGTGACGCTAACGCTTACATCGGTTTCTAGTTTAAGCCGGTCTCGTGTTGACTATAGAGACGTTGTTCGTACTTCTCGACTTCGTAGTGAGATTATTCTTTATATTGTTCCAAGTCGAGGGCCCATCGCTTCAAACGAGAATTATTGTCCTTGTGGTTCATTAGCCACTCCAGTGGCGCGTGGTCTGTCCTAAGTAGTGCTAGCGCTGGTAGAAGTCAGCTGCCTACTACCTCGTTTGTGTCCTGTCCACGGAGAAGACAGGTAACGAACCAAGCCGTGTGACGTCTGTGGGAAGAATCGGCCTGGGCCAGTACGCGAGGAATGGTTGAAGAAGTTACTACTGATGGGCTGGCCGACATGTGCAAGATCAGGTCACGGCCAAATCCCTGTGTGCCAAATTCCCGATTAAGGTCTATACACACACATCAGTGCCGTGAATGGGGCACGTCCCGTTCACGGCACTGATGTTTGTGGATCGACATTTAATCGGGAAATTGATTTCCTTGTTTGTGGGAATGGAAGGAATAAGGAATAAAAACTGTAATCCGTGTTCAGAAAACGGTTGGAAAATATATATTCAGGGTGCAAATTAAATGGACAATTATAATTAGTGACTCGATGAGCCGAGTATACCAATTTGCCCAACTATGGGGTAATAATCCCAATTCCCCGACTGGTAGAGAAAACTACTCACCTGTAAGAGTCGGCGTCGCACCTGGGAACAACTTGTGCGCATAAAACGAGTACAGCGGTACAAAAAACGAAATACGAGTCCGACACTAATTAAATAATCGTGAACTCTTCAAAATATTCGACGCTCGTTCATGAGTTTCCGGATCACACACATTCTTCTGTACTAATGTCCGAGAAAGGTAATAAAAAAGTCCCAAAAAGTGCTCCCTTGACCCTAGCAAATCGGTAGCAATAGGACCCTAGCAAATCGGTAGCAATAGGACCCTAGCAAATCGGTAGCAATAGGACCCAAGCAAATCGGTAGCAATAAGCTAGTATTCGCATCGACGACGAGATCCTGGTTATTGAAGAAATGAAGTCGAGTTTAGGTTCATCGAAATTGACTACTCAAGTCTCAGTTCTTCTCGAAATCTTAACGTCAGGAAGGTTCGATTCCTTGACAAGATATCCAAGTTGATGAATCTATTGGTCGTTGGCTAACCAATGTGGTCCTTTCCACCACAAATCGTTTCTATTAATCTGGTCGGCGAAAAGCCCTCGTGAAATGAGGTCCGCATTTCACGTCCAATTCAACGTGCTTCCATTGCTCCCTCCGGTTTTGACAATTCTTGAATTTTGGTTACAAGATTAGCCACAAATGCAGTCCATTTGGTGGGGCATCCACTGATCCAAGACAGTACGACTTGCGAATCGGTTCAAAGGGTGATGGAATTCCGGTTCAAGTTTTTGAGAGACGGAACTCCATTCGAGTTTTTCCGATATTTTTTCAAGGACTCTATTGTAATCCCCTCCTGATTGGGGTTCGTTTTATTACGGGCGAGCAGGGGCTAGGATTTGAAAGAAATAAGTCCGATCTTCAGTGAGACCACTATTTATGGTTTTATTGAAATGTAATGACGAAATAATAAACAAAAATAATGAAAAGGTACAATAAAAGCGCGAGAGACCGTGAATTATTAAAATTTGGCAAGAGCGAACACACCACTTTGAAGTATTTATATTTTTTTGGTCTACCTTTTTGCGAGGGGCGATGGCGAGCAGGCGGCGACGACGACGTAGGCCACTTAGTGTACTGAGCGGCAATGTCATGTAGAGTTAGCGGCGTGACGTACGATGACGGAGGGGGCGAGACCGCTCTGAGGATACAAACGTGTTGGCGGCGCAAAAGGTGACGCAGATGACACTCCTGATGTGATGACTGGCGACGTAGGTGGTGACGCAATGAAGAAATCACTCCGACGAGAAGACTGCCCTTTGCTACTAGGGTGGTGTCGCAACGAAGAATACTTCAAATCGAAGACTGGTGACGCAGTGGCGTCGCATCGAAGGATACTGGTACGAGACGACGGGTGATGCAGTAGCGTCGCAACGAAGGATACTGGGGCGAGACGACGGGTGACGCAGTGGCTCGCAACGAAGGATACTGGGACGAGACGACGCGTGACGCAGTTTTAATCAAAGTTGGGGTACACGGAACAAACGACTGGGGCGCAGTGACTTGTGTCGCAAATGGCGACGCACGACTATTCACTAAAACAAGCTTCCGACTGAACAAACGACTGTTGACGCACTGAACTTCGTGTCGCAACCGGCGACGCACGAAAAAATCAACAAAACTCACAAAACCCACACCCGTAATCCAAATTCTTCTGGATGGCGCACACCGTAATCCTTGCCAGGGTGACGCCCTCCCAGATAGCACAAAAACGTTCTTTGAACGTTCGTTCACTTTGATCGTTCAAACGTTCGGTATAGTGACGAAACGAACGTTCGGAGGTAGGTTAGGAGTTCGCGCGAAGCGAACCATGTGTGGTGAAAATTTTCGACCACATTGTTTTATAAGGAACAGATGAATTTAGTGCCGTTCCGATTTTAGAATTTCTACTTTAGAGTTTTTGGGTTCTGTCAAAATAAAATATATATTTTTTTTTTTTAATCCAAGAAAAATTTGAAGTGATGGTTCACTTTATCCTTCTACCACTGGCCGAGGCAAAACAGCAGCAAGTTCCTCAGCAGTGGTACCAACTGGTAGAACCGCGTTTTCGTCCACTATCGCAATGCGTGCTACAAATTCGGCAATTATTTGATTAATTGCCTCCCGATGAGGATAGAGGACAGTAAATGACATCGATTCCGCCAAGTTGGCTGCTTCCCCCGTGTCGACCATCAGTCTACGACAAATAGAACCGAAGTTCTTATAATTTGTGCTTTTTGCGTCTCCGAGGTCTTGATTGTACCCGTAATACTCGTTATTACCGATAAGTCGAACGGCTACTAGAAACCTACCCCATTCGGCATCGTAGGTCGGGTAGGACCGAACGCGCTCCCAGGGAAACTGCGGGAAGGTTACAACCGCGTCACGAATCGTTTTATAGACAGTCAATCCTTGCCATGAGCACTGACTTAATCCGACTTGAGCGAACAGAATTCGAGTTGTGACCAGCGGAGTCAGATACTGAATGGCAGAACGAATGGACTCAGCACTTATAGTGTTCCTGAAGGTTGTGTACAAGCCAGCGATCTGATTTTGCTCAACTCTGATTTGAGCATGATACTCTTGGCTCAATGCTCGATTGATCGACGTGAGCTTCGTTTCACTAACAGTCCCGCGTTTTGTGAATGCCAAGAAGGATATTCCCGCATGGACACGTGCTTGTCTTGCTTGTCAACGGTCCAAAGTTTCGCGACACGTCCACTCACCTCTAGGACATTTCGACACTCCTACATCTCGTTTCTCTCACATCCACATCGATTTGATCGGCCCACTTCCACTTTCGAATGGTTTCAGGTACTGTCTCACCTGCATCGATCGTGTCACTCGATGGCCAGAAGTAACTCCTCTTCCTGACATCACAGCTAACACCGTTGCTCTCGCTTTTCTATCCACGTGGATTTCTCGTTACGGCGTTTCAGAAAAGATCACGAACGGTTATTCAGAAGTGATAACCAAACCACTTCAAATTGGTGACCCGCGACGTTCATTAACAAGAAAATTCGACATCCGACCCCGACGCTCGACGTGACATGGCCAACATCGAAGAATTGGTTGAGCAACTCGCTCAATTACGCCAACAAATTCAAGAGTTGACGCCTCCCGCCGCTCCACCGGTCGGCGACGATAATTAAGCCGCTCCTCAAAACGCAAACCCCGCCTTCGTCAGCCGCGTCACTCCGAAACTTCCTCCGTTCTGGAGAAATAAACCGACATTGTGGTTTTCTCAAATAGATGCCCAATTCGCTCTCGCCGGCATCACTCAAGAGACAACGAAGTATTCGCATTTAATCTCTCAACTCGACGAACGATATATCAGCGAAATCGAAGACCTAGTAGCAACACCTCCTGCGCAGAACCCCTATACAACTCTCAAAAACGCTCTCATCGAACGCCTTTCTGTTTCCGAGTCTCAACGTGTTCGACAGCTACTCTCCCAAGAGGAATTAGGTGACTGGAAACCATCGCAATTCCTCCGACACTTACGATCTCTGGCTGGACCGACCCCGGTGCATGAAAATCTGTTAAGATCTTTGTGGATCCAACGTCTCCCGCCCCCTGTCCAAGCCATTCTCCAAACACAGTCTGACTCGCCGCTCGACCGTCTCTCCGCAACAGCGGACAAAATAATGGAAATTCAACCTGCCATAGCTTGTTCTCATCCCTCTTTCCCCGTCGTCAACGCTGTATCTCCCCCAGGACAAGATATCAGTCGTGCACTCACCGAGATTCGTCAACAGCTCGCAGACCTCACACTCCGAATTTCCAACAACCCTCGACACTCTCGCTCCCGTTCTCGTCAAAGTCATTCAACCCGTTCTCGCAGTCCATCGGCAGCTTCACAATCGACATTCTGTTGGTACCACGCCAAGTTCAATGAACGAGCATCAAAATGCAGACCGCCCTGTTCGTTTCATTCAAAAAAACGCCACCAGCAGCCAGTAACGGCGGCAGCTGACTGCAAAATCGGAAAGTACCGCCTTTTCATTACCGACCGTAATTCCGCAAAATAGTTTCTTCTCGACACCGGTTCTGACGTTTGTTGTTTCCCGGCACGTTTTCTTTCAAACCGTCGTCCTAAAACCTCGTTCGATCTTTACGCCGCGAATACGTCGAACATCAGCACATACGGCTCAGTCACGCTAACTCTTGATTTCGGATTACGCCGCAACTTCCAATGGAATTTCATTGTCGCCGACGTCAACGTCCCAATCATTGGCTCTGATTTTTTTGGGCATTTCCATCTGTTGCCAGATTGCCGATCTCAACGTCTTATCGATGGGACAACTGGACTTTCCGTCGCCTGTTCAAAAATAAGTCAGACGTACCCCAACATCAAAACAATCGACGATTCTCATCCGTTCGCTGAGTTACTTTCACGATTTCCAGAAATTACTCGTCCATCTGGAGTACCTCGGGATATAAAACACTCGACCAAACACTACATAACTACCGCTCCCGGCCCTCCAATTTCTTTTCGCCCACGTCGTCTATCTGGTGATCGTTTACAAAACGCTCTCCTCCTCCAAAGGGGTGATGTGGTGAAAACTTTCGACCACATTGTTTTATAAGGAACAGATGAATTTAGTGCCGTTCCGATTTTAGAATTTCTACTTTAGAGTTTTTGGGTTCTGTCAAAATAAAATACTTTTTCGTCTCAAGCGTCTCATTCAGAAGTGATAACCAAACCACTTCACATGTTTCGTTAGTATTCCACGTTCAGTGAACGTTCATCACCAAACGTTCGTCTATCGCTGTGATAGAACGTTCGTCTAACGTTATGGCGAAACCTTCGGAAGTAGGTTAGGAGTTCGCGCGAAGCGAACCATGTTATCGAAAGTATTCGACGTTCAGTGAACGTTCATCATCTAACGTTCGCCTACAGTTGAGGTGAAACGTTAGCTGGTGGGGGTAATCAAACAATGTTGAATGGTGGTAAAAAATGTTAGGCTCATCTTTATACATAATATACAGCTGTAAAAAATGTATTGTCTTAATTATAAAGATGGGGTCCCGACTTATAAAAATGACGTTGGGGTCGTTCGGGTGGATATTATCGGGGACCAAATGTTCCGGGGGAGTGAAATACAAGGCCCTGAGGGGGAGAAATCCAGAGGCGCTCTGAGGTCCAAATACTATATCCCGTTTAACCCTTTGAGGTCCATAAGCCCTTAACTTGGGGAAATTTCAATTTATGTGTAATTTTCAAGTACTAACGACCCGAAATATCACACTTTGCTTTATGAAAATAAATTCATGTAATTACATCAAGAGGGGGGGTATGGGACAAATATGTATGGACCGGAAACGAATTTTTCAAGGTCATAGAAAAAGGTGGTTGCGTGGGCGAAAACAGTTGTATTTATCGTATTATAGTATTTATTTTAACAAATTTATTATTAGTTCATTAGGAACTGAAGTAAACTTTTACTTAATACGGAATGTAACTAATTATGATACAGAGAAAAGCAATTTCGAGAGTTTGTGTAGCACAAGTGTACGTTACACACAGAACAAATATTATTTGTTCTGTTTTCTTTTTTTTGCGAGGCACAATACGCGCATCGCCGTCGATCCTTGGTCAAGGGGAAGAATCTCACCGAGGGCGAGGCCACACGGTTAGGAGAGAATCGTCGTCAGGGAACACCGCTATTACCGTGTGCACGGATTATGCCACCAGATGGGTAGAGGCGAAAGCCCTGCCCGCCGCCAAGGCCAAGCATGTCGCTGACTTTATTCTAGAACAGATAATCTGTCGCCACGGGTGCCAAGGCTCGACAAGGCATGTCGAGTACTTTAACCCTCCCAAGACCACGTCCATGCACCTTTGAAAGGCCGATGGAGCCGAGGCCAAGCCAAATGGCATTTTTTGGAACTGGAACAACCCGTCGGGGGTCACGAAAGCGGTTTTCGGCTGGTCTGACTCCTTCACCCTAATCTGCCAATATCCTGCTCGCAGGTCTAAGGACGAGAAAAGCTCGGCCCCCTCAAGGCTCGCGAGAACGTCCTCTATCAACGGTAGGGGGTACGAGTCCTGTCGAATAAAAGTTCGTTTACCTTTTTATAATTTACACAAAACCTATATTCGCCTGAGGGCTTCTTCACTAGTGTGATAAAGTAGTATCATGATAGGGAATGGAAGACGAAGGAGGTTACAAGAAATCTAGAGATACATGATACGAGAGCATCGAGTGTTAAAATAAAGTACATTTTATTTCATATTTTATGTGTACTTAATAACAATACATGGCGCAGTTTATTTAATGTGACTTCCGTGAGTGCTCCATCATGTCTTCTGGTCTGGCTTGCAATGTACCCGCGCCCCTCTCGTTTTCGGGCAACTTGAGCGTGAACTGGAAGAAGTTTGTCCAATCGTTCACAATATTTATCGACGCTTCCGGCTTGAAAGGAGCAAAACAATCGCGAAAAATCGCTCTTTTACTCAACATTGCTGGTGAAGACGCCGTGGCAGTGTACAACACTTTCCCAGTCGCAGAACTTCAAACGCTTGATGATGTTCTTGAGAAATTTGAAGCCTACTGCAATCCCAAGAAAAATCCCTTGCACAGTCGTTTTCTTTTCTACACTCGCCAACAAAAGGAAGGTGAGGCTTTTGATTCTTTCGTCACCGACTTGAAACTGCTTGTCAAAGATTGTGCATTTACCAACTCGGAAGAACTACTCAGGGACCGCATTATTTTCGGTAGTTCTGATAAAGACACTCGGATCAAGTTAATCAAGGATGGTGACCCATCTCTTGCAGATACCATCCTCAAGTTTCGTTTGGCTGAACTTGCTGTCACTCAAGTTAGAGAAATGAGCAAAGCCGAAGACCCTCCCGAAGTTCACTCAGTAAACAAAGGGGCTCGTCAAAAATCCAAAACAAACTCGTGTGGTCGCTGCGGGTATTCCCACCAACCGGACCGTTGTCCAGCTTTCAATAAAACTTGCGCAAAATGCCAAGGAAGAAACCACTTCGCTCAGGTGTGTCGGTCTCAGCCTTCTCCAAAAGTGCACACCACCAGTCGTGACTGTCCCTCATCCTGTAAGAGTGACGACGAGGACTTCTTTACCGGTGCAATCACAGTATCGAAAAACGTCAGTTCTCTCGCCTGGATGCAGACAATATCTCTCGAGAATGTCCTGGATGTGACGTTCAAGCTCGATCCCGGTTCCGACGTCAGCATCATTCCGATGTCCATCTTCTCTCGCGTCCGACAACTTTCTACGAGGAACATCGCAGTGTTGCCATCATCATCGCAGCTTGAAAGTTGGAATGGCCTAAAGACTCCTGTACAAGGTAGTGTCATTCTTCGTATTTTTCTTAACAATGTTCAGCATCAAGAAAAATTTTATATCGCTGGTACTGATAAATCTACGCTCATACTTGGTAGGGATGCCTGTGTGAGAATGAATCTTGTCAAACGCCTTGAAATACATGAGCTTAACCAGTATTTGTGTAAAAATGCTATCATGAACACATTCACGGACGTATTTTCTGGTATTGGGAAATTTAATCGAAAATATTCCATAAAATTGAAGGAAGGATCCACTCCGACTTCCAAACCTCCTCACCGTGTTGCTCTAAGCATAAAAGACAAACTAAAAACTGAACTTGACCGACTATGCAACCTGGGCATCATTTCAAAAGTTGATTGTCCTTCGAACTGGGTGAGCCGTATCGTGGTGGTCGAAAAACCTGATCACAGTGTCAGAGTTTGCCTAGATCCCAAAGACCTCAATAATGCTATTGTTAAAGACTACTATCCCATTCCCACTCTCGCTGATCTTGTTCACAAAATCAAGAATGCCACGTGCTTTTCGGTGCTCGATTTAAAAGATTCTTTCTGGCAAATTCCACTTGATGATAAAAGCTCAAGTTATTGCACTTTTTCATCAGTATTCGGCACGTTTAAATATAACCGCCTTGCTTTTGGTTTGACTATAGCCTCGGAAGTTTTCCAGAAGTGGCTCGAGGAGGCCTTTGGTGACATCGACGGGGTTTTTATTTACATCGATGATATTTTAATTTATGCAAATTCTAAAAGTGCAATGGACGATATCCTATTAAAAGTCCTTAATCGTGCTCGCGAATTGAACATCAAATTTAATCCGAAAAAATTTCAATACAACGTCCGATGCGTTAAATACTTGGGCCACATATTTGAAGAAGGAACAGTTCGTCCCGACAATGACACCATCAAGGCAATTCTTGACTATGACACCCCCTCTTGTAAACTCGACGTTCAAAGATTTTTGGGCCTAGTCAATTACCTCAGACCATTTATACCATCACTGGCAGATTTAACTAGTTCTCTTCGTGAACTTTTGAAAAAAGATGTTCAGTTTGAATGGCAAAAATGTCACGCCGATAGCTTCAGAAATTTGAAAACAGTTTTAACACAAGCCCCTATTTTACAGTCTTTCGATCCTGACAAACCCATTGTCATTCAAACTGACTCGAGTAAAGCCGGAATTGGTTCAGTACTTCTACAAGACGACAAGCCGGTATCTTATTCCTCCAAAGCTTTGTCCAAATCTGAAATTAACTGGGGTCAGATCGAAAAAGAATTCTTAGCAATTCTGCATGCCTGTAAAAAATTTCATCATTTCATTTATGGCAGGAAAACGATAGTTTATACTGACCATCTTCCTCTTGTTTCCATAATGAACAAAGAAATAATACAAATTCCCTCAATTCGTCTGCAAAGAATCAAATTAAAATTGGGTATTTACGATTTGGAAGTGAAATACCTCCCGGGATCCAAGATGCACGTTGCAGATGCACTTAGCAGGGCGTGTTCCAAATCCGATGACTCATGTACTGATCCTGATTTAAACGATGTGATCCACTCCATAAATGTATCCCACGATTTCAAAAGTAAATTGCAGGTCGAAACAGAAAGTGATCCCCTACTAGCTCAAATTGCATATTACTTTAAAAATGGATGGCCAGTCAGTAAATCAAAAGTCCCTGAAAGTATTAAGCCTTACTTCAACATAAGGCACGAGATTAGCGTGGAAGATTCCATAATTTTCTACAACAATAGAATATTAGTGCCATCTTCCCTGCAACCCACCATTCTTGATAATCTCCACGAATCTCACCTTGGTTACTCTAAAACAAAGGCGAGAGCTAGAGCCCTATTTTACTGGAGGAACATGGATACCCACATTGAAAATAAGATTGCTGACTGTGGGGTCTGCGAAAAATTATCTAGGCACAAACCCAAAGAACCAATGTTACTTAGAGAACAGCCTGATCTCCCGTTCCAGTTCGTGGCCGCAGACCTTCTGGAATTCGGTCGTGACACGTATTTAGTTCTAATAGACTACTACTCCCACTGGATAGAACTAGTCAAAATTGGATCAAAACACGCTGAAACTATAATCCAAGTTCTAAAAACTATTTTTGCGGTCCATGGCATTCCCCAAAAATTTTTTGCCGACAATAATCCTTTCAATTCCCTAGCCTTTCAACAGTTTAGTCTCGAGTGGCAGTTTGAACTATTGTTTTCCAGCCCTTATCACCACCAAAGCAATGGACTTGCCGAACGAGCCGTTAACATCTCAAAAAATATTCTTAAAAAGAGTAAAGAAGCTCAACTCGATATGAATATCTTGCTCATGGAATATAGAAATACTCCCCTCTCACGGACGAATTACTCTCCCACCCAACTTCTTTTCAGCAGGCTTTGTCGCACCAAACTTCCCATAAAGTCAGAACTTCTTAAACCAGCTATTGTTATTGACTTCAAAATTCAACTAGAGAAAAATGCTCTTGTTAACAAACGTTACTTTGATCGAAGCACCAAAGCACAGAAGGCAACATTTACTCCTGGTCAACCGATCGTATACCTCGAAAATGACCTTTCCAAAGAATGGAAGCCGGGCACTGTCGTAAGCCTGAGCAAATTTCCGCGCTCTGTGCTCATTAAAGACCAACACGGTACGCTCAAAAGACGAAACACGTGGTTCATAAAACCATCTCGACCTCCCTCCCATATCCATCCTCCGACTGACTATAAAAAATTAACAACCCCATCTAAAGACAGTTGCTCAACCAGGCTGTCGAAGCGACCTACACATGCTCCAAAATACTTACAAAATTTTGTCCGTTAAAAAAAAAAAAAAAAAAAAAAAAAGTGTTTGTACATACAAAAAAAAGTGTTCGTGGTTGTTTAGTTTTATAAGAGACTTGTATTTGTGATTAAGTTGTTATTTCATTTCTCCATTGAAAGATGAAAGCTTATTCGTATCTATTGAATTAATTTTCTTATTTCAGTTATGTAGTTGAAAACTCAGTTGACTTTTGTTTTTGTTCATGTATCAATGTTAAATCAATGAAAAGGGAGATGTGATAAAGTAGTATCATGATAGGGAATGGAAGACGAAGGAGGTTACAAGAAATCTAGAGATACATGATACGAGAGCATCGAGTGTTAAAATAAAGTACATTTTATTTCATATTTTATGTGTACTTAATAACAATACAACTAGAACGACAGGTGAGGCCCACGGGCTGTAACTGGGGACAATAACTCCGTTTTCCATAATTTCTTCCCGAATGATCTGTTTTTCTTTCGGAGAAACTCGATAGGGCGCCTGTCTGACTGGTTTTGCATTCTCAGTATCGATTTCGTATTCGAAACCGAAGGCACTAGTTAACTGGGAGATGTGCCACGCGAAGAGGTCCTCAAACTCCCTCAAGAGCTGTAAAATTTTGCTTTGGTCTTTTTTGCTCAGTAGGTCATTAACAAAGAATTTTCGTGATTTGCTTTGCGTTTCTTGAGCGTAAAGCGGATTGTGGGCCGGATCGAATTTATGAGATGGGGATGAGATAGGTAGGAGTTGTTTACTCGTTGGGAATTCCCCCACTTCCCTCAGCCGTCCTAAACTGGTTCCACTAAACTGGTCTAAACTGGTCTGGTAAACTGGTCTCCTAAACAGAACCACAAGAGATGTCAATTTATTGAACACGGTAATTTGGTAGGGCTCCCCCTCTAAATTTTGGGACTCAATTGTTAAATGCCTCGTTCCGGAAAATTTCGTATTTGGGGTGAACATAAGTTTTTTCCCTTTTAATTCAGTTTTCACGGGGATTTCGGACCAGGATAATGGTAGGATTGTGTAATGGTTGACGCACCTCGCCTTGTCCTTCCCCTGCAATTCATCACTTACTAGGATTTTATTCAAGTATTTTCCTCGTTCTTCTTCTTCTCCCTTTCCTTCTTTTTCTCTTCTTTCTTTACTATCCGTGTCCCGCGAACGATTGACATGAGCTTCCCCTTCCTTGAGGAAAAGAGTCATTAAACTGGAATCGGACCCGTGACCTAGTTTAACCGTTTCCTCTGCATAATTAATATTCACCTTATTTTTAACACAGAAATCATTTCCTAAAATTATGCTTACATCCAAATTTCTTACAACTATTACTCGAGTACTAAATGGTTTTCCGCCTATATACAATTCTAAGTGGAGTGCCCCAATTACCTCCAAAATTGACCCATTCGCCCCTCGTAATGAGCTGGGACTTTTCCTATTTCCATTCCCCGAACGAGGTCCGCCGTCACACAACTAAGACTTGCTCCGGTGTCTAATATACATTTTAGGCTTTTACCTTTGAATACCACAGAGATGTGTAGAGGTTGAAATTTTGAGCTGGATTTTTAGCTTACGGATTTAATTTCATGAATTTTGAGCGTCCGTCTCACTAAGGACCGACAAGACCTGATTTTATGATTTGGTTTCAGACAACCAGAGCAGTGAGAGTCATTAGTGTGGTTTTTTGGTGAACCCCGCCCTAGGCGTTTAAATTGTTTGGGCAGTTACGTCTGAAATGGCCCGGTCTCTGACACAGATAACAAATAACGCGACCATCCACGGTTCTCTGGGGTCTATCCCTTGGTTCCCGTTTTATTTGGTGCCTGGGACCAAACTGGGGTGGCGGAGCGGGATAAAAAGGCTCGTATGCTAACGTGTAACACGGGGTAGTTTGGGCGTAAAATGGGGGGCCAACATTCGGGAGAGCCTGGGGGTGCATACTAGAATAAGAGTAATTCTGATTTTCCTGAACTGGTTGAGCGTTCAGACGGACGGCAGCGAGTTGTCCTCGAAGTTCAGTTATTTCCTCCCGCAGGCCTTTGACCTCTGCCTCCGCCTCCAATCCTGTTTTTTGGTCAAGGAGGAAAAAAGACGCTTCGATTTGCCGGAGGTTTTTCCGCAAATCGGCCAGATTATCGTTCCGCATCACGGTGACTCGTTCGAGGTACTTCGACTGCAGCCCTCGGAGGATCAGGCGGACCATTTCGTTGAAATAGACGGAGACGGCCTCGTTTTCCCTCTGACGGCGCGTCATGAGCGCGTAGTGGGCCCGCTCATCTTGGGCCCCCGAACGGAAAGCGGCTTCTAGGGCGTCAACAGCCTCTCTATACCCCGTGAAATTCGACTCGGCCCGGTCGAACCAGTCGCTCGCCAAGCCCAGGAGGTGGCAAAGGGTGTTGGACGAATTTGGCCTCCTCAGACCACCCGTTGGCATTAGCAGCCCTGTCGAATGCTTTCACGAATTTTCGGGGGTCTTCCCCTCCATTTCCTGCGAAGGACGGCGGCCTGACGAAGAACCCCATTTTTGTATTTCTTGTCGCCGGACGGCTGACACTCACCCCTTCTTCAGCCTGCTCAGAGTCACTGTAATCGCTATTCCCGTGGTCTCTCCTGCCCGCACCGAGTCGGCTCCGCATAACCACCATTAATTTTTACGACTAACGTAAAAATGTTCCGCGCTCGAGTCCACCATCACTTTCTTTCTGGTCCCTTTTTTTTTCACTTTCCCATTCCCATCCTCACGGACTTTGCCTTACCCGGCGCCTCCACCAAAATTTGTCGCCGGTTTCCGCTCTAACCGGGACCCCACCGGGATAAGGCAAGGGATGGAAGAGGGATAAACAGCTACAGGTCAAACTAATTACTTTATTTTGGGACCACACCCGACGAAGCCTTATTTAAAATTGTCCACAAAAATAACAAGGCAAAACTCAATTGTCCGCAGAGAAACAGAACAAAAAACTCTCCGAGATTTTCCCGTCTCCTTTGTTTTATGAGTCTCTATTTTCTGCTCCCTCCCATTTCCCACTCTTTCGCATTTGTCGACGCGTCGGGGGGAGAGCGCTTGGGGCCGGCTTCCCGGGGGCGGTGACCGGCGGCGCGTCTTCGTCGTAACAGAATTTTTCCGTTGAAATATAAGTAAAAAACTTGAAAAATCCCATCCAGAAAACGAGGAATTCAAGCATTTTTTCAGTACCATTATAACCGACTTGACTTAATTATTTATCTTTTATCTTCTTAGGGCCAATTTCACCACCGGGAGTTAGGTTGGAGTTACCTAACTCTAACATTGTTTACATAAATAGTGACGCCTTTTTTCAGTTAATTCTGAGTTAACGTAACTCAAACCTTAACTCTCGGTGGTGAAATCCACCATTATTAAATAATTTAAGTTCGATTCGTGAACTCATCTCCCCTTCCCCTAGAATAATTACATAGGCACTCATATGAGTGATGGTGGGGGTCTCTTTCGGGGGGGGGGGGGAGAGGAACTTAAATTATTGACTAAGAAGATGAAAGATGAATAATTCAGCCACAAATAAAATAAAAGAAGAAAAAAAGTCTCCTTGTGTAATAAAATATTGTCGAAGAAATGCAAGAATTTCACGTTTCCTGGCTGGATTTTTCAAGTTTATTGCTCATATCTCAACGGAAAAATACAGTAACCATGAACCATCATTGGAAAGCTTACAAAATGAGGAAGTTTTTCCACTGATTTCAAATGTATTCTTCCCTATGGCGACGAGGTGAAAATCGCACCGGAAAAATGTATGGAAATGTGAGTCACCAGTTTCTTTAGTAAATCGGCTGCTCTCACGAATGGTACGAAGGTAATTTGCACCCGAAAGTGGACACAGTTTAAAGGAAATTTTGTGCTCTTTCCAATGAGCTGATTAGTTTTGGGCTAATACCATTTCATGAGCGTTTGGCAAGCATTTAAGTGGGGAAAAAAGGGAATTCATGAAAAAATCATAAAATGTGTGATATCTCCGAAACAAAGCGGAATTTCCAAAAACTCCAAATAGTAATTTCGATGGCAAATGATGTGCCCCAGCCCATAACTGGTTTTCTTTTGTCCAGGTAATTCATGAACACCCTGTACTAAACACTAAATGCAAACAGACCCGCATTTACAGAATTAAAATTCACGGGCTCGAGAATAATCTGAGGAATACGTCAGGGACATTTAGCCTTAAATTCCTTGGTTTCGCACATTATTTCGGACCAATTTGTTGTTAAAAATTAATTCTATTAATGATAAAATGAGGTGATACATTCGCGACCCTGTTACATTGCTTCTTTCTGTTTCAACACCGCTCTCTTCTTCAGGTCCTAGAAAATTAAGTTGGATTCTTCAAGATACGTGTGCATGAAGAATATTCAGTTATTACGAACCTGTGATATATTCTTCGGTCACCCAGACACTGTTACCCTTACTTGTTAGTGGCGATAATGCACTTGAGGAAGCCGACGACGGTGAGGCAATATTTGGCGTCAGATGAGATTTCGAGATCGGTGACTGAGAAAGAAACTTCATAGGAGATGTAGCAGCGCGCTTCCCCGGAGAGGTAGCAGCGCGTTTCTCTGAAGATTGAGAAGAGAGATTCGCCGGAGATTTTGGGAGAAAATGTCCCGGGGACTTCATTATTGAGCGTGCCGAATTCGGGGGAGACACGCCCTGGAAAAATAATTTTTTAAACAATGTCATTTTGCGTCAGAAATGCGTAACTACCAGAGATTTTAAAGCAACCATCACCGGAGATTTCGAGGAAAATTTTTCCGGGGACTTCACAAACGAATGTGCTGCCTTCGAAGTAGAGACGTCCTAGAAACATAATTTATTTAAAAATGTCGCTACATTAGATAACCCCCTAATTCAGTACGGTTTTTTTGGGCGGAGTTAAGAAACAAGAACCAGTAGCAGATGCCAACGCAGGTAATGCCACAGATTGAACTTTTACGGGCGACACAGCAGGTAAACGAGGGAAAAGTCGTTTCCGAACCGGAGGTTCCTGGACATCAGAGCATTCGCTGTCGTCAGAGGAAGATAAAACTCTTCGACGGCGTTTTCTCTTTGTTGACATAGCGTTGTCTGACTCCAAATCACTTTTTTGGATCGCCTCTGGTAATTTTTGTCGCGCTTCATTGTATGTGTCTAAACATGAATTTTAAAATCAAGCGAAAACATGAGCTAACACTAAATGATGTTGAATTCAGAAACGAAAGCATGTCACTTACCAAACCACTTGATGACCCGGCATTTATGAAACGAAAATTTTTCGTCGTCCGGATCTTGCGCTCTCGCTACGAGGGCAGACGCATTCTTGGAATTTGGCCAAAAGCATCCCATCTTGTCAAATGCGAGCCAATTTTCCGGCACCACAGCACATTCCGGCTCACCATTTTGGGCCGTCATTTCGACAATAGGGTACTTCATTTTCTGCAAGTGTTTCAGGACGAATGCCGTATATTCTAATATGTTGTAGTACTAAGTAATTGCGACCAAAATCACCCTATTAACATAGGGTCGCAAATGATTTCTCTTGAAGTTACAGGCACACTTGTGTATTTTTAGCCACTTGCTGTTTTTCCTCTAAAAAGTCGTTTCAACGACTAAATCTTTTTTTGTACCCTTAAACTGCTGACGTTTTTGGAAAGATCACACAATTTTACTTCAGGAAATGTCGATCAACATAATTTTAGTCGCCTCCAAAAATTTCAGTAATTCGTTAAAAACGAAGAAAGAGGCGTTTTCGAATTTTCCTGTGTACGTCAACGCCAGTTTCTGACCAAGTGATCATAGTGAAAATTTTTCGCCGATTTCAGTAAAACATCTCCATCTCGTGAGCTTTCAATTGTTTTTTCAAGAATGGAAATCGGTTCATTTTTATATGAGATATTGTTCCTAACGTGTGTAGAGTAAGTCATCAAATTAAGGCATAGGTGAAAATTCCTTAACCCTTTACTGGCCGAATTCAGTTCTGATTGTTGGGAGGGATTGATTTGTTGAAATATTGCTCAAATGGCGATGATTTAAAAAGACATTAACCCTTTCACCCCCAAAAAAAATTCCAAATGCCAAATTTTGGGTGTTCCCAATTGGGAACATTGGCATCTGGCATTAAGTGTTTTAGGGGATGAATCAAAATTGAATGAGAAGCACATAGGTTTTCAAGATTTATGTTGAACTTTCATTATAGGTAACACTGATTTACAATAATCACAAAAAATTAATTTCCTCCCTACAAATTTACAAATAAGATAAATTTTCCATCCATTTTCGCTTTTTTTCATTATAAATTTCACAAACCATGGTACGCTGGGAAGCAGTGAAGATGCATATTTTTGGCGCACTCCACGCATTGCAATCTGCAAATTTTTTTGTAATGAGCACAACGGGCCTGCTCTTTTGCCACAAGATAGTGGCCATCGGTCTTTCGGGTGGACACAGGAAGATGACACCTTGGTCCCGGTCGTGACGACACTCGACGATTCATTCTCATCAAGGCCATCGCAATTTGCCGTCGGAAGTCCAAGTGGGTGATCTTCCCTCCGTGCAGCTCCCGATGCATCAACCAGCTCGCCACCACGCTCAAGTTGAGGCCATTCGAAAAAAGGTTCCACTACCACTTTTTGGAGCGCAGCCGTGGTCGGTAGCTCGATTGTAAACGGTCAAAAACATCGACTCCTCCCATCCCTTCGTTATATTTTTTTATGAGATGAGGCTCGGCGACGTCAATTTTTTTTCTTTGTTGACGCGAGAATCTTTTTGTAGTACCCATAGGCTCATGAGTCATATGATTTGAAGCCAAAGTAACAACGGCATTGTCGTTCCATCGGCAAACGAATACTTTGCCGTCGCATTTGTAATCGTACACCCCTCTTTCCTTTTTCTTAAATTCCTTCACTGGAATGATGGAACATTTTCCGGTCCGATGCTCTCTCACGGTCCCGCATGCTCTGATGTTTCTCTCGGCGAGTAGGGCAATCAGATCGTAGGAAGTGAAAAAGTTGTCAAAGAAAACTTCCACTTGAAGAGGGTGGGACACGATGGACAGCAATTCCGTAACAACTCGCGTTCCTAGCGGAGCATCGGTGACGGCGTCATCGGAAGACATCTTTTTCCCGCCGTATATCTCCATTTTGTAAGGGTATCCATCGCTCGAACAAATCATCCAGATCTTGAAATCTTATTGGTTTGCCCCTAATGAACATCTTGGACGAGTGATGGCCGTAATAAGGTACCATAGACTCGTCGATGCTGAGCTTTTTGTGGAAGACGCCGAACTGGGTCAAATTTTTATTCAGCTCGTCGTACAGGGGTTGAACTTTCGCGTGCTTGTCTCCGGGAACAAGTTTGGTGTTGTCAACGATGTGGAAGAATTTTTTTATATCACGAAATTTCTGCCTCGACATGGTCGTTGGAGCCATAAGCACAGTGATATCCTCCGCTGTACCCCAAAACATATTTTCAGTAGGGACCGAGTGGTAGCCACTCAATAGAAGCAACCCGAAGAATTGCGCGATGTCCTTCCAGTCGTAATTTCTTTGCTCTCCTTTTTGGAGGGCGTAAATATTGGTCATTTCTGCTAACTTCTCCATATAAGCCTGGGTAAAAATTTTGAAAAAGATTTCTTCAGGTTGAAGCGTAAGTAATTCTGGACTGATCTCGGATAAAGGTTTCAAGTCTTCACTCGCGTCTGAAAGATTTTTTTCGAATTTTGTAGTTTTTGTTCATTTCGGAGGAGAAGTTTTCATCTTTTTTGTTTTTCTGTTTTTTTTCTGTTGAGTTTTGACTCTTTTGTATAATTACCTTCCCACAAACGTCGGATGGAATAACTTCCCCGAAGTCATCGTCGTCTATTTTTTCCTCGTCGGTGATGTTACCAGTTTCCTCTGGAGGCATCTGGATTATATCCACATCGAAAGATTCATCGTCGGACGAAAAATCTTCATCTCGGAGAGATGTGACATAGTCAACTGCTTCTCCGAGGGTTAAGAATTCCTTCGACATCACGATTATATGAAAAATGTTCACTGTAGCAAATAAACAAACCAATCACCTCACTAAAACTAGAGCCACTGAGCCCGTCCTGTGCGTAGAAACAAAAGTGGTGAGGGAGAAAAAATGATCGTGTCTGAACTCGCTGCTAAGACAGGCGCTCGCACGCCCGCACCATATATCGGACTTTTTATCGTCGTCAAAAATAAGTTAAGGGTTGAAACAAATACTTGTAAGGGTTGGGTCGACAATTTATTGCAATGCTCCGATTAATGCAATGCTGGGTTTAGCACTTAGCGGAGGATGAAATATCAAGTTTCGGTCGACAATGGTTTCAATATGTTAGAATAATAATAAAGTGGCGTTTAAGGTTAGATAATGAAATTAGCTTCTGATGCTGCTTCTAGTTTCGAAAATGTTATTGTTTCTATGCCTACGAAACTTTTATTTCAAACCCGGGGAGCGGTTTAATACTCTATAGAGAAGAATCTGAATAGGGAAAAAGTGAGGCCGATTCCGAGCGACGGTGGCGATCCAAGTGAATAGCGACCGAACCTTCGGTGGACCATGCGACGTACGGGGGGAACTTCTGAACCCCTTCCTCACCACCATTCCCCTTTGCCATCTCCCTTAATTTCCACTTTCGTATTCAGATGTTTCAAGTTCATCCAATGATGAACTTGGATTGGATGTTGAATCATCCAATTTATTTTTTATGGAAAACGCCTAAAAAATGATGAAATGCACTAATAAAATGTATGAGATGAACATTTTCCAGTCCAGCCTTGAACATTCACATAAATAGATAAATGAAAAACCAAAGTTTTGCTTGAATACCCATTTATTTCTTTAAAACTTGACTTCTCAGAGACAAAAATAAATGTACGCGTTATTAAAACCACAAACTTGCAGTCTAGATGTCGTCTAAGTTTTAGAAAATAAAATCAGCGAACCTGCCATCCTTTGGAATTCGAAAAAAACCGATCACGCCACCAGCTTCATACATCGACGAACATCCAGGAACGGCACATTTTTCGGGCCCATTTTGCCGAACAACAATATATTCGAAAAAAATAATTAAACAAAATATTTATAATCGAATTCGCTCAACTTCGCACACGTCTGGAAAGTGGCAGCGTCAGCTTGGAGTAAATGGAGTGGATATGCAAAGTTTCACAAATTTATTCGCCCAACTGACATTTATTGGGAGGAGGGCCGCGGGGTATCTTTAAAATGTAATTTTAAAAACATTTAGCGCTTCCCGTGAATGGCGACCAAACTAAACTTCGTTCCTCGGTTTTCTTACGTATAAGTTTCACTCCCGTGTTCAAACCGTTTCATACTACAACGGGTGCTTACAGTTTTTCTTCTTGTGCGAGTTGGAATAATTAAAAACTTAGGGCGTATAAACTGTCTCGTTGCGAGGTTAAATAATTTAAGCGAAGGGAAAATCATTGACTATATAGATTCATGCTATTAGACTAGGATGGACCAGAGAAACGACCGCGATCTGGAGAAGAGGGTTCCAAAAAGGGCCAGAGTTAAAAATTATTCCTTTCAAGAAGAAGATTTATTGGTTCAACTGGTCGTTGAAAATAAAAAAATTATTGAAAACAAGAAGACTGATGCAGTCATGTGGAGGGAAAAGGAGAAATGCTGGATTGGCATTGCGGACAGATTCAAACAAGAAGGATACCAGAGGTATCAATACAAAATTTATTTTTGTAGGCCCTTCTTATCTTAATAGGCACAAATTTACGTTGCAAGAAATCACACTCAGCTACGGAACAAGTACGAAAATTTGAAGAAAATTGTAAGGTCAAAAAAAGCAAAACTACGGCAAGAAGCCATTAGTACTGGAGGTGGTTCGAACAATGCCCAGCCGCTGTCTGAAATAGAGTCGAAGATCCTACAAATGATTCTTCTGAGCGCCGAGGGGCTTGACAATACGACCGACTCAGATGCAGTGCCAGAAAGTAATAAATGGATTGAACGGGCATTGCCCATTTGTATATTTCACACACTTTCCCGTTTGATTTTAACCGCCTTTGCAGATTATGAAACTCTGACCTCTGGAGCTCACTCGAATGAGAACTCAGGGCTCTTGAATGACAAGGTCGTGAGGAGCGAGAATGGAGGTCGAAGTTTGAGTCATATTTCTACAAACTTGGGGAACGATCTGCCAAGTGAAGGATACGATTGGAGTAGTTGGCATCCCGTGTCATTAAAGAAACCCCTTCATCCCGCGCTAAAACAATCGACAATCACCGAAGGTTGCGATAATTCTTTGTGCCAGACGAAACATGTTTGTGAAAATAATTTAAGGCCTCGTGTGACTTGTCTAGACACAGAAGTTGTTGATGAGTCGGCTATGGCACCACGTGACCCTCTGGAGGAAGGAGTTCCCGAGATAGCTGGATCTGCTTCGGCGAACACATCAGGCCGGAATTATATAAAGCATCGTAGGATTTTCTATCATCTTACTGTAACCCACCGATCTTTCAATGGGCATTTACAGATTGTAGAAAGCTCAAATCCCATCACTGCAGGCTCAGAATGTTACGAACTGGAGCCTTCTTACGAACCCGCGTGAAAATGCCGCGAGATGCGGTTTTGTGCCTTTGGATTCTGCTTGCGGCGTTTCTTCCCGATCATTCGTAATAAGGCCCTTTTTCGGAACTGTACTGCGAACAAGCCTCATTATTCCTGAAAATCTTTGAGCAATGAGCTCGGAAATTTAACAGGAATCTTAAGTCATGCTCGTTAGAAAGTAGAAAAACTAATACGAAATAATTAAGCGAGCGCTGTGCCTTAATGTTTCACTTTCCTCAGCGTCAAGAAGAGGAAAAAATACGTCAGATGGTCATGCGGGATTCGAGGAAATGGTCTCTCATAAAACGGTTTCGGCTAAAATCGAAATAGACCTTAAAGAAGGCGAATGATTTTTGCAGCAACAAGCAAGAAGCATGGCACAAGAGTTGCATGAGGTAAAATTGAAAATTTTCAACGCTGAGCTGGAACATCAAATTGGGCAGGAATTACGGGCCAGAGAAAAGCATGAACTCGAAAAAGAGCTGTTGAAAGCTCAAATTATTAATGCCAAATTACAAAGAAAATGATAAATTTTTGTAATTTATTTTAATGTAAAAGAGGTTGGAAATAAGTACTGACCAATATTTGCCGGGTACGGTCATTTTTTCTATTATCCAGAGTAGAAACTGGCACTTCATGGTCATCATGTTCGATGTAGGTTATATCGTACTCCGGGAGAGGGCTTCTCATATCAATAGCAAGATTGTGGAGGACAGAAGTAGCAACTATAACCCGTAAACTTCTAGCCAAATTCGTTCTCAACCCAATTGATAATATAGGAAAACGCTTTTTCCATACACCATACTGCCTTTCGACGACATTCCTCGTTCGAATTTGCGATTCATTGTAAAGGTTTTCTGCGGCATTTTGAGGACTGGAGAAAGGTGTTACAAGATAATTCCTGTTCTCGTAGCCCGCATCAGCTACAATCAAGCTGTTGCCAAATTCCCCTGATTCAAGTCTATTCATAATCTTTGAATTATTAAAAACGGTTTGGTCATGGCTGGACCCTGGCCATCTGGCTACGATGTCCAAGATCTTTAAATTGGATGCCGAAATAGTTTGGACGATTATAGAAAAGAAGTTTTTTCTGTTTCTAAAAACTTCTGCATTGTCACCCCCTGAAATAGATGATGGAAAAATCCAACTATAGTCAAAAGGAAACTGCAACTGCCTACATCATATACAAATTACCAATACCACTAAGCTTCACATGCGTACAGTCCATCGCTCCAATATTCCTAGGAAACGATGCGATTTTATAGAATATTTTCTTCGCTGTGGCAATCTCATCTTGGGATCGAGGCATGTAAATAACCGCATCTCTTAGGCCTGCAATAGCATCTGTGACCAACCCGATAAAATCAACGGCCGAGGTTTTGCTGATCCCTATAAAATCCGCCATGGACAATGTATCGGACCCAGTAGCGTAGAACCGTAATGATAACAGAAGACGATTCATGCTGGATACGGCATGGTTTCTGAAATAAATTAAGAAATAAACGTCAAGTATAGAACACTCGCTGATGGATATATTCTATAAATGTACATAAGCAATAAAAATAAGTCCTAACCTATTCGACGGGGATTTTATTTTATCCTCAATTCGGTCATGGACGGACTTAACAGAGTTCTTGTCGCCGACTGCGTAACCCAATCGTCCAAAATATCGAAATAATTCGTCCGGTCACGGAAGATGCGGGGCCGAGGTAGAGGCCGACCGTACCCTACTAGCCGGCTTAACTCTTCCAATTCTTCCATCTCTGCTAAATCACGGTCCAGCATTTCAAGTTCAATTGAAATAAACAGAATGATATCGAATAATCTTGCCCTCGAGCCAAGGTAATAATTAACTGAAGATCACAATTTCTCAATTTTATGTATAAATATTGTACTAAACGTAACCCAGAGCAGCGTTCAACTAATCGGAACTTTATCCTGCGTTTTTCTTCCGATTAAGATTAAACGCATATTGTCGACCGGGTTTTTTCATTTATCTCCTGTTTAACTCTAAGCTCCGCTTAGATATTTCTTAAACCCATGTGGTCGACCCGGGCCTAAGGCAGAAAAACAATACTAACATGTTTTATCTATTCTAAATTTAAATTTTATTTCGTGTTCCCAAATGGGATCATTGGCATCTAAAGGGTTAAACGAATTATTACAAAGTAAAGTTGGTTTTTGCTGATTATTCAGTTTAATAACCTGTCTTAAATTTTCAAAATGAAATGCACTATAACTGACAAAGGACAAAACTCCCAAAAAATTTACCCCCCACCCCCCTGAAAGTCAACTTTTAAGATATTGGGGAAAAACTTGGTATGTACATTGAATAAATCAACCTAAAATGTATTCTAAAGAACACCTACGTATTTTAATCATTTCCAATCATGTCCAACAGCTGCTCTTTTGTTTTTCGTTTTCTTGTGATGCTTTTTTTCCAGAGTGAATATTTCTCACACACTAAGTATCTGTACCAATTCCAGGAAGTGCAAAATCTACACGATGGAGACGAAATTAATCGCATTATTTTTTATCACTGGGTGTTCGAGAATCAGTATTCCGTTCCTCTTACTCTTTTTTTCGGACGATGCCACGTTTACATGAGACGGTATGAACAACAGTCGAACTGGCGCCAGTGGGAGGAAGAAAACCTCAACAACGCGATCGAAAGCAATTCAACGCCGATTTTTATGAATGAGTGGTGTGGTATGATAGGGAGGGATCTTATTGGACCTCACTAAACCGATTAATTAGCAAAAGCCAACAAATTTACTCTGTTATCAAACGCGTTTAAGGAAGGTTCACCTATGCCTAATTGATGACTTACTTCGTGTTTTTTCACACGTTAGCAACAATATCTCATGGAAAAATGGACCGTTTTAAATTTTTCAAAAATCATTCGAAAGCTCTCAACACGGACATGTTTGACTGAAATTGGCGAAAATTTTTCACTATGATCACTTGGTCAGAAACTGGCGCTGAAGTACACAGGAAATTTGGAAAACGCCTGTTTCTTCATTTTTAAAGAATTACTGAAATTTTTGGAGGCAACTAAAATTATGATGATCGACATTTTCTGAAATAAAATTGTGTGATCTTTTCAAAAACGTCGGCAGTTTAAGGGTACAAAAAAGGTTTAGTCGGTGTAAAGTCTTTTTGGAGGAAAAACAGCGAATGGCTAAAAATACACAAATGTGCCTGTAACTTCAAGAGAAATCATTTGCGACCCAACGTTAATAGGGTGATTTTGGTCACAATTGCTTAGTACTACAACATATTAGAATATACGGCATTCGTCCTGAAACATCCTGTATAACGCATTATTTTACGAATAACACATAATCCCCAGATATCGACTCAAGCAACTCGTACTCACACTCATTTACAGATGAATCAATGGAAAGGCAATTTTTTCATCAGCACAATGTGATGGTAAAACCATATACTTTCCAGTTATGTCATGTAATGTTAGTTGTACATTTTCCCTAGTCCACGAAGAGAACGTAAAAATTCCTTTATCAGTTGATTTAATGGGAGTAATATCGCATACATGCGCAATTAAATTGACTTCATTTTTCGCATTGTTAAGAATTTTTTTTAAGAAACCAATGCGGCACCCATTGCCTATTTTAAAAAATCCATTTTTTGAATTAGGCTTTAAAAATGAATGTAGGAAATTTCAAACATTTAAAACTTGAAGACGATTCGTCATATACGGAGGCAACTCCAGTTGGTGGCAAAGGTTCAGGTTTTCGAACCACAGCTTCGTTTTCTGCCAATCGTTTAATAATAAGGAGATCTGACGAAACGTTTGACAGCACCCAGATAGTTTTCGAAAGGGAAAGTAGAAAAATTGTTTATACATCCGTTTCTTCTAACATCTTCGCACAAATGCAGGAGACTGTGAACGTTGTAGGATACAAAACAAGGACCAAAAATGGACACATTCGAACAATACTTAACAAAGCCGTCAATCAAATTTTCGGCAAAATCTACATAACACTGACCTTCGAAAAAGCTTCAGACGATAACACACGTAGGGCAACATGAAGATAAAAAAATATAGTGTAAACTTCATCAGGTAAAACATTTTTAAAAACGACGGGACCGGTGTAAAGAACGAAAAGCCGAAATTCAGTGGCCTTCCACCTCCCTATATGAGAAAATTCCCTGAGAACTCTCGAAAATTCAGCAGGAATATGGGAGACCAATAGTAACTGATTGCTGTTAAGGCTACGTAGCTGAGAAGCAGAAAGTCTGACGTTGCTTCGTAGTTTACTTTTCATCAGAAACATTAACAATTTTTTGACCACTCCTTCGAAAATTAGGTGCATGGAGTCAAGGGGGAATTGCGTGACGAATTGAACATCAAGAGCATTCAAAGGAGAAACGCCCTTATGATGCCCATTACTGTCCACCCCAGCAGCGAACAGGGTAGCGTTTTCACGAAATGTGTCGTCAGTGGTTTCTAAATACGGGCTTTAATCTAAACAATTGCAACGCCATCAAATTATATAGTAGATAGCGCCATCAGCGAGCCTTAGAAAATTCGACATTTCGAGGCTTACCTACTAGTAGCCAGGGCTTTATTCGAAATTGGATAGCGGTGGTGATTTTATAGTTTATTATTATTATTATTATTATTATTATTATTATTATTATTATTATTATTATATTTTATTTGCCAGCTCTCAAAAGAAAACTTGTGCGAGAGCTGGAGAGCTGGAGTTGAGTACAGCATCCAAACTAACTAAAACATCAATAAATCATTAATTACATACGAACTTACAAATTCAAATTTTTGCTAACAAGGACCATTATTGCAACAAAAAAACTTCAATAAATAAATAACAACAATAAACATGAATCATTGAACAATAAACAATAACGATACACCATAAGCACAACAAAATAGTAACAGGGCAAAAAAAAATTCAAAAAGCTTTTAGGTAACTGGAACAATAATAGTCTTATCTTTTATAATTCTATACAAATAACTTTTCAAACGACTAGAAGTAAAATCACAATAATTGAATTTATTAAGTAAAGCCAATTTGAGAGCAAATATACTAGCATGCCTCGAATAAAAACTAGTGTTGTGCCTAGTTAAGTGCGAATGAGTATGATAATACTCACCGAAAGAAGAGCGCCTGAGAAAAATGGAACATGCAGAAATTATGTATAAATAATTCACGGGCATCACATCAAAATCGCGAAATAATTGATCCGAAGGAAATCTAATCGATTTCATTAGGCATATCTTGACAACAGCTTTCTGGACAACTAAAACTTTATTAATCAAATACTTGAATGTGTTTCCCCACGTATTTATCCCATAGTTAAGAATGGATTGAATTAGAGCAAAATAAACTACTTTCAAGGTCTTAGGACATAATCTAGCTCTGAGCAATTTAAATTTAAAAAACAATGTTCTAACTCTACACACTAGATTATTAACAATCATGTTTATCAAACCTAAGCCTATTATCAAATACAACTCCTAAATACTTGCAATGGTCGGACAAATTAACAGTATCACAGTCACAAGTGTTGTCACCACATGAAGCAGAATGACATTTTAGACTTGTAGGGAGCAATTACTACTCAAAGAGAAGTTCACTAGGTGGGATTTATCACAGTTTAGCAATAGACAATTATCATTAAGCCATTTTTTAATTATTTTCATATTAATTACAATAGATTCAATTACATTATCTAGATTTTTACCAGAGAAAATGAGCACCGTATCATCTGCAAAACAGAAAGTACTGGCAGAAGTTAAGCTTAAATCAAAAATACCATTATAATACAAAACAAATAACAAAGGTCCCAGCACCGATCCCTGAGGGACGCCAAAATTTAGAGTAATGGGATCACTAAAAGTTGCACCTATTTTCACAAACTGAAGGCGACCAGTCATATATGATTTAATTAAACTCAAAGCATTACCTCTTATACCATAATTATACAATTTATCGAACAATAAATCATGACTTATTGAATCAAAGGCTTTATGTAAGTCTAAAAACAGACCCACAACACTATTTCCCCTATCAAGATTCTCGTATATACGTTTAGTAACTTCATACAAAGCATGATCGGTTGATAAATTCGGTTGAAACCCAAATTGTTTCTTAGAAATAACATTGTATTTTTCCAGAAATGGCTGAAAGCGTGATTTAATGCATTTCTCCAACATCTTTGAAAAAGTTAAGCACAATGTTATAGGCCTATAGTTAGTTACATTGTTTCTATCACCCGACTTAAACAAAGGCACAACCATGGATTTTTTAAAATACGAAGGAAACGTACCTGTTTCCAAAGCTAAATTAAAGATTTGCTTCAGGGGAACAATAATGAAATTAGAGATCCTCCTCAAAACTTCATTGGTCAATCCATCAGAGCTATACGAATTGTGCTTTTTCATTTTATGGAGTAATTCTCTCACCTCATCATCTCCTACAGGCCGAAGGAATACACTATGAGCCACCCTATTATTGGTGTCTAAAGTAGTCCTAAAAACATCTTTTTTGCCGAATTTATATTTAAATTCGAAGTATTATTCAATTTAGGCGTGGCATTAGTCGCAGTATTTATTACGCTCCATATTTTTTTTTTATCTTGACCAGCTTCTTCGATTAACCCTCTAAAATACATTGTTTTCGCAAATTTAACTACCTCATTTAATTTATTTCTATAAACTGTAAACAATTCCCAAGTAGCAGAATCCCTTTCATGACGCTTAGCTTCCTTATATAATTTATCCCTATTTCTAATGGACGTAATGATTCCTCTGGTAATCCAACCCTTCAACTTCTTAAACTTAGCTTTAACTTTGTGATTTACTGTAATTGAACATTTGTTCATGGAGGCCCTTAAAATATTAATAAATTCACTAACCGATTCATCAACAATAGTCCTAGATAATACCTGATACCAATTTTCCTTTGCAAGAAGTTCCGTCAACAAATCATAATTAACACGAACAAACTGTAAATTCTTTGAACTACTACCACTACTTTTTGAAAGTGAAGAATTAAATACAGACAACGCTATTGGAAAGTGATCCGTTATATCAGTATCAAAAACGAATCCCTCACATACAATATCGACTGGATTTTTGACAAAATAGTGGTCAATGCACGACTTGCTTCCATACCTAACTCTAGTGTAGCAATTAATCACAGGGAAAAATCCATACTCATGAAGTACATTGGAATAATCACCAGAACATTCTGAAAAAGATAAAATGTCAATGTTTGAGTCCCCACAAATAATGTGGTACTTATGTTTAGCAGAACTTTTCAAATAAGCATCAAGACTCTCAATGAACAATTTGGAGTCTCTATCGAAAGACCTATACAAGGCAGTTACCACACATAAAGTGTCATTAACTAGGAGAGAAACCTCTACAGAGTTACAATTAGAAATTGGATTAATCTCAATACCCGTTACCTCTAAAGAATTTTTAACAAATATTGTAACACCTTCTGCCCTATTAATAGAATTTGTAGAATTAAAAACTCTATAACCGTCCAAACAATATTCAACATTTATGGAATTCCACGTTTCTGTGAGGGCAATGATTTGAAAGTCCACTGAATGCGCAAGGATATAAGCTTTAAACGAGTCAAAATTTTTATTCTTGCTACGGATATTGAAACAAATTATGTTAATCCCATTTAAGCTGCCTATATAGCTTTCCATATCGCTTAACGTAACATTCGATTTGCAAGGATAAGTTTTATATGTATAAGTCAATTAAATTATTTAATTCGGACATAGAAAAATATGAGAAAGTTTGACTAAGTGAGCTCTACTATTTGTAAGATGAATTAACAACATATTGAAGACGGCGACAAAAACTAGTGCCTACACAAGTGATAGACTATTTTCCCCGAAAAATGTGCTCTACCTTAGATTCAACGTCCATGTTTTTTAGCTGTGCTGACGAGCGAATTATGGTAAATTTGGCTCCTTCCTTTTTTTCAAAAAAATTATTCCATTATTGGTCCAGACATAACGAAACCCATAGGTTTTAGCGAACATAACGTGTTTGCCAAAATAAATGCCCCACCTCCCGACTAAGTCTATCATTAATAAACAATTTAATCTCAGAATCCAGTTCCGGAATTATAGATTTAACAAATAGATTTTTATTTCTCTTAGCAATCATAAGATTTTCCTTAATCTCCGCAGAATTGAAACGAACAACCAGATTACAATTGAAACCTTGTTGCTTAGGAAGCTTGTAAACAAAACAATACTTTATACATTCCCGAGTAATTTTCACCCCTAGCTCTTCACCGATTTTCAAAACAATGTCCTCCAATTTCATGTTCAGCGGACCAGTTATTCCGAAATGACAACATCAGAGCCAAGAGATTGCTGCTCAAGCGAAGAAACTTTCGTTTTGAGTTCATCCATTTCCTTTAATAATTCAGCGTTCGCCTGTTTTAATTCATTGTTTTCTTTGGATATCGCCTTGATTTCTTTTGTGAGTTTACTTATTTCAATGGTGTAATCATCCAACTTGTTCGAAAAATACTTTATCGATCATTCAAGCTCCACAAGCCTCGAATCAGAGGAGCCAACTTTTTTCAAAATTTTTTGAACATTTTTCCCGAGGCTTTTCATATTATCATTCCTACCGGTGTCATCTTCAGAAGAGTCCGAGCGTTCTTCCTCTCCCCCTTCCTCGTCCGATTCTAGGGCCGGTTTTGTCGCATTTTTGTTCCTTTGCGAGCGCGTATTAATCCTTTTATCACAATTCATGCAAATCCAATCCTTCTTAGGATTGACCTTTTTGTAGTTTGAATAAGTTTGAAACAATGTGCACTTTGGATGAAACACATTCCGGCAGTCATAACAACTGACACTTTTTTTTTGGTGAAACCACTTCATCACACTCCTTACAGCTCATAACGGTAAAACTTGACAAAGAGATTTAAACAGGTCCGTACTACTCGAATGCTGAATTGCAACTCCAACATTGCAGGCGAAGAACAACTTTTTACAGTTGCCAGCTGTTTTCAAGCAGCCCAAAGGTGTGTTTTGTCAACAGCTAGCTCTGATGTGAGCCCCTGTACCACGGAAAATTTCTGGCGATCTCAGAAGTGTCATCTCACAGACCATAAAAAACGTCCTGCGCAGGAACCAGACACGATCAAATGACCCGGATTTTTCATACGGCGGGCTCCCGGACTATGTGTCAAAATAAAGGCATAGCGTTAATGTAATAGCTGCCATTCGCCGTGAACTCCTCTGCCATTTAAATGTTTAAATGTATATGCCATAAATGTAAATATAATAAATACACCATAACACCATGAACAGAGTCGGTTGGGTTGCCTTTACGATATGGGAAGGGGGACTCTTGTAGTTAAATTTGCAAATAAAATCTTTATCTCGGCCTAAATTTCATTCATAATTGATTGATATCGTTCTAACTTATGAGGTTTGAGTCGATTGTTCCATAAATGAAATGCACTTTTCCCGACGGGCTGCTCTGGGAACAAAACTTCTTTTAAATTAAAAAATTCACTTTACCCCTCAGGCTGCTGTCGGAACAAAACTTTTCAGATTAAATAAATTGTCAGATAAGTTACATTACGTTAAATGGTATGTCACAATTTCACCATTGTGGAGTGCCTGGGTTCGAATACGAAACAATTTTTTTTGCATTTTTTTTTTTTTTTTTCTCCCTTTTTGGCCCAACTTAGGATTTTTTACTGATTCTTATTAGTCTGTAGGCAAATCAAATGAAGGAAACTGCTCAAAATACAATTTCAATGGAATTTTTTGGTAATAGTAAGGTATAGCGTTAATTTAATAGTTCCCCTCCGCCGAGAACTCCCCTGCCATATCAACCGATTTGGTTCACTAGGGTCTCATTGTCTCGAGGAAAATAAACGGATTTACTCCAAAGTTATATACATAACTTTATGTACAACAGGAAAAGCGGAATCAATGGAAATTCCAAGATAATAATTAGGAAAGCGGGTACGCATCAGAACAGTTAGCGTTATCTCGCTGCTCGTAGTAATACATCGCTCAACTGCTCATGTGAAGGAGGTTTGAATTGATAGAAGGGCGGTGTGATTGTTGTTGAATCCCTAGTCGTTTTCAGGACAACAGAAAATATATTTGTTCGTTGAATTATTTAAATGAACAATGTAGGTAAAGGCGCGTTTACATGGTTTAATCTTGTCGCTCAATTTCATGGATTCAATGAAATTGAAACATGTAAACATTTGTACTTATCATAATCTTGCTCTATCAAATTGCCTGAGCCATTCAATGAAATTAATTCCATCACATTGAGCAACAAGATTAAACCGTGTAAACGGGTGTAATTCTTTTTGGTCAATTTTTATACATATATGGTTACCATGAATTTTTAGAGCCAATTCCGGACGGTAGACTGGTTTGGATATGGGTGGGGGGGTAGACAAATTTTCCCCAAAAAATCATTTTAAACATGTATTATTAAATATTACTCGTATTAATTTAAAATTCTCCCGAGGAGCTTGGCTTTGGTGCGGAGTGAGCATATTTTTCGGACGACAGTACTTTTTGGAGGAAGGGCTTGTCTATGGAATTTGTCTGGCATTGTCTGTGGAATTTGCCTTAACGTTTAATAGGTCCTTCACTGTGGGAACGGATAACCTCCCTTGTTCGGCACTCCAGATTGATCCCGTCATTGAGATCCTTTCCGCAGAAGCCGATGTCCCAGGCAAGCACAAGCCGAATTCCACGACTTTACAGATATTTTTGCAAGCGACATTAGACTTGGAAAAACATTCGAAAACCTCTAGCCATTTCTTTTCGGTTGAAATTCTTTGTTCCGTTGGAAGGGAATCCCATTTAGGTTTGAGGTTCTTCAGCATTTTAATGAGGAGCGACCTTTCATCAAAAAGCTCGTCAGTATTGATGGAACCAGGTACGACTGAGTTGCCTACTGAAGAACTTTCCTCTAGATGTTCCCAAGTGAATTCGTTATTTAAAGCCACCCAGGTGAATTTATCTGCTTTATCAAAGCAGCTACCCCAGGCGTTTAAATATTCCAAGCCTGTTTCGTAAAATTTGGTTATACGTTTGAAGAACTCGTCTTCGTTGACAGCACCTTCATTTATTAATTAATTTAGCAGCTGCTTCGCTGCGTGAGGTACGAAGGTGTGGGTCTTTCTGTCTTCTAATTTTACTTAATTAATTACGGAACAAAAATGAGGAAAATATTAGCGAACTTCCGAATAAACTTACGAAGCTTCCGAAGCACATATCGACAGTGCACCCGGAAAACCTCATAAGTCTCTTTTCATAAATTTTGCAGGAGACGCTAAAAACAGAATCTTTAATTAAAATACATAGTTTCGGCATTCATTTTGTGTCCTTCTTAACAGTCGTATTGAGCTGTGTATTATATAACTCATCTATAGAGCTGTTCAGCATCGTATTGCCTAAAACGCAAACTTCACAACTTACGAGGTTTACGCAGAGAAGGGTTGGACTTACGAGATATTCCAACTGACGATAAATAGCGTACTTAACATTTATCTGACATGGTCCCGCATCATAACAAAGACGCAGGGATCCTCAATGAACCGAATGACGTCAAAACATTAAAAACCCCGAAAAATGGACTTACGAGGTTTTCCTGGTGCACTGTCGATATGTGATCGGATTCTAATTTCAAAATTGCTGTTTGAAACATTTGAAACGTACCGTGAACAAAGAATAGGTATACTTCACTGGCAGGGTCTTCAAATATCCTTCTCAAGAGATGTGGGCAGGCGTCGATCGACAAAAAGTACGCTTTCAGAGCAGAATACTGCCGTAGAATCCGTTCTAAGGCAGGCTGCAAGCTGAGAAATCTCGTGTTGCCGTGAGACAGGATTTTTTGATATTCTATGCCAGCGAAATCACAAAACTCTTTCAACTGTGTGACTCGAACGGTGTATTGATAGAAATATTTGTAAATTTTAACGACAACAACTTCTATATCAACGGGAAGAACATCACATGCAGTCTGAACAGTATTATGAAGAATCTGAGCCGAGCATCCAATCCCTAGAAGAGACCTCTCCAATAAACTTTGCAATTTACAATAAACGTTTTTTTCTCCACTTCTGTTCACTCCCCCAAAATTTGTGTTTGTATTATCTGCGCACAAACAGATCACTTTGTCCTTAATCTCGTATTTTTCGATCCATTTCAAAATGTATTCATGCAGAATGTCTGAAGTCTCTCCGGGAACCTCGTCGAAATGAAGTAGTTTTACATTAATGCCATCATTTGAAGTAAAATAGCGGACGACAATAGGAGTTAATTTTACCTCTTTTCTGTTGGAGCAATCAACAGTAAGTGTTACGAAGTGAACTGATTTTAAATCTTTCAAAACATTACTGAATACGTATGGAGAAATAACATTCACAATTATGGCTTCAGTTTTGGTTCGTGCAGAGCAAAACTTGGGCTCAAACATTTTTTAAATTAGCTTTGAGTTGCAGTCAGACGTTTTAAAACTCAAACCTTGTAGGGCAGTATGATACGCGAACGTGGCTTCTTTAGCGGCACATTGCAGATCATTATCCAAAGTTTAAAATTCAGAGCTCCGTTACGTGTTACCTGATTTCATTATCAAAAAACTAAAAAGGGGGAAACTGTAGCAAATTTCGACGACTAGGTATCGACTCTTGAACATTTTCTGTCAGCACCAGCTGATAACTTGCCTTCGTCCACTACCAAAAGTAACCGGCTAACATTCGCCATTTCGATAGCCGATGTGTGTAGCCTATAAAACTGGCGGTGTATTCTTATTAGAATGCATGATATTTCATGTCCGAGATGCCTGGCCAACCAATCTGTCTCATTTTCTTGGAGCTCAAGAACTTGCGATCCGGTGGCCACATATTTTCTTAATCTGGTGGCTGTTATTAATTCCGGTTTTTTAAGATCGACGGCGGACGACACGTTTCTCACTGCTACGTGGCCTCTGACGTAACTTAGAGTGCCGGAGATGGCGAAAAAATATTCATTCATTGGCGAAATGACGACGTCACATCGCGTGCGCGCCAATAGTAACATGCACGACATAACTTCTTGTGTTTCAAGAACTGGCACAACATGGGACCGCTTTCCAATGATTTCAACAAGATGCATCGACTTGGCAACGCGAAGTTCAAGCGATGATTCTAGTTCGGTGTTAACGTTGGCGGTTTCCCAATCTCTTCTTTCCCCAAATTGCGTCATTAACATTCTGGATGCTTCATCCGAACGTTTTTTATTAAACAGAATCATTTTTGCCAGAGTGACTTTGCATGAAGCCCTCCATGCATCCACCGAGACATGACTCTCCAGCTGCTCCTTTCTGGCGTTCATCTGTTAAATTAAGTATGTAGACATTAATTGCCATTAAATCTTCCGTCAGAGGAAGAAACTCTGTCTTATTCATTTTTGTTTTGTTTTAAGTGAAATCAAAGCATTCGATGAAACTAAATGTTTGAATTGGCTTTCAAATAAATAAATGAAGCGTTTCGTCTCTTTTATTTTTGTTCATCGCAATTCCTGAGGGCTTCACATCGCACAAACGATGCACAGTTGCATAGATTGTACCCCAGATGAAGGGCCAGTGACGGTTTGGCAAAACCACAGTGATTTGGAATGTACAAAAACTGCGTTTTCTACTTGAGAAGTGACAATTTCTCACGACGTTATCGCGAGAAACGTCAGTGGTAACATAAAAAGTGAATACACCATAACGAAGCTTAGAAGATGGAGGCTGTAGCGCGTGCGGTACGTGCGAGGGAATTCGCCTACAAATGTACTCTGAGCCGAGGGGTTGCCTGATTAGGGCTCGCCAACGAACAGCAGAATCTGGCAGAGTGGTTGCCGGTTTAGGACTCTTACTCGGACGCAGTATATCTAGGTGAATTACAAACGAAGGGCCGAGAGGTTGCCGGATTAGGACTCGCTAACGAACACATTGTTTGTAAAAAGAAATTCAGACCGAGGGTTTGTTGGGTGAGAACTCGCAAACGGATGATTTCTTTTTAGTGGACAATAAAAATAAACACGCTGAGAGCTTAAAAGGAACTCTTGGTTTTGAGGGACTGACGGACTTCTTATATACTCGTCAGACCCCTCCACTCTCGTTCCAAGTCTTTTATTTTTAAATATGATAAGTTGTAGAGTGAAGGTAACAAGAAGTGGTAACTAGTGAAGGCGGCGTATGCTTACAAAAAAGTGAAGGCACGAATGAGGCGTTATTGTGATGCATCCCCAGCTTGTGAAGGAAGCCGCTTAGGTATAGTAATGTTTTGGAAAATGTACAAATTATGGAGTTTTCGTCAATCCATGATAAAAGCTCAGATTATTAGGAGTTGATGATGATTTCAGATGGCGCGTTGGAAAGTACTCGGCGCGTTTTTCAATCCAAATGTCATTTTTCTGTATTCGTAATGCTGTCCTAGAGTGCTGAAGGCGGTTTTCTCCCGGTCTTCCTCACGAACCGCAATCTGATGATAGCCCGAAGCCATATCCAGTGTGGAAAAAACTTTACTACCTCCTAATTTTTCCAATGTTTTATTAATTAGTGGTAAAGAGTAAACGTCAGACTTAGTTACCGAGTTCAAAAGGCGAAAATCCGTGCAAATCGAAATGAATCCGCTCCGGATGGGTCACGCTTACGGGCCATGACTACAGGGGCCGACCAAGGGCTCAACGTAGGCCCAATTACTCCCTTAGCACTCAAATCTCTTAAGTGTTCCTCAACCACTGGGCGAAGTGAAAAATGGACTGGGTACGGTCGACTCGCGATGGGGTCTGTACCGGGTTTTACGTCAATTTTGTGCTCCATATTTAACGAGCAACCGACCGCATCAGGGGAATTCCACAGTTCGCGAAATTTTTCGCATAACTGCGTCATCCGCTGACCGTGCGGCTCAGGTAAATGTCCTAATTTCTTTTGTAGAAGGTCATCAACCCCGGTCTCCATCGACGGTGGGTCTTCCGTGTCGCTATCAGCGTCCCATATATCAAACGTCCTGTCTGGTATCTTTTAAGATTCTGGGCCCGTCAGGGGGTTTCAATTCCGCCATTTTCTGAATCTTTTTCCTGCACAAGGGACCCCTTTTCCTCCGCAATGAGGAAAATGCAAGCCCCCGCCTCTTCCGGCGAAAGGGAGAGGTACTAACTTTGGCCCCGTAAAATCGATGGCCACCGGTAGCTTTACGTCTCATCACGTAAAAGCTCGATTTTATTCCCTTATTCGCTTGTAGACACGTACGTCTAATTGAAGCACGGCGATTAGGGGTTTGTAGTATGGAAACTGCTGCTCTGGTATCGACAATAAATGGTCGGGTTTCCCCGTTAATTTCTAATTTCTTGTAGTTAATAAAGAGCGAGTTTGAGTAAAAATTTATTCGTGTGGACAGTCACACGGAAAGTGAGCCATTGATTGACAGTATAAGCACGGCTTCTCCGGTGCGGACAACCGGATGGTTTTAGTTCCGTTCGATGGTGAGGGACGTTCCCGTTGTGAATTTAAAGGACATTCGCGGAGAATATGACCTGTCTGTCGACATTGCGAAAGCATTCACGTGTTTCCCTACTATTCATCCACGGTCGAGGCGGTGCCTCATTCTCGGTTTTAGCATTAAAAAGTTGAAAATTCGCGTCATCCAATTCTTTAGGATTTCCAGTCAATTGTTCCGCTCGGATTATAGCGTCATTTAAATCGGTAGGACGAAAGGTAGATAGAAAAGTGGACACTTCACCTCGGAGTCCATGTACAAAAGCCTGAATGGCTCGCCGCTGAACAGCTCGTGTCTGTTCCGCCATGGTTTGTTCTGCTTCTAAAGCAGTCAGGGTGCTTTCCGCCAATGCGGAATTACGCTCTGCAAAATCGTGAGGGGACTCGTTCCGGTCTTGAGAGAGAGCAAAAAGTTTTCCCATCGCCTCTTCCGGCGAGACGGTTTTTTTGTGTATCGATTGACTAATTTTTCTTTGATTTGGTCATACTGGTTTACTCCTTCTAGATCGTCTATAGGGGAGGCGGGGGCAGAAGTCCACACTAGTCGGTTTTTTCCCCTTCCTGAAACGTGAGTTGCGAATTTCTGGGGGTTTCCTCTTCTATCTGGTAGATGGACATCTTACTCGCATCCTCAGTGAATCTGATGAATTTTCCATGGAAATTGAAAGCGATATAAAGATTTTTTGAAACCCTATGAAACCCCTATCAGGCATGCGGACTTCTGCCCCCTCAGGACTTTACACCAGGTTTAATAAACTGTTCTGGTGAAAACCCCTCAAAAACCTGTACAACCATTAAAAGCACAGTACCTCTCGTACAAATGGATATCCTGGTAAAGCACCCACACGTTTGGACTTCGAAAAAATGTTTAATTTTCATATAAAATGACTGTAAAATTATAGTAACATTGGCATTTAAAGATCACAATGGTATCATGAGAGGAAATCTTCCTCACAACACATTACTGTCCACAAGGGACAGGTATTTAAGTTTGACCTAAGGACTAGTTTAAAAAAGAGATCGACAATCACATCTGCTACTAACAAAACAAAATCATAGTAAAAGAATCACATTTTTTTAACAACTCAAGTTTAAAAAAAGAATGAAGCAGAGAAAAAAATAAAAATACCTCGAGTAAAATAATGAAATGTTTACGCACCTCAAGCAAAAAACCAAAAAGCAGAGTGGAGACGAGAAACAAATATTTCAAAAAATGGTAAGTTCGCTCAAATCATCTCCAAACGTGATCATATTCATAAATCTAGACGTGGTTGTGTGAATTGGGCTAGAAAGTCTCATGTAAATGTCACAATTTTCTATGAAGGCATCTTCACTAGTCCCCGAAAATCTGCTTGCTGTGTTAGTGACTCGTTTATAGAATAAACCCTGAATGCCTTCATTATAAACGTGTATTATCTTGGCAACGTAAAGCCGGAATGAATTCTTCGTTTTACCGTGGACTTTGACCACGACGAATTGTCCTTCTTGATAAGAGGGATCGGTTGCTGCCGTTTGCTGTTCGTCACTGCTATCAAGATGGTCTTCAAAAAAATCGGAGTCCATGTCCATATCTGAAGAGCTGTTATGGACTGAATAGTCAGACTCAGACAGTGAGGAGCTGCTTTCTTGATTTTTCTTCTGGTGTTTAGCTGGGAACAACTGCCTCTTGCCCTTCATCAGCTTGTCAACTAGAAGCTTCTTCCGTTCTTCCGCTTTTTGCTTTCTAGCTGCTGATTTTTTAGCTTTCCGAAGGGTCTCGCTCTCCCTTGCCTCAAATTATTTTTCTATTCGATCCTTGTGAGGAGTCGATGTTAAAATGACAGACTTCAGTCCTCTGTGGTACGATAGTACGTACCGGATTCGTTCGGAAATCCCAGGAGAGGAAGTGGTGGGGTAAAAAAAAAAGAAAAACGTTAATTTGAAAACCGAACGATTTTTATTTTTTCAACAGAAATTATTTTTTTTAATTTCAAACGACGAGATTCTAAGGATGGAAATATATGAGGTAGGACTCACCGATGGGTTAAGGGGTTGACGAGACGTAGGGCGGGTGGAGTCCGAGAGTGACGGGGCCCCGATGCCGAGGGGAAACGGGTCAAGAGAGCGACGTGTTCCGTTACACGTGATGGTACGAGTGTAGGTCCCTCTACTCAACGATGACGGATGGACAAAACGATGACAGTAAACTCACGAATGACGACGGTGTACGTCCACCTACACGTGATGGCACTAGTGTAGGTCCCTCTACTCGACGATGACGAAACGATGACAGTAAATTCACGAATGACGACGGTGTAGGTCCACCTATACGTGATGTCACGAGTGTAGGTCCTTCTACTCGACGATGACGGATAGACGAAACGATGACAGTAAACTCACGAATGACGACGGTGTAGGTCCCTCTACTCGACGACGTTGGACGGGCGACTTCTGACTCTAGTCTTTGGCTCACAGCGGCTCTTTTCTTGACCGGCACACTTTGGTGTAGACTTCCCGACACACACTGTTCACACTGGTACACTGTTCACTAGACTTTTTTGGTAGATCAATTTACTCACAGATTCTCTTTTCACTGGCCCACTTTCCGTGTAGACCCTTTTACTCTGTACACTGAATTACTTTGACTGACACGTAACGCTCGAGTGCTCGCTAGCTTTCCGACTCCGACTTGATTGTCCGCACTTTTTCTGTCGGGTCTATTATGTATTGTCATCCCCACTCTGAAAATGATGTCCTAGGCGCATGACTATGAGTATATGAGAGGAGAGACAAGAGTTTGTTGGGTTAGGGAGTTTCGCCGAGAGAGAGCGTATGCTTTAATTTTTCTCTATACGTATTTTAATATTCTTCGGTTTTCGTTTTGGGGTTCTTATACCTATTTGCGACAACAAAGATTTATAACCGTGGACTCCTGGTGATATGGCTACCTATAATTACCGCTTTGTTTAATAACTTAATAATCTAGTGAATATTACCTTCTACGAGATTGTATCTTGGAGCACGAGGGGCTGATATGAGCGACTAAGGCTAAACGAATTAATCAACGAACAACTAAAATGAATTGATGCTTAATTGCTAATCGATAATAGTCCGACGGCGGTTTACTTATCCTACTGAGTTTGATCAAGCCGGGTATTGTTTCTTAGTATAAAAAAAAAAAAATCAAAAGAAAGAAATGTATACTTGAAAAAAAAAACAAAGAAAAAGAAAAGACGGTTCGGTTCCTTATCACTTCACAATTTCCCCCCTCCAATAGAAAGCGGTGCAGCCGTCCTAATACACACGCTTTGCATCGTAGGTCCTCTTCTCCGGTGCGGGATTTTGTACAGTATTCGTCATGGTCGATGAATTTGGATTTTGCCTTCCTCCTTAAATGCTCGCACTTGATGCACATGGTTGTCGTTCGAGCTCGGCCGGTCCTCTGACATACGGGGCAGGGTATGTCGACTGAGGAGCGTCGGGACTGGTGTTTGGCAGGTCTTTTCGTTCCAGGTACGGGAAGGGGTGCTGACACACTGCGGACTACAGCCACTGTCGGGCTTACTGTCTCATTACGGCTTGTGGCTCGTTCAACCTCTTCGTCGGCTTCGTGATATTCTTCGTCTACGTCGGTGATTGGCGACACTAGTAGCTGCCCGACTGTAACTACCTCCGTAAGCACGCGTGCCGGTTCCCTCTCAGGATCTGGAGTTGCTTGGGTTGTCTGGACAGGGTCCTCTCGGTTTTCCGGCTCCTGCTCTTGACGATTCGCCTTCGCGATAATGGCCTCTCCGTTCGTCCGTACAATTTGTATCCATCCCGAGACCTCCCAGTAATATGGCTTGACGTGGGGTGTACAACGGCTTTCCCCTTTGAAAGATGAGACGAGGGATTCGGCACGGGTCATCACCCGTTCCAATTTTTCTACATTTTCCTTAGAGGGGTTATTCTCAAGAATGTCGACTATCGCGGTGCATGAAAAGTACCATCCGTATATTTGAACTGGAAACTGGAGGACTTCCATGAATGTTGAGTGCTGATTCGGTACTCTTCTCATGTGAAGCATTTTCTTCATTTTGTAGAGCATTGTCTTCTACATCATGGTTCTGCTCAGTTAACTCAGGACCTTTGTTGTGGGCCTCATGAGTCTCTTCGTTCATTGGGAAAACCACCAAGTGGCTTTGGTCTTCAAACTCTGGCTCAATACTTTCCCGATAATCTTGATCAGTCACGTCAGCAGGGAGGAAATCTGCGTCTGAAAAAATATTTCGATCAAACGGAAAAATGCCCGTAGCTCGAAAACCTTGAACGCCATTTTCTGCCGTTGCTGCTCTCTGGAACGCTATGTTAACAATTCCTGCAACATCATAAATAGACAAAACTTGTCCAGGATGGTTGACAGTCCATGCGTCTGCTGCTGCATCGTAGAAGCATTTAAATGGGCCAAAGAATGTCTTATCTAGAGGCTGCATTTTATGGCTGCAGTGGGGTGGCAAGCTCAGCATGTGGATATGTTTGGACTTGGCATATTTTATGGCCTCCAAACTAACGTGGGAGACGTGATTGTGGAGGATCAAAAGAACGGGATTATCCTTGGACGGATGAGCGTATTTACAAAAATGATTTAAATATTCAACAAAAACAGATGAAGTCATGTAACCACGGTCACTGACTCCCATATCGCATCCAGCCGGTCCGCCTTTTATCAGGAGAGGATTCTTTCTTTTCCTAGCAAAAATGAAAAATGGTGGGACATGGAACCCTGCTGCATTCATTGCACAAGCAAGAGAAACTGTTTGCCCCTGTTCTGCAACAACAGATTTAGTCACCTCCCTTTTTCCTGTTGGCGCAATGTGTTTTGGGAGTTTATGGGGCACAGTTTGAACATCTGTCTCATCAATATTGAAAATACGGTCAGGAGTGAAGTCGTACTTGCTCAAAATCGCTCACAGGTTGTCGTAAAATAATTTCACTTGTTGTCTGTTGAACCCCATGCCTCTGGCGACACTAGTTTTACAAGCGGTACGTAGAGACAATCTGTTCCTTATTTTGAGGAACTTACGAGTGAAATCTCTACCGGCAAGTTCATTTTTGTCCGAAAACTGATGTTTGATATGATTTTTCTTGGCATATAAGAACAGCATCGCCCTCAGACCTCTGAGTGTGAGGCCAAACATCCGTTCATCTAGAGCTCTTAAGTGATTAACAATGTCCCTCTCCTGCTCCGGGGAAAACGTTGGTTTCAGGAGCAACAAAGTTTCTCCAAGTGAGAGAGCACGCCCTAAACATGGCGGAATATTACATCTGAACCAGAAAAAACGAACTTACCTCATTTTCTACCAGCAGGGCGCACAGACGAGCACGAGGTTTCGTTGGTGACTGATAACAACTTGTAAGAGCATCCAACAGGTGCCAGTGTGGCTGAACACTTCGCGGTTTTTTCAAAATGGCTGCTGCGGACTTTTGCCCCATGCGGATTTCTGCCCCCACCTATTAGTTTTTTAACTTAATTTGTAATATTTGCAATTTTTGTCTGTCATTTAAATTACGTGACACCCCGTCAACTTGCTTGAAAAAAGCCTCAATTGGAAATTCTTGTGTTTTGTCAGGCGAAAAATTTTCGATTCCTTGGAGAAGTACAAATGGTACAGTCGCATGGTTAATAACATCATTACTTCGTCCCATTAAATTATGAATAAGCGTAGCTAATCTCTCGATTGGATCAGCGTCCGGCTGATCTTCACGAATGGGGAACTTGCATGAATCTCAGATTGGGTAGAAAAGCATACCGGTGATTTGACCCGTGAACTGATGGATAACAACGGAAGTTTCAACCCGATTGGTGCGTTTTAAGATTTTTAAAAAAGGTTCAAAGTTCTTCAGAAGAGGATGGATGGTGCGAGGGGAAATGACGTAAATACTTACTTGTGAAGCATTTGAGGGAACTCTAAAATTGTTTGTTTACAAATAACATGAAAAATGTCCCCCCATTAAACTCGTCTAACCCCTTCTTCCCCGCATCATCCATTTCAATAAGTAAGTTTTTACGTAATCGAACCCCCACTCAAAATTTTTAAAAATTCCCTAAAAAAACATCCTTGACTGATTTCAAAGTTTAATGTGGGCAATAGCCTTGTGGAAGAGCCCTCTTTAAGCAACACCAACTTTTGAAAAATGTGCAAGTTCCCCATTCTCCCGTTACTTGGACTAGGACTAGTCATAGTTGTATATTTAAACAAATTTGAACGAATTGCAAATTGAAACTTTACAATATATACAAATAGGGAACTCCCTCTCCCCGATAAACCCCGCGGCAACACGCCCGCACGAGAAGTCGAACCCCCGAGGCAAAGACCAGAAACCGAATACCGACACTTCGTGCAAAGAATGGAAAGTGCGCTCACCAGATTTGGGTTTTCCGAATTTAGAAGACTGTCGAACGAGAAACGAGTTCGTGGTCTCGGCGAGTACGCTGATTGATAACGATAGTGGCGCTGACGTGTCGGTATCCTATGGAAAGCGAAGGCAGGCTAACTCGTATCCTCTCGGGGAAGCTCCCGCTGAGGAAGGTGAGGAAGCTTCTCCGACTGTTTTGTCGTGAATTAGGAATTAATTGAATATTTTAAATAGAGAGAATAAAAGTAGACTGTAGTCCATATCGCATCACAGCACGATCGCGCCGAACCTCATTTATCCACGTGGCCGGAGACCCCGCCCCCAAAGGCAAGACCTCCCGACCGAGCACCCACCGCTGCGAACGAGGCTCCCTCCACATTTTATGCTTCCAATCCCCCCTCTTTTCCCGTTTCGTTCACTCTTGTTTTAGAGAGCTGGGTGGCTATCACGCTTCACTAACCTTCATTGCAACTAATCTATTAATACTAATATGAAAGATTTAGTCCTCTTCACGAATTATTTATTTTTTTGGCGGAACTAGTTTTCGACCTTCGAGGCCATTTTCAACGCCTTCTTTGACTCCAGTGTCACATCTACAATAATTTTGAAAATAGTTTAACAACAAATAAACTAGCCAAATTACAATGAAATAAAATAAAAGGAAAATTAAATAAATAAATAAATACACATCTTACCACTAGGTGGGGCGTTAGAGTTGAAGTCTAATAGTCCTAATAAATATTAATTTTCGGGTCTATTTTAGTAGTTATATCGCTCACGTTTGTGATCACAAAGCTGACTAGAATCGGTTACTTTATTTTAAAATAGACCTTATGCTGTATCTTTTAGAAACTTGATTTGGGGGTAGGTGCTCAAGGACTGAGTAGAGGGGGGAAACCCCTCCCTCACTTCTATCATTTAGGCAATGTGGATTACTCTCCAGTTCTTTACTTATTACTATTTTTTCCAGGCACTCCAAGCGTCTGCCGTAAGGTTCAGTTACTAACATTTGGGCTTGGTGATCTCCCATCTCTCCGCAGCCCGTTATATGATTGTAAAAGGCCGAGTCGGACCTAGTGAGGTGCTCCCTGAAGCGCGCCCGGAACTTGCGTCCGGTGCGGCCGCAGTACGTTGCTTCTCCACACCCACCACACAGAAGCCTGTAAACCCCGCTTTTTTCCTGAGGTTTAGTGGCATCCTTTCCTTTAATCAGAATGCTCTTGAGGCTGTTGTCGCTCTTAAACTTCATAACCTCGGTTTTTAAGGAGGCGCTCCAAGCCCAACGAAGCTGCTCCAAAATATGGTAGGCGAACCCCCATGGTCGCGGTGATGGTCGCCATCACCCATAAAATGTAATCTATTAATCGTCAACGCCACATTCGACGTTGGTTCCTCAACTGCTGGTGCCGTCTGTTGAGAAGTACAAGCCAGTGAAAGTGGTCGTGGCTCCGGCTGATCGGTAACGAAGCTCGGAGAAAAATCTTTAACAGTAAAAATATCGAGGTTGAATGGAAAAATTCCAGTGCAGGCGAATCCGGCTAGTTATATTTCGTGGTGTAAGAGCTAGTTGGTACGCTTTTGAAATTATGCAAGGGATGTCATAAATGCTCATTGTCTTCCCTCGATTATTCGCAGTCCATGAACAACAAGCTGTGTTGACATATTTTTTCAGTGGCCCAAAAACACTGCGATCGAGTGGTTGAAGTTTGTGCGAACAATGAGGAGGAAATGACAACATTGCTATACCGTTTTCTTTGGCGAAATTAAGTCCCTAGACGCTTAGATGAGACCCATGGTTGTGTAATAGGAGAAGGTTTGGGGAAGAAGGCGATGCTTTTGTGAATTTTAAAAAGTGTATCAAACATTTTATAAAATCCCCTTCTTGCATCCAACCGACGAGTTCGCTGAACCCAGCTGAGCCTGAGGGACCTCAGGGAGAAAATGCTCCTTCATTCGGACCCTCGGAAAAACAAAAAACGGCGGTATGCTTTGTCCGAACGCTGAAACGCATGAGACTAAAGTCACCAGCGTTGCCTCTTTCTGCTGAAGTCAAGCTGCCTACTTGTTTTATTCCTTTCCTCGAAATCACACTGTCAGGCCGATGAACAGTGAAAACACCTGTTTCATCCATGTTCCAGATTTTATAGGGCTCGAATTTATAACGACGCTTGACTTTTTGTAGTTTGGAAAAAAATTCAGGCACATTTGTCCGGTCGAAACTGGATGCTCGGGCAAAACTGGTTGCTTGCGGCGTTCTTATTGAAATTGTTTGTGCGCCTTGAGAGAAACTTGGACACCCGGTCGCTACCAGTCGTCTGATTTGTAGCCCAGAAGGGTGGCATTGAAATATTGTTTGTAGTGGCTAGATCGTAGGCTAGTTTTCTGGTCTCGCGGATTGACAACCCAAACAAGATGTCGACGCTCTAAAAGGTACTCCACTTACTATTTCTCCTGTTCATCAGAACATACCTGGCGAAGTCTTGTGTAGGCAACACCACATGTAGGAACTGCCACGTTGTCGTTTAAAACTTCGTCCATGTCTATTTTTGACACGTATCTCACTAACGTGCGATGGTTCATTCCATTAAGTTGAGCAGCTTCTCGTAGCTGTAATAACCATGGTTTCCAATATCGATTCTGATGTCGCTTCACCTTTCGTGGTTTTTTTCTTGTATGACCGAACCATCGTCGTTTATAACAATGCGCACATTGTCCCACAGTCAAATACTAAACTAGGTGGAATACTTAGTACCCATAAAAGCATATTGAAGCCAATACCCAAATCTGAAGTTACCTGAGTCTCTTTCTTCGCCCACGATATTGCAATGGGGCATGTTGGCACATGCTCTAAAGAGTCACGACATGCCCCACAAGCGTTGTGACAAAAAACTAGCCCCCCAGTGTCATTCTTATAACCCTATTGAACCCCAGTGAAAAGACCCGGTTTTTTGTAAAATCTACTCGTATAAATCCAGCGAAGGGTACTAACTATCGAACCTAATATTCACTTTAGGATTTCAAAAAGCTCAGTCAACAAGAACAGTTAAGAAAAAAAAAAAAAAAAATGAAAAAGTTATAGTGAATCTTCCAGAACCCAGAGCCGTCCTCGTAAACTGTCGTTCTTCCGTCAGATAATTTAGCGGACTGGAACCAACTGAGAAGCAGACTGAAAACCAGCTACAGTAGAGAACCGCAATAATTCCCAATTATTCCTAATGTGAGAACCATCAGTTGTGACAACAATCCCCGGTCTCCCCTACTGTTGTTCTGGGATTTCTGGTCTATAATTACCCACGTGATCAAATCTTGAAAAAGTGATTTTGAGTTTCAAATAAGTTGATTACATTCTCTTTTACTTTAAAAATGCTAGAAAGTGATAAAGTTTTGGGTTCAGGCGACGTTTCCTGCGTTATGGGCTGCCTTAGCAAAAATTAGGCACTACGACCTTATTTGGTTTAAACTTCATAACTCAGCATTGGCTTGAGAAAATTTCAATTCCATTCGATCAAGAATTAAATTGCCTACAATTTTGGTCAAATGACATTTTTCAATCGGAGCAGTCATTTTCAACCTACAAGCGTTGAAAGTTGAGGGTTGTCAACTTTTTAGCGAAGATGGTGAAAATTGCATATGTTTGACTGGCGATTGCGACTGAACGTTTCAATGCAAATGAAAGTGGAAATGGTGGCATTTTACGTAGGGTCCGTACTTTTCGAGTTACACGTGAAAAACTGCGGAGTTACACGTGAAAAACACGGGAGAAACTGCGAAAATTGAATGGTTATTAGGCTCTCGAATTTAAAGAACAGCCTGGAAACCGTCGCCAACTCATAAAATTGTTATTCAGTACCTCTAAGAGGGACTAAAACGATTTCCAGCTCTCGAGCAATTTTTAGAGCCTAGGGCCATTTTTTGCACTAATTTTCCTGGGCTATCATGACTATGTTAAGAATACGTTCTATTTTCTTACATCAAGTATTAAAGGCAGACAATAAGGTAATGATAATAAATAAGCCCAGATGCATCATCACGTTGTAAATGCAATTATGATTTTTATGCAGGAGTTATGTGGAAGAAGAGAACATTATTTCTTTTCTTTAAAAACACCATTGTGCTTCCAACATTGCCGGCCTTCGCCAACTCATTCGAATTCGGTCTTCGTTTATTTTTGTGACAAATCCGAAATATTTTTCTGACTCAGTAAAGGGATTTCCCGTGCCCCCAGGGCCGTGGCCGAGACCTTAAACTTGTTACTTTCAACAAGGTGACTTTCTCATCATTGTGGTTCGATTTTTTTTCTTGATTGGGTTCTTTTATTTTTTTTTTCAGCAATCTTTCCCCGCTAGTTTTGTTTTCTTCTCAGTCTCTCCCTCTTTGCGTTGTGAACGGTTGAAGGTCGATTTCAAAACTATCCCCCCTCCACTTCATTCAGTTTCATTTACTTGACGTTGTCTTTGTGTCTTTTTCTCCCTTTTTTTTTAGGCAGGAAATATCGTATTTTATTTGTTAAAAAAGAAATCCCCTCTCTTTTTTTTGGCCTCTCTTTATTGGACACGCTCTGAGGTTTGAACGCAAAGAAAAGTGGCAGGCAACTGTCAGTGAGTGTTGTCAGTCGGGCGAGTTTGGAGGCACGTTTCGCTTTCCGTTGTGTTTATTTTCCGTTTCGTTTATTTTGTCTAGTTCCGTTTTTATTTGATTGCTTCATCTCGTGACTTCCGGAAATTAGAAGGTATTACTTTTAATCTAAACGATCTCATGTTTGAACTAACTGGAAATAACACATGAAAGACAAAAAAAAAACTGTTGGACAGTTCAATTATCCTTGGCAATTCATTTGCTGATGATTATATTCCATCTCGAGTTTATTTTTAAAAGTGCCTCCTACATAGGTTTATTTTAAAAGAGAGAGCTACGAAGTACTTTTCTAGTTTTTTATTCACCGCATCCAAAGTTTATTTGTACGCGGACGTTGCCGTTTATCCTGCCCTTTGCCTTAAATGAGGATCCAAATCTAAAACAAGGGAAATAAACTTTGCAGGGGGAATTATTGGGGCAAAAAATAAATTTTATTTTGTTGATGCAAGCCTCCGTTTTAGTTTAAATTAAAACGAAGGTTGAAGGCCTTAATGTACCTTGGGAGGAGATTTTCGGATCTTCATGGTTTCCAGCGAAACGAAAGATTTGATTTTTGTTTCGTTTAATTTCACAAAGAAACAGGAACTACGGTCATCGTGAGCCTCGAAGACTGCAATTCTGAATAACAAAAATGAATCGTTGGACGCGGTTTCAATTTACTGTTTCGCAGCTGTTGGAACTTCGTTCTCCAATATTATAGCCTCTTCGTGCTTTATATAAGAAAGAAATAAATATAATAAGACATAAGACGCAAGAATGTCTCTCTACACCGTTGCGGTTGGTGCGTTGAGAGAAATAAATGTATTTTACGGCTTCGTAATTTCGAATCAGACTGAAACTCGCAAAATAGGAAAGGATTGCGAAAAAAAATAAAAAAATACGTAGCTTCTTGCCTATTACGAAGTCGCCTCGTGGGAATGTTACCGTGTTTCCCTTCAGAAGGTCACCACCATCAAGGGAAGGCCCTCCCTTGTCTTTTTCTCACTGGCCTGTTTGTAGCCAATCTATCTCTCCACCCTATCCACGTATAAATGAGTAATATGTCTGTTTGCCATAAAAATAAATTGCAAGTTTTTTAAAGGGGTTAAAAAAAAACTAGTGTTCATTTTTCAAGGGGGGAAGCCGGAGTCATTCACGCAATGGGTGGTAGTTGTGAATGAGAAAGTGTTCTTTCATTATGATTGGCATCCGCACTTTCGCAGAACTGCGACGTTGGGATCATGGTGAGGAGGAAAAGGAAAAAAAGAACCTGTTGCTTCTGGACCATGTTCGATTCGACCTTGCCCATACTCAAGGGAAGCATTAAATTCAATCCTGTTATTCCATCCCCCACCCTCCACTCCATATACAGCTTTGCTAGTAATAGGAAGCTTTGTCAGATTTTTCCCTTTTTAACTGAGCTAAAAAAAAAATGATCGAGTTCAAAGTTTTCCCATTATGTACTTGAAAAAAATTCTGAAAGAACAATGAGTTCCCACAAATTTACCGAGTGAACGTAATCAAAATGTTAACTCGTTTCTAAAAATTACGTTTTCAACTCGATGAGTTGACTGACCTTAGTCGCACTGAGTCGCACCCGCGCCAGGGTTTTAATTGTTTAAACGACTTCAATTTTGACAAACGAAAGAAAGACTCGGACTCATACTCAATTTGAGTCACGACTACGATTACCCAGAGATTTACAATTGTAGGGCTGCCCACAAGGGGCGAGGGGGTCATAGTTTGATGGCGGGTGGGTGGGAGGTTAAAAAATGCGTGCATGAGAGTTCCTCTCGGCATGAACGAGTCCCGATGGCTATGGAATATGCGGATTTCACCCCCTTTCAGTCCTATGTTCGTCAATTTGGCACTTGAAGAAATCATTTTCACGGAGTTGACCCATTCTAAAATTAAACTTTTGTGGATAATTGTTCACAGAAATCAATTTCATGGGTTTTACTCACCCAAAAACAAACAAACAAAAATTCACAGGATTGTAACCCTAAAATTCCCATTTCGTGGGTTAGACCATTTTAAAAATCCAATTTCATCAGGGAGTTAACTCATTTAGTAAAGCAATACCACTGGTTAGGCATTTTCGATATAAAAATTTGACGCCCGCCGAACCCAATTCTGTGGGCTTAACTGATTCATTAACAAAATTTAGCCCACTTTGAGAGAATTTTGCCGGATTGACTTTTTCTAAAACAAAATTTGGCGAATCAGGCAAGTCAGAAACGCACTTCGTGAGGTTAACTGCTCAAAAATGTCAATTTCATGGGGTTCCACAACTTTTTTTCCAGAGGTGGAATGTCCAGCTTGTCATTAAAAAAGGAATTGGCTTGATGAGTTTCGTGGCCCAGGTTTTCCCACATAAAAAAATTTCGTGGCTTTCGCTACTATAAAAGTATAATTTCTCGCTGTTGAACAATGCAAAAAGCAAATTCGCGGTGTTACGTCACTTAACACCGAGTCGCAGTCATATTGGTGGGCGGATAAATTGGTAGGTGCGGTAATGGAAGGAATTCCTGCACCCACCAATATGTCCGTTGTGCATTGGACAAATTGGTGGGCGGTCATACTTGTTGGACTACCAATTATTTGTCCGAAACACTCTGGACATATTGGTGGGTGAAGCCACCAATTCGTCCATAGTATATTGGTCAAATTGGTGGGTCACCAGTATGCCCGGAGACTACTTCGGACCAATTACGACCGCCCACTAATTTGCCCGATACACTAGGGACACATATTTCCTACCTTTACCGCACCCACCAATTTGTCCGCTCACCAATACGTCCTGACCCCCATTTAACATCAATTTTACGGGTCTGGCTCCTTTCAAAAAGCGAATTTCGCGGAGTTGGGTCATTCCCCCCTGGGTTAACCCAGTTACTCCTGAATTATTTTTTTGCAGCAATTCCGTTTTTCTCTCATTCGGTGAAATATATGGAGTCTAAAGAACACCCCAAAATTATTTTTCGTTCCCCCCACCCCACAGTACCCCACCAAAGTGACGTCCTTCCAGAAGGACGTCAGGAGGATGTAGGACAATTCCGGTTTCTGCACATTTTCGTACTTATTCACGTTTACTTTTTATTTGAGTGGAAAGGTATAAAACAATCGACATGTAGTGGAAGGTCACACTTCATGCATTTTGTGGTCGTTTTTTTAGAGCAGAGCCTGCAACGCAACTGCTTTTTTTTCGTCGAATTGTCCGAAGGTAGGCTTGCGATCATGTGGTGATGCGGTCATAGCGAGAGTCAATTTTGACGCTTTTTGATGGCCGCCCTCGGCTTAGCTTAGCTGATTTATTTCCTTCCAGAATATTTGTAGCGATGCGGCGCCGGAAACCCAAGTGGTCCAACTTGCCACCATCTTTTCTATATAGCTGCCAAGCATTCTGCTCCGCAACGTCGATGAGGTACGCTATCAACGGAAAATACCACTTTTTTCCACGGATGTGTATCCTGTAGAGAGATATATTTTGATCCGCTCGATCGACAACGTCCATGCTCTTGTTGTAGACGTGGATTAGATGAGGCTGCTCGATCGTTTTCCTCATTCTTTCCTCTCTGGAAAACCTTTTAACTGGTTGTAAGGGAGTTACCCTGTCGAAATTCGTCGCGGCAGTCACCAGGTTATTGTCGTTCCACTGAACGATTGATAAACCTAAATAAAGTTTGAAGCATAAGTTTCAGCACTCATATACATGTAGTAAATATGATATGCATACAATTATGTGATATTCGCTGTGTAAAATACGTACTTTTCGCTGTGTCCGAGAACACTTCGAAAGATCCTCTCGGTTTTTTTTTGAACTCTTGAGGAAGGGAAAGCGGAACATCTTTTCCAAGCCGGTTCGATCTTATTGTACCGGTGGCAAAAATTCCTCGTGAAAGAAGGTCCACCATGAGAGCGGGGCTTGTAAAAAGATTGTCGAAAAAGAAACGGTATGGGACACCTGATTCCAAGCGGTCAGCATATGACATCACCACTCCGTAGCCCATGCCCATTTCTTCGTAGTTATGCGACAGCGTGCCTGCTCCTTGGTACGGCTCAAGCCACGTAACGTAGCCACCACTCGTGCACCCGCTCCAAAATTTGTAACCATACCTAATGGGCTTGCCTAAAAAAACCACAGGGAAAGAATAATTGAAAAGTAACAGATCACCAACAATTAACTCTACCTCTAATAAACTGTTTGCACCCATGCCTCCCAAAATAAGGTACCATAGACTCGTCCACAGAGTGGTCACGTGCGTGCGGCATGTAATCCCTGAAGCGGTCGTTCAGCAACTTCAGCAAAGGTCGAATTTTCGCGAATCTATCTTTCTTGTCCAATTTATCGTTATTGCAAACATGCAAATTAGCCATAATAAAATCGAATCGGTCTCTTGAGATGGCATCGGAGACCAATGAGTGGTGGCAATCAGAACTTTGCTGCCAATACATTGGCCTTCTGGGACAACTCACGTACCCACTCAGAAGCAGAACTCCGAGGAACACCATCAGCTCTTGCTCTGAACAATCACCAAGAAGGTTTCTTTTTGCGGCGTATTGATTTGTAAAAGTTAAAATCAATTCGACCACAGATTTATCAAAAAATAGTAAAAAATATTGCAAAGGAGTTTTCAACTCTTCTTGACATGTTAGTCTCGATGGCCAGTCCACAGTTGATTCAGACAATTCGGTGCTGAGCCATGAAAATGTCATTTGGTTTTTGGTTGACTTTTTTCTGGACGCATCCTTCTTCGCCTTTTTTTTAGGAGGAAGTAGCGGTGAAAAGGTCGGTATGCGTGCTTCTTCAGCTCGCGGGATGAGAGCCAAGATGTGAGGATCAGTGACAACAGCAGTGGCAACAACGTGACATCTACTCCTCCGACCGGAATTTCGCCGTCGTCCGCACTTTCGAGAAAGTCGACTAGTTCGTTTAGAGTTAGCTGACGCCTGAAATTATAAAAGGAATAGGGTTCCAGAACGTTTCCAAGAAAATGTTCCAAAAGGGGTCTAGAAAGTTGGAAAGTACTACATTCCCCTGACGTCCTTCTGGAAGGACGCGCGACTTTGATTACAGTTATCACAGCTTCGAATAAGGAATTGGGAAAACCCCGCAGTCACAGTGTTCTTATACTTGTACTGAAGGTATTATAAAAAAAGTTTGGTCTTGTAAGGGGAGAAAAATCAAAGTTTTGCTTACCCTTCCATATAAAGATTGAGGTGGTCCATCCTCTTGCTGTGGCGCGCACTTTATAATTTTTTCCCGTTGGATGTAGGAGGTACCTGGGGTTATCACACTTCATCATTCCCTCGTTAGAGGCCTTTAGTATCTATGCACGAGTAGTTCACTCCTTTTTTTTACCACTTTTACTTGTTTTTCGAAGAATTAGTAAAAAAAAATGAACGTCCTTCTAGAAGGACATCAGGGTTATCTGGGTTTGAGATTGGTTCACCAAAAACAATTTCGCTGAGTTGGTTCGTATGTTCCAATTCGGAGAGGACGGGTGGATAGCGCCGGCGCTTAATTAACGTGCGTGAAGTTAGCCCTAAAAATGCCCATGAGATACTAAGCCGCAATACGCAAATGACCCTCTAGTCTAGAGCTAACAAATGAAGAAGCTAACAAAATTAGAAATTTCAGAAATGAGGTCTAGGGGCAGCCTAAATGGCAAATAATTCAACAATAACTGATAAGGGGGTGGGATATTACTGTAGAGGGTAGAAGGTATACCACAGAAAACGTTAAGGGCGATAGAAGCAATTACTTAGGATCATGACACATTAATTTATTCAAAACTTTTCTGTCGACTGTCATCAAACTCATAACTCTGGAAAAAGCGGATAGTTTTCCATTGTTCTGTGGCCTCCTAGGGATATTTTAAGCCTTTTTCCAGAGTTATGAGTTTGATAACAGTCGACAGAAATGATCAAATAAATTAATGTGTCCTAACCCTAAGTAATTGTTTCTATCCCCCTTAACGTTTTCTGTGGTATACCTTCTACCCTCTAAAATAATATCCCACCACCTTATCAGTTATTGTTGAATTATCTGCCATTTAGGCTGTCCCTAGACCTCATTTCTTCAATTTCTAGTTCTGTTAGCTTTTTAATTTGTTGGCTCTAGACTCATGATTCATTTTTAGGGCAGATTTAGGGCTAACTTCTCGCACGTGCTTAATTTTACTGAATAGGTCGCCAGCTGTGTTGAAGATTTCAATTGGAAATGAACTGTGTGTCGATGGGAGACACAGAACATGGCTAAATGGCTGGACGACCGTGCTATCTATCACATTCACTACAAATAATAAGTAAAATTATGTGTATAGTTGAAAATTTAAAGTTTACCAACAACATATTCCCGAGAAACGTGATTTTATTGCACAAAACAACTGAAGCACCTAGGAACAAATGGAAAGTTACCCACAGACGAATCCCGGGCCCAGAACTTACTAGTTAATATAAGTGAAAATGATGTCGTGGATATCAATTAGTTCAATACTATTATTTATTAAACAGAAGGCACATTTTTTCAGAACACGAAAAAGATAACCGTTGAAAGATAACCAACGACTCCAACGAGTAACCTTCTGGAAACAAATAGCGGAGAGCATGGAGGTATGAAGAGAGAGGAGGGAGCGATAGATGTAAAATCAAGTTATCGGGGTGAAGCCAACATACGCCACATTGTAGTCCCGGAACGCATCAGGATTTGTGTTGAGCACTACTTTATCACGACCCCTGCTCTGTTATCTATATCGTAAATGTTATGGCCGAGGGACCACCAATATGGCGAAAATCGGCGTCACTCTTTTCAACTTATGCTCCCTCTTCTCTTTTCCTTCCTCCATGGCGGAAAGGGGCAGATTACCCGCTATATATTGTCAGGGCGGAGAAGCCGTCCAGGACGTCAATTCACCACGTCATAAGCTCATAAGTCGATAAGCTCCTAAGCTTTTGCAAGCCTAAATGTGAAACCGATGGCATTCCTAGTGAGTTTTCAGAGGCATTGTTAATATTTCGCTAGCAGGTAGTATCCAAAGGCGTTAACTTCGTTGATTAATCGGGACTGGCTTAAGGTTCGAATACAAAAGCACCAGCAATAAAATTGCGAGATGAGTGTCGCAATAAGTTGCAGATATTCCTGCTCATATGTACATATGTGTTACTGTGAAAGCCCGAACTGCGAACTCTGTCGAAAGCCTCAACTCATCGGTGAGTTCGGGCTTTCGACAAAATTCGAGCTTTCACCGTAACATAATACACTAAAGCAATAAGGTCGGTCGTCTACTGGCACTACTGGCAGCGTTTTCGAGCGGAGCTATACAACGCGTGACAGACACCGAGCGTACATCCCAAAGGCTTGAATTGAAAGTGACATCTACTGCCGGCTTAGCTTCAGTGCATTCAATTCAAGCCTTTGGGATGTACTCTCGTAGCGCCGCTCGGAAACGCTTCCAGTGGACGAACGGCCTAAGTTGTTGCACGTCATTAATTTGAGCACTTTTAATGGCACTAATATGAGATATCCTATTCCACAATTGTCACAAAAACGTTCAACTGGCTCGAAATAAAATTCATCTCTCAGAGAGAAGGTCTGAAAGCCCCCTTCTCTGAACTTCTGAAGGCAATTGTGGTGTCGGATATCAGACACTTCTTGCGCAACGAATCAAAAGCATCTGAGACATAGCTCTCTCGGGTGTGTTACACTTAACTGAGATCACCTCTCATAATGAGTGTCGAAATTTTACTGCTCGTATATCCGAGGCTTATAGTTTAGCACGTTTTTCTTTTGCCATTTCAAAAGTGCTCTGGGGCGGCTCTTGTGACGTCATTGAGCCCGCTTGGATCGAACTAAAACCTGGCTAAGAGCGGGTTGAAACGGAACGGCTTTTAACGTGCGGAAGAGAGCGCTCTTTAATAACAAACTCCCTCCTCATGACTTTTTCGTTGTTTTTGTGTTTGTATTGAATGGAAGTACATATTTATTTGCGTTCATGAGCTGAGCACTTGTATATTTATGTGGAGTGCTCGTATTTATTAGCGAGAATGTACTTATTAGCATGACTGTGAACAAATCGGGTGCATCCCTACATGAGTTCAATGCCCAATTCCATTAATAATGTTCTTGCAAGAACATATCTACTAAAAGCGATTTGCGAATTTAGAAATTCTCGGCCAGCAAGCACGCTTTGTGGCGGCAGGAAAAACTGCGACATATACAGGGTGTACAAAAAGCGACTGGACGGAGAAACCCCAGTGAAGGGGCAACTCATTTCTGATCGAAATTACTATTTGCACTTTTCCGAAATTCCGCTTTGTTTCCGAGATATCCACCATTTTCTGATTTTTTCAGAAACAGCTTGTTGCACACGCAATAATTGTTGCAATGGCAAAAATGATGAGCCCATTGGAAAGAGCACAAAATTTTCTATTTAAAGAGCCTATTTTTATCAAGATCAGACGACGTCCACTACGTTTTGAATCAGCTTATTAGCGAGGAAACTTAATTCCGGAAGTATTGGTGATATGGTGATGTAGTCAGAAAATTACGTTTTTTCGCCAATAAGCTGATTCAAAACGTAGTTGATGTCGTCTGATCTGGATTAAAAAAGGCTCTTTAAATAGAAAATTTTGTGCTCTTTCCAATGGGCTCATCATTTTTGCCATTGCAACAATTACTGCGTGTGCAACAAGCTGTTTCTGAAAAAATCAGAAAATGGTGGATATCTCGGAAACAAAGCGGAATTTCGGAAAAGTGCAGGGTGAGTTGCCTCTTTACTGGTTTTTCTCTGTCCAGTCGATTTTTGTACACCCTGTATATACGATCATTTATAAACTTGGATCGACCATCTGACATTCAGCTCGATTTTATTTTGGGATGATGGCCTTCAACAGAAAACACAAACCATTGTTTGCCGAGCTTTCGGAATAATTTATTTCCTTCGTCAGGGCTCACAGTGTATGTTACAAATACGAATACTCCATTATTGTGATGTGCATGGCAATATAATGGGCGCGCCTCGATGGTGTAATGGATACAATGCTCGCTTCGCAACTCAGCGGGCCTGGGTTCGAATCCAGCTATTGCCCATTACACTATAAGGCTGCGGCGAGCTGTGACACGGCACACTCGGCTTCGTGTGGGCGTTCCCGGCGGTGTGCGTTCAACAAACCGCGCACCGACCGAAACGCCCGCGTAGTACGGGTGTGAAGTGCACAGTTAGATCTGGGTATGGCGTAGAAGCCCAATGGAGGCTTAGGCGCCTGCCGGGTTCAAAGCCCGGTGCCCCCCCCCCCAAAATGGCAATAAAATGTAAAGGACCAATCTTGTTAACCATAAACAAATTGTCCAACCATTAAAAAATAATGTGACTAAAAAACGAAAAACTCCCAGTCAGAAATGTAGAAAACGATTGGTGAATACTTGCCGAGATCGACTGCCACCCCTTGACCTTCTTCCCCCTTTTGTTCGTGAGCTCCGCGAGGCGGGTTGTAGCTTAACGGATATAACTCGAACAATAATGCATCTCTGACAGACCACTACGTAGGTCCTGTTGTTGATGTCCCGACAATTGGGGATATGTTTCGGGTCTTCTTCTCTATACCACCTCCAAGTTTCCTCGAAAGAGCAGCAGATGCTGGTTAGTCGTCCTCTTCGTGTAGCTCGACAAGCTCGGTATGGAACAGGTCGGGAGAGCCTGTTTGACCGGGTCTCCGGGGTGACCTTGGGTTTTGGCTTACTTTTCAGTAGCGTCAAGTATTTCGGTTTGCCCCTCGTGGGAGGATCTGCGAATTCGGGTGGAGGGGAAATATTACCCATTGTGATGTGGTTTATAATGAATGGTTCGTCCGGAGTTGAGTACGTTGTAGGAGGAAGCGACGGTACTGTCGCCTTAGCAGGAGGCTTGGTCTTTTTTTGGGGTTCCGGTGCTGATTTTTCCCCTTTTCTTTTGTTCTTTTGGACATAAGCCGTTGGAATGCTGCGGTGGATTGTTTGAGGTTTTCCTCGATTTCTTGTAATTCTTTTAAGTGGTCTTCGACAACTGGCCTCAACGCATACGGAACCGGGTAGGGTCGAGCGACCACCGGTTTACAATTTGGAGGGGTTTCAATGTGGTGTTCTACTCCTAGCGAACAGCAAATGGCGCCGGGAGGATCCCATAATTGCGCTTTTCCCGTACAGAGTTTTATGAAGGCGGCTCTAGTGGGTTCGGGAAGTTGATGAAATTTTTCTTTCGAAATCTGGATGAGGCTGGGCGCCGATGGGTCTAGATCAGCTGGGACATTGGCGCTGGCTTCCTCTTGAGAAGCGATTTTGTTCTTATCGGATTGGATTTCCAACTCGGTAGTAAGCTTACTTGACCAAGATAGTCCATTGACTATGTAAGAAATTGACTTTTAGCGACATTAATCTTGATGTTAAATTGGTTCAGACGCTCCAATATTTTCAATACAATTTCTTGGCATTCGGCCTTTGTAACCCCTCCGCATACGATGTCATCCAAATACGCACTAGTTTTGGGAATGCCATTCAATACTTGGTCCATGAGACTTTGGGATATGAAAGGGGCAGCCGAGATACCAAAAACGAGTCGGGAGTACCTGTAAAAACCACAGTGCGTGTTGATTTTTGAACAACGGTTGACAAGGTTCCGCTATTTTTACCTGCAAATAAGCATTTTTCAAGTCCAATCTACAAAAGAACTTGCAACCCGACAATTATTGGAATATATCGTCGACACAAGGGAGGGGGTAGTGGTTTACCTCCAAGGACTTATTTATCGTATTTTTAAAGTCTGCGCATATAAGAATAGAGCCGTCTCTTTTGGGAACGCATACAATCGGGGAAGCCCACCGACTATCCTGTTCTTTTTGAATGACGCCCTGCTTTACCAGTGACTTTAACTCACGCTCGACTTCGTCACATAGAGCGTATGGGGCTTGTCGAAGATTGGAGCGGTATCTTTGGCGACTACCAAAGAAGCCTGAAAATCTCGTATGGGTTCAGAATTATTTTCCGTCAGTACACAGTTTGACTGGGAAAAGCAAAGGCTTACTTACAGAATCTAGTTTAACACTAAAATAGACGAAAACTGCTGAGACATCTCGGTTTCGACACATCTTTTGGATGTGGCCCGTTCTTGCCACAGAAAAAACAGATCCATCCCTTGGTCGGGCACGACGTCTCTTCGTGTTGGGTTCGCCCACAGCGAGAACAGCAGGGAGCTCGGGAAGAGCTGGGGCGACTGAATGACGATCCGGGGTGATTGGTTGACGATCCGGAAGAATCGCGGGACAGAGAAGATTTAGACTTGATCTTTTTCTTTTTAGATCCCATCCTCGTCGCCAAATTGCCGTGTCTGAGGTTTGTGAACGGACGTAATTAGGCAACAAAACAGTAGTTTATTTCAAGCGACCCACACAGGCCGGACATCCGTACAAAGCTCCACTCAACCAGCCGAAACCTCCGGCACATAGTTAGGGGGATCTACTAACAGCCCATGGAAGCTGTGTTACAACAGTACAACACTGCAGATACCGGGAAGTTGATGGATGGGGAGTGATCCCTAAAGGAACTCACTAGGTTCGGCAACTATAGTAATTATGTTCCGCAAAGCTGGCAATCCGGCACAGAATTACAGTTTTTCCCCTCAATAAACTCACAATTTACCATGGTTACTGTCGATATAGCTTGATACTGAACTTTTGGGTCAGTTCCGGTTTTCAAAGGTTTTTAGGTCATGGGGATGTGGGGTGTCGATTTTCATGTAATTTCAAACCGGATACACATACATGCATGGATACATGCACGGATAATAAACCCATGTATCAAATTTGCAGCGTTTTTTGAAATGGTTCAGATGTAAAATGACCCCGACGCGGAGGTTTCGGTTTGAAGGAAGCGGGCGCTCTGTTCACAATTTTATATTCTACAAACAAAAACAGGGCGTTTGTATGCCCATTTACAGCGTAATTTTTCCCGTGATTCAATTAAATTTGGCATTGCGCATTTTTTCCAGGCTGGGGGTAATTCCCCCCCCCCCTCGGTGCGCCACTGCACGGTGCCCTTACATGCAGAAGCCGTCAAACCCTAGCTAGATCAAAGGATGCCGACGCCCTTGTTTCGCTCACTGTTTATTTGGAGCAGCTATTTGTTCGGGCGTAAGAAAAAACACAAAATAACCGAAAATCGAGCTTCCTGCCCTCAAAATCTGATAAAGAACGCCATAAAAGTATAGTTTGGCCCGAGAACTATCAATCAGAGGCCTGGAGTTACGGTTAAATACCTCAAAACCTGACAGAATCAGCCTATTCGAGAAGTCAGAAAAAAATTAGTGGTGGAAAAAAATTATTTCATCTTATGATTAAGGGGGTGGGGGCTATGGATTAGGGCAAGACTCTCTGCAGGCCCCTTTTAGGGGAACTCGTATTGGGCCAGTAAATTCATGTCTGGTTCGCTCAGAAAAACGGCGTGCAGTAGTAGTAAGTAAAACCTCGTTAATACCCCGGTGACGGGGAAGTGGAAAAACGTCGTACTAAGCGGGACGGCGTAGTACAGGGAATCCCGCTTATAACACCGTTTTGGTGTCGTACGCGGGATTCCGTGTAAGAAAGTGGAGAATACTCCAGCAACGGATTCAGAAACAACCGTGAGTGTTGGAAGTGGCGGCGGATCTTCTCCTCCTTCATGCGCTTGATGAAGTCCGCAATATAGAGAATCTATATTAGTAGTTAGTAGAAGGTAGTAGGTAGTTGCGGCAAGTCCTCGTCTACCAATGTGTAGCCAGGGTAACGCTCCTCAAATTGGATATCTAACAGCTCGACAGGATTTAGAAGTGTATCGTCGTTCTCATGCCCAAAGTTGGACTCATCCCAGGCTCGAAACTAATGGATCGCATCCAGGACGTTAATTTTGGGGGGCGGGGTTTGTTCGTCAATCTCACGTAGGTATATAACGTTGCACCAACTTCTTGCGGTATTTCTGACTTACAACTTTGATCACACCTTGATCGAGGGGCTGAAAGTTTTGTTCACACAGTCACCTGACAGTCAACAAAAATGTCACCAGCCGGCTTGACTATGTTGCATCTAGAGACCACCGATACCGATGTATTACTCGGGATTTTCTTTCCGAGGGCAATGATAATTAGTCGTATTGCGCGGGACGGTGTACTAAGCGGAGGTGCTCTAAGCGGGATATTTTCATTGTTAAAATGCCTACAGGTCCTGGGGACCGGAGAAAAACGTCGTACTACGCGGGACATGTCGTAATACCGAGGGGTGTATTAACGAGGTTTTACTGCAGTTATAATTCAAGATGGATTAAATTGGGGATTTGCCCACTCTGAAAAAAAAAAAAAAAAATTGATGTCATCGCCGAGATGACACGTTAGCCATTTGTTCATTCTCTCTCAACACATTGCTCGTGTAAAATGGATAAAAAAAACTATGATTTTTGTCGTCATTCGAAAGCGAGTACGGTTTGATGTTTTTCAGGTGATATCCATTAAGCTTGGAGTTGGGGGGTATTGAACAAAACACAACAGTTAACTCGTGAATCTTTTAGCGGTGTATCTTCCGGTCGATAGTATGCGTCTATTGTATAATAATGAAATGACCCATCAAACCAGCTCACGCCATTTCAAACATTATTTTGTCCTCGACATTCACCAATTTTATTATTGTCGCAGTTTAAAAATGTTTTTTTTATGGATCAGACTGTTTATTACTTTTAAATAAGAAATTATACTGGGCATCCACCATGAAAATCTCTGAAGCAGTAGGTAATTCGTGGAGAAATACGTCTAATGAATGAAAAAGTAAGGATACCTCGAGAAAGGAGCGCTATGACAAATTACCACTAACAACCTGTGATTAATAATCACAGAACGTCAGAATTTTCAAATGGTTACTTTTTTTAGTATTTTCACGATTTTCAAAAGAGACTGCTCCTTTTAATAGCCAAAAGATTATCGTTTTGTCTTATTTACGATGGAGGAATTGTAGAGGAGAGGAGCTGTACTGTCTCGCATCATTATTTCGTTAGTTTCGTTGTCAACGTCAAGGACTGTATTCTACCTTGTGGTCTATCCGTGGCGACTTTGAACTAGTTTACCTCATCCATCCGTTATGACTGCTTATTGGACTTTGGTAAGGGTAGAGAGGAGGGGCGAGTGTGCCAAACTCCTCATTGCAAATGTGTCAAAACATCACATTATTTCGATGGCTTCCTCACCCCTTCGTGTTGTAGCCCAAACCTTTTAAAAATCGATAGACCTACTTCTTAAGAAAAGAAGAAGCCCATTGAAAGCATCGTTTGAATAATTTATGTCTGACACAAAGCAATAGAGAAGCGTCTTAGGGTTTGTCTACATTCAGTCTAAATTTCGTTTCATTATCTCACATCTAAATGCACGTTATCTTATCTCCCGTTATTTTTATTTTAGGGAAAAAGAAGGCGCACCGTACCTGCGGTAAATTGACTCATCCAAAATCATGAAAAAAGAAAGATAACCGTGAACAAAGGAGTGAAGAAGTCAAATTGATGGAAGCCACCTTGCATGAAATATGACACAGGAAAACAATGAAGCCATCACGGAAAAATATGGTAAGTAGTAACACTTGTAGATTAGTCCGGGTGGGGGTCGCAAAGCGTACCTAAATTCAAGAGCTTCACTCCTAGTCCTAGTCCTAGGGTTCTACGTTAAAATGTCAGAAACTTTTTCATTTCTCTTGTCTCCCATTCAACCTTTTTTTCCAGACTCTTTGTGACTTTTAGAATTGCCCTGAGAACGAGTATAAACGTCTAGTTGATGTCATTTTCTAATAAAATTGCTCCTTTTCCTATATGCCCGGTGCATTTTAATAAAAGTAAGTCGTTTTAAACAATGAATGATGCAATGAAGCTTTGCCAACCATTCGTGCAAAGAAACTTGGCACCTTCGTTTTCTAAAGCCTTGTATAGGCACGTTGCACTATTTTTTGTCAATGTCACACGTTCAAATTGACCGTGTCTATTGGACCGATCGCAATCAGTTGTTGCAAGACCCAACAATCGATCGAAGGCGCAGCATCATTTTGTAGCATTTCCCCAGTCTCGCGCGCCCAGCAACTTTTATTTTCGCGTTTTTTCTTTTTTCTTAGCACAAAGCATGAATAACTCATTTCGCACACAGGAAGGTCCTTCCATGATATGGACTGAAGTTGAGCAAATTCAAACGGGTTGAAATGACCCGTTACTTTATTTGCTTGACGCTCAATCATGACGTATGAATCAATACTCTCTTTCACTACTGCACTGTTTTACTTCAATTTGAATTGTAATTATTTATCAGAACACGTTTGACGCTTTTATTTGCGCCCTCGCGGGGCCGCGTTCCGTGCACCTGCACAGCTTCGTTTGACAAAACATCCGGCTTTGTCTCACAATTCTAAAGCCCTGTGCTCACGGGACATTTATGTCATTATACCCAAAGTCAATCACCTCATCGCTTCTATGTGAAAAAAAGTGAAACGGGTTGGGGCCTTTGCATCGGTTGGCTGTGTCACATCGCATTCACGCATTGAGGGTTAAAACACGTTTTGACGCCCGTGGTGGTGGTCATGGCGGTTGCTCCGAATGCTCTCCCCTTCTCAAGATTTTTTTTTGTTATTATTATTATTATTATTATTATTATTATTATTATTATTATTATTACTTTTTGAGTAGGTTTCGAAGAGACTTTGAGAGGGTTGAGAATGAGTCAACGTTACCACGGCTGAGGGCGGTTGGCAGAGTTTCCAGATTGGGGTTATAAACCCGGGTTTGGGTTATTCCTTATGGAGGCTACTTCTCACTAGAAATCGGGGAAAACCGCTAAACACTGATTTGGGCTATTTAAATCAACTAAAAATGACAGTCATACAGAGAGCTTGGGGTGCCCTGGTCTGCAAATTCTGCTGTGCACCTTGGGATCTCCAATGCTTTTTGGGCTAAAATCTGGGGGGAGGGGCATTTGGCATGGGCAAATCGGGGGTGTAGTGTGTAGGACCGGTGTGGTGGTGCGCGCGTACACTTTTTCGGGCCACACGAATTCTCGACATGTGCCCTCGTCTATTATAAAGCGCCCCATACACTATGCGATTGCCTGCAGGCCGTCGCCTCAAGAGGCGACCGTCCGGCCAAAATCGACGGGTATCATACACTGTCAGTCAACGATCTCACGTCCGATCCTAGGCGGTCCTACGGCCACACACCTTCAGTTTTCATGGACTGCAGTCCATGGCCTTCAGATTAACTGAAAAAGTGTGGGTAACCCCGATCGACGGCCTCACGATTGCCTTCAGTTAAACTGACAGTGTATGGGGCGCTTAAGGGCCCGCTCACTTTACGAGAAAAAAGACGCCGACGCGCATATTTCATGCAGGACGCGCGGTCGGAAATCGGTCGGATGAGTGCACTACTTCCCCAACACATGAAAGGTCTGGGACATTTCTAATTACTAGATGGTTGACCCAATAGTTGAATGAAATGATTCAATCATTCAATTTCTGTGAGTTTGGGAAAAGGGCCAGTCAACTTTTAAGTACTTTTTGAGGGGTGTACCGACTTCCTCATCCTCTTTGCACACCGATGAAGGTGTCAAGAAGAAGGAAGTTTACGTTTTTAATGTAAAGTGAGTTTGTGATGACAGGCTAGTTGTTGACACGGCGGCGGGTTATTGAATGCTGAATTGCAGACGAGAGAAGATGTCCATGTAAATAAACTCATGAGCGTGGTCGTTAGGTTTGTGCTTACAATTAGATCGATCTTAGTCTTACTCGATGTTCCTCTCTTGCATGGGTTGCGACCAAAATGTGTTTGGACATAGTTAAATTACTTATCACCGAGAAAAAGAAGTGTAAGTAATAAGAAGAATTTAATTAGTCGTATCCATTTCTCGTAATTCGTCGTTTTCAACTCAAGATTTATTAGCCCAGTTTTGTAATGTTATTTTAAATGTTTTCTCTTATTCGGAATATAACGGTCGCCGAGGTGAGTCGCGAGTGGGACCATTCGTGGCGCTCGCGCCTCGCGGTAATTTTGGCACGAGTCAAAGGATTTAGCGTCGGAGTTTTGCGAACTCGTGAGGCGACGAACGAGGGTGAGCTCTGACGAACTATTGGGGCGAGCGTGTTGTGTTCGGAGCTTCGGAGTACCACGTTATTGGAGATATGTGGACACTTGAATAGACACGTGAAACACGGTTAGTGCAGTGTTCTGCATATCTAACGGCAGAATGGCGCTCACGTTGGTATAAAGTCAGGAATTTCTCGCACGTATGTGACTTGTGTGTCGTACATGTGGCGGGCGGTACAGGAAAATGGATTCGCGTATAACGTGAACGAAGACAGGGACGATCCGTCTCCAGCTTTGGCTTGGAAGGAATTGGAACGTTCTTTGACGAGTTAGAATAATTGCCGGAAGCTTTCACGGCTTGGAATTTATCGAGAAACGTTTTTTGGCTAAATTTTGAGCACATTTTCAGGTTTTTTTTTGTTTTTTTTTCTTCTGATACGCACTCCCCAGATTTCGGCATGTCAACTGTTCGACGGCAGTCAGTGGCGAAGCGTGCCTCGTTTGTGTGTGTAAGCAACTCCCGGGTATATCCCGGGGGGGGGGGGGGAGCTGCCCAACCTTATTCAAAGCGGCCAATTTTTGTTTTAAAAAAAGTAAAAGTATCAATTGATTATCCTTTAAACTAAATTTTTGGTGATTATGTGGCCCTAATGGTCCAAATCGGAACTTAACGTCAAACTGAGCCCCGTAAATTAACGAAACTGCTAAAAACTGGAAATAATTACTTTGAGATCGGAGTTTTCATCAAACGAACACCACTTGGAGGCCTCAGAATCCAATTTTTTTTGGCCACACAAAAAACGTCAGCAACTGACAATGGAGGCAATAAACCAAGAACCTCAACTTCAAAATCCTTCAAATTGTAGTTTGAACAATTTGAATGAATTTCGTAATTTGGTTTTTCAAATTGCCAAAGCCTCCCATGAAATAACTAAGGAAGGGATACCCACAAAATTGGGGGTTTGAATTGGCAGAATCCTCAAATTTTGGGCCTAGGACGTGCCAAACTCAGACATTTTGCATTTTTTTCTTTAAACGCTTTATATTGGGGGTTTAATGGTCCAAATCCATGAAATTGGACCTTTGGGGGAGTCCAAACTTGGCTTTTTGAAAGATTCAAGCCGACGGAGCGAATTTGTTTTTTTTTTTAAACGAACGGAACAAAATAATTGATCCTTAAAATTAGGGTTCGAACGGTCCAAATCCAGAAAAGTTGGGTTTAGGTGGAGCCTAATTAGAATTTTTAAAATACCCAAACTCGCGAAATTGGTTTTTCGATTAGGCAACCCACGAAATTGGTTTTTCGATTAGGCAAACCCACGAAATTTGATTTTTGTTTGAGCCAAATCCGTGAAATTTGATTTCTGGAAAATTATATTCCGCGAAACGATTTGTGAATGCCACCCAAATTGGGCTTTGAATGAGAGTTTTTTGGAAACGGAAGTTATCTGCCGCAAAATTAGCAGTGTACGGATCAAATAATCCGAATCAAGATTCTAAAACCAGTGACATTTTTCAAAACCAAAGCCGCCGAAATATTTGGGTTTCAGGCACAGAGTACGCGAAATTTATAAAAGAGCCAATCAAGCGTTTTTTTCGTTTGTTTGTTTGAAGAGTTGAGCCGGCGAATTTGTTTTTCTGAGAACGACACCTCGAAATAGGTTGCCTAAGTTAAGGCTCCATAAGTTCCTACGAGTCAGGGGCGTTTATAGGTCCTATAAACCTATAAACGCGGCGTGGCGGTAAAATGTGTTCTCCCCCACCCATCACCCGTACTAATCCTATTCGCCTAATTTATTAATTTTCTTATCAAAACAATAGCGCCAAAGCCCACTGTCTTTGTTTCCCAAAAATCGGATTTTGTATGGCAGTGTCTGATATCTGCTCAAGAATCTGGGTGAATTTGGTGTTAGCAATTTGATTAAAACAAAAATCTGGAAATACTGCTCCAGAATTCAGAAAATTCGACCAAAAAACCAGGCGTTTTGGCTCAATGTCTGATCCAAAACAAATTCTGCGCGTTTTACTCTTTCTAAAACCAAATAATCGCCATTGAGTCTATTTTGAACCCCCCTGCGCATTTAGCTCGTTCAAATCAAATTTTGAGGGATTATTGATCTCTCAAGAGCAAAATTTCGTTGGTTTGGCTCTTTCATTCGCTAATTTTGTGGTCATCCGCTCTTTAAATACATTTTGGAATTGGCTCAATTTAAAATCCAATCTCGGCAATGTCGACGAAAAACTAATTTGGCTCGCTTGAAAACCGAATGTCGTGACCGTCCTTTTTAGACGACAATGTCACCAAGGAAATTCGCTCTTCCATAACCAAATGTCGCGGATTTGGCTTCTTCAAAGCAGAATTTATGCCATTTCAGTCAATTTTTGTATTATTATTTTTATTTTTTTGTGTATCTCCTCATTCAAAAACAAAATATGTGGCTTTAGCTTTTTCTAAAATCGGTTTCTCAGCTTTGACTAATTCAAAAGCTACCTGTTTACGTATTCAAAAACCAAATTTATGGATTATGGATTTGGGGAACTCAAAAAGCCAAATTTTGTTATTTTGGCTATACAAATGGTAGTTACATGTATTTCCAAACGGAAAACCACCGAATTCGTCTCCTTCAAATCCAAATTTCAGGCAATTATGCTCTTTTAAACCCAAATTCGGTGGGCTATCCTTTTTTTAGAGCAAAATTCCGTGGGCTATGCATTAGGCTTTTTCAAATCCAAATTTCTTGATTTGACTCGTTCTCAATCCCAATTTTGGGATTTATGTTTAAACAAAACATGGCTTCCAATAATTTCCCTTCGTATAATTTTGGTTATTTTGAAAAATTAATTCGGCTCGTTCAAAACCCAAATGCCGTGATTTTGGCTCTTTCATACGACAATTTTGCCCGATCTTCGCCTTCCATAAGCAAATGTCTCGGATTTGGAGCTTTCAAAAACCAATTTCACTATAATTCGTGAGCAAATTGGTACTACTAATTAATATGTACTAAGAAATAAGTTTGTAGGTATGTATTCAATTATTTTCCAACTTCCTAGTTCTAGGATCTAGATAAATCTGATTTTCTTTGTCACACATTTGTATCTCTTCAATTTCGTTTTTTTTTTTTTTTTTTTTTTTTTTTTTTTTTTGGTTGGTTGCCTTTTCCTCTTTCTCTGCCGTCAGCTGAGCTGACAGAGGTGAGATCGCCCTTATCGCCAGCCTCATAAAACCGCCCTTGATACGAGTACTGACAGTCGCCATGTATGGTCCCCCACAACTAATGCGGATGAAATGGATTTGATATCTCTCATTCGCTGCTCCGGCAGGTTATGCTCAACAGCCAATCACAAGCCCTGCCCTCTCTGAAGGACCACATATGGCGGATATTGTCAGTACTTGTGTGTGTAACTATAGTTTCTCTACCTAAGTGCCCCACCTGTGAAATTTGGGGTTTGAAAGTGTGAAACCGATGAAAATTGTTAGCGATTTCCATTCAACAGACTAAACAAGGGTAGTGCAGCGTCTTCTCCATAAACATATGTTTCAATTCAGAGAGGACGGGTGGAAGAACTTACACTACATGAGTGTATTGCATTGAATGGAAAACGCCATTTATTTATAAAATCTCGAAGAGTGAAACTCGCAAAATTCGGGGTTTGAGACGCGGACGCTTGTAATTTGTGGATTCCACAAAAAAGCTAGCGGATTCCATGTGTAAAATGACGATAGAGAGCTGCAATTTGACACTGAATACGATGCCAGTACTGTTAATATCACTTGATGTCACAGTTACTCTCATAAAAGTTACTATCCTAGAATCCGCAAGGAACTCGCTATTCGCTATATTGGAATCTGCAAATTAGTTCGTCCCTCAGGCGCAGTATCAGCGAAATTTCGTTCTTCAAAGAGCCAATCATGCTGAATCAAAGTACATAATAGAGTCAAAACCCCGAAAAATGTTGGTTTATGAGAGGCCAAGTCCCCCCTCCCTCCACCATTGTTTTTGAAATAGCTGTTAACACGAATTTGGTTTTTTATATTCGGGGATTTTCAGGCGTGGAACCCAAGATAAGCTTCGTCTATGAAAGAGTCAAGCCCATAAAGTCGACTTGTGAGGTCCAAACCCGTACAATGGGGTTCTTCAGGCGCCCATACGCGAAATTTATCTCGTAGAAGAGTCAACGATGCGGTGGTTTTTCATTTTTAATTTTTTTTTTTTTTATAAGTCGAACCCGATGAATTTGGCGTTTTGGAGGACCCAAGCTCGGCAATTATGACTGACAACTTGACAAGTTTCAAAATTCTAAATTGTGGAATTTTTCCTGAACCCTTGGACATCATTAATTCATCACTTAACCCGCCTGAGTGCAGAAAGTCGCCTTGAAATGTATTTAATCGCGCGGAAACAGTCGCTTTCTCGCTTTTGTCGTTAAATAACCACCTACTATAATCTCGTATTGTATTCATGAATTTACCTGCTACACTACTCACACCATTTGTGTCTTGGCTCTGCAGATAGTTGAGCCTAAATGGCTGTTTTAAATTTCATAAAGTGTCTAAAAATATTCCCCGCAACTCTAAATTGCCATAAGAAAGAAGCGTGGCTCATTGTGAGAGGAATAGCATTATTAGAGGACAGAAAAAACAAAGTATTAATATGCGATCCAAGAATTCTTTTAGCCTCGTTTACAGAGGTTGACTCATTATATTCACCGCTACAGAGAGCAATTCTGCCGCTTTGTTTTCCTTTGTAACCATCTTCCCGCCCCTGCTTTCCGTTAAAATGAAAAACAGCCCCCCGACTTGTTTTCATAAGATGTAGGAACGTCCATGTTTTTTTTTACGTGAAAAAATTTGCACAACAACAAAATTAAATGAGCGAACAGTCAGAAAGTGAATATTCCAAATCTGGTTACTACCCCGACTCTTCATCGTCGAATGAAAGTCGTAGCAAACACGAAGAGGCCGGGTATAAAAGTCCTAGAAAGAAACAGGCTGGTAGTCGTCGTCGGCGGCTTAGAAGGCGGTCTAATCAAACGGTTACAAAACTATTGAAAGGTATACTCAAGAAGTTACTGTCAAGAACAAATCATTTCTTATTTATACACTCACATTGCAACAGCAAATAACGACGGTGTTATCCGGGGAAACGACGTTTTTCCAAAACGTGGAATTTGTGAAACATTTATTATTTTTTAATTTTTTCATCTGATTTACTTGGCCTGAATTGACGATGAGTCGTCGGAAGCCCAGCTTTTGCCTCTTGTTACGTAATGTGAAGAGTATTGTTCAAATAAAGCGGAGAGTGTGGGCGGCTCTTTGCACGACGTACGTCTCTCGTTTAGTAAAACGAGACGTTATGGCATGCTTCCTGTTCTATCGTGTTTTTAAAAAAATGATTGAAACAAAATGTGCTTCGCCTTTTATCTGTTTTAACAGGGCATCCTCTTAAATACGATCCATCTTTCGAGGGTCCGAGACGAAATCGCTCGTGTACGGACGTATTGTTTTTACTGATTTTTATCGTCTTCCTGGGAGCATGGGTGGCCATCGCTTTTTACGGTAAAGTTTTAAAGAATGCGGTTTCTCAAAACATTTCAATTGGAAACAATTTTTGTTTTGTTTGGACTTTATAGGCTGGGCCAAAGGGGACCCAAACTCTTTGTTCATGGCAACAGATTCGCGAGGGCGACGTTGCGGGCGCGATTCCGAAGTCTTGGATAGACCTTATTTGTTTTTCTTCGACCTCACCAAGTGCGCCAACCCTAAGACTCTACTAAATGGCTGTGATACACCCCAAGTTAATAAAACAATGCCCCTAAAGTTGATAATTCTTCTCTTTAACACTCTTTTCAATTTCCAGATTTGTCAAACCGGATGCCCCACCGAAAACTGGTTTTCCCTTCCCTACCGGCAGGGCCTCAAACCTTTCAATGAAGAAGAAGTCCAGAAGAAATTAATTTGCATAGATGAAAGTACGCGACGCTCCATCAACTCAGTAAAGCGACTCGATGCGGCTGTCAAAGAAGAGTCATGTGCCGACTGGTACGTTGCTAGTCAACCAGGTAATTCTATAAACTTTTTAATTACACCATGGCAAAATAATTAAAGAAGAAAGAAACGAGGGGAAAAAATGTGTGATACACAATTCAAACGTGTCCCGACAGTTTATGATCGATGCATTGGCTTAATTGGAAATTCAACTGAATTAAAATGGAAATCCATAAAAGATGGCTTGTCCACGTTAACGTTTGTCCTCCGAGGATGGGTAAAAAACTATCCCGAAGGGGATAAAATTCACGAGGTATAAAAAAACAACCAAAATCAAAGGATAAGGCATGAAACACTCAGTACTGATTCAGCATGTTGTACAAGCCTTTTTTTCTGTATTTATTTTTATTCCTTTGAAAAGTTGAGCACTTGGATCTTGGTAGAAATTAGTGGTGAAGGAAAGGGTTGAGCGTTTTGACAAGCTCAAGAGAATGTTTTCGTACTTGCATGAAATCGCACATTTTTTTTCTTTTTAATCGAATGTTACAGTTCAAAATCGATGCCTTGCTAGTCCCGGCTATGATGTAGTAATTAGTCAACAAAATCGCACGGATGCTCAGGCTGTTTTACGAATGTTGAAAGATTCCAATCTCATTGTAATATCATCGTTTGAAGAGGTACATTTTCGGTGGTAAACTAGTTGGAGGAGGGTGTAATTAAGAGCTTTATTAACAATAAATCGCCTGAAGTAAGGGGAATGAGCTTCACTGTAAATAAAACCATAAAAAGGTGGTGGATATTGAATGGCGATGCCTATACGGTTTATTCCAATGTTATTTAATTATTATTGGAACCCCGAGCCTCCCCAAGCCCCAATTCTGGCTCGCAAACTCCACGCCAATTGCCTTTAAATTCAAACTGATTATTTGAATCGTTTATTACGTATTCAATGGTTCCAAGTTGTTGATGTTGACCCAGACGTTAGTCTAAAAACGTAGAGAGTGTCTGTGGATTGGCTGGCGATACTGAATCAAGTAATAAATCGCCAAATCGGGTCTTGTAGCATCGATTTTACGGAATACAATGCGTTGGAAAGAGACAAAATATGAGTCTTGAAGACTTGATGAATACAATAATTTTAATTGGTGGGGGTCAAACTTTCAAAACAATATGTTTTTTTCCCCAGTGCACGCTTGGGGCTGTGCTCTTTCTGAAATTGAGAAAAAGCGTCAATGCCCACTTTCTGCAGGTCCTTAAGCGGCTAAAAGTTTGGAAAATTACTCATTTGGCGCTGAAATTATGAAAAATACATCAATTTATGGTATCTGAAGGCAACTTCGCGGGTACAATATGGAATTAAAAAGCGCTATTTGCCATTCTGTAGACTATTTCACTACTGAAATTGAGAAAACTAGGAATTCGTGACTTATGCAGGCCACTTCGAGTATAAAATGGAGAAAATACGTTAATATCCAGTTTCTTTAGAAGCGTAGATGCTAATGCGGCTTAAATTGAGAAGCAGCAGCTCGTGTGCTGTTTTAGGGCAAGTACGAGACTAAGCGTTGAGAAAAAGCTTTTAACCATGGCTGAAAACAAATAAAACTGCTATTCGCGACTAAAATTCGCTCGTACAGAAATTAAAAAAAAAAGAACATTCGCTGCTAAAATTGAAATAAAGTTCTAATTAGCGCTAAAATTGAGAAGAACGCTTATTCGCGGCTTCTACTGGGAAAACACCAGTTCGCGGCTGAAATTGAATTGGATGAAACTGAATGAAGAGTTAAAATCCGCTCATTCGCAGGTGAATTAGAAAAAGTGATAATTCCGGGCTAAAATTAATAAAAGTGGTTGTTCGCGGATAAAATTTGAAAAAGAGCGAATTCGCGGCTAATATGTGATGAAAATCGGTTTTTCGCTGCAAAAATTGAAAGAATGAGCTAGTTCAGGGCTACAATAATTGACTAAAACACTCATTAGTAAAATAAATTGAAAAACGAGCTAATTGGAGGTTAAAATGAAAAAAATGTGCTAATTCAGGGCTAAATTGAGAAAAGCGGTCATTTGTGGCCAAAATTAAAAAAACCCTATTTCGCGACTCAAGTTAAGTTATAAAGGGCTCATTCGTAGCAAAAATCAAGAGAAAATTCAAATTTGAGCTAAAATTGAGAAAACTGGTAATGCGCGGCTACAACTGAGAAATCGCAAATTCGCGGCTAAAATTGAATAAAGTGATAACCCCGATAAAAATGATAAAAAGCTAGAACTAGATAAAAGTGCTAATTCAGGGCTGAAATTGATAAAAGCGGTTATTCGCGGCTAAAATTTGATAAAAATAGCTTTTTCGTAGCTAAAATTGAGAGAAAGTGCTAATTCAGGGCTTCATTGATAAAAGCGCCTATTTGGGGCCAAAATTGAAAAAGCACTAATCCGTGATTCAATTCTATGAAAAAGGGCTCATTCACAGTCCTGTAATTAAGATAAAGTTCAAATTATGTAGAGATAAAAAATTGAGAATAACGATCATTCGTGGCTACAATTATTCCACCACCACCCCCCTCCCAAACTCCCGGTTTCTCGAAACGCAAAATTCCTGCTAAAATTGAATTCGCAGGTAAAATAATAAAACGCGCTCATTCCCAGCGATTCGGTAAAAGATAATTCAGGGCTAAAATTGATAAAAATAGTTATTCGCGGCTAAAATGTAAAAAAAAGCGCTGATTCGAGGCTAAAATTGTGAAAAATGGCTAATTCGTGGTTAAAATATGAGAAAAGCGTTCGTTCGCGGCTGTGATTAGAAAATAAGCGCTAGTTTGCACCTGAAACAGCGAGCAACGCTATTTTAAGTCTGAAATGGAGAAAAAGTGTTCATAAGTACATTCAGTAGAAGCGTTAAGATTCAGTAAAAGCGTTAATTAGCGGACGAATGTGAGAAATACCGCTCAATCACAGCTAAAATTGAAATAAAGCGCTGAATAAAATTTGTTGAATTCGCGGCGAAATTGGGAAAAAGCACTGGATTCTCGACGCTAATCTTATGAACTTATTACTAGACATATGGAATTAATAATAAAATGGCGAGAGAGCGCTGAATTACCGCTAAAATTGGAAAACAAGCGATAATTTTATTGATGAAACTGAGAGAATGTTCCAGTTAATGCCTATGGCCCAAATTTATGGTCGTCCCTTGAGGAAAATATTTCCTCGACTCGATTCAAAACAGATGTTTCACAAATTAGAATAACTGATTTGAACTCCCTCAAGGTAATATTTTCCTCAAGGGTCGACTATGAATTTGGGCCTAATATTGAGAAAAGTTGCTCATGCGCAGCCTAAAAGACCGAGCCCGCCAATTAGCAGCTAGAATATAGAAAAAGCGATTAGCTCGTACGTAACTGAATGAGGAAAAGCGCTCATTTTTCGGCTGAAATCAAGAAAAAACCCATTCACGCCCGAAATTGATAAAAAGACCTCATTAGTGCCTAAGATTAAGTAAAAGCGTTCATTCGTAGATAAATGAGAGAAAATCCGCTCAATAACACCTGAAATTGAGAAAAAACGCTGGATTCGCTGCTAAAATTGGCAAAAACGCTTAAAGTACCAAATTATTGGCTATAATTGACTGATAATCGTGGTAAGGTTTTGTATGTTTGACTGTAATTAAACAAAGTGCTGGTGCATTTCGTAAAATTGGTACGTACAACTCTAGTGTCCTAAAAAGTGTTTTTTCGCCGTGGTTCGTGGTTAAAACTGAAAAAAAAGCGCAGAATTCGCGGTTAAAATTTGAAAATAACCGATAATTTTGTAGTTGAAACCAATCAACAATTAACTCCAATCCACTTTTATTTTTAGTGGATTATAAAATAAAGATTGATGAAACCAATCACCAACGAAATTATCGCTTATTTTCCAATTTTAACCACGAATTCTGCGCTTTTCTCACTGTAGAATTGACAAAAACACTCATTTGCGGATAAAATATAAGAAAAACGTCAGTTTATGCCTAGAATTGAGAAATAGCGCTCATTTGCACCTAGAATTGAGAAATTCAGACAAAGGGCTCATTTGAGGCTAACATTGAAGGAATACGCCAATTCTTGGTTGAAGTTGATAAACAGCGCTAATTCACTGCTAAACTTGGAAACGCGCACCAATTCGCTGTTTCGCAATGCGAAGTCCAGACCCAGAATTAAGAAAAGAAAAATTCACGGTTTGTGAAGACCTCCTTCTCACTGCTGAAATTGAGTGAAAGAGCTCGTTAACTGTAGAGCTGAGAAATTCTCAAATTCTTACTTTGAAAGAAAACGCCAATTCGCGGTTGAAGTTGAGAAACTGCGCTAATTCACGGCTAAAATTGGTTTGTTTAATTATAATGGAAGTATTAATTATAATAAAGACTGTGAACGAGCCAGCTAACTCAATTTTAGCTGTGAAAAGGTCGCCAGGAAACGAGAGTTAGCGGCTTTTCTTAATTTTGACCTGGTCTTTGCTTCGCGAAACCGCGAATACGTGCGATTTCTCAATTTCAACCGCGGATTACCGGAAATTCTCGTGGAATAGTGCACGTGAATCTGCGGGGGCTATTCTGAAATTCGCCCAGATTTCCTGACCTTGGGAGGTTTTTATTCCTCGAAAAAATTTGACTGTCGCAAATGTGTCTTTCGTAAAATCGTTGCTACATTACCCAATTTATCACTCGGTTTCCTATTGCCACGCTATCCACACACATTGCGCATGAGCCGCATTCAACTCTTCCCCAGCTAATTTCGTCTTAATATCCAGTATAACTGATCTTATTACGCATGTCACCCATTTTATGCAGTTCACCACTAAAGTCGTCGATGACTTGATGAATTCCTGGCGCTCGATCATCGTTGCCCTTGTAATCGCCATCCTCTTCAGCCTTTTTTACATATCTCTCCTGCGATGGATTGCTGGTATCATGACCTGGTTCTCACTGTTGGGAGTCATCGCTTTGGCCATCACCGGTACGGAGCTCAAGTGCCATTTGGGCTATAGGAGAACCATCAACTTAACATACTGGCCTTTCAGCCGCATTTTTTAGTTTCAAACGTTACACCTATTTAAGAGATTATGGCCCTGACGAAGTCAACAGTTCGATGATCCAGGGTCAACTAGAAGAACTTGGAAATTCTCCGGGTCTATGGCTCACCATGACCATCACTTTGGGAGTACTATCGCTTATAGCTTTCCTCGTCGTTATTTTCCTAAGGAAACGAATTCAAGTCGCAGTCACTTTAATAGAGGAAGGAAGCAAGTGAGTTGGGGTAACTTGTTTTAGCTTAATTATCATAATTATTCATTTTGACGGCCTTCAATTTTTATTTTATAGGGCTGTGAGCAACGTGATAGCGTCGCTGTTCTTCCCACTGATTCCATGGATTTTACACGTTGGGGTGATCGTATGGGTGATATTTGTTTGGTTCATTCTCTCGTCTGTTGGGAAACAAACGTTTCGGGCTCGTGGCATGGATGATGGAACATGCGTGTGTACTGGGGTGTACCAAGTAATATCGTTAATTTTTTTAGGACTTCAAACAACGTCTTTTGTTCACGCACATTTTGTAAACAGGGCTTGAAAAATGGCAATTCTTGTGAGCCTCAACTTTTTGACAGACTCTGCTCAAATAAAACAACAGGGACGGCCTGTACCACGGGAGGATGTCACTTCTTTAGGAAACAGTCGCCTACCGAGGTCGTCTATTTCCAGATAATAAACATTTTCGGTCTATTCTGGGCCTACTGGTTTGTTTGCGGTCTGTCAGATATGATACTTGCGGGCACATTTGCCCAATGGTATTGGACGTTCAACAAGAAAAAAGTTCCATTTTTTGCGGTAACTTCATCTACGGGGCGAGCTTTGCGGTGAGTGTTTTGTGACACTTTTTTTTTTTGGTTCGAATGAAACTTTTTTTCTTTTTCAAACTAGGTACAACCTTGGGACGGTGGCCTTTGGCTCGCTCATTATCGCTATTTGTTCGTTCATCCGAGCCACAATTGAATACGTACAAAAGAAAGTCAAAAAATACGACAACAGTATTACCAAAGCCATTTTCTGTTGTCTCCGCTGTTTTTTCTGGTGTCTCGAGAAATTCCTTCAGTTCGTCAGCAGAAACGCCTACATCATGTGCGCAGTTCACGGCAAGAACTTTTGCGTTTCGGCTCGCGACGCTTTTAATCTATTGATGCGTAACGCTGTCCGCGTTTTCGTGCTGGACAAGGTAAAAAGCGTTTTTTGTTCTGCTTTTATAGTCGAATTTTTACGCCTCCCCATCCTCTCTAGGTTACAGATTTTATATTTTTTATGGGGAAACTCGTGATCACCGGCGTCATGGTCACGGCCTCCTATTATCTGTTCTTCCGTAACAATCGACTTCGTCTAAACTACGAAGCTACAGTGCCCTTGGTACTGGTCGGTTTGGGTTCCTACATTATCGCTGATATATTTTTCGGCGTGTACTCCATGGCTGTGGATACATTATTCCTTTGCTTCCGTAAGTTTCAAATCGTTACATTTTTCCTTAGTTTTTAAGAAACAAGATCCAAATCCTCGATTGATATACCCAAGAAGACAAATAGCCATGAAATTACATCTCTCGGAGCTGAAAATCTCCAGAGTTGTTAGTTTCTCCGCGATAGTGCCTAAAACCTTCTGACAAATGGCCGCAAAATTGCAACATTCTGAAGGCAAACATCCGCGAAATTGGAATTTTACTGGCTGAATATTCGTGATATTGCTTGTTCCTCGTCTTTATTTCAGCGAAATTGTAGTTTTTTTTTTTCCTGGTGGTACCGGAAGTGGCTAGTGACAGATCTAAAAGTCTGACGAATAGCCGCAAAGTTGCAACATTTCGTAGGCCCGTAAAATTGGAAGTTTCCTTGCTTAAATATTCATGATATTGCGAGTTTCACGTTCTAATTTCTTTTGTTTTTAGTGGACGTCAAACGTCAACCCTGGGCATGCTCATGTTCGAGAAAACTTGGATGCCAAACAAAAGATGCCCGTCGCCTATTCATTTTCAATTGCAATTAAATGACTTTGCAAGTTTGAGGTCTTAATTGAAGCAAAATTGCAGTTTTGAGACCATTTCTGTAGCGGTGGGCCCCCACCGATTACCCACAAAATTTGAAGTTTTGGGTCTTAATTCATGCGAAAATGCAAATTTCAGGGGGTTTGTAATAGGAAAGTGAAACTCGTGTGAGACGAGATGAGATTGACTTTAACAGCTAAAATTTACGAACACATGGTTACATTTCTTGACGGCGAGATCGTGTGGTTTGCGTTGTGACAAATATGTTTATGAAAGATGTTGTCTCCACGCGTGTTTATTTTATTTTACAACCACAACCGGTTTTCTGCCTACTTTGAGGCCATCCTCAGTGGTTCTACCTTAAAGAGCACTTCGTCCGGTCAATTGACGTTAAAAATCGGACGAAGTGCTCTGCACTCAAAAGCTTCTTCAAGATAGAACCACTGAGGATGGCCTCAAAGTAGGCAGAAAACCGGTTCTGGTTGTAAAATAAAATAAACACGTGTGAAGACAACATCTTTCATAAACATATTTGTCACAACACATGGCTGTGAAATTCATTCTCATCTCGTATCACACGTGCTTAACTTTTCTACTACAACCTCCCAGGTCTTGATTTAAGCGAAATTGCAAGTTGCGGGTCTTAATTTCGGAGAAATTGCAAGTTTTGGTGCTAAAACATGCGTGAAATTGCAAGTTTGACTTTTTTTTTAGGGATCGGACCCAAAACTAGCCGGCCACGGCAGACCGCGTGGCCGTGGGCTGACTGACGAGGCCCATACGCGCCGTACCCCGACAAAATTGCTACATTTTTGAGGCAAATACAGCTTGGAAATTGGATGTTTCCAAGCATAATTTTGGAGAAATAGCCATTTTTAGGTAGTAATTTCAGCAAAGTTGCTAGTTTAAGGACCATTTTTTTAGGGGTCGCAGACCCTGCAGGGCTGGACGCTCTCGATACTTCTAGTTCGATACTTCGAGTCTAAGATCGATACTTGCTAGTTTGCGAATTTGGTTCCTAATTTGAGCAATTTTACAAGTTTCCTGACTGAATACCTGTGAAATTAAATGTTTAGGGTCTCCAGATGTTGAATTAAGTAAAATTGCAACTTGAGGGCTTTACTTTAAGCAAAATTGCAAGCTTTGGGGCCTTTTTCGTGGCCGGCCTAAGCACAGCCCAGAGCCTGACGAATACTCAGGAAATAGGAAGTTGCATGATTGAAAACATCCGCGACAATGCGACTTTAGGGTCTTGATCCCCCAACTTTTTTTCTAAGTGCCCGATTTCGCTGGATTGTCTCACTACAAGCCAATGTCGCGGTGTTGACCCATTCTAAAATCCGGAAATAAACATCTAAAATTGATTTTTAAAATGCTCAGTCCCAGCTAATATTAAGAAAAATGGCCGAATTGAGGAAAACAAATTGTAAAAGAAGGGCTACTCATGTTTGAAATTGATAAAAAGTGTTCATTCGCAGCTCAAATTAAAAAAAACACCCTGAATTCGTGGCTGAAATTGGAAAATAAGCGCTAGTTTGCGGCTAAAACTTGAAAGTGCTAATTTTCACGCCTTAAATGAACAAAATGCTAATGATGCGTTAAAATGGAGAAAAAGTGCTAGTTCGCGAATAACATTGTTTTAGAAAATCGATAATTCGCGGCTGTAAGTCAATTCCGAAAAACCGCTCAAACGCAGCTAAAATGCAGAAAAATCGCTGAATTCGTGGCTAAAATCGCTGAAAATGTGCTGAATTCTCGACTAAAATTGTGGAAATAGGAGCTAATTTGCGTTTGTCAATAAGAAAAAGTGCTATTAATACACATGAAAAATTGTTAAAACATGAAAGTAAAGAATGTTTATTCGCAACTAAAATTGGGGAAAAAAACAAAAAAAAAACGCTGAATTCGTAATTGAAATACAAAACTAAGCGATAATAATGTAACCAAAATTGGGGAAAAGCGCAAATTCTCTAAAATTGAGAAAAAGTGATCATTCGCAGCTAAAATTGAGAAAAATCGCTAACTCGTGGATAAAATCGATATAATTTGTTTGTGTTGATAATGTGTTGCTGTTTGTTGATTAATATGTCCGCGTCAATCCGCGGAAAAATATGAGAAAACCCGCCCATCAGCAAGTATAATTCAGAAAAAGCGGTCAAGTCGTGGCTGAAATTGAGTCAATAAGTACTCACGGTGACGGTGTGTATGAGTGTAGTGTACATGAGTAAATAAGCGATAAATTCCGGCTCAAGTGGGGAAAAGTGCTCTTGCGCAGCTAAAATGGAGAACAAAACGGGAATTTGTGGATAACATTGAGAAAATAAGAGTTAATTCACGCCCAAAAATGAAGAAAAACGCTTATTCACGTTTAAAATTGAGAAAAGATGCTCATTCGTTAATAGAATTGAGAAAAATTGTTGAATTCGCGGCTAAAGTTGAGGTAATAACAGCTGATTAGCGGCTGTAATCAAGAAAAAGCGCTAATGCACATATTGCACATAATTGACAAAACATGGAACTCATGGAAGTAAACCGTGTTTATTTATTCGCTACTAAACTTGAAGAAAAGCGCTGAATTCGTTTTTAAAATGGAAAAAAGGAGCAATAATTTTGTTTCTGGAATTGAGAAAAAGCGCCAGTACAACTAAAATTGAGAAAAAGTGCTCATTCGCAACAAGAATTGAGAGAAAGTGTGAGCTCGTGGCTGAATGAGAAAAAGTACCTACTAATTTTTGACTGAATTTACAAATAAACGATAATTTCGTTGTTGAGATTGAAAATAAGCCCAATTCGCGACTAAAATTGAGAAAAATAGCTAATTCGTGGATAAAATCGAGATAATTTGAACTATTTTGTGAACATATGCTATAGTATATTGTACAACGAGTGAGTAAAATGTGAATTTACTTGCGAGTTTTAGTTTGTAAGCACGAGCCGCTTACACGAGTGCTTACAATACTACGAGCAAGGAAATACACTTTTATCACGAGTTGTGCATGCTATTTTTCTCGCGGCGGAGCTCGCTTCACAATAAAATAAAAACAGTAGTTTGACAAGGAAAAGTGTTGATGTTTGATGTTGTGATGTTTGATGTGTTGAAGGTTTCGTGAACTGGTGAGAATCCCATTGCTAGAAGAGGCACTGCTGCGCTCTACCGGTCAAACAAGAGCAACAACCATTTCTTGCTTTCTTGCTCGGCCACGAATGAGTAAAGTTGTTATTTACTCAGTGTGATTTTTGAGGGCAGTAAAAAACAACTTTACTCCTTCTACGTGGAATATAAATGGTATACTTCACCCGCAAGTCGCGAGAAAATTCATGTTTCAGTTGGATAAAATATGCTCATTCGCAGCTAAGAATGAGTAAAAGCGTTTATATTAGGGGATAAGTGAGAGAAAAGTAGAATACCCGCTCATTCGCAGCTAGCATTTAGAAAAAGTGCTTTACTCGGCTAATTGCGAAAACAAACGCTAATTTGCGACTGAAATTAAGAAAAAGCGTTAATTGACGTCTAAAATTAAGATAAAGTGTTCATTAAAAAAAAAAAAATGTTGATAATGTGGTCTTTGCAGTCGATATAGCCATTCGCTATAAGTTTGAAAAAGGTGCTAATTCAGGTCAAGAATTTGGTAAGCCGGTCATTCGTGGCTAAACTTGAAGAAAGTGCTGATTCGGGATATCACGTTTAGTATTTAGATGAAGAGCGCCAATTCGCGGCTAATATTTAGAGAAAGCGTTAATTCGCAGCTGAATAGCAGCGAAAAAAAACTGCTCATTCCTACTAAAATCGAGAAAATGCGGTCATGTAAGATAATCAATTATGTTTTGCTTTTGTTTCAGTTGAAGACTGTGAACGAAATGACGGCTCAGCGGAAAAGCCCTATTTCATGTCGAAGAATTTGATGAGAATTCTAGGGAAACGGAATAAAAAACCGAAAAAGACAAATTAAAACCGAAGAAAAAACATGCCAAAGTTTAAAAATAATACAATCACCAATGTTTTTTTATAATATTTGTACGTTGTTGAAAAATATATAGTTTTTGGAGTATTGTTTTCAAAGTTTGCTCTGAATTACGTGAAAATCGACTCCTGTAATGTTCATCAACGGTACTTGAAATGTGTCGTTGATATGTTTCAACACGTCCTCAAATGCAGTCGGGTCGCACGGATCGTCCTGCACGGCAAGAACGACCCTTCGGAGCCCTGAGACATACAAGTTTGAGCTGTGTGTGTGGATCGATTCACCGGTTTGGGTTTACTTAGGACTCTGTAGTCGAAAATGAATTGAATAATGCGAAAAATAGTGTCAACGCAGTCGATATTGCCCCGATATTCGAACGTTTCCAGTAATGGAAGTTTTTTCAGGAGATGCACGAGCACGATGTCCATTTTCTGTCCTGGTCGCCAAAGTTCGATGTAGACGTGCTCTAAAAAAAAAAAAAAAAAAAACAACAACAAAACAAAAGTACGCGTTACTCTGAGAAATATGTTGGCTTAGAATCGAACAACGTCCCTCCACTAACTCAATGTTTGGCGATGCCGATGAGCCAGCGTGCGCGTGATACAATCGAATCCACGGGGTTGAAATGTGTCTCCCGGTGAAACGACGGGGTATCCGTCCAGAACTTGTATCGACTCCAACGGCATGTTCGTTGTGGAAATATTTTGAAATTGTTTGTAACTGTGCATGCCGACTTCAGAAGAGACAAAAGTAGTTTTTATTTCCCTTTTTTCGCGGGTGAGGGGAGAGGGGTGATTACCAATTACTAAGTGTAATTTCAAATTAGGACAAAATTCGAGAGCTTTCATCCACGCTTTGAAAGAAATACACTGTTTCGTATTGACCGGATGATCCGCTTTTGTGACCAACAAATGAAGATTCGCCAGCGTTCCGTTACGTAAACAAGACAACTGAAGAAGTCCAGCCCCTTTGAAACGCAAATAAAGAGGAGAGTTCACAATATTAGTATAATTATTAATATGTTTTTCAATTAACTAAAACTGATGGAACAAGCATGGAAAACTTCAATAAACCTTGTCCTTTGGACAAATACGAGTAGTTGATGTGAAGTGTATGGAGAGTTTCAAAGCAGAGCAAAGCCATTATAAAGTATCTGTCAGCCATGTCTGAGTTGAGGGTCTCGTAGTTGGTTCGCTCGATGAACACATTCCAAACGGACGTCATTTCGGCTCGCGTGGGTATTTCTTCGCTTGCTGGGTCGTATACAAACTCGTCGAGAATATCAAAATCTTGATGAATCAAATTGAGTTCCGAATGACAAGAAATTAATTAGAATTGATGACCCCCCCCCCCCATCAGCTTACCGTCCTTATCCGTCGCTATTGGTAGTTGGTTGAAGAAAAACAAGTTCCAAATGTTTAGCACTTGGATTTTATTTCCCGCCCCAATCGCTAGCGTCAGTAAAATCCTTAAACCTTCAGTCACTATCAGTAAAGCATTTTCCACCGAGGCGTAATAAAACTTATCTTGTTGTCTAAACCATTGCTATTTAATGAATAAGCTCACTATGAGCTAGGAAAAGCCAGAAGCTGACTTGATTATTGACGCCATTATGCGGATGATACCATCCCGTATGTCCGGCGTAATGAATTTCATATTGATCTGACTTGGGTTGAAAGACATGGCGTTCATACTTATTGCGCTCTTCCTGAGGCGTGGTAGAGATGAAATGACTGCCTAGTGTTACGAGAACGACGTATGTTAAGATTTTTATTTCCAAGAAAATTGCGTCAACGAGATGGGAGAGAACCTGCTCGACGCTATGAATGAATTCAATGTCAGGTTTCACCGATGTGAGTTGAACATTGTAGTAATAAGACCCAAGTTTGCTCGGTAAATCCATCGGCTTATTACAAATAGGGGCGTACACCATGGAACCTGAAGTGCGGAATCGGATGTGATGTCTCATGCCACTCGGATCGTACCGAGTACTATTATTACTCGATACAGCTTTAAAAACCGTCTTCGCCATAATTTGGATAAATGGATTAAAAGTCGACTCACTCCATTTCAAATATAATAGCCTCGCATTGTTCGTCACGCCTTTTCGTCCGGCACTCGCAAGTTTCACTTTTTTCCGGGCGATGACAAGTGGAATAATTCCAAGGGAGTTCAATGGCCTCTTGAAGCCCACCCCAAAGCTGACGATAGTCTGGTAGACTTTTACCTTTGTCAACGATGGGAATCGTTTGATTTACGTATGTGACATCCTTGAGACGGTCTCGAAGTTCATCCCTGGGGGCAGAAGAGCGCTAGGGCACAATAGGTTGGCGTGACGTGAAACTTCTACCGGTAAATGTCAGGATGTGGGCCATTTTCCTGGTATTTTTTTATACGCCCGAATTTATGGAATATTGCTAATTTGGAATCCATAGTTTTCACGACAAATTTAGAAGGCTTTAGTCCCAATTTGACCAAAGTATAAACTCTGGTTTACTTCTCAAAGCGTTCAAGTTCAATAAATTGATCTGAAAACATGTGGACCCCCACAATGTGGACTTTGGACGTTTCTTTGTGAAACGAATTTTTATTTCGGCCGATTTGGCTACTCCGATTCTGATTAGCAGTGCAGAGGCACATCTGCCTCCTTCTAAGCACATGATCGGCACAAATATAGCCAGTCTGATGAGCCAGGATCAAGTAACGCGTTCATTTAATTGGCCGAACGGACTCATAAACCGGGTCTGAATCAAATCGAGACAATTCGAAAAAATGACTCAATAATCGCTCAGGGGTTAACCGGATGAGTTCGCTGAAAATGGCTAAAATTTAAAAATTGTATGAAACTGCGTATGCCACCGTTTTTGGACGCTGCCACTCATTTTCAGGGGCCGCACTCGGCGTTCACGGCGCGATCGGACAACCATGAAGTCCAAGGAAGGTTTTCGACACTCACGGACCTCGCTGCGGGCCGCTTAGTAGGTGGGGGGGGGGGAAGCCGACACCAAAAAATCGAATTAGACAGTTTTGGCAGAATTTGGAGAACAACAAAACCCTATTTCGCCAATAACCAATTTTGCGCATTGAGTTCTCTCAATAAATAAATTTTGCACTTTCGGCTTGGAAGGAAGGAGGAGGCTGGAGGAAAGGGCGAGAAAATTGGAAGTTGGATAGTGGACGGAATGAAACTCAAAGAGCGATACCGAGGATATGATACAGAGACTGCGGCAGAGAAATGGGAAAAAAGAAGGCCGAGCTGATGAAAAAAATCATTGACGGTAACCTCACCTCAGGGGAAAAACAACTGCGGCACTAAATTTTGTGGTAGGGATAGACGGGGGTGGGCAGAGTTGCCAGATCTACGGTTTTCGCCCGGAGTCTCCGGGCCTGGGAACCGATCTCCGGTCTCCGGCCGGGCTGAGAATATCTCCTAACCACAAATAGAATCATTTTAAGTGAGCGTTATATTTATTTTGGCCAACTCTTGACAAGTTTCAAACTACAAAAAAGCCCCGACCAAAAAAATGCTCCAACCCTAAAGAAAGTTCTGACTCAATATGGGACAGTCGTCGACCCATCCGCATGCGAAGAAAGTATAACTTTCCCCCAGATTCTGTTGATGCAGCAAATAGAAATTTTAATACATCCAAACGTACTGGTATTCCATTCAAAACGTTGACAAATCCTAGTCAGCAAATTGACCCTCTCTGGAATTTACTCGGTTCTGGTGGGTCGCTCTCCATCAGGGACGTACCTAAAAATCCTTCCGGAAAGGGCGATTCCGACAGTCCGCAGCCTACTAAGGACCGGCGGAGGGCGGGTATTGTAATGAATGCCCTTCGTATTGCTGGGATTTCGCAAAAACTTGGCCAAATACGGCCTCCCGGAGGGGGCGACCCACCTACCGCCCCCCCTCCCACTGGGTACGCTACTGCTTTCCATTGCTCGTGTTCCCTTCTAATTTTTTCTCTTGACAGCGTCTGTAGTTCCGTTGGATATGGGTATAGTCGGTATTTTCCAGTTGCTCAGTCAACAGTCTCCAAAATCCGCAACTCGGCGCTAGGGAACAAATCCATATAACAGTTCGAAGGGTGACTCACCAGTGGTCGCATTAGGGGCATCGTTGAGACAATGTTTGATATTTCTATGGTTTTTGTCCCATCTTCCTTCGCTCATTCATATTTGCCTGGATGACTGGAATAATGCGGTTCGATTCACTCTTTCCACTTGCCCGTTGGCTCGATGGATGCCTGACGCTCACGTGGTGTCTTTTTCGGTGGCTTTTTTTGTCGCAATACTCCGCACGTGAACGCTGTTCCTCAGTCGCAGATGATTCTCCGCGGGACTCCGAAGTCGTCTATGAGTCGGTCGAGGGCGGCGACGTATTTAGTCCGCGTCGATTTAGCTGGGTATAGCCTGCAAAATTTGGTTAGGTTGTCGACAATAATGAGAAGGTGACAATTTCCACTAAGGATTTTTACAAACGGCCCCAGGTGGTCAATGTTTATCGTTTCAAAAGGACGTCTTCGAATGACCAGGTGAATTCGACCAGCTTTTTGTCCTCCTGGTAACTTAAGGGGCCCATACACGATCAACCTGGGTTGTCAACTTTGTTTACAACATTACGTGTTGGCAACCAAGTTGACTGTCTGTGGGGAAGTTGTTTCAAAATTTCAACCACCAACTTCTCCACAGACAGTAAACTTTGTTGTCAACACGCAATATTGTGAACTAAGGGCCCGTTCACACGAGCCACTAACGCGTGGCTGGCTGTGGCAGACACTAACGCGCAGGCGCGGATCCAGGATTTTTCCAAAGGGGAGGGGCGCATTCAAAAAGATGCAGAGGTCCCACCTCAAAGTGTGTATACGTATATAGTTAGTATACTATACAGGGTGTACCAGGAGGAAACGTCAATACTTGCACATGTTGTACTACTAAGTAGGGCGAACCAAAATGACTATATGGACATAGGGTCGGAAACGCGTCGTTTCAAAATTACAGGGAATTTAGTGTTTTTTAAGCCAAATCACCTCTTTTCCACATAAAGCGGTCTTAACGGACTAACCGTTCAACATAGAACAAAATAAACTATTTTTCAGAAAAGAGCACAAAATTTAACATTGGAAAAATCAGGATCAACGTATTAAAATCGTCATTATTATTAAGTTATTTTTGGAAAAATCGAAAAAGTGTTGCGTAGAATTTTCGTGTTTCTTTCAGAGGCGAATTTCGCTCAATCTTCAGTTGGTCGAGCATTGACCAATTATTTTTAAAACATGCCCATTATGTGAGTTTTCAATTGACGTAAAAAAATTGAAAATCGGTTGAATTTTAACTGAGATATAACACGGAAGATTCGGGAAAACAGTGCAAAATCGTCAAAATAAGCCATATTGAAACTGTCAGGTAGAATCCGCCAAAAATTGTTTCCGACGTCAAAATAACCCCCTAATTCAAAGAACCAAATAATTTAAGAAAAATCAGTGCACCATATCATCATCATCATCTCCCCACCACTTTCACTAGCAAACACTCAATTATTAAACAAATTAATTGGTCTGATTCCTTCTAGTTTTCGTCTGGTGCTGTTTTTCAGACGTTTTTGTACGATAATTGCAGTGATTCATGCGCATGATATGATTTGTACCAGAAAAATGAATTTTGAACTAAAATAATTACGGAAGGATACCTGAAAAACTAATTAAACGAGTATTTACTAGTGAAAGTGGGGGGGGGGATGGTGATGATGATGATAGTGCACTGATTTTTCCTAAATAATTTGTTTCTTTGAATTATGGGGTTATTTTGACGTCGAAAACAATTTTTGGGGATTTTACCTGGCAGCTGCAATTCGTGCGTTTGTTGCTTATTAGTGCTATCGAGTGATATTCATTGTTTACCCACGAGGAACAAAGATTATTATAATAATTTGTTACATAATTATTATTTTTCACTTTAATCTTCTCATAGCGAAAAAATAAATTTTTTGACCAGACCTTCTGAACTGAACTGATCGGCGCCTGCTTACGCGCCACTTTTAGAAATACATTGCCTTCAATGGGAGCCACTCACGCACCACAAACGCGTGGAAGTGGCTCGTGAGATCGCTCCCATTGAAGGCAATGTATTTCTAAAGTGGCGCGTTAGTGTCTGCCACAGCCACCCACGCGTTAGTGGCTCGTGTGAACGTGCCCTAAGTTGACAACCAGGTTTATCCTGTATGGGCCCCTTTAGTCAAAAGGCAAGTTAAACACATATGGATGTGTTGTTTCACATATCTCTTCATTTTTGGAAAATAATAGTTCTCGCGCATCATGGATAAAGTACGATCCAAGGTGAAATGACCCGCTTGATCGTGAAATCTAACCACCAACGATTTCCTGAAACAGTTTGGAATTACGAATTGTGATTTTTCACCTTCTTTCCTGCACAATAATCCATTTTTAAGCTGGTAGGGCAATAATAGGTCTTTTACCCATTGGATGCGCTGATCCGGCGGCTTCTCTAAAATTTCGATAATAGAGAGCAAAGCGGCGTCGCTATGCTGTATTTCAGCGATGAAGTCATTTTCCGGGGTTTCTTCTTCTTTGGCACTTTCGGTCCAATAAACTTCAACTCGTCCTTCTAGTATCTCGTCGAGCGTATTTGTGGCATCCTTCACAGGCGCGTGGCTTAATGCTGTGTCTACATGAGTCATTCGCGCCCCCGGACGGTGTCGGATCTCGAGGTCGAATTCCGCCATCAACTCACACTTCATCTAGCTATCTGCGGATTCCAAGTTTTATTAGGCGACAAATATACCAGCGCCTGGGAATCCGTGACAACAGTAAGTCGAATGCCCAAAATCACGGGTCGAAGGCGGTCGAGCGCCCGAACGATCGCCATTCAGTTCGAGTTTGGAAGAGTGATAATGCTTCTCGATGGCAAATCTGTCAACGAACTCGAAAATCGGTCCTAGAACTCATCAATAAGTTTTGTTAGTTTCACCTGATTCGGAAGTTACTTACTCCCTCGTCAATCCTGATGATCTCGTCGTTAGTTTCCTCCTCCACGTCAATTCCAGTGGCAGAGATTGAAGGTAAAAAGGGTAAATTTTCACTGTCGTCTGAAAAGTAAGAATCCATATCACGGAATGGGGCACTATCCGATTTAATAAACACGGATGTCCCGTCTACACGAATGAGTTCCGTTCCGGGAGCATCAATCCATGTTCGACCGATCACCATAGCCTGCAGGAGAGAGTCGTCTTCAACTATCCATAATTTCACACGGCGATTATCAACCCCATCGATGCTAATCTCCCTCGGTTGTTCCCAGTGTTTCGTTGGCAGGCTCTTTCGAATTACCTATCCCGTAGATAGGTATTATTCTCTCCTCTTCTGAGAGTCTAAGAGCATCGGCGACGCTTTAACGAAGTAAGCATTGACTACTCTCCTACCCGTGCCTATTAAGGCTGAAAATTTTACGCTATTAACTAGGATGTATCCTTCACCCAGGATTTTTCACCAGCTCCCGGTTTTATTGAGTATGTTTCCGGCGGTTGTCGATAATTATCTGTTTTACGCGGACAGTCTTTCGCGATATGACCCAGTTTACGGCATGAAAAACACGTATTTTCCCCGTCGGAACACTCTGTTGATTTGTGTCCCCTCTTCCCACAGCGGAAATATCGAACCTCGGGTCGGGAGTTTTCTCTAATACGAATGGCGGTGAACGCGGGGGTTTTGGGTTGCGTTCCAGCCGTATAATTTTCAAAGGAGGCTCCCTAAAATTGGCCTTTTCTAACGGTACCCGAAAACGCGCTCTTCGCGACTCCGCCATTCGCTCGAATTCATTTATAATTCTCAGTAATCCGTCTACGTCGGATTGATCTTTAGCGAGTAAATGGTAGGCCATATCCCTCGATCTTAACCCCGGACATCTTCAAAAGTTAGGTTTATTGTGAAAATAACCAATAATATTGGACTCACCCTCTCGCTGATATGGCCATCCACAGGTCAGCTTTACTCATAATCCCGATGAACGTTCGCCTAAATTGCGCCTCCCGCTGACAATCCCTGGACTGACAGTGCGACTTAGGGCGCTTTCACACTAGAGATTCCGGTATCCGATTCGCGTATGCGATTCCGGAATCGCATACTTAAAGTATCGCGATTCAGTATCGCGGCTACTTTCTTTCCCCATTTCATCGTCTGAAGATGGCCTGAAGTTTGGAGAAGTGACTTGAAAAAGAATAACGTTCACGTAATTTCAAATTTATACAGATCAGCTGTTCCGCACCTACCAACCATCGAATGTGCTTTTACTTTTACCTTCGAATGCTTTTACTTTATATTAAAATTCCCTAGTAGCCCAGTCAAATTATCCTAAAAATGGGCACGAGCAAACACCAAATACGCTATTTGATTTTATTGGTTTAATGGCTCCATCGGGGTGCTAATAAGAGTGAATCTGTGGTTTCCCACCAAAATATTTGATGGGATAACCCTTGGCAGCCTGAAAACTTTTCGGACTATTTCAAGTTTTTTCTATAAATCTGAGAAACTAGTGGCCCTATCGATTTGTTCACCATATAGTTTTTTAAAGATCACTAAAATTTCTACAATTGGTACTTCGTAAAGTTCTTCCTAACTGTGATAGCAAGTGAGATGCAGTTCGCCCAAAAATGTGTTTTTTTCATAACTATGGGAAAAATCGCGAAATCCAACCATACACTCCTGTTTTGCTTCTTTCTAATTCTAACTCGTTCGAAGTATTATTAAAACTTAATAGACGTTTTGGCATATTGTTCATATTGTAAACCAGGATATGGTTAGGAGGAAGAAACCATAATGGACACCTTCTAACTTTGTGAGAACCAAGAATGGGGCAAGAATGTGGGTATACATACTAGAGACTGTTGATTTAATTTGGTCCCTTGGGGTGCTAATAAGAGTAATCTGAGGTTTTCCCACTAAAAAATTTGATGGCGTAACTCTTGGCAGCCTGAAAACGACGAAATTTTCTGTCCATTTCCAATGTTGTCGATAAATCTCGGAAATTAGCGGCCCTATCGGTTTGACGGTTAACGTTAACGGACGGAGACGGTTATGTAATAACTCCCTATTATTTTCAATTTTATTTATTTGTCCGGGAATAACTGAAAAACGTCCGACCATCATCCACTAATTCTCGGTGCAAAAGGGTGTACGCACCTTTTTCTTTTCGGACTCGGTTGATAGGATGTACCCACATTTCCCTTTTCTGTTTTACCGATTTTTCGAATCAAATAGTGAAAAGCAATTACTTCCTCCTCGTTAAATCTTAAATCATTAGGGGGAAAGATTTCGAGACGAGAAAGAGATACTATACCTAGTCCAATTAAATAGCACTTTGGACCAAACATCAAATATGCTATTTGATTTTATTGGTTAAATGGGTCCATTGGGGTGCTAATAAGAGTAATCTGTGGTTTCTCACCAAAATATTTGATGGGATAACTCCTGGCAGCCTGAAAACCATGAATTTTGCCTCACATCACCATCCTCATCACACCACATCACACGACCATCCACCATCCTCACACCACGCATCATCATCATTACATCATCCTCATCGCTCACGAAAAAATCTTACCCCACAAAACATACGATTTTTATTTCCTTTTTTCGCCGACTAGTTTCACTCGATTGTCAAAACATTCACCGTCGAAACAAATCGTTGTCACATGTCACTAGCCAAAATTCTCATAATAACCCATGAGAAACTACAGCAAACAAAAACTTGTGTCTCAAAAATAACTCTGCTTTCTCGTTTTTATGTGTGCGGACGTATTTCTCATGGTTTCTGGGAATTTTGGCTCGTGACATGTAACAAAAACTTGTTTCGAGATGAATGCCTTGTTAATGGGGTGCTTACCCCGAAACTAGTCAGCGAAAAAAATGAAATAAAAATATAATGTTTCAACTCGTCAAAATCATTTAAACTACCATAGTGTGGCAATTTTGTTTTAGCAGTTCATTCAAAGCGGGGTCCTTTGCACTACGACGAGTGGGGACCAAGATGGATAGTCCTTTGTCTCATTGTGAACCAAGTCGTTCTACGCATTCGAAGAATGTTCCAGACAATATCAGCGATTCTTATTTGTGGCCAAAATTGAGGAAATTGACGGACTATTTGAGGATCGTCATCATGCAGTTGCTTCATTGCAACGGAAAGGAAGTTTAATGATCGGTAAAAAGTCCATGCCCGTTTGCTTTGTTTTTTGTTTCATCTTAGTCCGAAAATGGTTCCTTCCATTGAAATCTGGTACTTTACATCCTAATTATTCCTACATTAATGTGGTAGGAGAGGGGGAGGGGAGTGGATAAAAAAATGGGGCACCAAAAATGAGGCCTGCCCCCCCCCCTCGAAAATGACGTAGATCCGGGCCTGCACACTTCAACTATTTTCCTTGTTTCCTTCTTGTTCCCCCTTTAACTGTTTTTTCTATAATATGCGTTCACGCTTAGGCATGGAATCGGGGCGGGCCGGGCCGGGCTTTGAGTCGGGCTCGGTCCGGCCCGACTTTCTCAGTGGTTCGGCCCGGCCCGAAGCCCGGCCCGAAACCGGTCCCAAACACCGGGCTGGGCCCGATTAGCCCGACTTTTCCAACTTGAATGAATACATGTGCCCCCCCTCCATTGAGCCAGTTAAATCGTCCCAAAAGTAGGGATCGTGATGAAGGTTGGTAGTGGGGGTTTGGTGATGGTGAGAAGTTTAAATACCCCCTCCCCTTGCCGGAAGATTACTGACGAGGAGTGAAGTTTTCAATTATTTAGGTTGCTCAATACACTTAAATTTTTACTAATTATATTGATATAACTTTTAGGCCCGTATTCATAGACATTTCTTAAACGTAAATTTCCTTAAGTGGGCGTCAAATCAGATGATTTTATTCCAACAAAAACTGAATTGACTTTTACTTAGGAAAATTTTAACTTAAGTAGCGACTATGAATACGAGCCTTAGTATCATGATTCATGACGTATTAAATAGTAACGGCTGCAAGTAATTATAATTTCGCTCCATCACCGGATGCGGATTGCCTGCGGTAGGTGATACTTTTCCCTCTGATCACAATACGCGCAATTCCATTTTCTACACTAATCACAATTAGTGGACCCCCCTTCCCCATTGTTGGATCTAAGGGGGAGGGGTAAAGGCAGTATTACCCTCCCTGAGAGCTGGTCAAATGGCTGTAAACAAAGGGGGGATGGTGGTGGAGGGTGTACAGAGAGAGGAGGAGGAGTTACAATTACCCCCCACCCCCAAAGAGGTCCAAGATCCGACCCCCCCCCCCTTTGTTCATAAAGATCCATGAGCTCCAGATGCGACGAAACTTGGGTACTTCGAAGAAAGAAAAGTTCAACGAACGGCATTGAACATATTTGTTGTTGTTGTATTGCGCATGTTCGGGCTTTCGGGCTTTTTTCGAACCTCAGCCCGGCCCGGCCTGAAGCCCGACCCGAAAATAAAATGTAATGCCCGGCCCGGTTTCGGCTTGAGCCCGGGCCCGAGTCCATCCCTATTCACGCTCCCTAGTCACTGAAATCACAATGAAAAGTTGTCGGTTGTGTTGTACCTACCCTTGTACCCTTGTCAGATTATTAGTCCAAAAACATTATGCCTCAAAACATAAAACAAACATAGAATCAACAATTTCAAAAGATTTTTTATTTAAAGTACATAGCTGTTAAGTTGTGTAATAAAATACCTAGGCGTTGTTGGGTAGGCCTCCGGCCCAATTGAGCAGAAATTGTTTATAATAATCTCTTCACTTTCCTTGATTTTCCTCCCGCATATTTCTTAAAATTATGGAATCCATGTATACCTACTTACAAAAAATATAGATTCATAATATGAATAACTTCACTAACATTTGGACTCACGAGGCAGCGCGTTTGAATAGGTAAAATAATGTATCTAGGCGACCGACGTTTCCAGGAGACAGAATAAAATTATCGCATACGTATCCGATATCGGAATCTTAAGTGTGAACGAGCGCGTTGCCCGTATTGTATTTTTAGAATCCTCGATTCGGGAATCGGATACCGGAATCTCAAGTGTGAAAGCGCCCTCGATGGGGGACGCAGGCAAGATGAGCTTTTGCCAGCTCATGCACATCTCGTCGAAGTTTATGGGGCCTGTTAGTGTGTCAACCTCTCCTGTCATTGAGTGAGCCGCCTTTAATTTTTTTGGCCTGTAACGTCTCAACCTCTTGACTGAAATTTTAAATAAACTGACGAGAAACGCCCCAATTTTTTGAGTTGTCTCCCAATTTTTTTTGGCAACAATACTTCCAGCAAAAGGCTCGCTCTACTTTACGGTCTACAGTCACCTTTTCTTAAGGCCCGTTCACAAGCTCTATGGTTTCGTTGTGTGGTGTCTATGCAACCTAAAAAAATGCTTCATTTTTCGAGGGAAAAAATTTGTTTGGTTGCATAGAATCCACACAACGCAAACATAGAGCTTGTGAACGGGCCTTTACGAATAGGCGCAGTGTGAAGATGCATACAACTACATAGGAATGTATTTTGAAGGGCCTTTGTTCCGTTGTCCCAAAACTCGATGAACAAAGCCCTTTGTTGCCAAAAATCGAACTGTTCGTAACAGTTACCCGTGCAGCAGTTTTTTTACCTTAGCAAAGGTTTTCTCAGGAACTTGAATCCCAGCACTTGAAACGTAAGCTTCTCCAGACTGCCTTTTCATTTTTGCTGCATTTTTCTTCGGCTGATCCTCTCTTCTGACTTCTTTTTCCAACCCTCTGTCCACTCGTAATCATTTTAGCCGCAACTAAATTAGCGTTCCCACTTTTCAATGCAGAAAAATGAGCAACGGGATTCACAATGGTTGTTTGATTTCCGATTTTTAAATAAAAAGATTCACATTTTAGGGAATAAGGGCCTCTCGGGACGGATTACAATGGATTAAAAGAAGCATTGCAGTGACGTGAAAAATAATCGGATTGGTTTGAAAATTGCAGGGAACATTCTTGAGGTGCTAAGGATGCGATTTGAACGATTTCCGGCCCCGGCATAGGACTATATGGGCCCTTCTTCCACCTACGCCCTCCATTTTGCTTCCCAATAATCCACATATGGGACAAAAACTGTTAAGTAACCACTGAAATTGGTTATTTGGCCATGAAATCCCCAAATTGATTGATCGAGTGCTAAAGTAGTGTAATCACTGGCGAAACTACACATATTATCAGGGCCTGGGACGAAAATCTCAATGAGGCCTCAGTCTCGACTGAACAAACAAGGAATATAATTCTTGCGTAACAAGAAATTATGACTTTTGCTCAATTTTAGTCACTAAGTTGGCTCCAGAAATCGCGAGTTTTGCATTTTCTCAATTTTAGCAGTGAATAACCGCTTCCTTATTCTCAATTTTGGCCACGAATTCGCCCTTTCCTCCAGCTACAAATCAAAGCACATTTATCGCAATTTTATATCCTCGAATATGAGCTTTTTCTCAACTTTAGCAGTTAATCGACGATGTCTTCAATTTATAGCTTCGAATTAGGGCTATTAGCAACTTTTTCACATTTACCATATTTAAGAGCTTCTTCCTCATTTAGCCGGCGGATGAGCGTTGTTCCATGTTAGTTAAGCGTTGAATTATTAGCGATGTATTCAGATTTAGGCTCGAATTCCCCTCAATTATACCATTGGATGGGCGGTTTTTCGTGTTTGGCCGTGAATTAGCGCTTTTTCATAATTTATCCACAATATAGCACAGCGCTACGAATTTAGCCATGATTTAGAAAATTTTCTTCATATTAGCAGCTAATTTGTTTTTTCTTTTTTTCCTCTATTTTAGCAGTGTATTCTCATTTAGCCTTGAATTAGCGTTTTCCTCAATTTTCGCTGTGAATCGGTGTTTTTTTTTTTTCACATTTGGCCATGAATTAGCCTTTTTCAAAATTTTAACAGCGAATTCACGGCTTTTCTCCCTTTCAGTAGTGAATTATTAGTTCAGGAATTAGCAGTGTACCTATTCTCATTTAGCCTCGATTAGCGTTTTCCTCCGTCACGGGTGGTGGCAAAGATGGATCCGGAGTAAAATTTGGGGGTGGGGAGGGGGTCACTCGAAACATTTTATGGCGATGGGGGGGGGGGGTGATAATAGGGCATAAAATTGGAAAAAATCACCTAATTTCACTCGTTTTCCTTAGAGTACCTACTCAGATTTGGGCAAAAAATAATAATGTAAGGCCTGTTTCAGCAAGGTGTTTGGAACATGTTCGGAGCAGAGTTGCCATGAGATGTCATGATCTTGAATTTATTGGCAACTCTGCTCCGAACGTGTCCCAAACACTTTGCTTGAACTGGAACAGACCTATATACATATTGCGTTTTATCGTCATTTCAAATTCTGAAAAACTGGAAGGGTGGGCGGGGGGATGAAAAGTTATTTCAATTATGACCTTCAATTAATCAGACTGTATGATGGCGTGGGATGAGCGATGGATAGGGTGGGGAGGCAATACAAAGTTGTTGGGGGGGGGGGGTGACCAGACTAGCCTTTAAGATAATATGCAATAAGCTGTAATACTTATGCGTAAAAATTTCACGTACGTATATTTATTATAAGAATGTTAATTATTATTATTATAAGAAGATTCAATATTCGTACACAAAACTATTAAATTTACAAAGCCCCCCGTGGGCGGACGGCGAACATGAGCAATTCAATTGAGCATTCGGAGCTCAAAAAGTTCCCGAACGTAGCAAACGCATGCCTCGGTCACTTGAATTTATTATTAAAAAATAGGAAAGAAAGACGTTCTCGTCGGCAGATCATCAAAGGAAAGGACGGAAAAGGGGCTGACGCCGGGGGGGGGGGACTTTTTCGATTTTCGAGTCTTGCGGAAGGGTTGCAAGAGAAGAGCAAAACTCAGCACTCAGCCCCTTCATCCTAGCCCCTGGCCTTAGGTAAGCGGGCAAGCGGACTCGGGCTCGTTGCCCCGCCACCACATCACATAATAGGATAGGAGAGGAGACAGAAGTAACAAGCAAAGCACATAGCACACGCATCTACACAAATCTTGCATGATCCACAAGTTTAAAGTTTGTGACCCCTTCCACTCGAATTCCATCGTTGTCGTTTTTCTTTTTATGGTTGCTCAGTCTCACTCTCAGTCAGTCTGTGTATTTCTCTTTCAGTATTGTTATATTTCGGTTTTCGGTCGCTCATCCAATGCCAAACTCATGAACATTTAAAGTTGGACGCCAGTCTGTACAGTGCAGTCAGTTAATAGTAACAATACATTTCGTCGCGTCTGAGAATAAGGTAAAATTTACTCCTGTAGCCTAAACTAGGGTTAGATTAGTTTTTTTTTGTTTTTGAGAGAGAAAATACAAATGCGAACGCTCGTCTCACGGTCTTGGTACACATTTTGTTTCCTCATCATGTTTGTATGGCGTTAATAAATACGGGAAAACACTTCTCCTTGGTTCGTGTATCGTGCACCTTCCGTACCGCACAATGTACCATAATTATTATGGTGCGTACGAAATGAGGCCTTTATACGTATATATTTTCAAAAATGTATTACATATTATTCTGCGCCATGGTCTACCTTCCCCAACTTATGACCCTTTGAAGGTCTGGCCACTCTACTAATTAACTCAAATTTATTGAGAAAATCATTAAAATCGGTCATCAGCAAGGATTTATCCAGATGAAACTCCTGGCTTACCCAGGTCCATTCTTGTACCGCAAGTAATTGATATTTTCAAATCAACCGCATAGTCGTATTCGTGATTGTTATTTATTGTTACGCTCAACCGTCTTCACTAAAGTTGGGGCCCGGGATAAAATAGGGCCCCCTCTGTGGGCTCGAGGGGGGGGGGGTCAAACTTTCTTTCCCACGTGGGGTTCACATTCACATAGTTTTACATTAGATTTTAGCCGGGTTTCCACTAAGGAAACATTTTTGACAGGGCCGAGTTCACTGAAGTTGGGGCCCCGGGCCCGGCATAACATCGGGCCCCCTTCATGGCACAGAGGGGGGGGGGTACTTGGTGGTCACACTTTTTTTTCTTTTAGCCGTGAAGGCGTGAACCAAGGGTGTACAGCCAGAACTTGATAGTTCACAGGCCTGCAATAAGTTCCTGACAAAGCCATTTTACAGGTGAATTAGCGTTTTATAAATTTTAGAATTAGCGCTTTTTCTTAATTTTGGTTGCCATAGACGATTTGTTCTGATTTAGCAATGAATTAGCGCTTTTCCCCAATGGGAGCAGTGTATTAGTACTTTTTATTCATGACATGCACATTTAGCCACTATTTAGCTATTTTCCTCAATTTTGACATTTAAGATGTGCGCTTTTTTTTAAAAAAAAAAAAAACCATTTCAACCGTGTATTAGCGCGCTACTTCTCAATTTGATCTGTGAATTATTATCGACGTATTCACATTTAGCACCTAAATTCCTCTTTCCCTCAATTTTAGCGACGAAATAGCGATTTCTCTTGATTTCAGCCCAGAATTATAGTTTTTCTTCTTTTTATTTGAAGTAAATAGTGAATTTACGATTTTTCAATTTTAGCTACGAGTTTTTCTCAATTTTATTGGTGAATTCGTATGGTTTAATTTTAGCCCCGAATCAGCGCATTTGTCTTCATTTTAGCTGGGCAGGGCCCGTATTCTCAATTTCAGATTTTCAGCCACCAATTAGCGCTTTTTCTCAATTTTAACCGACAGTGGGGAACTTGCATGAATGTCCGATTTGGGAGAAAAGTATACCGGTGAATTGGCACGTGGACAAAAGGATATCAATGGTAGTTGCAGTCCGATTGGTGCATTTGGTGATTTTTAAATAAATTTCAAAGTTCTTCAAGAGGGGATAGATGGTACGAGGGGAAAATACGTCAATCCCTAATTTTGAAGCATGTGATTAGGACACTTTAACATTTTTTGTTTACAAATAACAAGAAAAATTGTCCCCCTGAAAATGTGTCGTACCCCCTCTTCCTCACACCATCCATTTCATTAAATAGGGTTTGACGTTATCAAATCCCCACTCAAAATTTTCAAAAATTCGCTCTAAAGAAATCCTTGATTGATTTCAATGTTTAATGTGAGCAATAGCATTGTGGAAGAGCCCTCTTCAATAAACACCAGTGCTTGAAAAATGTGCAAGTTCCCCATCATAGGGTTCATCACTATTTTGGCCCTCTGAAATGTTTTCCTACTGCTTCAACGACCAAGTTATCTTAATTATGCCTAAAAACCATAAAAAATTCATTTTAAACTATTGTGTTATGTATTCACCCCTAATGTGCTTGTCGTCCATGTACGTTTCAGATAAAACCACGCACAAAAAATGATAGAGTTCATCTAGGGCAGCTTGAACTTGCAAAATTGGGAGGAGTTTTCCGAGCCTAGCGAGGCGGACAAAGTGATTCGCTTACTGCACAAGGGACCGAACGGGTTGATTGTATTTGTGAATGACAATGACTGCGCCTACGTTGCTAATCAAAATGGTCATGAGAAAATCGTTTATCTGTGCGGTCGGAATGCCACCAGACTATCGAGTACTTCTGATTTCATTGTTGTTGGAACCAGTCGCGATGAGATCGTATTAATTGCTCCGCGGAAAGTGGAATGTGGGATAACGTCGTTTGACTTGTTAGTTTTGTCTAGAATTGTGGATTCGTCCGCCTCATATTCCTTTTTTTCATTGACACCATCAGCAGAATTCACGGCCGTTGAATTAATGGGCTGTGGCGATGAGTGCGTTTATATTTCAAATAAAAGTTCGAAATATATCGCGGCTGAACTACAAATAGAATTGAACGGAGACATAATTAAGAGGTTAAAAATTTATCCAAGCGTCGTGAAAACCTATGACGATCAGGTATGTACCAGGAGGAAGTTTCACATTTCCCAAAAATATTTTTTTCGATGAGGCATATCAATCCTTCCACGTAAATAATTAAATAGAAATTTAAAACAAATATTTTTTATTTCTTAACAAAAGATGGCATATTTGAAATCCCACCAAAACGAACATTTTCCGCAACGTAATATCCCTTGTATTTTCTGTCATTGTCATGCCTCTAAATAGCTCACCTGTTTACCCTCCATTATTTTATTATTGGAGAGCTCTATTAAAAAATAAGGCAAAGAAACACAACAAACCGCTCTCCGACAGCAACTTTACAGGCGATTTTTTTTCGGAAGGCGCGTATGACACAAACATGCTAGCTGGTGGCGTGATTGAAATGATCTAAAACTTCAAAAATCGAGTATTTATTAACTTTTGGGTTATTTTACGAACGGATCACGATTTATGCTCCATTTTAGCATAAACAAACCTTAAAAAATAGATTTATGAATAAGTTCTGACCCATGAAACTTCCTAATTTCATATACAGGGTGTTTCAGAATAACTTAAAAAAAAAAAAATTGGATGAAAGTAGACCTGAATTGCGATCGAAAAGACGAAATACACCGTAGTTCGGAATGCAATGTTTTTCCAGCTATGATTTTTTGAACGTTTTTAAAGACATGCGTCGTTTTTTGCAAGAAAATTTGATTTGGTCATTTTCAAGCAAACGTTTGACAAATTATGGTGCCAGATTCGAAAAGAGCACACTTTTTTCTGATAGGAGTGGCCATTTCCGAGAGAATTGTTCCTTTTTCGTGTCCACTACAGCAGCTCAAAGTAACCGTAAGTTAGTAACCGTCAAAACCGTAAGTTTCGACTTGTGTCTTGTGTAAGAGATTGGGATGGTTCTGGTGACGTGTTTCATCTTTTTACATGTAATACATGATTTAAACCTCAACAGTACTAACAATCGAGAAAGTTGTTGTGGGTTGGACCCACCAGACGATCGTGAAATTTGTCCAGTCTCCGTTTCGACCCCAAACGTTCAGCTACCTGAGCTACTCGGTCCTGGACTCATCAGCCCTGCAATTGAGCCGAGTACCGAGCCCCTATGGACTGCTCCTCGCCGGAACCGGAGGTGCCACTGCACTCCACTGCGCTCAACCCTCACTTTCTTCCCCGTTCGTTAGTACTGTTGAGATTTAAATGATGTATTGCATGTAAAAAGACAAAATAGGTCGCCAGAACCATCCCAATCTTACATTAGACACAAGTCGAAACTTGAGGTTTGGAAAAACACCATTTCTTAGGAAAAATGGGTCAATTTCTAAAGATTGGTCAAAATGAAATGAAAAAACTGTAATATAACTTATTTTAAAGAGGACACTTTGAAGAAGTTTTCCTGAAATTTTGGTTGTCCTGCGACGAGATTCTTTCGTCTTCGAGATATCTCGAGATTCGAGATATCTTCTCGAATCCCAACTTTTTGCTGATGTAGTGGACACGAAAAAGGAACAATTCTCTCCGAAATGGCCACTCCTAACAAAAAAGTGTGCTCTTTTCGAATCTTGCGCCAGAGTTTGCGAAAATCTCGTTTTAACATCAAAATCGCATTTTCTTGCAAAAAGTGACGTATGCCTTTAAAAACTTTTAAAAAATCATAGCTGGAAAAATATTGCGTTCCGGACCATGGTGTATTTCGTCTTTTCGATCGCAAATCAGGTCTAATTTCACGCAAAAAAATTTTTTGAAGTTATTCTGAAACACCCTGTATGTATCTATGTATGTATGTATTTCCTTGAAAGTCGATAAATCTAGAGTCCGGTTGGATCAATCTTACGTATTTTGAGGCGATCATAATAAAATGGAATCGAAATTTTTTCAGGTAAGTCCTGGTAGGTGCCCAAATTTCGATATATCTGGCCCCTGCAACGTTTGCGCCTGCTCATCTCGAGAAAGGATGAAGATTTCGGAACGTAACATTCGAAAGCTTGATAAAAAGCCTAACTTTCATGTCTCGTGAAAGTTTTCGCCTGAGTCTTCTTATTCGAGATATTGGCGGTTGAGACATTTTTTTTTTTCGCGTTACCTGCTTCGTAGGGTGCCCATTACGATAACATAATAACTCCAGTAAGTTGAATTTTTCATAACCTTTACCTTTATTTTATAGCTTCAGTTTTTGAAAACTGTACAGTAAAGGTTTAAAACTGACATGAAAAGTTTTTTACATGTCAGTTTTCTATAACCTTGTGCAACCTTTGTTGAAATGTTATCACCTCATCCGTGATTATAGCAATATCTTAAGACATGGTTTTTTTTTTGTCAAACAAAAAACTCGCAGGTAATGCACCACTTACTAATCTTGTAATGTAATCTACTATTTCTTACTACTTACGTTAGTGCGGAAGCCGTACTTTTTCGCGCTATTTTCCAACGCGGAAGCCGTACTTTTTCGCGCTATTTTCCAACGCAGAAGTTGAGATTATTTCAAACTGTGAAAATATGATTCTTATTTTCACTTACAGTCCGGGAGTCCACCGTATGAAAAATCCGTATCATTTGATCGCGCTTGAAACCATCATCACGACGTTACATGGTCACTAGCAAATGCGCTTGTATCGTCGCCAGAAATTTTTAGCGGGACAATCTTTTCATCTCCCTGAAGGGGCGGTCGAAGAAGGGCCTGATTTCTCCGAGTAGGGGGAGACCTTAGAATCTTGGTGTGACATTGTGCCCTTCCTTATACTCTCAGGCTAATGGAGAAGTATGACACGGACGTCTGCTGATTCCGCGGCTAAGCCATGGAAACATCAGAGCACGTACTGTGTGACTGTGAGGCTCTGGGGCGATTAAGCTTTCACATCTTGGACCGGAGACCGGAGGGCATAATTTCCAGGATGTCTGCGGGGAATATCCTCAACTTCGTCAAGAAAGGTGGAAATTAAGCGTCTTCCTTTTGCAGGGCAACCATGAGGGGATACCACAATAGATCAAATGGGTCTCGTTGGTAGGAGGTAGTTTCTTCTGGGCCTTCGTCCCCGCTTTTCGAATATAAAAAAATATACATAATAACATTATTTATTTTTATTGTTTTTTACGAGTTATCATTTTTTCATAGGCTATTGTACCCCGCCTGCTTAAATTTTCGTGTGGGACAAACTTCGCAGCAGCATTAGACTTGACAGGATTAGCGTACTCCGTTAATCGGGGAACTCGCTACGGTAAATACAGCAACATTTACGACAAAGGGACATTCATTTCTACCCTGAAAGCAGGCAATTACAGCATCCTCGTGAAAAACGTAGTGTGCCTCGGGAATACCTGTGCAATTTTACTAAAGAGTGGCGATATTATATTAAGTCTCCCTCCATCAATTGATGGGACTGTTGCATTTTCAAGATGTTTTAAGACATCCATCTCATCCTTCCTTGAAATAACGTGCAACAGAAATTTCTTTGCTACTTCCACCGAATCTTCGATTTATCAATTCACTTCTCACTTGGATTTCAAAGTCATCCTGGAGGGTGAGACTAATCTACTGAAGGCTTTCGAGGGGGCGATGACAACTCCTGCATGTTCCATCGCATCGGTTCCGGAGATATCACCCGTCGAGGAGTTGAAACCTGTTTCGGTGTTGCGTCCGCTGACTGGCTTTGACACCTTTTACGACAACGAGTTCCTCAGTGATATCACTCTAGCATTGAAAAATGATACGATTCGCGCACACAAGATGGTCCTCTGCTTGCGATCTCCATATTTCGAAAAGTTATTCAAGACCGATGAGTGGAAAAATAAGTCCACGGACTCGTCACCGTGTGTACTTGACGTCTCGAGTCATGACCCTGACGCGTATCGGTCTTACATCCGGTAATTAAAACGTGTCTTATCGTAGCCACTTTGTTTATTTATTTTTATTGATTTTTTTTATACAGCTACATGTACTTCGGAAACTTCGAGCGGGCCAAATTGGATTGCGATCAATTGATGGGCGTTTACCACATAGCTTCTGAAAACGAAGAGAACTTATGTAACGATATCGTCATTGCTCTGGTGGATTTGATCAATTCAAACAACGTTTTAAAAATTTTCCAATTTGCCGTTGACGCAAATTTGAAAACATTGGAAGATATGTGTTTACAGGAGGCCGAAAAGCAAAAACTAAACATTATGGTTTCAGAAGGGTTCTTCGCTTTGCCTGCTAACCTGAAAACCCGTTTAGTGCAATTTCTGCTCAAATAATTAAAATACTAATGTACATTATTTTGGAATTGTACTCATTTGTATTATTTTATGCCGTACAAGAAAAATATATTCATGATTGTGTTTACTGCGCTTTGACCTTAATCTTTCCAGTGACTTCACAGTACGGAAATAACAAAATTCTCGAAATTTGGAGTCAATCGGAAAATAAGTTTTTCGGATGTTATAAACAGGGTTCGAATAAAAGATCGAGTGATTTTCCGAGACAACGCATCTATTTAATTTCTCTGCTTATTACCCCTTACGGAAGTTGCCGAGAGGAATGTTTGTACTTGGCCACCTTCGTAATTGCCATGTAATTGATGAATGATGACTTATTAATGGATTACCGATGATGAGAGCGATGAGTAGTTAAAACCCATTTCTTACCGGGCATAATTATAAATATTTGTTATTTCTCCATGATTTTTAGCACTCATAATAATGGCGTTTTCTATTTCCACAAAAAAACTGCTCTGGAGTTATACAAATTAGATAAGCAGCCGTAGTTGCCTACGTTGTCAGTCATACCTTGTTGAGGTGTGTCCAAGACAGACCGGTTTCGCCTTTTCGGCATCTTCAGTGTTTGAACGTCTATAACGTCCTCAGAGTTTTCAGTAGACGTTCAAACACTGAAGATGCCGAACAGGCGAAACCGGTCTGTCTTGGACACACCTCAACAAGGTATGACTGACAACGTAGGCAACTATGGCTACTTATCTAATTTGTATTATTGTACACCTTGTATATATAACGATGTTACTAGCTCTGGAGTTGCTCCAGCGCTGCTCTGATAGGGTTTTAGGTGATCCATTTGCCATTAGGGCCGCCGTGGAGCAACTTGTAGTGAGTTCCATTTGCCACGTAGTCTCGCTGCAGAGCAACTCTAGAGCAACATTTATTGCTCCGGGAAATTTGACTGAGCAATGAACATCTTGGAAGGTAATATGATAACAAAAAACAAAACTTTGCTCATTCCGGCTTTTATAATTAAATAACTTGTGATGTGTGTTCAACGCTAGAAGAAAATGTTCCAACTAGGTACCCAATAATTGAACAAAACAAACTATTTTATTACTCCATCTCGAAGTGAACTTCAGCTCGCAGAATCAGTTCACCCCGATAAACCGACAAAATTCATTTGCTTCCCGACAAGAGACTTCGTTGGAATGTACATGACATTATCGATGGATAAAACGAATTTAATCTTGAATAAATTTCTTGCAAAGCATCTTCCAAAAAGTGAGTTCGAATGTCAATGTGTTTGTGTCACTCGTAGCTGAATAGAGCTAAAATTCAGTCGAATAATTAGGCCCGGCGCACACTAGGAGAAAAAAGACGCCGACGCTCGCGTCAGCGTCCGACTCGTGCAGTAAAAACACATAGAACTCTATGGGGCCTTTCACATTGGTCGCTTACGCGAGAGTCGTCTCTCTTCCCCGAGAAAAAAGACGCCAACTCACGCGTCGGCGTCTTTTTTCTCCTAGTGTGTACCAGGCCTTACGGTTTGACACTGTTATTCGACTTCACCTTGTTTCTGTCCCTTCTAGAATTTCTTTCTTTACTCATTTTTTTCTGTCTCGATTTATTCAGTGTCTTTTTTACACCACGAAGCGCAGGTTTAATTGCATTATTCTCGTTGAATTTCACGAGTTGTTCGTCAAACGATGATCGTGATGGTCTTGGGAGTACCAAACACTCGGCCAAAACGTTAATTAAAGCATTACATTAGCCCGTCAAGTTAACGTGGAACTCGCCCTCCTGTGATGAGCCCTTGTCATTTTCTTTAAATGCAATCGAGATTTTCCAGAATAAACGGCAATTTCATATAGTTAGGGATGTATTCCATTATTTCTCATGCGCCGATACCGCGAATTTTAGTTTTTTTTGGCAATTGTATCAGATTAATGTGCATGATGGGCACTTTGAAAATGTTAAGCTTATAAATTACCCTTTCTTAAATCAGACGTCGAGATGGTTAGCTCCACTCACGATTTTTACTGTAATTTTCGGAAATAACGCCAACCGACAGACTCCCGTCCTACGTGAGTGAGAGTCAGGGGGAAGGGGGCATTTAAGCCTTTTTTAGCATTTTCAAGAGAAATTTCCTGTAGTGTTTTATCCATGCAATTTCGATGACGATCGCGCACCCGCGACAAACGTTAAAACTCACTTCCCGTCCGTGTCCCAACTCACGTATAGGGCACGGAGTAAGAAAACTGTGTCGCAACCCGTCAACGACAAACCGCCTGATTTATTTCATGCCCGTTGGAACATCATTCGAACGCCCCATTCTTATTAGTGTACATTATTTTACTAATTTTTTGCAATTTGAATAGCGTTATTTTTGTCCAACGTTTCGACATTTTCCAAATTCCGCTTTAATAAAGTCCTAACATCTTCCCGAATATAGAATAAAATAGCCGTCGCTAATCACAATAAGATGCAATGACTGTTTTTGAAGTCGCACGATCCTCTGGCGTTTTCCTTTTACACAAAAAGTGCACTGGAGTTGCTCTGATAAGCTTTTAGGCGATCCATTTGCCATTAAAGCCACCGTGGAGCACTTTTTAGTGAGTTCCATTTGCCACATAGTATCGCTGCAGAGCAGTGCCAGAGCAACATTTCTTGCTCCCAGATATTTGAGGGGGCTATGAACAGCATGGAAGGTAATACTATTATTATGATACGAAAGTTTTGCTTACTTGTCTAGCTGCCGTCAATTACGTGAGCAACTTGTATTGAGTTCCATTTCCAAAATATGGGAATTACAACGCAAAAAGAAATGTTTTATGAAATTACTCCTTTTTGTAAGCACGCAAAGAAAACAATTTTATTATTTATTGTTCTTAAAAAAAATAATCACAAACATGATTCCAATAATCAAACCCTGTGAATAGTAGGAAAATCGTGTAAAATCAGTTTGCCCCGACAAGATTCCTTAGCTTTCAGAAGTGATCTTTGGCCAGTCTATACCAGAGATTTCGTCAGAATATCCGCTTCACTTTCGGTAGGAGTGACGAATTTAATTTTGAATACATTTTTGTTGAATTACCAAAACATTTTTTGGTAATTGGGTGGTCCAGTAAGGCATAGCGTTAATTTAATGGCTCCCCTCCGCCGAGAACTCCCCTGTCATATCAACGGATTTGGTTCACAAGGGTCTTATTCGAAAGCGCGTTCATTTTTCATTGTTCGAGTCAATTTTGGGGGAATTGCAGCAACAGCCGTGCGGTAGTGAATTTTCAACTAATTCAAACCCCTCTTCCACACTGTTCCCGTGGATTGATTCATCTGGATCACGAACTCGTCCGAGATATTCATGCTATTGATTTTTAGACCAAATTTGGTTGCCCTAAGTAGAAAATTGCGACCGTGATCGTGCTAACAAAAAGGGGCCATATATACAGGGTGTTTGAGGTTTGTGTGACAATACTGAACCACGTGACGAATCAGGTCATTTAGCATCGATTTCACAAAATACACTATTATGGATAGTCAATTTGTTTTCGAGATATTGAATAAAAACTGATGTTTTCGTGAATAGCTCTTTTTTTTCAAGTTTGACTTGCTGTGTCACCGCACGAGGTTAATTTGAATAAAGTGAATAGTGCGTTGGAAACAGGACAAAATTGCCTACAAAATGAGCCCAAAAGAATTGGTGATTGTCCAATTTTGATCGGCATATCAGCCGATCAAAGTCTTCCAAAATGCTTTTTGCGTTTTTCTCCTGCCTACTCTTCCGCTTCTAATTCTTCTAACCTCGGTGGCATCAAACGTTCAGATGGATGGAAAAACATATGCAATTTGTCAGCTTTCAAACGATGTGCTACAATTGCCATCTACTGCTTTTGGTTCCACAGAAATCACAGCAAACAATGTGAAAAACTTCGGGAGCCTAGGTTGAACTTCCACATTAATTATCCACCATTTTTTTTCTCTTTCTGTATCAATTGTATTAATAATGCCACTTTTTATCAACTGGAGATTATTGTTAGCAATGGTCATTGTCTACTACATTGAGAAACAACAGAATTATTAATTAAACTCAAGGGAAAGGTGCATTCTTTTATTTTATAAAACCTTTACTTTTAGTGTTCAAAATGGCCTCCATTTCACCTTAAGCACATCTTCGCCACCCCTAAATTCAGTTGTAGTAATGAGCAGGTTCCTCTCCCGGCCCAGGATTTGGTTAGCCATGTTCATTGTTTCTAAGAGCACCTCTCGCATTTGGATCTCTTGAGCATGGACCAGTTCTTTCAACCGTCCTAGGATAAAAATCCAATGTTGTTAGGACAGAGGACCTGGATGGCCACGGAGTTGGCACTCTCTTGCTTATCCAGTTGTCGACGAACCTTTTTAAAGAAATTCTCTGAGCGATAACCGGAGTGATCGGGAGAACCATCGTTCTGGAAAGTTTTGCAGGATCGAATGTCCAAACTGGGTATTTTCCAGCAAGACGGTTTTTCCGCTCACTTTCCGCGATCGGTCAGGAAATTTCTTGAAGAAAGACTCGCCGACAAGTGGATAAGCAGGGGAGGGCCAATTCCGTGGCCACCCAGGTCTTCTGTCCTAACTCCAATAGAAGTTTATTTGTGAGGATGGTTGAAAGAACTGGAATATGCTCAGGAGATCGAAACGCTCTTAGAACGAACGGACATGGCTATCCAAAGTCTGTGACGAGAGAGGAACCTGCGTATTACTACAACTGAATTTAGAGGTGTCCAGGATGTGCTTAAGAGTAATGGTGGCCATTTTGAACACTTGAAGTAAAGGTTTTATAAAATAAAAGAATGCACCTTTCTCTTGAGTTTAATTAATAATTCTGTTGTTTCTCAATGTAGCCGATAATGACCATTGCTAACAATAATATTGCAGTGATGGCGACGTTGTGGAGTTGAATCAATAATTCAGATCAGTTTTTTGTCTCTCCACTTTATTTTTTTAACAAACGGCAGAACCGGTTTTCGAAAACTATGTTTTCATCATCAGTGTACTGTCACTTCTGTGCATCAGTGTACTGTCACTGTGACAGTGTACAGTCACTTTCGACCCGTGTATGACGAGGTGTGATCCACCGTTTACTTTGTATGACAGTACTGGGGCACTGATGATGAAAACATAGTTTTCGAAAACCGGTTCTGCCGTTTGTTAAAAAAATAAAGTGGAGAGACAAAAAACTGATCTGAATTATTGCTAACAATAATCCCCAATTAATAAATTTGTTCCGACAGCAGCCTGTCGGGAGAAGTGCATTTCATTCATGCGACAATCGAGTCAAACCTCATAAGTTAGAACGATATCAATCAATTATGAATGACATTTAGGCCGTGGTATAGAAAGTCAAAATCATAAAATCGTGTTTCTTTTTACCGCAGGCTCCTTTTTTGGCACCTACTGAGGGGGAATAAAATGATGAAAATGAAAAATGAAACAGAGTCGGTTTGGTTGCCTATACGATATGGGAAGGCGGACTCTTGTTAGAGGAGTTATTTGCAATTAAAATCTTTATTCCGGCCTAAATTTCATTCATAATTGATTGATATCGTTCTAACTTATGAGGTTTGACTCGATTGTCGCATGAATGAAATGCACTTTTCCCGACAGGCTGCTGTCGGAACAAAACTTTTTTCAGATCAGTTACATTAGGTTAAATGGTATGTCACAATTTCATCATTGCGGAATGCGGAGTGCCTGGGTTCGAATCCGAAACAATTTTTTTAAATTTTTTTTTGTTCCTCCCTTTTTGGCCCACCTCAGGATTTTTTACTCAATATTTATTAGGCTGTAGGCAAATAAAATAAAAGAGACGGCTCAAAATACAATGTCAATGAAATTTTTTGGTAATTGGGTGGTCCAGTAAGGCATAGCGTTAATTTAGTAGCTCCCCTCCGCCGAGAACTCCCCTGCCATATCAACGGATTCGGTTCACTAGGGTCTCATACGAAAGCGCGTTCATTTTTCATTACTCGAGTCAATTTTGGGGGCAATTGCAGCAACAGCCGTGCGGTAGCGAATTTTCAACTAATTCAAACCCCTCTTTTACACCGTTCCCGTGGACCGATTCATCTGGATCACGAACTCGTCCGAGATATTCACGCTATTGATTTTTAGACCAAATTTGGTTGCCCTAAGTCAAAAATTGCGACCGTGATCGTGCTAACAAAAAAGGGCCATAAATATATAAATATATATATATATAGCAAATCGAACCGACCTCGGATTCGTGTTCTAGGGGTTCTGAAACGTGAAAAAAAAGTATCACAACCCATATGAGCGACCATCAGGGCGAGACCAATAGTGCATTTTTTGAATGAAATGCACTAAAAGTGGCATTATTAACACAATTGATACAGAAAGAGAAAAAAAATGGTGGATAATTAATGTGGAAGTTCAACCTAGGCTCCCGAAGTTTTTCACATTGCTTGCTGATTTCTGTGGAACTAAAAGCAGTAGATGGCAATTGTAGCACATCGTTGGAAAGCTGACAAATTGCAGATGTTTTTCCATCCATCTGAACGTTTGATGCCATTAAGGTTAGAAGATTTAGAAGCGGAAGAGTAGGCAGGAGAAAAACGCAAAAAGCATTTTGGAAGACTTTGATCGGCTGATATGCCAATCAAAATTGGACAATCACCAATTCTTTTGGGCTCATTTTGTAGGCAATTTTGTTCTGTTTCCAACGCACTATTCACTTTGTTCAAATTAACATCGTGCGGTGACTCAGCAAGTCAAATTTGAAAAAAAAGAGCTAATCATGAAAACATCAGTTTTTATTCCATATCTCGAAAACAAATTGACTATCGATAATAGTGTATTTCGTGAAATCGATGCTAAATGACCTAATTCATCACGTGGTTCAGTATTGCCGCACAAACCTCAAACACCCTGTATACTATATCTATCGTGTCAGTTACTAAGAGTATAAGTCAAAAATTAGCCATTTTCCGTTCTTGCACTCAGCTTGACGGCCTGCCTCTACTCTTCTGTTCTCAAGAGTATAAGTCACGAAAAAAACCGAATTCCTATTTCTAAGGGGACTTGTTTCTAACAGTATTGATTGGGTTTCATTTAAATTGAAAAGTTTGGAACGCTCTCTTGAAAACTTCAATTTTTTGACTTATACTTTTAGTAACTGACACGTTAGATATATCAAATTGAACCGACCTCGGATTCGTGTTCTAGGGGTTCTAAAACGTGAAAAAAAAGTATCGCAACCCATATGTGCGACCATCAGGGCGAAACCAATAGTGCATTTTTTGAATGAAATGCACTAAAAGGAGAAAACCCGCCAAATACAAAAATTATTATATTTATTTTCGGTTTGAAGTTGTAGCGTGATATCTATCTTGATACCATATGTTTTTTTCAACACTCAACTTTTGTATAATTTTTGAATTTAGCGGGTAATCTACTTTCATAGAAGAGCAGCGCAACGTATCGGGAGCAAAAATCCCAACCCACGAACCGCTTCATTTTTTAACATACAAATGATACAAAGTTTAAAGGCCCGTTCACAAGCTCTATGTTTAAGTTGTGTGGAGTCAATGCAACCAAACAAATTTATTCCCTCGAAAAATGAAGCATTTTGATAGGTCACATGGACTCCACAGACGCATTGCACAGAGCTTGTGAACGGGCCTTGATGACTTGGTTTTCCATGTGCACCGCTCTGGCGGTCTGTATTGTCTTAAAATACATTAGTTGCTATGAAGCAATGCACACATGCGGTTTTTCTAGTCGCGGCATAGAGATAAAAAGTTATTTACCTCTATGAGTCGCGGCACCGCTTTCAAATAAGTAGTTGGAGGGAACTCGAATTTCAAAATGTATATCCACTCGATTGAAGCTCTTTACACTTTTTAGAAATGAATTATCGTTGGTATTGGCGATTGCAGCTAAGGAAGACGCTGTCTGCCGGTCATAGAGAAACTAGTGATACCGATAGTGTAAGCGGTATGTTAAATTTTGGATTGTTTTCACGTCTTTTTAATTATTTTTTTGCCATTTACAACTCGTGGAAAAGTGTGTACATTTATTAATTACGCTAAGGTCGACTAATAGGGCTCGGTATTAGTGCGAGTTGTTAATGAGGGGGTCACTGGTTACTCACGAATATGATGGACATGCACTTCACGCGAGCGTACGCGAACGCGACGGAGGAGTCCGACCTACGGGTGTGCCGTCGATGGAACAACCGCTCAACAACAGAGTCAACGGAGCCGCAGCGAACGCCCGGAGACCGGCGATCAGCAATTGGACGGCGTCGGGGCACAACAGAGAAAAGACCGGTGCTCGCTCGTTTTCTCATGTTGTCCCCTGAAACGTCCCTTCTTCCTCACGGTTTTATCCTTTGCTAGCGTTGCCGCCGTCGAGACGACTTTCCCCGAGCTCGGGTGCTGGCCCAAAAACTCCCGGTCTCAGCGCCTTCTTTTTTGTTTCGCCCTTTCTTCTCCCGACTTCTTGACTACCGAAGTTCGTCGCAATGCGGGTCCTCTCACTCGTTCATTTCGGCTGGATCACCAATAATTATGACAGAGGAGGATAGTTTGTTAACATATCTCTCATATCGTGCCCTGTTCAATTCCATTCTTGGTTCGAAGCGCTTACTTACTGTATTGTATACTTTCGTGCTTATTTTTATACTTTTTATTAATTAATAAAATTTCCCCGAGCACCTCGTCTCGACTATACCCTTCAATATCAGTGTCGGTATTGGTGTGATCCATATCTAGTATCTGTCCTTGTTAATGTTATTCATTCCCCGTACAGATACATGTGGGTATAGTTTAGAATGCCGAAAATAACAATTTAAGAGCATTTATTAGGATTGTTCAAGCGCAGACGACTGCAGGCAAAGCGCAAATATCTCCTTTGAGTCCTCTTCGTCCCGTCTAATGCCATGTTGATATGGTTAGCATCGTTGCCTTTTCTTCCATCTGAGAAATTCCGAGATTTTGATGGTGATGAATCTGTATTCAAAATTACCATTAAAAAGACGCTTCCCGAATGAACAACTTCAGAAGTAGTAAGATCTTGAGATGGAAGGAACCGCTGATAATGAAATAACTTAACACCCGGTCACCTGAAAAATATCTATTTTGTGAGCTCTCAACCACCATAATTATGAATAAATTGGGTCGTAGCACTAACAACGAAGAAATTATAATAATTTTGCTAGCTATAACCCAGTGCCCACGAATTCTTTTCGATTCAGGAGGTGGATTACATTTCAAGACCCTTCTTTTCCGAATTTTTAATGCGAACATGTTTGATGTATTTACTCACCAAAGAATCTTAAAAACCCAGCCAGATTAAGTGAGATGTGAAGTTATTCACGAGCTCTTCAAGATCAAACAACAATACGAACTGAGATATCAATACTTCTTACACTATCAGCAATGCCTGTGACACTAACCCCCAAATTGATAACAAATGCCGCTTACGCTATCAAGAACACTAGCGCAGCTAGTGATAGTTTCATTCGCCAATAGCCAAAGCTATATATCTTGGGATATATTAGTTCTCATAATATTGTCAATCAGTAAGTGATTAGGGCCTTTGTTCGGGTCAAAAGTGGTTTAAAGGTACACAGTCCTGGTCATGTGCCTTTCAAGGCATCAAGCCAGGGCGGGAAGAAGGCACAATCCTGGTTTAAAGGTACAAAGCCTCATCAGAGCTTCACACTTCGTGTGTTAAAAGAGGCCTCTGTTGCATTTTTCAGTGCTATGTATTGGTGTTGCTAGGCAAAATGGGCAGCAAATCAACCGCTGCCGCGGCGCCACCGCAGCTTAAAGAAACGCAAGTGTGCACCGGGCCTAAAACACCATAATTATTCTTTTCCCTACTAGTACAGGAAATAAAGCTAAATAAAGGCAGAATAGTGGCAAAATTCGGCCCAACTTCAAATGTGGCTTAAAAAAATCATTTTGACGCATACTTCCAGGATTCAAAGAGTCCACCAATGATACCGGGTGGAAAAAATCCTTTTTTGTACAGCTGGGCGTAAAGACTCCAAATTCGCCCGCTGGGAGAGCCTTGAGCGCGCGACATGAGGTTCATTCCGCCCGCCGGGCATAAAGAAAATATCAGCCCGCTGCGTCTTCTTTTAGGTATTTTGTTGGTTTTTTAAAAATTGTTGTTCCTAATTTTGTTTTTAAATTGTACATTAGACACAAAAATACAAAAATAAGCTCTGTAAATTACGCTGAGAGGCGATTAAAGTTCTCTCTGTATCAGCTACGTCATCCTTCCATTCGCTGGCTAGAGTGTGTGTTCACTTCAGTTTATTAGGCAAACCATATACCATGCGTCTGTGGGGTCTGTGCAACATATCAAAATGCGAAGCAGTGGTTCATCGACAGGGCAAAATATACCTACGAAAATCTTCTGAATGAAATGAGGATATTTGAGCCAAACGATTTTCGTAACTTTATAACGGATGGATGGTGAACTATTCGACGAGCTCCTGGGAATGAGTTCTCCTAGGATCCGCAAAATGGACACTATAATGCGCGACGCTATTCCAGCGAGTCAACGTCTATCAATAACCCTGTGGTATCTCGCGACAGCGAGTAGCTTCGAGGACATGAAGTTCTTTACCCCGGTTTCCCCTCAATCAATCAGCCTGGTAGTGATAGAAACGTGCATTGCTTTGATCAAAAGTCTCAAGGACGTTACATTGTACTACCTCAATACCTCCTCGAGAAGCGATGACGTGAACGCCGTGAGAAGCGATGACGATTGAAAGACGCCGTGAAATTCGAGGACCGGAGTGGCATTTACAGGTTAAATATGTTTGTAATTTGGGTGATATTGTGGAGTTTCAGATCAATAAATCAAAAAAAGAGATGTCTCTCCACTTTTTATTCGCAGCTTATACCGGTTTCAATGCCTCACCGCATCATCATCAGTAAGTCTTCAAAAACTAAACACATTCACAAGGTCGTTACACCTCGTCGTCAGTACGTTTTCTTGACGACGAGGTGTAACGACCTTGTGAATGTGTTTAGTTTTTGAAGACTTACTGATGATGATGCGGTGAGGCATTGAAACCGGTATAAGCTGCGAATAAAAAGTGGAGAGACATCTCTTTTTTTGATTTATTACAGGTTAAAGTGTGGTAGATGTGAAGAGGCCTTCTACATTGGTCAGGTTGGTCGCGCTCTTAAATACCGGCTACGTGAACACACAACTCGCTCGAACTCTCGATTTAAGCTCCACGTCGACAACTGTGAAGGGCAAAACAGTGGACAGCACGAGGCGACTTTACTACACTTCGCTCCGAAAGGAAAATTCATGGACTGTCTGGAAGCGACCGAGATTTTCCAGGAGTTTAATTTAAATGGAAATGATAGGGTCTTAAACGAAAGATTAGAAATGGCTCGTTCCCCTCTCCTGAATTCGTTATCGCTTATAAACGCGGCTAGACCGGTGAAAGCCCACGTAGCATTCAGTTAATGACAACCACTGTGTGGAAATACATATATTTTACTAACGACAAGGGCTTCCCTTTAAAGAACGTAGGCATTCAATTATTTATTAACTTATTTATTTATTTATTACTTATTTATTTTCGTACGTTACTTATTGATTGAAATTAAACTGTCGCAGCATCCCTGAAGATGACTATTAATAGTTGAAAACCGGTTCGGAAAAATAAACACTGTGAACGAGACGTTTTCTTTAATCCAACCAACTCCTGTTACATTGTACGTTATTAATGTAGCTATTAATAGATGAATCACCGAGCCAAATAACTCCTACTCCATTCCACAACGTTATCCCTCACTCATGCAGGTACTTCATCAAATTCTAATGCACTTACCTACATTGCAACCAATTTTTGCAGCACTGTGATTGATTATTTTCGAATTTTTAGTTAGATCGCTTAAACTACAAGGATTAGTAGGTAATGCATGCACAAAGTTGTAGCCGTATTTTTGTGTTAATGTAGATTATTTATAATAAACGTAGAAAAAAGGAAAAGGCAGAGGTATAAGTATGAATGGTATATGTATAAAAATTTAATATTAAGTATGCCATTTTTAGTGCATTTTTTTCAATTAAAACCGGAAAAAAATTGCTTCCCGTTTTGACCCAAATGTGCCGAGAAATCGTATTGGTTGAATGGCGATTCTCGGGGCATATGGTTATTGAATTGGGCTGGGGGTGGAGAATCACTGTACGAGGTAGATGTGGATGGAATTGGATTGTTTTTGACCGAATTAAGACTTAGAGTCCCCATTTTTCCCTCAAAAATGTCGTTTATGGCCTTTTTAGCAAATATCTGCTGTTGCGGATTCATTTTTTCAGCTCTATTGCCCACGCTGCAGCAATTATCTCTTTTTAATGGTGGCTGTTGCAGGCGCTTTCAAGCCATTTTCACCAATTCCTCAGTGTGATCTTCTGGTCCTCTTTTCTTTTTTTCCTTCTTCTTCTGGGGGCCTATGGCCTATTCTCTAACAACAAGCAATATTTTTTTCGCCAGCCATGTGTCTATTTCATTCATTTGTTTGAAGAAACTTAATGAAATAAACATATGTCTGTGAAAAAGTTATTGCTTCGGAGTTAGAGAATAGGCCCCCTGAGATTCATTTATCGCCTGAGAATGAATTCAACAGTTACTCAAGCACCTCGATGCTGTAATGGATACAATGCTCGCTTCGCAACCCAGCGGGCCGAATATACATCGAGACAACATGTCGGACCAATCAGACGTCACAAGTTGAGACCGAAAAGTAGGGCAAAAAAAAGACAACAATTTTTGACCTCATCCTGGTCGATACCTGAAAAATGAGTCAGGACGCTGTAAAAAGCATGACTTGACCGACAAATGTAGAACGTCTGACCACCCTAGCTCTTCCGAAACATTTTTTTTTTTCTCAATATTTATCTTTGAAAAGAACTTGACGTTGGGCAAAAAACCCCGCGAAGAAAAAATACGTAAAGTCGCCAACCCCAAATTTCTTCTCATTCCCTCAACCTCGGTGGAGCTTGATAGATATTACGGGGCTTAACGACACTTGTGTCTGCCCCAAAATTCATCGAGTGAGACCGATCCTGTCTGAACCTTTCCCTGTCCTTGCCGAACCCGGCGAAGAAGACGACACTGGACTGGACCGAGCCGATCAAGGACCGATCAACCCGATCAACGCAGCCGGTCAATTTCTATATCTAAGGACAGCACCAAGGGACGCTAACGGATCGTTAGCCCGACACTCTGCCCATAGCGCCGAGGGACGCTAACCAACCGTCATCGACAAGACCCGGCGGATAACTCAGCAGCACAACGGCAAGAGGATCTGCGAACAGCGCGAAGGGACACTAACAGACAGCCAGTCGCGAGCGCCACGCACCGGAACAACCGGAAACAGTCGAAGAAGACAATTATTATTTTTTACTGACACAAATTGTAAATCAGTTGTATTATATTGAGAATATATTGGGGCCTGATACCCAAAGCAAACAACAGGTGGCGACCATTTAATTTCTTGCATCTTCAACCCTTATCTTCGGGTCGTCCGAACAACCCCCCATTAAGCCACACCGCGTCAAATTAATTGCAAATAAAATGTCTGTGCTTCACTTAGAACGAAAAAATACCGATTTTGGGTGCTGAAAACCATAAATTTCGCTGGTGTGCTCCTTAAGAACCACGATTTTAAGGGGACAACTCTTTTAGCGAAAGCATTTCGAGGATTCGATGCTTGTAACCGAAAATTTTGCGGATTTCGCTTTTTAAAAACCATTTGGTGAATTTGACTCTTGGGAAACCAATCGACGATTTCGAGGTGTTGGCTCTCTCATAAATCCAAAGTCGCTGGCTCCACTCTTTAGAGATGGGCGTTATCGTTATTTTTCGTAAACGTTAATTAACGTTCGTTGACGAAAAATAACTGTTACGAAATAACCGTTAAAAATTAACTGGTTGGTCTGTTTTGTTTCGTTCCCGCTAGGGACAACAGTTCTTCTCCCGCAACTGTTGAAAGTGTTAACTCGTTGATAGGTAACGCCATCTCCGAGCGTTGAGAAGAAACTGGTTGAATTGACCAGTTATTTTTCAACGGTTATTTTTTAACGTGATTAACTGGTCGTTAGTTATTTTATTGTTAACTGTTGCGCCATAACAGTTAACCGTTATTTAACCCACCTCTAAGTGGAAACAAATGAATTGCATGTGATTGGTTATTTTCTGCGCAAGGCTGCCTAACCCCCACCCACCACGTACCCTTCAAACAGGTGACAGAAATCAGTTAGCTGCAAATCATAAAACATACGGTTACAGATCTACGAAATTTCGGGTTTGTAGGTGCTAAATCCGTGACATTATTTTGCAAAATTGGTTATTTAAATAAGTTGTGTCCCACAAAATTGCTTTTTTAGACCCGTAAAATTGCTGTACGTAATTACCTAAAACGAAATGACGCTTTTCTAGCGCAAAATTTTTAATGAGCCAATCCGAGAAATTTAATCTTCGAGGAGGCCGGGGACGCGCGAAATTGGGGTTTGCAATGGCCCAGACTTTACGAAATTGTCTTTTTTGAGTGAGACAATTCCGCGAAATTGGTTTCCAATGGGCCAACGCTGCAACATTTTGTTTTGGAAAAACACACGGGCAATTGCTCTTTAAAACTAGCCCACCCCGCGAAATTGCTATTGGAATGGGTCAAAAGCGCAAAATTAGATGTTCTATGCTCTATTGAGGTGAACCACTGCCACGAAATTTGTTTTGAATGAACTAATTGCCCTTTATAATCAGCCAACAAAATGAAAATTTCACCTTTGGATAAAAAGATGTGAAAAATCCCGCAAAGAGTGCCAACCCCGCGAAGAGTGCCAACCCCGCGAAATAGTTTCTAGCGTGCCAGATCAATAAAATTTGTTTTTAGAAAAGTTCAAATCAGCAAATGGCTATTTTTAGGGCGCGAAAAGCGAAATTTAGTTATTGAATTAGTCGAAATCGTCAAATTAGGTTCTGTGAGTGCGAAATTCGTGATATTTGGACATCGTAAGTGTTGCCCTTCCAAAGTGCGCAGCCTTGTTTCTGCGCACCTCTCAGGGCTGTTGGCGTAAAGAAGTGCCGACACTGAAGTCAATAACTGACTGTGGGATTTATGTTTCCTCTCTATGCTCTTAGCCGGCAGCGAATTAGCCAGCAAAGGCAGCGAATTTTTTCAGACTCGTTTTACAAATTTCCCTAATAGGGGCCACAATTTTTAAACAAAGAATTACATTTTTCCTAAATTTTACTGCCCTTCACTAATGAACATACAAGCTCCGATATCTCCTCTCGTAACTTTGAGAATGAATGTAAAAAAATATCTGGCTAGGACTCGGAGGAAAACAATCGCTTCGATAGGAGAATGATTTCTTTGGATATAAACGGCCAGAAAGAGTCCGGGGAAGGGGGGTCATTACGAAGACAAATGCTTCTTCTTTTTTCCATTAACGCCCACTTAAATGGGGCTTTAAGTAACGTTTTCAGGAGCACTCGAAAGAGCACTTTATTATTATCCATTTCCGCGGCTTTTCCCTTCCCATAACAATACTCTTAGCAAAACAATTGAAACTGGTCGGTTTTCCGCCTAACGATGAGCTTTGCTTCTACAAAGAGATTATTAAGTTTACTGGTTAGAAAGAAAATACTGAATTAATTATGTTTTCCGATCTAGAATATTCGTCATATAGATGGAAAATTGTCAAGGATACATTATTTGAACAGAAATCACTCCTCGAACAAGTTTAACGCGACTAGTAAAATGTAAAAAATAAATAAATGGATTTGCCATAAAACATTGAAATTTACAGCCTGATTACTCTCTTTTGTCTACGTGTCCTGTCAAGGGATGCTAAAAAACAAGATTGGAATCTAGCCAGAACCATATTCTAGATGGTTATGTGGTGATAGGGGGCAGTTGTGGTACTGCTCTTCCCTTTACCACTTCATATCTCTGTATGATTAGTACGTCCGCCCATCTATCGCACATTCTCCCTTCCTTCTGCCGGTATTCTTTCTCTTTCTCATCTCATAAAACCGAATCAAACATTTTGAAATTGTGAGAGTCCACAGTTGTTAGAAATCAATCAACGTCTCCCCTCTCACTCCCTTGATCGTCCAAATTGTACTTCTCCCTGCAATTAAAGGCTTAAAGTTTGAAAGAAACATCAACATATCGGGGAATAAACTAAAGTTACTATATTCAAAATAGGTCGAAAATCCACTGTGCTACAAAATCTACAATGCATAGTCAGCTCACAAGCTCGTAGATTTTTAACAGCCAATCAAAGTACAGCATTTTCTACAATACGACCAAGTTATTAAACGTTTATACAAAAATAATAATAATAAGACCTTTTCTTTTCAACATTGCTCATGGGGAAAGAAACTCTAAAATCACATTAAATTCCTTAAACTTTACTTTGTACAGATATGTGACCATGAATGTTCATAATGTTAATCTTTTTAAGCCCCTCATCACCTGACGAATTTGACAAGCAAGAGAGGAGGAAGTTTTTATTAGGAGTGTTATTATTAGGATTATTTAATTTATGAGAATAAACAAAAATGTATACAATATCGTTCTCTCGCTTCCTCAGTTACGTAAAAAACGACCTCATTTATTCCATTAAGAAAAAAAATACCATTTTTAGGGTCGGCTTTCTTCAAATAATTGCCACCTCTTGTCCAAACCGAAAATGTTTGCCTTTCAATGCAAAGTAACGACGGAGGATTTCGTCCCATTTTTTTCAATTGTCGATCGTTTCCAGTCGAAACGTGAACTTTCAAAACCGCTCAGCTCACGGGTCAAGGGTTGAGCCCGATGATGTTTTTTGACGCAAGGAGCTCGAAGCCGAACTTGAAATTCTCTTTTGAATTTTTCCTGCCCACAAACAAGAACAATGGAAACTTTTTAAGGTAGAGGGGTGGGGGTGGTGGTCGTTTTGTAATTTTTACGTTATAAATTGCGTAGATGAAAGGGTTGTAACAACTGTTACTCATCGCAAGCCAATCCGAGGCGAACCAAAAAATGTTGATGTATTTAAAACTGAAAAAGGAAAGAAAAGAAAAGAAAACAAGAGTTTCTCAATAGGCTTCCCGTCACGCGAATCACAAAAGTCTTACGAATTCACGTCGGTAAAATGTTGAATGGCGTGGTACGTCTGAAGAGGCAACCAGCACAGGGCAAACAGCGCGACAACGATTACAAGCATTTTGATCACCTTATAAACATACAAATAAAGTGAAGAATGATGGGAGCGTCATGTATTTACTCGGTGAAAATTGGGATTGAAAGCGGTTAGCTTAGAAAGTATCCCGCAAGTTAATCAACACGTTCACATACATTGCGTTTTAAGAGCGGGAAATGGTTTATAAAGGAGGATAAATACTGCGGGGAAGGAATATTGAAACATCAGTGGCATTCCATCAAAGCATCCGACCGAAACTTCCCTCTAACTCAACTTTGAACCCTTTTTAATTAATCTATCGCATAACTCACCAGTATCATCATCATGATGCTGTCATACAAGAATTTTCTCAACGCAAACCCGAGAATGCGGGAAAATGGGTTGACGTTGGCGGCGGGGCAAGGGGAGGGTGCTTCGAATTTAATACTCACTCTTTTCTTGTTCCGCATTATATTCGCGTCACGCTCTGATTGGGCATTGCCGGGTGCGCTTGAGCCCCACAAAGTCATCCCCATGCGCTCGTAGGCGATGCTAATGGCCAGTAGGGGTACGACGTATTGAACGATGACGAGACCAATGTGGTAAAATTTCCACGACTCGGGGTCAATGTTGACGGAGTCGCAAAACCACCATTCGGCTGGAAAAAAAGATGTAGCGACGAAATTATTTAGATTGTTTCGCGAATTCACACAGTCACACCAGCCCTCCTCACCCTTCCCGGCTGTTTCCATGCGGGCGGGCGGGGGGTTAAAATGCCAATTTTTCCTTCTACACTACCAGATTCCGATGTATTATATAAATATTTTTCCCCCAAATAGCCAGCTGGTACTAAATGATCGCCAAACAGCCCAAAAGTCCGATGATAAGACAATCTTGTTAGTTTTGGGGCCGAAATACTCATAATCTGTAGACAAATTTCGCAGATTCTGCAGACTGCAACGGTAATTTTCCTGGCTCCTTTTGTAGAGCGACCCGGAAGTACCTGGGGGGGGGGGAGGCCTGTAACTGTAAGTACCTTTGGATGAGAAGTAACAACTCGTGATGAAGTGAATGTCAAACACCAGAATATTTGGTTTCATAGGCCTGAATCACCTATAAAACCAAGTAATCATGTACGAACGAACAGTCAGATTTGCGGGCATCCATTAGCGAGCGTGACAAAATAGTTTGTTTCACGGCGATAATAAATTCTGTTCGATAGTAAAAATGAAACGAAATCGCCAAATTTGAATTCGGATAGTTAATGGCAAATTATTATTCGAATTGATAATCACATTTTTGGCAAATTTGATAAGAAAAGTGACAGTCTCCGTTTTGGCGGTCTCAGACCGTTTAGCCCCCTAAAAGTGGCTCTCATCTGGCCTGCCATTGATGATTCACAGCACGGAGTTGGTGAGTGGGGCCGCTCTCCAGGAGTCCAGTCCACCTGGTGAACCCAGTCAGAGGCTCAATCAGTCCATCAGCTGCTCAATTGCCGTGCTGACGTGTGACCAGGATCAAGTAGGCCAGTAGCTGAAGGTCTGAGGTCAAAACGGAGACTCGACCACGACCCTATACGACCTCGATGCTATTTTAATTTTTTTTTGTAGTCCTCAGCAGCATTAAAGCGTTCTTTAGGATAATTACAGGGGGGCCGCGCCCTTAGCATTGTCACAGGGAGAGGGGGGGGGACTTCGCTAACTGACTGCTGACACCCCGCAGCTCGTCTGGTTTCGCTCTTTAAAAAGCCAATTTCTCGGGTTTTGCTCATTCAGAAAGGAATTTTGCGGATTTACGCTCGTTCAAACCCAAATTTCATGGGCTTGGTTCCTTTGAAACCCAATTTGGGAGATTTTCGGCTTATAGAAAACCAAGTTTCATGGCTTTAGATATCTTTATTTGCAATAAACGATCAATGAAACCATAAATTTCGCCGGAGATTTTCTCTCTTTCGTAAAAAAATTTCTCAGATTTGGCACCTTCAAAACACAATATCTCGGATTTTTGTATTTCCCAAATTTCAAGGCTTTTATAAACTAAATTTTGCAGTTTTAGCTCTTATTGAAACTGAAATCAGTTTTGCAGGTTTGGCTACATCAGAAAACTAAGTTTGCTCTTTCAAAAACCAAATTCCTGGGTTTGGCTCATTCAAAACCGAAATTTCATCATTTTTGATCTTGCAAACCCCAAATTATGCGGATTTTCCCTCTTGTCTAACCCAATTTCGCAGATTTTGCTCCTTTAAATCCCAAGTTCACAGATATGTTTATTGATGTTCCAAAAACCATGTTTCGTGATTCAGGGCCTTTCAAAGTTTCAACCCCAATTTTGCCGCGTATTTTCGCTCTTCCACAACCAAATGTCACGGATTTTGCTCCTCTGAAACCAATTTCACGTATTCGCGTGCTTTCGAAAACCACATTTCTCGGTCTTAGCTCTTTATTCTAGAACATTTTTTTCGCAGTTTTTGCTAGTTTGGAAAACGTCTCTATCTCTATCAAAAAATAACAAAAATCGTCATTTGGTTTTCACAAACCCCAGTTTCGTGGAGTTTTGCTCTTTTAAATCCAAAATTCGACTTGTTTAAATTCAAATTTTAGGGGATTCTACTCTTTCAAATACCAAATTTCGTGGGCTTAATGGCTCATTCGAGCCCCAACTTTCAAACCCAATTTCTTGGCTTTGGCATATCTTCAAAACCCGATTTCCAGGATTTACGGTTTATCAAAAATCTAAAATGATGACTTCATCTACGCGTAATCCAGTTCAACCGGTACGTTCGAAAAACTTATTCTACTCGTTCAAAAACGAAATGTCATGATTTTGACCATTTCAAACCACGATTTCGTCGCTTTTCAACCAACAAATGTCATGGATTTGCTCAACCAAAATTTTACAGATATTTTCACTTTTACTCTTTCCAAGATCAAACGTCGCTTCGGTTCTTTCTAAAATATTTGGTGTTTTCGAAAAAATAATTTAAAGGTCGAAGTCGAAAAACCAAAATCGCGGATTTGGCTCACTCAAAAACCGAATTTCATCATTTTAGCTTATATTTTAAATCCCAATTTTAAGGGTTTTGGAGGGCTAAACTGCCCTTTTTTTTGGACAGATAAATTAGATTCGAAGTGCCAGATAACAATTTTAGGGAAAAACGAACGCCCGGAAGCAATTCTAAGGGTTGTGATGGAATGAAAGACGATAAAAAGAAGAAGTCGAAGATTCCTATTTCGTGGCATTGATTTTTTAAGGAGCGAAGAGCGCGAATTTTTTTTATTTGCAGAGTCAAACGCGCGAAATTGTGGCCATGGTTCGGATCGAGGCTAAATTCAGTGCTTTAAATTTAAATCCCTAAATTTACAGTTTTCTGCATGAATGGTCAATTTTGCTTGAATGAAAGTCAGTTTTAAAGAAAAATTAGCAGGTTTCCCTTGATAAAAAATTGTTTTTCAAGTAGAGAAAAGTAAGATTCTGGAGGAAAATTCCAGTGAGAATTTGACCGAAATTGAAAGTTTTCTGTCTGAATATTAGGGAAATTGTATGTTTCTGGTATTTATTTTCGCGAAATCGCAAGTTTCTCGGCTTCTTTTTAGAAGTTGTGGATCCTGGTCTAGCCACGTACACGACGGCGCCCCAAAGTCTGACGATAGTCACAAAATTGCAACATTTAGTACCTGAATATCCGCGAAATCTGAAGTTCCCCTTCCACGTTGTTGTGCCTTGTCTTTGGTTTTGGACGATTTTTCTCGACTCCAGATAGTATAGCCTGTGTCGACGGGCAAGTCCACGGGGCACCACAGGAAGGAAAGCTAATTCCCAGTTCCCGTATGTCCTTAGGCGGCTAAAATTGAGAAGACACGCTAATTTGCTGTTTTACGCTGCTCAAAGTTTTAACAAACGCCAATAGTCTTGGCTTAACTTGCGAAAAAGCGTTCATTCATGGCCAAATTTGAAAAAACCCGCTCATGTGAAGTTCTTCAGAACATAAGGAAAATTGAGGAAAAGCGGTAATTCACGGATAAAATGACAAAAAGCGATCATTCAAAATTTTGCTTCAAAGAAAGTACCAAAAGGACAGTACGATTTTTTTGTAGGAGGGAAAACAGCCAAATTGGGTTTGAAAGATCTAAAGGCATGAAATTGAATTTTGGAAGCGCCAAAGGAAATTTGATTTTTAGATAGAGCGAAACCTGCAAAATTTGGTCTTCTGGAAAAAACCAAACCCACGAATTTGATCATTTGGACCAGTGGCAATTTGTTTGTATATAAATAAATACAAGTAGGAACTTGTACTGGGGGAGGGGGATCTGATGGAAATCTCGCAAGGGTGAGGGAAGGGGGGTAATTTCACATTTTAGTCATCATTCAACCCAGCCAGCACACTCTAGAATCTGGACATCTTGCTGGCCTCATCATATCCTCAATCTCTCAGTTAAGGGCGACTTTTGGACTCTACCCGCAAATTAGTGCTTTTCTCATTCTCTCTTCGGCCGATAGTATCGTTCTTCCCAATTTCAGCCGCAGGTTAGCGGTTTTGTCCCACCCCCTCCCATAGCCATTTGCGCATTTTCTCAACTTTAGCAGCAAAGTATCGTTTTTATCCCGTGAGCGATGTTTCTTAATTATGCACGAGTTTTGGCGTTTTCCTCAATTTTAGCACCATATTACCGATTTTTTAAATTTTTTACCGCAGGGGATTAGCACTTTTCTCAGTTTCAGCTGGAAATTAACGTTTTTTCTAATTGTTTTCCACAATATTAGCCGCAAAATAGGGGGACGTTTCACGAATTAGGATATTTTTGGCAAATATACGCAATGCATGAGCGATTTTTCTCAGTTTACTCGCGAATTAGCGGTTTCGTCTCCTGTTGCCACAAACTGGCGCTTTTTTTCAATTTCAGCCTGAAAAGTTGCCTTCAGAATACGCAAATTGGCGTATATTCAGTTTTTGGTGCAAACAAGCATTTTTCTCAATTTCAACTGCGAATTATAGCGCTTTTTTTTAAAAATTGTAGCGGCGACCCGTCGTAGCCTTTCAAACCTGTGAATTAGCGAATTTTATCAATTTCAGTCACAAATTGGCGTCTAGCGCAATTTTAGCTATAAGTTGGCGATTTTTTCCATTTTTAGCCGCGAATTAGCAATTTTTTCAATTTTTGAGCTTAAAATTAACCTTTTTATTAATTTTGACCAGGCTGATTATTTTATTTTCTAAATATTACCGCAAATTAGCGGTTTTTCACATTTTACCACAGCATTAGCAATTTTGTATAACTTTTATAGGTATAGATTATTGCTTCTTTTCAGTTCTAGCCGTGAATTAGCGTATTTTTTAACATTGTACTATAGCCATGCATGAATTTGCCATTTTTCTGAATTTTAGCCACAAAAATGTCAAAAAGTCATCATTTTTAAATTATAAATTTCACGACACTTAATTCGAGAATTAGGGCCTTATTCAGAGACCTTCCTTAACTTTAAGGCCGCCTTAAAGTGCTTCGAAACAGGTGATGCATTTTAATAAACCGTATGATCCTTGCACAACTTAAGTTAAGGCTACGATATGGAAGGTCTATGAATAGGGTCATTAGTGATGTTTCTCTATTTTAGCTGCGAATTTTCGCTTTTTCTAAATTTTAGCAGCGTGGTAGCGTCTCCAACCCATGAATTACCTACCGAGTTTTGCCAATTTTTGCCAAGACTTGGCGTTTGACTCAATTTAAGCTGAAAATTAGCAATTTTTTTCATTTTTAACTGAGAATTAGCACTTTTCCCCAATTTGACTGAAAATTAACGTTTCTCTTAATTTTAGCTGCGCTAATTGGTGATTTTTTTCCATTTTTGCCGCGAATTAGTGATTTTCTTCAATTTGTATCCGCGAATTAACGTTTTTCCATAATTTTGTACATATCTGCAAATTAGCGATTTTTCCCAATTTCAGCTGTGAAATAGCGTTTTGTGCTAATTTTGCGGCCATTCAGCATCATATTCGCTTTTTCATACGCGAATGGGCGATTTTACGCCATTTCAGTTGTGAATTTGCCATTTTTGTCCAATTTTAACCTGAAAGCGTATTTTATTTGTCAATATTATAGCGTGTTTTCTCAACTTTAACCGCGGGGTTTGCCCAAATACAACACTTTTGCGTTGATTTCCACAATTTATTCGTAGAATGGCCCCCATGAACCGCGAATCAGCGATTTCTTTCTTAATTTTAGTCTGGAAGTTGCATCGCGAGACCACGAATCAGCGCTTTTTAGCAGCTTTAGCCACGAATTTTACAGATTTTTGTTTGATAGAGGGTCCGGGGTGAATCCCCCCCCCCCCAGTACATCGGTACACTACTGCGTTCGGTCCGAAGTCCAAGGAAAAAGCTGGACGTACTCGGACCTTTTCGGATTGATGCTTCAAGTTCAGTAAATCCGCTAAACCTAACTTCAACGTGAAACGCTCATGGAGATTTAATGGGGCTCTTCGTTATGGTACTAATGCTCCTTCGTTCGTATCCTTGGGGGGGGGGATCTATCCCCCATATCCCCCCCCGTACCTACGCCCCTGATTTGGACAAGGAAGGGATGATGTGGGACCTCGTAGAGATTTCCCCCGCTGGCTCCGATTGGTGTATTTGGGGGGGAGGTGCCTTCCCGGCCAAGCCGAGTCCGGCGACGCCAAGGCCACATTGCATTGCCCCTTGTGGTATCAGTATAGCGCGGATATTGCACCTCAATGCTCTTTACCGACTACATACTACTCTTGCTTCCCTTGTCATCTATACCTACCGGCAGCCCGACGTGAACGCCTCTGCCTGCCCGAAGAGTTGCGAATTTGTTCAGACTTGTTCGCTCTGATGTTCAAAAAATTTCACAAGGGGCAGCTTCCCTCACATCTTGCTACCCTATTGGTTTGGTATCAGGCCAATAAAGAATCTATCGATATTTCACCTCGAAATGACCCGTTGCCAAGATTTTTTTTAATTTCCCCAGAAGCCAGTATGATCTTATCTTAGTATGCAGGAAGATCATTGTTTATGTTTCGTATTTCAAGCCGTCCAGCTTTTTTTTCTCTCTCTCGATAAAAAAAAGGACGACCACCGAGAAATCGAGACAGTAGAAATTTGCATGAGCTTTCTTTTGTTGATATAAAAGACAAGTGCTGAATGAAGATGGGACAGGGAGTTTCTTCAATTTTACGGACAAGTCAGAAGATGGTGGTTTTGATTGCTTGAATAGGCAAAAGGGCAAGTAGCTATAAAAGTTTCATAAAAAAGAAACAAAACAACTAAAATATGTAAGGAAGCCATTTTGAGCTTTCTAAATTGAACATGATGAAAATGTCGCATAGGGTTGCAATTCGAGTAGAAATTTCTTTAAATGAAGTGCTGGGAAAATTGAACTGATGGCTCCATTTTGAATGAGTCCCAATTTTATTTGCTTAGAGCAATGTGAGGTAGTGACTGGGAGAGACAATTATTTATCGTGCGCCCGTAAACCGCCGCCGGCGGCGGCCGGCGGTTCAGAATTCGTCCACTAAAGTTCATGTTCCCCTTCTCATTTAACTGTCGTAAAAAATACAGCACACGAATAACTTGATTTTGTTTTCTCGGGCCCATATGTTTTTTTCAATTTATTTGAAATTTAAAAAAATTGCATTCATTTCACAGTTATTCCAGTAAACGAGCACTAAAATAAAGGGGGTGGGGGTCTAGACGGAATGAGCGAAATTAGAAAGTTTGACTCCAGGGGGCTTATTCTCTAACTCCGAAGCAATAGCTTTTTCGAAGTCATATGTTTATTTCATTAATTTTCTTCAAACGAATGAATGAAATAAACACAAGGCTGGCGAAAAAAATATTGCTTGTTGTTAGAGAATAGGCCCCCAGAACGCTTGCTCTAGTGAATAATGCTTTCAGGAGAATGCAATATTTCCCGCTTTTCCATCAACCAGTGGACGGGGAAACAAAAGAATATTTTCTGCCTCGAGTTTTTCTCAAGAGCCCGGAAATAGGACAACAACAAAACGAATGTGCAATCAACGCGATGGGCCATCGGTTTTAAGTGCACTGATCAGCTTATTAAGAAACTAAAAATATTGCTTCGACCGGAAAGAGGGCATTTCATTAAAAGCGAATAATCGCAACATTCGTGAAATTCGAGGAAGAGATAAAACTAGCACTTCCAATATTGATTTTTGTTTGATGACGGAATCACTCGTTACTACTGTAGTAAAATTTGACGATCTGAAAACTTTATTTGAAACCCTTTTTTTGCACTGTTAAAATTCAGTCGCTTCGAATTTGAAGAAACAGATTTGTTAGTTCTCGGATTTTAATTTGTTTTCTCCTAAATAAATTTGGAATGCAATCTTTGGGATTTAATAGCTGGAGGGCCCTTAAGAAATGTGCTATAGTGTTTCAGTAATTCTGATAGAAGGAGCAGGAATAATTAAATTTGCGCTCCCTTCCGAGAAAACACCTCATTTAGTGCCTTGTTTTTTGTTTGTGTTTTTCATTTTCTCTTTCAATTCATTCCCTTTTATCGAAATCCACACTCCCCTCCTTTTTAAATACGACACTCTCGTCATTGCGTCGCCGAAATTATGCCACGCTTCTAGATACATTCAGTGGTATAAGTGTCATAACGACTTACCACTATTTTCTGGATGAGGAATGACTCGCAGAGCATACAAATAAGGGGAGGCACTCAACGCTGCTACTATCCATATGAGGGAGCATTTCACTCTGAAATCAGTCTTAGACAGCCTCGTTCTAGACCTGATCAAAGTAATGAAACGTACATGAGTCAATCTAGTTCAAAAGTGGCGTCAATTTATTGTGTTTTACTTCAAAGGATGCATGATTGCTTGGTATCGGTCCAGGGCGATAAAGGTGAGACTCAGAACGGACACTGATATGCTGAGCACTTTGACGAACGGGCAAAAGGGACACATGAAGTCCGGTAGAACCCATCTCTGAAGTAAAGCCGCTTGAAACTGTTAACAATTAAAACAATTTTAAAAATGTTAAAACAAAAATCACACTTCTTTATAGAATTATTACAAAATGGCTATTATAGGGGGATGTTTTTGTTATGACAAAAAACAATCTTCTCCCAGTTTGAAAATATTACAAAACGGTTTCAAAATGCCCACTTTTTGCGATGAAAGCTGACGACAGCGAAAACCAGAGAGAAAGAAAAGTCGAATTAAAAACAGCCGTGGCGGTAGATGCGTCAATTAGTGTTGAATTGAGTTTTCAGTCATAACGATGATTAAATTGACGTCTTCAAGATTTTTCCAGGTGAGATATATTGATTTTTTAAACTTCATCCTCTCTTGACCACAGCTTTATTTCAAAATTCCCTTTCCGGTTTTAGTTATTTTTGATTCGATTGAAAATTGTTGTTACAAGCCTGAAAATCTCGCAGTACAACATCCATTTTACTTCCCTGTTCTTTAATTGGATTTCACGTTAGTATTTATTGAAAAAATAAAATGAATGAAAAGAAAAAAACAAAAAAAACCGATGACCCTACCAGTTTTCTGTGTGCCCTCTAAAAGTATTTGGGCAATGATCAATGACGGTCTGAAAACCTCACCCCTCCAACAGTCAAAGAACATAGAAAACACATTTTTAACACTCTCTCACGGCCCCCTTGTGCTTGACCTAAAATAAAAAATCTCCGTCTTTTGGTTAAAGTTTTTTATTATTTCCAATTGGACGATAAAATATTTAAATAAAAACCCCGGGAATCTTTTTCCTTCGAACTTCTCTTTCTCAGGGGTTGAATGCAAAAGTATACCGTGACTTTTGTTTATTTTACTAGAAGGTGGCAGGACGGAAGAGCCAAAGGGACCAACTATTTTTAAAATTTGAATAAGTTTACCCCCCGCCACCCTTCCATAGCCAATTCTACACTAACTCGTCGCACTATGCTTTGCCAGGAGTACCTTCAGATTTAAATAATTAATTTTCACTTCTTCATGTAATAAAACGTCGAGACAATCTTCTTTGTCATTCTAAATTGCGAGAGTACCTTCAAAAATTAATTTTACGAGAAATATCGGGGCAAATGAAGAGATTCATTTGAAGCAGGAGTCGCGCGGGTGCTGATGAATGTGCCACTCATAATTAATAGCGAACAACTGCCAAACATTAAAACGGTGGACGGTTAGTTGGGAAATGCAGAGGATGAGAAGGATAATTGGGATGAAATCTTGCATTTTTTTATTCCCCTCCCTCCACCCGGAAGTTCTCAAGTTGAGAACGAGAACAATAAAGCAGTCGTTTGATGAGAGATCAATTTCAGGGTCCATGTGTGATCCGAGAAATCATTATTGATGTATGTGTGACACAATTTTGACAGTTTCTGGGCCTGGTCAGTTTCTGAAGGCAATCTTCCAAGTGTCTTTTAAGCCACATTGGCAGTTTTATAACAATGTCTACGGTTTTATAACAGAAACTGATTCGTTTTCGTATGCCGCTGGATGCGAGCCGGTGTCGCCAAACGAATCAGGTTCTGGGGGCTACATTTTCAAATTTCCGCTTGAATAGTCAGTGTACTTATCTCAGTTTCCTAGCCATGATCGACACTTTTCGACGAGAAAATTAGTCAGTTATGTTTTAAAAAGCCTGTTTCTCGAAGAAAAAAATTAATATTTAATTTTTATTTTACAAGGGCGGGTATTTTTGCGGGTCTGGCTAACTAATAATTGAATCATATCTCGGATTTCGCTAAATAAAAAACCAATTTCGCGGATTTTTGCTGTACGTAAATTTTCGCGCATTACCTAACCATTTTCGAAGGTTTGATTCACTGAAAACCACGAATTTCTCTGAAAAAATAAAGCCATAGACTACTTTTATGGTATCAAGTCGGGACAAGGAAGTTTACGCAAGCTTATCTCTGTTCGTTCTAGAGAATAGGTACCTGATTACTCTTTGACCCCTCAAAACTGAATTTTATTCCAAAGTCTGACTGTTGGAGGGCTGGGGAAAGGGACAAGTCCGAGTATTATCAGACCAAAATTGGGCATTATGGGTCGTTTTGCTTTATAACTCACTGTTTACCTCACGAAAATGAGAATTACTCATCCTGGCACCCTGTCAATTTGGCATACCTAGAATTTTTTAGGCTCAAAACGTCTTTTTTCGCCCAAGAACTGAATTTATTAGTGTAAAATTGGCACAGAAATTATGTTCAAATATCCCAAAATCCCCCCTTGCCCAACTGCAAGGTCAAGGCCCATGGCAGTGAAGAAGTCGGTAGACAACGCAATTCCGGAGTTAAGCCTAGGAAACTCACTCAATTCTGCCTAGGAACGGACTATTTCGTTATAACACAGTTCCATCAACTATAGTATATTTACGGAACAGTGCTCCCGAGTCACGAGTCCCTTTGTTTTTCAAATTCCAGCTGCAGAATATTAATGCTTGATAAACAGAAATCGTGCTGGCCAATAGCGCCGACACTATTTCCAAGGTGTAGCAGCCCCAGGTGGTCCGTGATCTAGAAGGTGGTAAATAACGTTGAAGTCTATATTTTGGGGCTCCAGAGGCTCAATTTCCACTTTTTCACAGGAATAATCAGTTTTAAAGGACACTTTGATACTTACCAAGAGAAAATTAACTATAATGTAGGAGAGAATTGATATTATGACAGTTTCGAACGTCGAAATCAACAATTTCTAGGGCGAAATCGGCAGTTTCCAGGATGAGATTAACAGTTTATACGACGAAATTGATAGTTTCAAGGACAAAATTGACAGTTACAAGGACGAAATTTACAGTTTCTCGAACGAAATTGATAGTTTATAGGACGAAATTGACAGTTTATACGACAGAATTGACAGTTCCCAGGGAGAAATTGACAGTTGCTGGAACGAAATAGACGGTTACCGGGGGCAAATGTCATTGATAGTTTCCGGGATGAAATTGACAGTTCCAAGAACAAAATCGACAGTTTAGATGACAAAATTGAAATCTTCGAGGACGAAATTGACAGTTTTGAACGACGAAATTGACAGTTTTGAACGACGAAATTGACATTTATAGGACGAAATTGACAGTCAAAGGACAAAATTTACAGTTTTGAATGACGACATTTAACAGTTTTGAACGACGAAATGGCAGTTTTAAACGACGAAATTGACAGTTTTGAACGACGAAATTGACAGTTTTGAACGACGAAATTGACATTTATAGGACGAAATTGACAGTCAAAGGACAAAATTTACAGTTTTGAATGACGAAGTTGACATTCCCAGGACGAAATTGACAGTTTCGAGGACAAAATTTACAAATTAGAGGGCACAATTTACACAGATTTGAAAGACGAAACTGACATTTAACGGACGAAATGGACAGTTCCAAGGACGAATTTCACAGTTTAAAGGACGAAATTTGCTGTTTTGAACGAAGAAATTGCCTGATCCTACTGAGCGATCTATCATTGCTTTTTCTCAATTTTATAACCACGAATTAGCGCTTTTTTCAATTTTTTGCCGCGAATTCGTAATTTGTTTCGCTGTTTGGAACGAATTAGCGCTTTTCCAGTATTTCATGCGCGAATAAAATATGACCGCCCTCTCAAACCATTTGCCTCATACTTGACCCAAGTTTAGCACATTTGCGCGCCTTCTTAATTTTAGCCTTATTATTAAGGACCTGAAGGAACTTGAGGCTAGCTGAAATTCTTTATTTTTGAAGCTAAGTTTCCTTCAGGTAATCTGCCGTGCTGATGCCCTCGAGAACTGGTGAATTTGTCTTCAGTTTAGTCGCCGATTTGCAATTTCTCTCAATCTTGGCCGTTTATTGGCGTTTTTCTGCACTTTATCCGAGAATTAGCACTTTATCTCAATTTCAGCTGCGAATTAACGTTTTTCTCAATTTTTGCCGCGCATTAGTTACTTGCATTTGTGTTAATTTTACTCGAGAATTAGCTAACCATTTTATTCAATTTGTGCCATAAATTAGAGTTTTTTCTCAATTTTAACCAAAAATTTGCCTTTAGAAGCTACAAATTCGTGTTTTCTCCATTTTAGCCGCAAATTAGAGTTTTTTTTGTCTAATTTAAGTCTCTAAATAAAGATTTTTCTCAATTGAAATTGAATTTTGATGGGACGAAACCGGGGTGTGTAAGAGACAAAATTACGCCATTTGGCTTTTGAATGAGCCAAATCCATGAATTTGGGTTTCGGGAAAATGAAAAAAATCCGAGAAATTCTGATTTGAAGGCACCAATCCATGACAATAGGTTACGAAAGAGAAAAATTCGCGGCTAAATTAAGCTTTGAAAGAGCCAAAACCACGCAATGTGATTTTTCCAACTAACTAAACCTCATGAAATTTATTTCAGAAAGAGCTAATGCCATGAAATCTGGTTTTCGAAAACATAAATCCCAAAATTTGGGTTTCGTACTAGCCAAACCCGCAAATTAGGGGGGTCAAAGAACCAAAGTCAGTAAAGCCACGAAATTTTGTTAGTGAAATGCTGAAAAAGCAAAAAGGGATGTTCTAATTTGCGGGTTCCAATAAAAGCAGTCGGATTTCATACGTGAAATGACAATACATAATATGTATAGAACTGCAATTCGACACAGAGGGTGCTACACCATAATAGTAACTTTTAGAATCACTCAAAGTGATAGTTACGTGAAAATGACTTGTACTTGACCCCGCAAGGCAATTTGCGTATTCTACAAAGGCTTGTGGAATCCATATTAAGTCAAATTGTCAAATTTAAGCTCTCTATTGTTATTTGACGTGTGAAATCTGCAAGCTTTTGTGGAATCCGCATATTGCCTATCGGTGACAAGTAGGTACTATAGCACATTTGAGTAACTATAACTTTGATTGATACTAAAAGTTACTAAGAACCGTGTACCACGCACTGTGTTAAATTGCTATTCTCCATATAAATATTCTGATATAAGTATTATATTAGTACTTTTCAGTAACTATCACTTGGAATGATACAGAGTTATACTAGTTTCGTGTGGCCCATTCTGTGTCAAATTCAAGGTCTCTACTGATATTTCACATAAGGAATCCTTAAGCTTTTTGGAATCCGCTCCCGAGCAAAAAGTCTTAAAATCAGGATTTAAACGAGCGAAATCCGCAACATTCAGTTTTGGATGCGCAAAAGTTTGATTTAAAATGAAAAAATCGCGAAATTTGGTTTTGAAAAAACCAAATTAGTTTTTAAATTCAATAAAACCTGCGAAATTGATCTTAAAAGAAGCCAAAGCCATGAAATATGGTTTTAGATTTTAAGCGTAAATCCCAAAATTTAAGTTTTGAACTACCCAAATTGGGGATTAAAAGAGCTAAGGCCGTGAAACTTTGTTTTTTGTTTTTTTAATGAACAAAAACCACTGAAATTTAAAACGAGCTGAATTCGCAAAATTCAGTTCTCGAAGAGCGAAATTTGGGTTTAAAATAATAAATTTAGTTTAACCAAACCTGCGAAATTAGTTATAGAAGAAGATAAAGCCATAAAATCTGGTTTTTGATAAATAGCGTAAATCTTTGAATTTGGGGTTTTGAAAGAGCCAAGCCCATGAAGTTTTTAAAAGAGCAAAAATCCCTGAAATAAGCAACGAAAGGAGCCGAATCCTCATTTGGTTCTGAAAGAGCAAAATTGGGTTCTGGAAGAGTCAAAATCGCGAAATTTGGTTGTTGAAAGAGTCAAACGGGCATGACTGGTTTTGAATCAAATCAAATGAGCCAAAATGTCTGTTTTTTGTTCGAATGCCCTGAATTTTGGTGGTCGAATTCCCGTGTTTTTGTTTGTTTCGTTTTTTCATTGAAATGGAGGCACTTTGTTGTGTGAATTCGCTGCCTTGTTCTTCGACTGAATCTGCATCATTTGGTAATTTCAATCACCTCCCCATTCCAGAAACGTAAGGCTTGAAGAAAGTTATTACAATAGGAGAGTTACGAGAATTACAAAAATTGCAACACCCCCCCCCCCCCCGAGCATCGGTACTCCGGGTGTGGTGCCCACCTGAACCCCTCTTTACTTGCGCTAGTGAGGGAACGGGAAACATTATCCCAAAGTGTGATATTTTGGGCAAATGCTTGCGAGACAGGGTTTCCCGGGATTTCTCAGCAGCAGCAGCGGTGGGGGAATGATGCGACAACAGCAACAACAGTCGTATAGTGGGGGTTACTCATCCCAACGTACTATGGTGGAGGGCCTGGAAACCATCACATTTTTCATTAGAAGCTGACAATTCGAACAATTTGATCAATTCCGAGCTGATTAATTGAGAATTTCTAGAGCCAAAACTTACATCCTTTAGTCAAAAGAGCAAAATATGTGTAGGTTTTTTCGGCGAGCGTTGGCTTTTTGGGCGGAGTAGTCAAATCTTGGAACTACTACAACGACCGTGATTTGAGAATCTTAAATAAATAAATAAAAATCTTAAGTAAATAAGCCCAAAATATTCTCAAATATTGTAGATAATTGTTATTTTTATCATTTTCAGCCCGTACGGTCCAGTTTCTTCAGGATTGCACTACTCATTTTTGCCACATTGCCTAATGGTGGATTCACAGACGCTGTCATGTCAACGACTGCAGGTGGTTACCCGGCGTCATTGGCCGCTATGTCTTATCAGTCTTTTTATCCGGGATATTATGGTGGATCACGCGGCTTCGGCGGCTATCCCACGTCCTATTTCTATCCATCGCCGTACATGTATGGCTATGGAACGCCATCTTACTACTTGAAAGATGTACGGAGATATACCTGTGGCGGTATAATATTGACGTTATTCTAATTTTTATTCATGTTATTGTCAGGCTGATGCCGTGGAAAAAGGACTAAGTACCGGACAGTGCAGAAATTGGGATTTGAAGCATCACAAGGAAGAGGGAGCTTCAACCGGAAACTCAGAAGTACAAAAGGGGAAGCCGTCAGGAGACCAAGCTGCTCCTTCGACGCTTCATCAAGCGCGACAAGCCGTCTTAACCCCCACCATTCCCGTCCCACTAATCCCACTAACTTCATCCCTCCGTGCCTATTCCCTTTCACCTGCACCCACCATACCCTACAGCCACAGCCTGGCCGATCTAAACGCCATGAGTCGCAGCCTTCCCACTCTCATTCCGGTTGTTCTTCCCTTATTGAACCAAGCGACGGGACAAATGCTTGCGAGACAGAGTTTCCCGGGATTTCTCAGCAGCAGCAGCAGCGGTGGGGGAATGATGCAACAACAGCAACAGCAACAACAACAACAGTCGTATAGTGGGGGTTACTCATCGGGGATGCCGACGTACTATGGTGGAGTGCTTGGGGGGTACAGACCCACATATTACTCCAGAAGTACCAGCAAATCTAATCTTGACAATAATCCCATTTCTAATTTGTTTTCCGAATTCGCCCGTGCAATCCCCGCACTTTATTAATTATTTATAATAACCGGTAATTAGTCGACAATTTAGCCTTTTGTATATAATATATTTTACAATTTTTTGTACGTTCAAATAAAAGTCTGCTTCTATATGGAAAAAGAGCGTCTCCAAACCTTTGGGCGGCTAATTCCCCAGTGTGATCAGCCCAGACAGACATTAATGCCCCTGTATACATCTGAATACAGAAGAGTCCGGCGGAGGAAATTGAATGTGACAAGCTGGAAATGCATGGAGTGAATTCTGAAAAGAAAATTCTGATTCAAATACTAGGGCCAATTCAATATTATGATAGTATGCCTTATTTGAAAAGGTGATGTAAAAAGGAGAAGACACGAAGAAGTAAACGCGTATAGAAACCCTCGGTTTGTAATATCTCATTGTTCCACTTTCATTATGGGGGTTTGGAAGAAGAAGGGAGGAACGATGGATGGGTGAAGGAAGGAAACCTTAACCACCAGGATAAGCACGAAGGAAGCGTAGTTTATTAGGCAAGGAAAATTAGAAAATTAGTTGGAAATCCCTCTTTTGTTAAAACATCACATTCTACCTTATAAAATACAGGGGCGAAGTCTACGACCAAAGGATGATGCAGACAAGTGGGTGTGGGGGAACGGTGTTATCAATAATGAAAGAAAACACCATGAACTTGCTAAGGAATGTTGGGAGGTAGGGGGTCATCACCGCCGCGATCATTTTTTACGTATCTAGTGGATCATGCTTGAACGCTTTACATGCATCTTATGATTTTTGAAAAAATAAAAACAAGCCAATCGCTCACGATATGGTTCAATTAATCCGCCAGGAACGTTTTTTTATTTTCAACACTCCCTTTATTAAAACAAAACGCCCCCCTCCCTCGCCTACATGTTTTTGGCAATTAAAATCTTTACGTGATTAATCCCTCAAGCTTGACCACTCGTTCAAGGGGTTGCTAAAAACTGCTGATGCCTTTCGACACTTGTTATTCTCTCTCTCTCTCGCTCTTTCTGCTACAGTTTCATCAAAGAAACGCGTAGCTTTTTTTACGCCCTTAAAAACAGACAAGGAGGAAAACCCGTGAGACATAAAATGGTTAATTTACCTAATCGTGAGGGAACGTGGCGTCTCGTCGCGAGAAGGGTGGAGGGCATGTTCAAACGCTTTTCTCCCCCCAAGGTCTCTCATACTCTTAAATAACCTTTAAAGACGGAGCTTTTAAAATCAATTATTGGCCGAGTAAACTGAAATTCGACCTTCGGCTCTCTGCGGGTGGCAAACGTTGCAAATACTACAACTCATTTCCATGAAAATCGCCTTATTTACACAAAAGAAAAATCGATCCTGTCCCATGTAAAAAGACAAATTAAGAGTTGACAGATAGTAGAAAGAAATATGAGAAGCTGTCACTATTTATGACATTTCAGGTAAAATAAACCGTGAGAGATAATCGAAATATTCACGTCGACCTTCGTAATTTCGTTGCTTCATGGTCGTAATGAAAACTGAACAAGTGAAAAATATTGAATTTATCGAAGGACTTTGTCCACTTGCAGCCAAGTAGGAAACTAAGAACTAAGATGCTATAATATAGACTGCAAGGCAACGAAGGATGACATGATAACTAAAGATAAGGTGCTCCCTGAAAACACCGTCGGTGAGCAGCATCAGCATCTGTAAAGGTTGCGCAGAATGAATAAAAATGTAATAGACTAATAAAGAAGCGTAGACCAGAAAATGGTGCTAAAGGAGGTGAAGAGGCTGCGTTTTGAATATTCAGGTCATCTTTGCCCGTAACTTTCGTTCGTGCGTGAACGTTTCAGGTGATCTAATGGAAAATGTATAGCATTATTGTCGGAGATGAGGCACACTTCGCTACTTGGTTGGGGCTGAGAGGACGGAGGGGGGGGGGCTGTGGCTGATTCAAGAATAACAAGTTGTATTTTGCTGCTAGATCAAAGGATTACTGAACGCATGTGCGATCATAAGACTACGAAACGAAACGCCTAAATATGTAATGTTTATAATGCTCCAAAAGAATAATATAAAACTGAAACTTCATCCACACCTCTCCTGCAATAAAAAGAATGGTTTGCGGGCGTGAAGATGAAAGAACGCATCATTCTGAAAGAATGAATATTATTTAAATAAAAAACTCAGAGCAACACACCATAATTCAGTAAACATATGGTGACCGAGATCGATAATTTTCGACAGGCCCGGATCTACGTCATTTACGAGGGGGAGCAGGCCTAATTGTTGGCGCCACATTTTCGTGCCCGTATTTTTATCCCCTTCCCTCCCTTTCTCCCGTCACATCTATGTAGGAATTATTATGTAAGGCACCATATATATTTCAATAGAAAGAACCATTTTCGGATCAATACGAAATGAAAAACGAAGCAAACCTGTGGCCTTCGAGGCCTGGTGCAATAGAACTCGCCACGCTTTGTCATTTTCACGCCGTTGGTCAAATTGGGGGTGGTGGGAGGGATGTAGAATGTAGATCACGTTAATTGGCTCCGCTGGAGGCAGCTGGTAACACAGTTATGTTGGGGTGGGTATCAGGGTACGCTGCGGTATTCCAGCAAGTTGGTAGGGGTGGCAGGGGACTTGGGATTAAACGAAGCCACCATGTAGACGATAACGATGAACGGCCCATGCGCGCTTGGATGCAGTGGCACGCAAAAGCTGCTACTAGGCTGCTGGGATTGAAGGCAATCAAAAGAAGAGATGAAAAGACGTATACGACGACAACACAATAAAGTCCCCAACATAATAAATTAGGAAGGAAACAAATCAAAGAATAGCAGGAGTGTTACAAGGCACTTTACAGTGCAGAAACACTCGGGGAGTTGGGGGCTCAACGTGTAAGTCTAGCGGTCTGTAAGAGGAGACTACGAGACATGTCCTTGCGAATGCGATAGGCTCCTGGCTGCAGGAATCGCGATATCTCCCTCAGGGGGTCCATGGACTTGCAAGTGCTGGAGTTACTATGGTAGGGGGGTAAGGAGACGTGCTATCCCATCCGAGTCCGGGTCAGGGGCGAGCAGAGGCGTAGAGTTAGGGGAGGACAGAGATGGGCCATCGCCCACCCAATGTTCCTATCAGGTGGGAAAAGGTACCTTTTCGCCCCCCCCCCCAATATTTTCACCTGATTCTCAACAATATCGTCCAACAGAGGGTGATGTACTATGGTATAGCGATGAGTAATGGTATTTTATTAATTTAAACCGTGAATTAGCGCGACTTCTCTCAAATTTTTCTCCATTTTACTGTCGCAAAATTAGAAGCGTGCAGCTAATCAGGATCTCTTATATTTCGGAAGGCATTCGTGTTATCAGTTCAGTGTTTTCTCTAAGTGAAGTGGAATAAATCTTAAGTTTTTCTCGCTTTTTCTAGGAACAAGGTAATTTTGAAATCTTATACTTTTACGGTTTATTGTAAGCAAGTTGTAGAATTAAACTTATACATTTTTAACTTCTAGATGATAGCTGAAGTGAAGGAGAGGCTCGGTGAGCTGAGGGCCCTCGTCGGAGGGTTCGACCCAAGTTCAGCCGTGGACTCGGAGTTCTCCCATGATATGTCTCAGCTGACGAGTGTCTCGTTTGTGGACGTTATGGCGTATTTATACGGGAAAAAAAGTGCCTACACTGCCGAGGAACTTAAACTTGTCTTGTGCAAGTGGGTCCGGGAAGTGTCCCTTAAAGTAGTAGGTGACTACTGTGCCATCAAAGGCAAAGTAATAATTACGTTTTCATAATCAGAATTGAAAGTTCAAGCATCAAAACAGTTGGGCACCCGACTTGGAGGCCTTTCCTCCAACTGATTAAGCATTCTCCCTTCAAAATCCTCCTTTATATTAAGCAGAGGACTTGTGGCTTCATATTAATCTACTTTAATTACCTTGAGTGAACGAGAAGACTCACAAATAATAAAAAGTCACCTCATCACCATACAAAACTACGTATTCTATGACTTCCGAAAGATAAGTCAAAATAATCGATTAGTTGGATAGGCCGCACGACGCTAATTGGCACTAGAAGCTGATGAATTGGCATGTTTTCAATTTTAGCTGCCAGCCAATGTTTTTCTCCATTTAAGATGTGAATTTGTGCATATTCCCGATTAGCGATTTAGCAATTTTTGTCTTTTTTAAGCCGCAATTTGGCGCTTTTTCTCTATTTTAGGCACAAAATTCGCCGCGAAATTGGCAAAAAAGCCGCGAATTGGCATTTTACTCAATTTAATAGCGGCGAATGAGCGCTTTCCCCATACTTAACCCATAAATTAGCTGTTTTTCTCAATTTCATTGGAGGACTACTAATTTGTCTCCATTCTAGCTTTTCATTAGCGTTATTTTCTGAAAAATAAATTTTGTGGGGTTGCCTAATTCAACTTCTAATTTTGCGGATTTTTCATACCAAATACACCATTTCTGCAGGTCTGATAATACGGAGTTCCAAAGGCTGAAAACCCAATGTCTCGGATTACACTTCTCCGAAATCTAAAATCGCCAGCTCAGTGATAAAAGTAGCAGTTTCATGCAAACATCACAATTGCCGTAGGAACCTACTAGAATCGCCATTTGTGTCGTAAAATTGAATTTTTCGTCCTAAAACCGCCATTTGTGCCAAAACCACCATTTTTGTGTTCTAGCTGCTGCCAAACACCTTTGGGCTGCTTAAAAACGGCTGCTTGTAAGCCTCGAAATTTCAAATTTTGTAAAGCTCACTCATGGCGCTATTTATACAATCAAATTGTGTGTGGTTTCGTAACGTCTTTGGTCGTGGGGAACGACTTTTTTTTTTATTCTCACCAGTCGTTTTCAAGTAGCCCAAAGGTGTTTGCCAACAGCTAGCTCTATTGTGAGCCCCTGTCTCACGGAAAATGTCTGGCGATCTCAGAAATAGCATTTCCTAGACCAGAAAAAACGTCATGTGCAGGTGCCAGACACGATCAAATGACCCGGATTTTTCGAACGGTGGGCTCCCGGACTACAGAGGTTAACTGAAAGGTTTTTAGGCTGAATGCTTATGTTTTCCTGTTGATTTGAGCCGGACGTGGCTCTTGGACATTGCTCAATTGCCCCTAGAAAACGTGTCAAAGACGTCAAAAGATAAGGTGGGAGCGAAGTTGAACGCGCAGATTTTTGGATTCGTCGTGTCAATAACTCGGAAGTTCTAGCGGCGGGGCATGAGAGGCCATGCCTTCCCCCTCAACCCCTGGGTTGAGTTCACTTTATTCAGAACGAGGGATATTTTGGCCAAACAGTTATAGCGTTTCCCATTTGCACAAGATTCTGCATCGGGACAATTCATTTCCACCCGTCTCCAACATTAACATATGCTTTAATTCTGAGAGAACGGGTGGAAATGAAGTGCCCAAATGCCGAATTTTGTGGACATTTGAAACGCTATTATAGTTCACGTCAAATAGTTGTTCAATGTTGTTTTTTTCACTTTCCGGCGTTAGGGTTTTCTTCATTTTTTCGATATTTCACAATCGTTCAGAAATTGAAAGCTACTTTGCCACAGAAACTGCGTGGTGTGGTGTTGGTAGGTACGGTGCGGTATAGGATGTGGTCATGGCCCCCTCCTTGAGCCGACTCTGGATCCACGCCTGCAGACCAGTCCCGTCAAGTCAAGCTCAAAATTCCGTCAGAAATTCGTCAAGATGTACTCCACCCCGTTAAAAAAATCCGATAAACAAGTTGATAATCAGTAGCATGCTTAGGTAGAGACAAGAGGAGGCAGACAGACCCGAGCCCCTCTTCTGCATGAGGAGGTTTCTTAAAAGCTTAGAGGTGGAAAAATAGGAATTTTTAGGTTTTATATGCTCATGAATTTAGAAACAAAAATCCCGAGGCTAAAATTGAGATACATTTGCGATTTGTGGTTTATGGTGGCTCTTTTACGGCTGAAATGTATAGAAAACCCGCTAACAGCACTGTCCAAGCGCGGCACGGGGAAAGTTCACGGCTAAAATTTTTCAAAGAGAAACAATAATTCAATCATGCCTGGGGCCTCAGAACACGGTCTTCCCCTTCCAGTTCCAGTTCTTTTTCTTCGCTCAATGCCCGCCGCTAGCATCATGAGTGAAGAAAATGAATTTTCAGTTTCTTTTTATTTATTTCATATTTACCTACCTATTTTCTTCGAATGGAATAATGGATTTCGGACGATATCGAACCTTGAAATCAATTCAAAAAAAGAAGAAGATGATTGAGAAAGATGTTTCTTCAAGCTCGTACCGCTCACAGTTAATTTCACGGTATTTGAGCATCGATCTGTCAAAACATGAATAAAAAAAAAAAAAAAAAAAAAACACGACTAGAAGAGGACGGTAACAAGTGTGGTAATTTGTTTGTACAAGAAGGGTTGAGTCTAAAGTGGGTGGGGACTTGTATTGTTTTTTAACGAGAGAGGGGTGCTTATAAAGGGTTTATGTATATAAACTGATTTAACCACTTTCAAAGTACTTTTTTCGGAACAAGTGTTTAGTGTTGACGGGATAAGTGCAATTTTTTTTCGGGAGATTTCTACGAATCATGTTATACTTCAAGGCAAGTGGATTTATTGTGTACAGCATCGACTCAGGCTCGCGAAGTACTTCTTTAGTGAACAATACCGTAAAGCCATTGAGTGTTTCTGACATTCAATAGACATATCGCACGTAAACATGTTGGGAGTAGCTTTTCAACATTTCATCGTTATAAAAAATATTGTCAATCGATATGGATTATAGACTCATCCATCCCTTTTTCAACGTTATTCTCTTTTTATCCACTTTTGTCCTGGTATTGTGTACAGAAAACTAAAAAGCTTCATGACATAAATTCATAATTTCGGAAGGGCAACTGGCTTCCGTATTCCATCCTCAAAAAACATTTTCCTTCCTTTTCGAGGGAATGCCGACCTATTTTGTTCACAATCCTCCCCTCTTATTGAACGGTTGTTCGAAAATTCATTGGAGCGTCCTTCTAAGATGTTCTTCATTGCACTATTACTCCCCCACCCTAAACCATACGACCTACACCGCAATATCACATAAAACGATGTGTGAAAACACCTCATCACTTCGATGATTCGATACTTTTTAATCAATACTGAGTATTTTTTATTTTTTTTATTTGAACAAGTAAACTCCCGGCATCGGATAAGTATCGTTTGAAATGAGTACTTTAATTGGTATCGAATGAGTATTGATTCAGTAGCGGACAAGTATCGTTTCAAATGAGTATTTTTACTCGGTACCGATTGGGTATTGATTCAAACAAGTACGATACCGAATCAATACCCATTCGATGATACCTGACCACCGAGGTATTCGGGCTGAGGCGGCGTTCACCCCCACCCGGCACCGGTGAATTGCCCATATTAACTTGTTTTTCCTTCTTTTTTTTTCTAGGTATTTTTTCTTCTCCTCGTTTGTTCTTTTTTTAAATTCAATTTTATAAGTGCCTACCTGCCGACGTTTATGTGTACATTCGTTTTTCAGAAGGTTTCTATAATCGTGCACTTTCCTATCTGATTATTTACATTGCCCTGTATCTGTTTTCATTCCCCTGATGAGCATCGGTTATCATAAAAATTGTATGGGATCATAAATACTAACATCCATGCGCTGCCACGCAGCCTACTCAGCCCGAGGTATCCAGTGACGATACCAACACCGTGAAAGAAGAAATTTCCAAAATTTGAAAACCAGCATTTGATGTATCGAAAACCGCCCTACTCAGAGAGAATGACCCATATACATATATGGCTTAATTGTGATCTAGGAAAAGGGATTTAATTTGTTTTTGTTGTTAATAATGGCGATGCTGATGATAATGGGGTTGTCAGTCTTTTTATTATCGATTCGATCCAAATGAGTGCACGAATTTTCCCTATTGAGCAAGGTTTTTATCTCTTTTAAGCTCTTAAACGAAGAAAAAAAAACCTTTAGGTTCTTACAGAGATAGGCACTTTCCCGCCGAACGCATCAGCGTTGATGTAATAAAAAAGGAGAGTCTCTTTTGTGAGTCAAGATTGAATAGTGTAGACGTTCTATAGTAAATGATGTCAAATGTGATGCTGTCAGAGAGTCAATTTGATACCTCACTCCCCTTTTAACTTGAAGATTACCTAGAATCACTGCTGGGAGGTGAATTCATACTCACGCAATATTTTTATCAAAACTCGATACACGGACGTTAAAATCTTGTGGACATACGTTTACATTTTCATTTGTTCAGCCGTTTTTGATAATGATTTGGTAAGCAGACGCAGTCTGTGAAATATTAATCCTCTCATTCGGTTATTCACTGAACTAAAAAGAGGATCATCAACTTTTATTCATAGGATGACTAAACAGTTCCTCTTCTTTTCTTTGCCTAAAGCGTTAAATTAATGAAAAATGACGGGGAAAATACAGTTTTTTGTTTTGTTTTTTCCACAAAGTTTAGAAGTTGTGGGTGAAAAATAAGTGGAATGTAAAAATATGAGTGGAAAATAAGTTTATTTTTGCCTCACTTTGATTTCTCTGTCATCAGCACGCTTTTAAAAACCACGTGAAAACAATTGTGGGGTGGGAAGCGAACTCGAGGGGGTTAATATTTGTTAAATTTTTAGACCACGAGGACGAGGAGGTTCATAAGTACTTAAGTACCGCTTCCGCCCAGTAATCCGTCAGCTTAACTTTTAAGAAAGATCTGTCTCCCCCCCCCCCATCAACCCTCTTGAGACAGAGATTTAAAGTGCTCCCATCCGCTCTTCCTACGACGACTTTTTATGAATCTCGGCGGAAGATTGCCTAGTAAATTGAGCTCATCTTCATCTCCGTGCCCCCCCCCCCTCTTGCACATTGCCCTCATGTCCACCTTTGCAAATGTTGGGAGAGAAAAATTGTTTGCCTGGAAGTTATACGCCGCAAGAAAAAAATCAACTTTTGAAGATTTGATTACGGAAAATTAAAAAGTAAAAAAAAAAAAAATCCTCCAACTGGCGATCTGTGCCCAGTACCTAAATGGCAAAACCGACCATTCGCGATCCGGAAATGGACAAATTCGCTCCTTGCAAATTGGTAAACTGACGACGTGACGACTCACGCCTTAAAAAATGGTTAAACTACAATCGTTCGCGCCCCAAACTCGACTAAACGGACGATTTGTCCCCTGAAAGTAGACCAGTGACTATTCACGCAGTAAAAATGGCAAAATTAATGACTCTGCTCCATTAAAATGGCCAAATTTACAACTCGCGTCTTGAAGTCAAGCAAAAATGGCAAATCTATCCACTCGCGATAGAAAAAAAATTTGCAAAACTGACCATTGTAGCCTCGAACATCGCTAAAATTCGTAATTCGCGCCCTCAAAATTAGCCAAACTGGCTATTCACATATCATAAAAATAGCAAAGTAGCAAATCACGTTCGAAAAGGGCCAAACGGACAATTCGCGCGTCTTGAAAGTGGCTAAAATGACGAGGTTCACTATAATAAAAATGGCAAATATAGTCCTTGGCACCTTAGAAATGGCTTGACGGACTATTCTCGCATTGAAAACGGTAAACGTTTTATTTGCTCCAAATAATTATCCAAACTGGGCCCGTCCGCGCCTCGTTCCTTGATACAGCCATGCTCTCTGTGATCCTCGGGCGATCACATTACCGGAGTGGATCCGGCTCGGTACGAGAGGTGTTTTATAGTGGTAGTCAGCACGTGGATGGTGCAGAGAGAGACCCGCAGGGCTTGTAACGACTGTCCTGAAGCTCAAGGGACGTGACTCAACAGACGCGGACCACGCTGCTGGATCGTTCTTACCTCGAAAAAATCAGCAGGAACCAACGACATCCCCAAACGCTCATTTTTGCCCCGTTTAAGGGGTCCTGACGGGATGGGTTTTTTGAGGTTTGACCCCCCCCCCCCCTAAGAAAATGGTGTCTCAACTATGAACACACGCAATTTCACCGAGATTAGGACATGAAATTCGCAATGGCGCGAATTTTCTACATCTCTGGAACCAAATGTTGCAATTTTGCGAGGAGGGTGGGGGGTACTGTCAGCCAACGACACCACACCGTCCGTCGTGGCCGGCTAGATTGTTGTGGTCTGAGCTTACATAAAACAAATTGCAATCCTCCAATTTCACTGCTATTTAGCCCCGAAACTGTCAACTTCTACGAAATTTAGACCCGAAACTTAGAACGCGCAAGAATTAGGACACGAATCATGCAATTTTGCATTAAGCCAGAAAACTTGTAATTTCGCCAAAGTTAGGGCCCGAACTTGCAAGTTAAATGCTTGGAGCTTAATGTTGCTATTTGTGAGGCTATACAGGGGAACAGGTGTTTGAATGGACCAACCCTGCGAAAACTTTTTTTGAGACGAGTCAAACCCGTGAAATTACTCTCATTTTAGAACCAATACGCTGGCAATTTCACCTTTGGGGGAAAAGCGTAAAATCCTTAAAGCTATTTTTTTTTTTTTTCAAGCCCTCCTCCCCGGCAAATTGGCAAGTTTCAACGGCGCACCCATTGCATTCTTTAACTACATATAGAATTACAAAAAAGACCCCGCGGACTCAGTTTCAATTCCCAGACCCTCCATCTTCATTCATGTGTCTTCTCATTCAGCTTTTTTTACTCCAATGAGTTTATCATTTTTCATTGGAGCAGAAGACTCAAAAGCCTTGTTGGAAGGGTACACAGAATAAAATATTCTTTACTGGACCAGTTGCATTCATTCAATCGATGAAAGGACAGAAAATTGCTGCTTGAATGATCAATTTTTTCACTTCGGTATTTATTTTTCCGAGTTTATTCAAAAAATAGAATTTCCGGCCATCAATTTTCTAGAGGAAGTCCTCTATCGTGTGGCTTAGTAGAAAAATGTAGTAGGTACATAATACAAGTTGTATCTACTGAGATTAAACAGGTCAAAGAAAGCGTAATTGTTAATTTAAAGAATCCATTATTTTTGAGCACAAATACTCTCCAAACATTCTGCAGCAACAAGCCTTGTAATTCCATTGCTGGTGTTCGCGTTAAGAACGTCTAACTACTGCAATTGATCGTGTTGTCCCTACCCCTCGTCCTCCATCCTTCGGTACTTTAAGTTTCTGGAAGGACTCTTTCGCTGAAACTTATGTGCCACCTGTCCCCCACTCGTATAATATTTCTTCTTTAGGTTATGAGAAACTCTTAAGGGAGCTGTTTCCCGACTAAAATAGAAGGAAACAACCTTGCGTTCATAAAGTTTTATGCGGGGTTTAAAGTTGAACAAAACAAACAAGCAAGCAATGTGTATGACACACGCAATATAATTTAAAATAAAATTGTAATGATAACGATAATTATTGTTAATATTATTTTTTTCTGGTTCATTTCACCTAAAAAAACTATCCACAATCAGAGTTTTCAGCCCTGTGTTTAATGTTTTTACTGTTTGGAAGATTTCACTTTCATGGTACAAACCACGAAAGGCAAGCCAAAACAGGCACGCCTCGCAAGAAAGGATCTTCCCAAACTTCAATCTGCGGTTCAAAGCGCTCATTTTGTTGCAGGTTAATAAATAACTTTCTTTTTTCAGTTATTTTGCGTTATCGGCATCTGTGCCGCCCTTACCACCGCCATCACGGTGACAGATCGCGAATACGACGACGATTATGACTACGATAGATCCTCGTCCAATGAGGCCTCTGAGGAGGAATCACCGCCGTCGCCTCACGGACCACCATCGCCACAGGTTCGAGAGGATGACACTGCTGTCCAGCATCATGGTCACCACCACAAACCGGCTACCAGTCACATCAGTTTCTGTATGTATAAAAATTGACCTTTTGCAATACACTTTACGGGGCGTGGACAAATTGACATAACTTCTAAAAATACAAAATGAATTCATGTTTTCCAGATCAAAAGCATAAGCACGGCGAACATAAATTCACGTATCATCAGAAACACGGCAAACACGGCTCAGTTCATGGACATTCCTATCCTGCTCACTACTGGGGAGGATTCCCTCCGTACCATCACCACTAAATTTCACTTTCTTTATTGTTTTTTTGTCCGTGTTAAGCATTCCTAGTCTAAACATTGTTTTTTTACCTCGTTACATTATTGTTGTTTAATTTAACTATTAATAGTTATAGTAACAAACGCTCTTTTAAGGTCGCGTCTCATCGTTATCAATGCGATTTTTTTGTAAGTAAATCCATGAATCACAAAATGTGATCTCTTTGAAAGTAAAAAAAATAAATAAACTTGAGAGAGAGTGATGAGTGCGGTGGAAGTGACAAATTATGGGGTTTATGCTTTCCCGTCATGTTTCCCTTAAGGGGGAGTTGCACATGTGTTTCCTCGACCCCCCTCCGATCATACCTCGCCTATCTCCGCGTTACGGAAATTACCGCCGTATTTCTGCACCATTCGTGGACTTCAAGGGCTCATTTAAATCTTCAGGAAATTCCGCACAAGCGTACGATCTTCCTTTTTCATATTTCATCCCTAAAATAACTGTAAAACGCACACAAACTTTTACCTTGAAAATTCACACTCTTTCGACGACTTATTTAGGAAAGCAAGATCGTACGCTTGTGCGGAATTTCCTGGAGATTTAAATGAGCCCTTGAAGTCCACGATTGCCGCAGAAATACGGCGGTAATTTCCGTAACGCGGAGTAGGCGAGGTAAGATTGGAGGGGGGTCGAGGAAACACATGTGCAACTCCCCCTTAATTAACGCGGTGTTGCGCTTATAAATTTATTAAGACGAAAACTTTGCAAATATTAATTTTAGCAGAAAGAAGTAAAACATCTAGGGTCTCAGAGCCCCCGCTCAGAGCAACACCCCATATCGTCACTTTTGGTGAAAATGAGTTTTTTATGTCGTTGGAAAGCTCTCTTCAGCGCGGATCCATCGAAACACACGGTTAAGGCGGAATTCCAGTATGAAGCGCGCAATTCGCGTACCATTTAACAACCCCTTTCCTCAGGGTGACGGCACGAAGCCGTCCTGTCAGCGAAGTGGCATCGTTTTAGGCGTCAGAGGCGGCGTTCTTGCATGAGCTCCTAATTTCAGTGTAAAGTACGACTTCATTAAACTGTTTTCATAAGTCGCCAGATGAAAGAAAAAATCATTTTTATCTAATGTTTTGCCTCTCCTGAAAAGTGACCAAAATAACGATATGGGGTGTTGCTGTAAGACCCTCGACATGCAGGTTTGTGGCCAGGACATGAAGAGTTATAAATTGACCTGTTATGCGCGCAACTTTTCGAGACAAAAAAATGCAACGGCCTACCTAAAGAGCCTTTCTTTGAACATTTAGGGGAAATATATGAGATTCAGGTGAATGCCAGCGCCGCGAATATCGCGATCTTCGCCCTGACACCGGATCAGTTATAATCGGTTAATTGAACTCAAAATGCTGTTGAGGACTGGTCTCGTCACTGCCGAACGTTATATTATGCGGGGAATTTCCAACGCAGGCGTGAAACTGAATGTGAATTTCACCTCTGCAGGGAAATTGTCGGTGTAATATTTCATTCCGAATTTTCTGCCCCCAAAATGACAATTGGGAACTTGACATCATCCGAGAACTGCATGGATTTTTCCATTTTTTGAGTGAAATGGAATACCGGATTGTGAAAAGTACTTGCACAAAATAAGAAAAGCTTTACTTTTCCTGAAATTAATAAAAACGGTTGTGCGGAGGGGGAACTTTAACAAGCCAGTTTGGATATCAGTGTTATCGGAGTGTGACATCACGAGTGTCTTTCTTTATCAGAAATCTTGTGTTCGCGTTCCGTATTTATAACTTTACTAGTTTCTCATCGAATTTCTGCATTATTCTCGACAATGTTAGTAGTTTAGTTGCGTGATCTTTCATCGAATCCGATTGTAGACGATGAAGGAACTACGTACGTAATTCTTTTCTCTTATGACAATGGAAGGGTACGGGAAGCGGCAGCTCTGCCAGCATTGTCTGACTCAGTCTCAGTCTGAGATTGTTCTTGGCTGATGCCATCGGGAATAATCCTGAATGGAATCACTGTCAGACAGTCGATGGAAGCTTGGTAATAACACCGACAAATCGGTATTTGCACCTTCGAGCCTGCGACGTGATCTGAAATGGGTCAACGACTAAGTAAATCAATACATCATTGACTTCGTAAGGCCAGTTTTCACATAAAAATTCGATCAAGAATAAAAATGATTGGTAAAACGTACCTATGTAAGTTAAACAATTTGTATAACATTTTATCTGAAGGAGAGCCCATGTCTTATCAGTCAAGATTTTGGCCCGTATTCATAGTCGTTACTCGACCTGAAAATTCGCTTTTAGATGAGATCAAAAACAGATGATTAACCAATTAGACCGACCGATTTGATTGTTTAATTAAGCAAATACTCAGCTTGATAGAGACGACTATGAAATTCATAGACGTCTCTTTAGTAGTAGCATTAGTAGTAGTAGTATGAACACGAGCCTTTAATGATTGGTTCAAGAATCGTTTTATAGGTAAATAAATGAATTGAAATTGAAATACAATTATGGTTTTCCTGGGTAAAACCCAGTTTTAGAGGTAGAGCAAGTAAAAAAAGAGAAGAGAACGCTCAACGATAATAAAAGGCACACACCGCACACAGGCCCACACCCCCAACCCACCACCGGCTCGAGCCTACGGCACACTCTACGTCACGACTTCTTATCAGCCGAGACTGTTGTATTTCTTAAGAACCAGATTTTGAAAAAATATTAAAAATCAACGGCTGAACGGATTTCAAAAATTCAAAAACAGGTTTTCAGATTATTTTAAGTAACTATTTTTTAAATTCAAAATTGAAAAATGGTCAAGTTGTCAATTTTTACCCTAAAAACGGAATTTTCTGGCGCTCGACTAGAAATGTCGGTCCCCTCAGGTGACTTCATAGGGAGTGGTATAGCTGGAAATTTAGTCTCTTAGAACTGACCCCACCACCATAAGAAATTTTCTTAACTGTTGTTAGTCTTCAGATTTCTTCTTCTTTCTTGGTCCAACAATAGGAAATTTCACTCACTTATTCGTTTATTTATTAAAAAGTGCAATTATAAGCGGGAAAAGTAGAGAAGAAAATCAAACCGAGACCACCAAAGAATAAGTTCACAGACCCTGTGCACTTCGGGGCCAGCTGGACCGGGGTATCACTGTCACTAAAAATAACATCCCTATAATTGCAATGTCGCCGAAATTACAATTCTACATTTGCATTTTCACAGGAATTTTCAGGAAAGTTGTATAATGTCATAGGATTTTCAGCCAGGAAACTTCCAAATTCGTATAGGTATTTGTCAGGCTTTGGGTGATTTTGGTTAAGGGGAAACTTGCTATTTCACGAAAATATACGGCAGAAAACCGGCAATTTCGCGGAAATAAAGACCAGAAACTGAAAATTTCACGAATATTCAGCCAGGAAACTTCCAATTTAACCGATATTTAGCTTCAAAATGTTGCAATTTTGGCAATTTGTCAGACTTTGAGCGCAGTCGTGGCCGGGTTGACCGGGTACCACGGTCACTATATATAAAAAGAGACCCTGAAACTTGCAATTTTGTGTAAATAAAATACCGAACACTTTGAAAATGCGAGTTCACAAGTAAAGGATAAATGGAAATGCGACGTATGAAAGCACCAAAAGTATGAAAATAACCAACCCTGCACTCGCCAAACTCTCGCAGCTTCGTCGTACGAGGATTCGGCTGACTGGGGGTTCGTCTTCGGACAAGGGAATTGTCGTCGAAAAAATTAAAAAAAAAAAATCTTTGAATATAAAAGATGGAGGTTCAATGTCTTAAAGTCGATGGTTTTTAGATTGCCAACGTAAGCCATTTTTTCGGATAATTTGGCTGAGCTAAGACCAAAAACAAGCAGTTTTCCGAGTATTCATGCCCGAAACTCTCAATTTAGCATTTTTTTTTAGCGCAGAGAGATTTAATTTCGTGGCAATATATTTGCCAAGAAGTTTGGGCCCTGTCAGCCCCCACGGGTTACCTGAGTTCTCCGCGGTAACTAAAAAAAGGTCCCGTAACTTGCCATTCGCGAAAATAAAAACCAGAAACTAGTGAATTTGGGAGTATTCAGTCCCTAAACTTGCAATTTCGCAGATTTTGTGCTCGGATGTGACGTTGTTTCGTGCAAGCCTGAGGTTTCGCCTCAAACAAAAAAAAGGCTCGAAACTTGGCTCGAAACCACGTGACTTAAGCTCGTGCACACGATGCATTTTTCAAAGCATGTTTACATGCAGGGTGAAAAAAACATATGATCCCCGGTAGTGACCGGATGGTTTTTCAAAACAGGCAGACAATCCTCCGTCAAAAAATGCATCGTGTGCATGGGGCTTAAACTACATTTATATTTGGACTACCATGAAAATTTTGGCCTGCATTCTGAATCGATTTCGTGATCCAAAAATGGGCTTTGACCCACTCGAAAAACCAATTTGGTGGGTGTCAGCGTTTTCCAAAAATGAAATATCGCAATCATTGGCTCAAACCAATTTCACGGAGTTGACCCTCTCAAAAAAGCATTTTCGTGGGCTTCGATGAATATGAAGTACAAAATTTCGCACTGTTGACCCCTTCAAAAGATGATTTCGACGGATTGTCTCGGTCAAATATTCACTTTATCGGATTTAGATTTGTTGACCCCCTAATTTCGCAGATTCGGCAAAAACAAGAACATGAAACGGTTTTTTCAAAAACTGAAATTTCGTGAGGTGCCGGTATCTGCTGCTATCGAAGAGAGAGAGAGTGGTGGGAGTGAGAAGGGGGAAAAAAAACACCCACTGTTGTGTGCCCCTGTTTCTGTTCCCTTTCACATTTTTGGTTCAGATGCCTCAGAAAGCTGAAGCTGCGCCACATCAAAAACGGTTACTTTCGGTTCAGAAACTCATATAAACCGGCCAGGAGAAACTGAAAATTCATGTCCATGCCACCCTGCACCCTGCCCAGGAAACTTGACTTTACTGACTTTTAATGTTACTCATAAATGAAAAAAACACTCTCAATAACTTACGAAGAATAAAACAAAAACAAGCCAAACCCTAAAAATAAATCATTAACACTCAATTGACAGAATAATATAGACAGTGAGACAGTGTGGAATTAACAGATTTTGCCCATTTTACTTCACTGCCATGCCTTGCTATGACGTCCGCGACGGGACATTGCACAACTGACTAATCCCCAACGCCTGACAACGATTATCTATTGATGTTTTTTCCTTTACAAATTTAACCCGATTGGGTTTTTTTTTACGCATTTAATTTCCGGATCGGATATTACGGGAAATTATCAATGTGGGATTTTTTTTTATTCACTCTCGTTCCACGCGTGTGCTCTAGATATAAATTTATTTAAACTCCTGGATAGTATAAATCTACACACAAACAAAAATGAAATTATGAAGTGAAACTGAATAATAAATAATAATAAAAAGAAATAAAATTATGAATAATAAATAAATAAGAGTTGATTAGTACTGCGGAAGTTAATTAGGACAGATACTTTTTCTACTCTTATAACAAATATACCTAATCTGAGGACTGCTGTCCTCACACCCATCCTTGTTTCGAGTTCGTTTGAGGGATACACACAAATTTAATCAAGAAAATTGCCCGCGTCTGTTTTTTTTAACCTAAATAATTGTTTATTGGCCCAGACACGAACAAACCATGGGTAGACTGTAAAAAAGAAATCTAATGTAATGTGAGTAGATGTTTTTTGAAAGCACACGTTCTTCTTTCATTGAAATAAGGAAACTATGCCTTTCCTCCCAACCTATAAACAATTATTTCACGTGCTCAATTATTACAGGGCGTAGATAATTGATTGATACCTCTTGTTTTAGTTGCATGTCAATGATTTGTCGTTGCTGTGATTGATATAGAAATATGCTTGAGACACCACTTTTACGTCCTCAATAATTCAAATATCCAGAAAAATCTATCGGTGGTATACCATTTATTGCAGAACTTGTGCTTTTCAGGAAGCATCAATCAATTTGAAATGGCTTCCATTCTCTCCTTTTCTCTGACTCTCTCTCATTTTTTTGTGTGTTCCTTTCAAAGCCCGACTGAAGTCGTGGGTGGATTTTTTTTTTACTCACGAAGGGCGTGTAAAGTAATTTCAATCCAAATAAAATTTTACGGGCGAAAAAACCTGCAAAGGACTGCAGTGAAAAGAAATAAAACCAGACAGGTGTTAAAGTAAAAGAACTAAAGAAGAAAAATTTCATTGGGCTGCATGCGTGCGCAACGCGCTCTCTAAATTCAATTATTAAAATTATTATTTCCCGAACGGAAAAAGGGTTTGCACATTAATTTCGTTCACAAAACGGCCACCATCGGATTTTTTTTATTCGGGGCATTATTGTGGCATGAAAACGTGAACACAAGATGTAGTTTATTCGCTGGTTCAACCACTACGGTAATGCAGGGCGAGGAGGTCGTAATATTATGCTGATTACTTCAGCATCCCTAAACAATTATTACAAAATACTGATAAACCAAAGTCATTCTGTCGTCAAAATTTTAAATTGCATTTCCCGTTGATCTAAACTCAATTTCTAAGCTTTCCTTTTCACCAATTTCAATGGTAAGCCACAAGCCATTTCAGGACAACTCAACGTGCACTTCTTATACATTCAGTATTAGTATACTTTATAAACTGAATAAGTGCCCAAGATGTAGTACTTCTGTCAGCAGCAGCCGTATTTTCTTATTTCTCTTCATGAATTACGACTGTTTGAGTTAAAGTATGAAATACCCCACTCCTGCGAAGGAGCATTGGGAAGCAGCTGCAACAAAGTTCCTCTGAACTGTATAGTCGAAAAAATCACCTCGGAACCCATTATGAACCTTGAAAACACGCAACTCAACACAGAAAAAAATTAACTCTCAGCACAGAAAACTCGTAAATAACGCGTTTTAAGCAAGAATCTTCCCAGTAAAAAGTTGAAGAGCGCTAAATTACTTACAGAATTCACTGTCTAGGGCGCAAATAACCGATTTGGGCAATTTAAGAAAGTGAATTACCGGTCAAGTCACTTTATAGGGCGAGAGCAGCCAGTTCAATAGTTCATCTTACCCCCTTCCATCAAACCTGACGAGGGAGGGTGTCGCATGGGGAAAGATGGGGCAAGGTGGAGGATAGTCCTACCACCAATGAAAACCGCCAGTTTGTCGTTTACAGGCTGGGAAACTAGATTAATCATTTAAGGGCACGAATAGTCATTTTGTGGGCGCGGATAGTCAGCTTGGCCATTTTCCACTTTGACTATATTTACCGAGGACAAATCGTCAGTTTATAGTCACGTTTAGGGTGCGAACGGTTAGTTTAGCAATTTTTAAGGCGCGAATCGACCGTGTATAATTTTCAAGACGCGAATTGTCAGTTCTGCCTTCTGCCATTTTGGGGCACGAATTAAGTTTGGCAATTTTTCGAATGGAATTGCCAGTTGCTATTTTTAGGGCGTGACTAGCCAGTTTGGCTATTTGATGGGCACGAATCGCCAATGGATTCAAAAAAAGTGCGAGTGAATCGTGAGTGGAAGTGAAGCGGCAGGAATGATAGCTCTTGAGACCGCTGAACTGTACTATAATGATGCGATTATTCTTCGGTTTCCCATAAAATCAATTTTGTGGGGTTGCCTAATTCAACAACTAATTTTTCAGATTTTTCATACCAAATAAACCATTTCCGCAGGTCTGAAACTGGGGGACGTAAGACTGAAAACCCAACCCAATGTCTTGGATTACGCTTATCAGAAATCTAGAGTCGCCAGCTTATTGATAAAATTAGCAGTTTTTTTAAAAAAATTACAATTGCAGTAGGACCTACTAGCACCGCTATTTTTGTCCTAAAATCATAATTTTCGAACTAAAACCGCTAGTTTGTACTAAAATCGCAATTTGTGTGCTAAAATCGCAGTTTCGATGTAAAATTTAAATTTTTAGTTTTTAGGTAAAACCACTAATTTTATTTTTTAGACTGAAATCGCCAGTTTGTAGTGAAGACAGCAGTTTTTTAGGGTAAAAACTTCAGTTTTTGGTTAATATGCGTCAGTTTTTGGGAAACGTTGCCAGTTTTGTGGTAAAATCACAAGTTTGGGGCGAATGCTTTATTTTTATGGAAACCAGTCAAATTTAGCTCAAGGGTAAAATCTCTAGTGTTGTCTTGAAATCATCAGTTTTGGTGCAACACGTCGGCTTTGGCGTGAAATCCCCAGTTTTGGAGGTTTTCATCACAAAACGTGATGATTTGAGTTAAATAATAAAGGTATCACGCCAAAAGCTGACATATTATATAAGAAAACAGAAGATTTAACTTCAATATTGGTGATCTTCCCCTTAAAATGGATTTGTCAGTTTTTTCTCAAAATGAAAATTTTAGAATTTGTCACAAAACAGAATAGAACTTTTTTAACCCAAAATTAAAGTTTCTACCCCTGAACAATTACAAGAAAAGTTAAGTTTTCACTAAGAAACTACCGATTTACGCTGAAGAAAATTAGTCGTTTTATCTCAAAGCAGAAAATGTCGTCAGAGTTTCGGGGAAAACGTCAGTTTTGGTGTGAAATTGTCAGTTTTGGAGTGAAATATCCAGTTATGGGGTAAAATGATCACTTTCTGTGCAGTAACCACCAGTTATAGAGAAAATCGTCAGTTCAGGTATGTAACGTGAGTTCTTGTCATGAAATCGTAGGTTTTGAGGTTAAAACAATCATTTTTCGGATGAAATTTTCAGTATTTGTAGTGAAATAAATACGGAACAACGCTTCAGGTCGGAAGTAAAATCGTCAGTTTCAGAGTTAAATCTTCCCTTTTCAATTGAAACAAAGTTCTTTTCATAGTAAAATAAACCTTTTCGGGGTAAAATATTCAATTTTGAGGCGGAACCGTAAACGTTTTGGTGCAAAATCGACAGTTTTGTATAGCTTTTGGGGTAACAACGCCAGATCGTCGCACGAGATCGTCTGTTTTGTTGTAATTTCGTCTAATTTGGGAACAAATAATGTGGTGAAAATGTCAGTTTTGTGTTAAAATTGGCAGTTTTCAAAACACAGAGTCGTCAGTGGTGTAAAATCATCCGTTTCAGGGAAAACGTTATGTCAGAATTTTTTGTTGTTTTGAGAAAACCGACGTTACGAAGTAGTTAAGGGGACGATCCGAGGGGGTTCAGTAATGATCTGGGGCTGAAGTACGGGCCGAAGGGGTGTTATATGGAATAACACGGGTGGTTTCCACGTGGCAAACATTTTAATTGTGATAGGTTAACGCCATGTTAAAATTATAACAACCCTTCGTACTTGCCCCCCTGTGCTGCTACAGTTTCAGAGGTCTGGCTATTTTAAACAACGATATTCAGCAGGGGTGGCCAGTTATAAAAAATTTTGTGAAGCTCTATATATCGACCCGCTATGCGTGGATTTCGCTGCATTAAAAACCAAATATCGTGCTCCTGACCAGAAGGCCGGAATTTAATATTTGGCAGACAATTAAGCAATAATGTCCAAAAATCGGCCATGGGAGAGGAGGTTTTACCATCGAATTTGACTATTGCGACTTTGAAGGATTCACGATGTTTGTTGATTAAGCGTCACCTGTGTATATCTGGCTGGCCGTGAATTTGATTGGCGAATGGAAAAAGATCTATTTAAAGATGATTATAGATCTAAAACCTCTCGCCAGCCAAGAGTAATAATTTAGAATAAAGAAAGGCTACGAGCAGCTCATCCTTGGCCTTCGGGGATGCTCGCTTTGTTTAAGGATGACTCATTTGTCTTACAAAAGCTATAAACTGAACCAATAAAAAGCTAATTAACGCCGTTTTCATAATATTTAAACACAAAAAGAAGGCTACAACTTTACGTTCACTATTATCTGTTTGACTTTCCATTTTTTTAAACAACCGGCTTATGCATACATTTCTCTCACTCTGCCTGAAACAATAGTTTCAGACTAGGAACGAAGGAATAGATAGCTCAAGGTAGGTTCTTATTGAACAATTGTATCAAGGGGAATGGTGTTTTATTACCAGTTCAGATTACGGAGGATAAGCGCCTTCCCTTTTGACATTTTATCTTTAAAGTCTCCTGTAGGAAGTTCTTAAGTGGGTCTTCCTTAGTGAGGAGGCATTCCTTTTGCAAAAATATGATCGGACGGTTGGTTTATTTGTGTCTGCTTTTAATATTGAAGTGAGTTTTGTTGTCGGTTTTCAATACAGTCAGATAAAACAAGACATGTTGAATTTCACCAGGAGCTCCACGTGTTTTGATGTCATTTGGAACGTGCCGACAGAGATGTGCGTTAAACAGGGAGTGAGAGACTTTGCTGACGGCCTGCCCAGTAGGCTGGGGTTCATTCAAAATAGTAACGACTCGTTTCGTGGAGATCGTATGGTGATCTTGTACGATCCGGGTGAGTTTCCAGCTGTGTTGGATTCAACGGAGGAACGAAATGGCGGACTTCCACAGGCGGGTGATCTTGAGAGACATTTGTCAAAGTTCCAAGAAGATTTGACAACAGCCATCCCTGACAAAGATTTTAAGGGTGGGAAGGAAAACCACATCCACAATAATAATTTACAATTAATTCAAGGCAATTTTTACGACTCAAAAGGCACTGGTGTGATTGACTTTGAGCTGTGGCGACCTGTTTGGAGGGAAAACTGGGGCTCATTAAATAAGTACAGGGAACTATCAATCAAACTTGAAAGGCAGAAACACCCGTTCATCAATAAATCAGAGCTTGAAAAACTCGTAAGTGTGATCTTCGTATCAATTGTATATTTAAAAGAAAAAACTGAATTTTAGGCAAAAACAAACTTCGAGAAGTATGCAGTTTTGTTTTTTGACGAAACGCTCTCACTAGCGAAAAAATTGCGCCCAAAAGCCACTTGGGGTTACTACGCCTACCCATACTGTTATAATTTCACGCCGAAAAATCCTACAAAAGAGTGCGCACCCGAAACGCAAAAAGACAACGATAAGTCAAAATGGATGCCACACAGTTCCGGCCTATTTCCGTCGGCTTATATGAATGAAAAAGCCATACCGAGTGGGGTCAAACGAGCACAAATGATCGAATGGAGAACGCGAGAAGCGATGCGAGCCGCGTCTAAAAAGCCGGGAACACGAGTCTACGTGTACGCTAGATATCAGTACACGGACAGCTTGAACTATCTTGGAAAGGTAATTTCGATCGGTTGATTGGGTTAATTAAAATAAATAAAATGTTTTCTTTGCTTGCTAGGACGACATGGTCAACAGTCTATTAGTGCCCTGCAAAACCGGAGCAGACGGTGTCATACTGTGGGGCTCTTCGAAAGAAACAAACACGAGGAAAAAATGTGAAAAACTTGCCACCTATTTGACTAAAGTGATTAGTCAGGCCCTTCAACGGATCAAAAATTGTTCGAAATAGCGAATCTTATTGGCTAGCACTCAAACCAAAAGTTAAAGTTACCGTAATAAAGTTAATTTTGATAAACTTATAAATTAATTAGAGTCAATAAAAGTGGAATAATCGGGTTAAGTCGAATAATAAGACACTTGACTAACCTCAAACGGAATTGCGAACATCCCAATGGCAATATCGGCGAGAGCCAAATTCGCGATGTAGTAATTAGTTACGTTGCGCATTCGCCGCGAAGTCAGTATCACCCATATGACAAGTCCGTTTCCCACTACGGCAGCCACTGATATGGACCCGTAGCAAAGAGACAGGAAAATGACGAGTGATAACGGAGGCTGGTAGAGAGGTTCGTCGTCTAATTCACCGGTGTCAACACCGAAAGTCCAATTTCCCCTGCTGTCCTCGTCCCAGATTCGGTCGGGTTGCCATCCTTGTTCTGTCCAATTTGCGCCAGAGATGATATTGTCGTCGGTAAAATTGAAGTTCATACCGCGTAGTCGTTTTCAATTGCGGGGCCGTCCATTTGTCTCTCGTCGGATGCGAGTGGTTTCGTATACTTTTTAAGCTCTTTCAGGCGAATTTCATCCGAAACGAGCCCGTCTGCACAGAAATTAGAGATTTCGCAATTAAAAATAAGTAGATTTACTCTTCAATACAATAACTCCAAAGTAAAATCCTCCAGTCCACAGTAAAATCCCATTTTGGGGCTTTTACCCTTTCATATTATTGAAAAGCCAGGAAAACAAACTTCTCCATTTCGACGACAGCCAAAGAAGCGGTTCCTATTTGCCTCACTGTGATGGCACCATTTTTGGCCGCTTTGCGTACGTTCTCAGCGGCCATACAAATTCACCCACGGACGGCCTCGCCTGGGTCCGGATCAAAAATGACCACAAAATTTGAGATGGTAACCACCATAGAGTTTTTTTATTTTTAAACCCCCGAAATTTTGCCGGTCTGACCAATCAAAACCCGTGAAACTGTTTTTCTCAAAAGTGCTTAACACTCGAAAGTTGGTTTTTAAAGAGCGAATTTTGATGTATGTGATACGTGATACGTCTATTATGAATTTCATCCATTTGAAAACGTATTTTATGAATTCCTCCCATTTGGAAACGTATTTTATGAATTTCATCTAATGAAATTTTCGTCCAAATAGACCTCTCAATAATTTATTTATTTTATGGCTGACGTTTCGCCCATTTACCGGGCATGTTCACAGCAACTAAAAAACAACAAAATTTAGACCCGACGGACAATAAACAGGAGGCTCGTATTCACCAATTAGTCCAAATTAATTTTAATTGGTGAATACGAGCCTTCTGTTCATTGCCTGTCGGGTCTAAATTTTGTTGTTTTTCAATTGCTGTGAACATGCCCGGTAAATGGGCAAAACGTCAGCCATAAAATAAATAAATTATTGAGAGGTCTATTTGGACGAACATTTAAACTGATTTGATCATGGCCTCACCAATGAACTACAATTTCATCAATTTGGAAACGCATTGTATGCATTTCATCCATTTGGGGTGGGGCCCCGCACCATCAGAGGTGCACACCAGACATGAGCTCATGTACCACGAGAAAGTGACTGCATAACGGCCCTGGAAGTGGCATTTTTCGCCCATGACAGCAATCACAGAGTAGCTGACAAGCTGTGCGATTTGTGTGAGCGGTTCTGACTCTCTTGGATAACCGCACAATGGGTCTCACACACAAATGAGCCAACCCACCGAAATTAAGTTTCCGAAGGATCTCAACCCGTGAAATTGATTTCTCAATGTGCCAGATCCACGAAATTAATAGTAATTTGAAGGAACCTACCCCGCGAAATGACTTTTTGAATGGGTCAGCGTAGTGAAATTTTGAGTTTGACGCGCTCAAATCCAGGAAATTATATTTTTTTAGGGCCAGTCCAGTGAAATTTCATTTTTAAAGAAGCCAGACCCACCAAATTAGATGTTCAAAATGCGCTAATCTATGGCTAAAATAGAAAAAAAAAATCGCTAATTCGTGACTAAAATAGGAATAAACGCTCATTTGCAGCTGAAATTGAGAACAAGTGCTTACTCGGGGTCGAATGTTAAGAAAAAGCGCTCTGCTGCCAGTGAAAATGAGAAAAACGCTACTATAACTCGCACTCGCACCTGCTAATTTACAGCTAAAATTGATAAAAATCAAATTCGTGGCTATCATTAAAGGCGCACCGTCACTAGCGGGCTGTATGGCAGCTGATGTTTTGAGCCGCAGCAAATCAAAGAGCAGTGTTCGCCGGGATTCATGAACTCTCTCACTGGCACGGCTGTGACAGTTCACATGTTGAAGCAGCCTGAAGAAAAAGTGCTAATTTCCAGCTAAAATTGAGTTAACGACAATTCACAGTTTCTGGAGGTGACTTTTGTGGCTAATGCTGAGAAAAGGAGCTAATTCATTGCTGAAATGGGGGAGGGGAGCGGTAATTCGAGGCTAAAATGAAGTATAAGCGCTAAAATTGAGCAAAGTGCTAGTTCGCTGCTAAAATTGAGAAAAAACGCTTGTGCGTTGATGAAATTGAGAAAGAGCACTCATTCGCAGTTAAAAACATGGAAGTAAAATTGAGTAAACGCCAAATCGCGGTTTAAGGAGGCAACTATCCGTGGCTATTTTGAGAAACATCGATGATTGAACGCTACGTAACAATTATAATTATTTCTTTTTATTTCTATTCCACATGTTCTTTTCTTTCAGAGCCTTTCAGACACGAGAACATGCATAGATCGGCTACTGCATTTAACCCCGTTGAAATCTCCCCGTCTAGAAAATTATTCTCTTTCTCTTAAGCTCGGTGCACACGATGCATTTTTTGAAGCATGACGTCCTGCCTGTTTTAAAAACACATCCGGTCATTACCGGGGATCACATATGTTTTTTTTTTCACCATGCAAGTAAACATGCTTCGAAAAATGCATCGTGGTGCACCGAGCTTTACTTTGTACTCCCTGCAGTGTGACACACCTCAAATTAATCGCAATTAAATATTTTGTCTCCTAATTCGATTGATTGAGACACCATCTAGCATTTTATAGCTCCATCGAATATTTTAGGCCCCATAGGTTTTTCCACATTTTCGCCCGTTTATCTTCTTCCCACCCTCCCCCACCCCAAGTATAACCCCCCAACTTTTTATTTAGAAACTTTCTCTCGCCCGACACATCGCCCTCCGATCAAAACTTGACCCTACAGGTCCCGCGTGCCGTTGCGTGGAAATGCGTGCCCCCTGTTAATCCTGATAAAATCGTCTAATTCCTCCCCAAAACTATCTCCTCCCATAATTTTCATCCGATTTTCGTTTTTAATAGCTTAAAATTTTCGCAACTAAATTGCGCAGAGCTGAACTGGCCGGATTTTTGAATTTCGTCCTCAAACCAAAGTTATAACACTTTTTGTCCGGGAAAAAAATTCCAAAAATTTTAAATTTCAAAAATCGCAATTTACCCCCACCCCCGGTCCTCCAATCGATTTTTGCACCGTCTTCACACGGGTCGTTTACCTAGTCTCGAACTCGATGCGATTTCACCTCCGCAGTGTTAAATCAATACGTAGTAAATAGTTTATCATGATAGTCGTTTTGCTCTCGTCTTGGACTCGAAGAGCTCTCGTCTCTCTCGTTTCTCGAACCACGCGACGTGTTTGGTACGAGAAATCACGTGTGCTTTCGTTTTCAACCGAGCGTAGAGAAAAAATGTTATTTCTGCGGTTTATAAAAATTTAAAACGACAGAATAGTGGCAAAATTGTGCCCAACTTCAAAAGAGGCTCAAAAAATTTCTTTTGATGTACTATTTGAGGATTCGAAAAGTCCGCAAGAATACGGGGTGGCCAACATCTTCTTAAGAGAGGCTAGACGTTGGCCAACTCATCCCTTCATGGGGTGTATACCTATTCACCCGAACGGGATGTCTAATCCTTTGTAGTTTTGTGTGTTGAATCGATAAAATATAATCCCAAGTCCGAGGGATGATCAATTCTCGAGTTATGGCATCATTTGTAGGGAATTTGCAAAGTTTTTTCTCTCCAATATCAGTTTTTCAGAGTACATTTATTTTACGTCAACAGCATTTATTTTACGCTGCTTCGTGCTAAAAGGCGTTTTTCATCAAAAACATATTTGTTTTAAATTTTGAATATAAAATTTCCGGGTTACGCTGATTTGAAAAATGTAGTCTGGGAGCCCACCGTATGAAAAATTTCCGGGTTACGCTGATCTGAAAATTGTAGTCTGGGAGCCCACCGTATAAAAAATCCGGGTCATTTGATCGCGTCTGGCACCTGCGCAGGACGTGTTCTATGGTCAAGCGTAGGAGATGGCACTTCTGAGATCGCCAGACATTTTCCGTGGGATAGGGGCTCACAGCAGAGCTAGCGGTTGGCAAACACACCTTTGGGCTGCTTGAAAACGGCTGGCAAGTGTAAAAATTGGTTCTTCGCAAACAATAAACTAGAAAACCACCATCGCCTTCCAATTTCGAATGAAGCCCTGGGGGGTAAGTAGGAAGGGGCGTTATAATTAAAATGGTTGTCACGTGATAACCACCCGTGTTATTTCATACAACACCCCTTCGTACTTCAGCCCCTGGCTGCTTAGTAAGCCTCGAAATTTCACATTGTTTAAAGTTCGCTCCTGGCGCTATCTACTATGAAGTTGGATGGCGTTGTTGTTTTCGTAACGTATTGGCAGTGGGAAACGAATTTTTACTCTCGCCAGTCGTTTTCAAACCACCCAAAGGCGTGTTTGCCAACAGCTAGCTTTGCTGTGAGCCGAGAAAAACGTTCTGTGCAGGTGCAGGATCAAATAATCCGGATTTTTCATACTGTGGGCTTCTAGACTATTGGGCTCCTTGGGTGGATTCGAATTAAAAATAACAAATAAACTAGTTTGCGCACTAATATTGTAGGTGTACGGGCTGCTTTGGAAAGGTTGTGCACAATATAATATGACCCAACACAGTATTGTTCTCAACAGAATCGTTGGATTTAACGCTACTCCTCTGCCTTCTTAACGCAGATTGACAATTGACCCCGTTAAATCATTCGTGTTTATTAATTCGTGGATATTGTGGATGTGGCATTATTATAACATGCAGGAACAGTCCTTTCACCTTGGATTACTGCAACTTTGCGAAACGAAGCTTGACGACTCATGAAGAATTTTAAACAAATGTTAATTTTTCTAGACACAGATGCGGGGAGCGGTTTAATACTCTATAGAGAAGAATCTGAATAGGGAAAAAGTGAGGCCGATTTCGAGCGACGGTGGCGATCCAAGTGAATAGCGACCGAACCTTCGGTGGACCATGCGACGTACGGGGGGAACTTCCGAACCTCCTTCCCAAACCTCCATTCGCCTTTACCGTCTACCTTAATTTTCACTTTCGTATTCAGATGTTTCAAGTTCAAATTGAATCATCCAATTTTTTTTCTGGAAAACGATTAAAAAATGATGAAATGCACTAATAAAATGTATGAGATGAACATTTTCCAGTCCAGCCTTCAATTTTCACAGAAATAGATAAATGAAAAACCAAAGTATTGCTTGAATACCCATTTATTTCTTTAAAACTTGACTTCTCAGAGACACAAATAAATGTACGCGTTAGTAAAACCACAAACAAACTTGCCGTCTAGAGTCGTATAAATTTTGGAAAAATAAAATCAGCGAACCTGCCATCCTTTGGAATTCGAAAAAAAACGATCACGCCACCAGCTTCATACATCGACGAACATCCGGGAACGATAAATCTTTGTCTCCAATTTTAAGGATAAGTCTCTGGTAAATCGAATACGATTGTTCGAAGATTCTTCAGTTGTAGTGAAATCTTCGAACTTGAAGCTCCCAGGCACCTAACTCAAAGTGAACTGGGTAAGTGGATGCCAAATCCAAACATGCCTTGATTGGCTGGCTAAGGCTTGCTTTTTCAGCTAGAATGAAGTGAAAATGCGATGCGTGATGGCGGTGGATGACATTACTCGGCACATCGGCGGTTAATCCGATGTGTTCGAAAAACACTGAGCACTGGTGGTCAGATCCCCTTCTCTATTTCACGACACACCCAATCTTCACTCATCTAACCTCTGTTTTGTGCATTCCGTGTATCTGGTTCATTGCCGTTACGGCTGTGTCTTGAACATGTCAACTTTTTTATTTTTTTCAAGTATATTGAATTTGCTTCAATTTAGGACCTGTCCCAGCTTTGTAGATTAGATAGTAGCCAAGATACAGCGCTTCAAAATTGGTAATTTGTTTTGCTGAAATGATGGACTTTTTGGCTTTGTTTTGTGTGAAACTTACCACTAAGCAGTGTTCTATCACAAATTGAACGCTAACAGCGTCAAATGAAGTTTTAGGGAGAGATTTTCAACTTTTTATAAACTTAAAACTTCTTTAAAAAACAATAAATTACCAATTTTGAAGAGCAGTATCTTGGCAACTATCTGCCTCACAGAGCTGGGCTATGTCGCAAATTGTAGCGAATTTAATATACTTGATAATGCATAGTTTGGGAGATATAGTAAAAGCACTGGAAAAGGTGCAAACATTCCGCGGTTTTTCGAGTGCTATGAAAGTAGCACAGGTCTTTCGAAGCTGGAAACTTGGATTTAGACTACTGGTACTAAATTTTTCCGTTTTTCCACATTTTCGCCCGTTTATCTTCTTCCCACCCTCCCCCACCCTGAAAGTTTAACCCCCAACTTTTTATTTAGAAACTTTCTCTCGCCCGACACATCGCCCTCCGATCAAAACTTGACCCTACAGGTCCCGCGTGCCGTTGCGTGGAAATGCGTGCCCCCTGTTATTCCTGATAAAATCGTCTAATTCCGCCCCAATACTATCTCCTCCCACAATTTTCATCCGATTTTCGTTTTTAATGGCTTAAAATTTTCGCAACTAAATTGCGCAGAGCTGAACTGGCCGGATTTTTGAATTTCGTCCTCAAACCAAAGTTATAACACTTTTTGTCCGGGAAAAAAATTCCAACAATTTTAAATTTCAAAAATCGCAATTTACCCCCACCCCCGGTCCTCCAATCGATTTTTGCACCGTCTTCACACGGGTCGTTTACCTAGTCTCGAACTCGATGCGATTTCGCCTCCGCAGTGTTAAATCAATACGTAGTAAATAGTTTATCATGATAGTCGTTTTGCTCTCGTCTTGGACTCGAAGAGCTCTCGTTTCTCGAACCACGCGACGTGTTTGGTACGAGAAATCACGTGTGCTTTCGTTTTCAACCGAGCATAGAGAAAAAATGTTATTTCTGCGGTTTATAAAAATTTAAAACGACAGAATAGTGGCAAAATTGTGCCCAACTTCAAAAGAGGCTCAAAAAATTTCTTTTGATGTACTATTTGAGGATTCGAAAAGTCCGCAAGAATACGGGGTGGCTAACATCTTCTTAAGAGAGGCTAGACGTTGGCCAACTCATCCCTTCATGGGGTGTATACCTATTCACCCGAACGGGATGTCTAATCCTTTGTAGTTTTGTGTGTTGAATCGATAAAATATAATCCCAAGTCCGAGGGATGATCAATTCTCGAGTTATGGCATCATTTGTAGGGAATTTGCAAAGTTTTTTCTCTCCAATATCAGTTTTTCAGAGTACATTTATTTTACGTCAACAGCATTTATTTTACGCTGCTTCGTGCTAAAAGGCGTTTTTCATCAAAAACATATTTGTTTTAAATTTTGAATATAAAATTTCCGGGTTACGCTGATTTGAAAAATGTAGTCTGGGAGCCCACCGTATGAAAAATTTCCGGGTTACGCTGATCTGAAAATTGTAGTCTGGGAGCCCACCGTATAAAAAATCCGGGTCATTTGATCGCGTCTGGCACCTGCGCAGGACGTGTTCTATGGTCAAGCGTAGGAGATGGCACTTCTGAGATCGCCAGACATTTTCCGTGGGATAGGGGCTCACAGCAGAGCTAGCGGTTGGCAAACACACCTTTGGGCTGCTTGAAAACGGCTGGCAAGTGTAAAAATTGGTTCTTCGCAAACAATAAACTAGAAAACCACCATCGCCTTCCAATTTCGAATGAAGCCCTGGGGGGTAAGTAGGAAGGGGCGTTATAATTAAAATGGTTGTCACGTGATAACCACCCGTGTTATTTCATACAACACCCCTTCGTACTTCAGCCCCTGGCTGCTTAGTAAGCCTCGAAATTTCACATTGTTTAAAGTTCGCTCCTGGCGCTATCTACTATGAAGTTGGATGGCGTTGTTGTTTTCGTAACGTATTGGCAGTGGGAAACGAATTTTTACTCTCGCCAGTCGTTTTCAAACCACCCAAAGGCGTGTTTGCCAACAGCTAGCTTTGCTGTGAGCCGAGAAAAACGTTCTGTGCAGGTGCAGGATCAAATAATCCGGATTTTTCATACTGTGGGCTTCTAGACTATTGGGCTCCTTGGGTGGATTCGAATTAAAAATAACAAATAAACTAGTTTGCGCACTAATATTGTAGGTGTACGGGCTGCTTTGGAAAGGTTGTGCACAATATAATATGACCCAACACAGTATTGTTCTCAACAGAATCGTTGGATTTAACGCTACTCCTCTGCCTTCTTAACGCAGATTGACAATTGACCCCGTTAAATCATTCGTGTTTATTAATTCGTGGATATTGTGGATGTGGCATTATTATAACATGCAGGAACAGTCCTTTCACCTTGGATTACTGCAACTTTGCGAAACGAAGCTTGACGACTCATGAAGAATTTTAAACAAATGTTAATTTTTCTAGACACAGATGCGGGGAGCGGTTTAATACTCTATAGAGAAGAATCTGAATAGGGAAAAAGTGAGGCCGATTTCGAGCGACGGTGGCGATCCAAGTGAATAGCGACCGAACCTTCGGTGGACCATGCGACGTACGGGGGGAACTTCCGAACCTCCTTCCCAAACCTCCATTCGCCTTTACCGTCTACCTTAATTTTCACTTTCGTATTCAGATGTTTCAAGTTCAAATTGAATCATCCAATTTTTTTTCTGGAAAACGATTAAAAAATGATGAAATGCACTAATAAAATGTATGAGATGAACATTTTCCAGTCCAGCCTTCAATTTTCACAGAAATAGATAAATGAAAAACCAAAGTATTGCTTGAATACCCATTTATTTCTTTAAAACTTGACTTCTCAGAGACACAAATAAATGTACGCGTTAGTAAAACCACAAACAAACTTGCCGTCTAGAGTCGTCTAAATTTTGGAAAAATAAAATCAGCGAACCTGCCATCCTTTGGAATTCGAAAAAAAACGATCACGCCACCAGCTTCATACATCGACGAACATCCGGGAACGATACATTTTTCGTGGCCCATTTTGCCGAACAACAATATATTCGAAAAAAAAATAATAAAAAATAAAATATAATTTAATTCGCTCAACTTCGCACATGTCTCAAAAGTGACAGCGTCAACTTATTGGAGTGAATGGAGTGGATTGCAAAGTTTCACAAATTTATTCGCCCAACTGACATTTATGGTGAGGAGGGCCGCGGGGTATCTTTAAAATGTAATTTAAAAAACATTTAGCGCTTCCCGTGAATGGCGACCAAACTAAACTTCGTTCCTCGGTTTTCTTACGTATGAGTTTCACTCCCGTGCACAGATGCGAAAATCACAAAGTTTGAGCAAGACGAGCACTTCGATTCCGCATCGAGTTCGAGCCGAAAACGAGACGACCCGCGTGTGGAGGGCGTTTGTATAACTTGGAGTTTTACCGGAAGTCACCGAAAATGTATTTAATCCTCCCGCGTCTCCCACTCAATACTCAGGACACAGAAACTGTCGAGATGTGACCGCGAATTAAACGAGAATGAATTCGCCCGTTTCGCTTTGAAAACTTGTCTACCCAAGAAACCGACGAGATCTACAACCGTATTAACGGCATTTTCAGCGTGAAAACTGAAGAGTGAAAGTATTATTAAAAATTCCAATGTTCTGCGGATTTTTATTTTCTGTGCAGGCGGACGGGTAAAAAAGGGCAGTGGAGTGATTGTGTAAGCACTGCTACTGTGTAGTAGTTAACAGGGCTCTGTGTAGTGGGCACATTCCCAAGTCTTGCTCTTTTCCTCCACGTACTGCGGTTACACGTTTCCTTTTAAAGACGCTATCCCGTCAGTATAATGAAAGCAGCGCAGCCTGTATTCAGACGCGATCGGATCTGAAGTCTTTCTTTATTTCGAGGAAACCCGCAGTTCCATTACTAGAGAAAGAGAGAGAGAGAATGTGTGAGAGAGTGAGTGTGAGGAAACATGCCATCGTCCATCATTTTAGAAATAATAAAAACTAAACTGAGTCGCATGTCCCTACAAATTTATATATCGCACGAGTGCAACCATAAACATTTATATTTTTCAGTACCGCGTTGGCTGCCATAAATAAAAATACACTTGTCGCATTTTATTTAGGCAGGACATTCTATAAAGGAGATTATATAAATTTCCAATTTTTCTATTTATTTAACTGATGTAACATTATCTTGTTAACATTGACAACTATTTCATACCTGATTGGTACCCATAATCACCAGTACTGTGCTGATAATCTTTTATTAAATTAAAAGAAGAAACATTGTTTTTTTTATTTCTGCTGTTAAGGCCCGGAGGCGATTTGACGGGGGTCTCTTAATGATCATTTCAGCTTGAGTTTAAACCTTTATTGCCTAGTTATTTTCCCAGGCAAGATGTGTAAAGCTCGAGAGCATAATAACTTTAACCCTCTCTAAAATAGAAAATAACACGAGTGCAACAAAACAAGAGTGGGATTCTCTAGTTGTTTTTATTATACTCGTTACTTCCACACCATCACTCGGCTCGCTGTTCTCGGTGACTTCCTAAAGTATACGCACTCCACTTGAAATAAATAAAAAACTTACATTTTCTTTTCTTTTTTGAAGAAGGAAAAAAGGAAACTCATCGGATCCACCACAACCCGTGAACTGATAACACATTTTTTTATTTTCTTACAGGTGATGTTTCGAGCTAACAGAGTTGCGATGAGCGCAAGAGATGACACTTGTGTGCTAATACCGTCTTGAACACTTCTTCTCTAAAAAGTTATCGTGTTTAACAAGCCTAGGTAATATTAATTTGTAACATATTTTTGACGGTAGCGAAAAAAGTCTGTGCCAACAATGGAGAACTTGCATGAAATTTATTTTTCCTTTTTTTCATGTTCGGTCGAGAGTGGTGCTAAAATAGAACTAAACGATGAAAACCGCACCGCGATAGGAGCGGGCACTGATTTTTAATTGATTTTTATAGTTTTCGTGAGCCATCAGCCGATCGACTTCGTTTGACGTCACTAGTTACCGTTCCCCTGCTCAATGATCACCCCTTGACCTATCCCCACTAGCCCACTACCTGTTCCTTCCAACCACTCACCCCATTTATTTATCAGTGCTACCGTCGTAGAACCTTCCTACCACCACGCACCGTTAAAAACTCGTTCATTGCTCTGATGTATTTTGCTCCCGCAAACCTCATATCTACGAACCGTTATTCTACGTTTCACCACGCGCTATTCAAGAAAAAAACTCCAACAAATAAGAACGTGAACAAGAAAAAACAAAATTCAATCCAAGCCTATATTCACATTCATAGTACTGATAACTACCTCCTCATCAACAAGCAGGCTCGGTTGCCTGTGATAAGCGTGATAAAAAGAGTAAGTAATGACGTTTTCCCCCACCATTGCAAAATGCTTTACTTTAAAAATATTTCCCTAACGATTGTTTCATTGTTTCCTACACTTTCCTCGATAACTTTAACCTCTCAACGCGATGAGCAAATAATAAAAAAAAGAGGCAAGTTCTCCACTGTTCAAATTCTATTGTATTAAAATTTTGGCACCTGGGCGATCATCAGGAGAGGATAATTATAATAATTTGTAAGTCTTCCCAAACTGAATCTGCGCCCCAAAATGGCTGTTATATGCGACACATGTTTTGAATAGGAAGGGTTGCTTGACAATGTCCTCATTCCAAACAGAGAAAGTGATATTTAGTTCCCCGTTACCCTCTCACCCCATTTTCTAAACTTTCTGATAGTATAGAAACTATACAGTTAAGTTTCAACTATTGCAGGTTGTTCACAACTATCTTTCACTGCAAAACCAAGATAATTTATACGATTGGCCGCATTTATCATTATCTTAGGTTCTATCAGAAATTACTGAAACAAGAGGGGTTCGTAAAGTTTAATTAATTGGGTTCAGATGTGGGGTAATATTGGATTATAGGAATTGTGTAGGTGAAGAGAAGTAGAAACAGAAATTTGCTCACCTTGCCAAGCCTCAGGGGAGTCACGAGGACTTATTGAAAAGTCAATTTTACGCCGTTCTCCTCAAGCCCACGGGAAACAAAATTATTCTACAAGTGACGACTCGGGCTTACGGTAATGAAGGGTGAGGGTATATCGCTTTTAATGATTGACAGTTTTGACGGCAACTTGTTCGATATTGCAATTCTCCGCAACTTCAGTTATCTTGTTCCATGTGATGGTCAGAATTATTATTACAATTAAACTAACTGTATTTCAAGAGTTTGAAAATATGGAAGGATTTAAAACCAACTGTATAGCGCATTTTAAAATAAATTCAGTTTGTATAAGCCCCCGTCCCAAGGCCGGTCTGTGGGGAGGGGGGGAGGAGAGACTACTGGGACTATGGCCCGGGGCGGCAAAATGTTGTAAATATTTTTAGGCGAGGGAGGGGGATAAGACAAGACAATGAAAAGAGAAAGAAAATACATTTTTTTTCCCCTCTGTCTCTCACTCTCTTGTTTTCCCCTCAATTCATACTGCGTGCCTGTACTAACCCTGCTCCTCCACGCACCGCCAGGAACGCTCACCACGAAGCCGCAGCAGCCTTATAGTGAATTATGCAATAGCAGGATCAGTAAAAGGAAAGAACGATATAGTGGACTCGAGTATCGAATCAAGAAATTCAAAATACTTTTTGGACGGACACATCTTTTTGAATTTATTGATAACCAGGATCAGTGGCGGACCTCCACGCTCCATCTATCAGGGCCCGTAGCGGACATCTCAACGAGGCTCCTTATCATCCTTTGTTTGCCCAAATTGCCGAATTCAAGGGCTTGGACATGAAACCAAAATAAAATTTCGTGCTTTGGCACTTTTTTAGGACCAATTTCGCGAATTTAGCGCTTCCAAAAACAATTTTATGCTTGTAGCTCTTACAACCTCAATATGGCTGTTTACTTGATCGCTTAATGACCACTTTTTCTCAACTTTAGCAGCGAACTAGAGCATTTCCCTAATTTTAGCTGAGTTAGCGTGTTTTTATTTAAATTTTAGCGGATAGTTGACGCTTTTTCTCAATTTTTGCCGCGAATGAGCGAAGTTTCCAACTTTTAAATATGAATTAGCGCTTTTCTCAACTTTAGTCGCGGATTTGCCTGAACTACACGGGCTGTTGGGAACTAGTCGGGAATTTTAGAGGTTTTCAAAACGTTCAGCCGAGTAGTAGCCCACGGTACAGCGAAAAATGAGCGTAGCTTCTTAATTTCAGAAGTAGACTTGCCCGTAACCTTGCTCAGAGAAAAGAACTGCGCACCATTGGCCTGATAGGCCATTTCCGACGACCTCTTTTGGGGGCGTTTTTGGCTGAGGAGTGTTGAAAAGGACCTGAAAATCACCGGTGGGTTAGGCAAAAATGTCAAAAAAATTAAAATTGGAAGGAATCGCATATCTCTGGGGGTTTCGATCCGGGGAATCCAACAATCGAATAAACGATCCTTTAAGACAAACCGTTTAAGCAGCTCCACCACCGATGCCGCCGGTTTTTGGCCAGCCCCTTCCTGGCAGAATGTTTGACACACTCAATGACTCAAAAGCAGCCCTGAGATAATTATTTTGAGCCATGGTCACCACACGGACGGATTATTCCCAGAAGTATACAAATTGAATCCGAATTGAAGGCAGAATCGAATATTTAGGTCCGTTTTCACCAACGCTGATCAACAACTAATCGCGATTACAATAGCATTTTGCATCAGAAATATTATGGTCGCTAATATGGAAACTAATCGCGATCAAGTCTAAATTTTGTTGGTAAAAACCAAGGTAAAACCTGGTTTTACAATTAGTCACAAAAACTGCTGGTCACCTGATTTGTTCTATTCTCCTAGACGGATGGAATAAAAATTGTCGGATGGGGCCAAAGCGTTGTCCAAGCGGATACCACATCTATTTTCACGATCCTCCATCCATGAGCATCCATGAAACTTAAAAATGCTCATTCATTGCGTTGAAGCTTTTCGGGGGCCCTCTCAGAACAGTGGCGCGGGGAGGTATGTCCTCCTTATTGGTAACTCAAACGAACTATAGAGAGCGGTACTATCGTTACAAAATGTCGTCTGAAAGGCATATAAACAGTTGATAAGGCAATAGTTTGGCATGGTAATTTAGCTCAGTTCTCAATTTATGTAATTAATTTATAGATTAAATGACTGCTGGCGAGCGAGGAAGTGGACCACAATTATTCGCGCTTAGAGGGAGCCCCCAAAAACCCACTTCGTGTGTTGTGTCTCTCAATGTCCAAATAACGAGCGGACTCCCAATGTTTCTTTCTATTGTATACCCCCTGAAAAAATTATGGCAAAACCAGGGAAAATAAAATTGAGGATCAGGAAAGAAGTGTCGAAATTCGTGTGGGTTTCCTCCGAACATTTCCAACTTGCTTAATTAGAAGTAAATCAATGTGTATTTGCAATAACCAGATACGCGTTTCCCTATCGTCAGTAGAGTATTTATTCTAAGAAGCCTTCGCTAGAAAAGGGGACAGTTTCTGCTTCCGCGGGCGTAGGTACACAAATTATATGCGTTGCTCGCTGAAATTCGAAGTCGGTGACTTTTGAATCATTCTGTGGTTAAGGCCTGATAAGTATTAGACTGGTTTTTAGCACAATCCCTACCGCATCGCTTCAGTTAATACGACGTCCTCCTCATAAAAGTTCATTTCCTTCTGGGTTGCCTTGGAAAAACCAAGGCAACGTGGTACATCCTCTCCCCCTCCTTTCCAGTTACGACACGTAAATTTTGCAAGTTACAGAATCACCCCCCTGGTCCCGGCAGACCTTTGGGGCAAACCTTGGACAGAAAAAAATAATTCTGTTTGGAAGTAACACTTGAAACAAAATTTGAGAGTTTTTATGTATCCATGAGAGAGCGGTCAAGTTCCGCGGTCAGTCTTTTAAAAACGGTCAAGTATTTTAAGATAGCCGGATCGGCGTAATAGCTCATTAAAATTAGCGAACACCCCTACAAATTTGAATTTAAACGTGTGAAATCCATAAGACGGCCTCCTTTTAGGGAGCCAACCGCGCAAGATAGTGATTCCTGACGAGCATGATTCGTGAAATTTGGGTTTTTTTTTTTTCTAGGGAGCGAAATTATATTAGTCCTCCAATTAGCCAAAACCTTGGTTGAAATTATATTCAGTAAGTGTCAAATCCTCGAGATTTCAACTGTGAAACAGCCCAAACCAATTAGATTGGATTATTTCTTGAGCCAGTCCCGCAAAATTGGCTTTTTAGGGAGTCAATTTTTCGTACTTGGCCTTTTGAGTGAGTAAAAACCGTGAAATTTGGTTCTGTAAGAGTCAAATAGTCCGAAAAATTTGGGCTTTGCAATGGTAAAATCCGTTTATTTTTTTGAAGGAGCGATATCCGATAAATTGCTCTTTACAAATGAGCTAACACGCTGGAAATTTTTCTTTCAAAAGGGCGAAATAATCCATGAAGTTGGCATGCACTTTCTTGTCTTACGTGCTCCATGTTCCTAAAACTGGCTCGCACAACTGTAATGTACCTATGTACAATAAAGTTGAAAGAAAAACTTCCTGACGTGCCTAGGTGCACGTACATTTTTTAATTGCGCCTTTTTGTATTCGAAAATGAGGTTGGCTTTCCAAGATAAACGTTGGAAGGCATTGGGCGAAAAATTCAAGGGAATTGTCATCTTCTCCAACAACGTCACACATATAAAAAGCTTGCAAGGGACTTTTGTTTTTCCAAAAAACTCATTACTATTTAGTATGAGGCTACTTGAACCTGTGCTCTCTCCATGAGCTGTTCTAACTGAAAAATTGTCTTTTTTGATTTTTTCTTTTAAAATTTCCTCTGCAATATAGGGGTTTATGAAACTGTTTGAGCTCCCCGTATCAAACAAAATTCTTAAGCCTAAAGGGGAAGTAATGTACGGGAGCTGTTGTGATTTTTCAAGATGCATCAAGTCAATTGCCCGGGGGGTATGGGGCCATCTCCAAAAAAGGCTTTTCTGTCATTCTGTAATGGTCTTGGTTCTTATTATCAAAATATTGGTTTGGCGGGCGATTTTTCTCCGTATTTTGGGTCACTTCATGGTTTAAAATTGTTTGGTAACTCATTGGAGTCGGGGTGTAGACGTTTTGTTGTGTGCTCTGTTGAGGTGGTGTTTTAATTTGTTGTGACCTTTGGTTCTGATAATTTTGTCGGGGAAAATTGTATGGGTTGTTGTACCTTTGATATTGTTGATTATTAGGACTGAATCTTTTATTTTAGTTAGGAGGATGTTGTAACCGGAAATTTTTATTTTGGGAAAAGGAATTCTGGTTTCTAGAACGTTGGTTTTGGGGGAACGGTTTTCTGGGGAAATGATTGGGTCTTTGGGCTTGGAATTGGAAGTCGTTTGTTAGTATGCTTAATGCTTCGTTTAAATCTTAGGGTGCTTTTGTCTTTAATAAAGGCCCGATATTTTCGTTTAAGCCGTTTAAAAGGCATCGCAATGCGTGTTTCTCCATGAAAGGGACAAGCTCTTTTGGATAATTATCTGAATGGTTTTTAATTTGGGCAATGATATTGAATAACATTTTTTGAATTTTTTCTAGGAATTGAAAAGCGGAATCTGAATTTTGTTTGTAAGAAGATAGTTCAATTAGAAGAGTGTGGATATCTCGTTTGTCACTGTAGTTTGCGAGTAAGGCGTCCTTTACGTCGGCCCAGGAAGAGATGGGGCGTGAATGAATATAACGAGCGGCGGGCTCTTTTATTTTTGCGATTATGCAATTTAGAAGATAATAATTTTGAAAGTTGTCTGATTCTTCGGGGCTCGAGAAGATTAAAATTAAATGTTCCGCAGTGTCAATAAAATGTTGCAGGAGTTCTGGTTCTCCCCGAAATTCCGGAAGCATGTCCAAGTGACATTTCTTCAAACTTGGTGGTTCGAGCGTTCTTAATTGGCAATAGAGATAAGCGAGTTGCTCGGGAGAGAGAGAAAATGGTGAAACTTGTTGTTGTGGACTTTGTTGTTGAGACATTTTTGGCAGATAAATTGTTGTACTCACAGTAAGACCCAAAAATGAGTCAAGCTCAGTTATTCCGTGCCAATGTTGTTGCTAGGATCTTCGAGACGAAAATGCCGTCGAGTGCTTTTTATGCGTCTCCTAAAATCGTTGAAACGATCCGAAGCTCAATGTTTCGTGGAGACGTCTTACGGACTGCGCCAATTAAGTCACGACGACGACAATTTTAGTTTTTAAAAAACTTTATTTCCCGAATTCGATACACAATGTTCTACGAGATTGAACACAATGTTCACAGCAACACAAACACTTAACTAAAACTTGCTCTGGACTCCGTTGGACTGCAATTAGAACTCACTGCTAATAATAATAATGACTGACTGACTCTAAGCCTTTTTATTCAATAGCAAAAAGATCTAGAATAATCTAGTATAAAACGGGGGGAGGGGGGAAGAAAGATCTCGGCTTTACTTGTAAACAATGCCTGGAAAAGCGCGCGTGGGAAATGCAATGTTTATTTTTTAAAGCTGATTAAGCGGTTTGACAGATATAACTTTCATATTATTTTTGCTTATTATTTCTCAATAATAAGTCTTCGTAATCGTATCGCAAAAAAATTTTTTTGACCCCCGATCGATTATTTTATCGCGTTTTTCGATCGATAATTCGCAGCGTTTTTAAATAATGTTTATTCTTATGGCTATTTATTTGAAATTTGTAAATTATATGTGATAGATTCCTAACAACTGTGATAAAGATACTCGGGATGGAGAGGAATAAGTTTTTTCATGACTTGATGTCCATCATCGGGTGTTTTCTTGACTTTTTTCATTTGAAAAATATGTCAGGTAATTTGTGTTGTTTTTGGCTATACTCCTTGGAAATTGTTAATGTTGGTTATTTTTGTTTATAATAAAAGTGCCTAAGAAGGTCGGCGTGTTGTGTCAACGAAACGTTACGATAAAATAAAGTCGTTTCAAATTTTTTCTTCTTTGCCCGTAAAGAGTCGATAGCTCGGATAACAACTGTCTTAACAACAATGATGGGCGATAACGCCATTTGAAGTATAAATATTTTCCAAGTGGTTTGGTCTAAATGAGCATTAAATTCCCACGTCGTCATTAGAACTTCGAAATGGGCCAAAGTTACTCTTGAGGGTGACATCTTTGGCTCTTTGCACATTTTATTCTCCTGGTCGTTGGGGACCGAATCTTTTTAATAACGACGATGTTGCCCCTTTTTTCTATTGTGATGCAGCGATTTCCTAACCTCCGTATAAGAGGAACATAATGTGCTAAGAGCTCGGCACCGGACATCATTTTTCCATGTGGTTTGGTCTGAATATGCATAAAATTCCCACGTCGTTATTAGGCCATTGAAATGGGCCCTAAAGCCCTAATTTCTTTTAAGAGTGACGTGTGGCACGCCTGGAAATGTCCATCTTACATTTCAGTTAGCGCACGCTAGAAAACGCTTGAAATCGATTAAACCAAACCTTGTCACTTATTGGCGAAAATTACTTTGTCGATGAGCTTCATGCACATTCTATTCTCACGGTCGTTGGGAACCAAATCTTGTCATGAACTACGATTTGGCTCTTTTTTCCTGTGTAATGCGACGATTTTCAATACTTCTTATTAGGAGAATTTCATGTGCTATAATAGAAGCTCGGCTTCACAGTCAAAAAATTATTTCGTCGACGTGCTCCATGCACATATTCTATTTTCCTTTTCGTTGGGGACCAAATCGGTTTCATGTGTTTTCTGTATCTGTTTGTCTCTCGTGTTATCTCTTTAAAAAGCCACTATTCTCTCACTATTCGCTCTGAATAAAATGTTTGTCTATCGCGGCACGAACGCACGCTGTCAAATGCACCACTGTATTCACCCACTCTTCGAGAAATGTGCAATACAAACGGATAATTTCAACAATAAAACTTCTCATACCTGAGGGGGGGGGGCGGTAGACGGTGAAATCGCTATCGAGACTCGAATACATTTTCATCTCTCTGGCCCTCTTTCCTTATCAAAGCAGGAATTCTTTTCAATTTAAGCCCTCCCGGCATGTGAATGTTTGCTAGGAATTTACTATCCAGCAATCCGTGTGAAGAGAGGGACGGAGTCGAAATTAATTTGGTAAGAGCAGCGATTTATAAAGGTATCTCTCTCTCGCGCAATTTTAGGGGGACGCTTTCGCGTGAAACTGTGACCGGCGGTGGAATCCAACCAGGTTGAGCCACCGCCTCTTGCTGAGCTGCTGGGTATAGTTAGTTTTCAGCATTTCGTCCTTTATAGGAATTAGATCACAAACGCTTGTAACTCATCCGGCAATGACTGTGACTGAAAATGTCTGATAAACTGAAAACTTTAGGACTGAAAACTGAAAAGTAATGCACTATTTCAACTATAAATGATAGCATGGATGTCAAAAGTAATAAAAAATATATTTCAATGCACCCTTTTTCTCTTGGAAGATCCTGACAGAAGACGCGTCTCTTTGTAACGTCGTCTATAAGAAATGTCGAAATGTCTTCCGTGTCACCTTCAATATCCGAGGGGTCTTCTATATCTACACAGTCAAAATCCACGAGTGGGTCCGGTCGATTCTCACATGACTCGCCACTACAATTAGTGCAGAGCGTATAAAACTTGAGACCGGCTTTTCTGCAGCCACGTGCATTGGTACAACCCTTCTTACAGGCGCAGGAAACCATCTTCAAGAGTATGGAGGGAGCAGGTTCATTAGATATTTTTTCGGAATGAGTCCTTGCTTGGGACCCATCCCAATTTCAATGGGCTCTTCTCGTTTCCCAACCATTTTTGAACCTGAAACAGATCAGGGGACGGGAGATATGAAAAATCTCGAAATTGTATAGAAAATAAGGAAATCAAGGACCCCACCACGGGAGTTTTTTGCTATACGTATTTCGTCCTATAAAACAGTGCGTTTCAACCTTTTGCGGCTCGCGACCCACTATAAATTCGGCTAAAATTTCTTCGCGACCCATGCGCATAATATACTATTTAGGTGTGGAGGGGGGGGGGCATTTGGGCTTTCAGTGACTGTACACGTTACTGTAAAAGCCCGAATCCTACACCGAAAGCCCAAACACCTTCACGTCACCTCACCTTCACCATAGCAGAGAAAATTATAGCTGTCGAAAGCCGGGGAAATTTGGGCTTTCAGTGGTGGATATTATTTTTATATTATCTATCGATATACAGCCAATGCTGTATGGAATTTACTGGGCTTTCAATTTGTGTACACTACTGTATGTAATTGGTCCAGCGTGATCTCTCTCAGTCGTGCATAAAAATGTGCTGCAAGTCTTTCAGCATGTGGCAGGCTCCATAAAAGGCGTCGCGTCGGGCCTTGCCGTTTTATTAAGATGTACGCCACAAATTCTGTGATTATATCTTACGATATAATACCCGACTCATTAGCCCTTCGGACCAAATTAGATGTTCCAAAGCAAAGTACCTGGGGATTTTAGGATCGACTTTTTCGTCTCGATTTGACTCTTTGCCTAAGAGCACTGTTTCACGCTCTCTCAGAAATTTGAAATGGGTGAATGAATTAATAAACTTGAAGTGTGCAGCCTAAGGTGAATAAAGAAAGTAACGGTAGCAAAACATAAAATAGTGGGAAGGGCACGGCCCTTTAGGACATAATTATGGGTCGCGACCCAAGTGTGGATAACGGACGGTGACCCAGCCAGGAAAAGCCCGCGACCAATAGGTTGAAACCCATCATCAAAACATTGGGGATAACAAGTCGTTTGGCCTCATTTTTGAAGATTCAGTCTAGTCTAGCAAAAAAAATATAGTTGAACCACATTCTAATGGAATCTAAAAACAAGGTAAATAGACTTACAGAGGTATGCTCGTACTAAGGAAATTTTGGTCAAAATTGACGTCATGGGAGTAAAAACAATAATGAGAGACCAAACTCACATATGAAGCTTCCCCTCCCATGGTTTCTCCCTTGGAATTTATTTGTAGATCAAGCAAAAAATGAATGAAAAGCCATCATAAGTGCCTGGATTTTTTTTTTTAAGCGATATAATTTGGCGGAACCACCGCGCCGGGGAATTTTCCTCTGCAACAATGTTCTCTAACCTATATTATTTTGAAGGCTTCGAAAAACAATGCTCTTAAGATGTACTGTGCACAATCAAAGTAGCGGCTGAAGTCGTCATAAGTTGTTGCGAAGTTTCACAATTTTGAATGCGATAACCTCTAGTCAGGTCCCAACAAAAATTTAAGACTCCAAAGATGGACAAGTTGTAAACCGTCAGAAAATCGATTCTGTCTAAAATAAAAATAAAAACAAGAAAAGAGAACATCAACAATATTTTATACGTTACAAGGCTCCCCCAACGACTGTGATCAAGGGTTTGTCTAAGCTGACGTTTATTTTCGGTGTATACGTATGTACCTATTATTGTAAATAATGACTCTTATACGGTAGGATTTAGCTGAAATAAGTAAAAGGAACTTTTCAGCTTTATTTTTAATCAAACAAATAAAATACAATGAAGGAGAAACACGCTGGTTCTATTCTCACAAGTTATATGAGCGTGGAACACAAGCAAAGCAAGGAGGCTAGCAGGGATACACATATAAAGGGAATCACTTTGCAGTATGGCGGGCAAGAGTATATTTATTGTTGCTAAAACAAGAGCCCCTCCCATTTTCACTAGATTTTTAATTAAAAAAAGACAAGAAAAAAAGAGAGCATCGAAAGTTGTGGAAGTTCCATAGGAAAAGAAACTTCCGCAAAGGAAGTTCAGAGCATATTAAATCCAATTTTTTTCTTGAGAAAAAACCCTTTCCCTTCTCACTTGAGACTTAAGTCAATAAATATATTGCTTGCAGGGGATGGGATGCATAGTTTTCTTTCTTTTGGGATTTTTTGGAGTGGTTCACAAAGAAGGCGGGTTCAAAGGGCAAGGCAGCAGCTAAAATATTTCCCCAACCCTGTTGGGTTGATAACATAAATAGAAAAAGTGTTGGTGTTTAGATGATTAGAAACCCGAATTTGAATGTATAAAAACGTGCTTAGCACATAAAACCGTATATTTCAATCAACTTCCATGATGTTTGTTATCCCTTGATCTTTATTCTATGTAGTGTTCGGCCGCTACTTCGAGCGTGCACGGTACATAGGTACATCTTAAAAGCATTGTTTTTCGAAGCCTTCAAATAAGTGGATAGAGGACATAGGTGCAGAGGAAAATTCCGCGGCGGTTGGTAATGAAAACAGGAAAGTCAATGAGGCGATGAGTGCGCTCAAGAGCCCCGTGCTTTGCGGGTTGGAAAACAAAGGGTATAAAGTGTAGAATCGTAAATCGCGAAATATAATTTTAGGAACCTTTAAACCCCATAAACTATCCGAAGGTTACTGTTTCTTTCTTTCGCTGGGATGAAAGAGATGAAATGAACAAATCCCCCCCCCCCCCACCTGAACGTCACTCCTGATGGAATCTTCACCACATGTTGCGCAAAAAATGGCGATTGCACGCCGCACGCTCGGAGACTTAGCCCTTTAACAAGAGCGACGGACTCATAGCCAATTAGCCACCCCAATCTGAACCGAACGTCGTCGTCGGCTTATAATCTGACTGATTTACGGGTCGTCACGGGTCACCAAATCGGGTTCCGTGGCTTACCTTATTAGGCTGTCCCCTAGGGTTGTCTTTTTGGAGAGGGGAACATAATAATTACCGGCATTTCCTCTCGAGGGACAGTCAGATGTATGACAGCCAAGCAAGAGGCGGCTCAACCCGGTTGTACCCCACCACCGGTCCCAGTTTCACGCGAAAACGACCCCCTCCCATGTCAAACTTTTGAGTACACTCTGGAAGAGTTCAACAGAACAGAAGCCACGAAGCAACATTAAAAAAAAAAAAAAAAAAAAAAAAAAAAAAACACGCTCTTTACGATATGACTAAACGCGTTAAAAAATGGTAAAACAATTGAGAAAAATCGATTGTTTACTTCTATTGATTTCGTGGCTAAATTAAGAAAAAGCGTAAATCAATCCTGCACACTTTCCTGGATCTAAACCACGCTAATTCAATTATGGCAGGGGGGGTGGTTGGAATTGTGGGCATTGGTAAACCAGTCAGCTCAGTTTCCAGTCGAATAGTTTGCTTCAGAACCAGACTAAACGACCCTAACGCTGATACTTTGGTATCCAGCGATAAATCTAGCAAATCATTGAAATGAAGGACCCGCAAAAGTCCCGAGGGAACTCACTGTCGAGTCGTGCGATTAAAATATTGTTCTCTCACTGACGGCAGACAAAGAGGGGCTTGGTTCGTGGGATCGGCCAACTGACGATCTACGCCTTAAATATCACCAACTATTCGTACACTAAAAGTGATTGAAAACGATTCGACCCCTAAAAATAGTTAAACTGACTAACCATATCATAGAAATGACCGTACTCACGATATGCGCCCAGAAAATGCCACTCTTAAAATGGCTAAGCAGACGACACCCGCTTGGAAAATCATCAAGCTGACAGTTTGTGTTCGCGCTTTGAAAATAGCTAAACTATTACCGTTCACACCCTAAACTTGACTAAACTGCCCATTTTGTCCCCTGAAAATAATGCACAAATGACAAGGCAAAAATTACTCCATGCTGCATTCAAATTGCTAAACTAATACTATTCGTGCCTTGAAAATGTTCAAACTGACGATTCGTGAGCTAAAAATGGCAAAGCTGTCCACTCGCGATCCAAAATTGGAAAAACTGACCACTCACTCCTCAAAAATCGCAAGACTAACGATTCATGTCCAAAAAATTGCCAAACTGGCTTTTCAAAAAAATAGCAAAGTAGCAGTTCAACAAGGGGCAAAAAGGGCGATTCGAGCCTTGAAAATGGCTAAAATGACAAGATCTACTCTAAAATGTAAAACTATCCCTCGGAACCCTAGAAATGGCTCGTCGGGCTGGGTAGGTATTCCTGCCTTATAAATGGCAAAACTTTTATATTCTTGCCCTCGAAATGATGTTTGGACTTTTCGCGCCCCATAAAACGATAAACTACCCTCGCGATAAACTATTAAGATAACTAAGATAAAATAGCCGTGAAACAGCTATCGGAATCGGGCGCGGCCTTAAAATGGTAACGTTGTTATGGAAATCCCTCCCCCGCCGGCCCATCAAATCATATGAGACATCCAAGAATCTACCAATTATATTCGAGAAAACTTGGGTGCCAAACAAAAGGTGACCGTCCCCGATACCAGCGACTGCAGCGAACACATGTCCTCTGTTATAGATTTGTTCAAATTTTCCGAGGATAAATTATCAAAATTATTGGTGGTCACGATGATGATCGAAATGATTATGGAAATGGCCCAAAGATCGTCCACAGAATTCACAGTGAGTGGAAGCGAATCAACGTCCCTACCCACGACACCATCGTTGGTACCATTGAACGTCCCAGAAAGAACAATAACTCGCCAAATCTTGCCGGCAAAGTCCAACCAAGAAAAAAGATGGGAAAAGAAAGGTTCTGAACGTGATTTGGTGGAAATCGTTTCGTCCGGCGTCAGCAGTAGCAACGAGTCATTTGACACTGGCGAGAGCCCTCATCCGTTGACGCCACTCGCGGAAAAGTTGAAAATATTGCAACGGCTAGCCGAGAACGGAGTGAATTTCCCTTGGAAATATAGAGATGCCACCGCAAAGTAGGAGACAATTTTAATTTATTTTACATTTTTTACTCAAAGGAGAGTACTGCTGTAAACAAATTCCCCGCGATGCTTTTAGCTGGAATACGTATAGACACACGTTTTCTTAGGGAAAATACATGCCTGTTGTTTAACTCCTCCTTCTCCTCCCGTCATCCTTTACATTAACGCACATTCAAAAGTTCTTACTCCTGAATAATCAATTATGTCACCTTCGATGAATAGACACTTCAGCGAAATGGCGGGCTTTGCCCAGAAAGAACGGTGCTACGCTTCACTTTTGAAAAGGCACACGGACGAATGGCGGATATTTTTGACTCAGACTCCGGAATATATTACGTATTTCATTGAAGAAAAGTAGAGAATTTTTTCTCCAACAAAAAAAAAAAAAAATGTTTTTCTTGTATAGCACGCTTTCTTTGTTCTAGGCTGCGAGACTCGGAACGGTTCTTCGATAAAGTTAAACAGCGAACGAAACCTAAAGCATTCCCTACGTTCGTTAAAATCGAACCATCTTACTGCGGTTTAGTTTTCCTTCCGCCTGGAAGTAAATTTGTAAGAAAACTTCCCATTTCCCAGGAGATTTGCGACCAGGACAAAGAGAACTTGTTATACAGTTTCGGGGACGCAATCCGCAACTTGAGAACAGCTGTAGTCCACGCACCCACATTTCAAGTAAGACATGAAATAACCTGGTGTGCTTAGAAGTGGGATACTGAACAAAAACAAAATTTTATAGCTAAGTCATAACACAAAAAAAACTCTTCTTCATCTCGCCAACTCAATTGAGCGGCTCGTGGCTCTGGACGCTGTTGAAGCATTTCGAACGCTGTTCCTCGTTCAGTACATTACCTGCAACCTGTACTGGCCATGCAATCGAAAGGAAATGTACAATGCGATCGACGAGCTCATTCAACGGTATTCAACAGTTGTCAAAAGTGCCCGTCAAGAGTGGATTAAAGGCAAGGCAATCATCGAGGACATGATCTGTGATGTGAGCGCGTTGAAAAAACAACACTATGAAGATCTGTTCGGGGGTAAATTCGCTTCGTCTGTTCTACCGAGTTTGAAGAGCACTTGCGGGCGATCAAAAATATTGGGGTTGAAAGTTAAATGAAAACCTTTGATAAAACAAAGCCATAAGAAATTCTTCAAGTGAGACTCGAGGGAGTGGGGCGATAGGTGGATGGCCCCCTCCGGGAGGCCATTTTTATCCATGGCTTTGCGAAATACCAGCAATACGAAGGGCATTCATAACAACATCCGTCCCCCGCCGATGATTAGTAGGCTCCGGACTGCCAGAATCGCCTCCTCCGGAAGGATTTCGAGGTACGCCCTTGTAAGGATGATGCACCTTGGTGAAGTGAAGCGAGAAAACCAGTAATTAAAAAGCTTGGAGTAGTTGAAGTTGAACCATAGGTAGTGTGGTGGGGTGGGGGTAAAATCTGTGGGAGCGAGATATGCTGCCTTCACTTTGGAGGTGAGGGGAGCAGCCCTGGGCTCCAAATGGTGAGCTTAGAGGACAGATGAATAGATACCGAAGGTCACACAAGAGCAGGCCATAAAGCGAATTAAATTTTTTGAAGAGAAAACACGTCAAATTGATTGTTTAAATCACGATACTCCGCAAAAATGCAGCTTTTTCAAAAAATGTGAAATCAGAAAAATTGGTTTTTGAAAGAAGCAATCACGTGACATCAAAACCAACCCGTGATAATGGGTTTTTCAAGTGCTAAAACCGCGAAGTTGGTTTTTTGAGAAGGCAAACCCGCAAAATTGGCTTTTATTGAACAACTACTCGCGAAATTGGTTGTTCGAGTAAGCCAACCACGCAAATTTTGTTTTTTGATATAGGTGAAACCCGCAAGATACGTTTTTTCAAGAGCTAAACCGGCGAAAATCATTTTTTGAACCGACAAACCCGTGAAATGGCTTTTTCCAATGGTCCAAGCAAGCTGTGAAACGTGGTTTTGAGTAAGCCGAGCTCGGAAATTCGGATTTTTGTAGAAACTATCGGCCAAACCCACAAGATTGTTTTTGAGCAGCAGCTAAACCGCGCGAAATTGGGGTTTTGATGAGCCGGACCTGAAAATTTGGTTTTTGGTGGAGTTAAATAACCCGTGAAATGAGTTTTTGAGTGATTCAACCTCGTGATTTTTTTTGAATCGCGAAACGCCTGAGAATGGTTTTTAATTACCCACTACTGATTTTAGCCCCCAGAAACACATAATCACTCCCCGAAATCATAGAATCTGTCAAACTGACACCAGAGGGTGTTGCACCGTAATGATTTTGATTTCACCACGAAGGGGTAATTTGCTAGAAATGAGGTAACCGGTTAATGACGTAACCGAATAAAATATTTATATTTGGCGGATTTATGAAAAGGGGACAAAACTTGCAAAAAGAACAATCAATTTGGTTTAACAATTTACAGTTTTAGAATCTGACCTCTATGACGACGATCTCTGCTCTTGCTCTCGCTTCTTCCGTGCCCGAAAGTCCTCTCCTCTTTTTTTTTTTTTTTTTTTTTTTTTTGCAATTTAATTTTTGTTTCGCCTTTTACTCGCATACTCCTGGCGTTGGAGGAGATTAGGGAGGCCACCCTTACCTCTCCGCTCCACCGTAGGTCGTATTTGCTCACTTAGCGTAGCAGTGTGATTATAACGGCAAAAACGTGTCTTAATTCTTTTCGACGGGATTTTCGCAGTTAAAATAGGGCATGGTCTTCCCCGGCCAGAACCAATACCGTGGTGTTTCAGTGAAATCCCCCTCCCTCCCTGAGAAACCCGAACCGTTCACCAGCCAGTCAATATCGGCTACTTGGAACTTAACGCGGGAACACGCAATCTCGCAAGTGTGATATACAATTGCAGCGTAGGCTTTGTTTGTATAGATATTCGTTCACGTTGCCCTGACAAGCATCATCTCACCACGTTGGAGCAATATTTAAACGTAAATAAACAAACGCCTAAGCTGGATTTTTAAATCTCACGTGGGACTGCACGATCCCACGTCCGAGTTGATATTGACTTGAAGTCTTGGATGATTTCTGTTTTAAGCGAGTAGCCCCAATATTCGCGTTTTTAGTCGATTTGTATGGGCCAAAATATCGGTTGAGCGCTATTTATCAATTTTAAACGCTAAGTAGGCTCAAGAAATATCCCAAAGCGTGGTTTATAGCGCAGTCGGCAGGCAACTCTGTAATCTATCTTAACCGTTGACTCATCCCGAATTGCCTAGTCAAATTAAATTATGCTGTGGCTTGGGGCTTTGTTGTGCTCGGAGCTTTGCTGTGGGTACAGCGCTTTTACGGCACGGTTGGTGCTTAGAGATTTTTATGGTTGGTACTGTGCTCGTTGCTGTGGTTTGGAGCTTTGTTGTGTTTTGGTGCTTTGTTGTGGTTTGGAGCTGTGTTCTGTTGTGGTTTTGAGCTTTGCAGAGGGGTTGGGTCTTTTTAGTGCATTTCATTTATGTCAAAATGCACTATTGGTCTCGTCGTGATGGTGGCAAACATGGGCCATGGCATGTTTTTTTCATGTTTCAGGACCTCTAGAACACGAATTCAGTGGTCTCCGGAATTCATATATGTTATTCGCAATGGCCGAATTCGCCCATTGCCCGAAAAATTTACCCACAACGCGTTATGGGCAGTGCGAAGTGCTCACAACGCGTCGTGGGTAATTTTATTCGCCCAGTGGGCGGAAAGAAATACCCATAACGCGTTCTGGGTAATTCATTTTACTCAACAGCCGAAATAAAGGATAGGGTGAGTTTATTTCGCGTCGTGGGTCTTCCGATTTTACCCACGACGCGTTGTGCGTATTTCGAATTACCCACATAGCGATTTAAACCCGGCTTCTGTGTCTTGCCTGATTAGGCAGCGATAAATTACAGTTTGAGTCTGTTGAGCGTCTCGTGTGCTCTCGTGGTAAATGCCACGGGAGCGTATCATGCGTGAATAAATAAAGTTCGCCACTTTGAGTGTATGTTTTTTCCTCGTTCTATGTTTCGCTATTGTCATTTATTTTTAATTTTCTTTTTTGCTATGTTATTTTTTTCATTCAATCATAATCGTGTTTAATTATCATTCCGTTCATTTGCTTTAATTGTCCAGCAATATCGGTGTAAAGGAAGTTCAGACACATCTGACTCTGCGTTGTGAGTAATTTGAAATGTGCACATCGCGTTGCGGGTAAATCGAAGTAGCCAGGACGCGTTGTGGGCAAAATCGGAAGACCCACGACGCGGAATAGCCTGTCCTAACCTTTATTTCGGCTATTGAGTAAAATGAGTTACTCAGAACGCATTATGGGTATTTCATTCCGCCCACTGTGCGAAAAAAATTACCCACAACGCGTTGTGAGCATTTCACACTGCCCATAACGCGTTGTGGGTAAATTTTTCGGACAATGGGCGAATTCGGCCATTGCGAATAACATATATATCTATCTATACATTTCTTTATATATATACTATATAATATTATGGCCGTTTTCTTGTTAGCACGATAACTCTCGAAGAAATCAATTTAGTGGAACCCACTTTGGCACAAAAATCAGTAGTCATAAGACCCCGGTCGGTATTGCATTTGGGACAAATCGGTCGAGGTGGAGGGGGGGAAAAAAGGGGTTGAAATGGTCAAAAAATCACTATAAATCACCAGTTGATTCTAGAAGCATCATATTCGGTACGTATACTTCATGTTAGAGTAGACTTTGATTCCCATTTTAATTTTTTGAAAAAGTCGAGGGGGAGGGGGTGGTGCCCCCGGGGTGGAAGCAAGTGTGTGGTCTTGTTAGCACGATAACTCTCGAAGAAATTAATTTAGCGGAACGCGCTTTGGCACAAAAATCAGTAGTCATAAGACCCCGGTCGGTATTGCATTTGGGACAAATCGGTCGAGGTGGAGAGGGGGAAAATAGGAGTTGAAATGGTAAAAAAATCACAACAAATGACCAGTTGATTTCAGAAGTATTATACATATTCGGTACGATGATTCCATTTTGAAATAGCCTTTGAACCCCATTAAGTTGAGCTTAAACAACCCCGGCAGCAAACGGTATGAGGGAGGGTCAAACGTTAACGAAACATGTAATGGTCTCAACATTATTACTTCTGGGACGGCTTAGGGTATCCGTATACGAAATGAAATGCACTCTTTCCGACCGCCAACTGCCGGAGCGATTTTTTTTTTTTTTTTTGTGGTTGGATTGTTACAGCGGTTTGTAGCTTTGCTGTGGTCATGTCATGAGCTTCGTTGTGGTTAGAAGCTTTACTGTGGTTTGGTGCTTTGCTGTGGCTTTTTATGGTTACACCTTTTTGTGGTTCCAGATTGGGTGTGTTCGGAGCTTTGCAGTGTTTTGGTCATTCCTGTGGCTGGAGCCTTACTGTGGTTTCATGATTTGCTGTGTTTCGGCCTTTTTTGTCGTATATGTATAGTATTTGGCACTTTCGCGAGATACTAAAACAGTTGGGGGGGAGTGTCTTCGAAAGGGCCCCGCCAGTAGCGGATATACGGGGTGGGTTTGGGGGCTCAAAACCCCCCTTAAGAAGATAGTGTCTTCGCTTTGTTGATAGTCATTCAAGCTTCTCCTCTTCCTATAGGGCTCTTGAAGGGGGGAGCTGCTTGATGATTGCAGATGATTCCTCGATTCCCCTCTATTCATCCCTCGTCTACAATGCAGCCACTAGTGCATTGTCGAAGGGGTGAGGGGGGCAGTCCGACCAGGGACACCTACTTTTAAGGTAGAAAGTATGGATTTTGTAGGTTTTAATGTATTGATTAGTGGCAAATATTGAGAACAAGCGCCCTTTTGCCACTTGAATTAGAAGCATTATACCAATTTGAGACATCTGAAGGTAACTTCGCGGACAAAACAGAGAAACCTCGCTAATCCCAAGTTTCTATAGGCCCATTATAAACAGAAACAACTGAGATGCAGAACAACTGAACCATTATTTTGGGGGCTGGATATATACCATTATATGGGGGGGCGGGATAGCTGAAAAGCGCTGATTCATAGCAAAAGAATGAAAAAAATCACTAATTTGAGGTTATAAATGGAAAAAACCCCTAACATGCTATGGTAATTCAGAAAAAGCGCCAATTGTCAGCTATTTAGCTATGTCTCCACTTGTGCCTTTTCGCGTGCGTCAAAGGCGTGCGTCATAGCGCACGATGTGTTGAACGTGAGGAATGCGCTATTGCATGCCTCAAAAAGCTGGAAGGATATCAGAAATTGCGTGCACAGCTTGGACGCATGCTTTGTTAAAAGTTAAAGCGAAAGTTGAAAAGGCGTGTTGAATTGAAAGAGGAAGACGAAAGCGCACAAGTGGAGACATAGCTTTTGGTCCTTCAGAATTCAGATAGACAAGAACATTTTTATGCCATTTGGTGAAGATTACAGATGTCCACTTAGTGATGGACTCTCGCCCGACCCCGAATTTAGCGAAATGAACTTCCCCTTTACCCCTTCTACTAAAAATAACGCACCGGGAATAATTTTAGAACAAATAACACTGTGTAGCGTCTACACGTAACCAAAGTGCCCGTAATAAAAATGTTTTTTAAAGGCCCGTTCCATTGTTTGGCGAATGCTACACTTTTGAAGAAAATCTTCTGGTTTCATTCATTTTTCCAAAATAAGTAATTAGCAAGCCATACAAGGACGGATTTTTTTGACAGAACCGCAGGCCGGGACCGGGCTGCGGGTTTCTGCCTTGCACGTGAGTGGGGAATGACAGACCAGAACGGCTGATTTAGACCGTGGGTTTTTCCAACAGGCCAAATCTGCGGGTTTTTAGCCCGTCGTTGCCCAGTCACGTGCAGTCCTCGCCTTCGGGGAAACTTACCAACGGTTCAAATCCGTTCGTGTATGGTGAAACCCGCAGATTTTGAAAAATAAAATCCGCAGGCCTGAACTGTCGAGCATGTCCCACAGACCAAAGCAAATTGACGGATTTTGTGTTTTTCGTAAAGGAAAGAGGCCAGCCATATTGCGTCTCGATGGGTCTATGGGCGTGACTCGACGGTGTAATGGATATGTTATTCGCAATGGCCGAATTCGCCCATTGCCCGAAAATTTTACCCACAACGCGTCATGAGCAGTGCGAAATGCTCATAACGCGCCCATTATGAAATACCATAACGTGTTCTGGGTAATTCGTTTTACTCAATAGCCGAAATAAAGGTTGGGGCGAGTCTATTTCGCGTCGTGGGTCTTCCGATTTTACCCACAACGCGTTGTGCGTATTTCGAATTACCCACATAGCGATTTTAACCCAGCTTCTATGCCTTGCCTGATTATACATCGATAACTTAGGCCCGATTTCACCAACTTCTTAAACCAAGATCAACAACTAATCGCGATTACAAAGTGAACGCTTCCATCAGAATTCATATGGGTCGCTATTGGCAACTAATCACGATCAACTTTAAGCGAGATCAATTTTGTTGGTGAAAATGGGCCTTACAGTTTGAGTCTGCTGGGCGTCTCGTGTGGTAAATGCCATGGGAGCATATCGAGCTAAATAAATAAAGTTGCCTCTTTGAGTGTATGTTTCTCCCTTGTTCTTTGTTTCGCTTCGTGTCTTTTCTTTTTAATTTCCTCTTTGTTACAATATTATTTTTATTCTAGCATCATGTTTAATTATCATTCTGTTTCATCAGTTTGCTGCAATGGGGAACTTGCACATTTTTTAAAAGTTGGTGTTTCATAAAGAGGGCTCTTTCACAACTCTATTGCTCACATTAAACTTTGAAATCAATCAAGCATGTTTTTTAGCGAATTTTTAAAAATTTTGAGTGAGGGTTCGATTGCGTCAAAACTTATGTATTGAATGGATGATGTGGGGAACGTTTACTGGAGTGAAATTTTTCATGTTATTCGTAAACAAACTCTATTAGAGTTCTTTCAAATGCTTCACAAGTAAGGATTTACGTCATTTCCCCTAGCACCATCCATCCCTTCCTGAAGAACTTTGAACCTTTTTTAAAAATCTTAAAACGCACCAATCGGGTAGTAACTTCCCTTGTTATCCTTCAGTTCACGGGTCAAATCACCGGTATGCTTTTCTTCCCAATCTGAGATTCATGCAAGTTCCCCATTATACAGCAATAACGCTGTAATATGGAAGTTGAGAAACATCTGACTCTGCCTTGTGAGTAGTTCGACATGCGCACAACGCGTTGCGGGTAAATCGGAGAAGCCAGAACGCGTTGTGGGTAAAATCGGAAGACCTACGACGTGAAATAGACTAATCTAACCTTTATTTCAGCTAATGAGTAAAATGAATTACCCAGAACGCGTTCTGATTGTTTCATTCCGCTCACTGAGCGAAAAAAAAAAATACCCACGACGCGTTGTAAGCATTTCGCACTGCCCATAACGCGTTGTGGGTAATTTTTTCGGGCAGTGTGCGAATTCGGTCGTTGCGAATAACAGATACAATACTCGCTTCGCAAACCAGTGGGCCTGGGTTCAAATCCACCTATTGCCAATTTTGCCATAAGGCTGCAGTGAGCTACGACACGGCTTCCTCGGCTTCATGTGGGCGTTCTCGGTGGTCGTGCGCGTATGACAAACTTCATACGTACCGAAACGCCCGCGCAGTACGAGTTTGAAGTGCACATCTAGATCAGGGTATGGAGTGGGAGCCTCCTGATGGATCATAACCAAGGAATAAATAAAAAAATATTTGTCGATCTACAACGTTTAATTTGGTGCGACGAGACCACGGTTTCAGCATCATCAGTCGTCAGCTCCCAGCTTTTTCTCAATTTTATGTGTATGATTGTTATTAATTTTATTGCGTTTTCCATTCAATGCGATACACTCGTGTGGTGTAAGTATTTCCACCCGTCTTCTCTAAATTGAAACATATGTTTATGGAGAGAACGCGGCACTACACTTGTGTAGTGAGTCGAATGGAAATCGCTATTAATTTTTTCATTTCCGTAAACCAACAAACCCACGGACACAAACCAAACGTTAGTGGCCCTTAACAGGCCGACCCTTCGGATTTCAAAACCCGCGGGTCTAGAGTTCGGAGATACGTCGGTCTCAACTTCACGTGTATGTCGATAAACAGGCCTGGCCTTCGCGTTTTGAAAACTGATGGTCAAAACCGAAGTTTTTTCATCCCCACTAACACACAGACCAGGCCCGCGGGTTTCCCTAAAAAAATCCGTGGCCTGTCAAAAAATCCGTTCGTGTTTGGGCACCTAATGAGATCACGTGGTTTTCTACACTAGTCCAGCACTAGCAAAACAATGTCACGGACCTTTAATTTCTTAAATATTTTTGGTGGGAGTGAACAAATCAAACTATTGAACTGAAGCAACACGTTCAAGAGTTCATCACTAAGTGGACAGACTAAAGCCCATTATTGGTTTGGCCGCTGTGTACATAACGTACCCCAACCCCACCTCATCTCAAACGTCCCAACGTTCATACATTGCAATATGTACACCTCCAGGCGAAAATCCTCGGCTTTCTGGCAACGCCACCTACAATCGTGATTACAATAAGACATTTACATTTGCTATGAGTATAGGATTAGGAAGCAGTTATTTAAGACAGAGGGATACAGGGAAGTTCCTAAACCTCATTTCCCGCAGCACCAACTCCGTTTAAACTCAATAGCTTTACGCACCTGGGCAAGTCGCAGAAACAGCCAAAACCACACTACTGAAGTACTGACAAAATAGTCGTGAGTACCACCTCCCCCCTAGCCCTCTACCCCTTACTTTGGAAAACACAGCGTAAAATGTCCCCAGGGGAAGGTGAAAACTTTTCGTAGCAAAACTTGACACCATGCGAGAAGAACCCTAAGCTTTCACGTGGTTTCCCGCTGATTACAGCCGTTTGAACTTCGTGGGAGTCAAGAAGGAGGGGAATGGGGACTTTTACTGCAAATGAAGAAAAGAGCGAGACAAAACATTTCATGTTGTGCGTGAGTATTAAATAAAACTGAATTCATTTGAGAGTTTGAAAATAGAAAATAATAAACACAACAAAAAGTTTGCCATTTTGTAGTTTGAAGGAGGGTTTTCTTCATAGAGGCAGAAAGTTTGTTTTCCCATGAGTTGATTCATCAAAACGTGAAGTCTAATGCATGGCATGAGTGTAATGTTGAAAAAAAAGCAATTAAAATCAAGCTTTAGTTGCACACTTCAGCCGAAGGGACAAGGAGTGCGATGATTGAGAGTGCTTGAGTCATGCATGCGTTCCCTCAATACCATTTCAAATGCGGTGTAAAAAAAAAAAACAAAAAAAAAAAAAAAAAAAAAAAAAAAAAACAAAAAAAAAAAAAACAAAAGCAAGGAAACTTCATCATTCTGAAAGTTCCTAAACCTTGACCTTCTTCCAACGAATTATGTGAGTAAAGGCTGGTACAGCCGCGAAATGACGCACAACTTCCATTTATCAGGTGTTTTCTTGTGAGATATGACTTCAAAAGAAGTTTCCGTTTCAATAGGATGATCCGGGAGGAACCGGATTTATCTTTTCTGGTGTTTTGATAAATTGAAATGAAATTCAACGCTGATGGGTACAACAGTTAGGTGAAATGGCAAAACATTTTCCACTTTATGCCCTTTCAAACTAAATATTTATGTTCAACGATAAATCGTATATTAAGCGTCAGTCTGAGGGGTAGACTGTTGGTTTTTTTTAATGCTAGACATATATTTTTCAACCCCTCGCGTTCTAAATCCGGGGTTTTCATATGCAAAACGATGCATAAGAGACGTGTATTACGATCGGAAGGGGTGACGGAACTGTCACTTTCACTTGCACTGCGAATGATTCACAGTCATGTCCTCGGAATATCATCCTTATACTATCCACCCTTCAAACTACGTAAAAACGTTTGTATCGCATAATTTTACATACTGCCCGCCACGTGTAACAAAAATTACATTAGTATTTATCTTTAATCATTCTGCATACATAGAGGAAAAGCTTAGCGGTAAATTGACTTCTCTTCATAACTACTGAATTGTATATTCACTGAGCAACAGTCCCGTAAAACACAAAAATGTAAAAAAAAAAAAAAAAATTGAACAATTTGAGAACCGTGCAACGTGCAGGATGAATTCGTTTTCGAATGCTGCCAAAAATGAACCGAATCTAAGCGAATCGTACAGGTGTGAAATAGGCCCTTCTAAATTATAACCTCCCCCCCCCCCCAATGTATTGCTTATTTCGTGGGACATGTATTTTGATTCATTTTTATTAAATTCATGAATGAAAACATTGCTTTGATAGCGATATTGTTGAAATAAGATCCCTTGCGTAAAGAATGATAAATTCCGTCTGAAACCATTTTACGACGTAAAAAATACTTTGTTTTTAAACATAAAAAGGTAGATTGATATCTTATGTACAAATTAAGTGATGTTGTTTAAGGGGCGGATAAATAAATTTCAGTAAAATTGATGACGCTTGTTTTTTGTAAGCGAGAATCTCTAATTAGCCTGGCGACATACAGACGCTCGAACTGAAGTGCTCACCCTCTCAGTTCATCCTTTTTATATATTCAATCCTCCTAGCTTTGTTCCGCTTTCCAAGCTTGTCTCTCTTACTCTCTTTTAAACATCAAAGAGGTTTGATGAACATTTATACTTAATACATAGCTCCCTTATACCAACCCCAATGCCTAGTTAAATAGCTTACTTCTTGTTTTATATCCTGCTTATTCCAGTAAGGACGATTCTCATTGCTTAAAAGGGGAAAATCCAGTTTTTAAATGATTAGCTATTCTTGTTTAAATAATATACAGTGTACATTAAAAAACTTCGAACCAAAGGAAATGAATATTATTTTTATTTTACATGTATAAGCGGTGGCTTTTTTTTAATGCTATAAACACTTTTATGTACGTGCTGATAAACTTGCCTCTCAGAAAATGAACCACACCATTACTCCCGCGGTATATAATGTTCTATTAAATTCACTCAGTCAGCGGTGCGTGAGTAAAACAGTCCATTGGGGGCATTGGGGGCTTGCAAGTGTTCGCCGAAACCGGTGTCGAAGATTTGAAAGAAGAGTATTTGGCTGGAGCCTTCAACTGTAGACAATCAACATGTACAGTGTAGTTTCATGTACCGCCCCGTCATACACGCAATGTACATTCCTGTTAAACTTCTCTGCCTTTTATCAGTTCATTTCAAGGGGTGATGAGCCGCGAGAAAGTTGATTGGCGGAGGGGGGACTCCAATGACGTGGGAGGGCTTGCGTAGTCGAACAGTGGACGAACGCCGCATGGGGATTACGTACCAAAACTGTCTAGTAAAAGTCCGATGATCTTACTACATTCCAGAAATTTCGGAATTTTACCATTCTTGTATTTCCAGTGGTATAAGGAGGGTCAGGTCTCGACAGTGTCTGTTTAAGCGTTGCGTTGGGTTTAAACGATTTTGTATTCAAAATACCAAAAATTCTGGTTGGAGTTTAAGCTCCTAAGCTTATAGCTTGGAGAACAGAACTTCAAGCCCATGTGTTCGGCCCGAGCCTTAGTCCGAATTTCATGAATCATTTGAACTTTAATGAATGTTGCTGGTGAACGCTAGGATTCACTGGTAAATGCTAAGATTTACCAGGTCTTTCACTGTATCATATACGTTTATTCATGTTCTGCTGACGCTGTGTGTAAATAATAAACCACTCCACTTATGAGGGGAGGAAGATTTAAACCCGTTATTCGTCCCTGTCATTAGTCTCTTGAGGTGATGGCACTAAAACCGTATCCGTGTCATCATCATCATCGCCCTTTTCCTGATCGTCGTCAAGCGGCTCCTGTTGACGCAGCTCCCGTAGCAGCTTCGAAGATGTTGAAGCATGACATCGCGATGCCTTCCTTCATCCAAATTTTTCACTGCTGCGGTGTAGACGAAATAACAAAAGATTGAGGGTATAGTATACCGGTGCAGAGGAGCTGGTTGCTTGGTTTGAATGGTAACCAGGTGGTTGTTGCTTTTCTGATCCTATCCCCAGTTTTAGGGCTCAATGCATTTCCAAACGAAATTTGAGGCCGGAAACCCGGAAACTGTGCTCCTGGGTGACTTCCTCGGTTAGTAGAAGGGATGAAATGCCAGGTTTTATGATCGACGCAGACTTAGGAAGCATTAAAGACGATGGGTTTTGAGGGAGGTATCCATCTTGTTTGCACCGTACCAGCTTAAAAAGCACCTGTTTCCCATATTCCTGACCTCTTAAAGCAGTGTGTATTCACACTACAGGTGTTTTCCTTTCCAAACCTGTCTCTGAACTTGCCTATTGAGAAAATGTACCATTCTTGAAGTTTCACAATAGTTCAACCAAAAAAGTTGAAATTGGCCAACATTTTTAAAACTCGTATAACTTTAGGCCAGTCAATAAGAACATTAAAAATAGCTAAAATCGCAATTAAACAGCTAGTTCTGGTTTTTTAGTATGTTGTTATGCAACGGTAGGAAAGGAAGGCTATGACTCGAGGGGGGGGGGGTCTTTCCCTTGTCGCAAATTGACAAAAGCTCGGATAACTTTTGAGTTTTGTTCGAAGATGTTACTTTCCTCAAACAGGTTTATATCGATGTAGGGGGGGGGGGGAGAAATGATTTCGGAAAATAAAGGCTTAGTATTCTGGGATTTATTATAGTACACTTAAAATTGTAGAAGGGGGGGGACTATAGTTAGAGATATCTATGTTAATGCGCACTATTCCTATGATAATTTTACAAAAAGTAAATTTTTCCCCATTATTTTATGTCATTTTGTGCGTTAGGGCGGGGGGGGGGATAGGTCCACCCCTTGGATCCACCACAGCCCGGAGGAGGAGGCCCATAACACAATAGCCGTCTCGGCATGAATCAAGGTCATTTAATTGTCAAAATGTTCTGTATTCACAAATGAGCCATCATTTCTTCATTCTTTTAATTACGAGACCGAGGCCAGTCTCGGTCTCGTCTCGAAAATAGTGGTCTCGTCTCGGTCTCGGTCTCGTCTCGAAAATAGTGGTCTCGTCTCGGTCTCGCTCCAGAAATGATGGTCTCGTCTCGGTCTCGTGCATCACTAAATTTTAGAGCGCTAAGATGAACTAGTGAAGTTCAACGCTATTTTTACACTTCCACACCGGGAGGACCACCCCCACCACCTTGACTTTTTCGAAAAATTAAAATGGGAATCAAAGGCTACTCTAACATGGAGTATTCGTACTGAATATGATACATCTAGAATCAATTGGTGAATTGTAGTGATTTTTTGACCATTTCAACCCCTATTCCCAACCCCCTCCCCCTTGACAGATTTGGCCCAAATGCAATACCGACCGGGGTCTTATGACTACTGATTTTTGTGCCAAAGCGCGTTGCGCTAAATTGATTTCTTCGAGAGTTAACGTGCTAACAAGAAAGCGGTCATAAGCTTATATAATATATATAAAAGAAATATATAAATGAATCCTGGAGACCACTGAATTCGTGTTCTAAAGGTTCTGAAACGTGAAAAAAACATGACATTACCCATGTTTGCCACCATCACGACGAGACCAATAGTGCATTTTCAGAATGAAATGCACTAAAAGCCACCACTTATACAAAATAAAAATAATATTCATTTCCTTTGGTTCGAAGTTTTTTAATGTACACTGTAATATTATTTAAACATTGAATAGCTAATCGTTTAAAAACTGGATTTTCCCCTTTTAAGCAATGAGAATCGTCCTTATTGGAATAAGCAGGATATAAAACAAAAAGTAAGCTATTTAACCAGGCATTGGGGTTGGTATAAGGGAGCTATGTATTAAGTAGAAATGTTCATCAAACTTCTTTGATGTTTAAAAAAGAGTAAGAGAGACAAGCTTGGAAAGCGGAACAAAGCTTGGAGGATTGAAAATATAAAGTTCCGACAGCAGCCTGTCGGGGAAAGTGCATTTCATTCATGCGACAATCGAGTCAAACCTCATAAGTTAGAACGATATCAATCAATTATGAATGACATTTAGGCTGTGGTACTCGTATATAGAAAGTCTAAATCATAAAATCGCGTTTCTTTTTACCGCAGGCCCCTTTTTTGGCACCAACTGAGGGGGAACAAAATGATGAAAATGAAAAATGAAACAGCGTCGGTTTGGTTTCCTATACGATATGGGAAGGCGGACTCCTGTTAGAGGAGTTATTTGCAATTAAAATCTTTATTCCGGCCTAAATTTCATTCATAATTGATTGATATCGTTCTAACTTATGAGGTTGACTCGATTGTCGCATGAATGAAATGCACTTCTCCCGACAGGCTGCTGTCGGAACAAAACTTTTTTCAGATTACGTTAATTTTCAGATCAGTTACATTAGGTTAAATGGTATGTCACAATTTCACCATTGCGGAGTCCCTGGGTTCGAATCCGAAACAATTTTTTTTTTTAATTTTTTTTTTTGTTCCTCCCTGTTTGGCCCACCTCGGAATTTTTTACTCAAGATTTATTAGGCTGTAGGCAAATTAAATAAAAGAGACGGCTCAAAATACAATGTCAATGAAATTTTTTGGTAATTGGGTGGTCCAGTAAGGCATAGCGTTAATTTAATAGCTCCCCTCCGCCGAGATCTCCCCTGCCGATAAGTAGCCGATAAGTTGCTCCCATAATCCACCACTACAATATTTCGAATAGGCGTTTTCCCCAATGTCTGCCGCAAATATCTTCCTCCTCCTTCCTTTTATTAATTTTAGCGTGCATGAATTCATGAATGAGGAAGTTTCACATTTTCCAAAAATATTTTTTTTCGATGAGGCATGTCAATCCTTCCACGTAAATGAATAAATACAAGTTTAAACCCCCTCAGAAATATTTTTGTTTATTAACAAAAGTTGGCATATTTGAAATCACGCCAAAACGAACATTTTCCGCAACGTAATATCCCTTGTATTCTCTATCCTTTTCATGCCTCTAAATACCATGTCTGTTTATTCTCCATAATTTTATTCTCGGAGAGCTCTGGCAAAGAAACACAACAAACAGCTCTCCGACAGCAACGTTACAGGTGAATTTTTTTCGGAAGGCGCATATGACACAAAAATGCTATAGCTGGGTTGTTTGAAATGACCTAAAACTTCAAAAATCGCGAATTTATCAACTGTTGGGTTATTTTACGAACGGATCACGATTTATGCTCTATTTTAGCTCAAATAAACCTTAAAAAATAGATTTATGAATAATTTCTGACCCATGAAACTTGCTCATTATAGCCATTTTCCCCAATTCCACCATGAACCGATAATAAGCACTTTTTCTCAATTTTATAGCCTCGAGTTCACGCTTTATCTGAATTTTCGGCCCAAGACCATAAAGTAAACGATGTTTCTCAGTTTCAGTCGTGCAAGGTCCTCTGTAAAACGCGAATACGATGGGCGTTTCCCCTCAATTCTAGCCATGCCTGGGAGTTTTGCTCAATTTCAGCTGCAAATTAGCGGTCTGTCTATAATCTTATAGCTATGGACTTGCCCTCCAAGAATAGCCCAGTAGCGCGTTTTCTCATTTTAATCCTCCCGCGGACCTACAGAATTAATAGTTTTCTACGGTATTAGCTGTAAACCAGAGCTTTTTATTAAAATTGAGCGGAAAATGAGCACTTGCTTAAGCAAGTACTAATTCACGGTTTATGGAGACATTTTCAAGGATAAATTAATCAAAGGGCTTGATTGCAGCTAAAATAGAAAAAAAAACCGTGGAAAAACTTCTTTGTGCGCCCCCCTCTTGAGAAAAACTCTGGATCCACGCGAGGAACGGCACGAATATTTCCCCAAACATAGGCCGTCGGCGTAGGCCACTATATGGGTTATTCTTAATTTTAGGGCTGGCTTGCCCAATTAAAAGCCCATTTTACCTTGGAAAAGGTCCAGTATCATTTTTTATTTTTTAATGTTGTATTATAGGCAAGGAGTATTTGAGAAAAAAATGTGAATTCGGAAACCCTCGGCACAACTTTTGGCAGCCCGAAAACCGCGATTTTTCGGCACTTTTTTTTTTTTTTAGTTTTTTCTAAATATCGCTAAAACCATCGGCTGTAGAGGAAATTCTCCTCTACAACACAGGCAGGGCATTAAATTTTCTACAACTTTTGCATTAAAAGTATTTTTCTACGACCAATGTTGGGCCGCTACAGCCTCTCAAACCATTTTCCCTGCAGTGGCTGAAAGTCTTAAAATTGCCTGATTCCGACCAGAATATTATGTTCGGTGAGCTTCATTTCTTGCCGTCAACATTCATTCCTCTGTCACTACCACATTTTCAAGCCCTCTCCCCTCTACTCGTTTGAAAATTTCAAACTCACGTTTTTTCGGCAAAGCTGAAACCTCGGAAAGTCGGGTCCTCGACGTTGTCACTACTCGACCGACACACGAATCGAGGGTTTGCCATGACGCTTGCTTGTAAGTGTTCGCTGAAACCGGTGTCGAAGATTTGAAAGAAGAGTATTTGGCTGGAGCCTTCAACTGTAGACAATCAACATGTACAGTGTAGTTTCATGTACCGCCCCCTCATACACGCAATGTACATTCCTGTTAAACTTCTCTGCCTTTTATCAGTTCATTTCAAGGGGTGATGAGCCGCGAGAAAGTTGATTGGCGGAGGGGGGACTCCAATGACGTGGGAGGGCTTGCGTAGTCGAACAGTGGACGAACGCCGCACGGGGATTACGTACCAAAACTGTCTAGTAAAAGTCCGATGATCTTACTACATTCCAGAAATTTCGGAATTTTACCATTCTTGTATTTCCAGTGGTATAAGGAGGGTCAGGTCTCGACAATGTCTGTTTAAGCGTTGCGTTGGGTTTAAACGATTTTGTATTCAAAATACCAAAAATTCTGGTTGGAGTTTAAGCTCCTAAGCTTAGCTTGGAGAACAGAACTTCAAGCCCATGTGTTCGGCCCGAGCCTAAGTCCGAATTTCATGAATCATTTGAACTTTAATGAATGTCGCTGGTGAACGCTAGGATTCACTAGTAAATGCTAAGATTTACCAGGTCTTTCACTGTATCATATACGTTTATTCATGTTCTGCTGACGCTGTGTGTAAATAATAAACCACTCCACTTATGAGGGGAGGAAGATTTAAACCCGTTGTTCGTCCCTGTCATTAGTCTCTTGAGGTGATGACACTAAAACTGTATCCGTGTCATCATCATCATCGCCCTTTTCCTGATCGTCGTCAAGCGGCTCCTGTTGACGCAGCTCCCGTAGCAGCTTCGAAGATGTTGAAGCATGACATCGCGATGCCTTCCTTCATCCAAATTTTACACTGCTGCGGTGTAGACGAAATAACAAAAGATTGAGGGTATAGTATACCGGTGCAGAGGAGCTGGTTGCTTGGTTTGAATGGCAACCAGGTGGTTGTTGCTGTTCTGATCCTATCCCCAGTTTTAGGGCTCAATGCATTTCCAAACGAAATTTGAGGCCGGAAACCCGGAAACTGTGCTCCTGGGTGACTTCCTCGGTTAGTAGAAGGGATGAAATGCCAGGTTTTATGATCGACGCAGACCTAGGAAGCATTAAAGACGATGGGTTTTGAGGGAGGTATCCATCTTGTTTGCACCGTACCAGCTTAAAAAGCACCTGTTTCCCACATTCCTGACCTCTTAAAGCAGTGTGTATTCACACTACAGGTGTTTTCCTTTCCAAACCTGTCTCTGAACTTGCCTATTGAGAAAATGTACCATTCTTGAAGTTTCACAATAGTTCAACCAAAAAAGTTGAAATTGGCCAACATTTTTAAAACTCGTATAACTTAGGCCAGCCAATAAGAACATTAAAAATAGCTAAAATCGCAATTAAACAGCTAGTTCTGGTTTTTTAGTATGTTGTTAGGTTCCATTTAAGCACACAACGATGTCTGTAGACCGAATAGTTTCATCAAAATCCTTGAAAAAAACAAAAAGTGTGGCGACTACATTTTTATAAGAATGAAATCCGTTGAGTTTTCACTTAGTCCCAGTGCACACGAGCACAGAGACACGAGTGGTCATCGCTACGCTTATCACCGGGACCATTTTCCTCTATTCGCGAGTCAAATCGGAGTGGCTGCCTCCTGGTGACTGGTAAGGAAGTTATATCTAAGGTTTGAAAGTGATTGTGTGACAATTTATTCTTACTGATAACAGCAGGAAGTTTAATGTTTCTATATTTATTCGCTACTAGCATTCGACAGCTAGTTGAATGCATTTCAAACGAATATGACTCCGAAATTGTTAATTTCCCACGAATAATACAATTCATTCGGGATTATTAACGTCCTCTCAACGAAGGGTCCGCAATCCTCAAGTCGACTCATTTGGTAGAATGTTTAGTGATCTGCGAGCACGAGAGTTTAAGTGTTTTCGCCCTGGGCCTTTCGACATCAATTTTGGACTGTCTGCAGCACGAGATTTGTGTCAATATTAAAGACGGGACAAAGTCATCCACTTATGTACGAGGCAAAACCGGTTCTGTCGTGCTGCCATTCCAAAGCGCCCCAAGTTCCGTATAAATGTTTTATCCTGCCGGGTGTTTCATTCTTGCTCGTCCCTAGGACGACCAGCCAGTTTTATTTCAATTTTCCTTCAGCAGGAAAATTGTGGAACGAGACATTCATTGTGCGGAGTGCGGTCGTTGTTGGAGCTCTGGGGGCTCAGACAACTCGACTGATCGTTTTCCCGATGTTACTTGTAGCAGCGTACGCATAATAGTGATCCATTTTTGGCCTAAAATAATCAATAGAAGTAAAATCTCCTGAAATACCTACCAGCACTTCCTTGGATAAATTCAGTAAACACACACTGAAGCCTGTTAAATTTAACCAAAACCTCCCCAAGTACAAACCTTAATATGAATAATAAGAGCGCTATCTACAGCCCGTTTGATCGGCGAATACACTCTATGGAATGCACTGCTCCAGTGGTTGCTGTTGCTATTGTTTTTCCATGGTCACCGTGACATGTCGTATCTCGTATCTTGGTGACCGGGCGAAACTTATCGCTAGTGTGCACGGAGCATAAGGCTGAATGAAAATACCATATGTAATTTCAAATAACACTTGACCATTGAATATTTTCCTGAATAAAATATATGTACATGTCGCATCCATGTCTAGTAATTGTCCACTTCACGAAATGGGTGTCCATTTCACGAAGTGGCTCCACTTTGCCGTAACTTCAAAAAATTACGACATGTGGACAAAAAAATTGTCCATTTCTTGAAAAGGAATTCGTGTTTATCCAGTTGCTGAAATCAAGCTTCTTTACTGCAAGTGGATGCACAATATTATCCTTTTTGTGAAATGGATGAGTGAGGAATCTCAGATGCTGAAACAAGTTTTGTTTTACTTAAAGGTTATTTTATTGAGCACTAAAAAACCCGCTAAAAAATTGACGTTGTGCATCCACTAGGCTAGTCAATATAAACATCAAACATGGCAAATATGCATGTATTTTTTTTTTTGTTGCATGTTGTTAGGGCCAATGAGAGTAGTTTATACTCAAGTTTGCAACCCTGAAAACCTTGTGCTCAACTCGTGGCACTCGAAAAACCAAGAAATTTCATCACTTTTTACTTCCATGTTCCCTACGGGAATGGAAGTGTGGTGTTCGTGAAAAAAATCGAGTCCGAGCTGACATCACATTCATAATGTACAACCTCAAAAAAGTTGAAAAAAGTGGTTTTTGGCATGCCGTCGGTCTGACGGTCTTTCTCTTTTTTTAACAAAACTGCCAGAAGAAAGCGCTTTTCGAGCATGACCACAGTATACATTGTTAAAGCCAACTAAATTTGCTACAATTAAAGCCCAGCCCGAGCATCCTTGGTCTGTTAGTTCAGGAAATACAACCAGTCAACAAAATACTTAATCTCGCCAAAAAGCGAGATATTATTGGTAGGGTAACTTTTCAAGACCCGTAGCACTCAAATACCGGTGATTCGTGCTTGGTTAAAAAAAAATGAGAGGGGAGGTTGTACGTCCAAAATGCAACAAAAAATTGCCTATGTCCTAAGGTCAGATTTCGATTCCTAGCCGAGATAATCAATTTGTTGTTTTTAGCACATCACGGGTTTTCGCAACAAAAACAGGTGTAACATGGGAAGTAAGCGTCCTAGGTTAAATCCAACGACACCACTGAAAAGAGCACCCTTTTTCCTGTGTGAGTAAAGAAATTTTGTCCAATGATAGTGAAAGATTCTTTGAGTAAACTGGGAAAATATCAGGATATTATAAAAAATGTCAGTTTTTGACAACTGTTCAAAGCTAGACTACATTGGCCATGGTGCTCCCAGCGCCGGGCAAATTCCTCTAAAACTGAGTGAAGTAACTTAGTTTAATACTTCATGCTTATTGTACTCCTGTCCTTCGCAATATTTTGAGAAAAATCCATTGTTATACCAAAAAATGAGGCAATTAAGCCCATTATGAGTGCCTACAAGAAGATCAAAAGCCATTCCTAAAACTTTTCTTTTCAGCTTAATTCACTTTTACTACGCTAATCTATGAGGAAAGACAAATGAAAGTGGAATAAGCTGAAAAAAACATTCTTGGAATAGCTTTCGTATCTTCTTTTAGGCACTCAAAATGGGCTTAATTGCCTCATTTTTTGGTATAACAATGGATTTTTATCAAAACATTGCGAAGGGCAGGAGTAAAATAAGCATGAAGTATTAAACTAAGTTACTTCACTCAGTTTTAGAGGAATTAGCCCGGCGCTGGGAGCACCATGGCCAATGTAGTCTAGCTTTGAACAGTTGTCAAAAACTGACATTTTTTAAAATATCCTGATATTTTCCCAGTTTACTCAAAGAATCTTTCACTATCATTGGACAAAATGTCTTTACTCACACAGAAAAAAGGGTGCTCTTTTCAGTGGTGTCGTTGGATTTAACCTAGAACGCTTACTTCCCATGTTACACCTGTTTTTGTTGCGAAAACCCGTGATGTGCTAAAAACAACAAATTGATTATCTCGGCTAGGAATCGAAATCTGACCTTAGGACATAGGCAATTTTTTGTTGCATTTTGGACGTACAACCTCCCCTCTCATTTTTTTTTAACCAAGTACGAATCACCGGTATTTGAGTGCTACGGGTCTTGAAAAGTTACCCTACCAATAATATCTCGCTTTTTGGCGAGATTAAGTATTTTGTTGACGTGTTGTATTTCCTGAACTAACAGACCCAGGATGCTCGGGCTGGGCTTGAATTGTAGCAAATTTAGTTGGCTTTAACAATGTATACTGTGGTCATGCTCGAAAAACGCTTTCTTCTGGTAGTTTTATTTAAAAAAGAGAAAAAAGTGATGAAATTTCTTGGTTTTTCAAGTGCCACGAGTTGAGCACAAGGTTTTGAGGGTTGCAAACTTGAGTAATAACTGCTCTCATTGGTCCTAGCAACACGCGAATAAAAAATTAATTACATGCATGTTTGCGATTTACCCAGATTTTCTTGTCTATATTGACTGGTCATTTCAGCAACTGGACAAACGCGATTTCCTTTTCAAAAAATGGACATTTTTTTTGTCCAGATGTCGTAATTTTGTAAAATTACGGCAAGTGGAGCCACTTCGTGAAATGGACATTCATTTCATGAAGTGGGCAATTTTGCCAAGTGGATGCGACATATACAATTCTATGCACAAATTATGTCTTTTCACGAACGGTCACTCGGGTCGTTTTACGGGAGGTTCCCATTCGTCCAAGCCACTTTTTACTTCCGGTAGCTCCCCGTCGACGTCTTCTTCTCCGTGCTCAATCTGGACCACTGTGACGTTGCGGCAGGAAACACCACAGCACGTTTTGCAGAGAGTTGAGCACTTTAGCCTGCTTTCCTGCATGAGCAGGCTCCTCCGGTACACCCTCTCTTGCAGGAACACGACAAAAATTTCAGAAGAGTTGGGGGTGCTACTTCGCTTGTCATAGTGGTTGGAATAAATCCCTGTTCGGTCGGGGTCCATCCCAACTGAGTGGCATCTTTTTCCACCCCCATCCACTTCTGAACTTGGTGATACGTCCGGTATGCGTTGGAGGCAAACGGGCCAAGTCAATTTTCGCTGAAGCTGCTGTGTTTACAAATATCTTGTATCGCAGGCAGTGGAGGCTATCTTCTGTGACGTTACCCCCGTATAGAGCTACAAGGCACTTTGCTCCAGCTTCCGCGATGGCTCGGTGGGTCGTATCTTTTTGAAGGAACACTTCAGCTGTGGTGATAAGTCGGGTTTTTTCTGGATTGCTCTCCACAACTTGTTTTTTCCGTACCAGAAAAGGGCAGAGGTGGTATCACAGCCGGAAAAAGCGTGGAGAAACAGCTCGAAGACTGGAGCGACACTCAAATCTCCACGATTGAAGGAGTTTGCCGAAAACTGCATGGTACCATCGTCACCTCTGCCACTTTTCTGGAAGAAAACATTCTTCACGGCTGAGCCCAAACCATTGAGAAGGACGAGTACCTAGGTCTACATCCTCTCCGATTATCACCACAGATTCGTGTGAGGAGCTCTTGTCAATGGCCACCTTGATTATTTCACAGTCTGCATCCTCGACTGGCTGCTTCGTTTCAATTCCCAGGCTATTGAATGCGGAGCACATGAGGCAATAAGACGACGTTTCTTGCTGTCACTGGCCAGCAACTTCTCTTGTGCCATTTTTATTATGGTCGACTCCTCAAATACCACCTCGCTACACTGCAGAGAACCATAGCGCCTCACGCGTTCAGCTGTTTTCGTATTCTTCTGGGCCCCATCCTGAGGATATCCGCCGAACACAACAGCTGCGTTTTTTCCAAAGTGATTGATGGTGTAGCTGACATAACCTTCTAAAATCGCCTTCACTGAATCATTCCTATGCCAGGGCACCTTATGCAATAGAAATCCTCCATTAATGACAATAAAGGTGCTGGCACCCACTGAGATGTTTTCTTTGAGTGGAATGAAGGCTGAGTAGAACTTTGAGTTCGTGCCTTTGCGCATACCCTCTTCAGTAAACATTGACATGGGGTAAGGAGCGAGCTCATACTTGAAGTGTTCTTTCAACTAGTTCCAACGATACACATTCGTTGGAAGATCGTCAGCGGCTCTACATCCACACGCTTGTCTATAACTTTGATGGACTTGCTCATTAATGCAAATGTTTTCACTTTGTCTTTTTGCTTGAAGGTAATCATTCCAAACTTTTTGCACGTGATTTGTTTGACACCTTCCATTCCCAATTCTCGAGTCATGTGGCAGTCGATGTATTTCGAGAACGGTTAGGAATTAGTGAAACATGCATATGACAAAGTTTTCTGATAATTATTTATGTCAGCTTTAATTGGTTATCACAAGAGTTTTGCCTACGATGCTCTGTTTTCGAGATATCAGTGAAAATCCGAAAAATGGTATCTTCTTTGTGCACCCCCCACTCGGGCTAACCTCCTAGGGGTGGGGACTTTTAGTATGTTTAACTCCTAACTAGTCCAAACATGGTTCCGGAGTCAAACTTTCTGCTTTCGCTCATTCCCTCTAGACCACCTTTTTGAACACTCGTTTACTGGACTACTTTTGCAAGGTAAGCCGTTTTTTTCGGATAATTTGACTGGACTATTATGTATTAATATGGATACGGTATCATCATTTATTTAACGGCTTCTTTAAACAAGGAATACAATCTGAAGGATTTCTGACGAGATTTTGGGCTTGGTTTGACGGGAGAGGGGGGAAGGCTTCAGTCAGACGAGCAGATGAAGGGGATCTGTGCCTTCATTCCGGAGTTTTTGGCCGGTTCGGCCCGTTTTCATCAGACGACCACTCAATTTAAACTTCAAGGAAGAGCCTCAATGCGAGTGGGCCTCGCAGACCTTGTGAACTCCCAGGAGAACACAGAAATATGCGCATAACAGATAGTAGCCACTTTTTAAAATTTCATCCCGGAATCCTGAAATGAATTTAAGTCCGATTTGATCTTGAATAAGGCAATTGACTTTCTCCGTTTGACTTGTATTATGTTACCGTCAAAACCCGAAATCAGCCAAAACCCGAATTACCTAGTCATAACTAGTTTTACCAAAGCACCTTAGCTAAAACTAGTATTTACTGGGTAAATCTAGAATTAACGATGGAGGTCAGGGAAAACTAGAATTTACGGATGAATTGTTCCTTCTTAATTTTATATTAGTTTTTACTATTTAAAACTAGTTCCAACTGAATAGCTCAGTGAAAACAATAAGTTTTGCTCTGCTAACGGTTGCTGGTGCCAACCGCCTAAATTTTGGGATTCAAAATGCCACAACAGTTACGCCATGCAACAACAAATGAGTTGTCTAAGGAATACGAATCTTTTAATTTTCATTCCATTACTGGTTTCATACTAATAAATTCTTGGATTCCTTTTTTCGTTCAGTTTTGGTGGTTTGTCAGACCTTTTGCCTGGAAAATTGTTTTGATAAGGAATTTCGGGTTTTTACTGATTTCGGGTTTTAACCGTGACCCCAAATGGCTATAACTAGTTTTAACTACAAAATTGTTAGTAAAAACTAGAATTGTCTGGCAACTTTGGACAATTCTAGTTTTGCCTAGTGAATATAGTATTCACCAAGGGGCATTGATGAAACTAGTTCTGACTAGGCAATTTGGGTTTTGACGGTAACATATACATATAGCGAAAAGCAGGGCCGTCTTTACTGAAGTTGGGGCCCCGGGCCCGGGATAACATCGGGGCCCCTCCTTGACACGGGGGGGTTCTTCCCGGCCTCACTTTTTTTTCTTTTAGTGGTGAACCAGGGGCAGGGGAGGGCAGTTTCCTTTCACTAGTCTCGAAAACGAAGCTGTAGTGGGGTAGCTCCCACCCCTAGATGAAACTATCAAAAAGTACTAATCATACAAGGCCAGTACTGATTTCGTGAAGTTCCCTAATTCTCTCTCGATGTCGACGAAAATCTCGATGTCGACGAAAATCTCGATGTCGACGAAAATCTCAATGTCGTGCGACCATCTTCAGTACCAGACATCATCCGATCTTCCCAGAAAAGCTGCCCTCTTCTAGATCATGAGCTGCTGGAACGCGTGTTTAGAAGACTATAACTTGACAGTTTACAGGCCATTCGTCTGTACGACAGATGAGTCCAGTTTGGGGGACTAAATTCCCGCAGTTTCCGTACCAGGGCGACGAGTTAAGTTAAGGGTTATGCTTTTATGAATTACCGAGATCTTTTTAGGGGGACTCATCACCGAATATAAGCCCGCAATAGTCATTGGGACGCATCTGACTTGTGCTCACGTGAAGCTGCCCACCCAAAGGCTGGCTGCGCCCCTGCCGTGGACCAGCTATTTTCCCGCTTTTAGCCAAGAATTAGCCTTGTTTCTCAACTTTATTCGCTAAAGCAGCTTTCTAAATTTTTTCAGTCAATGGCGTTTTCTCAACTTTATCTGTCAAAGAGAGTTTTTTCTCAATAAGCGCCTTTTACACATTTTAGTCGAAAATATGATTTTTTTCGATTTTAGCCACGAATTAGCAATTTCTTTCGCTTGAGACATGAATTAGTATACTTTATGTCAACCACTAAGTGGCTGTTGGAAACCGTGAACTTTTTCTATTTTGGCCGTGAATGAGCGATTTTTCTTAATATTAGCCGCGAATTAGCAATTTTTCTCGTTTATAGTCGCGTGAACATGCCCCCGGAAACAGAGAATGTCCGATTTTTCAATTTCAGCTATGATTGAGCGCTATTGATGATGAGTATCTCTGTTCCCAATGTTGAGGAAAAAAATCTGATTAATCCGGCGCCCCCGCCTCAAGACGAGACTGGCGAAAAGAGGCTACGTGTGCATTTTTCTAATCTCCTGGTAAACGATTCTTTAAAAAAATCCGCGACTGGTGCAGAGATTCGACCTGGGCATCCCAACGAAAGTGTTGATGGGGGTAATGATATTAGAGGGGATAGGGAAGGTGTAATCAATGGTTCCTTCCTCTCTTAAACTGAGACTATAAAATTAAGGATTAGCGCAAATATACGGGCAGGATTCAGGTCATTATGTAGGTGTTAAAATGTTATCTGGAGGGTTGAACTCTCCTCCTCCTTCCACCCCATGAATTTGTCATCACGAGTATGTATCAAAATCAGTGAACTCCATGAATAAATTCATGCGGATCTTGTTTGTTAGTTTATTCAACATGATGTAAGGAGACAAAGCGTCATCGTTCATCAGGTTGACGCTGTGTTTGTTGAAACAGCAATGTTGGCTATTGATGCACGAGACCTAGAGCGGTGTGAAATCTGAAAATCTGATCTATCGGTCTCGCATAGGGCTCTGTTAAACTGATGACGTCTGAAGTCGCTTGGCCCTCAAAATGGCTTGTTTCGCTCGATTACCTACGTAAAAACTTTTCCTCGATAGAAAAAAAGAATATTTTCATCGTTCCAAAGGCACTCTAGTGTGTCACTTCTACATAAAATTATCGCTAGCGATCTCAGCACAGCATTAAGACAGCTCGTCCATCGTCAATGACCCATTACAGCTATTTTTTCAGAGATATAGTATAGTCACTTAGTTCGTCCATTTTTTTTTAATAGCCAGTAAAAAGTTGAACGTCAACAGGTTGTTTGACAAAAAAGATCATTGACCTCTTTTTTTTCTTAACCCTTCTCGCCCTTCTCCCAATTCCTGACCCCGCACTTTCAGCGACTTGTAAGATCAATGTCAACAATCTGAACAAACAGAAACACACGAAGAATTGATTTATAGAAATTATAGAACGTCCGTCGCGAAGACGGGCTGCCTTTTTTCGCTTGATCACTAAATGGGACATTAGTGAAAATACTTATAGGACCAATTTTTTCGAACGTTTAGCGATCACGAATCTGTTCTGGTACTATTATAGAAATTCGTACTACACATTTTTTTAATGTAATCCCTTTTTCACCTAATGGTGATCGTGAAAAAAATCGAGTCCGAGTTGACTTCACATTCTTGATGTACAACCTCTTTAATGGTTAAACTGAATCAAGCGCTTAGCATAAAAGACGAAAAACCCTGCTCGGAGTCTCGCCATGAAAATGAAAAGCAAATATTATTTCAGGGGGGAAATAACGAATGCGTATTACGTAGGCTCCGTGAGATCCTCCTTTCACTTAATGTTGTTCTGAAACTATTCCTGAACTCTCCTTCTCAGTCAGTTGAAAAAGTGAAACAAGAAAATACTGACGTGTGAAGTTCGTAGTTCGAACCTCTGCTGGAGGAAAACGTCAAGTTAATATAAGAGCATGAAATGAGCAATAAATTATGGAAATTCAACGGCTTAGAAAACGAATAGTTTCTCTTTAGCAGGGACTTGCTGTCTGATTAAACAAGAAGCGAAATAGGTCGTAGACTTGTTATACCGGGTAACTTTCTTTCATAGGAAACCTCGGCAATTTGCCACTATATGTATTATAGGTATAGAGATGCAATGAGTAAATAACGCTCGCATATTATATTAAGAATACCTGTTGAAAAGCACGAAAGGGTACCTTATTTGCGCAAGTTAAAATTATTTATTTATTTTTTTTCTTCTTATTTTTTTTTGATACTTGTCGTAGATTTTTTTTATCCGAGAAAGTAACGCGCGAATTCAAATAGAGCTTGTAGGGCAAAGGATAGATTGGAACTGAGTGAGAAACTCCAGCCAGTGTTCGGCAGGAGGAGGAAGAGGAGGACTTGGATTGGCTGTGGTGCGGAATTTTTGGGGGACTAGGGATGAAAGCCCTATCATCAATTCCCTCTGCTTACAAGTGGATAATGGCATTCTTTAGTACTTACCTTCGTTTTTTGTTTTGTTTTTAATTGAAGTGTTAATTTTTAGGCATACAGCCCTGTCAATTGGAGCTAAAAGGTGCCGGTTTCGACAAAAAATTAGGATGGACAATGTACAATGTTAGGTATATTGGAAATGTTTATGATTATCACCGCATCCTACACCCTTCAGCCTCAATCTATCGACATTATCCCCCCGATTTAAAGTATATTACTAGTTTATGTGGATGGGAAATGTGGATGTGGCTGGGCATGAAATGAAAGTGAAGATTTGATTTTATAGGTATAGCAAAACCCACGAAATTTCTTTCTCTACTCTTACCTTAGATAGAAAAACCTCTTTCCCGCTCGCCACAAGATTTGGTCCCCAACGACCAGGAGAATAGAATGTCCTGGGAGCTCGTCAACGAAATAAATTTTGACAGAAGCCGAGTTGCTATAGCACATTATATTTTTCTAATACTTAACAATGAAAATCGCGGCGTTAACTCTGGAAAAAAAGTATAATCGTCGTTTTTGACAAGGTTTGGTCCCCACCGACCAGTGGAATACGATACGGGGAACGACCAGGGGACCAAATCTGTCCGAAAAATGGCTATTTTTTTTTTTCGTGTGGTGCGGCGGAGAATATTACGTGCTACACTACAAGCTCGGCTTCCGTCGATAAAAATGTCTTCCACGCACATGCACATTCTATTCTCTTGGTCGTTGGCTGTTCAAAAAAGACTTTTTTGCCCCTTTTCCACTTCCATGTTCCCTTCGGGAACGGAATTATGGTGTCGTAAAAAAAATCGAGTCCGAGCTGACATCACATTCATAATGTATAACCTCAGAAAAGTTGAAAAAAGTGGTTTTTGGCATGCCGTCGCGTCGGTCTGTCGCTTTTTTTTCTCGATAAATTGCATGAAAATGAAAACCTGGCTGTTTCTTGGTATGAGAATCACAAATCTGGCCTTTGTTTTGAGAAAAAAATATTTATCGGACATGTTCTCCCCGTACCGAAATGTCGTTTTTGGATATAACTTCAGAACAAGTGATTCCTGAATTTTTTTGATATTTTTTTTCGGATTCCTTGTGAAATTTCCTTGCGAATCAACCACAATATTGCCGATAAAATGCAACTTCTTTTGTGGCCAAAATCGTCGTTTTTAGCGCAAAAGGACCAGTAGCAAAAAATGACGGTCAAAATTGCAAAAAAGGGCCTCTAGAGCCCCTTTGTATCTTAATTGCAAATATTTGTACCCGAAAAAAACTGAGATTAAGAGAAAATGGTAGGAGGAGTGGGATTTGGCGTGACTACGCCAAAAATTATTTGCCACAGAATTACACAGTGATCTAAATCTAGTTGTTTCTTGGCATGAAAAACGCGAATATGACCTTTGTTTTGAAGGTAAATCATTTCCCTGGCATGTTCTCCCCGTAGCGGAATAATATTTTCGGTATTAATTTCGAAACAATTGGTCCTGGAAGTGCGAATTGACTACAACGTCGACGAAAACAAACCCCTTTCACTTCCATGTTCCCTACGGACATTTTTTTGCCATCTTGTATGTGTAGGTCAAAAGTGTTCGAAAAAAAAATGCTAACTCTGAAAAGCTCGTACAATTTTTTGGCAGCCCAAAAACCGAAATTTTTTGGCACTTCTTTTAGTTTCTTCTAAATATCCCGAAAATGAGTTACTCTCGAGGAAAATCTTCACTCAAAAAACTTGTTGAGCATTAAATTTCCTACAACTTTTGTATGTAAAGTAGTTTTCCACGACGAATATGGAACGGGCTACAGCTACAGTTGTTCTAAAATGGTCGAAGGTCCTAAAATCGCCCTTTTTCGACCCAAGTATACTCATTGTGTTTTACTTTGGACTATTTTCGAACATTTTTTTTGTGATTTTTTGTATGAAAGAACGAAGACGAATTTAGTGAAAATTGAGTGACGATTGATGGTTTTAGTCGTTGGTGGATAAGGGTCGGTAATTGAAGATTATTCGATGTGGGCTGAGGGTTGATTATTGATTATGTGCGACGAAGAATTTTTTGGGATTTAGGGTTCTGGAAATTTTGGTGTTTGAGGAATGAAGACTGCGTGATTGATGATTCAGGGATTGTGTGGAGGACCACACGATACTTCCATGTTCCCGTTTTTGGCGTTCATCAATAATGCATACAAAAAAAAAAAAAAAAAAAAAGTAAACAAGAAACCTTCCATGGACGTATCATTTTTTTCAGTGCTCCGTCCCCTCCGATTTCATGCTGGTTAAAGGGTAACATGGGCGCTCGAGTTTTATTTCGCATTTGTCGACTATAACGCGCCCATGTTTTCCAGTGTAATGAGGTGATTTTCAATATTTCGAATTAGGAGAATATAGAGTGCTGGGAGCTCGTCACGGAAAGCATTTTCCTCCGTGGTTAGGTCTAAATGTGCATCAAATTCCCTTTGCCGTTTAAAATGGGCCCTTTCTCTTAAGGGAAACTTGTGGAACCCCTGGAAATGCTCATCTCTTAACCAAATTAGCACGCACAAGACGCTTGAAATCGATTAAACCACGCCATGTCACTTATTGGCGAAAATTCCTTTATCGACGAGCACCTAGCAAATTCTATTCTCCTGGTTAATGAGGACCAAATATTGTCAAAAACGACGTTATTTCCTCTTTTACTTCCATGTTCCTGTAGGGAAGGAAGTTTGGTAATGGCAAAAAAAAAAATTTTTTAGCTGACACCAGATTCGTGTTCCTGGACCCCGAAAAGGCCTAAATCTCGACTTTCAGTATGGCGTCTGTCGTCCGTCGTCCACTTTTATTCTCGACAGATCTGGACGAGTGATGGCTCAAAAGTTGTGTCTTCATCTCTAGATGTACACCGTAAAATTTGAAAACGCTTGGTTGAGCGATTTGGAAGATATTATAACAAATGTGCTCGAAGTAAAAATGGTTGGACCCTTATAATTCCAAGAGAATATTATAAAATTTGATGATCGATCGTTCAAAATCGTCATCTAGGTTCCTAGAAGACGCTGCTAAAATTTGAATACGATTTGTTGAGCGGTACAGTTGCTAAGGTTTGGAATGCGTTTCAGCTCTTTTTTTGCCCCAAACCTATCTCCTATCAGAATTTTAGTCCGATTTCCTCTCATAATGGCTTAAAATGACCACAACAAAATTCCACATCGATGAACTGGCCATTTTTTCGAAATTCAATTTGGTTATTTTTAAATTAATTTCTAGTGTAATGTGGCGATCCAATATCCTTCGTATCAGGAGAAATGATGGGCGGCTCCCGTCAAAAATTATTTCGTCGACAGCCTCCCAGAACATTCTATTCTCCTGGTCGTTGGGGACCAAATGTTGTAAAAAAAGACGTATTCCTCCGTTTCTGGTGTAATGTGGCGATCTTCGATCCATCGCATGTGGGGCGAGATTCACATCCATTCTATTCTACTGTTCGGTGAACTTTTTGCCCCTGTTATCTGTTATCTGTGGCGATCTTCTATCCGTCGTATCAGGAGAATACAATGAGCTAGGAGCTCAACACAGGGAAACATTTTTCCACGTGGTTCAGTCTAAATCTGCATCAAATTCCTACGTTGTTATTAATCTTGCGAAATGGGCCTCGAGGGTGACATCGGCCATTTCTGGAAATGCCCATCTCTTAACCCAATTAGCCCGCTAGAAAACGCACTGCACCAACTGGGTACTGACTATACGGAACGACCATGCAAGAAACCTTTTAATAGAATTTACTGTTTTTAAGCTGTTTAATTGTTTTTCCCCCTTGCTTTTTATTTTTCTTTGCTTCTTCCCGGGTTTAATGATTGCAGGTCCGGAAGAAGGCTTTTAATTTTTTCAAGGAAATTTTTATTACCCAACATGCTGTTTATGGCTGCGAACTCACCTTTTGATATTTTCAATTAGGTGCTCAGTTGTTTTTTTTTTCAAACAACGAAAAACGAATTTTTCCAAATAAGAAAAATAAGTAATTGAATGAGCCCTCACACGATGTGTGATCGATCGCCGAAGAGAAAGCGTTTGAGATTTCCAGACGTCCAACACTCCAAACTGACCACAATTTTCTCCCACAATCACTCCTGACGAATAGTTTTATTTCTCCTCGACCATTTAGAATTTATCTCGTTCACCATTCCAATGAAAATCCCGCCGAAAATCCTGTTTAATCCGTGTCTGCATTGTGGGCTAGCACAGCGGGGAAGTGTAGCGAGCTAGACTTTTACGGTGAGTGTCTCCGGACAGTGAACTTAATTCTACTAAGTAAATATTTGAATGAATTTGTGTTCGGTGAGTGCTGAAGGAAAGGAGATAAAATCTGGAACTTTAAATTGTTGTTAGGGCGAAGCACTAAACATGTTTGGTAAATAAATAGTGAAGGTTTATATATATTTTTTTAAAGCTATGTACTCTCATGCAGGTGCATCAAGGCTGGTCTCATACGAGCTTAAATATTCCTGTTCGAAATCAACAGACGAGTCTATGCTTGATGCTGTACCTTGTAGATTGAATAAATCTTGCCTCAAGCTGTCGTCCACAAATGTGCTAGTTTCAGTTGGCAGTCCGGTGTCGATAATCGAGGGTTGTTCAGTTGAATTTCTAATTGACCCTTCTCCACCTTCTGCGCTCAATTTATAATCTTCTACTGCGTTTCGCGGTATGATGCCACCCAATTCGTCATTTATATTCGTCGATAGAAGATTGGGTTCTGTGCCCGTTGAGGTAAAATCTGAGTACGGGCGGCTATGTATTGAACCGGACTCGACGCCTGGTGCTGCTGTCGTTGGCAAAGAAGGCTCAGTAGTGGCGGTTTCATCAGTCGGAAACCACTTTGTCGTGTTATTTTTGCCATTACTCGCCGACTCAACTGTAGGAAAATAGTAAAAAATCCGTTTAATAGATTTTATAGTCAATATGAGAGGTGAAGAGGGTGACATGCGATTTTTTTTTTTAAATCCTTTACCAAATTTCCGATCGTGAAGGTCTCGCAAGAAGGAATATCCTCCGCCAGGAACAAGAGTCATCCCCGCTTCAGAACTTGACGACGGAGGGCCGGTGTTGGTTGGGATTTTCCTAGAAAAATAAATTTTGTTCCTCATCCTGCTGGATAACTTTATAAAAAAGTTCTGTAATCTCTTTTAGCTACAGAGAAGTATGGACGACCAAAACTGGTTTTAATGGGGTTTACTTTTCCTTTTTTTCCTAAAGTTTATGCAATTATCCATGGGTTATTACTCTGAACTGAACCACACTAATAATAAACAAATATTTCCCAAGAAGATCGTCTTATTTGTGAACAACGCAAATACCCTCTCCCCCATCACCTTCTACGGTCTATCAAAGTTCAGAAACATAAAGATAAGCCTTTTGTTTCAAACACAACGAAGAGGAACACAAAACAACGTAATTAGAAGCAACACATTTTCTTCCGTAGGTAGGTACTTACTTTTTGTATTTTTTAGGAAAAAGATTCAAGTGAACGATCATTCGCCCACCGCCGGGGGCTTGGCTGTTGGGTGGAACAACAGGAGTGCTGCTACTAAGAATTTTCTTCTGCGTTGAGTATTCTGAGGCAACAAAACAAAGGTATTTTCATTCATCGCAGGCGAATCATCGCGAATGATCGTCAACGCGTAATACCGTATTCAGACGACTCGGTTCCACGATGGACGGGATAAATGTCGAGCATTATTTTCAAAGGTCGTTGATTCGGTCGCGACGAGTGAGTCGTACTTGGTTGTGAAGTTGTCGTCGGATTGGCGTGAAGCACATTTAGAGCGACAGTGTCGTACGGATGAAATATAGCTTTGGTGAGACCTTTAACGGTAGGCGTGGACGAGCGTAGTGGGAAGCGAGTGGGTCTCACGCCGTGATTCGAAAATCTGTCGGATCAATTAAGAACATAATAATTAGCTGTATTATAATTCAGCCAAGTTTGAAAAGACGCAACGAAGAGAATGCATTGCACTGTTCGGTCCAATTTTAAATTTCTGTAATTTTTGCCAAAACCAGTAAGTGGGTATTAGCGGATGCGGAAATTAGCAGCAAAAATTGAGTGACTGCCAAACGCGGTTTCAGGAAGCAACTTTGTTGGTAAAATTGAGTAAAAGAAAATCCCTACTCGCGGATCAATTTGAAAGAAGAAAAAAAAACGCTAATTGACAGCAAAAACGAAGAAAAAGCGGTAATTCGCGTCCAAAATTGAGAAAATGCGCTAATTTCCGGCTAAAATTGGGAAAAAGCTGGATTTTAAGCGAATAAATTTATTTAAGGCGATTCACGCCTTAAATAAAGAACAATTTCTAATTTGCGGCGAAAATGAGAAAAAAGCGCCATTTCACGTAAAAAAAAAAAAAAAAAAAAAAATCCGATAAATCGCTTATACACGGTTAACGTCTGGGAAAACGCCAATTTGCAATTTCTGGAGGCCACTTTGGGGCTAAATTGTAATAAAAACATGGAAGTAAAATGGCTGATTCGGGAAAAATTGGTTGGAATAGCGGGTAAAATCGCAAAAAGGCTATAACTTTTAAAATTGATAAAAATCGCTTAATGGTGCCTATCATACATGGGGGCAACTTTGTGCCAATGGATCGTCAATGGAAATTTTGTGTAGGCGAATTTCTAGCGTAGATCACAACTTCACCAGGACGCGCTAGTCTTGTCGCCGAGACAAAATTCCCGGTGGAACACTAGGTGGTTATGGACAGTGCATAGCATCGGCGGCCAAACCCAAGCTCTTTCGACGGTGCAAAGCCAAAGGACTCACAGGACGCACGCCGGGACCTTTCCTTGACGGCATCCGCACGTGATGTACCGTCGTGGGTGACCTTGATTTTTTGAGGAAGCTTTGGATGAGTCCGTAGATGTTGGCTAAAACTCCCAGATGTCATTGGTGCGAAGTCATTTCATGATGTTTTCAAACTCCAAAAACCAATTTCGTATGGTTTTCCGGACTAAACCAGCCAATTTTGAATATTTGGCTGCTAGGAAACCAATTTTGCACGAGTGGCTCTCTTAAAAAGCAATTTGACGGGGTTTTCGGGTGTAGAATCCGTGACAAGCTCCGTCCCCCCAAATCTTCGTACCGGCGATTACCACAGCACTTCAACTTAAAAAACGGTCTAACTTATTTTATTGTCAAAATCCCACTTTATCCCGAAGGGCTTATCAAAAGAACGCCGCTTCTGCTGTGTAACATGTTACATTTTTATTTAATTTCTAAAATAGTCAACTTTGGTTTCATTTAAAGATCAACTCCTCCCCCTCTACTCAGTACTATTCGCACCTGAGCAGAACTATTGTGCGCAGGTCAGGATCAAGGTAGACCGGGTACACCAGGGTTACCAAATGGGTCATCATCATTCTTTTTTTTCAGTATTGATCGACTTCTTTTTTAAAACTTCAGTGGCTTTTCCTTCCTTAATTGTTTACCATTCTCGATTTTTATTGCAAAATGTTGAGTTTTTTACCAGGTTTCAGGTAAGAACTTTGCAATTATTCTGCCGAGTCATCCGTAAAAACGATGGGTCTTGTACTAACCTGAACGCATTGTCCTGTTTGGGTGGATACGTTGCCAAATGGTTTATTTCCGAAGGATGAGCCGGTTTGTAATATTTAAAAGGATCAGGAGTGTACGCATGTCCATTATATGGGCTTACACCCGTAGGGTCGTCGATTTCCATGGGGCCCTTGACGTATACTCCCATTATTTTCACTCTTGGTATCTGCAATAAGACAATGTTTGTTAGAAAATTATTAAATCATTTCGTCTTTCCTTTTTATCTTACATGGCGCGTTCCCAGAGGGTCGGCCATTTCGTAGTTAATTATCTTATGAATTGACTGAGGCATAGCAGCTTGATGTTTATAGCTTTCCAACTGAGCGTACTGGTCGCCGTACTGAGTCACACTGGGCATAGCGACGTGATCGTGTCCTACGATTCGGCCGTACTCGGACTCGGGTTTTATCTTACCATCTTCAGCGCCATTAGCTGTCACCATCGTCGAGGCCGACCAAGGGGGGAAGAAAAATCTCGTCGACCTTACATTCGACGGCGCTCGAGCTCGGTACATTTGGACGCCACTCTTGGCAGTACTGTCCATCGCTCGACTTGTCCTAGCAACCGATTTCGAGTCTGTATTTTCTACTATAATTACAAAAGACTTGGATTAATGCGAGATTGATAAAATAAAGCCACAAATTGACTTACGTTCCTTCGACGTCGAGAAAAACTCTTCAGAGAGAACATGTAGATCTCTTGACGACGCGTTCTCTTTAGAAACTGTTACTATGCCGCCTGTAATAAACATGATTATTCGCCAGCAAAAAACATTTACATATATGTATATTAAAAGCCTACGACCTTGATCTTGAACTTTCATTTCTCTGAATCCCATCCGTCTTAGATCAGTCAGCTTCCTTCCTTTCCCCACTACAACACTCAACGCAAGCAATGAAACCTGCATTTCATTCAGTATATATACTTTGAGGTTTTCATTATGAGCGAATTAGCGATGGACGAGGGGAGCTTTTACTTACAATGAGCAAAATGCCTGCAGTACACGACAAAATGAGGCAAACTTTTGAGCCGCCGTTCTGTGAGACGGTCGCCTTGCAACGCTCGTGATGATGGCGTCGCCTGCTGTCACGGTCACGATAAATTCCAAAGTTTGAGCTATTTGTTTTCCCCATTTTGTAGATATTCTTAAAATTAATCGGAATTCATATCGTTGTCAAATTACTGCATATCTGAAATTATTTATATTTGATCAATTAATGATGAATTTCACCACCAAGAGTTAAGGTGTGAGTTGGACGGGATAGGCAAACATGGCCAAAAATTTAAAATTGGAAGGAATCGCATATTTATCAGGGGGTTTCGACCCGGGGAATCCAACAATCGAATAATGGAGCTTTCAAGACGAACCGTTTAAGCGGCTCCACCTCCGATGCCGCCGTTTTTGGCCAGCCCCTTCCTGAGTTCCTGGCAGAATGGCTCCTGGCGAAGACCTTGTCACACTCAATGACTCAAAAGTTGCACTGAGGTCATTATTTTGAACCTTGGTCACCACACGGCACGAATTATTCCCAGAAGTATACAAATCGAAACCGAATTGAAGGGAGAAACCTCAGAACCCCTGTTCTAGAATAATACGATGGTTTTGGTTATGTTCAATGGTGGGGAGGGGGTTGAAATATTGGCTGCACCTCGGGCGTTCACTCACTTTGTTACGCCACTGAGCTACTAAAGCCGTTTTGTATCATAGAATTCGTGACTACCTTGTTGAGTAAACAACAATTTTAGTTGTTAACTCGATTTTACAGGCGTTCTCCTTTCCGTCGCAATCTTCCTACTTTTACGTGTCAGGTGTCCTTTTGGGAACCATTTTTGCATCTGTTCACTATACAGGAAGTGCAGGACCGTTTCTTGTTCTATCGGGGCCCCTTTGACGAGACTTATCGTCGCGGACCGAAGAGCACTGGCGCGGGTGGGGCACTGTGCAACTGCCCACATACTTTCATTCGAAACCGGCATAAAAAGGAAACCGTCAATCTGCCCCTTCAAACTTGCTGATTGGCGTTAGTTTGAAATTTTCCTCTTATCTTGGAAAACAAAATTATCTTGAAATGTCTAAAAAAAACAACAAATTTTTCACAGGAAAAATGGTCATTTTTCGCAAATTCGCTTCACGGCTAAAATTAAGAAAAACGCTAATTCGCTGCTAAAATTGAGAAAACGCCAATTCGTGATTTCTGGAGGCCACTTCGTGACTAACGCAGAAAAAAAATTTCTAATTCGCGACTGAAATTGTCAAAAACGCTAATGTGCTGTTCTTGGATCGATTCCATGGCTAAAGTCAGAAATGAGAAAATCACCGGTTCACAGCTAAAATTTTGAAAGTCACCCCTGCGCATCAGCCGCAACAGCGCCCAAATACCTTCTGAGGAATAGCCGCAAAGTCGCAATGCTTTGAAAGCAAATATCCGCGAAATTATATTTTTCTGCTGAATAATCGCGATATTGTGAGCATCACGTATTAATTTCAGGCCGTATTAGTTTCAGGACGGAAAATTGGAACATTTTGAAGGCAAACTGCAAGTTCCAAGTCCTATAAACTTGCAATTCAGCGGGAATAAATATCCCAAACCTGTTATTTATCGAGAGGAGCCACCGGGGCCATGGCCCCTCCCTTGGAGTCACGAGGTCACTCCAACCACCTCCCAAACTCTATCGAGGGTTTATCGGGGTCGGTAACAAAAAAAAAATACCGAAAGTGTGGTTGCCACGGCGCGGGCGTCTTACAACTGCACCCTTGGATTCCCCTGCAGCATTTTTTCGAAACCATTCGTACCTGGGCCCCTGAGCTGCACAAAGAGCTCCATGTGCATCGAAATTCTCTCTTGGACTCCACGGCTGTCCGCATGAAAATTCGGGTGGTGGTTAAAACCAGTAGGACCACTTTCATTGATTCTTCTGATCGTAAATTTGTCATAATTTTCGGATTCACCGTGTGGAGAAACCCCCAAATAGCAATAGCACTTTCTCAAAAGCTTAAAGGCCAAAAATGGTCAATACAGACTATTCACGCCTTTGGCTTGACGGAATAAATTCACGTTCCAAAAACGGCTGAACTGACTATTAGTGCCCTAAAAAAGCCTAAACAGATGATTCGTGCCCTGAAAAAAGCAAAATCGACCAATCGCGTGCAAAGAATGGTCAAACTGACACATATTTTCGCCTTTGGCGTGACGCGACTATTCACGTCCTTAAAAAAATAGTAAAACTGACGCTTCTCGCCTTGAAAATGGCCATCTAAAAATGGTGAAACTGACTTTACGAGCCCCGAATTTGCGCCCTAAAAATATCTGAATGGCTTAGGTGATTCCTGCCCTGAAAATGGGCAGAATTGGCCATTTATGTTTATTCCTATTTGCACAGAATTCTGCGTATAATTTTCGTTCGTCTTGTCCATTAGATTATAGTTTAATTCAGAGAGGACGTGTGGAAATGGGAATAAAATCCCATTTTGTGCAAATGGGAAACGCTACTGTAGTTCCCGTCAGATCGTTGTTCAGTTTTGTTGATTTTTTCACTTTTCAGGCGCTTGGGGTTTCTTAATTTTTTTTTATACATATTTCAATGTTCGGAGATTGAGAGCTACTTTGCTACAGAAACTGTGTGGTGTGTACGTGGTTGGTGCGGTGTGGTACAGGATGGGATCATGGCCCTCTCCTTTTGAGCCGACTCCTGGATCCGCGCCTGTTTGAAGGAGCAAAATCTGAGACATTTTGTTATGGAAGAGCGAAGATAAAAAGAAGGGTGAAATTGTGCTTTAAAAGAGCCAAACCCACGAAATTTTGCTGTTGAGAGAGCATATCCCACGGAAATTGGGGCTTAAGAGAGCAAAATTGACTGAAATTTGGATTTGAAGGAGACGAATGTGAAGGTTTTACGTTTGTAAATCGTCGTAACTGGAGTTTGTAATGTCCAAAATAACGAAATTTGGCTTTTTGAGTTACCCAAATCCATAAATTTGGTTTTTGAAAAAGATAAATTAGCTTTCGAATTAGTCAAAGAGCTCTAGAGCCACGATATTTTGTTTTTGAAAGAGAAAAAACAGGCGAAATTAGTGTTTGAAACAACATAAATTCTGTTTTAAAGAAGCCAAATCCGCGACATTTGGTTATGGAAGAGCGAAATTCCTTTGTGACATTGTCGTCTGAAAAGGCCAGTCATGACATTTGATTCTCGAACGAGCCAAATTAGTTTTCGCATTAACGAAAATTATAGAAAGAGCTTATGCAATGAAATTTATTGGTTCATCGTAAGTCTTAAATCGCCGAAATCGGGCTTTGAAAGAGCCAAATCCAAGAGATTTAGTTTTGAAATAGCGAATGACCCTGAAATTGGGGTTTGAAAGAGCCAAACCAACGGAATTATGTTTTTGATCAAAAATCACAAAAATTTGGATTTGAACTAGCTGAATGCGTAAAATTTGGTTTTGAGAGGTCGAAACTTGGGTTTAAAATAGACTCAATGGCGATATTTGGTTTTAGAAAGAGCCAAACGCGCAGGATTTGTTTTGGATGCCGCGGTTTTTGGTAGAATGTTCTGGATTCTGGGGCAGTAATCCAAGATTTTTGTTTTAATCAAATCTCCAACACCAAATTCACCCAGATTCTTGAGCAGCTATCTGACACTACAATACGAAATCCAGGCTTTGGGAAACAGAGACAGTGGGCTTTCGGGCTATCGTTTTTTATAAGAAAATAATGAAATTAGGCGGATGGTATAAGTTTGGTGGGAGGGGAGGGTGAAAATATTTTACCACCACCCCCGTCACGGAAGCCTAAAACCGTCCCTGAGTAGAGACCGGAAACTAAGGAATTTCGAGGATAATCAGACCAGCACAAAAGGCCCTGAAGCTTGCAGTTTCACTGAAACTAAGGGCCTCCATAGACGGGGTCTATAGCTGGCCGCGACAGCGGTTAAAGTTTAACGACCAGGCGCAAAGTTACAACATTTCGTAGGCAAATATCCGTGAAATTAGAAGTTTCCTGGCGGAATATTCGTGGTACTGCAAACATTGAAACATTTTGGTGACGATTCAGTCGTTAATAAGACCCATCATGACTAACCGTCACAAAAAACTGTTATAATCGTTAACAAGCCACTGAAGACGACTCAAAGCAGCTGAAAGGCGCTTCTGGCGAAATTGATAAACTCTTCTCTTGATAAACACTTCTGGAGAAAATATTTAGATAGATATGATGAGTCATTCTGTCGCCGGTATTTTTAATTAATAAATTAATTGAACTGATGTTATCCGGACGACGATGGAAGGGCATAGCCCAACACGATTCGAGTTTCGAGAAAAAATGGCTCTCCGGCGGGATTTGAACCCGCAACCTCTGGATTACCAGTCCAGCACGCTGCCAATTGCGCCACGGAGACGCCTTTGGGAGTCGTACTCCGAGGGATAAGCTAAGCCGAACCCCACCCAGGTCCATTGTTTCTCGAAACTCTAGGCGTTTCTCCTGATCGGTAAACCACGCCGAATTTTATCTTATCTATATGGTGTTAGATAGATATGATGAGTAATTCTGTCGCCGGTATTTTTAATTAATAAATTAATTGAACTGATGTTATCCGGACGACGATGGAAGGGCATAGCATGTTATAATCGTTAACAAGCCACTGAAGATGACTCAAAGCAGCTGAAAGGCGCTTCTGGCGACATTGATAAACAAATGAAGTGGGGAGAAAATATTTTTTATTGAATGTTATTACTGAAAAATTGGTTGACGAACTCCATATAATAGCCGTAGAATTACAATATTTATGGTGAATTACACCACCATTTTTTTTTTCTTTCTTTTTTTTGGTTTGAGTTACCAAACTTTAACATTGTTTACATAACTCAACCCTAACCCAAATCTTAACTCTCTGTGGTGAAATATACCATTTGAGATAAATATATAGGTATTTGTGAGTCTGCAAATTCAAGTGCTGATTTCAGAAAAATCACAAGATTCCTGGCTGAATATCTCTGAAATTAAAAGTTCTGGGTCTTTGGTTGTTAATTTAAGAAAATTCGCAAGTTGATGGCCTTAGTTCAAACAAAATTACAAGTTTTTGAGTTTTTAAAGGGGGATAATGCAAAAGGGCACGCGCCCCCCGAACAGCAGCCACGCGCACACGATAACTGGCTTCTTTGGGCGGCTAATTCCCAGATGGATAGCAGCAGAATGGGTCACCACAAATGTGCCAACCCCGACAAATTAAGTTTGTAATGTAGAAGCCCAATCCGTGAAACTGATTTTTGAATGTGCTAGATCCGCGAAATTACGAATTTGAAGGAAGGAAAAGTCCGTGACATTGTTGAGACTACTCCACAAAATTGCTTTTAGAAGGGGTCAACATATATTTGACGCACCGAAATCCACGAAATTGTCTTTAACGATTCAACCAATCAAATATTTTGTTGTTTTTTCAGGAAACTATCCCAGCGAAGTTTTATTTGAGAAGGTCAAGACACTCAAAATCGGTTTATTGACAAGACGAAATTTCACTTTTCAAAAAATTAGGTTTTCGAGTGTGCAAAATTGCCTTTTTTTGGTGTGTCAATCCCGTGAAGTTTCCAAGTGAGTTTGCCAGATATTTCTTTGGAAAAAATAGACATTATCTCCACGAAAAATCGCCAGTTTTTCCGTGGAAAATCTGTTTCCCGGTCGGAATTTCAAGATTTTGTTGTTATTTAAAAAGGGCAAAATGTTCAGTTTTAATGCGATAATTAGCCAGCTTGAAGGTGTAAATTGGTGGTTTCTGAGTATAGCTTTCCGGGAAAATACAACAGCATCGAAGCTACCGGGAGTGTCAGCCAAGTGACACGACAAGAAAGACCGAATTAAGGATCAAGGTGTACCCTTAGGGCTTATAATTTATTTTTGGTGCAGTATTGAGTTGATACAAGACACGATTACCAAGCTGTGCATTAAAATGTAACTTATACTCACGTTTCACTTGTCCTTTCGCAACTTCAAAACTTTTCCCCGACTCGTTCTAAACAAAACTAATACTCTTCTGTCTGTTTCTATACGATTACTTCTGATGTCTCCTCCTCAAAAAATATAAAACAATGAAAAAATTAATGTCCCTTTCTACTTTTATTTTTCAAGCTCTGTTTACCGGATTTTAGATGAACAAGGAGAGAACTCTCAATTGACTTCACCACCGGGCCATGACACACGCGTTTGAAAAAAAATCTCGGGCGTTCTTCGAGACTGGTAGCGTAAGGGAAGACCGAGTGGGAAAAAAAATTTCTCCTCCATGAAGAGCTTATCCTTCTTCCGATCTAGTTCTACGAGTGCGAGAAACATTTTGTTGTTTTCTTCTTTTTACATGGGAAAAGCGAAAGTAAATGTTTATTCGTAGAAATGAATAGTTCATGAATGATATTACACAACAGATTTTCATGGGAAATTTTTTTAATAATAAAATAAAAAAGTTATAATTTAAAAGAGCTTGCACTCTTAAAACTCCCATTTTGAATGAACATTTTTTTCTCTTTCTTTTTGAATGACTGGGAGTTGTAATAGAGCAAAAAAAATTATTTATTCGTTTGTTAAAAATACACAGTCTAAATTTAAAAGGTAACAAAAGCAGTACAAATATTAAATTAATTAAAGCTTCAAGATTTCAAATTGACTGGAGGGTGGCAGAGCGTTGTTTTCGATGCTATCGGCTATGCTCTGTTGTCCCCTTTGAACAGGAGCCTCGGTCGATGGACGAGGCGGTAGAGTGAAAGCCTGTCCCGAGGGTTTCGGATAGTTGTAACCAGCGGGTCGACTCGTTGTCGACGTCGCCGGAAGGGTGAAAGGTGTCGACGGTTTGTTGTAGTTGTAACCTGTCACTAGATTGGGTGCTAAATTTTGAGCCGCTGGTTCGAGGCCGCCCGAAGTTTGTTGACTGCTGCACGTGCAGGGAACGGACGGATTGGATGAGTGACTGTGCGTCGTAGTGGTGGTGGCTGCGACAATAGCTGGTTGAGAATTCGATGGGGAGGAATTCAGGAGAGCCTGTTGATATGTGTACAACGGTTGAGCGAAATTGGGTCGAGGGGCGTACTGGGGTGAAAGGTTTGTCGTTTGAAACGGCTGGCCCGATGGTTTTTCGTATTTATAGCCAGCGCCCAAACTTGTATCGGAAACTGCTCCACCCGACTGATTCGGTGGTAACTGTTTGACATTCTGAGCATTGGAACCGGAACTCAGTAAAACATGCGGGGGAATGTTAGCGCCAGGACGAATATTCCCGTCGATTCGCCGTCTAGGTTTGTCGATCGGCTTGCACAGAAAACTGTGGAAAGCCTCTTTGCACAATTCCTCCAAGGTATGCGTCCTTTCTTTTTTCACCGGTTTCGGCGTTGTGTCAATTCCTGTTGACATCACCCCTGATCCTGTTCTCGAGGGCACAATATTCTGGGGAGCGGATTTGATGTCTTCACTTTCATCGAATGGGACTTGAAACTGAACGTTGTCTGAGGGTCGAGGGCTGAGTGAGTCTTTCGGGGGTAAATATTCATTACCTGACGAAACGGCACTCACTACTTGATTACTAGCACTAGGCGAATTCACAGTAGATGACGGCGTTTTATAATTGTACCCGAAGCCGAATTGTGACTTGACGGTAGGCCTTGTATAAATGTAGCCAGGTGTACTCGTCACCATCAAATTAGTATTCAAGACTTTATTGTTTGGGAACCCCTTTAGAGAGCTTGAGAAGGCTGATTTTTGTTTCAGTGTCGTCGTGGGGATCCTCTGAGTGGTTGTAACTGACTGAGTTACCGTTGTTGGGGTCCGAATTGATGACGAAGAAGGCTCCAAAGGAAGCGCAAACGGGACATTATAAGTAGCTAGCGGCTTAGGAGACCCGAACGACGGAAGATATTCGTTCGAAGGGGTATCTACCATCAATTTTGATCGATTGTCCTGCCTGAAAAAAATAGAAAAATAATAATAAAAAAAATAAAAAAATAGAATATACCAGAGGAAGTATTTTCAAATAAAAAAGTATATAAAAAATTACTGCGTAAAAACATTTTTCAGGGCGCTTTGCTCGGGTGAAATCGATTGTCCCTCGGGTCTCTGATACGTATAACCAATCTGGGCCACATTAGCGTCACTATTAGCAGCTTCAAGATTACCCGAAAGAACGGCAGAGCCTTGAAAAATGTTTGACTTCGAGAATCCTTTAGGAAGAGAAGCACCTGGCCTCAGATTGCCGTCGATTCTGCCAGAAAAAAAGAAGGTTTTATTTGTTTTTAAAACTTAAAAATCACAGGTGTCAAAGATTTCACAAACCGGCGTTTTCTAGGGGCCGTAGTTTTACAGAGGAAACTATGAAATGGGTCGTTGCACAACTTTTCCAGTGTAAACTCTTCAGCGTGGTTGTGAGGGACAGCGACTATTACTTTTTTCCGTTCTCGAGTAGTAGCTGAATTTATCGCCGAAGAACCGTCGATACTTTTGAGTGGAGCTTGTTGGCCACGAGACGAATCTGGTGGATTGACTGGGGCGAGGCCGAGGCCGACTGCCTCCCCATTGTCACCGTGAACGTACACGACAGATGTGGCCAAAATAACGACAAGAGAAGGAAGAAGTGTTTTCATGACTATTTGGCGTTTTAACAGCAACTGAAAAAAAGGACATAACAGAATAGGTAAGTTGAAAAAAAGAAGTAATGTTCGGAGGCACTGACCCCCCTCCTGGGCATAATGGTTCAAGTTGGGTTTTCAGATTATAATGTACTAGTAGGACGGTTTATCTGGGGCATCGGTGATCCAGGTCAGGCAGATGTAGAGTTGTCAACCCTGGACAGTCCCGGTTTCGTTAATTATGCCCGGCGAAAGGGAAGGTAATTTCGGGTAGCATTAAATTCCTAATAATTGTCAGCAACAGTCAAACAATTGAATTCGAAGACTCAATTGACTATCTCAGGGTAGAAATGAGTGCCAGAATTCCATAGTTTAGAGGTGGAACAGTTAGTTTCATTAGTTAGAAATGGAAGAAACTAATCAGGGCCAAACCAACCAGAGAGAAATAATTCAGAGGAGCAGTATCCGTCGAGCTGTTTAATCTGATAAGACACTCCAACGAAACAAATTTTAGCAAGTCAATCCCACGAAATTGGTGTTTGAATGAGCGGAAACCCGCTAAAGCCAGAAAGAGCCGAAATCACGAAATTTGAATCCCCAAAGAGCGAAGACAAGTGAAATTGGGTTTTTAAAGAGCTAAATTTGCTTTTGAAAGAGCCAGAATCGTGAAATGTGTATTTCAAAAGATCCAAACAGGCCAAATAAAATGGCTTTAGGGAGCCAGACCCATGAAATTTGGTTTTTGAAGAACCCAAACTCATGATATGAGAGCCAAATCCGCGAACTTTGAACTTGAGTTTTCAAAGGGTCCACCTCACAAAATGTGTTTTGTAAGAGCCAAGCCCACTGTTTATCGTTTTCCCGATTCAAGTCATGAATTAGCGATTTTCCTCAATTTTTGCCTCGAACAAGTGGTTATTCTTAATTTTATTCGAAAATTGTTTCTCAGTTATTGTATAGCCGCCAAAATTACCGCGTTTCCTCAATTTTAGCCGCGAATGAGCGGATTTTCTCAAATTGACCCACTATTTATAGTTTTTCTCCACTTTAGCTGTGAATGAGCGCTTCCTGTCAACATAAGCCGCGATCAACGCATTTTCTCAATTTTAGCTGCAGATGAGCGGTTTACCTTAATTTTGGGCTAGGAATTAACAGTTTTTCTCAGTTTTAGCCGCGAAATATAGTGGGTTGTATCAAATGCACCGGCAAATCAGCGTTTTTCTCAATTTTTGCATCACATGAGCGCTTTTTCTCAATTTTAGCCGTCAATTTGTGTTTCTGTTTGAGTCAAGAGGATTTTTTTATTAATTTTATAGCCAAAAATTACCGATTTTCCTCCAGTAGCGGATTGTCATGAAATTTTTATTGCAGGGAACTTCAATTGCCCTGCACACCAAAATTACCCGTTGTCATTAAGCGTAAGCGTCGTGTTCATTCACGGCCTTCTGCCCTCCTTCTTAATGTCTTCAAGAACTGTCAAATCAAGCTTAAAATCCGGTTTTAGAGATCGTCTTGAACACGTTCGCTTCAAAACTCTGTACAAAAGGAAAGTCAAAGGGGAATTGCTCGTAATTTTTTATTCATTCTTTGTGAAAAATATCGTGACTTTTTTTTTCTCTTTCTTTCTTCTGAGTTGCTTCGTAGTATACATAATGGGATGGCGCATGAAAGAGAAAATAATAATTTTAATGTTCTCTCTAAAAATTAATGAGCCTCTAGTACTCTAGTCTAAAGGCTTTTCATCTTTCCCTGCGATTTTATAAACTTGTTTCGTGTTTGTGAGTGTGATAACTAGGTACATGCCGTTTTCTAAACAAGATTTGTCGAATCCTTCGTCCTATCCTATCCTCCGTCTGCATCTCACTCCTCGTCCACCTTTCCAAAGATATAGAGAGGGCAGCTCCATTCTTCCGGGGCTCCCCACACACCACCTCTTTTCCACCAGAGAAATTAATTTTCATTATTCTTGAGTCCCAGGGCAAGCCTTAGCTACTGGGCGGGTCGCAGGTGGCGGTTAACTAATGTCCCTTCACATATGGAGGACAGCTGCGAATGAGGTATTACCGAAAACAGGCCCTGACCGAGGTGGCAGCGTTTGAAAGAGTGGTGACATGCCATGTGACGGTGGCATGTTGAGTAAATACCACAGGACCCGATGAAGACGACGTGTCATGGCGTGTAAGTACCGCCAGTAAATAGATACTGTCTATAGGAGGATACTCCGAATATAAACCATGGGGGGAAGGGCCTCAGTGCAGTTGTAGTGAAAGCATCTCTTCTATAAGGGTGGGGGTCCTGAATAAAAATTCCCCTGGTCCTCAAAGTATTTGGGGTTGTGCGGCAGGTTAACGCCCTGCCCACGGAAAAACCCATTGCTACGAATCGCAGTAACAACAAAGGAACCCGTGGATTCAAACTGCAAAGACTGCGGCTACGGAAAAGGACTTTAAATTTTGGAACATGGAAAGTACAAGGGATCTCTACGAAGGAAAGAGAAGTTTTCAAAGAAATATTACAGCAAAAAATTGATATTATGGTACTCAGCGAAAAAAAAAGAAGGGTTCTGGTATGAAAGACCAAGGTGGATATACTTTTTCATGGAGTGGAGTTCAGAAGAAATGTAGGGCTAAAGCTGGAGTTGCGATTATGATCAGGAATAACTGGAAAAACTGCCTGACCTACTGGAGTTTTGTAAGTGAACGAATAATGACCGTAGAACTAGAAATTCTGGGTAAGAAGTTGAAAGTTGTGGGAACCTACGGCCCGAATGATGATGCGGCTACTCTTGATAAAGAATTTTTCTTTGAATCGTTGAGTCAAGTAATGGAGGATACGCCGAGTAATAAAGAAAGTCTGTAGTGGGCAATCTGAATTGCAGAGTAGGGCTTCGAACCAACGATTTAGTGGTGGGTAGATATGGCGAACCTACATCGAATGATAACGAATATCGAAAAAACGAGATGCCTCTCCACGACTTTACGTTTACTCAAACCGGTTTCGATGTTTTTACATCATCATCAGTGATCTCTATTAACATGATCAACCATCACACTACAATATAGTTTTCTTCAATTAATACATAACAGTAAAAAAGACCTACCTTAAAAACACTTAGGGTTGTTACATCAAATTGATCAAATTGAGGAATCCATTGAAGGAAAGATTAAGGGCGACCAAGCCGGCTTTACAGCAGGGAAATTATGTGTGGATAATATAGTTTGTCTTTGGCTGGTAATAGAGAAAATGCTTGCGAAAAGCAAGGTTCTCATATTGGTATTTATTGATTTAGAAAAGGCATACGACTCAGTCGCACGTTCGCTTTTATTGCTGTCACTAAAGAGAATTGGTATTGACGACAATCTGACATTGTTTGTACACAAATTTTACCAAGGAAGTTATTCTCAAATAAAGGAGGGGAACCGAATCTCAAAAGAAAAAATAGCGGTCACCAAGGGTTTGAGACAAGGATGCTGTATCTCCCCAACCTTGTTTGAGATATATACATTGATGGTGCCCTCGATCAATGGAATAAGAAGTGTGGTGGGATGGGGTTGCCGATTGGGGGGAAGACGATACACTCTCTATTGTTCGCTGACGATCAAGCCGTTTTCCCAAGACAGAGATGATGCAGAATTTCTCCTAAGGAAACTCAATGACAACTTTGGCTTATGAATGAATCTCTCGAAGACCGAATTTATAGCGAACGATGGCACGAGAGAAGATTTGATTATCCCGAATGGGACGATAAAACACACAGAAAGTTTTCAATGCTTAGGGTCAACCGTGCACCAGTCGGGGAAAAGCGAGAACAAAATTAGAAGGAGAACAAACATCGCTCGAATCGTAACGAAGCAGCTAAATGGGGTGCTATGGGACAAGTCCATTCGAAAAGAAACGAAGAGGAGGATATACGAGTCGATGGTTGAGAGCGTTTTACTCTATGGATGCGAAACATGGACCCTCAACAACAGAGAGGCCGATCGCATAATGTCGATGGAGATGGATTTCAGGCGAAGGAGTGCCAGGGTATCAAGACTCCAGAGCGTGCAAAATGAGAGTATAAGGCGAATGATGGAGGTTGAAGACAGCTCAACGCTTGACAAAGTGAATTCAAGAATCTTGAAATGGTATGGACATGTAGAAAGGCTAGTATCCTTTTGGACCGATGGCCAAAAAGGATACTAGGATGGTCGCCGCCCGGAAGAAGGAAGAAAGGAAGGCCCTGTGCAATATGGAAAGGGAAAGTCCGACGCCTGATGGCGGACAGAAATCTCAACGACTCAGACACCCAAGATAGACGGCCACGGAGACTGCGAACCAGCAACTGACACGAGTTGGATAAGCTGGAAAAAAGAAAAAGTCAGTTATTCTTGAGTTCTTGCGCTCTCATCTGTTTTCTTTTTCACTCGATATTTTTCTTAGAACTCGATCTGTGTGTTTAATTTTCTCATTTGAAGGGCTCCAGGGAAAAACGACCTCAGTCCACTTTTGCTACGAATATATCTTGTGAGGCCATTTGGCAGCTTGTTCTGTGTACTAAAATCGATATAAGCGTAAAGTGGCTTGAGTCCTTCAGAAACACGGTAAAAAAAATACCGTACAAGGGAAAAACGTGCGCCTAAAGGAAGAAGGGGGCTTCACTCAAGTCCGCCCAAGCAGCTGATGGTTGCCGACTGTTTTCAAATATACGAATTTCTGGTCAAATTATGATTTTTGCCTATTTTATTCCTTGAGTAAAAAAAACCTTACGAGTTGAAAAATTTGAATTCAATTTTCTATAAGTTTAGTTTAAGTGGTCTAAAATCGTTCTTCCCCGGGACCCTTCATTTTCGTTAACATTTCACTTAAATGTGAATATTCCTGAAGATGGAGCTCACTAAAAATCGTGAAGGTTTGCGTATAATTTCATTATGAATATGTGACAAAAGCACTGTGCCTTCTTCTTTATAGCTTCGAAAAATCAACAGGTGACATTCATTTATATGATCATTGCACAATTTCTAATATATTTTACAATGATTTCGCAATCAGGTTTGGTTCAAGGGGAAAAAAGGCCTTGACATCTAACAGAAAACTTATTTGCGTATGCATTTTTTTTTCTCTCTCTCTCATCGCGTTCCATCTTCAACCAAAATGACGTAAACACACCCTCACTGCCGGCATTGATCCAGCATCGTCGTTGGAGCGTCTTTTCTCTTTTCTTAGAAATTGGCAACCCATGTTTAACATTTTAAGTCTTCTATTTCAGCAATAAAAAAGGCTGAAGAAAGGCCTAGAAGAAGAAGAAGAGAGCCTAAGAGACAATACAAATTTCGCCACTATGACAACCACCCCGCCTCACCCAGAACGGTCGGAACTACCTGTTTTAAATTCCATGCATATTAAAAGTTCTTTTGACGCGTCGAAAAATTTAATCAATCATTTTTTTATGGAAACGGGGTGTGAGGGGGCGAACCTATGACTTATTGGAGATTTCATAAGATAAAGAGAGTTATGATGCGGCGGCTGTGGGAGGTCAAAAGTTCGTTTTAGCCATGTTTATGTGTGCCAACGTAATAATATTTATATTTTTGGTACACGTCTCATTCAAGCGGTTGGCAACAAAATATCGTTCTCAGAACGATTGTTAGACACTCATACTGACAGACATAAATAACTTGCCTTCGAAAGCTCTATTATAACTCTATTTTCTCTTGAGCCCCACTCGTGACGATTATTTGTACTTTTTCCCCCCTGAGAAAAAGTATTATAACCAATCGACTGTGCTTCTGTTCAGAACGATCGGTAAATTATTGGGAAACGGTATAGGTATAGCGGGAACAAGAGCAAGAAAAAGAAGATTGAACGCATTGCACAAATTGCTATTTTATTTCGGAAAAAGAAGTTCAATCCTTTGGATATCGACTGTGGGGAGGAGGAGAGAGAACTCAACTGCTATAAGTCCAGTATTTATACTAAAACCAGCCCATAAAAATTCTTTCGAGGCTGGGAACGTAGGTTATGAACGATTTTTTTTTCTTTGGGTGCGACAACGTCCAAAGTTGAGATTCAAAATCAAATTCGTACCTATACCTTTGTCTGTTGGCAATACTTCTCCCGGTAACTGTATTTTATATTGAATAGATTTGGCTATTCAAAAAAACATCAAGGTGTTGGGCCGTTCAAAAACCAATGTATAAGAAATTGCTATTGGAAAAACCATTCACACGGGGTTGAGTCATTGAAAAAACTCTCTTCAAAACAAACAAAATTCTTGAGGTTGGTCCTATTTGTTTAACGAATTCGGAAGCTGATTTTGTATTTAAAATGGCTGATTCAGTGCAAAAAATGGCTGATGTTTAAAACATGGGTGGAGATAGCCGATATTCCATGGGGAAGGTGGGGGGGTTCAGTCCTATGACTAGGAATAGGACATTTCAGCCACGAATTAGAGTTTTCCCCAATTTTCGCCGCGAAATACCGACGCGGTTTCTGAATTTGCCCGTGGATTAGCGTTTTTTTTTTTTACTTTCTGGCACTTACACCTTCAGATGCTGCGAATTGACGTTTTCTCCATTTGAACCGCGAATTAGCGTTTTTTCATCACGTCTGCGCTTCTCAATTTTATCGGTTATTTAGCGATTTTTCTCCATTTTTAGCCGCGAGTTAGCGATTTTTCGTCATTTTAGCTTTAAATTAGCAATTTGTCTCCTTTTTGGCCGAGAATTAGAGATTATCATGCATTTTTTGCAGTAATTCGTGGTTTTCTTCATTTTAGCCCCGAATGAGCGATTTTGCTCAATTTCATCCATAAACTAGCACCTTTTCATAATTTTAGCTGCAAATTAGCAATTTTCGTCGCTTTTAGCTGTGAATTAGCGCTTTTTCTCAGTTTGAGCCACGAGCTTGACTTCGGAAGCGCTTTTTCAACACTTCATCCGCGGAAGCTACAAGGAAACTTTAGACGCGAAGTAGCAAAGTATTTTTCTTAATTAGAGAAAATACGCAGATCCCCAGTTTTTTTAGGTTCTTTCAAGTGGTTAAAGATGAGAAGGCGCACTCATATTATGTTTTTGGGGCAAGTACGCAGCAAAACGTTCGGGAAAAGCCCTAATATTCGCGCTTAAAACTGTGAAAAAAAAAAAAAAAAAAAAAAAAAAAAAAAAAAAAAAAGCTAAAAAGGCAAGAAAAACGCTAATTTAAGGATTAAAAAAGTGAAAAAAAATAGCGGCTAATATTTAAAAAAGGAAAACACTGATTCAGGGCTAATAGCGGAGCGGAAAATAGCAAATTCGCAAATGAAGGTTCCAAAACTCGCCCATTTAGGGATACAAAAGAGAAAAGCCGCTAATTCGCACTTTTGCGAAATTCTCGAGTGAAATTTAAAAGAATGGCTAATAAGTGGCTATAGAATTGGGACAATCCTGATTTGCAGACAAGAGACAAAACTGAAAAGCATTGCTAATTAATTCGATGCTAAAATTGAGAAAAATCGCTAATTCATGGACAAAACGCTGTTGGGGAAAAACGATAATTCGTTGATAAAAATAATAAAAACGTAAATTCGAGAATACAAATGAAAAAAATCGGCTAATTCAAGGCTAAAATTTAGTAAAACGCTGATTCCCGGCTAAAATTCAGGAAACTACAAATCCTTGGCTTCTGAACGCAACTTCACGCCTAAAACTGAGAAAAGGCACTAATCCATGGAATAACAAGTCAAGAAAAACAACATTGGTAATGTGGTGCTAAAATAGTTCATACACCGCTAATTTGCGACCAATTTGCAGCTAAAAATTGAGTAAAAGTGCTAATTCGCTGCTGAAAAGGTAAGAATCGCTCATTTGCAGCAAAAATTGAGAAAAATCGCAAACAAAGCATTAAAAAACCCTACTTCGCCGCTAAAATCAAGAGAAAGTGGTAATTCGTGGCTAAAATTGAGGAAAATCACTAATTCGCGGATAATTTGTAGAAGAGGCTGTACGAATCCAATTTTCGCCCGTAATTGAAAATACATCAATCCGTGGCATCTGATGACAACTTCTGGGCGAAAACATGAAACATTTGAACGGGAGGCTAAATTAAAATAATTTAAAAAATAAAATAAAAAACCAGTCACATATTTCCACTTGATAGCTAACACCAACTATCTGTTTCAGTGTGGACTCGATACGTGGACGATGTGTTCTGCGTTTATAATGGGTCCTTTGGACGAACTGCTTCGCTTTTAGAATATGTTACGTGGAACAATAAAATTCACCATGGAAGTAATGAAGGAGAGAGTGTTTCCGTTTCTGGACCTCAAGGTGAAAAAACAAGATAACACGCTCGAGTTCGACATTTTTAGAAAGCCCACAACCACCGACATTACGATACACCGGGATTCACGACACCCATGGGCGCATAAGTTTGCTGGGTTCCACTGGATACTATATCGCTTGATGACAACGCCGTTGAAACCTGAGTTTTTCGAAAGGGAGCTAAAACTCATAAAGCACTTAGCAAACCGTAATGGCTATGACAACGGTATGATTGAGCGGCTGCTGCAAAGAAAATTGAGGAGTCTCGCAATTGGGGAGATTTCCCAGGGCGTTAGATCGCAGCAAAGGGGTCGAAGACAGAAAGGAAGGTTTTTGTGTCCTACCGTTTTTTGGGGATGTATCTTCCAAGTTGGCTACGGTTTTACGACGGGAGGGTTACCGGGTCGCTTTTACGAATGGTCTATCGTTAGGACACTTATGCCCGTCTCCAAAAGATGTAGTTAAAAAAGAGAATCGCAGTGGGGTGTACAGGTTGGTGTGTACCTGCAAGCGAGCATACGTGGGCCAGACGGGAAGAAAAATAAAAAACAGTGTGGAAGAGCATCTCCCGAAGTCAACAAAGTGTATGTCAGAATTTAAAGATCATTTACGGGAGTCAGGCCATGTTTTTGACAGGGAACAAGGTGTAAACATATTGCATTGTATGAATAAAGGGCCGCTATTGGATTGGTGGGAGAAATTGGAAATTATCATATGTGAAAAAACGAATATGTATGATTGCATAAATAATTTTAAGTCGTTCGAACGGTCCCCTATGCTGTCCTTGTTCACTGGTAGTAATGGAAGTGGGCGTCGTTGTATTGTGGAGAGGGGAAACGCTCCCGACCCTATGCCTTCTGTATAATTCCCTTGTTCTATTTTATTTAATTTTTGTCAGTGGACTTATAGACGACAGGGTGTAACAACCTTCATTTTGACATTTAATGGTATGTTCTTTCTTTTTAGATATTATTAATATTAATTCATTAAGGGATGTTTGTAAAAAATGGTTGGTCTTATTTATAGAAACTATCACTGATGATGATGCGATAAAGCTTCGAAACCGGTCTGAATAAAACTGTTCACGAAGTGGAGAGACATATCTTTTTTCGACCTTTTGCAACTATCTGTTGTGCATTAGTTTTCTGTGCGCCTTGGACTCGGTAGACTTTAGATCTCTAGACAATCTCTTATACCGCAAGTTAGCGGTTTCTTTTTTCAATTTTAGCCTGGCAAAGTAAGTTACCTCCTGGCGCGCCTCGATGGTGTAATGTGTGTTACCGTCAAAACCCGAAATCAGTCAAAACCCGAATTGCCTAGTCAGAACTAGTTTTAACAAAGCTCCTCAGTGAATACTAGTATTCACTAGGCAAAACTGGAATTGTCCAAAGTTGCCAGACACTTCCAGTTTTTGCTAAAAAGTTTGTAGTTAAAACTAGTTGTAGCCACTTGGGGTCACCGTTAAAACTGAAATTCCTGACCAAAACAATTTTCCAGGCAAAAGGTCTGAAAAACCACCAAAACTGAATCCAAGAATTTATTAGTATGAAACCAATAACGGATTGAAAATTAAAAGATTTGCAATCGTAAAGACAGTTGATTTGTTATTGCATGTCATACTGTTGGAGCATTTTGAATCCCAAAATTTAGACGGTTGGCACCAGCAACCTATTTACCTAGTAAATAATAGTTTTAGCTAAGGGGCTTTGGTAAAACTAGTTATGACTAGATATAATTCGGGTTTTTACTGATTTCGGGTTTTGACGGTAACACCCACAATACTCACTGAGAGTCGTTGGCATGGGGGGGGGGGGGTACATAGTTTACTCACGAACACGGACGCTCTGGAGTACGAGGACGCCCTCGACGAACAACCGCTCAACAACGGAGTCAAGGTTTCACAGCGAAACGCCCCGATGAACCGGCGATTTGGAGCCGGATGATAAACCGAGGACAAAATATAAAAAGACCGGCGCTCGCGCCTCGCTAATCATTCTCTCATTTTGTCCCCCGAATGTTCCACGAAGACGTCCCTGCTTCCTCTGGTTTTTCTCCGTTGCTGGCGTTGCCCACGGGACGACTTTCCCCGGGCGCTGGTCAAAAACTCTCTTTCTCATGTCAGACGCTGGCCAAAAACTCACTCTCTCAGACGCTGGCCAAAAACTCTCTCTCCCAGCGATCGCGTCTTCCTTTTCCGTTTGGCCCTTTCTTCCCCCACTTCTTCACTGTCGAAACGCGTCGCAAATCGCAATGTTGGTTCTCACGCACTCATTCATTTACGGCTTTAACTCGACTTTAAAATAATATAATTCAGGTAGGGTTCGCCTGTGTGAGCCAAGCCGCTCGCCCCAATTCCCCCCCCCCCCCGCCAAATATCATCCTTAAGGTGGGTGTGACCCATAACACTTTCTCTCAGTTTCAGTTGTGAATAGGCGATTTTTTCCTAATGTTGGTCGCAAACTGGATTTTTTCTCAATTTCACCCCGAAGAATCAGCGATTTTCTTTCTTTTTTTTTTGCCACGATTTAACGCTTTTTCTCAATCTTAGCCTTGAATTGAGCCGCCACACAAACCTCAAAAAGTTGCCTTTTTCTCAATTTTAGCCTCGAGTCTGCTATTTTTCTCAATTTTAGCCTCGAATGAGCTCTTTTTATCAATTTTGCGCTGTGAGTTTGCGCATTTCTCAATATTGCCCGCAAATAAGCTTTTATGGTTTTAGTCGTGAATCAGCGCTTTTTATTTATTTCTGCCAGAAAAGCTAAACGAGTAGTCCTGAACGCATCTTTCCTTGAGCACATTTATGAAAGTGGTCCCAATGAGGGGGGGGGGCACAGTAATGAACTAATGAGACCGTCGCAATTGTCTGATGTGCCAGATTCAACGCAGTGGCATTTGTCTTTATATGAGCCAGGGGGCCTATTCTCTAACAACAAGCAATATTTTTTTCGCCAGCCATGTGTTTATTTCATTCATTTGTTTGAAGAAAATCAATGAAATAAACATATGACTTCGAAAAAGCTATTGCTTCGGAGTTAGAGAATAAGCCCCCAGATCCGCAGGATGGTTTTCTTTTAAAAAATGAATAATTTTGTTCAATGCTTTATTCGAGTATTTTAAACAAAAATTGTCGATCATGGCGTTCGGGTGGGTCGTTTTTGAGAAATCGAAATTTTAATTTCTGTCAATTGCCGTAAATCTTGACGTTACCCATCTCACTCGAACTCTGCCGCCTTGTTTTGTTTTGTGTTTGACCGAACACAGTAGGTCCGTTCCATTGTTTTGCTAGTGCTACACTAGTGTAGAAAACCATGTGATTTCATTGACTTATTCTGGAAAATTGAATGAAACTGGAGAATTGAATTGATTTCCTTCAAAAGTGTAGCAGTCGCGAAACAATGGAACGGACCTATAGTTAGAAAAATAATTAGTAGTGTGAAAAGGAACAAGCGGGCTTAGATCCCTCTACTCAAACATGATGTTCTTCCGTTCTAACTAGTTCTTTTCACACTTGTATTCCAGGAAAACAAATCGTTACTGAGTAATACCGTTGCGGGAGGACGTGAGTTAGCGTTATAGAATAAGATGATGACGACTTTTGTTCGATTTCACAAAAACTGACTTATATCCCTTTACCCGAACACCATATTCACAGAAAATGTTTTGCTGGCAGAAAAATGAATTTTTATGTATAGGGTAAAATTGACGACTTTCAGGGCGGGAGTTGAAGCAAAAATGTCAGTATGTGCATGAAGAGCTCTTGGGGGTGCCCTGCCCCCTTATTTCAGAAATTAAAAACGACAACTCAACGTTTGATTGCACGTGTACATGTGTCCAGAGAATTGTGTAGGTATAAATTGATTTTATTTATTAATGCCTCTCAAAGTTGAACGCTGAAACCCCTTGCCAGTGCTACGGAAAAGCAAGGAGGAATTATGGAAGGGTTAAAGATACAGACCCGCCTTTTCAAAGAGCACTCCCGTGTATTGCGGTACTGTGGGGGGAAAAGGGAGAGGCCACAGTATCGGAAATTCCCCTCACCACCCCTCCATCGACAAGCCGCACCGCACAACCCAGTTCATCCTCTTTTCTCAGATTTAATTGTATCGGAAAAACTTGAGAAACTGTTGAGCGAGGCTAACTAAGGGAATAATGAAGCGGGTATTTAAACTATTCTACGCCCACCTGTATTTCTCAAAGGACTAAAATTATAATCACTTCGAAAATGAATGGGATTCCTATAACACAGTCTGAAAGATTTACGACATTCTCCTACCCATTCATCTGGCTTGTTTTGAGCACTCTACCCATTACTGCAGCTTAACATTTCAAAAAAAAAGAAAAACAACAATAACATTTTTTAGGCCTTTTAGAGGGCGGCCGAGGGAGACTCCCACTCAGTGATGACACCCCGTAGCGGCGTCTGAAAGACGGAAAAGGTAAGGTTACGAAATTACTGTTTGACCCTTTTGACTTTTGTAATAAAACAGGCTTCATAGAGGCGTAAGACTCTTACCTTCGAATTATGAAAAATGTAAACTTTTTATATGTGCCCGATAATTAAGGCGACCAAACACACTGATTCGTATACAATCAAATCATTTTTATTCGTCTGTAAATTGGATGATAAAATGTATAAAACGGTGCTAGTGAAAATCACGTCTTCCGGAACGAAGAGCATTTTCAGGGTGCGACACCTATTCCTCTGTTATCGCAAAAAACAAAAAAATAATGACCAGATGTGTGCTCCTCTATAAACAAACCCACCTAACCACGCCAAAATTATCTTTTGTATGGAAAACAGGAGGAAAAATGAATTAAATTAATGGTGTTTTTTTCAAGTTTAATCTTTCTCTCTTTCTCCGCGAAAACCGGTTTTTGCAATGAAATGGAACTCCCACAGACTCACATTAGGAATCAGTGTTTTAGGAGTTGGGAAGTGCTACATTTAATAATTTACAGGGGCAAGGAAAAAAAAAAAAATTGGACACTTTTTGAATGTCAAGGTTTTTTCCTCTCGCGAGAATGAGAGAAAAGGACTAAAAATGTAACCTTTCCAGATCTTTTAAGGATGACCGGGGGTGGTGTTTATGCTTTGGTGTGGTATGTTGAGGATGAAAATGCGAAAAACCACTCACCGTCATTTGCGAGAAGTTCAAAACGAAGGCGAAGGAGACGAGTCCGGGGAGGAGGAGAGTCACCCAAAGTGAATTTCGAGTGATTTCAAATTTAAACACTTATCCTCCTCATCAAATAGCCTAAATAAAACGTTCTAATTCTGGTACACTTCTTGTAAAAATGCGTTAAAACGCAGCGCCAAAGAAGATAAGGAGTCGCGACTATTTTTTTTTTTTCTCGAAAAAGGCACCCAAACCTCCACCCACCGTCTTCTTATATAGAATCGAAGTTCTTGCGACATTACGACACCGAAGAAGAGACCTCCTGCTCCTTGGGCTGAAGAGTAGGTATATCACTTTGTCAAGAAGCGAAAAGAGAAAATCGTAGAAGGGGTTTCTTAGCTGCAGATCCAGCCTTACAAACCTTTTTTTTAAACTCAAGTACGAAAGAAAGTTCAAGTATAAAGATCGGTTCAAAGCACTGCCGAAGTGATCTGCCAGAAAGAAAAAGAGAGAAAAATGATTAGAAAGGGTAAAGAGAAGGGAGTACATCTTAATTATAAGCCTATTCATGTTTCATTATTTTATATTACGTCGGAAGTAATGGATCTTTTGGCCCTCTTTTTTAGCGAAGTCATCTTCATATCTTATGGATAGCATTAATCCCCGCGAGCACTTTAAAACCCCTGGAGTCGTGCACCTCACGGGGAGTGCTCTCAACTTCATTTTGGTCTCTCTCCTCATAACTGATACGTAAGTGGGCTCCTTATTTAACGATCTATGTATTCGCATTTTTCGTTCGTCGAATACGTAATAGTCGCATAAAAAATCATAACTCACCTTCTTTACTCGCTTCTTTTTTTAAAGTATCCGTCCACCGAACAATTTCCTCTTTATTGTCTAAAGAGAAAGATTTCCCTTCGGAACTTTTTACCCACGCCCACGTTATTACATTTCTCTGGTTCTATAACTTCGGCATAGAATAAATATTGACCGTTGGTGGTTCTCCCCGTGATCTATGGACATTTTGGGCTCTCTTCAGTTGACCCAGATAAAAATATAATTCTCAAGTGGAATCGTATTTCAGCCGAAAACATGGCGAACTGTTTAATGACGAGCAAGCAACTAAATCATGGATTCATGGCTGTATCGCAGACTATTTTTATGACAGGGTGATGAGACGTAGGTAGGAATTTGTCCTAGGAGGAAGGTGGGGGTTCAGATTGAAATCTCGTTAGGGTGAGGGGAGGGGGTAATTTCACATTTCAGGCATCATCCTTTTTTTTCTTTCTTCAGAATTTTCTTTGTGATAAATCCTTTCCTGTTATGGAATGAGTAGAGTAGAGGCTAGTCCGCTAGTCTCATGAAGTCCTCCCGGATGCAGATCGACAAAGTCGATGATACGAGTACAAACGCCAAACGCTCACTTTTAACCAATTTAAGGGACAGAGGTGGCCACTCATTTATGTTGAGGAGGAAACCGCGTCAATTGAGCGTTCTCCGCGGGACTCATACTTTCGGCTCAAATCGAATTACTCGTATCGTGGGGTCACTGATGGCGGACTTTTACACCTATCGAGGCCCGGGGCGGAAATCTCCTAAGTCTCCGTATAAACAAGAAATATAATTTTTACTTAGCCTTTTCCTTATTTTAGCCACGAATTAAAGCTATTTTTCCTTTTCTATCCGCCAATTAGCGTTCATGACCAGTTTAAGCCACGGATTTCTCATTTTTAGCCATGAATGAGTGCTTTTTGCTAACTTTTGCCGCAAATTAGCGCTTTTCTCAACTTTAGCAGCAAAGTATAGCTTTTTTATCCCGTGAGCGATATTTCTTAAGTTTCCACGAGTTTTGGCGTTTTCCTCAATTTTAGCAGCAAATTAGCGATTTTTCAATTTTTTTTAGCAGGGGATTAGCATTTTTCTCAGTCGTTTTTGCTGAAAATTATTGTTTGCCTCAATATTAACCACAAAAAAGGGCTTTTCGCAAATTAGGATGCTATTGGTTCACCATACGCGCTATCTCAGTTTTATCGGCGAATTACCGGTTTTTCTTCCTATTGCCATAAATTGGCGATTTTCTCAATTTAAGCCTCAAAAGTTGCCTTCGGAAACCGCGAATTGGCGTATATTCTGTTCTTGGCGCAAATTACAGAATTTTTCTCAATTTTAGCCGTGAATTAGCACTTTTTCTTCATTTTAGCAGCGTCGTAGTAGCATTTCAAACCAGCGAATTTTCTTAATTTCAGTCACGAATTGGCGTTTTTCGCTATTTAGCAGTAAATTGGTGATTTTTCCCATTTTTAGCCGCGAATTAGCACATTTTAGTGCATTTCATTCTGAAAAATGCACTATTGGTCTCGTCGTGATGGTGGCAAACCTGGGTCATGTCATGTTTTTTTCACGTTTCAGAACCTCTAGAACACGAATTCAGTGGTCTCCAGGATTCGTGTGTATATATATAATATTATGGCCGTTTCCTTGTTAGCACGAAAACTCTCGTAGAAGTAAATTTAGCGGAACGCGCTTTGGCACAAAAATCAGTAGTCATAAGACACCGGTCGGTATTGCATTTGGGCCAAATCGGTCAACGGTGGAGGGGGGGGGGAATAGGGCTTGAAGTCGTCAAAAAATCACTATAAATCACCAGTTGATTCTAGAAGCATCATATTCAGTACGTGTACCCCATGTTAGAGTAGCCTTTGATTCCCATTTTAATTTTTTGAAAAAGTCGAAGGGGAGGGGGTGTTGCTCCCGGAGTGGAAGTAAGCGTGTGGTCTTGTTAGCAAGATAACTCTCGATGAAATCAATTTAGCGGAACGCGCTTTGGCACAAATATCTGTAGTCATAAGACCCCGGTCGGTATTGCATTTGGGCCAAATCGGTCAAGGTGGAGGGGGGGGATAGTGGTTAAATGGTCGAAAAATCACTATAAATCACCAGTTGATTCTAGAAGCATTATATTCGGTACGTATACTCCATGTTATAGTAGCCTTTGATTCCCATTTTAATTTTTCGAAAAATTCAAGGTGGTGGGGGTGGTCCTTCCGGTGTGGAAGTGTAAAAATAGCGTTGAACTTCACTAGTTCATCTTAGCGCTCTAAAATTCGACTCAATAATTTAATGTAACGAAAGCCCTGGGTACCATTGAAATTTATCGAAAACTTTGATGGGGAGGGTGAAATGGGGGATGAAATTTCAAAAAATCGCTTAAATTCACACGTTTAGGTATTACAAAATACGGCACAAAAATTTAATATAACAAAGCCCTTGGAAAACTACCGAAACTTTTCGACATTTTTTAAGAGAGGGTGGTGAAAATAAAGGAAGAAGTTGGGCTTAATGAAACAAATTATGGTATTAAAATTATTACTTCTGGGTCGGCTTACGGTATCCGTATACGGAATGAAATGCACTCTTTCGGACCGCCAGCTGCCGGAGCGAAATTTTATTTTTTTTTTCAATTTAGGCTTAAAATTAACCTTTCTCTTATTTTTGGTCAGACTAATTATTTATTTTGTAATTTATTGTAAGTATACGTATACAAAGCGGGATTTTTACATTTTAGCACCGCATCAGCAATTTTATATTACTTGTAGGTATAGATTATTACTTCTTCTCAGTTCTAGGCGTGAATCAGCGGTTTTTTTTTGTAACTTACATCCGTGTGTGAATTTGCCGCTTTTCTGAATTTTAGCCACAAAGTTGCCTTCAGAAGGCGCAAAGGCGGTATTTTAATTATAAATTTCTCTTATCCGAGAATTGGTGATGTTTCTCAATTTTAGCAGCGTAGTAGCGTTTCCAACCCGTGCATTACCAAATTTTCTCAATTTTCGCCAAGAATAGGCGTTTTCCTCAATTTAAGCTTCAAATTAGCAGAGAAAACTTTTAGCAGAGAATCAGCATTTTCCCCTAATTTGAAATGAAAATATTTTTTTCAATTGTAGCCGCGCTAATTAGAGATTTACTCAATTTTTGCCGCGAATTAGTGGTTTTCATTATATTTTGTACCTATCCGCGAATTAACGTTTTTCCTCGACTTTATAACCGCCCCCCTCGCCATTACCTCGGTATGCTACTGCGTGGGGTCTGAAGTCCAAAGAAGCAGCTGGACGCACGCGCACCTCTTCGGGCTGGTTGAAATCGAGAAAATCTGCTAAACCTAACTTCAGCGTGAAACGTTCATTTTTGGAGATTTTATGAGGCTCCTTGGAGAGCGTTGGGACCAGTGCCTCTTCGTTCGTATAGTTGTAGCTCTGGGGGGGGGGGGGATCTATCCCTCATACCCCTCCACACGTACCTACGCCCCTGCATGTAGGCGACAATCACCATCTTCTAACTACTTACATAGTACAGAAATGGCGCAAAGAGCCTAGGGAGGGCAATTATGGTTTGAATTCTCTCTCTACGGTCCATTGTAGAGTAATCCACGTGGCATATGGGCAGTAAACTTGACAGGAGTTTTCTCTACTGACCTTGCTGTAATTGAGCTGAAAATTGGCCTACGATTTAAGCGTGGGTAGTAGCGCCCCTTGTCACTGGCGGGGAGGGGGGGAGCCTCAGCGAAAATCTTAAAGGAGGAAAAATGGGGCAACAAAAGAACAAAACCCTGGTTTGTTTGACCCTAAAAGGCTGCTATTTAGCAATTTAGCCCCCCTAAGTAACTATCCACGGCATCAATGGTACTTATATAACTGTTCGTATTCAAGATGTTCAAGAGAGAGGGGCTTGAGAAATTCTACTAAAGATTACTTCCCATTACTTGCCATTCGCTGCTTAAAAATAGCTAAATTACCTATTTTCACCATAAAGAATCCTAGACTGACTCCCCAAAGTGGCATAACTGACTATTTGTGCCATAAAAATAGCCAACCTGACTTCACACGCCCTGAAAAAGGGTATAGACTAACGATTCGTGCGGCGCTGAAAATTCCTGAAAGATCGTGATTCCTGCCATGAAAATGGATAAATCGGTCATTCGCGTGCTAAAAATAACGAAACTAGCAATTCGCACCTTGGCTTGACGGAATATTTGCGCCCTACAGAACGGTTAAACTGACTATGCGCGCCCAGGAAAAGCCTAAACAGATGATACCTGTCTCATGAATAGCAAAATCGACCATTTACCGCCTTGCGTGAAGCATGCCTAAACTGACCATTTGCACCTTAAAAATGGTAAACTAACGAATTCCGCCTTGAAAAAAGCTAAACTGATTATTTGTGCGATAAAAAATAGCCAAACAGGCGATTTCCGCTCTAAAAATGTCCAAGCTGACTTTGAGGTGGCGAACATACTAGAGTGATACGATATCGTTTCGACATAGCGTCGACACTAATTAAGAGCGTCTAGGACAGATAGGAACAACTGGAAATGTGTCAGCGAGATGTAGAAACGATATCGTATTGCCACAGTATGAACGCCGCCTAAGAGTCCTAGAAATGGATCAAGTGACAATATGTGCACTGATAATGCCTGGACAGATGATTCCAGCTCCAAAAATGCAAAATCAACCACACGCGCGCCAAAATTGGCCAAACTGGCGCCTTGGCTTAACGCTCTATTCACGCCCTATAAATGGCAAAACTGACTCTATGCGCCCTAAAATTGGCCAGACTGGGCATTCAAGTCACAAAATCGTCAACACTGATTCTATGTGACCTAAAAAAGCCGAACTGACAATTTGCGCCCAAAAAATTCTCTAGCGGCTATTCACGCCTTAAGATTGACAAAAAATGACTTTATGTGTGTCCTAGTCATAATTATAGTTAAACTGACGATTCACGACCTGAAAGGGCCTCCTAAACCAGATTATTCCTGGCCTGAGAATGGCAAAAAACGACCATTCGCGCCCCAAAAGTAGCTTAACTGAGCCTTCCTACCTTGAAAATGTATAAATTTAAGATTCGTGCCCTAAAAAAAGCATAACTGGTTGTTCACGCCCTAAAAATGGCACATTCGTACTACTGGACACGGATCCAGGATTTACTCATGGGAGGGGCTTGGGAAATTGCGTGTGCTTCGCTAGACGGGACTAATCCGACGATACCTACTCTCCTCTGCTCCCTAGTCCCTATACTAAACACAGCAAAACTAACGATTCGCGTCTTGGAAATGGCAAAATCCACCAGTCGCGCGCCAAAATGCCCTAACTGACCATTATCGCCTTGATTTGACGTTCTACTGATCATTTGCGCCGTACAGAGGCAACAGACGATTAGCGACCTAAAATCGATGAACTGACCATTTGTCCCTCCCCCCCACCGAATAGGATCGAGTCCAACTTACCTTAATTGACCCCCACCCCCACCAGCAGCTGTTGGTTATAGCAATACTCGCTCGTGCTAGCTCGCTCGCGCTATAAAGAGGCTTGACTGACTATCCGCAATGCAGTTTTATGACGAGAAGTCTGAAAATGTGTCGACTTTTCTGCGGACCCATTGAGCACCCGGGCATGGTTGGACGGTACGCGTACGGCAATGACATTGCGTGGGTCCCCCAACTGTGCCGTATTATAAAATTACCCTCCCAAGAAAACGTCCTTGGCACGCCTCTGGCTGAGAGAGAGAGAATTGCAAGGAGGCACACCAGCATAGTTGAGGGAGCGATCAGAGTTAGTTTCGGGTATAAATATTCGCAAAATTGTATGTTTCTGGTCATTTGTTTAGCGAAACTACAAGTTTCGGGGTTAAATACTTATTAGAGAAATTTTCCAGGTTCGCTGCTCTTTATTTTCGTTAGATTGCAAGTTTCTGAACTTTATTTCTGCCAAACGTGAAAGTTTTGAGAGCCTGGTCCGAGGCCGCGCTATGACAGTGCCGCAATTCTGACGAATATCTACAAAATTGAACATTTTAGGGCTAAAAATCCGCGAAGGTTCAAGTTTCCATGGCTGAATATTGGTAAAATTGCAAGTTTCTGCTCGGGTATTCACTTACATGAAATTTTAAGTTTATGGCCTTTATTTAAGCGAAATTGCAAGATTCTGATCAAGATATATCCGCGACATTGGTAGTTCATGATCTTTTTTTTCTCTCGCGAAATCGCAAGTTTTTGGGCTTTTTTCCAAGTGGGCGCGAGTGCCCTGATCAATCCGGCCCCACGACTGCAATCCATGCATAGCCGACGCGACGAATAGCCGCGCGTGTAGTTGCAACATTTACAGCCAAATACTTGTGAACTTGCAAGTTTTTGGGTTCTAATTTTAGAAGAATTTTAAGTTTCCTGGATTAATACCACGGCATTGCAACTTTCGGATCTTATTAATTATTGTGATACCTAATGCAAGTTTAGGTTCTTAATTTTGGGTGAAATTAAAATTCGAGATTTTTTTTTTTTTTTACAGCAGTGGCAGTGGACCCTGACATTTGGCTTTTCCCATCAAGTCAAGCTCGAAATCCCGTTATAAATCAATCGAAATATTTGTCAAATAAATAATAATCACCACCGTACCTGTGTTAGGGGTGAGGGGGCAGACACAAACGGGCTCCTCTTCCTCCTCATTCATGGCGGGGCTGAAAAGCTCGTAGGGATTTTAAGGTTTTATGCTGATGAATTCAGGAACGAAATTCCGAAAAAAGCGTTCATTCGAAGCTAAAATTGAGAAACGTTTGCGATATGATGTTTACGGTGGACGTTATACCCCTTTACCCGAACACCACAGAATTGTTCTTGCTCGGCTGACAAATGGTCGCGTCGTCGCAATACAGTTAAAAGTACACCGGTACCAAATATGCCACCTTAAATACTATTTTGGAGTCTTTTGAAAACAAGTTTTTTTTAGTACCTGTTTATATTTTATATTTTTACAGGCACCGAGAATTTTAAAGGGTTCAAAGAAGGGTTTTGAAGATAACAATCTTCCTATCTGGTTTTGTTTGAAGTTCATAGTTCAAGTGCATCTATGAGGACTTAATACTTTTTTTTTTTTTTTTTTTAACTCTGAGTTATGCATAAACGCGATTTAGTTGAAAGATGGAAGCTTGGCGGTGCGCTTTATGCCCGAAGCCTATACAGCTGACTAATAATGAACTCGCGGGAATTACCCAAGGGATTTCAGCACTTGTTTGTGGTCACATTTCCCACACGTTGTGTTTAAAAAAATGGTTACAAAAGTCGTTGCAGAAATCATGCCCGAAGTGCTCCGTGTTTGTGAGAAAAGGTAAGGTTTTGCGCTCGAAACAGCCTCCAAGAATACCCATTTATTTTTTTAAAAATTAAATTACAGGGAATTCAGCACCCTTTAAATTTTATCTAAATTTGGAATCTGAACATCCTTCGGAAACCCACCCCGAACCAGAGGCGGAAAATTTGAAAGTGGAAGTCGGGGAGACCATCATCAAACAAAGAGAGAGAGAAAAATATGCCGCATTGAAAACCCAAAGAACTAGAATCCTCGACAATACTGCACGCCAATAGCCAATTACAGATTGAGGCCACTAAAGCACAATTGTCCGTAATAAATTTGCGGCTCAAAGACGGTCGGCATGAGCTTCGTAAGAATGGAGATGAACTGAAAAAAATTGAACATATTATCAAGAATAAACTATTGGAGGAAGCCTGCGATAATCTGCTCAGATATGAACGAAATATTCACCGTTTGAACAGCGAACTAAGGAGTGTTAGGTCCGAGACGGAGACATTGAAAAACGCTGCCGAAAATGCGTCAGGAACATCTGAGTCAAACTCAACCGATCCGGCTGGAATAAACGATGAAAACATCGCTCCGGCAAGTTAACTAACTACGGTGTAGAGACAAAATATCATTTATTAGGTACTTCAACAACAGGCGATTTTTGGTTCTTTTTTAACAAATTATTCACATGGCTGACATCGTTACATATTTAACATGAAATAATTAATTAATAAATAGCATTGTACTAAAAAAATTAATTAACAATAAAAGGGTAAAAAACGTGGTTTATTCGATCAGATTAAGATAAAAATATAAAATTCAGTTTCACTGCTCAGTAAGGAGCAGTGAAATCATTCTTTGAGGATGGTCCTCTCAGTAACAATTTACACCAATAAAATACAGCAGTAGTATAGGTAGTAAAATACATGCAAATGTAAATTTCTGAATTATTTAAGAAATTCTCTCAAACGCCCTATGCTCCGCGTCTGTCTTAAGCAACGGGCGTCCGTCGGAAACAAGAATTCCTAATACAACCAGGTACCTACCCTTTTTTGTTACATTACGTCTACTTGTCATGAGTTTCTAAACTCGACTAAATTTCTCGGCAATACTAAAAATACCCGCAAATCTTAGTGCTTTATACATATAACAATTTTAGACGGGGTTATCCTTTTTTTCTTAATTTTTTGCCACGGAAGAGCGCTGTTTTTCAAATTTCAGCCACGAAACGCTTTTTTTCTAAATTCTAACAACAAATTGCTGAGCTTTAAATCTCAACTTTAGTAGCGAATTAGCGTCTTTCTCAATTTTAGCCCCGAGAGAACGCCTTTTCTCAATTCCAGTCACGAATTAGAACTTTTTCTCAGGTATAAGCGATTTTTACTTCTATGTTTTCGTAGGAAAACGACAGTACGGTGTTCGTGAAAATGACTTCGTATTCCTGATACTTCACACATTAACAATCCAAAAATCTCATGCAAACGGTGGCCGGGGGGCGCTCTGACCTCCTCGGGACGTTAGAGGCCCCGAAATGCCATTTCACCACTTATACGAAGTACTTAAACCCAAACTTCGATTTGGACTCATGAAAGTCATTTACGCGTGGTTAGCCTTTCCAAAACCAAGAATTTGCGAATTAAGATTTCGCCGACTTTGCTCACCCACCAAGCCAACCTGGGGGGACAAAACAGTTGATTCCTGAGTCACCTTCCTCTTCTTTATGGTCTTGTTGACGCCGATGGCTAGAATTTGCGGCTTTCACCCTGTTAAAACCAAAATTTTGGGATTTAGCGTTTTAAAAAGTCCAAATTTGTGGGATCAGCACTTTCAACTGCCAAATTCTGCGGAATTGGATCTCACAGAACCCAACTTCGCAGGTTCCGCTCACCCAAAAGTCCAATTTTACAGGACTGTCTTCCTAAGCCAATTTAGATGGTACAGCCACGCGCGCCTCTTGTGGCTTGGCATTTTTGTGGACTTGGCACACACAAAACCTAATTTTAAGAGTTTTGAACTTTGAAAAATCAAATATTGCCGGATTGAGTTGATTACATAAAAAGAGCAATTTTGCAGGGTTTAACCAAAAGCTCGGCTTACGTCAAGATTATTTCGTCGAGGATCTTCTAGTACATTCGGTTTTCCTGGTCGTTAAAGACCAAATCTTGTAAACAAAAAATGACGATTTTGCCCGCTTTTCCAGGGGAATGCTGCGAGTTTCGATTTTTCGTATTAGTAGAATATAATGTTCTAGGAGCTCGGCTTTCGTCAAGAATTATTTCTTCGAAGAGCTCCTAAATACATTCAATTTTACTGAGGTTTTTGGTCAAAATTGATGTTTTTAATGTTTGGCCACGAATTATGTTTTCTTCTCTATCTTAGCAGCAAATTAAATTAGTAGAAGTTAGAATTGATGGTGGGGGGAAGAGGGGAAAGAACGTGTTTTCTTTGGGACAATTTTTCTTGTTGTTTGTAAACAAAAAATTTCTCAATTGCTTCACAACTAAACATTGACGTCATTTCCCCTCGCACCATCCATCCCCTCCTGAAGAACTTTGAAATTCATTTAAAAATCAATAGGCACCAATTGGCCTGCAACTACCGTTGATGTGCCAATCCATCGGTACACTTTTCTCCCAAATCGGACATTCATGCAAGTTCCCCATTAGTGCTTACCTCAATTATAGCCGCGAGTTAGCGCTTTTTCTCAATTTTAGCAGCGAATTATATTGATTTTCTTCAATTTGACTCAATAATTAGCGCTTTTTCAAACTTCTAGCTACGTACTTGATCCGAGAATTTCAAATTCAACGTGCATTCTCAATAATAGCCGCTTAGTGACCTACAGATACTGAGTATTAGCGAATTTTATCTAATTGTGCCGTGAAGTTGCCTCCAGAAGCTACGAACTGGTATACTCTTCACGTTCCTATACATTCATGAACATTAAAATCTAAAAACATCCATTTTTCCATCTTTTGGTCGGTCCACTCCTCCTCGTCACCATCGCGGTACGCTACTGACTGCCACAGACGTTTCTGATTTTATATTATCCGGAAGTAACCAATCGATTTGAAAGAGTAACCGTTAGAGGATTATTTTAAATCCCCCTCCCCACGTTGTTTATTTACCGTAGTTTGAGAATTTTTTGTTGTTGCTTAAAGCTCGGATGATAACAACTCTGTTAGAAACTTTCCTCACTGTATAAGACAAACTTATAGCTCACTGAAATTGTTTTCTTCTTATCTCGTGAATTTATTTATAAAAGTAAAGCCCTCTCGCCACTCGCCATTAGACTATTCGTTTTTCTTCCGAGAAGTATTTGAATAGAAATCGGTATATGTAGCTGCACTGTAGCAGACCGTATATTCATAAAGCAACAAGAATAATCCCCGTTTTAAAAGATGGGGGTCCTGGGAGCAAAACTTATAAAACTATATAGGGGGGGGGGTATTTTATAAGTGGCTCCGCCAGGAAGTTTATGCGGCTATTTTGAACGTATAGAATACGGTGGGTACCTCCATGAAATTTATAAAATTGTCCTTTGTCAGCTGAAAGAACGAGAAGAGACAGAGGATGAGCAAAGATGGAAAGGGAGCAGTGACACTCGGTTAGACAAAAAGTTGTTTATTGGCTTGAGTTTTTCTCTTTCGAGAGCAAGGTTGAAGAAGCTGGCTCTTCCAGGGTCGTCTTCATAAAAAATGGGGGGTTGACTTTTTTTTATTGTATTTCCACTCGTTGTTATAATTCCCCCACTCCGATCTCTTTTTCGTATAAATGAAGCGAACTCCGAGGCTTTGAGTATCATTCAGTTCACCTGAAAACGAGACAAACCATCTAAAATGGCTTACTTCAAAACCGTTGTAAGCTAACGAGGAGGTTCTCGCAATCATATAGCAATGTGACTGAATTTATTTTTCTTTCTTTTTGTAGATCTTCGCTCTTGCCGCCCTTGTGGCCGTCGCTTTCGCCGCTGAAGCCGAAGACAAGCAACGTGACGAGCGTGGAATCGCTTACACCGGTCTGGGCTACTCTGGCTACCCCTACGCCGCTGGTCTCGGTTACTCCGGCTACACTGGCTACCCCTACGCTCGTGCCGCTTACCACCACCAGCCCTACTCGTACGGTGCCTACCCTTCGTACACTAGCTACAACTACGGTGCTTACCCCTACTCCGGCTACAACTACGGTGCTTACCCTTACGCCCACTATGTTCACTAAGCGGATCGAAAATATAATTAAATTTTAAATTCAAATCCTCAACAGTTTTTATTTAAAAATCACCCTATTCCACGATGAAGGGAAACCCCAACTGCTAAAACAAGAATCTCAGAATTTTTTACTACGGAATTACAAGCTTCGTTTGAAAAACCAAGCACCCTAATCAAAACAAATGAATTTTGAAGATTGCCCTTTTAACGGGCGGAAAATTGTCGGGCATTTCGAGTTTATGCGATTTTAAAAATGCTAATTTTTTAACAACCATCGAAGAAGAAAGCAGTCCAGGTCGATTAGCAAAACATCATGAATATTCACCACCAGCATTGTACTTTCGTCTCCTGTCTTAAAAAGAGCCCGTATACCTGGACAACTTGAAAGTTTTAGGTATAGAAATAATTCCCTGATGTGAAATTAAATATTTCCACATGTTTACTGTTAATATTTACTTTTCTTCACAAACCCATTTAAACCTCGAATTGCTTAATTTTGTCGAATAAAGCCTTCATTTACGAAAGGTCTTTATCATTTCAATTTATTCGACAAAATTATTTTGGTAACATCTATTTAGGAGACATAGACCGTCTCCTTCAACCAGACCAACTAATTCTCTATCCGGGTTCACTGACAGCGACGATTGAAAGGGAACACTGGCACCGCACCTTTCTAAACTTATGAGCAGAAGCTAAGAATACTTCACACCCTTGTATCACCTACGGTATTCCAATACACTAGACATTCCGGAACATACACGGACGCAATGAGTGCACTTCAAAATCTATATGTCAAGCCAGTTAATGAAGTATTTGCGAGGCATGAGCTTCAAACTAGACGACAGCAACCCGGAGAAGCAATCGAAAGGTACGTGGAAGGTCTAAAAATTCTTACTAATAGGTGTAAATTCAAAGCAGTGACAGCAGAACAAAACTGCTCTGATTTTATGAGGGATGTCTTTATCAGTAGGTTGTTGTCGAATCAGATTAGACAGCGTCTCCTTGAGACGAGTACATCAATTTAACTAAAGCAGTGGATCAAGCTAGAGCGATGCAGCTAGCCCAACAACATTCAATGATGTACAGCAATACCGTCGTCAGTCTGTTTTCTTCAGTACTGGGCCCTCTTTTTTTCATTATTTTCATTAATGATTTACCTTCAGTTCTGAATCCAGGAATGAAGTGTGTCTTGTACACCAACGATATTTCGATTATTTATCCGTAGTCGGTTGGTGCTGACCTATGTCATCAACGCGTAATTGGTTGGTGTTCGTCTTAAAAAGAGACGAGCCTCAACGAGGATAAAATGCAGAGACTTGCCTTCAGGCTATCCTGTCGTTCAGAGGTTGAGAGAGACTCTCCGACACATCTTTTGGGGTTTACAATTGATCGATATCACTCATCTGTAAGACGCACGTGGGGGCTCTGTCGGGTAGTTTGGCGAGAGGGATTTTTATTCTTCGTCGTTTGAAATATTCTTCAGACCTAGCTACCCTCCGCTCCGTTTATTTTGCGTTTTTCCACAGCCTTCTTTCGTACGGGACCTTATTGTGGGGGAATTCAGCTTCTTCGGGGAAGATCTTTGTGCTCCAAAAGCGTGCGCTGCGACTTTTCTGCGGCTTGAAGCAATCTGATTCTTGTCGGCAAGTCTTCAGGGAGCAGAGAATATTGACTCTCTACTGCTTATTCGTGCGTCAGTGCCTTTGCTGAGGCTGCGTCGTTCAGGAGCTATTCAGGTTATCTACTTCGGCGAGGGGTTTCGTGGGTCTTTCGACGAGGATGCTCATATTAGAGATCTAGACGCCGGTTCTTTCAAGAAAAGAGTTAAGGCTGGACTAATTGAGGTAGCCCTCTATTATTAACGAATTTTTCTCCAGTCAAGTCTCATTCTAGTCCGTTCTTTATGTTTTCTTGACGTTGTTTTGCCACAATTGTTGGCCACTGCAATAAAAGTTATTATTATTATTATTATTCATTCCGTTAATTAGTTATCGGTAAACAAAAATCCACCAAATCCGTCCTCAGAAATTTCTGAGAACGATCCCGTAGTTGCATCAACTTCAGAGTCTTCTACAAAAACTATCTGTTACTTATGTGGTCGCAATTTCCACACAAGGGATCGTTGCCCAGCTCGGGACGTCACGTGTTCGAAGTGTAACAAATTAGGTCAGTTTGCCAAGGTGTGCCTCTCTAAAAACTTCGGTAAAACATGTCTCAGCGGTCGTTGCTAGCTCATCTATCTACTCTGAAGAAAGCTACTGTTCCTGTCTTCCTGAACAATGCTATGAACAGTACGACCGAGAGATGGTTAGTCGAAGAAGCTACTCTTATTGAAGGACTAAACTCAGAGTACGCCCAAGTAGAACTACACGACGGAAGAGTAACGGTTGTATCGACTAGAGATCTAGCTCATCTCACAACGTCAATGGAATTGCGAAAAGATATCGATAATTCACGCTCCGAAACGACAACGCTGATTCCTATGAATCGCAAAACATTGACCTGAATTCTCAATCGGATCGTAACTTAAATCCTTCCACTCCGCGACATGATTTCTCTCCGCACCAATTTTATGTGGAATTGTGCGCTCCCGGACACGAAAGGCACCTTATCCTTTCAGACTACACCAAGTAAGCCTTGGTTATGAAAGATTCATCAGGGGCCTTATTCCGAGTTGTCGGGAAAAACTCACGTGAGGTGGTTGCTATGGCGAGATAATACTATTTCTGACTAAGCGTCCTTGGATACCGCTTGCGGGATTATTTCCCGACAACTCTAACTAGGGCCCCAGGAGGGAATAATGATGTGAAATTGAATATTCCCACATGTTTACTGTTTACGTTCCCCCCTTCCCCATTTTACAAGAATAAGTTTTTTGATCAAAGTAGGCATTTTGAAAAAAATTGAGAGATGTTCCCTGCCTCAAATCGTCTGTTTGTGATAAGATTGAACATAATTCTTTAACAAAAAACTTACTCGTGCAAAAGGGGCCTTACAAACCCATTCAAAACCCGAATTGCATAATTTTGTCGAATAAAGCCTTATTTTACGAAAGGTCTTTATCATTTCAGTCCCCCCGAGTAAATAACAGTTGAGAAGATGGTTAGAGGCATTCTAAGTGAATCAGTTATGGGGGTTCCATTTTGATTCAGCCTATTGGCGATTGTAGCTGTCTGCCGGTCAAAGAGAAACTAGTGATACACTATAGTGTAAGCGGTATGTTAAATTTTTGATTATTTTCACGTCTTTTTCATATTTTTTTGCTATTACAACTCGTGGAAAAGTGTGTACATTTATTAATTACGCTAAGGTCGACTAATAGGGCTCGGTGTTACATTAGTGCGAGTTGTTCATAAGGGGGTCACTGGTTACTCAAGAATATGATGGAAATGCACTTCACGCGAGCGTACGCGGACGCGACGGGGGAGTCCGACCTACGGGAACCGCTCAACAACAGAGTCAACGGAGCCACAGCGAACGGCCGGAGACCGGCGATCAGCAATTGGATGGCGTCGGGGTACAACAGAGAAAAGACCGGTGCTCGCTCGTTTTCTCATGTTGCCCCCTGAAACGTCCCTTCTTCCTCACGGTTTTAACCTTTGCTAGCGTTACCGCCGACGAGACGACTTTCCCCGAACTCGGGTGCTGACCCAAAAACTCCCGGTCTCAGCGCCTTATTTTTTGTTTCGCCCTTTCTTCTTCCCACTTGTTGACTACCGAAGTTCCTCGCAATGCGGGTACGACAGAGGTGGTTGATTTGTTTACCCATCTCTCATATCGTGCCTTGTTCTATTCCATTCAAGGTTCGAGGCGCTTACTTACTATACTGTACACTTTCGTGCTCATTTTTATACTTTTTATTGATTAATAAAATTTACCCGAGCACCTCGTCTCGACTATACCCTTCAATATCAGTGTCGGTATTGGTGTGATCCATAACTTGTATCTGTACTTGTTATTGTTATTCCCCGTACAGAAACATGTGGGTATAGTTTAGAATGCCGAAAATAACCATTTAAGAGCATTTATTAGGATTATTCAAGCGAAGACGACTTCAGGCAAAGCGCAAATATCTCCTTTGAGTCCTCTTCGTCCCGTCTAATGCCATGTTGATATAGTTAGCATCGTAGCCTTTTCTTCCATCCGTGACATTCCGAGATTTTGATGGTGATGAACCTGTATTCAAAATCAACAGTAACAAGACGCCTCCCGAATGAACAACTTCAGAAGTAGTAAGGGCTTGAGATGGAAGGAACCGCTGATAATGAAATAACTTAACACCCGGTCAACTGAAAAATAGGTATTTTGTGAGCTCTCGACCACCGTAAGTATAAATAAATTGGGTCGTAGCACTAACAACGAAATTATAATAATTTTGCTAGCTATAATCCAGTGCTCATGAATTATTTTCGATTCAGAAGGTGGATTAGGTACCTACATTTCAAGAACCTTCTTTTCCGAATTTTTAATGTGAACACGTTTGATGTATTTACTCACCAAAGAATCTTAAAAACCCAGCCAGATTAAGTGAGATGTGAAGTTATTTACGAGCTCTTCAAGATCAAACAACAGTACAAACTGAGTTATCAACACTTCTTACACAATCAGCAATGCCTGTGAAACTAACTCTCAAATTGATAACAAATACCGCTTACACTATCAAGAACACTAGCGCAGCTAAGGCTACTATATAACCCGAGTAGGGAAGCACGCGATAACCGCCATATTTGGTCCCTCCGGTCGGTATCACTCGGGTCTTGATAAGTGTTTTCTCTTCCACACGTCTCTTGATTGTCTCTCTTCAGTTCTCAAAACTCATACCATCTGATTTCTTTTTTTTTTAAAAACAGCTTCATTCTTCATTTTCATTATTATTATTGAATGGAGTGACTTCACAAGCGATAAAAAGGCGGAAGGACCAAATATGGCGGTTATCGCGTGTTTCCGTACCTGGGTTCTAAAGGTTCTCTAGCGCAGCTAGTGATAGTTGCATTCGCCAATAGCCACTCAATACATCCAACCTAAACCTGAACTGACTATTCTACATATCTTTATGCAAAAGTTAAACCTAGAGAAACCTGTTCCAGAAACACTCCAATACGTATAAATGCGTGATTCGAAGACGTCAGAAAGTCTCGGCTCTCGCCCGCCTCTCCTTTTGAAGGGTTGCAGGGATGGTCCTTCTGAAATAATGCGACGGATCGCAAATCGACAATAGCGCCGGCAAAAAAATCTCCCAAGATCCCAAGTATTTTTAATTATAGAATGAGCAGAAATGTCAGTAGCTTTTAGGCTATTAATATTGGACCGAGTCCTTTCGCAATAGTCCCCTCCCCCAGCCCGACGCCGCCATTCCTACCCATTTTATAACATTATGATTGTGTGCTGATCCCATTGAAATTTCAAGAATTTCGCTTCACTCTCGCTTTATCGAGTCGAAATTCCTTCGCATGAACTTACTCAACGTACCGCCGAGTATTGAAGTTGATAAATGTGCTATTCCTATAATATTTATTACACCCCACTAAGAGAAGTAATTTTAAACGTTTAATAAAAAGTTAGCCTCTCCATCGACGTCATTGAACAGACTTTTTATTGAATTTGAGGAGAAGCTTGCGGACGATTGGAACGTGTCCAAAATTGCAATCGAAGTAATTTGATTCTACAAGAAAAGGATCCTTTTGTATTGAGAAGTTGCGGGTTATTAGTTTCTATAACCTTAAGACAAAAAAAATATTTTTTCAGAAGAATCTCCTTCGGCCGTGTTCATGTCTAATTAAAGTAGAGCAAATGCGAGATTACTTTGGTACGATTTAAAAAAATAAGTGGGAGAGATCTTTCTTTTCTTCAATATCTTCATTGAGTTAGTACGATTTCTCTGCATCATTTAAATCGCCAATTTAAACGAACGAACATTCTAACTAAACAAACAAAACGTGGAATAATAATATCTACCTGCACTCTTCCTAATGTGACGGCGAGGGGTATGAGTTCCCAAAGGGATAATTTGAGAAAAAGCGCCCGTTCTTAGTTTCTCGATGCCCTGCGTTGCCAATTTGACGGATTTCCCGTATGATCTCGGATTTGGAAAATGGCTGAGTGGGAAAAATTCTACTTTTCTTAATTTCGCTTATTCTTAATTTAGGTCATAAAAATGAATCGCGAAACCGCGAGTTAGCTCATTTTTTCAATTTTAGCAACGATTTAGCTTCGAATGACCGCTTTTTTTCTATATTAACTGAGAGAATCAGCGCTTTATCCCAATTTTGCCGCAAAGAGTTTCATTTGTTTCAGTACAGAACTAGCGCTTTATCTCAATTTTAGCCGCCAAATACCGTTTTTGTCCATGAGCTGTGAATTCGCGATTTTTCTTAATTTTTCATCCACGGACTTACCCCGTCCTTAAAAATCCCATCAGCTTTTTTTTCATTTTAGTCACCAGCGTTTTTTTTCTCTTTATTCTTGAAATTGCTTCGAGAAACCACAAATTATCGATTTTTTGTTCCCTCAATTTCACACACGAACTGGCGCTTTATCTTGATTTTAGCTGAAGCAGTTTCACTCAAATTCAGCCAAGAGTTAGCGCTTTATTTTAATTTTAGACGCAAATTTGCGTTATATTTATTTTAGCCGTGAATTACATTTTTACCTCCATTTTAGCCACGAATTAGCGTTGTTTCTTAATTGTAGCAGCAAATTAACGCATTTTCTGATGTTAGCGTTTTCCGGTCAATTTTACCTGCAAATAAGAGTTATTTCGTAATTTTAGCCGAGAATTTACTCTTTTTCGCGGTTTTAGCAGGGAATTAGCGTTTTTTTCTTATTTTAGTCAATAAGAGTTAGCGTTTTTCTCTCATCTATAGTGTCCTCCCGAAATCGCCCTCCCCCCTCATTGCACTACAAAGGTACGCTACTGATTAGTACTTATTTGACGGGATTTAATACATTTTTACGATTTCTCACGGAATTTCGAGCTTGACTTGAGGGAAAAAGCTAAATGTTAGTTTGCGACGCTGTGCCCGCACCGTCAAAATAGAAAAGAAAAAGGTGATAACTGTGCCGTTCTTTGGGTAATTGTAGTTCACAGCTAAAATTGAGAAAAATTGCTAACACGCGCGTAAAATTGAGATAAAGCAAGAGTTTCTAAAATAAGGTCGGTCGTCCACTGGAAGCTTTTTCGAGCGGCGCGACAACGAGCCTACATCCCAAAGGCTCAAATTGAATGTGACATCGTACACTGCAGGCTTAGCTGCGGTGAATTTAAGCATTTTTGGGTGTACGCTCGTTTTCACGCATTGTAGCACCGCTCGAAAACGCTTACAGCGGACGACCGGCCTAAAACTGTCATTCGCTTCCATATGGAATCGATAAAACGATAATTCGTGGTTTTTGTGGGCAACGCCGCGTGGCTAAAATTGTGGAAAAACACGAATTCGCGGATAAAGTTTTGTAAAAGAGCAAAAGTAATTCACGGCTGATATTCAGATAAAGCGCTTATTCGCGGTCAAAATGGAGAAAATTTGCCCATTCGCGTCTAATATTGGAAAAAAACTGTCATTCGCATGTCAAATTGAGAAAAAAGTGCTGATTCGTGATTAAAATTTAGGAAAACGCAGATTCGCAGCCAAAATTGATAAAATGCGCTACAGCTCACGGATAAAATTCTCAAATTCGCACGGACATTGAAGTAAAACGATTCGCAGCTTGCGAATTGAGAGAAAAAAAAAAAACAATTCGCGGTTTCTGGATGCTTTGAGGCTAAAATTGAAAAAAGGGGTAAAAGTGAAAAACATCGTTAATTCGCTCCTTATATTGAGAAAAGCGCTAATTCGCGGCTAAAATAAGAAAATTGGGTTCACGCATGGCTAAAATTTAGAAAAATATATCTTCTGTGGCTTAAATTGAGAAAACGCACGTGGAGTACGTGGATTGGCGATGCTAAGTCCGGACCAAAACCGCCGCCAGCCGGAGTCGCGGCGGGTATAGCCACCTCCCCCCCTCGCACGACAACTTGGGAAAAGTTTGGATCCACGTTTGTGCGGTGAAGTTAGTTTCAGTTAATGACTGGAAATTTGTCGGGATTACTCGGTCAAAAAAGGAAGAAATGATGCTTCAGTAGAACATCAGTCCGATATAATATTTCGGGTGTATCACACCCCTCTTCAGTCTACAGCAGAAAAAACCAACAACAAACGGTTACGGCACTGTATGGGCATTACTTAATCATTTAGAATAAAACAACAATAACAACAATTATTTCATCGGGTCACTAAAAAAAACAATTTGGTGGGTCTGGCTCATCACTTAAAAATCATTTTTCGGATGTCGCTCACTGAAGCTCAGGTAGAATTTTGCAGGGTCGCTGGTAAAATTTCGCGGTTTTCTCGTCAAAACCTCATTTAGCAGGCCTGACTCACTCAAGGATTAATTTCTCATATTTGATCACTCAAACTAGTTATGCGGTTTCCTTCTTGCCAAAAACACCGCTTTTCGGGCCTGGTGGAGATGAAAAATCAATTTTGCGGATTTTTGTTAGATAAGAAACCAATTTTGTGATTTTTTCGCGTCTGGCGCCATAAAGCCCATTTTTGCAGGTCACGCTCATTAAAAACCTCATTTCGCTAAAAACCATTTTTACGGATCTCTCTCTCAAAAAGTCAAGTTCGGAGATTTTGTAACTCAAAACCCAGTTTCACCTGTTGCCTCATTAAAAAACAAATTTAGCGTACTTAACACACTGAAAACCAGTTTCCGCAGGTCTAGCCTACAAGAAATTGTTAAATTGTGTGCCATAACGGTCACAAAATTACCAATTTATCTGATTTTGAGGGGTTTTCTAAGAAATTAAAAAACTTTTTTGCGTGAGTCACACGCGATTTTACACGCTAAGAAACCATTTCGCTTGTCTGACTCACTCATAAAAACCAATGTCATCCAGGTTTTGGTTAACTGAAAACACCAATTTAGCGGATTTTCATTTCTACCTTCCCGTTAAAAAAAGAATTATAGTGTTCATGAAGAAGAAAATCGAGTCCGAGCTGACTTCATATTCTTGATACACAACCTCTGAAAGGTTTAAAAAGTTATTTTCGGCATGGTCTGTCTTTCGCTTCTTTTTCCGGTAAATTTATTTGTTATGAGAAGCTCAATATTTCTGAATTGTTTGGTATGAGAAGCACAAATTTGGCATCTGTTTTGAGAAAAAATCAGGCGTGTTCTCCCTGCACCGAAATGTCATTTTCTGTTATAAATTCAAACCAAGTAGCTCCAGAATTTTTAGATTTTTTTATTTTATTAATCGTGCAATTTTCTTGCGAATTGAATACAGTGGTGCCAAAAAAATGCTATTTTTTCTCACAAAAACCCGATATCGTGGGTTTTTGTTTTGTTAAAATTCCAAACCTACGGGGGTGCCTTACTGAAATGATCCTTTTAACAGATTAGATTCAATAAAATAAATGTTTTGATGTTTTTTTGACGCCGTGGAACAATTGTTGCGAGTAAAACAATTACCGTTGTCTGTGTAATGACAATTTCGCGAGTCGTCGTCTAAAATTTACAATTGCGGATCTGATCGAGTGGCACGTCAATCGACGTTTCTTGAAAGGGGGTGGAGGGGGAGTGAATTTCAAACGTGTCTAGCCTCCTAGAACCCCATGAAATTAATGTTTTTGAATAAGCCCAGCCCCGTCAAATGAGATTCTGAAGGATGTCAGCGTTGTGAAATCGGATGTTGAAGGAGCCAAACCCGTGAACTGACTATTTTGACGGAGCCAACCCCACTGTACTACGTAGCTACTTCGGCTAAATTTCTCAGAAGGGAAAACTATTGGGAGTTTGCTTCTCATGGAAGAAATATAGCCAGAAAACCGGACTTGCGAGCCATAAGGTTGATAATTAAGCCCCTGGGAATGCTTGATAGGCCATGTAATGTGAATTATCACCGTATTGGAACATATCATCCGCTTTGTAGCGCTTTGACTGCCTGTACAGAAAACAATTTTCCCTATCCATATAGAATGTTTCCTTCATGCAAGTAAAACTCAGCGGAAAAGCCATACCTCTCTTCGAAGTCGCCCGTCACCCACAAAGACTCATCAAAGCGTGTGTCTATCAAAGCGTAAAAAGTAAATAGGTACCCAATGATTGCTAATTAATTCCCCTTTCAAATGACTTCACAATGTATTTAAAGCCAACAATTTACAGCACTCCTTTGGTCTATCAGCTTCGGCCAGCAAAATTAGGCACGAGAGGGAGAGAATGCAAATCATCAGATTTTCAGGGAAATCGTTCTATAAAGTAAATGAAAGGGCGTAGAATTGTCCATGCAGCAGCGGGGTTTAATATTATCCGCTTATAATGTCTTTCTCACCCTACGCACCTCTACATGTGGTGCCCGGTTTTCTCTCGCGTTGTGGAGGAGGCAAGCTGTATCATCTTGATCGCGGAATAAATTTTAGTTAGAATCTTAATTAAGCGAAAGTTTAATTGACTCTGAACCTTCGCACTCTCCTTCTTCGTGACACCACAGCCATTGTAGAAACAAGCCGGAATTGTTTTTGTTTTGTATGTTCAACGCAAAGAGGAAAAAATATACACCAGACCCTCAACTCTTATCAACCGCGCGGTATAGTCGTCAGTTGAGTAGGAACTTGAAAAGATAATTCTACCAACTCTTGCAAACCTCGTAACTACCGCTCAAAAGCACCGTCGTAATTCATGAATTTATTTTTATGGTTGATAAAATGAAATAATACATTGTACAAACTTTTCTTATTTACATTGTACAAAAGGTAAACTCACTCCCCAACAATTGGAAATTTAAACACAGAGATAGTTCCGGAATCATTTTGGGCTAAAATTGAAAACAGACGCCAATTCGCGGTTCTTCAGTGCAACTTCCGGACAAAAATTGAGAAAAAACATTTAATTAATGATTGTGTAATAAAGCGAAAAAGTAATAAAAATTGTGAAAAAGCACTACTTTTCGGTTTAAATTGGAAACAAACGCATATATTCGCGGTTTTTCGATGCGACTTTCAGGTCGAAATATAGAAGTTCGCAATTTTCTGGCATTTCCTAGAGGGGCACAAACCCCCGAGAATGAATTTTATGAAAGAGTCAACCCCGCGAAATTGGTTTGTATGTAAAATTGTCAATGCCTCGAGTTTTGTGTTCTGAAAGATCAAACCCGCGAAACAGGCGCAGGTCCAGAGTTGACTTAAGGGAGGAGAGGGGCATGACCGCATCCTGTACCAACACTACCACACAGTGGCAAAGTAGCTCCAAATCTTCAAAAAAAAAAACAAAAAAAAACACTGAACAACTACTTGACGTGATATAACTGGTAAAAATATTCCACATCCCCAATAAAGTGAACTCAACCGAGGGGGAAGGAATGACCTCTCATGTCCTGCGGCTTGCACTGATGAGGTTAGGACACGACTAACCCAAAACTCAGCGTGTTCAAACCACCTCCCCCACCGATCTTTTGACCAGTTTGGCCCGTTTTCCAGGGGGAATTGAGCAATGTCCAATAGTAACTCCAAAACCACGTCCGGCTCCAATCGAAACACTTTGAAAAATGTCATCTAAGTAATCACCCTGTTGTAATAACCCTTGGGGCCAACCACAGAAAGTCATGATGGTCCAACCTCAGCAAGGCTCCAAACTTCCACCGAAGCTCTGAACCATGGTAACGCCCCAACCACAAAGTATACGCCCAACCATAGCAAAGCTCCAGCCATAAGACGCTCACCACTGTGTGATTTCTCGACACGGGGAATCCGTTAGTCACGTATTTTCGTTTGGAAGAGTCATTAATAGAGCTCTTATTGTGGTGTCACCGATTTCAACCACCTGCGCCACGTTTTCAGAGGCGGCAAGAACCCCCCCCCCCCCCCGACAGCTCTGAAGTCGAGATGGACAAGGACCTCACTGGGTAGCTCAGGACAGTGACAGAACTCCACCCATCAGGGTCAGGGGAGCAAATCTCTAGGAGCCCCTTTAGTCTGTAAATAAACGAGGAATAATATACTATTTTATATAGCGTTCGATTACGTCTTTTCATACTTTTATAGCCAAGAATTAGCGCTTTTTCCACGGCTTACCGGCGGATTAGCTCTCTTTCTCAGTTTAAGCCGTGAATTAGCGATGTTTTCCAATTTTAGCAGCGAATTAAAGCGCTTTTTCTTTATTTTAGCCGCTAATCAGAGGTTTTCTTCATTTTAGCTCCAAATCGCTTTTTCTAAACTTTAAGCTATACGAATCAGCGCATTTTCTCAATTCGAAGGTGCCTCAAAAATCCGAGCGTTTTTTCAGTTCGCGAAGAGTGCTCTTTCCCCGTTGTGTTCACTAACCCCCAACGCGAAAGTTGCCTTTTTTCCCACCCTGGTGACATCAGGTAAATATGCCGTACTCACTTTCCCTGATTTCAAGCATCTACTATCTTGTTCCGCGATTCTTGAGTTGTCCTCGACCACACCGAAAGTTTTTAAATGTACGTCATCTTGGATAAAAATGTAGTAATTTAAATTCCAAAATTAACCTTCCTTACTACGATGATGAACAGATTGCTTGTTTATTTCACATCATTTGGGTGACTCGCGCTTATTTTGCCGTAAGACTCGACAAAATTCACTAGAATCACTCACAATTATGTTAAAACAATTAATTTGCATCACATTTCTTATTGGAAATCGTATATAGTAAAATCAGCGCAAGGAGGAAGTAGGTACTTTCGGAACGTGGTGAAAAATAGTCACTACCCTCATTGAGAACTAAGTATATTCAGCTGAAAGTAGCAGTAAAAAGTCAAATTCTATCTCCCAGAAATCGATTAGGTGCTGCTAAGCTTGTTATTTGACAGTGGTTTATTCCCTAATAGCACAAAATTCACAGCAACGTCATAGTTACGTTGCAAATTCAAAACTGAGTCACAGTGCAACGGGACCATAATGTGACGTTGCAGAGAGGTTGCAAAGTGACAAATACGCGACAACGCAATGGGACCATAATGTGACGTCACAGATAGGTTGCCAAGAGATGAATACGATACACAAATGTGACCCCACGGAGGTTTTGGGACGTGAAGAATATGATACGTTGATGTGCATCGTTTTTGTCACCTTTTAACCTCTCTGCTACGTCACATTATGATCCCATTGCATAGTGACTAGAGGTGAGGTGTGATTTCACTGTCAGTGATTTCACAGTGAACTGCTACAGCAGTCACTTAAGTGACAAAGTCACTGGTTTTTGTCACAGTGACTGCACAGTCACCGGAGCTAGTTGTCACTGTGACCGACAAAAGCTGTCACGTCACACCTCTAATAGTGACTCAATTATACAGATTCATAGAGGTGAGAGGTTGTCAGAAAGCTTATTCAATACACAAGTTTTTGTGACATCTTGCAGAGCAAGTCAAATTTGATTTTGACAAATAAAATTTTATTTTGTCAAATTTTCAATAGTGTGAAGTCACAAAGTGACCTACGAACACGTCACGATGTGACCTCTCTGTGACGTCACAAAGGGAGTCACAGTGAACGGACATATCTACGTAACTGCAACGTTACAGAAACGTTAAAAATGTTAGTCACACGTCTCAATGCGACGTCCCTGTGACTTTTCTGCAACGTAACTGTGCTATTAGGGTTGTTCGAGTCCGAGAAATGGGTTGCAGAGATACGCGTGCATTCCCCTACCTAAGTGGTTCTACGAGGCTGAGGCAAGCAAATTGAATATTTAAAATGATTGCAAGCCCCTTGCTGTCTACTTTGATAAATAAGAGAGAAAATGATGCAAAAAACAAGCGCTTACTTGACTCCTGGTAGACAGGGCACATGCCAGCACTCGCTTTTTCAACACTACCTAGGTGACAGGTGGGTAGAGCATACTCACTATTAGAAGAATGATACTAATTAGTGTATTGGGTCATCGTAACAGAATGGCTCCGGTGGCAATTGATGCATAACTAAGTAATGCAAATTTAAATGGGAGCCTCCCTCCCATTGGTGAAGCAGGGTAGCCAATCACCTCAAAAATTCCGAGTGAGCATGGGGTACTCACCTGTCGCGTAGAGAGCTAATCATACATTTTTCCCGATTTCAGTCACGAATTAGTGTTTTATCAATTTTACTCGCGAATTAACGTTTTCCTCCATTTCAGCCGTGCATTAACGTTTATACCTCAACTTTAATCTGCAAATGAGAGCTGTTTCTTAATGTTATCCACGAATTATCAATTCGTCTCTATTTCACCCTCGAATTAGCACTTTATCTCAATTTTAGTGACGTAGAGTTGCCCCAAGAATCCGTGAATTCGCGTTTTCTCAATTTCAGTTATCATAATTACCGCTATTTTGCAATTTTAGCCGTGAATAAGCGTTTTACCCTCAATTATATTCCCAAATTGCAGCGCTTTATCTGTTTAAACCACGAATTAGCGCTTTCGAGCGCCGCAGGATTCGAGAAAATCGGCTGATTCCATCGACCATGATATGAAACACTTATTTGTGTGCCAAAACTGCTGCTTTTGCTGAACGGCAAAACGGAATTGACTGGGTGGCTCAGTTGGTTAGAGCACCTGCTGCGAAATCGGGAGGTCGTGGGTTCGAATCCCACCTGGGGAGAAATTTTTCTCGGAACTCAAAACAAGTAAAAAAAAATGGTAAGTATTTCAATGGGGAACTTGCACCTTTTTTCAAGCACTGGTGTTTCTTGAAGACGGCTCTTCAACAAGACAATTACCCACATTAAACATTAAAATCAATCAAGGTTTTTTTAAGGTGAATTTTTAAAAATGTTGAGTGGGGGTTGATTACGTCAAAGGGCAGTTGATGAAATGGATGGTGATCGGAAGAGGGAGGAAGACGCGTTTTCTGGGAATTACTTTTTCTTGTTATTTGTAAACAAAACATTTCAGAGCTCCCTCAAATGATTCACAGCTGCACATTGACGTCATTTTCCCTCGGACCATCCATCCCCTCCTGAAAAACTTTATTTAAAAATCACCAGACGCCCCAATCGGGCTGCAACTACCACTCATATCCTTGTGCGCATGTGCCAATTCACCAGTAAACTTGGAGAACCTATACTGCCAGGTGAGCTCTCGGCCATATCGGGGCAGATAAAATTATCTTAAATTTAATTAAGCCTCGTGGGACACTCCACAGTACTTCCAATTCCATGCTCCCCTCCTACCCACTAAATAATTATCAATATTTATCTACCCCAAAATGCCGGATGGGCTCATTCGGTTGTATAGTTACCTTAGTATACTTTTCTCCCTAATCGGGTATTCATGCAAGTTTCCCATTCAAGATAAATTTCTTCATTTTCAGCCTCCCCACTCTGTCGCATTCACAGTTGTGACCACGGTAGTGCGGTGAGGGTGGAGTAAACCCCATATAATTGTCCGTAGACAGGGTCATCTAAACTTGATTAATAATTAATTATTGCCGGACGCATAAAGAAAAAGTGACGTACATTTTTTCTCAATTAAAGCACCGAGCCAGCGTTTTGTATAACTTCGCTGAGGTTGGAGCTTCACAGTGTTGGATCAAGATCAAGGGGTCAAACTGGGTTTGTTACTCACCGGCCTGGCCTTCCTTGGAGGTCCAAACTTTTTTAATGAAGCACAGGATTGGTGGAAAAATAGGAAAAACACGGGTCCCAGTAGATTTCAGTATTAGAAATACAATTTGAAAAAAAAATTTCGCTCCGGCAGCTGGCGGTCGGAAAGAGTGCATTTCATTTTGTATACGGATACCCTAAGCCGTCCCAAAAACTGGCATATATCGGCATATTGAGCGAGACTTAGCGAGTGACCCTTCACCCTTCCCCCTCCAGATTCACACGTGCTCTTGAGCAAAAGTGAGTTTTACTTTTTAAAATCGCATTTTTTCTCTTTTCTGTTGTGTTTCTGCAGAAAAATTATGAAAGCCCTGTAATCTTGGTCGCAGGATTTTGCGTTGATTCTCCAACCAAGACGTTTTGGCGAGAAAACTTTGTGCCACCACGTGTTAGCAAAAATGCTTGTTTAATTTCACTTGAAAAGCGTTGAACAATAGACAATAAACAATCACCAAACGCATGAGTTCAACATTACAATGGGCTTAACACGATTATTAATAATACAAAGTAAAAAGAGTCATTTTACAGGCTCAAAAGTCTTTTTTTCCTTTCTTTGTACAGGCACACAATGACTAGTCATCCGCAGTTCGGTCAAATTATCTATTTACCGGTAACTTAAAATTTGAAAGGATTAGCCGGTCGATCGTAGCTATAACCCGACGGACCCAAATTCGTCGTTATCAACGACGGAGCTGGTCCGATCGGTTTCTGGTAGGTGACAACCGGTGGTGGTGGCGGTGGTGGAGGTGGGCCGCTGATGACTCCTGGTGACGACGACAACGACGAGTCGAATCCTCCGAACGAGGAACCGATTGTGAAAGTCGAAGAAACTGATTGAGGTGGTGGTGGAGGTGGGGGCGGCAGTGAAGGTTTTAGAGGCTGGCGTATTGACGGTTGTTGCGGAACTGGGGAAAATAAGAGTTGTTATTAGAAGAAGGTGAGTTATTATAGTTTCGTGTGGAGACTTTGCGTCGGAATTTCTGGATTGCAATCCGAGATATTATTTTCTATTCTCTTTCTTCCCCACTCTCCCAAAACCACCAATCCAACCGAAACCAATAAAATTGTGAAACCTTTAGAAAATTTCTTCGCGCGTAAGGGAAAAGAGGAATACATAACCATAACAAAAAAGGGCACATTAGCATCATAATGAATTGCACAGCAGCAAACTGTAGTTCTTTCGTAGCAACAGAAATAAAGAAGAAGAGCTGGAAGTGATAAATTCCCACTGTCAGGCATGCAAAGGAGGCTTTTGATTTAAAGGTAACTCTTCTTTTAAGTGAAAGTTTCAATCAAAACGTTTTTGATATAGCAGGCAGAGGAATGATGAAATTGTTTCACAATGTTTTCCATAGTTTTGGAACAAAATAAAAAATACCTGGAACGCCATAAGTTGTCGAAGGTCTCGGGAAAACCACGACTGTATCATCAGACGCTGGCGGCGGCGGAGGCGGGCCTATCGGTTGAGTTGGATATGCCACCTGGGGACGGTATTTATTTGCGAAGTAGCTCGTTATACCCTTCGTTGGATAAACGGCGGATGGACCGAACTGACTGCCACAGTTGCACCATCGATTGTAGTTGTAGTCGGTGTAGCCGCTACCGCCTCCGATCCCGCCACCGCCATAGTAGCCTGCACCACCACCACCGCTGTACCCGCTGTATCCACCAGGATAGTAGCCGGGGGTGTACTTGGAGGGTAGATATCCACCTTTGTGACGATAAAAATAAATTAAGATTTAAAAAGTCTCAGTTTACAGCGCTAAGACTATTTTTTTCTCACCAGTTAATGATGCAGCTATGCTTTGAAGTTTTCCAACGTCTTTTTTCTCCCTTGTCAAATTGCCTGAATCTTCTGACTCCGCAAGACCAGTGGCAATTAGACCGAAAAAAAGCTGCACAATTTGAAACAAAGAACATTTAGTTAATCGTTCGAGATTGACCTTTTTATTCCACGAAAAGTCTTCTTTCTTGCCCACTTTGATTTCTTCTTTGAGGGGCCTTGGATGGCAACAAGATAAAGAGAACCTTTTTGAGCTTTTTACTATACGCTCTAAAGAAATCGAGAGTATGCGTGGGAGATACAAAGCACAAACCTTCCTTTTCGCCTAAAAAGCTGAGAATTCTTAAAAGATTACTGCTTGTAGATACAATCTGATCGATCTCCCATTTCGGCTTAGCCACTTCACTCCGGTTTAGCCGCATGAATGGAACAACATTTTAACAACTTTGTCTTGGCGTCCCTGAGTTTTTTTCTCCCCATTACACACTCAATCCATAAAGATACACTAACAAGCATTGGTACCATATTTTCCTGATTTAATGCCATTTTTTACAAACATGTCGATACAAACAATTTCAGGGATTGTTTACAAGCCTTACACCAATGCATCATCCTTGGGAAACGATCCTTCCATGATTTACATGATTCGGTTAGCCTCTCCCACAACGGAATCAACTTTACACTTTTTTAATTAAATTCACGTTTTCTTCAACTCAAAAGGTCAAACAATAATCCCGGGCGAATTTCCTACTCCCCCAATCCTCTTCCCCTGGAGACTCATTCATTCCAAGATGTGCTTACTGAACTTAATTTCAAGGTTTCAACGTGTCATAAAAGTGATATTATTATTATTCATTTTATAAAAATTTACCTCCCACTTAAGTATATTATTAAAAATGATTTCACATTCGAAATTATCCTCCTTCGGACAAGCTAATATAAATTATCTATGATCGTTAGCCTTTTTTGAACGGAGAAAAGGTCACGATTACGAGCTGTCGGCATATAATTTTTTGTTCACTTCTGCTAAGGCAGGGTGGGGGGATAATAAAGGGAGAAATCTACTTACAAATACTCGCGGATGCACCATGGTCAAAAAATTCCAACGAGAAAACACTACAAACTAGGCTTAGAAAGATTTTCTGACACTTATATACCTTTTTTTTTTTAAACAAAATTTTCCCCTTAACTATATGCCCTCACCCCCACCCACTACCATTTGTTTTGTTGTCTTTTATGAGTACGTGTTCGAACTGTTAAGAAAAAGGGAAGACGATTCCTTCGAAACTCAAACATTGGCTTTTGGGGTAATATCTTTGACACTTTCCCATAGTTATTACCTAACATCCTTAAAAAACAACAAAAAAGGTGACTCCTCCCTGAAACGACGAGCCCATTGGATTTTTTTTTTTTTTTTTTTCAATGAATGTGGGGCCTTGTTGAGCTCTATTCACTACCGGGATGGATGAGTAAATCGCGTTTGTTGCAGAATATTAGTTTTGTTTGGGTGAGACGGTATTGAGGGCGACGTTTAAAAATTGTCGGGCACAAAATAAGAAATGCTACCGAGTTTTTGGATAAAATCTTAGATGAGGCGAGTGTGGGGGGAACTTAAATCTTTAGAGCAGTTTAATTTTTACATTACACGGCTCTTCTATTTGTTTTATTAGTTCTAAGCATTCAAGCTCCAGGGCTGGAGACATCGCCAGAGAATCTTTTGTTTTTTCCTTTCAAATTATAATCAACCTAGAAATTTGTTATCCTGCTTATGTTAGATTGGTTAATGCTAAGAGATAATAAAAGTAAAATCCACTCCTCGTGGACTCGTTTTATTTCAAAAAGTTAAATATTGACTCCTTCATGTTGCTTAAGTATTTATCACGCTGTACTAACATTTGTCTTCGTAGCTTGGATCCATTGCCAAATTATTTAACACTCAATGGCTTACAGGATCGTTATCGTCTCTGAAAATTCGGGAATTACATCCTTGGACACTCACACATCCTTGAACAGGGGGAGTTTCAGTTATTGCATGTATTCCTATAAGTTACAGCGTTTTGATAGGAGAGAAGGCTAGGTAGAAGTGATTGAAACAATTCCGGTCCACGACCTGTAATTTAATGAACCGGAGGAACACAGTCCTGAAACTGGTCTTATTCGATAGGTTTTATGAAGATGAAAACCTTTCGAATGAGATTAGTTTCAGGACTATGTTCTTCTGGTTAAATTCATGTCCCAAATTAAGGACTTCAATTAGCTATAAAATCCTTAGGCCCCAGATACAGCATGGCAGACTTCCGGACTCGTATATAGGGGGTCAAATACTATCATTTTGCATACCTTTCGTGACTATGTTCTTCCGGTTGAATGGGACTGTCGCCAGCTCTCGGTCTATATGTTTATGTAAGAGCGCTGAATAAAGAGGAGAGCTGCGAGGGGAGTGTAGCAGAGAAAATTGTCATGTTAGTTCCGGTGCAATTTTTAGGGCCACTTTCTTGCCTATGACTATGGAAAAATTGCCTATGGACTATGTTCTTCCGGTTAATCATTTTCCTCCGGTGCAGTTTGACTGGTCACTAAGGGTAAGTGCCCCAGGCAGACACCGGCAGACGATCATTTTCGTATTCAGCCACATGAAACGTGTCGCAAAAGGCAATTTTCCGGACTTAGTTCTTCCGGTTAATTAATATCCCTCTGATTTAAGGAGATTACTGGCAACCGAGGGCAAATGCTCCAGGCAGACGCCGGTAGGCGATTATATTTGCAATCATATCCATAAAACCTATCGAATAAGACCGGTTTCAGGACTGTGTTCTTCCGGTTAGTTAAAATGTACTGAATTACGTGAGTTTGGCGAGCCACAGAGGGCAAATGCCCCAGGCAGACGGCGCCAGACGATCACATTCGTAATAAGCTCCATAAAACCTTTCGAATTAGACTAGTTTCTGGACTATTCATGTCCCAAGTTAAGGACTTCAATTAGCTATAAAATCCTTAGGCCCCAGATACAGCATGGCAGACTTCCGGAATCGTAAATAGGGGGTCAAATGCCGTAACTTTGCACACCTTTAGTGACTATGTTCTTCCGGTTGAATGGGACTGTCGCTAGCTCTCGAACTAACACCCTAAAGGGAAATAAAGATAATTTATGTTATCCACGCTTTCTTGAGTCAGTAATAAAGAGGAGGGACAAGAAGTAAGATTAATGAAATATATAATTAAGCATGCATAAAGCTGTAGCCGTAGAAGCCTACATTGTCTGTCTTCCATAGTTGAGGTTCGTCAAAAACGGACCGGTTTCGGCGAGCATCTCATCAGGGTCTTCTTCAGGGTTTGGTTTCCCGACTGAAACTCGTGGCGAGCAGCTGAAACCGGTCCGTTTTTGACGAACCTCAACGAGAGAAGACAGACAATGTAGGCTCGTACGGCTACAGCTTTATGCATGCTTTATCCACTAACCCTCGTAGTTTAAGCGCTTCTTCTAACAATTTAGAGATGTAAGAAGAACAAATTAAAAGAAAGAAACAAATCAATGTATTAGTAAAGAAAAAGTAAATCTGGAGACTACTAACCACGAAATATGACAGTGGTAATAATAATAATAATAATAATAATAATAATAATAATAATAATAATAATAAATGGGGGTTACAATAAATGAGAGGGAGTCACTCATATCACGATATTGGGTAGGCCAACACAAGAACAACAATAGTAACTTGCATTTTTGCAGATTTTTTTACTTCCATGTACACTACGGGAAGCGAAGTATGGCGTTCGTGAAAAAAATCGAGTCCGGGCTGACTTCACATTCTTATCTCTGAGTGCAGCAATTTTGCTGTGACTTGGCTTCAAGCTTGCAAATCAGCGGCTGTTTGGCTTATCTGCCAAATCAGACACACCATAATCACGTTCAAAAGCAAAATTATTGCGTAAAAATTTTGCTGTTTTTTCAATTTTAGCTCTTTTATTCAATTTAATTCGCGAACGAGCGCTTTTCATCAATTAGAGCTGCAAATTACTCCTCTCTCTCAATTTTTGCCTTCTTCCCGCACCGGCTTGAAGCCTTGAAAGGCACATGACCGGGTCGTGCCACTAATTAGAGATTTTTTAACTTTTAGCAGTGAAATTGTGATGTGTCAAAATTTAAATCCTTATATGAAGTCGCCTCCCTTGACCCCAAATAGGCACATTAACGTTTTTTCAAAATTTTAGTTATAAAAGGAGCGCCATAAACCACAAATTGAGTGATGTTTTGCAGATGTGATCTTGATTCCAACAGGGGCCATAATCCATTGACCCTGGTACTTCTCTGGATCCGCGGCTGCTATGTAAAGCCCAAATATTTGATATAATACGTATTTGATAAAAGGACCAGTGATAAGGCAGCGGAGCGATTGCCTCCACCCGTACGCCACTAGATCCACCAACAAGAAATCAATTTATCGGACCTGTGCGTTATCAAAAGAAAAGTCTAATTTTCCGGTTTTGGCTCTTCAAGGAAATCAATTTCACGGGTTTGACTCACTCAAAAACCAACTTTGCTGCACTAACTATTAAAAAAAGCAATTTCGCGGTGTTTGGTCGTTCAAAAAGTCAATTTGTCAAGTACAGCTCCTGAATGGAAAAATATCGCTTGGTTTAGTCACTGAAAAACCTCGAATTATTTGCGTTGACTATTTAAAAAATGAAATTCACTCGAAAAATAATTTTGTCGGGTATGCTTCTTGGAGGAGAACAGTCTCTGGATTTTTGCTTGCATGTGCAACGTTAAGGACTGTCAAGCATAAAAGGCTTCGGCTTTCTCACTATAATTATGAGAGGTGCTCATTTATGTAACGCCCTGAATTTGAACTCAATTTTGGTGGAATTACTTCGTGCGAATGAACTTGCCTATTAGTAAACAAACAGCACCTTTACTTCCCTCGTATACCCGCTGATTGATTATCCTCATCCATAATAGGCGCCCATCGTGAAGAAGCGAGAGAGAAAGTCAAGCCATATAGATGTTATGCTACCACGCATAACGCGACTGCCATGCGTTTCTATCTTCTTTATAACGCTTGCTCCCCTCACATTTACATCAATCGGGGTTTCGGAGGGTTTAATGTCCCTTTTCTTGTTGAAGTATAGAGTGGCGATGTTTTGCTGCCTTCCTTCATTCATACCGGGTCAACCCTGTGGTTTTCGCTCGTTAACACGTCATTATTTACCGATATTATCTCTTGTTGTGAAGCAGACCTTAAATTATTATTTTATAATGTTTCAAGGGAAGTTTTTCCTCCACTGGTACATGCATAATAGTACTAGGAGGAGTCTCGTGCTTAACAGTTCAGCTACCAGCCAACAACACGGGAAATCCTCGGTCGGTATACTCGAAAAAATGTGATCAATGAAATACAAAAAGCGTTCTCCACGACGTAACGTGCGATATATTGATAATAACTATTTTTAAAAACAAGCTCCCGGTAGGCAGGGGTGGGCAAAATACTTTGAAAATGTATTTTAAATACAAAGCCCAAAATACTTCAAAAATGTATTTTAAATACTAAAATACAAATACTTTTTGAATTGTATTTTGAACAAAATACAAATACAATTTAAAATACTTTTCAAAAATTCGATTTCGATGGCAAATAGTGCGAAAAACACGAAAAATAAATAATTCAAAAATATTAGGACCTTCAATAGACAAGTTGACAAAATGTAGCTGCGCGAAACGGCCCTGCTGTCGATGCGCAAAAAAAAGTAGACAAGTTATCACCAAGTATTTAGGACCGAACCCATGGGCGGAGATAGCCGATATTCCTTGGTGGGGGGGGGGGCTTCAGTCCTAATATGACTGGGAATAATCAATAGTGGGACGGGGGACCCCCCCCCCCGCCCACCGATTCACACCTTCAAGCCCAGTACACACGGAGGCATTTTTCAAGAATTTTTCACGTCCCAAGTTCGGAAAACATGTGAACCCTACCGAAGAAACACGTGTGTCACAAAGTTTTGCTGTGAAATAATAAAGGCCCGTTCACAAGCTCTACGTATGCGTTCAGTGGAGATTATGCAACCAAACAAAATTTTTATTAGTCCGGGAGCCCACCGTACCATATGAAAAATCCGGGTCATATGATCGAGTCTGGCACCTGCGCAGGACGTTTTTTATGGTATAGGAGATGACTTTTCGGAGATTGCCAGACATTTTTCGTGGGACAGGTGCTCACAACAGAACTAGCTATTGGCAAACACACCTTATTGGCCTGCTTCAAAACGGCTGGCTAGGGTAAAAATTGATTCTTCGCAAACAATAAGCTAGAAAACCACCATCGCCTTCCAATATCGAATGAAACCCTGGCTACTAGTGAGCCTCGAAATTTCACGTTTTCGCTGACGGCACTATTTACAATAAAATTGGATGGCGGCGTTGGTTTTCGTAACGTATTGGTCGAGGGTAACGACTTTTTACTTTCGCCAGTCGTTTTCAAACCACCCAAAGGTGTGTTTGCCAAAGCTAGCTCTGTTGTGAGCCCCTATGCCACGGAAAATGTCTGGCGATCTCAGAAGTGTCATCTCCTAGACCATAAAAAACGTCATGCGCAGGTGCCAGACACGATCAAATGACCCGGATTTTTCGTACGGTGGGCTCCCGGACTACTTTCCTTCGAAAAATGAAGCATTTTAAAAGGTTACCTAGACCGGCCTAGACTCCACAGAACACATACATACAGCTCGTGAACGGTGCCTAAAAAATGTCCTTGTGTGTACTGGGCTTTAAAAGTATGTACAGACGGTGAGGATTTCCTGTTTAGGTCAACCCCACCGGCCGGCTGGAGCGTCTGGACCTGGCTTTGACTTCAGTTGAAGTCACCTTGAAGTCAACACGCATCAGTTGAAGAACGCGCAGTCCACCTCAACTGATGTCGAAGTCTGGGCACACGCTCCGGCTGGCCGGTAGAGAAAAATCTCACCGTGTGTTCGTACCCTATAACTGTAGGGGTTAAAGAGTCTGGGGGGAGGGGCTTCAGGAAGGTGAGCATGGGGGGGGGGGCTACAGAAAGTTTTGGGGGGTTATAGGACCAAAGCCCCCCTCTATCTCCACCCATGACCGAACCAGCGAGCACCAAGGCGATAGATATAACGGGTGGCGCACCAAGAGCAATTTTCTTGGAACTGAGTAGGACTGCCTACGTCACTCATAGACCAGAAAGTCTGATTGCCTGACCGTCTGATAGGTTTTATAGTTACTTTACTCTTTCTTAAACGGTGCAAAGGGCCGTTTTTAGGGGGTAGGCAACCGCATAGAGGCCCCGTCTTGGAATAAAAATAATTACAACAAAATCTCAATCGAGAGAAAATTCTGGAAATTGGTGTTTTACAGAGCTAAAATCCGAATAATTTGGTTTTTGAAGAATTCAGCCCCGGTAACTTGGTTCCCCTATGCGGTTGCCTACCCCCTAAAAACCACGAAAATCAGTGAAATTGGCTTTGAAGGCGCCAGATCCACAGAAAATGGTCTTAAAATATCCAGACATGTGAAAGTGAAATTGGCGTATTTGAGCCAAACACCCGAAATGTCTATTTGAAATAGCCAAATCAACGAAATTTGGATGCCAAAGTAGACCAAACCGTGGATTTTAAAAGAAAATAAATCTGGCAAATTGAGGCTTTAAAGGGCCAAATCCTGGAAATTCGATTTTTAAAGATCTCGCGAAATTGCATTTTCGAATGAGAGCAACCTCGCGAAATTGCCTTTTGAAGAAGACGAATTGGCTTATCGGTTAATCCAAACCTTCGAAATTGATATTTGAAAGACCCTAACCCACGCAGTTTGTTTATTCAATTGAGACGGATCCCCAAAATTGCTATTTTAAGAGCTAAGTCCAATAAATTCGGTTCTTGAAGGAAGTTACGAAACTTGAGCGTGCTTGAACTTCGGCCCCAGACAGCGACTATTTGGCCCCAGGAACGACGTGTTTCAATGGAGGCCACTCTTACTGTGCTTGCAGTCTGCCTCCACAGTTCGACAATTTTCTACTTTAGACTTTAGATTAAATTGATCGTGTCCCGGCCAAGTTTGTGAACATTCCGCGTCCAGCTCCTTCGTTTAAGCCGCTTATTAGGGACACTTTTGACGGCTACACAGCCGACCAGACAGGTAATTTTATTGGCCGGACTAGCAAAATATTCTGTCCATATAGAAATGCAAAATACTTTTCGATTTAATCTGCTAATAATTGCAAAAACCCTGTAGTTTCATGAATGAATCGCCTATTTTTTAAATATTATCCATTTTACTGACAAATAGTCTGTTTTGGGGGCTTTTCGGCTCTTTTTGTAGGTTATGACTGTCTTAGGGTTGCAGCTTTTTCATCATGAAGGCAAAGAAAAGAATGGAAGGTCTTCTCCCACTTGTTTCATTTGAACTATCATGACCGTGGTTTCGGCAACGCCATTGTTCTCAAACAATTCAACGAATAAAACACTACCAGTATTGATACTTCCAGGCACGAATCCGTTATTTTAGTCATTTGCATTTTCAGGGCGCGAATCGTCAATCTTTAGCCATCATTAGAGTGCCTGGATCCAATTTAGCTGTTTTTAGAAAGTCAAGCCACGTCTATTTAGCCATTTTTAGGGCGGGAATCATAAACTTTTAAGGCATTTTCATGGCGCGCCAATCGTGCGTCCAGCAATTAATTTATAGGGCGCGAGAAGTCAGTTTGGCTCTTTTTAGAGCTGCAATCGCCAGTTTCGCTATTTTTAGGTCGTAAATAGTAAGTTTAGTCATTTTTAAGGCACAAAAATCGTCAGTTTTTGACATTTTTGCGACTGTAGTCATACCTAGATTTGAAGGATGCGAGTGGCTACCAAGCCAGATGGCTATGAAGCCCCTCCTTTTTGAACAAAACCTGAACCCGCGTCTGTGTTTAGCATACATTTACAATATCCACTGGCAGTTAGGGGGCCCCCTGACCCTGATAGTTCGTCGCCTACGGGCTCCACGAGGGCTAGAAACGGCCGTCGGTGTTGTCAGATAATTAATTAATTTTTCACTCTATTTATGGTAATCCTCGACAAGACCCGAATATCGAGGTAAATAAGTTTGTATCCTGATCTTAATTTCGAGCACGCAGGGCTTACTAGGCCCATTTAAAGGAAAAATTAGACGAAGTTGAATACATCCTGACAAAATTAGCGTTAGCGAAAAATTTCAAATTGTTGGTATAGAGATGAGCTTTGTTCGAAATCCCGCATGTATTCCTTCTTAACGAGAAATTGTGGAAATGCTAAATGGAGAATGGGGAATGGCTAGCGCAAAGGAACAGTCGATCGTTTTCTTCCTGTATAGGTCTATGGGTGACGTCAATTCCCAACCTTGTCATAGTAGAGCAAGAGGGGAGCTGCTCCACCTCTCTACATAGCTCTACCACCTTGGGCGAGCACTGGTGGCTCGTGAGCTGAAAAGGAGGTGAGGCCGACTGTAAAAGGGTTGTCGGGGGGAGGGATAGCTCTGGGCAAGTTAGCTGAATTACATTACAGCTGAATAACCCATATTTTCCCAATAATTTCCACACTAACGAGGAATTTTACGCGTTTCGGATCTCCCTCCTTCCCCCGAACTACTCTTCCCCCTCCACTTTTTCGAAAAATAAAAACGTTTATCGAAGGATACTATTGCTTAATAGTTTCGTTTAAAATACGGTGTCGCTAGGTTTACTTGGCGAATCATGGTGAATTTTTAAATTTGTTTACCCTTATTTTCACCCGCTTCCCTCGAGCTGGAATGGCTGATTAACGAACTTAGGCTAGGGCTCTGTAAGATCCATTTTTGTGCCAAGTTTCCATCCGCCAGCATCATTTTTGCGGCAGTTGTGCTAACAAGGAATTCGGAACTTCCACTTCCCTCCATGACTACCCTTCCCTCTCCACTTTTTCGAAAAATGAAAACGTCAATCGAAGGCGGTAATTATACACCGGGTTTTTGTGCCAAATATGGTTTCACTAGGTTAGGTTATACTGGTGAATGGTGGCGAAGAAGTGGAAACTAAAAAACTTTGAAATTAAAAGTATTTGTATTTGTATTTGTATTTTCGTTGAGTGTGAAATACAAAATACTTTTGAAAATGTATTTCAAATACAAAGCCCAAAATACTTTCAAAAATGTATTTTAAATACAGAAATACAAATACTTTTCCAAAAGTATTTAAATACAATTACAAAATACGTATTTTGTATTTAAAATACAGAGTATTTTAAATACTCAAGTATTTTGCCCACCCCTGCCGGTAGGAAATAACAAATAGATATCTACTCCATTATTTTCGTTTATGAAGAACTTCGTTGTTGTTTTTGAAATGGAAAACGCCCAGTTTCTGTGAGTCTTGAGTGGCTACAACTGAGAAACTGGACTGAAAAAAACCGTTAATTTGCGGTTAAAATTGAGAAAAAGCGGTCCATTAAAGCTAAGAATTGTGAACAAACGCATATTATTCTCTGTTAAAATTGAGAAGCTTTGAAAAAGCGCGAATTACCGGATAAAACTATGAAGAATCACTAATAAGCGGGTACATCGGAGAAAAGGCGCCATTTAGTGGCTCAAATCGAGGAAAAGCGCTCATTCGCAGCTAAAATTGAGAAAAGTTGCTAATTCGGCGGATCAAATTGAGAGGAAGTGCTAATTAGCGGATAAAGTAGTGGAAAAACACTAATTCACAGCTATACAACTGAGGAAAAGCGCCTTGTAGCGGCCAAATGGAGAAAAAGTGTACATTAGCGGGCATGGGCGTCGTATATGTATAGTGGGTGGTTCCGATGGGCAATTGCTCTCCTGTAGACTAGAAATTGAAGCCGTAGTGGGCCAGCTGCGCTGCACACCCGTAGATCGTGCTGATACCTTCGAAAATTAATAATCCTATAAAGGGTAGCCACATTTGGTTAACCGATTCACGGGTCTACGGCTACCGAAAACCCTAGTTCCGCGGTATTTTGTTGCTATGAAACCCCAATTTACGGAGTTACGTAGGTAATTTAAAAACCAATTTAGCAAATTTGTGTCACCAAAAAAACATTTTCGTGTGTCTAGTTCAATAATAGCGTAATTAGATTCAACGCAATACACTCGTGTGGTGTAAATTTTTCCACCCATCCTCTCTAAATTGAAACAATAGAGAGGATGGGGCATTACCTGTGTGTAGCAGGATGAATAGAAATCGCTATAAAAGTACAATTTCTTTAAAACCATTTCTGGTAATCGGGTTTTCGAAAAACCACGTTTCGCCGGTCCCATCTCGCTCAAAACTCTTTTCACGGGTCTGCCTCGCTAAAAAATCAATTTCACGGAATTTTTGGAACTAAAAACCAAATTTAATTTCGCGGGGTGTGTTCTTTTCAAAGACCCAATTATAGGTAGGCGGATTATGCACACTGAAAAAACAACACATTTTTGCACGTCTTGCTCACAAATTGTCAGTTTTTTGGACAAAAATCCGGAACGCATATAAAGCTAGGTCATACGGCGCCATGCCAGGCTCTATCCGTGATTCCGATGATTTTTGCACTTTGGCCCGTTCTCTGGGGCCTCATGAGTTAGGAAATTCAGCCCTGATGTCCAAGGAAAAGCGTCATAGCAAGTGTTTAGTTCTTGCTGGCCCGCCGTGTTGGAGTGGAGAATTTTGTCAAAATCAAGGACTTTACACGAAACGATCATTTTTTTCCTAATGTGTCCGAAAATTAATTGAATAATTGTGCTTAGATGACCCTATCTACGGACATTTAAGGGATTACTCCCCTCCTCACCGCACAACCGTAGTCACAACTGTGAATGAGGAAGTGGGGAGGCTGAAAATAAAGAAATTAATCTTTAAATTAAATACTTACTCTTCTTTACTTGTTTTGAGTTCCTAGAAAAAATTGTAGGACACATTAGGAAAAAAATGACGTATGACATGCACTGACCGGACTGACCCGATAGATGCAGTTCGAGTTCCGAGAGGGGATTTCTCCTGGGTGGATTCGCTCTCTGCGTGGACTCCCGGGATAGCTCAGATGGGAGAGCACCTGGCGCGAAACTAGGAGGTCGTGAGTTCGAAGCCCACCTCGGGAGCAATTTTTTCTAGGAACTAAAAACAAGTAAAGAAGAGTAAGTATTTAATTTAAAGCTTAATTTCTTTATTTTCAGTCTCCCCACTCCCTCGAATTCACAGTTGTGACTAGGTTGGTGCGGTGAGGTGGGGAGTAATCCCTTAAATGTCCGTAGATAGGGTCATCTAAGCACAATTATTCGAAACGATCATATTTGGTCACGTTCATGCGCTCCGACGTACCCTGAGGAACGTTTTTGGTAAACAAGGAGAAAAAGTGATGCTCATTCGCAGCTAAAATTTAGGAAAATCGTAAATTATCGGCTAAAATAAATAGAAAAGAGTTAATTCGTGACTATAAGATGCAGGAAAACGTATAATGGGGAACTTGCACATTTTTCAAGCACTGGTGTTTCTTGAAGAGGGCTCTTCCACAAGGCTATTGCTCACATTAAACGTTGAAACCAATGAAGGATTTTTTTAAAGATAATTTTTAAAACTTTGAGCGGGAGTTTAAATACGTCAAAGGTTATTTAATGAAATGGATGGTGTGGAGAAGAGGGGGATAAGAAGCATTTTCAGGGGGATAATTTTTCTTGTTATTTGTAAACAAAAGATGTTTTACTTCCCTCAAATGCTTCTCATTTGACCATTGACGTCATTTCCCCTCGAACCATCCATCCCTTCTTGAAGAACTTTGAAAATTTATTTAAAAATCACCAAATGCACCACCGTTGATATCCTTCTGTCCATGTGCCTATGGAGAACTTGCATGAATTTTTTTTTTTTTTTTTTTCGTTCTCAGTCGAGAGTAGTGCTAATACAAAAGAGAATGGTGAAAACCGCGACTCAATAGATGCAGGCAGCGATTTTTAATACGTCACAACCGAAAACTAACCCCTCTCAGGCACGTTCCCATTCCATCCTATCCTACCATCTGCCCAACCACTTCACCCCTCATCCAGTATCGCTGCAACCATCATAGAACCTTATTGTTTACAAATACTTGCACGTAGGGGCAGACTGGGTAATCGGGGGGCAGGGGAGGTGCCTTGTTTAAATTGGCGCCGGTAATTTCTAATACTTTTGGCTGAATTACATATAACTTGAAACTCGTGTAGAGAGAATGAACTCCCATTCCTTAAAAATGCTATTTTTACCCGCGTAGTCCTGTTTCTTCTTGTTTAAAAAAAGGAAGGTAATTATCTTAGCTGAGAGAATCAACGGTTCCTTGAAGGCGATTTGGGAGATTTCGAGGGGAAACCGGACTTTTCTTAAAAGTATACATGTAGGTAGGTATAAGCATACGTATTACGTATAGTAAGTTTTTAGGCTGAATTCCTTCTCGTTTTCCAGTCAAAAGTAAGATTCTTAGTCTAAATTGAAACATTTTTGGGCATAATAGAACGGTTATAGGGCCAAATAGCCAGTTTAAGCGCTGCAAAATTACCAGTTTTTAACCGAATAACGGATTTTGTAACAATAAATCGACAGTCCAATAGTTTTCTGGGCATAAAATGTCTGCTTTTATAGCCAAATAATTAGTTTCAGGGGCTAAGTTTCCCAGATTTAACCCTTTCCGGTATCTATAAGAATAAGAGTGTCTAATAGCGCCAGTGATGCCAGATACAATAAATTTTAAAGCGTCGCAGTTATGGAGACAACATTGCGGTTTTTGGGCTGAGTTACACAATAGCAACACCGATCAAATTGTAGGGGCTGAGTTTCCAGATTTATTTTTGAACAGTCAGTAAATTCAAGAGAGGAGTAAAATAATTAGTAGTTAAGGGGGGCGGAGCGATCCCAACGAAAAATTGTTATTTCTGTCGTGAAAGCATGCTTTTGGATCAAAAGATCAAGTTGTTTGTCCTTTGAAGGTGAATTTGTCTTATTCATGTGCATCGGGATCTTTGACAGACGCCCCCTTCTTATCTATGCCCAACGAATTTAGGTCGCCGCCCGCCTCTAAAACCGAAACCTAAACTCTACGCCTCTGCCACGTTGGGGACAGAGTCCCTTTTCTGAAACTCGATTTTGTCGATTCTAAAAACAGATATTCGTTTTTAATCCGTTATGAAAATATATAACGATGGTCCGACAGGGGCGCCTTGCTCAAGGGGCGCGGGGGGGTTTTAGACACCCACCCCTCCCGGGCCAGTCCGCCACTGCTTGCACGTTCATTGCTTTGCTGTTTTGCCTTGGTGTGCTGCGTTCCTATTTATTGTCCTATTTCGTCAGAAAAATTAAATGCTCTAAAATGTTGTTTTCCTTGTTGCATCCAAACATGTGTACTCAGTTGAAGAGCACTGAAACCAGCGTTCAGGTTCGGTTGCTTGTGATAAGCCTGTCAACTGTCAAAACACGCTAGCGGTTCGACATCACAAGGTCACTTCTGTCAACACCCCCTTCATCGCGAAACTCATTACTTTAAAAAATAATTTAAAATATTTCCCGCGCGATTTTTTTACTTTTTCCTGCTCTTTCCTCAATAACTTCTATCAAAGAACGCCATTAGCGAATAAAAAAAAAAATAGGCAAGTTCTCCATTCACCGGTCAGGCGCGTAGCCAGGATTTCTGGCTACGCCTGTTTGGGGGGGGGGGGTCCGGTGAAGGTCCCGTCCGGTGGGGGATGAGAGGGGGGGTGATTTCTACTCTATGTCCACTCTTTTCAGTTTTTAACTACATACTGATGCTATCACCTTGGGTTCTGTTCAAAAGACAGAATGTATCCTCTGTAAATCCGGTGTCACAAAATTTTCGCGTTTCGAGACACGTAGCATTGGCCCATATTCTTCAAGGTTTAAGGTATCATAGCATAAATCATTAGAAAAGTGAAAGATTGATTTTCTTAGAGCCTACCTATATCAGGAAAGTTTGGGGTATAGGTTACATGAATTTTATTATCAAATAAGGTAAAATTAAGGTAGAAATAATATGCCCTCAAAAAACAACTCGTAAAACGAAATTAGGTTTTATTTTTACGGCTGCGACTAGTCGAATTTTGTTGTGAATACTCACAACAAAATTCTTCTACTGCTTATGGCCATTCGTTCCACAACCTCGTTGGCGTTGACATACTGTCTGTCGTGGTATAATGTAAGAAGAGTCAGGCCTGTTAGTCGATCCTCCATCATTTTATTTCTGAGGTAAGTTTTTATCCTCTTCAGGGAGCTGAAACTTCTTTCAGCCGAGCAAGTTGTTACTGGGAGAGTAACTAAAATTGTCAACAAAAATTTCACGACGGGGAAAAAATGGTCACATTCAGTCATGGCGTCCAGTGCGTTTGTGGGTTTGGACTTTTCGTGCCGCCACTTGTCGCACCACATGGTATACTCGGCGTGTTCACAGACAGCGAGTTCAAATCGTTCGCCTTTGCCGAGTCGACTCTATGAGGCAGAAGTAGCTCCAACAGGGAAACTACAGCCGAGTCTGCCGCATTGAAACGACGTTGCATACTTGATAAAAGAGCATCAACGGCAGGGATGAAAACTGAAACCCGAAAGTAATGTTCCGGGTTCTCGGAGACATCATAGTTGGACCTATGAGCTTGACTCTTCGTTAGCCTAGGAGGAGTTATGTCCGAATTGAAAATTTCCTGCGACAAACCTTGCGCCCTGGCGAAAATTTCTTCGGAAAAGTAATTATCTGGTGCGTCTCGAATTTTTTGAAGCTGCTCTATAACGTTTTCCGCTTGGTGAAGAGCTGAACTTAAATCCCTAGAAGGATTCTGTAAATAAACCGATAGCGATAAAGTGAAGCTTAACAGTTTTTCAGCCGTTAAAAGGCACACAAGGAAACACTTTTGCTTCATAGCCCCAATAAAAGTGAAGGCTTTCGAAGAGCTGCTTCAATGAGAGACGGACAATTCTTCCAGCGTAGCTAAAACTGGCTTCAAAAGCTCCACAGATACAATTATAGCGTCATGCCTTTCAATAAATCTGGTTTTCAGAAAACTGAATTAGCCGGGAGCGTCTGGATTCTGGAACTATTTCCGCTACGTGTTTTTTCAACGTCGCATTCGCAACAACATTGTTGCGCAAGAAATTGATGATTTCGTTTACCACGCCGAGGCTGTTTCGGATTTGAGAGTTCGACGATAACGTCGAAGACAGCGCCAAATTCAGTATGTGGGAGTTGCAGTGAATATAAACAGCTTTTGGGTGGAAGCTACGGATCCGAGCTTGTACTCCCTTGAAACAACCACTCGTAGAGCTCGCGCCGTCGTAGCCTTGTCCAACGAGATTTTTTAGGCCCAATCCAAGTTTTCGGCACTCAGACAAAATCATATTTGTTATAGCCTCCGAAGACGAATCGATCGTAGGTACACAAGCATCGTAAACATACCGGATGCAAAGAGAAACTTGTTCGGTACCGGATACGTCACACGTCTCGTCACAAAAAATGTAGAAACAACCGGCTTCCTTAATTCGACAAGCTAATTTTTCTCGAATTATTTCTCCACGGAGATTAATTATTTCGAGATGGATATAATGAATATGTCTGTCGCCGGTATTTTTTTAATTAATAAATTAATTAAACTGATGTTATCCGGACGACGATGGAAGGGCATAGCCCAAAATTGGAGTTTCGAGAAAAAAATGGCTCCCCGGCGGGATTAGCTTAGCTTATCCTTCGGAGTACGACTCCCAAAGGCGTCTCCGTGGCGCAATTGGCAGTGTGCTGGACTGGTAGTCCAGAGGTTGCGCGTTCAAATCCCGCCGGGAAGCCATTTTTTTCTCGAAACTCCAATTGTGTTGGGCTATGCCCTCCCATCGTCGTCCGGATAACATCAGTTTAATTAATTTATTAATTATTTCATTTTGAATGTCAGGGCTTGTGTAGGAAGCATTTTTCTTTAAATTGAGAAGATGTTTTTTCAATAAATCGTCCCCAGCATTGGCCCGAAAACGAAGCAAGGACTTAAACTTCCCGTCCTTGGAAGAAGGGTTTGAGAGAGAAACCGAGCCCTGGTCGTGGTGACCGCGAAGAGGAAGCTCCTGCTCTCCACAAAAAATTATTGTTTCGACTATAGGGACGAGTATTTGTCTGTTTTCCCGTCGAATTACGTCCCTATGCGTATCAATCTGGGTGGCGACGTCCGTTTGTTTACCCCTGAATACTTTCATAAAGTTTTGCGCCTGTATCGCACACGTTCTGTGGTATTCTGAAGTGCTGTGTGCCGAAATTTTTTCAATTGAGTCCTTCCACTTGGAAAAACCTCAGGTAACCAAACTACTCATTCTCTCGTGACTCCCTTTTCCAACACTTTCGCGGCCGAAAAATACGCAATAACGACAGTAGGCCGCGTCGATTTTCTTGGAGTAGCCTAACCATTCCCACCTATCGAGCCAACTAATTTGAAAAGTTTTTTTGAACCAAAGACGCGAACCGGGAATTGAAAATTATTTAGTTAGACTTTTGAATTGGTCGAACAAAATTTGTACATTGTGTCGTGCGAAAAAAACGAAAGTGGCTTACGTTCGTCGAAAAGAGTGGAAGATACATCATTAATATCGTTGAATTGCTGAGAATTCACTAGCGTTTCGTCGATTTTTGTGACCGTTGGAGCGTTACTGCCTTCACAGACAGCGGCTGAAGCTGAAGTCGACGGTTTCGCGGCGACGTCAATCTCTTCTTGTTCCGCTTTCTTTTTCTTTGAAGCTTTGGGAGTAGTGAAAATTTTGTCCAACGAAAAAGAAAGAACTCACGAGTCTAAGCTATTATTCCACACATAACAGAGCGCGTCAGCTCCTGGGGCGGGGGGGGGGGGGTCGAAGTAGCGTGAACAATTGGGTAAAAATTGGGCCGTAAGCACAACTTTTACGCCCCTTTCTCGTGCCTTCACCTTAGAGGGTTAGCTGAAAAAATAGCATGACTTCAAAGGAACTGCTAGAGTCAACATTTTCAATCATTTCCCATGAAAGAGGGTGTGATAGCGAGGGCGGATCGTGAGGGAAGAGACAAGTTCCGATCTTCCGGCAAGTTCGTCATTCGTCGCAACTCGCGGCCACGTATTCGTTGGTTAAATTATACTTATTATTATTACTATTATCAATATTGTATACAATTCTTCCAATGCGTGAACGAAGAAATTGAAAATAAAAATTCTCCTTCAGGTCATGGGAAACTAATCTGAAATTTCGGGGGGGGGGGTCCGGACCCGGTGGACCCCCCCCCCCTGGCTACGCGCCTGTCACACCGGTTTACTTTTCTCCCAAATCGGGTAATTCATGCAAGTTCCCCATTATAGGATGAAATGAATTATAAAATCCCAAGTTCACAGCTCAAGTTTGGACAATGCGTGAGTTCGTTGCTAAAATTGAGAAGAAGGAAAAAGCGCTAATTAGCGGATGGAGTGGGGAAAAGGCACTAATTCGCGGCTAAACTAGAGAAACAACGCTTGATCGCTGCTTGGTTGACTAAGAGAGAACAACAAGGCTGATTCTATTGAAAAAAAAAAAAAAAAAAGCGGGTAAAATTTAAAAAAGAAGCGGCTCACTCGCGGCTAATAAAGTTGTGAACAAGCACGAATTCTCGGCTAAAATGGAGAAAAAAGGGCTCAATCACCACTAAAAAAAAAGGGGGAAACTAATCCACTGCTAAAGTGAAAAAAAGGCACAGATTAGCAGCTCAAAACTGTCAAAAGACGATCCCGACTGAAATTCAGAAAAGGCGCTCATCAGTAGCTATAATGCTGAGAAACAGCTCAAATTCTAGGCTAAAGTTTTGAGAGAAGGCATTAATTTACGGCTGAAATTTAGAAAAAGGGTCAACCTACGATTAACATTGGGGGAAAGCGCTGATCAGTTACTAAAAAAGAGGAAAAGGTGCTCATTCTCGGTGCTCGAATAGCGGCTCAAATTAAAAAAAAGTGTTCATTCACGCGTGAAAGAGCTCAATCGTGCGGCTTAAGTTGTGAAAAACCGCGAATTCAAGGGTAAAATTGAGAAAAAGGGCTGCTTCACAGCTAAATAAGGAGAAAACCCGTTACTAGAGTATAAAACGGAGACAAATCGCTGACTCCCGGGTGAAATGCAGGAAAAGCGCTGAGTAGCGGCTTAAATTGCGGGAATAAAGCGCTCGTTCGTGATGGCTATAAAATTGTGACAAGGCGCACGAAGACACCGGATTGATGGGGATAATTGGAGGAATCGGGGTGGCAACAGTTGTGGGAGCCGGCTTGGAGAATCGAAGAACAACGAACTTTTCACGAGTTCGAAGATGAGTGAAAAGAGCGCCGCTTTAGTGTATTGCTCACACATTTGGTGAGAGGTTTGCTTGAATTGAAGGGCCAATATTAATTGAAATAGTGTTTGAAGAGCGATAAGCATACTGGGAATAGAATAGTGAGGAATTTTAATATAGCGCATTATTCTCACATAGCAGACATTGTAGACCCTCGGAGGTCGGGAGGTTCGCTATTTTTTATATCTAGGTCGTAATTTAACACGAAACAACGATTCTCGACGTGCTATGAGGGCGGAGCTTCAGCTCAAGTGGAAGATGTTATAGAGTTCAATTTGCAGCAATTCGGGAAAAAATTACCATACGAATTTGTATAGGCCCATCCTTAAAATGCTCCTACATCTCTGCCTAGCCTTCAAGCCCTTCAATCACTAGAATACATGTTGACTATTGTAACCTTAAAAAAAAAAAAAGAAGTAGCCGTTGGACACCTCAAGGTTGTTTCTCCTATGAAGCGAGTGGCTGACTGATGTCGTCTTCCACTTTCTTATATTGCTTTTTAGTGAATAAAAGTATTATAAAATAATAGAAATATCCAAAACATCCTTGTTAAAAGGGAGGGAGCGTATTTTTTTTTCGAACTCTAATGTCAAGGTTTCAATTGAATATATTTCTTATTATCACAATTGAACGTCTGAAATTGAAAATTTCCCACGCACTTATTGATTTCAAGAGGCACGGAAAAAAAGTGAAAAGTGTTGCAAAATTTCATTGATTATAGGTCAATAACAATTATTAGCAAAATTTTGCAATTGAGTTAAAAATTCTTCAGTGGTAGGACCGAAGTTTCGATTTTCGGAGTTTCAGAGGATTTTTTTTTTTTTTTTTTTCCTGTATGCGTGAGGTGGCATACAGAAATAAACATAACATGAATGTGAATATTTTTTTTATGTGTTAAACACGGCAGTGATAGTTTTTATGACTGAACAACTTCACCCGCCGATTTCGTGCAATAAAACCCAGATTCCTCGAACAAAATACCAAAGACAACATGAAACTTCATCCATCGTCCATGATCGTAAAATGTAAACATTGGGGGAGTTTTTTATTTCTTTCTTTCTGATTTTTTTTTTTTTTTTTTTTTTTTAAGTGGTAGGCTCGCCCCAACACGAAATGGGAATCGAGCCAAGGGCATCGCGAAGAATCCGGGATGTTTCAAAGGGAGAAAATGCCTAACTACTTATGACAAGAATAAGAGATGTAATCTAGTTTGGTCATCGTTGGCGAAAGAGGATGAAGAGAAGAAGGGTACGAAGATGAAGAAGCAGACTTGTTGACCTTTTGGCAAACTGCAAAATCCACTGGAGTGATCGAGTCCGGTGGTGGTAGTTTTGATGGTGTTGTGCTGGAGGGGGAGGGGACGACAGGAAAGAAATAAGAGGAAAATAAAAACCGGATCAATTTTTTTATTTTTTTTATTTTTAGTGTTCGTGTTCGGGAACAAAGAAGGAAAAAAGAAGAGTTTTGTTTAAACGGCAGTCTATAGGACTTTTCATGCTACCCTGTTTTTTACCAAAAAGAACTCGAGGAATTACCTACAATAAAAAAAAGGTGACTCACCCAGCGAATCAAATAATTCATTACTCCTCCCCTCATATTACCATGACCTTTTCGTCGAACTTTTTTGATTTTCCTGTACCGCTTTCCTCACTATTTTTAGAGCCTAGCGAAGAAAAATAAGCAAAGCTAAATGAATAATTTGATACAGATGCGTGATGCATTTATGAATTGAAACGTTCGCAGTGCACGAGCACGAGCTGTAGGTCGCGCTAATTCGATTCGTTCGATATCAGGCCGCGTTCCTCCTTTTTTTCACCTTCGTTTAAAAACCACGTAGTAATTTAAAATTTACTGATGTGATGTCAGCTCCTTCAGTATTTTTTTTTCTTTTAGCGTTCCTGAATTAAATTTCCCTAGTACGGACTATAAAATGATTCCGTGCAAGAAGGGCGCGTAAAAGAAGAGCACAAGCGAAAATCGTGTAAGGAGAGCTACCTGATGGGTGCTCTTCTCTTGACCGTATAAGAAGAGCACAAATCTTTTATCTTAGAACTTTGTGTAGGGTCTCCTTAATTCCTTTGGATAGTCCAGAGCAAATCACAAAGCCCCGGGATTTGACTCAATAAGTAATATTTTTCTTAAGAAGCTCCCCAAAAAGGCTATGGTATTCCTAACCCACACATTCAATAAGATGTTGTTTTACAGCTATTTTCCAACTGTATGGAAGACTGCGGAAGTTATAGTTTTGCACAAGCCTGGCAAAAATCCTTCATTGCTTTCAAGTTACCGCCAAATCAGTCTCTTAGGCCCTCCACACACGGGTCGTCTCGTTTTCGTCTCGAACTCGATGCGGAATCGAAGTGTTCGTCTCGCTCGAACTTTATGGTTTTCGCATCTGTGAAATTAGGGTGCCTAGAAAAATAAATATCTTACAGGAAATAAAAAAAAGTCGTGATTTATTTCTCCGTTTTTATTTTATTTAAAAAAATATTGGTCCAGTAGTCTTGTGTAGAGCTTCAAAGCAGAATAATGAGTAGCTCAAGCGATGAAGAAGCCGGAGTCATGTTTATTTGTGTTTATTATTACAAGCGAAGCCCCCTAAACTTCCATTGAGGGTCAAAAAAGTGGCATTCGGTACATTTTGTTTTTTAAAATTCTTTATGAAAGTAGACGGAGTCTTCAATCCTCATTTTGCTAAGTTGCAATAATCCAAGGTGAAAGAAGACTGTCCCTACATGTTATACGCCACATCTACAATATCGACGAATAAATATACGAATGATTCTATTCTACGTGTATGGGCCCCTTTAAATACACTTTCATATAGAAAGAATAAATAAGGTGTTTGTGGTGTCGTGAGCGGTAGCAGGAAACTACGAAATTGGAAGATACTTCTCGAGTTACCTGTTGAATACAATGTCTTTAATTTCAAAACGAATTTGTTGTTCTTGCCAGGTAATGCAACTTCTGCGGAAACTGCATTCCAGGCTTTCTCCACGCAATATTTCCTCGAATAATCCTTGCGGGTGTAGTCAAATAATTCAGGGTATTTTTCGACTTCCCCGACTTTGATGTTGAACACCTAGGAATCATAACTTATGATAATTTTTAGCCGATAATTTTTAGGTCGATCCCCCCCCCCCACAACCTTAACCATCTGCGTCGTTCGCCCTTTCATGAAACGCAGCGGTTGCGAGATGCAATGGTACTTTGAAGAAGAAAATAATTTCATTTCATTCATATTTTTTAATTCGCATTCACCCAAGGAGCCCAATTGGCTGGAAGAAATGTACTCCGAAAAACAGAACTGATATTGGGGAGAAAAAACTTTGCAAATTCTACTGGTAATAAAATTGGTAGTGCCAGCAAAATCTTATCAAATTTGCAGTCGATGATTATAATTTTAACAACTCAGTTAGCACTGGAAATAAAGCCAGAGTAGTGGCAAAATTCTGTGCCCATTTTCTGAAAATTCTGCCCGGGGGATTAGCCACCCCGTTCGGCCAAATTGGTACGTCATTTAAAAGGCCAACGTCTAGCCTCTCTTATGAGAAGATGCTGGCCACCCCGTATCGTTACGGACTTCTCAAATCCTTAGAGAATACACCAAAAGAAATTTATTGAGGCACTTTTGAAGTTGGGTAGAATTTTGCCGCTATTCTGCCCTTTTCTACCTTTATTTCATGTATGTATACGAATAAATAAAAACTTACCTTCGTGCTCCGTATAAAATGAAATCACACGTGATTTCTCGTACCAAACAATTCGCAAGGTTCGAGAGACGAGGATGACGAGAGCTCTTCGAGTCCAAAACGAAAACAAAACGACCATATGATAAACTATTTAGTCAGTATTAATTTAACACTGCGGATGCGAAATCGCATCGAGTTCGAGACGACCAAAACGACCCGTGTGTAGACGGTTTTATAACATACGAGAAAAATCACTTCGAGTTCGAGACGAGAACGAGACGACCCATGTGTGGAACAAATTCATTTACTTTGAAAACAATGTTAAAAAGTAAATTGCGTCGAGCATTTCGACTCCGCGTCGAGTTCGAGCCGAGTACGAGACGACCCGTGTGTGGAGGGCCTTACCTAATTTAAGCAAAATATTCGAAAAAATTATACAAACTCGCATGCTACTCCACGTTGAACAATCCGGCATTCTAATAAATGAGCAGTATGGTTTTCGAGCTGGTCACTCATCGCAGGCGCAACTATGTCGAGTTGTAGATGACACCGAATGACACGACTAGTAACTTTAATGTAAAGAAACATACAGGTATCGTCTTACTGGACATACAAAAAGCTTTTACGGTGGCATTACGGTCTGCTGTACAAATTAATTGGGCTGCAGTTCCCTCTTTATTTAATCAAAATAATGTCCACGTACCTAAGTAATAGAAAATCTTTTGTCTATGTAAATTTCGCTAAATCTCTAATGTAAGTAATCTTTGCTGGAGTTCCCCAAGGCTCAATTCTGAGTCCCCTTCTCTTCATATTGTATATTAATGACTTACCAAAAATTTCTCACGTAAATATGGCACTTTTTGTGGACGATACGGCCCTTTACTCAGCCTCTTGGAGGATTGACACAATAGTAAGTAGACTTAACACGGCCCTGGTAAAAGTTATAAAAATTTTCCGTAAATTGCAAACATTGCATCATGTGAACAGGGCTTTAGGCTAACCGGAGTTTAGCAGACATAGTCTTTGGTACTGAATGCTTAATTACCTATAGGTTGCTTTGTACATAAGCTTTCAGAATAAACATTTATCTATCATCATCATCCTTTGGATGGTAAATTTTCCCAACATGAAATCGGTAATTTGCGGCTAAAATTGAGAAAAAGGGCTCACTCTCAGCTAAAATTGCGCAAAAGCGCTGATTCACGACTGAAATTTAGAAACAACGCTAATTCGCGACTTACATTGGGAAAAATCGTTCTTTCGTGGCTAAAATTGAGAAAAATTGCTATTATGTGAATACAATTGAGATGGTGCACTTGAGCCCTGTTCACACGATGCAATGTTTGAAGTCATATTGCATGCTAGTTTTTTAAAAATATTTATGTTCCTTGGTAGTGACCGGATGTTTTTAAAAATCCAGCATGCAATTTAGCTTCAAACATTGCATCGTGTGAACGAGGCTTTATACGTACCCACAAATTCAGAATACGCTAATTAAATTATTCTTGGGACAACTTCTGGCAGTGTAGCGTACTTCGTGGCGTAGTGGCGGGGGGAGGGGCGAACTGCCCCTGGCACCTTATCAGAGAGGGCAGAGAGTGGCCGAGGACGGTAGGGCGTCGACTCTCATGTCCAGGTATCGTCTGCTGAGTGGGTTCGATTCCCACTAGGCTGGATTTATTTGAGTAAAAATGATGAATCACTTGTGAAGAAAAAAAAAAAAAAAAAAGTAAAGTGTGTGCTCTCGCCCTCGTTTCATGAAGGGAGTAAGGAGAAATGGAGAAATAGCTAGAGGGACCGATCTCAGGAGGACGAGGTCCACGTTTAACTTGACGGGCTATAAATATTCGATTGAGCCTACGAAAGCGCTACTCTGATTCGGCTCAAATTGAGAAAATTCGCGACTTCTGCGGGTAAATTCGTGGCTGAAATAGAGAAAATACGCTGATTCCCAAGTTTCTTTAGGTCCGTAAGCAGATAAAATTGAGAAGGCGCTCTAATGTGCCGATGCTGGGGCAAGTAGGCGGCGAAAAGTTTAGAAAAAAGCTCTCATTGCGGTTTCTCGATGCAACTTTCAGACCATGATTTAGAAAAAATATCTTATTCGCTGTGTAGGTATAGAGGCAATTTTACGACTCAAATGTACAAAAAAAAAAAAGAAGAAAAAAAAACGCTAAAGTAACGCTGAAATGTAAAGAAGTGCTAATTCATGGCTAATAATGAGAAAATCACTAATCGAAATTTCGGCTAAACTTGAGAAAAAGTGCCAAGTCACTGCTAAAAGTTGAGGAAATGAACGCCAATTTGTGACAAATTGGAGAAAAATGGCTAATATTCATAGAATAAAAACGCTTATAAATAAGATAACATTCTGTTCAAATATTGAGATAAGTGCTAATCCCCTGCTAAAATGCAGATAAAGAGCTAATTCACGGCTAAAATGGAGACAATTTTCAGAAAGTATTTAAAATTGAAAGTACGACAATTTTCGGCTTCTAAAAAGGCAACTTGTAAAAAGGCCAAAAGGGGTAAAAAGTGCTAGTCCATAGTTAAAAGTAACAAAAAAAATCAGTTGCGCGGGGCTAAATGCAAAAACTCCGGCTAATTTGCAGATGAATTTAGAAAATCGCTAAGTAGTGCGCCTAAAATTAAGAGAAACGTTAATTTTCAGCAGAAATTGGAAAAAAGTGCAAAATTCGCTGCTGCAGAAAATTGAAAAAATATAGTTAAGCAGCTAAAATTGAGAAAGATCTCTCAACTGAAATTTAGGAAAACCACTAATTCGCGGATAAAGTGTAGCATAAACCCTAATTCGCAGCTAAAATAGTATAGAACAATTTCAATTTTCGTCCAATATTGGAAACACGCCAATTCGTGGATTCTGAAGGTCATTATTTATTTGTGTCAAAAATTGCCAATTCATAGCTACCTATAGGAGAAACAACCCGTTAATTCTCTGCTAAAACGGAGGTAAAGCACTAATCCATTGCTTAAAGTGAAAAGAATCTGTTAACGTAGGGCTAGAGGGTAAAACAAACGATAATTTTGGAGAGCCACTAATTAGCGTGGCTAAAATTAAGAGAAACGCTAATTTTCTAGCTTTTTTAAAGGTCAAATTGAGGTAATGTGCTAATTATCAGCTAGAAATTGAGGAAAACGCCAATTTGTAGGAAAAATCAGCTACTTTTCTGGTAAAATTGAGAAAAAACGCTGATTCGCGGCTAAAATAGAGAAAAATTTGAATTTGTGTCCAAAATTGAAAATACGCCGGTTCGTGGCTTCTGAAGGCTATTTATCTGTCGCAAAATTTGAGAAAAAGCACCAATTCATGACTATCGGTGAAAAAAAAAACCGCTAATTCACGGGTAAAACTGTGGAAAAGAGCTAATCCATAGCTAGAAGTAAAAAGAAATTGTTAATGCAGGGCTAAAATGTAAAAAAAAATTCCTGCAAATCTGCGGTTAATTTTGGAAAATAACTAATTATCGCAGCCAAATTAAGAAAAACGCTTATTTGTTAGCTCAAATTGAGAAAAATTGATAATTCGCTGCTGAAATTGGGAAAAAGCGTATTCGCGGCTATAATAGAAACAAAGTTCAATTTGTGTTCCAAGCCCTGCCCACACGCTTGAACTTATAAGTTAAACAATTATTCGAGTAGTCACAACAAGTAGTGTTTTGACAATTCGAATAATTGTTTAATTTATAGTTAATAAAACAGAATAAACAAAACACACCAATTTGATTGGTTAAAATCACGCTTCCCCATGACAACTGCCAATTTTACTGTACTGGCAGCAGCCACCGAACAAAGCTAATGACACAATAAAAACAAATGTTAAATCAATTACGCTTCAACCGGCTTGAACTTTTCTTCGGGTCGGTCGTCCATTGTAAGCGTTTTCAAGCGGAGCTACAACGCGCTACTACGAGCGTACGTACAAAATGATTTAAATTGAATTCACTGCAGCTAAGCCTGCTGTGGACGATGTCACATTCAACCTGAGTCTTTGGGAAGTACACTCGTTGTCGCGCCGCTCGAAAACGCTTCCAGTGGACGACAACCCTCGAACTTATGCAAACGGGTTTGCCCCAGCACATAATGAAGCACAAATCGGCTTCAAACCCATTAGCACAAGTAAGTTTGAAGGAAAGTTTGAGCGTGTGGACGGGGCTGAAATTGAAGTACGCCAATTCTCTGCATCAGAAGGCAACTTCAGAAGCCTCCTCGTGCCTCAAAATTGAGGAAAAGCGCCAATGCATGGCTAAATAGGTGAAAAACCTTCTAATTCACGGCTGTGTTAATTCGCTGCTAAAACAAGATTTTTGTCACAAACACCATACTTCCATTCCCCAGGGGAACATGGAAGTAAAATTCAATTTCACCGGGTCAGCTCATTCAAATAATCTTTGAATAAAAATTCAAGATTTGGCTCTTTCAAACGTCTATATCGCGGATTTGACTCCGCGAGTTGTGAAAAAATCACAACTTTTTCCATCAAGAACCTTCTTATTGCCTCCAGCCCGGCTCTTAAACGGTCAACTGCAGTAGATTTAATTGTCGATTCCAGGAATAGACCCTCACCGCTTCCACTATTTCAAACACACGACGATGCTCATTCATTCCTTAAACGATAGAGATATACTGCTAGCGGAAGTAGACCAAATTTTAATTAATTAATTTAGCTAGAACTGCATCGGCACTCGTTGCCATTTTAAAATTGTAGCGTTTATTTAATTTATCTAGAAGCGACTTTTGCGAGCTTCAAAAGGTGGCCGTTTCATTATTACTCTGTTCTTCTTTTTTGTATCCTCCTCCCCGGGAACATTTTTCTTAGCTATATACTTGACACTGAAACTTGATCTGGATCTGGTGGAAAAAGGAAGAAGAAGAAGACTCGTCCGGTGCACTTCTTCAAGGTCATGGGATCATAAATTGATGTAGGATTGACTTTTTTTTTCTTCTTCAAGTTTCAACCACCGTATGAGCAGAGTTGCGCTATATAAGATGGAGCGGATGGTTGGTTGTCATCAGTTCGTTTTCCAGAAACAAACAGATAGAAACCGCAGCAATGGCTTTCGTTAAATCTCTTGTAAGGGAAGGGAGTTGAACCTATTTTTTCGGTTGATCATGATTACTTATTCATATTCGTTTTTGGTTTGTTTTTTCCTCCAGCTTTTCGCTCTTGTCGCCCTTGTGGCCGTTGCTATTGCAGTGGAGGATGTCAAACGAGACGAGAGAGGCGTCTACTCCGGTAAACCATACCTTTCTCGAGATTTGTCGTGATTCAAGAATCACAAATATTTTACAACAATACGATTATTGTTCTCTTTTTAATATTGTTTCCGCAGGCTATGGCTACGCCGCCGGTCTTGGTTACAACTACGGAAATTTGGGCTACTCTGGTCTTGGATACACCGCTGGCATCCCAGCATACAACACCCATCACTACGCTCACACCGCTTACTCTGGCTACAACTACCCCTACTCCTTCGGCGCCTACGGTGCTTACCCATACGCTCACTATGTTCACTAAATCGTTCTTGCGCAAAATAAAAAATAAAAACTTTTTTATCAACTATGTCAGGTTTCTTTTACTTTACCTATAAGGAAGGACCAGTAGGCTGATGATGGTCAGTTTCTGTATTGGACAACAACAGTATTGTCATCAAGGAAATAATCATTATTTTTTTGCCCGAGTATTAATGTTAATGTTCGGAATTCTCTCTACAACAGCAGAGTACAGATTTTTTGGGGGGGTCATTGGGAGGGTCACTGCTATCGTCATACATTTTGATCAATGAAGAAAGCACAGGGTGTTGCTAAGCGGCTAATTATTGTTCAAGTGGTATAAATATTCTATTTATTAGCGTTCCCCATTTGGACAAAATTCTGCATTTGGGCAGTTCATTTCCACCCGTCTTCACTGAATTAAATCATATGTTAGTGGAGAAGACGGGTGGAAATGAATAGCCCCGTTGCAGAATTTTGTGCAAATGGGGAACGCTATAAGAGATAAGAAAGAAATTCTGGGAGTCAAGTTTTTGGAGTTCCTATATTTCCTGTTGCCGGAGCAGAATTGTTAATTGGGAGGAAGGTGGGCTCCTTATTTCCAACCATAATTTTCATTTTTCTGTCCAAAGAAACCACAAATTTTATGATTTCGCATTGCAATGGACGGTAGGGGAATAACGGATGTTATTTGCGCCAGAATGTGACTCACCGGGTGCGAAAAAAATGGTTGACCATCCTCAGAAATATTTGTGTGTTCTTATAACTGGAAATGTCACTGACACTTATAGCGAAGAAACTGAAAATTCAGCCCACTAGCGTGCCAAAGTATCTGTGAGGGCGATGGAACGACCCCCCTCCCCCTCCCCCACCCTCATTTAGTGGCCCTCATTAAAGGTTTTTATGTTCATGAGAACTTATTGGAAAAAGAGACTTAGTACCCAGTAGGACGGCGATTCGTGTCTTAAATTGGGGAAAACCGCTCATTCGCCGCTAAAACTAAGAGAACGCGACAATTCGCGGTTTCTTTATGCAAATTCCTGTTCGAAATTGACAAAAAAAATCACTTATTAGTCTTTTATAGAGCCCTTTTAAGGCTAAAATTTAGCTGAAACGTTGTGTGCTGTCCGTGAGGCAAGTCCGCTCCTAAAATTGAGAAAAGCACTAATTCAAGCCTTATGGGGATATGGGGATAACGCTAATTTGCAGAAGAAATAGAGAAAAGGAGCTAATTCTCGGTAAAATTGCAGAGAAAGCGCTAATTTATAGATACAAAAATAATGAAAGCGTTGATTCGAGGCCAAAATAGAGAAAAAGAGCTGATGTGAATTCACAACTAAAATTGAGAAAAAGTAAAAAACGCTAATTTACAGCCAACATTTAGAAAATTCGATAATTCACAGCAAAAACTGAGAGAATACCATTTTAAAGTTTCGTGAGCCAACTTCGCCGCTAAAATAAACGGAAAACATCAATTCACGGCCAAAACGGAGAAAAAGAGCCAATGATATAGCGCCTCATATTGTGAAAAAGTTCTCATCCGCAACTACAATTTGGAAGAACCCCTAATTTTTGATATAATTGATCAAAAGCGAATATTTGCCACTGAAATAATGATAATTAGCTCATTCACGCTGCTAGATTGAGATAAATCGCCTTAATTTGCGGATAATGAGTAGAAAAGGCCCTGAAATCGCGGCTAAAAGAAAAAACCCTCATTGACGAGTACAATTTGGAAAAGGCGCTGATTGGAGGCTGGAATTGGGGAAAATCCATAATTAGAGACTAAAATAGGGAAAAGCACTTAGGCCCGCTTTATCGATCGTTGATTAAAGAGCTGAATAAAAAAGCCATCTGTTTCATGATCAAATATTTCGTAATGGTTCGCTGATGATTTTTCCAAATCGGTTCTTTAAATTTCTTAATCGACAATGAGGAACTTTCATGGGTTATATTTATGATAAAATAGAGTATAAATCGTGATCCGTTCGTAAAATAATCCAAAAGTTAATAAATACGCGGTTTTTGATGTTTTAGGTCATTTCAAACACGCCAGCTATAGTCGGATCGGTGAAAGAATGTGCATGAAATTACCCTCTCTCTTTTCCCTAAACCCACATGACTTACCGCTACCACACCTTCACCTGAGAGGAGCCTCTCCTATTTTATCGGTAAAACTCTCTGTTATTGGTTGTAGTTGTTTGATAATAAGTGGGGAAGTAGAGAACCACGTTAAGAGAGGGAAAAAGCGGGCTTATGGCCTCCCACCACTCATGCACATTCTTTCGCCGATCCGACTATAGCATGATTGTGTCATGTGCCGAAAAAAATTCACCTGTAATGTAGCTGTCGGAGAGCGGTTTGTTGAGTTTCTTTGCCTTATTTTCTACTACAGCTCTCCAATAATAAAATACTGGAGGATAAACAGATGTGCTATTTATATTATCAGTTTTTAAGCCATAATACTTGTTAAATGTTATATTTTTAGGGTTTTGGCTTTTTTCTTCTTCTACTTCTTCGTTTCCTTGTAATAATAATAAATAATAAAGGAAACGAAGAAGTAGAAGAAGAAAAAAGCCAAAACCCTAAAAATATAACATTTATCAAGATGTGCTATTTAGAGGCATGAAAAGTACAGAGAATACAAGGGATATTACGTTGCGGAAAATGTTCGTTTTGGCGGGATTTCAAATAGCCAACTTATGTTAGTAAATAAAAAATATTTCTGAAGGGTTTACAATTTTTATTTATTTATTTACGTGGAAAGATTGATATGCCTCTTCGAAAACAAATATTTTTGGAAAATTTGAAACTTCCTCATTGATAAAGCGGGCTTTATTATCGGAAAAAAAGATAAGCACTAGTTCGTGGCTAAACATCAGAGCCCCCCAAAAAATCTAAGTATGAGCCGAATAAACGGGACTGGTGCGGGGGTGTACGGGGTGGAACCCGAATGGAGGCTGTCTACACCTCTGGGGGTATACACCTCGGTATTCCAAGCCGAATTCTACGCTATCAAGGCCTGTGTTGCTGAGAATATACGTAGGGACGTGCAAAATGCCCATATACGTATCCTCACGGATAGCCAGGCTGCCATTAAGGCACTAACGGCTCCGATAGTGAGCTCCGGGCTTGTATGGGACTGCCGCCAAAGCCTTAGTCTGCTGGCCCAGGATAACAAGGTAAGCCTTGAATGGGTACCGGGACACAAGGGTATCTACGGGAACGAGCAGGCGGACTCCTTGGCCAGGGAGGGCTCGAATGGAGACTTCACTGGCCCGGAGCCGGCGCTCGGCGTCCCGCCATCGACCTTCAGGATGGCGATAGCTAAGTGGGTTAATGCCCAGGCGGCTATTCGCTGGCAGAGACTGGAGGGACATCAGCAGAGTAAGCGCATGGTCGAAGGACCGTGCAGGAGGCTTACGAGCAAACTGCTCCGACTTAGCCGGAGAGACCTTAGAACGGTGGTAGGCCTTATCACAGGAGGAGGAGAGGCTGTCATGTTCAGAAATTATAAAGGAGGAGACCCGAGAAAATGGTTAGAAGGAACGGTCACCGAAAAACTAGGAGAAAGAACATATTTGATGAAGGACCGAAACTCAGACAGAACTTGTAAAAGGCACACGGATCAACTGTTGAAGACACGACAAGATGAAGAAGAAGAAGCTAAGGAAGGAGATGTGTGATGTTGAAGCTGGAATGCTTCATATTCCCAACATATTTTAATTAATGTCTTATTAACGTACCTATTAATTATGTGTTAACGTTTTAATTTATGATGTTGTCCAGGTTGATGACCACAGTAAGGTCCTATAGCCTACAATACATCTGATCTAGGGGAGTTCTAAACACACCCTGTCCCCGTCTTTTTTTTTTTTTCGCGAAACTGAACTGGTGGTTCTTAAGAAAATGTAAACCGTTTTATTAGCTGTAGAGGCCTCACACACCGCAAATGAATTGCTAGTATTATAGCAAAGTCATGCAGATCAAACATCGCCTCTACTCGTCTTAATAGTATCCTTACAAGAAATGAATGATAATCCCTCTAGTGCCATTATGGGCTCACGTTTTCAGTATAGTGGCCTCACGTTTCGAGGATACAGGATCGAAATACAGGGGGCTTATTCTCTAACTCCGAAGCAATAGCTTTTTCGAAGTCATATGTTTATTTCATTGATTTTCTTCAAACAAGTGAATGAAATAAACACATGGCTGGCGAAAAAAATATTGCTTGTTGTTAGAGAATAGGCCCCCAGGGGACGACCTGCCCCCTCCACGCCCCTCCAGTCCTCTGTGAGCAATCCAGGTTTATATATCGTTGTGGGCTACACAGCCAGGACCATAAAAAATTAGAATGATACGACGAGTGTTTCCGAATTGAACAGCAATACATTAACTTAAAGTGTTGTTCGGATAATAGTACTGGTCAAAAACGAGGGGCTGGCTGCCACTGCTATATGCATAATGTAAACAGATTAAAGAAAAAAAACCGGTTTTGGTTATGATTTTAATTTTTTTTTTCCTACAACGTCTTTCTGAACAACAGGACCACCACCTATAAATTGTATAATTCTATCACCCGCTCAACGTCAAATTGAGTACATCCTTTCCTTCCCCATCACTTATAGACCCGCAACTTGTTTCTACCCACTCATTTTCCAATCTCAGTCACTGCAAATTTGGTCGTTTTCATCCCATTCTAATACACAAAATATTGAAGAGAGAATGAAAGGCAAGGCCAATTTTAATGATACACTCCCTTCTTCTCTTGTGATTCTATAAAGTCGATCGACTCAATTTTCATTTAAGCGCTTCAGCGATATAGGGGAACGTGAAAAAAAAAACCAAAAGAAACGTCCCTTCGGGCGGGGTTCGTTGAACGACTATAAAATAAACCATTGACCCCCGAACTGTTTTACCTGGACCTGTATGTATTATACCTTTTTGAATTTTGACATTCTGTTGAGCTTTACAGAAAATGTCCTGGCTTAAAACGTCAAAGCCCTATATGTCAAATGGCTCTATTAATTAGCGGGTATTCATTAAGGTGATTCTAGTGAATCCATATAAAGTGGAGAACCATTACAGAATTAGCGCTTAGCGTTCTAATAAAGGAGAGTAGGGTATCTTTCAGAGGGAATTACGTATTATTAAACGTTTTCAATTAATTTCACAGAATAAAAAAGGAAGGGTCGGTTTTAACTTTTGTTTAAACAGAGTTGTATATCCTTTATTATTTCATTCAGTGAAGACAAATTGGCATCATTTACAGTTTACTTGACCCTCAGGGCAATACCTCCCAGGTTCATGCTAATTTGAAGGTAACGTGATCCAGAAGAGGGGGATGGGGAGGAGGATGCACGATTTTGATGAGATCTGAGTTGAAGGAAAGAAATAAAGTATTATATATATACAATATTGTTTTGGCGAATATCAACAGTTGTTATTACATTATGTCATTCACTCAAAATACGGGAACTTTGCCGAGCCATCCATCGAGGAGCTCGTGAATTGTGTGATGCGGGCTCTTCACAAATACCCACGCGAAGTTGCCTTTATTTTTATATAATGGATAAGGTCTCAAACCCTTTGGCGTTGTTATTTCAGTAGGTATATGGAATCGAGGAAAAATTGGAATGGGGAAGGGGGTACATTTCTTTTATTATAAATTATAAGAAGTCGGAGGGAGAAGAACTCGGGGGACCTAGAGCGTCGTGCTAAACAACTTGAAACAAATCGCAGCTAAAATGGAGAAAAAACGTTAATATGCGGCTAAAATTAGAGTGAACGTTCTTTCGCGGATGAAATTTAGAAAAATCGGTAATTCACGGTCCTCTCCGAATTAAAACATTATAGAGAAGTCCGATCAAAAAGTTTCAGGACATTTTGAATTTCGGAGCCCCACGTTAACGTATTGAAAGCCGCGGTTGCGCTCGTTTTGTAATAATAGTTCTCCTGTGTAACCAGGCTACCCGGGGGGGGGATTCAGAGTTCTGCTCAAGGGAGGGCGCGTCAAGACGTCCCCCCCCCTCCACAACAAGGGAAAATTCGTTAATTTATCTGGATTTCATGTTTTTCCAAGAAAAAAAAACTTTCCCTAGTGAACAGGGAAATATCTAAATGGATAAAAAAAAAGTTCGTATACATGCCCCCGCAGGGGCCACCACACAGTTGCAGCGTTTTCTTGGGACTGCTTTTCTCATCTCATTCACTTCCACTCTATATTTCTCTCTCTTTCTCTCTCTATTGGACTGAACCAAATCCCACGAAATTTAATTTTTGAAAGTGCCGAACCCAGGAAATTCTGGGTTTGAAAAAGCTAAATCCTCGGAAGTCATTTGAATGAGACACAAGCATTGTTGAAATGGCTTATTTTTGTGGACACCCTCAACAGCGCGGATTTTTTTTTTTTTTTTGGTTAATCGACCCTATGAAACGGTTTTTTTGGGTGAGTCAACTCTGTGAAATTGTTTTTTGGGTGAATCAACACTGCTAAATTTCCTTTTCTTCAGAAAGCCACACCCAGCAAAATCAAATTGACTTTTCGACGGGAACAAACCATCCAGAAATTATTTTATTTGACAAGACAATCCCACCAAATTCGTTTTGAAGGGGCCAACCGACTTCGAACTTTTGCTTTTGAAAGGAGTCAGACGCGCGTAAATTGCTCTTTAAAATGAGCAAACGTTCGGGAGTTTTGATTTCAAAGGTGTGAACTCCTTGAAGTTAGCATTTTTTTAAGGAGCCAAACCCCACGAAATTGGTTTCTGTGGACGTACCGATCCGCACCCAGGTCCATTGTTTCTCGAAACGGACCTGGGTGGGGTTCGGCTTAGCTTATCCCTCGGAGTACGACTCCCAAAAGCGTCTCCGTGGCGCAATTGGCAGCGTGCTGGACTGGTAATCCAGAGGTTGCGGGTTCAAATCCCGCCGGGGAGCCATTTTTTCTCGAAACTCCAATTGTGTTGGGCTATGCCCTTCCATCGTCGTCCGGATAACATCAATTTAATTAATTTATTAATTAAAAATACCTTAATTAAAAGTTCCTTGGCTTTAGCACTTTCCAGAATCAGTTTCGCAGATGTCGCTAGTTCAAAAAACAAATTGCGACTCTTCCAAAAATCAACTAATACGGATTTGGCACGTTCAAAAACAGAATTTCGTCATTTTTGGTTCTCACAAACCCATGTTTTGTAGATTTTCCGCTGTTTTAAAACCAAATTCGCGGATTTGGCTCATTCAAACGCCCGTTTCGTTGATTTTCATTCTTCCAATACCTATTTTCGCTTTTTCAAATCCCCCCCCCCCCACGCTCTAGAGCACCTTTCCTACCTTGTGCTTTCCACTATACGAAAACCTTTTTTCACTCATTTTAGCCCACGATTTACATTGATTCAGGCTCTGTTACGGCACTTGTGTGACGTACAGTCTTGGAAAAATCGCCAATATGCTATTCTTGGTTTACGGCCGCGGCTAAAATTGAGAAAATGCTCTAATTAACAAATCGCTAACTCGCGGTTGAAATGTCGAGAACCGCAACAACGGGTAGTTGTAACGTTCAATGAGAGGCGCATAGTATGGTAAAACAGTGACGAGGCCCTAATTGGATTCTAAACGTAGCTGAACATCACAAACCAAATTTTTTCGCCAAAACGAAATTCGCGGATTTGGCGTATTTAAAAACCATGTTTTCATAGTTTTCAAACGCCAGTTTCGTGGATTTTCATTATTTCAAAACCTAATTTACTTCTTCTAATCCAACCCCCCCCCCTCTGGCCCATGGCCCAGAGCGCCTCTCCGCCATTCTTCCTACTCGGAATTTTAAACGCAGCTGAACATTGTCAATTTACAAAAGGTGAACGTCACTTATAAACGGTTTAAAAAATAATGAATTTAAAGTTTTTAAAATATTTTTGGGGGTCCTCTCTAAAAGTCACGAGTGTGTAGTTTTTTTTCTTTTCTACCCCATCATTAAGGCGACTCGTGAAATTCACGTGATTCAGACAGGGGATACAAAAAAAAAGAGCAATTTATAAGTCGTTGCCGGCAAGGGTGGTGGTGGGGGGAATGCGAAGTCCTGAAACTCCGGCAAGAATCCACTGAAGCTGGTTTGAGTTCGACGAACTACAAAGGAAAACACCTCCAGCATCGGCTGCTCTCGCTTAAAAATTAAACGAGTGTGACCTGATCTTGAAATTTTCAAGGCTCGCGTCCTTTTTTTTTTTTTTTTAATACGTATATTCTTCTTTTCCCCCCGGCAAAAAATGGGTGGGGATAAATTTCTGGTTGCAGATATTGAGTATAAAAAGAAAAAGCGCAAGAGTTTGAACTTATTCAGGACCTAATACTTCTGACGAATAGCAATGGCTTACTTCAAGACTCTTGTGGGTTTTATTAATTTTTCAAGATTTTCTTATCATTGGAAAATGTTTGACGAATGATTAATTTTGTTATAGTTCCTCGCCGCCGCCCTTGTGGCCGTCGCTTTCGCTGATGGTGAAGAAAAAACCCAAGACAAGAGGGGTGTTGCTCTAGGTGCGTCTTTTTTCATTATTTTTCTTCTTCATTTTCTTAAGAAAATCATCAACCCGCTGTTTTAACACAATTTTTTTTTTTTTTTTTACAGGTTACGGATACCCCGGATTCGGTTACTCCGCCCCCAGCTACGCTGGATTCGGCTACTCTGCCCCCAGCTACTCTAGCTTCGGATACTCTGCCCCCAGCTACGCTGGATTCGCTTACTCCGCTCCCAGCTACGCTCGTTCCGCTTACTCCGCCTACCCGTACCACGGTGCCTACCCCTACGCTGGATACGGCTACTACTAAAACGGAAAAACACAAGGATAACGCGAGAACTCCATCAACCAATCAATCTACCCACTCGAGCAATAGACTCCTTCACGTACAGTAAAAAAAAATTGACCCCCCCCCCCTACGAATCAATCTTGAAACAAATTCCGAATAAAACAGTACCATATTTATTAAATTTGTCCTTAATTATTTACGAAGCCGTTGGGTGTAACCCAGGAAAACAAATCTAAGCGAGTGCTGTAATGTATGAGGACTAACAAAGTTGGCAAAAATATGAGGACCCATCAGGTAAACGCGCTCGTATTTCAAGCGATAAACATTCAATACAGCTTGAATTCATCCAAATTCTACTCCTCCTTTTTTCCTGGATAAAATTGTCTTTTAGGGGCGAGAAACATGAATTGTGTGGCAAGCACAGACACAATAAAGTATGAAGTTGGGAAATAGATGGAATTCGAACCATTTTCCTGCCTTGAAAGCTTCACAGCTATATTCATGCCTTGAACTATTTTATTATTCTTCCTAGGACAATACATGAAACTTCTCTTAACTGGATCATGATGGTGGAGGGGGAGCGAGTTCGCTTAGTTCGGTTATGAGAATTCTGTTGTATAGTCATTCTCCAATTGGACGATTGGAGAATGAAACAGAAGGAATTTGAAATCGCAGGAACAACAAAAAAGGACGATTGTTTATGTGATTTGAAAGCAGCAAACGAGAAACAATTAGAACATAAACTAATTAAATTGTTTCCTAGTGTGTAGAAAAAGTGATACGCTGCCACTAAACTTCTAGATTTTGAGAAATAATTAATGAAAGCACGTGTCAGTGCTGGGGGGTGGGGCTGTAATTGACAAGTGAAACACCGCTCGTGAAACGAGATAAATAAGAGTGAATATCACACAGGTTCGGATCCTGAGTTTTAGCCACCAAACCTCAAAGGTTCACCCAAAAAACTGATATACTCATGACCCCCCCTCCACCAATTTTTTTTTTTGTAAACATTTTTTTCCAATATTCGCGCCCATTCTTCTATCCTTCGCAGTGCCCAGCAGTTTTTTTGACTAAATATTATATTCTGTCCTCAATTCAGATTCGATTTGTACACTTCTGGGAATAATGTACGTGCTGTGTGATTGGCTGAAGTGCACCTCTTTCCGGGCGACCAAGGTTTAAAATAATGACCTCAGTGCTACTTTTGAGTCATTGAGTGTGTAAAGGTCGTCGCCAAGAACCATTCTGCCAGAAAGGGGCTGGCCAAAAACGGCGCGGCATCGGAGGTGTAGCCGCTTAAACGGTTCGTCTGAACGACTTGTTTATTCCATTGTATAGGACCCGGGTCGAAAACCCCAGAAATAGTAAGTGATTCCATCCAATTTTAAATTTTGGCCATTCTTGTTCAACCCGCCGAGGGCTCAAAGTGGGTGATATTCAGTCCCATTTAAATCATCCCCAGCCAAAAACGGTCACATAAGGGGTCGTCGTCGGCAACAGCCTCTATCGAGGTCCATGTGCGCAGTTCTTTTCTCTGAGCAAGCTTACTGGCCGGGCAATTCTACGTCTGAAATTGAGAAGCCACGCTCATTTTTCACTGTTCTGCGACCTATTACGCGGCTGAAAGTTTTGAAAAACTCTAATATTCCCGGCTAAAATTGAGAAAAAACGCTCATTCCTGGCTCAAATTGAGAAAATGCGTCAATTCATGGTTTCTGACCCAACTATCTGGCCAAAATTGAGAAAAAAAGCTGGTGTGTAGTTCCGGAAAATTCGCGACTAAAGTTGAGAAAAGCGATAATTCATATTTAAAACTTGGAAACATCGCTCGTTCGCGGCAAAAATTGAGAAAAAACGTCAACTAACCGCTAAAATTTAAATAAAAACACACTACTCCCGTCGTGTGAGCGTTCCTGGCGGTGCGCGGAGGAGCCCTAGTAGAAAAAGAGAAAGAGTGAGGGGGAAAAAACATTTATTTTATTTCTCTCTTCATCTCTCTTCTGGTTCGATTTGTCTTATCCCCCTCCCTCGCCTAAAAATATTTCCAAAATTTTGCCATAGTCAAATCGTCATTTTCAGGACAGTTAGTAGTACAAAATGAAGGTCGAAATTGCAGAAAAAGGATCCGAAAAAGTATCTCGATTACGAATACCTTCACCCCCAAAATTTACTGCGAGTAAGGGCTTTTCCACTATTTAGCCGCGAATATTAAACTTTCTGCCACATACTTGCACCGAGAATAGCACATTTGCGAGCATTCCTAATTTTAGCGTCCTACTATAAGGGTCTAAATAAACTTGGGGTTAGCGCATTTTCTCTATTTTAGCAACAAAGTTGCCTTCAGATACCTTGCCGTTCTGGTTGCCTTAAGAATTTGTTTATTTTTCTTGAATTTAGCGGCAAATGAGCGCTTATTCTCAATATTAGCCGTAAATTAACGCTTTAAATCCAAAAATTCCAATGTTTTCATCGTTAAGCTTCGGCTTGTCTCGGTCTCGGGGCCAGCTCAACCCCCTGTGGGAAGGGTCACACACAAAATAGTTACCGAAACTTTCAACTTCACAGAAATCAAGAGCCAAATAATATGTATATTGTAATTTCGCTGCAATTAAGACCCCAAAACTTACTGTTTCGTTGTCATTGCGGCCCGAAACTGGCAATTTCACAAAAAATAAGAACCAAATTATAATTTCAATGCAATTTAGACCCTTATCCTCCTATTTCGTTGAATTTAAGTCCCGAAATTTAAATTTTCACTGAAATTATGACCCTAAACAGGCATTTTTGCATTGATAGTGAGTGGGAGGGCACGGGTTTCATCAAGCTTAAGGCGCTGGGCGACAAAAAAAAAAAGTTTCTCCGATATTAAGACCTGAAACTTCCTGTTTCATTGAAATTAAGCCTCTAAACATGAATTTTCGCAGGAAAGTTGCATTGCAAAGCTCAAGCTCTGTTGGGGCTGGACAGCCTGTTAGATCTACTGGTACGAAAAAAAACCGTGTAACATGCATTTTTTCTCAAACTATTGTAAAACCCTGACCCTGAACTTGCAATTTTGCTTAAAGTAACATCCCCGAAACCCACCCGACTTGAAACTTTCAAATTTTTGGATATTCAGCCGGGAAACATGAAATTGTGCTCAAATTAAGACCAGAATACATCGGAGATTACAAATATTCACCTCTAAATGTTGCAATTACGCGGCAATTCGTCAAAGCATGGGAGCAGTCGGGGCCTGCTAGCCGACCGAAAAAAAAGAGCCTGAAACTTACAATTCAGCGAAAATAGCGCCTGAAAACATCTAATTTCACACTTCCAACAAGTTACGACTTTGTTGGGGGATCGTCGGCATATGGGCATGGGCGGTTGGTCGTAGCCGGCTAGTCTGGAATTCACGCCGAGCCCGCAAAAAAATTACAAACTTGCAATTTCACGGATATTTAACACCGAAACTTGAAATTAAACAGCCCGTATGACTTGCAATGTCACTTAAATTAGGACCCGTAATCGCTCAAATTAGGACCCGAACAAGCAAACTGATTCAATTTTGTATGTGAAGTTGTTAAATGAATTAAAAGTTAAAGACACAGTGGGGACTGCAAAATCTTGAGTTCCAGTCAGAAAAATTCCAATTTCGCTGATATATTTTTGTAATATTGTGCCAAGGGCGGATCTGAAACCTCTCTCAGGGGGGGTAATCGAAACCCCTCCCCTCCACCAGTACAACCCCACAACCTGCCCACCACTCCCTTCCCCTATGTTTTGAGAGATTTTCCAGGCTCCGGGGGGGGGGGTGGTAATTCTGCTTCCCCCCCCCCCTTAGATCCGCTTATGTACAGAAGACTTTGAACTGGCCTGACCTGCTGTTCCACGGTTACTATGAAAGGCCCCCGAAACTTGAAATTTCGCGGAAATAAATACGAGAAATTGGCAATTTAACGGGAATAAATATCAGAAACTAGCGATTTCAACCCAAAACTGGCAAACTGACAGATGTTTAGCTCATCAGAGTGCTGCAACTTGCAATTTGCAGGAAATTTAGACCCGAAGCTTAAAATTGAAATTGAATTAAATATTAACAGATATTTAGTTCCGAATGATGTTATTTTACGGGTATTTCACTTCAATTTACTGCAAAAGCAGGTAAAATGGAAAAGTTTTTCATCAGTTTCAGCTGTGAATTAGCACCTTTTCTCATTTTTTTTAAAATGAGAATTAGCGATTTTCACAATTACAGCTGCGAATTGGTGGTTTTTTACTTTTAACGTTGAATTAACGGGGTTTCTTAATTTTAGCGGCGGACTTCACTCAAGAACAGGACGACGCTTGCTCTTTTCAAAGTTTCAGCCGCGAATTAGCAAGTCTTAGTTTACTTTTAGCCGTGTAATTCATGTTTTTCTCCACGTTAGCCATTGCCTCAGCAAAGAGCCAAATTGCCTCCAGAAGCCGCGAATTAAACGTTTGAACGGGAGCCTCGTGTGGATAAACCGATAGCCTTGAAGTTTCTCCACTAAACGAGTTTATTGGTTTGGCAACGTGAAAATAGAACAAACAAAACGAAAAAATATTGGGCTCTGTCGTATGATCCGCCCCACCATCTCACCACTACGTCGCGTGGGTTTGCGAATGACGTGATTTATGAGATCCTCGAACGGTACGGGCACGGGGGGGTAAGAAATGATCAATTAAAGGTGATAACTTTTTCTTAATTTTTGTGAATTAGCACATCATATTTCTAAAGCCTTACCCGCGAATTAACACTATTTCTCAATTGAAGCCGCGAATTGGCGTTTTGCTCTATATCATCACTTGCCATACTCGTGTTATGCACACTTACCGGATAACCTAGCAGCCTAGCTAGTAGTTGGCAATGCGGCGTTGTGCATTGGTGTAGGAGGGGAGTCATTTCTAAGAGTTCAGCTATAATCTGCTACACTTGTATCTTCCAAAAACAGCTACAACTGGCGTTTCGGGAAGTCGTTGATGTGATTGGGTCATTTTTACGATTTGGGCCCTTCAGTTTGGAGTCTTAGATCCTCCGACCACCCATCTTCTTTCCTATATACGGCCTATTTTGCTATTCCACCTAATACTGCATGAAATAAGATGCCCCCCACCACCCTCTCCACGATTAAAATTATTGTTAATAATTTACGTAATATTTTGAGTGAGAAACAGAATGGTCAGTGACAGAAAAATTTAATTAATTTTTGGTCTTTGATTTTTTCACGGGGAGAAGGGTGATCGCCCCGATTCTCACGACGGAACTATAAGGACACCGTATCGTGTGAAAAGAGGACGTACACTTTTTTCAATACGTTTATGATTACGTAGCTACCACCTTTTTTATTTATTTAACAAAAAATTATGAAATCTGTGAAATAACGATGTGGGGAAAAGCGTGGATTTCAAATTCTCCTCTCTCAAGTACCACGAATCAATTCCGTTACATTCTAGGAGCAATAAATCGTAGAAATGAATGAATCACTTCACCAAAATTCAATACGTACTCCAGTTTTCGCCCTCTCTTTGACCTTTCCCCTTCACAACATCAAGAAACTTCATCACTATGTCCCTTTCCCCGGCTATGGCCTTCTGAAAAAGTAATAGGGTAAACTACACTGTGATCCATTTGAAAAAAAAAAAAAAAATCGCACGTGTTTTTCTGGAGATTTTAATTGGCTCAGAAGATAGACGTAATCCTCCTTTCCACTCCTCTGGCCAATGCATTTCTCAGGAGGTACTACTAATCTTCCATGATTGAGGAAGAAATGAGAAGAGGGAGGCCCTCACGTGTAATTTGCGCCCTCTCAAGGACCTGGACGAGTGGGGGATTTGTGTTTTGTGTGTATAAAAGTTTGAGGGGTGAATATTGTTTGTACAAGTCAAGTTTTGTCTAGTGCAAGTGAAGAATCAATTTATTTTTTAAAAATGGCTTCCTATAAGCTTCTCGTGAGTTTTTAGTTTTAACGAAATTTGATTTTGAGATTTTAAAATGAGTTTTTTTTTTAAAGGTTGTAGCCTGTGTTGTCGCTTTGGGAGCTTCGGTTTTCGCTGAAGATGCTGTGGCTGCTGCAAAAGATGAATCCAGAGAAAAGAGAGGAGGTTTGGATATTTGACTTGATTGATTTATTAATTTAAGGAATGTTCATTATTGTGATGCGTTTTTGATAAAGGCTGGGGATACGGTTATGGAGCGTCCGGTTATCCCGGCTACGCCGGTGCAGGTTACGGAGGCTACGGTGCCGGTTATACTGGTTACGGTTCGGGATACGGCAACGCCGGCTACCCTGGCTATGCGGGCGCCTACAGCGGCCTCGGCGGCTACGGCGGATATGGAGCCTACGGTGCTGGTTACCCTTCGGCCGGATACAGCGGTCTCGGCTATTCGGCTGGTCTTGGATCGTACGGTGGCTACGGAGGCTATGGTGGATACGGTGCCTACTCGGGACTCGGCTACGGTGGTCTTGGAGGCTACAGAGCGGGTGGATGGCCCGCTGCAGGATGGGCTGGTTACCAGGCTGCTGGTCACGGATGGTAACAGCGTTACTAAACACGCTAGGATGAACCTCGCAAATCAAAAATATTCCATCAAGAACAACCATCCAAATTAATATCAGTGCCAATACAAAATCGTAAAAAATTAAACAAATTGTAAATTGTTTATTCTTAAAAATACAGTTTTCCATAAATATCTTTATTTTTCACTTAAATTCACCCACAACTAGGGGTAAGCGCTATCCACAGCAAAAAGGAACGTAGTGCCTCGTCTTCATTATTTTTTAAAAAACACTCTCCTTACGCTAAAAACTATTTTACAATTATAATAATTTACCTGCGATCCACTCAAATTGATCAAATATATCCAATCGTTGTAAATGGGGGCGGCTCTGCAAAGTGACCCACGAGTGTGTTAACGCTAGAGGGCGCCCGAAAACTGTGATGACTGACCGACGGTGGAAACCGAAGGGATTTAGTTGAAGTGGCCAGTGACTGATAGCCGTCACTTGGAGCCGTCGGCTTAAAAGCAACAGCGACTGGGATGACAGTCCCAGCAGGGACGATGGGTGGTGGATGGTGGTGATGGATGTGAACTTCTTTGACAATTTTGGCTGTTTTCCCGTTGTAAGTGGAAGTGGAGATTTTATTTTTAGAGGGTGATGACGTCAGACGGTGGTAGCCGCCCGTAGATTGAGCGGGTAGACGAAGGGGTGGCGCTGGAATTGGTATCGTTTTGTGACGCGTGACAATTCCTCCATTACTGGCGGGATACTGGAATTTTCGGATTATATATGGCTGGTAGACAACTCGTCCTTTCCCTCGGGTTTTCACATAGTACCTGTAAAATAAATAGAGTCAAACACTAAAACTCGAGAAAAAAAATCGATTAAAACTCACCTAACAGGTTTTTTAAGTTTTAAAGATACCCGTCCCTGATCTAAAATCGGCGGTCGTGGAGGTCCCGGAAGGGCTGGACAGGGAGGAGCAACTGGTACCACTGGGAGTTTTGGCTTTTGATACTTCGTATCCCCTGGTATTGTTTCCGTGACTTCATAGTTGAGAAGCTCATTGTAACCGCCATCATCATCTGGTTCATCTTCTAACCCACTGAAAACTCAAAAATTTGTCGACATTTTGATCACTCCTGGCGAATATTAATTCTATCGTCACCTGTAATAACTTTGCCCCGAGGAATGTTGTATTTTAGTCCCTCCGTTTCCACTGCTGCTACTCCCTCCACCGTTACCAGCCGTTGGAGACGGGAAATTTGGATAATCATCTGGAATTTCATCCGAGTGCATCGGATACTCCTCAGAATTACCGCCGACACTGAATTCAACGCTTCTATCATCGATGCTACTACTTTCGATGATTCGCTCTCTCGGCTGGTTCATTTTGAAACCAGCGACTTCGCGGACGAAATTTCTCGCCAGCTCATCATTTGGCGAAGTAAAGTACGTCGTCGTCGTGATTGAAGATGACGTTGGTTTAGCTCGTCGCACATGCGCGTCCTTATCTTTGGACGACTCTCGATGATGAAGAATATACTGTGGTTTTCCGTTGTCCTGAACTGAATTCAGAACAATAATTTAGCAATAACAGAACAACCAAAGAAACGGAAACAGTTTGAAGCATTTGATTACAATTTCTGTTCAAGTAGGTGGACGGCGCCCGGACTCTAGGAAGCAGCAGCCCGATTGTCACTGCCAATAATGACGTTGACCATGCATTCTGCACACAAAAACAGTTTATTTATATATATCGTTTTAGTGGGCACAGGAGGATTTAATTGAATGACGGCTCATCTTCTATATTAGACGGTATTTTAAACGAACGAATAAGTAAAACCTCTGGTGGACATGGAACGTACAATTCTCGTAATTTCATGATGTAATATGACGCAGAAAAATATTCCTAGGAAATTCACATATTTCCACGATCTCAACGCTCGAGTTACTCGATCAGCATATTAAAATATTAACACACATTGTAATAAAAGAGAAGAAAATGCAAATTAACTTGTTTCCTGTTGAAAAGGTCACATCATCTAATCGTGAACTTCATTACAGCTATAAGCACTGTGGAGCAAAGTAAACTCTCCCCTCCGGCGACAGTGCCTCTTTTTCATCTTTTAAGAGCTATTTACACAAATGATTATAAGATTATCTTCCAAAACTATAATTTACTTCTCCTTTGCGAAGACTGATGTGATTGTTGTAGTAAATGCCAGTAGCAAGCAATTTACAGTATAAGAGATGCTCCGAAACCGCGTATTTTCAAATTTTGAGTGTTTCGCGGTACCAAAAATCGAGTATTTCGGATGAATCGGAAAACTAGATTATAATAAGAGCTGTTGAAGCGGTTCCTTCCCGGATTCATGTGTTTTTGGCCGTATTAGCAAAGTTTTAAGAGGGCAAGAGGGTGGCGGCCACGCAATCGGCTGGGCCACTCTCGAGCCGAAAAAAACAACGAAATTTTAACTTGGGTCATGGGGAGGGGAGGAGGTTTAGCGTTTTAGTTGGGCTAAACGGCTGCTAGGGACTTCTAGTCAGCAAATAACCAGTCAGTTTTGGACAAAATTATTCAATTCTTGAAGCGTATACTAGGTGACGACTCCATTCGGCCGCTTAATTGGCCGCCAGTCTGGGAAATTTGGTTTTTGAAAGAGCTAAACCGGCGTATTGACTTCCACTCTTTGTTCTCCCTGAGGAATGTCTCGGTCGAGGACGTTCTAAGCACTATCGTGAGAATGAGGGACTCGACAGCGTTCGATCACTATACTGGCTGAAGGTCAAAATTGTGAAGTCCTCGGCCAACATCATTGTTGAGTCACTCACAACAATAATCAACGGGCTATTTGAGACAGGCTATTTTCCTGACTAATAAATTAATTAGACTGATATTATCCGGACGACGATGGAAGGGCATAGCCCAACACGATTCGAGTTTCGAGAAAAAATGGCTCCCCAGCGGGATTTGAACCCGCAATCTCTGGATTACCAGTCCAACACGCTGCCATTTGCGCCACGGAGACGCCTATGGGAGTCGTACTCCGAGGGATAAGCTAAGCCGAACCCCACCCAGGGCCATTGTTTCTCGAAACTCTAGGCGCTTCTCCTGATCGGTAAACCACGCCGAATTTTATCTTATCTAGATGTTGTTAGATGTATATACTGAATAAATCTGTCGCCGGTATTTTAATTAATAAATTAATTAGACTGATATTATCCGGACGACGATGGAAGGGCATAGCCCAACACGATTCGAGTTTCGAGAAAAAATGGCTCCCCGGCGGGATTTGAACCCGCAACCTCTGGATTACCGGTCCAGCACGCTGCCATTTGCACCACGGAGACGCCTATGGGAGTCGTACTCCGAGGGATAAGCTAAGCCGAACCCCACCCAGGTCCATTGTTTCTCGAAACTCTAGGCGCTTCTCCTGATCGGTAAACCACGCCGAATTTTATCTTATCTAGATGTTGTTAGATGTATATACTGAATAAATCTGTCGCCGGTATTTTAATTAATAAATTAATTAGACTGATATTATCCGGACGACGATGGAAGGGCATAGCCCAACACGATTCGAGTTTCGAGAAAAAATGGCTCCCCGGCGGGATTTGAACCCGCAACCTCTGGATTACCAGTCCAGCACGCTGCCATTTGCGCCACGGAGACGCCTATGGGAGTCGTACTCCGAGGGATAAGCTAAGCCGAACCCCACCCAGGTCCATTGTTTCCGGCGACAGATTTATTCAGTATATCCATCTATTTCCCTGACGGTTTGAAGATCTCGGATGTCACCCCGATACCAATAAAGGGGAACCACACTTACACGCAACTTTCGGCCAATCCCCATCATCTCGGTTTTTACTGATATTGTCGAACATCAAGGTCCTTGCTCAGTTGCTGGAGTTCCTTGAAGAGAACAAGATTTTCGTTGAAAAACACCATGGTTTTCAGGAATGGCCATTCTACCTCCCTCACTGAGATCTGCTTATTGCAGGCGGCTCCGTCTACGCCTCGAGTTGGGCTCCAAGGTGTGCCTCAGGCTGTTCGATCTCTCCCGGGCATTTGACTCAATTAACGTCGGGATAGGTTGGGTAGGGTTCGGTACAGTCGTCTAATAGCGGAGATGAACACCTGGACATCCATCCGCAAACAGGCACGGACTTTCCCCCAATAAACAATTTTTCTTATTTTGGAAGTCCTGGGTCACGGATCCATTGTCAGCTCTAAATCAATGTTTCTACCGATCACTAAACTTCCTTTCCGTTGCAATGAAGCAACTGATGATCCTCAAAGGGTCCGTCAATTCCCTCAATTTTTGCCACAAATGAGGATCAGTGAACTTGTCTGGAATGCATCCTTGGGACGCATTGGTTCACAATTAGACAAAGGACTCGAATGACTATACTTCCTACTTTCCCCGGACATGTCCAATTTTTAGGGATGTCCGAGCTCATTTTTTAAATGTCCGGGGATAAGTCAAAATTGACCTCTTTTTTTCGGCTTTTCTTTCCTAGCATGTTAAGTCCGACGATCGAGTGGGTGTAACCTGCAACAGCGTTTCCCTGTGCCCATCGAAGTCTGTGCAATAGAACTAGCCACTCTCTGCGCAATTTCCACGCCGTTGGTCAAACCCCCAACCAACAATTGGGGGTGGTGGGAGGGCTGTAGAACACGTCTATCGGCTCTGCCGGAGTAAGGTAACACCTAGTTATGTTAGGCTGGTTATCAGGGTACGCTGGTATTCCAGGGGCAGACAAACTGGCCAATCAAGGGGGCAAGACTGACAATGAGTAATTCAGTCCCGAACCAGCGGCATGGATGGCCAAGGACTTGGTATTGACAAAGTCCGCATGTGGGCGTTAACAAACGCCAAGGCGCGCTTGGAAGCCGTGCAGAATAGGCTCCTACAGGGCTGATGGGATTAAAGGCAAGCAAAAGAAGAGATGAAAAGATGTACGACGACAACACAATAAACTGGATGTTGGAATTAGGAAGGGAACAAACCAAAGAATAGTAGGAGTGTTTGCTGGGCACTTTGCAGCGCAGAAACACTTGGGAAATTGAGGACTCAACGTGAGAGTCTTGCAGTCTGCAGGAGGAGACTACGAGATATGTCCTTGCGAACGCGATAGGCTCCTGGCAGCAAGAATTGCGATATCGTCCTCAAGGGGTCCGAGTGCTGGAGTTTGCAGTGTGGGATGGTACGTAAGGAAGTTTCAGGAGGCGTTCTATCCCCTCCGATTCCGGATCCCTGTGGGTATGACCTAGGGAGCCAATCGTTGGCCTTGGCTTGTAAACTGGTTTTTCGGCGTCTCACTGCTGTGTCCTACTTTCAGTCCCAACTGAAACTCCAAGTTGGGAAACCAAATGCTGGAGATGGCGAGCAGCCGAAACCGGTCCGTTTTTTACGAACCTCAACGAGGAAAGACAGACAATGTAGGCTCCTACGGCTACAGATTTATGCATGCTTTATTATTATTTGTTAATTTTATTTTAGTTTAATCAATCCAGAAAATATTTTTTTTTATTCAAAATTTGGGTAAAAAATGTGTTTATTCACCCTATTTGGCGCCCCATTGAATCGTCGAGGGGGTGTGGATGCGCCCCCCCCCCCCCACAATAGATCCGGCCTTGTTTTGAGCGAACGTGAGCGGAACAAAACCAGCGAAATTGGTTTATGTATAAGTGCCAACCATCCCAAGAATTTGATTATTCCAAGAGCATGGCCCGCAAAATTGCGGGCTTCAAAGAGGTGAAATCGAAATTGCAGAAATTCCATTTTCGCGGACAGTGGCAGACCCACACAAATCAGGACCGCGGGTGCGGGAACCTCCATGACGCCTCTTAGAAACCAACCTTGACCTTTACGTCTTCTTGAGGCACTTCATTTTCATGAACCGTCACTTCTTCAATTCCAGGGCCTCCGCACACGGGGCCAATCTGTGGCGCCACTGCCGACCACTGCTGAACACTTAGTGGCGAAGTGTGATGGTTTCATTAATTAATTCAACATAATTGAATGAACTCAGGGGATTGATTGTTGATATCAAAAATGTTGTTGATTTTGGAGAACACGGTTCATTCTCATTGCTCAATATGATGGAAGATATTTCATTGAATGACTCGGTCATCACGTTTATTATAGAAATTTGATGGAGCAATGTCATTGAAAATATGTTTACACGTTTCAATTTTATTGAATCAATGAAATTGAGCCATGAAATTGAACCGTGTAAACGCGCCTTAACAAAAAAAAGCAATATATTTTTCGTAGCAATATGTAAATTCCATTCATATGTTCGAAAAAATTAATGAAATAGACATATTGCTATGAAAAACGTAGGTATTGATTTTTTGTTAGAGAGAAGAACCTCTGAAACTTTCAATATCACGAAAATTCAGCCAAAAAACTACAAATTTCGTGGATATTTAGTAATTTAGACTTTGGGTGCTGTCGTGGCCGAGTTCTGGAGTCACTCAAAAGCATGCAAAGTTATTAAATGACAGTACATAATTACGTTCATAAGCCTCATGTCACTGGTGTCTCCATTTTAAGGGGCCGAACCTTCGTTTGGAAGCGCGTGGCGTAATCTCAGTTTTCAAACATACTAACATCGGTCGAAAAAAAATTGAAAACAAGATAACATAATAGGTTTTCGGTGACTAGCTATTTACCTGGTTCAACAGTCTAAAATCTTTATCACATTTCAAATTACACGCCAAAAAGGCCTCGATCGAGTAGAACGGGTTGCTCAGTAGATATATTTTAAGATTTTTCTTATACTTTTTAAAGTCCAATTTGCTAAAATCTAACGGTAATTTATTGAAAAGCCTAGCGCCGTAACAATTGACACTTGCTTTCGTCTTTTCAATTCGACGTCTAGGGACGACTAATGTATCACAATTTCGGGTCTTATTACTATTAATCTTAAAGTGTTTCTGTCGGTAACTTTCGTCATGGAGGTGTAACAGCGACATATAAATATATATACAAGGTAAGGTCATTATTTTTAAAGCTACAAAATCAAGACGGCAATCCTCCCTAAAGGCTTTCGAAACTATAATTCGTAAAATCTTGCGCTGCAAGCCAAATATTCTCTTTACGCTACTGCAGGACCAGAGCCGTGAAATCTTCATTTATTCGAATGGGAAGCAACAAAATATGACAAGCGAAAATACATTACAAAACTCTCGTTTTCGGCCAATTTGAGAGTAGATGACTGCCTCTCAGAGTCTTCGTTTTTTGCGGAAACCACTCCATTTCCTTGTTCACTATAATGGTCTGAGGCTTCAGAGAGACACACAAGAAACCGCACTGCACTTTATCTGGCAGCCAGCTGCCGGAGTGAATTTTCTGGTCACAATTAACTATTTGTACGACGATGATTCGTGCTATCGTAACTCGTTTTTGGTTTGGCGGAAATTAATGGATTTTGACTGGTCATATCCTAGCCATATACATATAAATTCTTCTAGCGGTCAATTAACCGCGGGCAAATGCCCGACACTAGTTTTTGTAATCTCCTTGGAAATGAAGCGAGTCCAACAAATCCTGGATTGATGCATAAAAAACGATCAGGACATCCTAGCGAAAGTGTTCGCGAAAGTAGGAGACGGGGGAGGGGATGCAGGGTAAAGGGCCCCTTTGCCCTTTACTTGTAGCAATTTCTAGTAGGCATGAAGCCCTAATTTCTGATATGACTAAAGCCCTTTAAGTATAGGAAAATAATAAAAAATATTTCATTTTCAAAATGAAATGCACTAAAGTGAGGGGAACAGAGAATGTGGCTGATGAACCAGGAGCATACTCATGCCGTTTGATTCAAAATAATTTTAGTTACGAGCATGAATATACAAGAAATATAAGAAACGTAACCATCCCGCATCCCCCTTGCATCACAGTGACAACGTTCGACGACCAGAATAAATCCATTGTCTGTAGGCTATATCGTGGAGACTAAGGTGATTGAAAGAACACAGTATTATTTGTCTCTCCACTTTCGTTTTATTATTGCAAAACTATAGTTTTCGGCCTATAGGTTCTCTATAGTCAAATCTATAGATTTGAAATCTTTTTTTGACGGGGTAGGCTTTAACCCTACTGATTTTTTACCAAAGGGTGACGATGATTTATGCATTGATAATGGCCGAGAACCTATAGGCCGAAAACTATAGTTTTGCAATAATAAAACGAAAGTGGAGAGACAAATAATACTACGTTCTTTCAACCAGAATAAACGTGAATTCAATAAAAATAAACTGTCTGCCGTCTCTAAAAATCTTACGCTTCAGTCATATTCGACCAACATGCTATAATGTATTGTCTTTTTAATTTTGAATCTACTCTAGGGGGACTAACCTTCATGACAGTCTTCGAGTTTGAGGATAGCGCGTGTGCTTCCTACATCAGACTACCCGTACAGAGCAATTCCAGAACCCATAGACACATCACTTCATTATGATGACAACAGAACAACAAGACGGCGGGGATTTCCCTTTTCCTACTTTTAAACTCCTCCCGCCTAGTTCCCCGAGGATTTTCTTTTTTTGGACCCTTCCCCTTCCCCCACTTACACAGAAAAATTTACTACTTGAGGGTGAAAAATGTCTGAAGGAGGGAAAACTGGTGTTTTCTTGTTAATGGTTAAATAAAATCGGTAGGGGGTGATGTATTTTTTTCTTAGCGAAGGAAAATAATAATGATAAAAAAAAACAAAAAAAAACGAGGTAGAAAGCTTAGAAAATGCCAAGAAGTTTGCGGGGAATGAGAGGAAGAGGCCCCCTTCTTGCCTTTTTCCACTCTTACAAGTGCTTCCGGCATCTGCTCCCCCGGGATGGCAACAGGATAGTGAAGAGAGAGAGAGAGGGAATGAGTGAGGAGGCATTTCTAATTTCCTATTTTATAGACGCGACAATTATAAGGTCGGTGTCGCGAGAAAAACGCCTCTTTTTCTCGCCTCAACCGCCGTTATTAACGCTTGATCGATCGGTACAGAACGTTTCATTTCTCATAATTTCGGACTCCAAGGGTTTTCTTTCCAAACTCTAGTTATTACAATGCAATTAGAAGGTCAAATAAGCACGAAATTAGAATTATAGATATTCATCTTTCAGGATCCGTACAACGAACGTTAATGACCTTCGTACAATAAATCATGACCACGGTAGAAGACAGCCTTCGCATTGAATCACACAGTGAGAACATAAATAACGAAGATTTTCATTTTCATATCTGACAAATTCTCTCCCACTATCTTTCATTTTGATTGAATTTCTACCCTCCAAAATTACTAACAATTCGCAATAAAACAAAGCATTGACCTTTTCAAGTTGGAAATTGACCGTTGAAATTGGTAAAAGTAGGAATCATTGATTAATTTTCAGCTTTTACCATTTTTTTGCGAGTAAATATTAATGCGTCCAATATTAATAATATTTCTGTAAATTTGTCGGAGATTTATTATTTTCATTACTCATAAAAGACCAAGTTTTACCACCACTCTAATTTTACATGAAAGAGCCATTCTTAACACAAGGAATTAGTGGAATCCCACGCAGTTTTCTCCTCCACTGGGCTAACAGAGCCTCGAGCGAGGCATCCAGCTTTGGGTTTTGTGTGTCACCTTAATCCCCTGGACAGTCTTGTAGCGCTCACGGCAAAAGTATTTTCCTTGAGCGGACAAAGCTTTGATTATAAACAGTTATAAAGAGCTTTATTATGAAGTTTATCGTTTAGTCTTTACAATTTATACTTGTTATTAGCGGATATCGAGCGCATGAAGCTAGGTCATCGTCAGGCTCGACCCGAGAGAATAAGCGTGGCTTACAGTGCCCGTGGTGTGTCTCAAGCAAGCACGTTTCTTTACACCTCTATCAAACCGTTCATCAGGCTACATGTAAGATCCTCAGGAGATTCGGCTGCTAGTTAAAATCCTATAGTTTTATGAATTTTCGCTCCTACAAAAACCTAATTTGATGATTTCGGCCCTTTCAAACCGCACAATTTCTCGGATTTTCATTATTTCTAAACCAAATTTCACGGATTTGGTTCCTTCAAAACCCATTACTTAAAAACCCAATCGCGCATTTTCACCCTTTCAAAATCCAAATTCACAGGTTTCGCTCCTTCAAAACGTAAATTTCGTGATTTTGCCTCTCCCGTTTCGAATTTATAGTAGTTTTTCGCCCCAGATTAAAACCCAAATTTTACAGATTTGGCGCTTATACGAAAATCTACTTCGTGGGTTTGGCCGTTCCAAAGCCCAAATTATGCGAATTATTGGCACCCACAGAACCTAATTTCGCTGGGTTCGCTAACGTAAAAAAAAAAAAACAGTTTCGCTCAAGGCCAATTGTCTCCATGAAACGCCAGTCACAATGGGTTGACCCATTCAGAAATCCGATTCCACTCAGCCTTAACTGCCTTAAGTCCGCGGATTTGAAACTTAAAGAACCCAATTTAGCGGTTTTGACTTCTAACACAACCAATTTCGCCTTTGGCTCCTTTAAGAAAAGCAATTCGCCGGTTTGGCTCCTCCTAAAAACTAATTTCGCAAATCTCGCACGCCAAAAACTGATTTCGCGTGTTTTCCAAACCAAAAAAGCCAAATTTACTGGATTGAGTCCCTAAAAAGCAAATTTCGGCTGGTTTACTCAAACAAAAAATTTGTTACACGGGGTTCAATGTCGGGGGGCTTGTCAGAAACCAATTTCGCCAACTTCTTGGATTTCAAACCTTCGAAATGAAAATGTCCAGGGATGGGATTATTTTAAAGAGCAAAGTCGGGGGTCTGGTTCCTTCCAAAAACAAAATTTCGCAGGGCAGCATGTTGAAATCTGATTTTACGTGTTAGGCTCGGCCCCTAATAAAAACATATTTGGCACAGCCAATTTGGGGGCCATAATGGGGACAGCCAATTTGGCGGGGGTTGGCTCATTCAAAACCAATTTTGCGGGGCAATTTAATGAGGTTGGCTCAAACAAGTAACCAATTTTGCATTTTAAACATCATCCAAAACCACTTCACAAACCCAAATCACCACAAACTTCAGGGCCCAAGAAATGGTTTATGAATTCCCAGACTATCCTCAAAGCTCAACCCAGGAATACAGCCACTTCCACCCCAAAACCAAACGTATAGTGGCCACCATCATCCATGCAGGTACTAAAAATTCCCCCCACAACCCTCACAAGTAAATTACACAGCAAGGCGTCTCTCTCGTTACCACGGAGAGAAACGGATGATTCCTTCTCTCTTCTTCGTGGCCTTGGATACGTCGATAACAAGAATCTGCGGATTTCACACTTTTATAAGCCCAGTATCGCGGATTTTAGTACTTATAAAAATATAGATTTTGAGGGTACGGCTCTTTTAAAGCTCAAATTTTGTGGACTGTTGCCACACAAAGAAATCAATTCCGCAGGGTTGACTCATTCAAATATCCGATTTCGAAGGGTTTTGCCCATTCAAATGAACAATGTCGTGGATCTGACAAATTCAGAAACCAATTTCGCGAATCTACTGGCTCCTTCAAAAACTAAATACCGTGGGTTTGACTGTTTTCTGACCCATTTACCTGCTGTGCAAAAAAGAGAGAAAGAGTGAGAAAGAGAGAGAGAAAACTCGCCCCAGGAGCGCGCACAAAAAGCTGTTCCTCCTCGTTTGTTCTCAATTTTACCTGTGAATGTGTGCTATTTCTCATTTTTAACCGCAAATTCGCTTTTTTCCTCAATTTTTAACGTTCGATAAGTGCTTTCTTTTAATTCTACTGTGAACCAGCCCGTTTTCTAAATTTTAGTCGTTAAAAAGGTATCAATAAACCGTGAATTAGCGTCATTTCTTAATTTTGGCCTGGCCTTCTGTTTAGAATCGCGAAACTATGAATTGACGCGTTTTCTCAATTTTAGCCCTGAATTGGCATGTGAATTAGAGGTTTTTTTCTCTCAATTATAGTAACGAATTAGGGTTATTTCTTTCAATTTTCATTCGTAAATTAATTATTTTTTTATGTTTTTCACGTAAATGCTATGGTTATCGTGATTTTTCGCTATTTTAGCCACAAATATTACTGCTTTATCTAAGCTTTTTGCCGCTTGCTTACCCCAATATTATAGCACACTATAGAGCGTCTTCCGAATTTCAGCAGCGTATTTTCTCTATTTTATCCACGAAGTTGCCTTCAGATACCTCGAATTTGTGTACTTTCTTATTTTAGTTGCAAATTTAAGCCTGTTCTCAATAATATCCACGATCAACGCTTTAAAACCTAAAAATCCTTACTTTTTTTTTATCTTTAAGCTTTAAAAGGTCCACTCCCCTCTCCACCACGTCGGTACACTACTGATCCCTCCAACATTAGTTTCTGTTCCCTTAAAATACGCGATTTCCGGTGTCGGGAAACCTCAAATACAGTGGTGTGACAAGGTTAGCGCGACGGGTGTGTAATTGTGTGTACAGACGACGGGTAGGGACCTCACCCTGTGAAACTGGGTTTAGAGCGAAAATATACGGCAAAATTTGTGTTTCATGGTGGATCATGACATTTTGGTTTTCAAACGAGCCGAATTGAGCAAAATGAAGAGGTTTCTCGGTTCACACATGCGAGGCACCCTCCGCGTTCGCGCCGCCTAGCAACCGCGCTTCGGGAAACCGCGTATGTGTGAAACGAGCCTAAGGCATAAAAAGAGCAAAAGTGGGTTTCAAAATAGTTTAAATTGCGATATTTATGGTGTTTGAAAGAGCTGAACGGAATGCGACTGATTGATTTTGGATGAGGTTGTGATCCAAAAGTGCAGTCTTGATTTTCGGTCGAATGTTCCTGAATCTGAGTGGCTGAATTTCTAGGTTTTTCAGTGAAATGGAGTAGGATGGGAGTGAATCAGTGGGTGAAATCGCTGCCTTGCGCGGATCTGCACCTGGTAATTTCATTGCTGTCCCTTTCCTTTAAGCGTGAGAAACGAACGAAGTTATCACAATGGGACGTTTTTTTTTTGTGTGCGAACAGAAAAAAACACACATGTTGACGAAGTTGCCCCCCTCTCAAGCATCGGTGGGGGCGCTGCGCCCTCCACGCCACCATCTAGTTACACTACATCCTCGAACAGGTTCAATTATCGCCACGGGGTTAGCATTATAGTTGGTTGAACGATTTTAAGAATCAGTTTTCTTCAACCGGACGCAGTTTATAAGTCCGTGGGAGAGTGCTCAATTGGAAAATGCAGCCCTAATACGTATATCAGGGGTCATGCCTCTCACCACCTCTCCACTCTCTCCTAGAATTGAGGAGGTTTCCTGAATTCGGGACTAGCCTCAATTTACATATTTGACTGCCAGATCTCCGTGTTTCGCCCGCGGAGTCTCCGAGCCTGGGACCCGATCTCCGGTCTCCGGCCTGGCCGAGAATATCTCCCGGCCAAAAAATTTTTCGCTTCAGTTCAAGAAGTAACAAAAAATCTATTCCAAAAAAAGTAATAATTATTTTACGTGCGGGCGTTATATGCGTTTATTTTGGCTAACCTCAAAAAAGCCCTGACCACAAAAATCTTCCAACCTCAAGAAAGTTCTGACCAAATACGACCCTTCCGCATGCAAATAAAATATAAAATTTCCTCCAGACTCTGTTCAGGCCACAAATAAAATTTTAAATATAACCAGACGGTCTGGTTTTTAGACTTCAAGTTTTCCATTGAAAACGTTGACAAATCTAACTCAGCAAATTGGTACTCGTTGAATTTTATCCATATTTGTATTGAAAAAAAATTGATTTTTCTTTTCCCCTATGCACAAGTATGGCCGATAAAATTGCCAATTTTACATTCTGTTAAATACTGAAATTTGACTATAAATACTAAAAGTGTTAAATGTCCACTTAAATTGCTTGTTTGGTCATGAAATCGCCCAATTGATTGATCCAAGACTTAGTATGAATTGTAATCACTCGTGAAACCACACATATCAGGCCTTTGGACGGCAATCTCAATGAGTCATATCTCGCTCAGTCTCCAAAAAGTCAAGGAATTATAATTTTTGCATAGCGTAAAAATTACGGACTTTTCTCAATTTCAGCCGTTAGATTGGCACCGGAAATCGCGAATTGGTGTTCTCACAATTTTATCTACGAATGAGATTTATCTTTAATTTAGCCGCAAATTAGCGTATTTCTTAATGAAAGCAGCGAAGTAGCAATTGTTTTAACTTTTAGCCGTGAATAAGTGCTTTATTAGCCACGATTATCGCTTTTTATCAATGTTAGCAGCGATTCAGCGCTTTTTCTCAACTTTAGCAGCGATTTATCGATGTATTTAGGCACGAATGAAATTATTGCTTTTTCTCAATTTCACCAGTGAATTAGCAATTTGTTCTCATTTCGCCATGAATTAGCGCTTTTTCTCAATTTTCAAGTTGCCTCCAGGCATTGCGAATTTGAATTTTCACAATTTTAGCAGTGAATACGCGATTTTTCTTCAATTTCTGCTACGAATTCACACTCCGTCTCGATTAAGATACGAATCGGCTCTTTATCTCAATTCTGGCCTCGAATATGCGCTATCCTCAACTCCAGCAGTGAATCTGCGGTGCCTTCCATGCATTTCTGACTATGAATCTGCGCTTGCTACCAAGTTCAGCAGAGTAATTAGCGACTTCTTCACGTTTAGCGATGATTTAGATCCCCCCCCCCACCGTTTTAGCGGTGAATCAGCACTTTTTCTCCATTTTAAAAGCAAACTAGCACTGTTCCTCAATTTGAGCAGTGAATTACAGCGATGTAGGTATTCAGGTTTAGCCTCGAATTAGCACATTTCCTCAATTTAGGCTGCGAATTAAATATCACTCTGTCTCCATATTGGTAGTGAATTGGTGATGTGTAATCACAAAATTGCAACATATTAGTGCTTTATCTCAATTTTACCCGCGAATTAGCGCTTTGTCTCAATTTTATACCCATGAAAATAACTCCAGAAATCGCGGTTTAGTGATTTCTCAATTTTAGCTTTAAATGAGGGCTTTCCCCCAATTTAAGCAGCGAATCAGCGTTATTTTTCTCAATTTTAGCCTAATTGTCGTTTTTCCACATTTAGTCACGAATTAGCGCTTTTTCCTTAATTTTCAAACCGCAAACAGCCCTAATCTCATGTCAGAATAAAAGCTCGGACCACAAGACGTTCCCTGAAAATGCACTCACCACAAAAGGCTGAAATGGGGAAACACTAAAACCACAGAAAGCTTACGTTTTTTTACGTGCCGATCTACGAGCTCGGCTTTTTGAGTGAGCAAAACCCGATAAATTTGGTTGCGTAAGTGCAGCGAAATTTACTGAGCTTAGAAAAGTTAAATCCGAGAAAGAAGAGTTCAATGGGATCAAGCCACGGATTATAGCCATTTCTTGGGTCACGATGTTTTTTGGGCCAGAGTGTTAAATTTCAGAGCTTGACTGCACGCTGTAAACTTTGTTTGCCGTAAAATTTCGATTATTTGAGCTAATAAAATCAAACTTTAAAGAAATAATTGTGTTTTGAAGCAGAACAGCCTATTTTTGAATCGCCAGATCGCAGGCCAAAATTGTCAGTGTTGTCGACTAACTAGAATGGCCCAGATGAGGGTGCGTGCCCCCCCTGCTCTTGATCAGAACTTGACACTAACCAAAAAGACTCATCGCCCCCTCAAATAACTGCCCCCATCATTCCCCCCATGTCTGGCAGCTGTGCCGCTTCGAGTATTTAAAATGAATGAGCGAAGTATTTGGACCATTGGATTGCCGAAACATGTGTGATGGGGTGAAGATTACTTGCAAATTGGCCCTAAAATCATGCTCGAGAAATTTCAGATTGACCCCACTCCCCACACCTGTTTAGGACCTCTAATCGCTCTTTGCTCTTTGGACCAATTAATGCAGGTTAGCCCTTGTGTTCAAACAGTGCAGAATGACCCTTTGGGCGCTCAGGTGTCGATATGCACATATGTAACGCCCACAACCGTATACGTACACATATATCTCCGGGCGAAGACCCTTGGCTGTCTGGCAACCCTATCTTCGCAGTTACATCTATACCCGACTGTTACAACGATGGAATGGAAGAGGACCGACTGCCGCAAAAAAAATATCTTTCCTTTTCGAAAATAGACATAATTAACTCAAAATTACTATCCGCGAGCATTTCGGATAGACGAGAGAGCAAGAGGGAGAGAGAGGGAGAAAACGTCGAAACGAATTGAAGAATCCTCTCGAGTTTTCGAAAAATTAAGTTTTCTTTTCTGATTTTCTTACTTTTTCTGCGAAGGAAAACAAAAATTGTGGAAGATAAATGAGGGTCTCTGTAGCATCCAATTTGCTGCGTTTGTTTTTAAAACTTTCAAAAAAGAAAATGAACCCCTCAAAAAAAAGCCTTCTCCCCAAAATATATGACTCCCAATTTCGAAAGAAAACACGGAAATGGTTGGTTAAGAAAAAAAGGAAAATCTGATTTGCCTAATTTTCTAGTGACCGACCACCAGACCAAGACCTTTTTCATTTGGATTGGGAGGGAGCGAGAGAGAGAGAGAAAAAAAAAAAAAATGATTCGGTGGTTAAGGCTCTTCTTGGAGAAAACCTAGATCTTCCCGGAGCGATGCATTCAATATTTTCACTATCGGAAGTTGAGCTCGACGCATAAAAAAATCAGAGTTACTGAAGATTGCAGTTTTTTTTTTCTTCTTCTACAGAACTGTTACCGCAACGAGGAAAACAACTGCGATTGAGTTTTCCAAGTTTCAGTTAGCACCCCCCCCCCCCCGTTTGATTCGTGACGGCTGTTGACGAGTAGATGTCGGGCGGTAGGACGTCAACGGAGGGGGGGGGGTGATCTTTTTATCGCTATTTTGCACGCTTCGCTTACTGGTTTCAACTCGCTTCCTCTCTCGTAATTTTCACACATCACCCTCTTCCCCATTCTTCTCTTATATGCTGAAAAATTTTCTTCAAGGCGATAAAGTGATTTTTTCATCTTCCGTCGCGCGAACGAAGTGTGCCTGACGTGAATTATTATTATTTTTTAAATAATTGTATTCTCTTTTTTTCTCGTTTTTAAGCGGAAGGAATGTTCTTGAAAGAATAAAATGAAAACCCTGCCCTCCCTATACCCCGACACACATACGTGACTCTGTGAAACGGGTTCGAGTATATCTGCGAAATTGCGATTTAACTGAATTGCACTAAAAATTTCATAAAGTAGGATGACGTAATTCCAAGGAACTGAACACTCCGGAAAATCTTTTTTCCCGTCGATCATTCTGTCAAGTCCGAAAAAACCTTTTTCTCTCTCTCTCTTTCTCGAAAATGCTACTTTTGTATCTCCGAATAGCTCTAACCATAAACAAAGGCTATTTTAAACAAGTCATTTTTGCGCTTCCAATCGTCTCCTGTAAGCTACTTTTTGCGCGATTACGAAAATGATTGAAAAGGTTCCGCCCAGTGCTTTTTAGAGAAGCGCTTTCCCGGTCTTGCATCGCGGTAAAACTACCTCTGTTCAGGTATTTACATGGAAAAATACCATTTTAGTGATGGTATAGTTGGGAGAGTGGTTGACCATAGCCAACAGCACGAAAACTCTCCAGTGTTTTCACATTTCTCACATAAGAGATCATTTTCTAGAACGTTCGTCGAATGACGTTCGCTTCATCAGGTAATGTAATACGTAGTAGGGCTCCGTGAAAAAAAAAAAAAAAAAAAAAAAAAAAATGTCTTTTATGACCGTCGAAAAGAAGAAAAAATATCATCACGTAGGTACCTTTGAAAACACGGCCGGAAAGGAATCGTGGAAAAATTAAACTTCCATCCTTCTTTATTTCAAGCCCTTCTCCTTTTGATTACGAGTTTGACAAAAAAAAAATTTTTTTTTCTTTCAACGCAACATAAAAAAAGTATTGTTGCTTCTGTTGCGCAACCTCCCCCTCATTTTTTTTCTTCAACAGTCGATCACTGTTGAAACAAAAGACGATAGAGAGTAAAACGGTGATACCCAGGAACAGAAGAAAAAAATGAGAATTAAAAAAAAATCAACAGTGAAAAGCTGTTCGAGCGTAAGACTTTTTCCCGGAACGCCCCCCCCCCCCAACCACAGAATAAAGGCTTACCCTGTCAATGCACCCGATTTCCTGGACCTCATCCCTAATAGAGAGATGCCAAGAACTGTAAGAAGTGGAAAAAACAAACCACGTGTTTAGTGATGGAATGATTACTGTGGTTTCTGTTATGCGATTTTTTTTTAAGATGAGAGAGGGAGGGGGTCTAACAATAAGAGGAAATCGAATCTTTCTTGAAATTAGAGGTCTCTTTTGCATCAATTGAAGGAATGATGACAATACTGCCTGGCCTATGTCAAACCGGGCAATAAACAACGTTATACGAGACAAGGCATGTTGATACGACCTGTGTAACATGTCCTGAGCGTTTCCGATAATGTTCCTGAACCCTCAGCTCAATCCAAGCTGCGAGAAAAGTAAACTCACGCTGATCCATATCAATTATTTGACGATTCTAGAAGCCGTGTACTAACTTCATTAGTAGGCATTTGAAACCACTTCCCCCTGAAATGGCTCTTTTTCAAACTTCAAATTATTCATTTCATTTTCAGGGATTTTCGTGCTTTTCCCTCCGTACCGCACAAAATGTACCTCCCCTGCCGCTGACTCCCACAAGGCCGAACGCATATTTTAATAAAAACCCCTTCACACCCCCCACCATAAACCATTTTCAAGTCAAAAGTTTAATCATTAAAACTTGCCTTCATTCCTTTAATAATTTTGATTACGCGATTATTAATTTATCAAGGTTTCGTAGCAGGGAATATAACTCGGCAGGCACACAAAAGCCGGGCCATAAGTGCCATGGCGCACAATACACTTTCATGATAAAAATCGGCGTGAGTTAAGGATGTTAATTAATTAGTTCAAAAGTGGTGTAGTTTAACAAAAAAAATGTTATTTTTTTATTTATTTATTTATTTTTTTTTTTCACCTTCCATTGCCTATGGAACGCTGAAATGTGAAAGCTAAAGGACCCGGCGCGGCGGCGGCTTACTTTTTGGATCCACCCTTTCTTTACATGCAGTTACCAACGATTTTTCGTAAAAATGCTTTTAAAAAGCTCCATTTCATTTTAATTGAACAAAAACTCGAGATTATCAATAGCAACACAGCGAAAATGTTCTCTCTGTCTCGCCAGTTACACCTCAGTACTTTGAGAACCCCCCAGATTAACAATGCTAACCGTAGAGGGCGTAAGTAACCGGACCGATTTCATTTGACAGAAAATCCAGAATATTAGGCTACAGTGACAGTTTCCCAGCAGAGGTACCAGTTTTGTTCGTTTCGATGATCACATTCCGGTCATTTTGAAAAACCCCTGGAACAGGGCCGTTTTTAAGGGTAGGCAGGTATAGGCGACCGCCAAGGGGCCCCAACCCGCGTTTGTGGGCCCCCGGGTTCGGTTAAAATTCATCTAAAACCATTCAGGAGTTGAATGGACAGATTTTGAGCTATTTGTATCAAAACCAGTTAAAACCATGAAATTGGTACTCTGAAATGGCTAAATCCACGAAATAGATGATGTTTATAGGGGAGAAAATCCGCGTTTTACAGAAGGTAAATCCGAATAACTTGGGTTTTGAATAATTCAACCCCACAAAATTTGATTTTAGAATCTTTGAAGGCACCAGATCTGGAAAACTGGGGGTTTGATAGAGCCAAACATGCGAAATTAGTTTATATTAGTCAAACATTCAAGGCCGAATCTCTAGAATTAGTTTGCTAAAGTGACCCAAACCTGTGAAATGATTTTAAAGTTTAAAGAAGAGAAGTCTGCCAAATTGAGGATTTAAAGGGTCAAATCTTATAAATTTTGTTTTTTTGGACTCCACGAAATTGTATTTTTGAATGAGGGAAACCTATAAAACGAAACTGACTTATAATGGCAGAGCCGAACCCTCGAAATTGAAAATTTGCAAGAATCAAACCCACGGAATTTGTTTATTGGATGAGCCAGACCTCTAAAATTGCTATTACAAAGAGCCAAATCCAATCAAGTCGGTTCTGAATCAAATTTTGATATTTTCCCCGTCTGAAATCGATAAACACAATCACAAAACATTAAATTCGACACCTCCAAAATCTGGTGCACCTGGCGAAAAAGATTGGTTGGCTCCGAAAAATATTAATGGGTTCCTACAAATGGAAATTTAACTCACAATCAGTTACGAAACGGAAAATTCCACTCCAAAATTTGAATGTGAACGCGCGCGTATAGTGGATCTCAAACGAGACAACTGTTGCACTTTAAGCCAATATTATCAGCGCGTTTTCCTAAGTTTTAGCCGCGGAATTGACCGAAGGACAGCGCAGTAGGGCCACTTCCCAAAGTATATCCACGCAGTAGTGCTTTTTCTATAGTAATAAAAAAAATAGCTGTGATTGAGCGCTTTTTCTTCTTTTTAGGTGCAAATGAACGCTTTTTATCAATTTTAGCCGCGGACTTGGCCCTTGAACAGCAGGTTAGCTTTTTTTTTGGCAATTTTGGACGTAAAACGGTCAAACATCGCCATCTAATTAACGATTTTATCTCAGTTTTGGTCAGTAAGTTGTATCGAAAAATTGCGAATGGGCACCTTTTATCAATTTCAGCTCCAGGTCTTCGGGAGGAAGGTCCTTATCAGACGGCTAAAATTGAGATCTCGCGCTAATACAAGAACGCGGCTAAAACTTCAGGAAAAACTAAAGAATTATTGGGTAGAATTGCGAGAAAAAAACACTAGTTAGGCGCACATGGTTTAATTTTTAAAAACCAAATTTGCTGATAGTCAGGAAAAAGAGCCAATGTTATGGATGAAATTGAGATTAGGGGCCAAGTTAGCTGCAAAAATGGAGAAAAAGCACTAATACGCGGATAAAATTGAGAAGGCGCGCTAATGTTCTGTTTGAAGCAAGTATGTGGCTAAAACTTGTGAAAACGCGCTCATTCTGGGCTAAAATTGATGTAACATGCCACGAAAAAAGGGCTAATTCGTGGCTGAAATCATAAAAAACCAAAAATAGCACCATTTTGCTGCTATACAATTGAAAAACTGCGAATGGAGAAAAAGCACCAATTCTAGGCTAAAATTGAATTCCCAAGTGCTAATTCGTCGCGGTTAAAATTCTGAAAAAGCGTTCATTCGCGGCTAATATGGGGGAAACCGCTAATTCGTCGCTAAACGGGAATAAAAACGTTAAACAGCGGCTTAAATTAATAAAATGCTTTAATTCGCGGCTGAAATGGATAAGAGTCGCTAATTCACAGCTCAAATTAAGGTAAAAAATGCTTATTCACGTCCAAAATTATTAATAAGCACTCATTCGCAGCTAAAATGAAATAAAGCGCTAAGTCATAGCTAAAAGTAAAAATAAGAATCTCTGTCAACGGATAAAATTGGGCAAAAGAGCTCATTTGCCGTTAAAATTGAGAAATCGTAAAAAAAAAAGTTGGAAACTTTTTTCCTGTGATTACTCGACTGCTGACATGAGCAGTACAGTCGTAACAGTCACCACAGCCTGGTGCGGTGATTAGGGGGGGGGGGGATCTGCTCACCCTGTTCAGAGCGCTCCATTTTAATTGTTTGCAGTACAAATATCAATATCCTTTGAAATCTCGTCGACAACTAAAGTTTTTGGTAATTATATGTGACCATAATCGTGGACAAATCGGAAATCTTAGGGTGAAGCGCCGTTTAGAGCCTTTGAAATTAACCACGCGGCCAAAAACTGGGCATGATTTGTTTTATTGTTAGATCAGATTTTTCATGAAATGAACACCAATTGGGTCTCAGGAACCCAATTTTTGGCCACAGAAAACGCCAACTGAAAATTGAGCCAACAACCCAATCCAAGAAACCTACAACCCCAACATTTGGCCTTTTAAGTGAGTAAGCCCGCGAATTTTGTCTTTCAACCGTTCAAATTGAGGCTTGAGTGGTCCAAATATGTCAAATTTGAGGTAAGACAAGATTAAAAATGTTGCCTTCTGAAGGAGAGCAGCCAATGATTTATTGATTTTTTTGGTTTTTTAAAGATCCAGTGCCGCGAAATTTGTTTCCTGAAAGAGCCATTCCGTGTAGGCCTGTTCATCACACATGCACATCAGTGCAGTGAACGGCATGCGCCCTGTCATTGACATCATCCGGAAAGTAAAATATTATTCTCTTTATGGGAATTGAAGGGGCTCGTTCTCACCTATCCGAGTTTCACGTGCCGAACACGTCCCGTTCACTGTACTGGTGTGTGTGACCAGACCTTAACGGAAATCCTCCAAATGGGTTTCCAAATCCTCTTTTAAGCTTAGGACGTGCCAGACTCCAAAATTTGTCATTTTGAAATAGCTAAGCCTCTGATCGTTTTCTCTATAAATATTTCCAATTATAGGGTTTGAGTGGTCCAAGCACGTGAAATTTGGTCTTTGGGCGAGACAAGGGTCTCCATGTGCAATAATAATCAACATGTTAATAAGCCCAAATTTTGAAAAATAACGCCTAATACACACGAGCATGACAAGAACTTTTAATATTGCTTTATTGTTCTTTCACATGCCGTCCGGCAGAGGGCGGCGAATGCTACTCGTGCAGTAACGAAATTATTTTCGTTCGGAGAAAATTTCAGTTACAACCAATTTTGGAGAATGTTGAATAAATTCAATAATATTCCAGCAGTCCCCTTCAATTATATCCCCTCGAAAGCTTGCCGTTATGATTTTCTCGCAAAGAGATAATAGGTATATTAAATTTGTTTGTGTGAACGAGTCAATAATCGTATCAAGTTCGTTTAATTTTGATACATTTCACAACTTTAGGGTATGTTGGAGGGGGATGTGTAGGCCCTTTCATATAATGTTACGATGTATCGGACCGTTGGAGCGGAATGTAACGTTCGACGTTAATTATTTGAACAAAGCCTTCTCCTGCAGTTAATTCTGAATTGTATTTTAACCACGTGATTTTTTATTTTTTTATTTTTTTTGGCATTCTAAAAACTTTAAAAAACTATTCATTAGTAGTCGCTATTGTAATTATGTAATGCGTAAAAAAAAAAAAAAGAAGGGTGGGTGTCACAGTAAACGAATAAATTAAAATGTTACAAGCGACAAAAAGAAATGAATTATAAAATACGTAGTGGCAAAGATAAAAATCACGTCCAATGTTGCACTCGTATACTTCAATGAAAGAAATTCTGACGAAGAAACCCTTCTCTCTTGCCCTCTTCAATCAGTCCTATTCATCAGGAAAAATCCTACCTCTGTCATATTGCCAGGCAATGTGACAAGCTCGTTACTGAAGGCAGAAAAAAAAAACTCTCTCGTGAGCAGGAAAGAACCTGAAAAATAATCACGAGTATACGGGACGTTTTTGTCAAGCAACCGACAAAAACTATTTTCCTCACGGCTTATTGACGGCAGAATCAATGTCTAAAGGGATGGATTGTACCCACAAATTAATACTCTTCTTATGAGATGAAAATGTGTAAGATTCTTCATGCATGTGATCCCCACGACTTCCTGTTTAGAAAATTACTTCCTTGAACTCCAAGCCATCCACGTGTTCACTTCAATGAGAGTGTACTTCTCTAATTCCCCGCAATGTTTGCCTCTGTATGTAGATTGTTGCCTGACTAAAGTAAAAGCTGCACCGCTTTCAAGATTTCAAATGCGAGGGCGGCACGTGGCTTAAATGTTTAGCATTTGTAGGGGAAATATCTAAATCGTTGAAGTAAAAATATAAACAATACAGTAAAACCTCGGAACCTATTTTTCATTTTTTCTTTCATTGATGCCCCGTATATTTGACCGACAGGTATCATTTTCCCACAATCCCTTTTTCATTGCTTCATACCACTTTTTTCCCTTAGTTGGGGTCAAAGCTCTGTCCTATACTAAAATTATATTGAAACGATAGAAGGTTGGCGTATTAAGGACAATCGTGAGCCACATATTTAACGAAGAAAAGGAAAACACTGTATAGACCTTTATTTCATTTTAGGAAAACTCACTCCGCTTAAAAACCATGCCTAATCAGTTTAAACCGTTTTTCTAATAAGTTTGCAATCCGTTCGTGTGGGTCAAGTGTGCTCACTGCGACAAAAAAAGTATTAAAAAGTTATTTCTAACAGATTTGTCCCTAGGAAGTCCTTCACCCAATTCATTGCCATTCATCCGAAAATTCTGTTTAGCCATTTTTTTTTTTTTTTTTTGGGCCCACTATTATAGTTAATGGAATAACTATTTCACTATCTCCTTCTCTCTCGCCTGAGTCCATTGTTACCAAGGATTTCGTGATCTACTGTTAAAATGATCATTATTATTGTACCCAGGGTTATTTTTTGTGCCATTTCAAGACACTCTAGTTCACGAAGCCACGATGCTCTGGAGTAGAAAATAACAGGAGAAAGGGTAAAGGTCGATTTGTTTTTTTACTTTCGACTCTAAACTTCCCCTCTCCATCAAGTTAAGTTACTCTCATTAAATCTTATAGAATAAACTGGATAAACCGATTCAGGCCCATGACTTCTCTTCCAATAAATTCAAGATCCCTGCCCGCCCTTAGAATTCTGACTCAATACCACAATGGGCGTTTCCAATTTGTACGCCTTTCTGGTTCTACCAAAGGATGTTATATCGTGGAATCAGTTGTCGACGAGAGCGAATTCATTTTTTTCAGGTGCCTCTGCATAAAATGTTATGAATGAATAATAAGTTACAGCCAAGTCTCGGGTTTGAAGCCCACGTATCAGATGCATGAATGAAAGAGCAAGTGAAGAAGAAAGGGAAGGTAGTTTCCAGGGCGGACTATATTGGCTTCTTTCTTTCTCATCGTAAAAGAAAAGGAAGAAATTTAGGAGGGTAGGAATCATATTCCGGGGAAAAATTTCTCAATAGAACAGCGTTTTACGTCAAGGGCAACACCCCCTACTCGTCATTTGGATGGCGAGAGCATTATTGTAGCGATTGGTAATTCGTTATTAGTACTAACGAAAATGTAATTCTTGATCACCGAAGCACTGACAGAAGCAACGGACTAGCCAGAACGGTATAGAGTGGCCAACTGTACGTTGGCCTCTCCTCTGGGCGCTGAACCTCGAAACCAGTTTTTTGGTGCGCTGAAGCAGAATTTCACGTCAAAAACGATCGAAAACCCCCGAGTACCCGATCTGGGCCAGTTCTCACACTTATTTACCAATCTTCCAAAAGGCCTCCCAGATAATGCATTTTTTGAATGCACTTTTGGCTGCAGCAATGCAATTTCCGGTTTCTCCCTAATGAAAATTAGGTAAATTGTTTACAAATAATTTTTGGAAGCGAATGCAAAAAACCGCATTCCGATCCGTCCAGGACGCAAAATTTTCCTTTTTATGACGTTTTTTTCGCGTATTTTGCCTCGACTATACGGGAAAATGGGGCATAATTGAAATGGGTGATTCTACATCACATGTGGGTCAAAAATGACTATCTGGACCGAGGTCCGATTATCAACAGTTTCTGAGAAATCGCAGTTTTCCTGAATTTCGAAGCATCAGGCGTTTTCTTCAAAACTCGGTCGGTATCTTAGCAACCATTGATCCTAGGAAATTTTCAAGGACACCGTTGGAAAGAGCACAAAATTTACTTTCAGATGATCGTAAAGTTGGGGTAGGTCGTGAAATTTGGACGCCCTTAACTCTCAACTGAATAGCCACTTCCTTGAAATTCTTTATACTTACTTGTTATTCAGCCAGCTGTCATTTTACTTACAGCTCTCGGAAGAAGAGTAGGACTTCATGAAAAACTTCTACATTTATTAAGCTTTCAAATGACCTGCTTGGTTCGGGATTTTGTCTTTATTGCTTCTGAGATACAGTTCGAAATATGTACTTGAAAACTCGTCTAAAATGTCTGGAAACGTACGTTCACAATTGCCCTCGAGCGGGAAACAATTTGCTTCCGAAAGCTCTTTGCAAACCTTTTCGGTGAATTTTTGATCCGTTAATACTGCTGAATCCGGTTACCTCGCTGGACCAACTCCAAAAAAGGCAATACTAAGTGCTTGAAACGGCAGGTCACTGCTCAGAACCTTTCTTTTCTTTCTTTCTTTTTTTTTTTATTGTTAGCACAACGAAAAAGTTGTAAAACAACGTCAGCAGAACAATGAACAATAAATAAATAAATAATAAGAACAAATAGAATTGTCAAAACGAGCTGCGGTTCATGGAAGAATTGTACTCTTCCACCGAGTACGGCACCATGTCAATTAGAAGTTGCTTAAGCTGCCTTCTAAAGCCCTTTGCTGGCAGATTTTTTAGGCAGGTTGGCAGCTTATTAAACAACTGAGGCCCCACCACATGAGGGTTGAGAGACTCGGAGCGAGCCAAGCGACATCTTTCGGGGACCAGCTCACCTCTTTTGCGAGTGGGATATCCATGCTGGTGGGACAGAATTGTGCCCGTGTCAACCGACTCCTTAGTGAGGCAGAGTATTTCCAAAATGAAGGCCGCGTAGATGGTGGGGACTCCAAGCTCCCTGAACAAAGGTCGGCATGTATCCCGGGATTTCACACCGGCAAGCACACGGATGGCCTTCTTCTGCAGTTTAAATACCTTGCAGGTGTGAGCTGAATTTCCCCAAACAGAAATTCCATACGTCATTTTCGAGTGGAAAATGGCAAAATAAACCATCTTCACAACACTTTTAGACAGCGAAGTGGAGAGCCGACGCAAAACGAACAAGGAACTTGACAACGTCGAGCACAAGGCATCAATATGAGCTACACTAGACAAACGTGAGTCGATATTTATCCCCAAGAACTTCACACTATTATTGTTAACGTTGCTGCAGGTGAGGTTGATACTCAAGTCTTGAGTCTTGGAAGTATTCAGCAAGAGACGATTCGACAGACACCAGTCACTGATCAACGCCGTGGATCCGTCGACCACGGAAACAGCGTCTTCGAGCGATGAACCGGAGCAAATAATCGTGACGTCGTCGGCATATAGAATAGTCTGAGAATTGACAGAATAGGTGTTTTGCGGGAGATCGTTAACGTACAGACTGAAAATAGGAGGACCAGAGATCGAGCCCTGCTTAACCCCAATGTCCTTGGCCGGTAAAAGAGTCGAACATTGTCCAGCGAAAGACACAGACTGCCGCCAGCCCGAGAGCGTCGAGAGAACCGTGGCGACCGCTGAAACGTCAAATCCCAGGTAAAAGAGTTTCGAGGATAAAATGTTATGATCGATAGTGTCGAACGCGCAGGACAAGTCAAATAGTCGTAAGACTGTTTTATTCTTTTTTTCCGCACCCTCAAGGCAACGGCACACCAACCCCAAGGCAGCCATCGAGGTAGATTTACCCCGCCGAAAACCGTACTGGTCCTTGGATAGCACGGCCGATTTCTCAAGAAAGGTCGATAGCCGCTTATTCATTAACGTCTCGAAGATCTTCAGGAACACACAAGTAATGGAAATCGGACGGAACTCACAATATTCAGCTTGACCCTTCTTAGGCACAGGAATAACCCGTGCGATTTTAAGAGAATCTGCTACGATTCCCGTTTTGAAGAACGAATTCAGCACGAAGGCCAGAGGTTCCAAAATTACAGCCCCGATACTACGGACGAAACTCGCGGTGAAACCATAAATGTCCGGTGAGCTAGTTAACTTCAAGCCCTCCAGAACCGCAAAGACCTCCTCCACTGACGCCTCGGTGAAAGTGAGAGGCTCAGAAGGGATACACGTGTCCGGAAGAAAATCCTCGAAACTCTTAGATGACGGTGGCAACTCAGCAATCCTATCGTGCGCCGCATTGATGAAGAATTCGTTAAAACCATCCGCTGAAAGATCCGATTTATTAGGGGAGTCCCTCAAGAGAGCGTTCCCAAGTTCATTTCTGACAATTTGCCATGCCGTTCGAGACTTGTTTGCTGAGCTCTGAATTTTCTCGTCGTTGTGTGATATTTTTGCCTGCTTTAAGCATCGGCGATAGTCTTTTCGAGCAGCCATAAGAGCGGGTCTCCAATCATGTGAGGCTGACGTGTCAGATCGCTCTAGGCGAAGGAGCTGGAGACAGTGCTCTCTTTTTCCCTGTAATTCCGACGTGTACCACTGGTACCTCCCCGAGCGGGAAGGTGGTCTATTACTTTTTGAAACCCAAGGGCAGTACATGTCAACTAAAGGCAATAGAGTCTCCAAGAAAGAGTCGCACGCCTCACTGGAAGAAGCCAGATACACACCATGCCAAAGGCCTGGCATGGAAAGGGCCCTCCGAAGAGAACAAACATTCAGAGATGCAAAGTCTCGCCGAGAAACTCCACACCCCTGCTCCACTGATGACACCGTGTCACAGAGCCGACCGGGAGAAAGCCCAACACCAAACTCTATAGCTCTGTGATCCGAAAAACTCTCTTCACAGATTCGGCTACAAAATTTCGTCGGATGTACATTAGTTAATACCACATCCAGTGTCGACTGAGAGCCATTGTAGTGAGTCCTTGTATGTTCTGACACGGTTGAGCAAAGCCCAAAGGCACGAATGAGATTCATTAAATCCTGACGCTGAGCGTTCTCTGTTTCCATATGGATATTGAGGTCCCCAACTATCACTATGGGTGACTTATATCGAGTGAGCCGTTCCAGAAAGGAGGCAAACATGTCGATGAATACGGTGAAGGAAGAAGAAGGAGGCCGATATATGCAACACAGTATAATGTCGACATCAGGCAAACTCACCGCCGAGATTTCCATCAACCTATCAACTGAGAGGTTAGTTAGACAAGGCAGCGTCGTCGCACTGACCGAGCTCCTACAATAAATGGCAGAGCCTCCATGAGAACCCTCCGCACGGCAGTAGAACGAGATGCACTGAAAATTGTCCGGAACGTGAAACCTGAGTTCTCCGTCACTCAGCCAATGCTCCGTAACAGCTAATACACATACCTCGGAATGATGGGACAAGTAAACATTGACTTCATTCAGCTTGTTAGGAAAGCTCTGCATATTCGAGTATAAACACTTGAAACCGGGACCGCGCGTTAGTCAATCAGACCCGGAGGTTGTATTCGATGACGTGTCAGACTTAGAAGATGCTGAGGGTTCTGACCTGTTGGATTCAAGGGTAGCTCTCAACAGTCACTACCGTTCCCACCCTCTCCTTTGACAGATATTTCGCAGAGATCGGTGGAAACAGACAGCGGAAGTTAAACTCAAAGTCAACTGCATAGAACGGGGGCTCAAATAGATAACCCCCAACAGCTAAGTCGAGCGATCCTTTAAAAAAAAAAAAAAAAAAAAAAAAAAAAAAAAAAAAAAAAAAAAAAAAAAAAAAAACGAGCGATTACCGAATAGAAAATCCCTCACCAACCTGAGTGACGTGAAGAGCATTTTTTTTAAACGAATTTTTCCCGTTCTATGGCAATCGCAAACATACGTTTCCAAACGATTTAGACAGGGGCTTAAAGTATTTCGAACAGTATCTCAAAAGGAATAGAGACAAAGGCCCGAAGTAAGCAGGTCATTTGAAAGCTTAATAATCGTAGAAGTTTTTCCTGAAGTCCTACTCTTCTTCCGAGAGCTGTCAGTAAAATGACAGCTGGCTGAATGACTAGTAAGAATAGAGAAATTCAAGGAAGCGGCTTTTCAGCCGAGCCTTAAGGGTGCCCAAATTTCACGAACTACCCCAACTTTACGACCATCTTAAAGGAAATTTTGTGCTCTTTCCAACGGTGTCCTATAAATTTCCCCGGGGTTAATGGTTGCTATGATACCGACCGATTTTCGAAAAAAACGCCTGATGCATTGACAGTCAGGAAAACTGCGATTTTCTCGGAAACGGTCAATAATCGGACCATGGTCCATAGATTCATTTTTGACCCACATGTGATGTAGAATCACCCATTTCAATTATGCCCCGTTTTCCCGTTACACCCTGTATAGTTTACAGGCTAGCATGTCCATTTCACCGAAGTGATCGTGCCTCAAAAGGCCATAACTAACAACATAACGAACAACCTTCATCGATATCATCTCATCTTCATCAACCTATTTGCTGCAGGGGTGGGGGTGGAGGAACCCCATCCCCCACCCCCACCTTAATTCATCACAAATTTCCAGCTTCGGGGCCTTTTTTAATGGCCGCCGACTCTGGTCCAGCCGGCCCCGAAACTCCGAGAGCGCTTTAAAGCCGCGGATACACACTTGGGAGCCGAGCTACCCCTACACTCACTCCTCTCCACAACTCGTGATTTTTGGAATACGTTTTGGAACATACATGTAGAAGCTAGAGTTGAGCCCCTACCCAACTAACAATTCGACTTCGGTAGTACTTCGCGTAAGTCTAACAGAAGCTGTTTACAGAAGCACAACTATTTCTGAAAAACTTGCAATAGCGTTCTATAAGACCAAAAAGGCTGAAGGTTTCCATTATTACCGAAGTTGTAGAGAGCTTCGGAGAGAGCTTCGGATGGACCTATAAGAGGAAGATAGGATGACTTTACAGAGGCATCAGCTTCTATAAGGGACCTGCAGTAGGCCTTAAACAGGTTTAAAGGAGCCTAGTAGCGAAACTCAACGGAGAAGAAAAATGGCGGGTAGACTTCGATAAGCAAATTTCTTTTAGGTCTCCAGAAGGTTGTATTGCAAGCTTTACCGAAACTCAGTGGTAAAATAACAATAAATACAAGAAAAAAAATTAATTCGAGTGTAATGTTATTTGTTAGATATCGTGAGTGCGCTAGGGGACGAAGACTATTCTATAATTACTCATTTTACGTATTACATTCACATTTCTTACAGTTATTTCCAGAAAACTTCCCCGATGCTAGGATCGAACCTGCCTCTTTCACGTGTGAGTCCTAAACTCTTCCGATGAGTTACCTCGTTGAGTTGGAGACATTGTGAAAAGCTCTCCTCATAGCATTCACAACTCAAAGTGCAGAATATGATTTGAACGGAACCATTGAAAGTTATATTATTACCTATGTTGAGTTAGCTGCATTTTGTCCATCCGGTAGTTAAAAATTAAACGTCCCCCTTTAAGAAGCACCCGATATTTGATTTGGGGTGAAATAAAAAAATCACTTATCCTACAATCTACAACTGTGGTGGAAGGGAAGGTGAAGGGTGCAGCCGCCGTTGTGCGTTTGGGTTCATGTTTTTTATTTTGTGTTGTTCGGACGGTCGATTGGATTTTGACTTCACTGAGTAGGCCGTCGCCTCAAGAGGCGACCGTCCGGCCAAAATCGACGGGTATCATACACTGTCAGTCAACGATCTCACGTCCGATCCTAGACGGTCCTACGGCCACACACCTTCAATTTAACCTCACCTTCATGGACTGCAGTCCATGGCCTTCAGATTAACTGAAAATGTGTGGGTAACCCCGATCGACGGCCTCACGATTGCCTTCAGTTAAACTGACAGTGTATGGGGCGCTTTAAACCCCGACAAATACGAACAAAAAAGGCCAGATATTCAAAGTAACAGTTAGTCCGTTTGAAAACGTTTTCAAACTCCCTGGCGAATGCGTTCAGTTTACTTGCTAAAGTGATTCGTTCTAACGAATCAAGCTAAAAACGAACTAAGCTAAGAAGTAATAGTATGAAAAGCAGAAAAAAACAATCCTTGTTCTCAAACGAAAAAAGAGTAGCGTATCTTTGGGCCGCTCGCTGAGCCTACAATAAGCGGTTTTCTCGCTGAAGCATGCAGTTTTCACCGGGAGTTGCGTTTGGCTGTTATTTCAACTCTGTCCCACGCCGCACTTTTCAACGTCCACTAATTTTGTTGTTCTAGAATATTTTTTGTGCGTCAATAATAAAAAATGAACGCGTTGGGCGTTTATGCACTGTGTGGTCAGATCAGGAATATTTTATTTTCTTAAAAAAATAAATAATTTTATGCTTTTAACCATAAATTATGCGTTTTCCTGCTGCTATCCCCCAAATATGCAATTTAATGCAAACAAATTCGTCGCAATGAAAATCCGATCCCTAGTGATCAGTCTATTCCAACCCGTCGATATCCATTCTCCTGCCTTGCCTATTATTGCTCCCACTCGTATTCCTCTGAAAAGGCAATCCTAAAAGGGGCCCACACACGGTCAAACATGCTTGACAAGCATGGTTTTATTAGTTTCGCTTGTCAAGCATGTTGACGTTTGATGTCGCACCCACACGGTCAAACTTGTCGTCAAGCTTCAACTTCAAACGTGCGCCCAAGCTTCAGCAGTGCTCATTTTGCGTTCATAATATGTTTAAGTATGGATATTAACCATTTGAGTTATTTGTATTGCCTTATCAGGGCCGAAGCCGCAAAATAAAGCCCACAGGAAGAAGAAAAGGTCTATGTGGACCAAACAATGGCTCATGAAAAGAGGTACTTTGGCCACGCAAATCTCTTGGAAGAGCTGAGATGTGCTCAGAGATTTTTTATAAATATATTCTTTTTTCTTATCGTCTATCTTATAGGCGTAAAGTGTGCAAGTACGCTCCATGTTTCCAGGAAAGTATGTCCTTTCCTCGTGAAACACCCTATATTTAGTCAAAGGATTATTATGATAAACCAATTTTTTCATTATCATAAAAATCACCCCAATACCCTTTTTTCTTTGTGGTTTGAAGGTTTGATGGTTTGAAACACACACACACGATCAAACATGTTTTTCAAACCAAATGTTTGAGGGCAAATTTTCTGGCAGTGACTGAAAACCGTCAAACGTGATGTCAATCCTTCAAACCTTCAAACATGACCCCACACACGATCAAATCTGCTTGTCAAGCGAGGTTGGCAAACATGCTTGTCAAGCGAGGTTGGCAAACATGCTTGTCAAGCGAGGTTGGCAAACATGCTTGTCAAGCGAGGTTGGCAAACATGCTTGTCAAGCGAGGTTGGCAAACATGCTTGTCAAGCGAGGTTGGCAAACATGCTTGTCAAGCGAGGTTGGCAAACATGCTTGTCAAGCGAGGTTGGCAAACATGCTTGTCAAGCGAGGTTGGCAAACATGCTTGTCAAGCGAGGTTGGCAAACATGCTTGTCAAGCGAGGTTGGCAAACATGCTTGTCAAGCATGTTTGACCGTGTGTGGGCCCCTTAAGGGTCTGTCGTCCACTGGAAGTGTTTTCGAGCGGCGCTACAACGAGCGTACACCCCATGGGCTCAAATTGAACGCGTGACATCGTCCACTGTATGCTTAGCTGCAGTGAAATCAATTTAAGCCTTTTTGGATGTACGCTCGTTGTAGCGTCGCTCAGAACGCTTCCAGTGGACGACCGGTCTAAGGATGCGGGACAATTAGCAAAAGCTGGGACTATCCCGTGAAATACAACGACGTCTGCCAACCCTACTTATAATAGGGTATTTCAGAATAACTGCAAAAAAATGAATTGGAGAAAGTAGGCCTGATTTGCAATCAAGAAGGCGAAATACACCATAGTCCGAAACTCAATAGTTTCCTAGATAAGAATTTTCAAGCGTTTTTTAGGACGAACTTTTGGCGGCCTTCGAAATAACACGTTTTTACTGATAGGAATGACAGTTGTCGAGAGAATGAGTCCTTTTTTATCACCATGACGTTTTTGTGCATCGTGATTTACCTATAGCGTTAACCATTTGCAAGAGAATTCCACAATGGTGCACACTGTTGTTGTCCTGATAAGAATTTTGGCGCTCCATTTGTCAATTGAATCGCACCACTGTAACTGAGATTTTGCTCCATTTGCCACGGCTACCTGCGCTAGCACAGTGCTTGTACAACATTTTCTGCCTCGAGAAATTAGACGGTGCAAGTAAACCTAACTTTAGGTTTATAACAGATAAACCGCACGGAGGAAGAAATAATGACGAAGCTATAGCTTAAAACTGCTCCATTTGAAGCCACAGCACACCAGGTGTTTACATGTTTATTGCCAGTGCAATGACGTCACATACACTCCACGTGCCAGTGAAGAGATGGCAAATGGGAAACGCTATTAGTGTTGACTTCAATCACAAAATTGAGCATTTTCCAGTTTGCGCAGCTTTGAGCCGGTGTCGTGGTGATAAAAAATGGCTCATTCTCTCGGAAACTGTCATTCCTAACAGAAAAAAAAATGTGTTCTTTGCAAATCCGGCGCCAGAAGTTCGTTTGGAAACGACAAAATCTCATTTTATTGAGAAAAGCGAGATACTGCTCTAAATAACGATTGAAAAATCATATCTCGGAAACTATTGAGTTTCGGACCATGATATATTTGGCTTTTTTGATTGCAAATCAATTACATATATTTTAACCCATTTTACTTTTTTGTAGTTATTCTGAAACACCCGTGTGTACTTACATGCGTATAACACAATTAATTGATGTTAATTATGTATTTTCTTGTTTTCCGGGAACTGATTAACACAAATGGACGAAAAAGAGGAAGCAGGCTTTTCTTTCAAGATCGTCCAAACTATTGAAAAGGGGGAGTTGAAAATTACAGCAGTTCCATCAATATTGGAGAAAGACGGATTGCTTTTTTGGCCACCTAAGAGCGCCAAGATCAATGCTTTCAAAAAGCCCGGAAATCCAGCAGATGACTGGACCAAATTTCCGTGCGTCGTTCCGTGCGCCACACTACCATGTCACAGCACAGACAAAAGTGAAAAATGATTTGGTAATCAGGTGAGTCGAAGAGAAGCTTCTATAGCGTATGCTACAGAGGCTTTATGAAGCAAGATAAAGCTTGTTGTAAGCAGTTTAAAAGAAGTCTAGTGGATGTCCACTTCCATAAGACTTCTTTAAAAATAGTCCTGGAACTAACCTAATTTCTTCCCACGGCTTCGGTTACATTGACTAAGGGAAGAGCAACAGAAGTTCAAATATGAATGGTGAAGCCTTTCCGAAGCCCAATGGAAATTGAAATCATGTCCCGCTGTTACACCTGTCAGTATAACTTCCATAATGCTTTACAGATGTCATTAAAGAAGTTCCAGTTTCGGTAGTATACTTCTTCTGCACCGAAGCTCTACACAAATTTTAAGGAAGCTCGAACCTACACGATCTTCGCTTATACCGGAGTTCTTGTGAAACTTGGGTAAAGCTTGCTGCAAGCATTCTAAAAGAAGTCTAATGGATGCCCACTTCCATAAGACTTCCATAAGACTTCTTTAAAAGTAGTCCTGGAACTAACCTAATTTCTTCCCACTGCTTCGGTTACATTGACTGAGGGAAGAGCAACAGAAGTTCAAATATGAATGGTGAAGCCTTTCCGAAGCTCAATGGAAATTGAAATCATGTCCCGCTGTTATACCAGTCAGTATAACTTCCATAATGCTTTACACAAGTCATTAAAGAAGTTCCAGCTTCGGTAGTATACTTCTTCTGCACTGAAGCTCTACACAAATTTTAAGGAAGCTCAAACCTACACGATCTTCGCTTACCGGAGCTCTTGTGTTACTTGGGTATACTACACACAAAATCGACGTTTGAGGTCTACATTATGGTAGAAGTGGGGGCGGTCTGCTGGGTAGAACATCTTTTTTCGCCCCTGACTTGATTGAACGAAGACTCCACTTTCTCGCCTGCGACACGCGTCAAACTCTCAATCCCTATGCTACGCTAATTTAAATTAGAGTGTGTATCACGTCATCCACTTCAGTAAGCTGCATAAGATCTCAGTAAATTAGACCTCAAGACTCATCTCGTCTTCACTCATCACTTCAGCTTCGAGGCATGATTTAGTTCTTATTATACGATGGTATCTACAGATCCCTCGCTATATCCGTGTGAGGACGAGTGGAGGCGATAATGACAGAGTGAGTGAGGAGGGAAAGTAAATGTGTAGTAGAAAATGTTGGTTTTTCGAAAAATATGGAAATCACGTCGTAAAAAAGTATTCAATCCGTCACGCTCAAATTGACAGTAGCATATTATGAATTTTGGACCCCATCATACGAGGGGTATATTGAGGTACATTTCGATTCAGAGGGATCAGCCATTATTAATTCATGTATTTAGAATGAAATCAATTAAAGGTGAAACATTGTTAAGCAAGGAAACACTATATTATTCGATGAGATTTAGATGGATGAACGTTTTTATAAAACGTTTATAATTTATTCTTATCGTTGATTTTTGAATGATTGCTGAATATTTAACAAGTCTTCTAGGCCTTTTCGAACGGCATATTTGAATGTTTCTGTTTCATTATAACTTCGTTCTATCACCTCATGCGTTGTATTCGTTACCTGTTCCCGCATGAATACACGTATCACCGGCTTAATTAATTTGCTAAAGCTTGGGTTTCCTAGGAAAGCGGTGCCGTAATATTGTGGTAGAAAACATCCCCTTTCAAATCACGCCAGTTGACCGTTCCCTAGGCAACTACTGCGGCGTGATTTAAAAAGGGATGTTTTCTACCGCAATATTACACCACCGCTTTCCTAGGAAACCCAAGCCCAAAGCTTAGAGGTCCGGTCACAAGCTCTATGTACTTGCGTTGTGTGGACTTGTGGAGTCAATGCAACCAAACAAATGTATTCCCTCGAAAAATGAAGCATTTTGATAGATTTCGTAGACACCACACAACGAAAACATAGAGCTTGTGAACCCCACAAAAGACCCCAGACAAAATTAAGAGACGAAGTTACCCAGAGTGGAAATTCAAATCTTGAGAAGAAAGTGGGCATAGCCCCCCCCCCCCCCGTCACATGAGAAAAATACACGACTTTAGTACATGGCTATCAGAAAGACACGACTGTGCCGGGTGTGTTAGCTAGTCGTGTCATAAGTCGCGTACACGGCTAAAAATAGAACACGGCTGATTCAGCCGTGAATTTTTCAGACACTACTAAAGTCTGCCCACTTAGTAATGGACTCTCGCCCGCTCTTAAGTTTTGTAGAATGAGCTTCCCCTTTGCCCCTTCTACTAAAAATAAAGCACCGGGAATAATTTTAGAACTCATGATCACCGTGTAGCGTCTTTACGTAACCACAGTGACCGTAGTAAGAGCTTTTTTGTTGATTTCTTTAGATATTTTTGGTGGGAGTGAACAAATCGAACTATCGAAATGAAGTAACACGTGCGAGAGTCCATCACTAAGGCGACAGACTTTAGCCTAGTCTTGTATAAAGTGAAGGATAGCAGTGTGCCTGCACTAGTATTCCGCATGCTAATTATTCTAGCAGTGTATTTCTACACGGCTAAGTATCATTCAGGACTTCCCTATATAGTTTCTTTCGGGTTATGATTGCGAGATTATTATGATTATTATACGACCATTAGGCGCATCGCACACTGAGAAAAAAGTGAGACGGTAGGGCTCGGTAAAATCTTTTTTTACCATGAAACTGGTAAACTCTACCGTGAGCATTAACCGAGAGCGAAAACCGTGTCCCGGTAGAACTGAAAGTCGGTTGAATGTACCGAATTATTTTTGAGGTGCCATGGTTCACATGGTTTTCTACCGTGTTACACTTGACTATTGATTTTACCGTGACTGGAAGATACCGCGTTGAGCCGAAAACTAGGTTGATTCATGTGAGGACTTCAATGACAAGCTTTTCAATTCACTGTCGTCCATTATTACGATTATTAAATTGGATAAGCATGTGGCACATTCACTACAACCATGTTCCTCGATTAATGGAACTTTACATTAATATAAAATAATTGATGAACTTGGCTCTCGGAACTCGGTCTCAGTTTTTTTCTCGTTGCCTTTCCATAATAATTGTCATTTAATTAAATTTGTTGTAGGTATGTATTTTCTCCAATTATATTTTTGTCGTTCTCACGGAATTTAACGCTGTCTTATTAACTTACGTTGTTTTGACAATCAAGTTATTATTATTATTCAGTCTGGTAACCTAAACTATCTGTAAACACGAAGTGCTCCAATTATAAATTTTATGATTCAACAAGAAAGGTTTCAAAATTTAAATACAAGAATGGACAAGGCTCTTGAACCGCAAAAAATTGCACCGAGCGAGTTCAAAACAAACAGAATTTAAGCGTCAGCATTCGGAATGTGGTGGAACGTTTCACCTTGGGTTTCACGGTAACCTCAAAAAAATAAGTTAGGTGGGAGAAGACGTTCCCGTCAGTTTCACGGTAGAAACTTCTGTGACTCGGTAAGTTAGCTGAATTCTGAAGTTTCTTCTCCCCACCACGTGTACGCCTACAAGTCCGACTTGCTGTGAATCGCATTCGACCATCATTCGTCGAGTGGACAAAGGGAAGAGAGTGTAGTTCACTTCGGTGTAATTGTGTACCTCAGTTTCTCCCCCGTTTTATTTTATTTCTTCATTATTAACAACGATGGTTCGTCAGAAGTTCAGAAGCTGAAGTACACCTGGAGCATTTCCGTATACACACGTTATAAAATAATCGGTGAGTAGATTTTTCGGAAAAGTATAATTACTAACATACCTATAATTATTGTTAGTGAATATAATATATTATGCTTGTACATTGAAGTATAATGCTTATTCTTGCATTCCCTTTCAGGCTTTCTATTGGCACGTGTGCTCGTCAAGTGTTTTCAACCGAATCGTGTCACCTGAGTGGAAGAAGGAAAAACGTCTAGTTTTGAAGTGAATTCTTGCATAAAATACCGTGAAGCTTGGTATGGTACTCATGTGTGTCACCAAGAACATCGGTAACGTTTAATTCAAACATACTGTAATTAAATAATAAAGACTAACCATATTCTGCACATTTGAGAGTGAAATCACGCCTCTTTTTTACATGATCCTAGAAAAAAATAGAAGCGGTAGTATTAACCGTTAAGAAATAAGAGGAAATTGCACGCGTTACCGTGAGCAGTCGGTGGATTAAGCTGCGATTCACGGTAATAATGCAATAACTGTTACCGTGCCAAACGCTGTTTTCAACCGATGTAAACGGTGTAAACTACCGTCATGTCAGTGAGCAAGCGGTAGAAAAGCCTCCTAGCGTGGTTGTTTTAACCGTTGATATACATTTACTATTAACGTGACTGCGTCTTTAATTTCAACCGGATATACAAGAACACACGTTAGTTTTTACCGTTAAATCACTACCGTTCTACTCTGTAAAATCAACACTCGGTAAAACTCATTTTTTACCGAGTTGCGATTACCGTGAATTTTCTTACCGCGTCCATCATTAATTCCTACCGTGAGGTGCAAAACCGTCTATTTTACCGAGTCGCCACGATTTAACCGATTAAGAACGGTAAAATTTAACCGAGATATCGGTTGGTTTTTCTCTCAGTGCACAATAGGTCAAGTACCAGGAGAACTCAAGAGATTTATACAAATGTATGCCCACGTTAATGTATAGGTGTTCTGGCTACGTACAAGATAACCTGAACCTAGGGGCGACTAGAGGATTGGGACTTCTCACAGCATTTTATCTTTTCCGAAATTTGTCTTTGCCTTCATGAATGAAAACTAGGCATTCAAGAACGAATAATGCATAAACTGTGAGAATGACTTTATCCTGAAAAAGTGGCCTGCAATGGTCACGTGTCCTACATCCACACAGAGCCCTCACTGCTTTTTTTTTAATCTTGAAAATTGTTTCGACCGCGCTAGAATTTCCCCACAGAAGGACACCACATCTTATATGAGATTCGACCAGGCCACGATAAGCCAACAAGAGTGCATGTTCAGGCAAAAAAAGCCTCAACTTCCGGAGGCAGTACACTGATTTAGTAAGTTTGCTTGCTAATTTTGATATATGAGGCCTCGAGCTCAAACTTGGATCCAGCCAGATCCCCAAATAGTTAACTGGCTCTGCTTCAATGTCCTTTATTCTCTTATTTTTAAGACCAAAAGATACGGTCGAAGTCTTCTTGGAATTCAGGAGCATGCTGTTCGCCGAAAACCACTCGGAAGCTCTTTCCAAGAGGTGGGACGCCTTCTCTAAACAACAACCACCGTCGTGGTGTAGCTTTCAAAATTAGCTGGGAGTGAATGAATATAGCTGATTGATTACATTGTTTTTTCTGTAAAACCTACAAAGCTCCCCAATAAATGAGCGGTCAGGTAGAAATCCCGCACATTTTTCAGCATTGTTCGTGAAGGGCACTGCTTATATCTACGTAAGTGATAATGAGGTATATAGGTATTTACCAGCTACCTACTTTTTTTAATCGATGAAATTTAAATTGCAATTTATGTTAGAAATTAGAACTCCTCAATCGCGTTCTAAACCGTGATCTTATACACTTACTCCTTTAATTATATTTTTAAAAAAAGATGCTGATGAAACAACCTTGAGAAATTTGACTGCTATTATCAGACGGTGCCACACAGCAACTGAAGCCGTGTTGATCCATCTAGCTTGCTCATGTTCATTTCCAAGAACATGGCTGAGTGAGATGTACGCCACTAGAGCTTCCGACCGAAAGACCCCCACCACTCCTAATTCTACGTTTTTTGGACAGTGATCGGTGCAGTAGACACGAGAGGGCAACGCAGCATTCCTCGTCGCGTTTTTGTGAGTCCCAGATCAGAGCGCTGTGTTAGTGAGTGCTGTGTAGGTCTTTTATTTTCACTTTTGAAGTCATGTCGGATCCCGAGGTAACCGTACTTCTGCGTTCATGGAAGATAAGCAACGAGGCGAGGTAAATTGTTCACAAAAATGTAAACATTATAACAATATAGGCCTATAATTATCAAGTATTGATTAAGTAACTCAGAATAATGCTAAAGGAAGAATTGAAATATTGTAAAAATACAGTGTTAAATTAACGTTTCAAGTTTATCATAGTCATTTTTTTCTACCCTTTCCATAATACAAAACACGTGCTGCTCTTCCCCCGAGGAACAGGTCACTGGCAGCAGTCGTTAAAGATCGTAAGCCTCGATATTTTCATTCGATTTGACGAGAAAAAGTAATGATTTAGGTGGCTGATTCAGTCAGTCTCGTTAATTCATTGAGTTTTCTCAAACAACGATAATAGACTGAAAACATTCGGTTTGCTGTCGTTAACTACTGCTGAAAAAGTTACAGGCAGGCTTCCTGGGCGACTGTAGACTGGAGACCTAGTCAAGTGACTTGGCACAACCGGCATTTGAGGTATGGTTTTCATGTACACCACTGTGGGTGCAACGAGAGTTAGGCTGAGATAGCGATGTTAACACGGTACACGTGCCTACGTAGTCGTGTTTCGGGTAGCAGCATGCGCCGCAGTCGTCCACAGTCGTGTAAAAGGCACACAACCAACACTGCCGCGTCGACACAACTGCAAATTTTATGCGGTGTAAAAACGGCGGTTTTTTGGCCCGATATTTTTCTCAGTGAATGATTCTTAAAAGTTATATTTTGCACCCAGAGTTGACCAGAGTTTCTGTCCACTAAATTGTCCATTTTCGACTGAAAACGCGGATTTCGCGGTTATAAATTTGGCAGTTCATTATCTAAGTGGGATCTTAAATGGATAATTTCAGCCAAAAAATTAGTTTAGGGCCTATGACCTAGTACTGATTTGAGATTTTTGGGGAAACTGGACTTTTCTAAAGGCATATTTAGCCAGTTTTTTCACTGAACTACTGTTTTGGATGCAGAAAAAAAAGTTCCCGTTGGGGGCGGGGCTTGGCAATTCCCCACCGCACCAGGACAAGCCTTTCAAGCACAAAACTGCAAATTTAGACCCCCGAACCTGTTTGGTTTGGCTATTAAACTTGAGTTAAAGTCCATAAAAAGAAAATTTGACTCGATAAACGGAGGTTTATCTCAAGTATGCCGTAAAGTTCGCTCTCGCTAACAACCCCCAATAGTTTTCTAAGAAGAATCTAATTGTCCGGCTCCTGAAGAGTTTATTTAATGTCAGAACTTGCTCGTATTCATTCAGTGGCCCAACCAAAGTCATGGAAAACCAAGTCATTAAACTTTGTATTATTTGTATGTTAAAAAAATGAAGCGTTTCTTGGGTTGGGATTTTTGATCCCGATACGTTGCGCTGCTCTACTATGAAAGTAGATCACCCGCTAAATTCAAAAATTATACAAAAGTTAAGTGTTGGAAAAAACATAATGGTATCAAGATAGATATCACGCTACAACTTCAAACCGAAAATAAATATAATAATTTTTGTATTTCGCGGGTTTTCTCCTTTTTTATTCTTAACGGGAGCAAAAATCCCAACCCAAAATAAAAAACATTTTTTTCCTCGAGTCTGAGGACTTGGTTTTCCATATGACTTTGGGCCCAACAGACAATGTGCTTAATAAACAAGCTCTACGTGAAATAGCCACAAAACTGCGGAATTGATAATTTCGGACGTATGATAGCAGAAAGAATTGCAAGCGATGTCCAAAGATTCGAGATTCGACGGATATCGAAAGTCTTAAGGCTAAATATGCGTAAAATGCCAGCTTAGGACAACTGCAACTGTAAACAGCCGTGATATCCCTATTTTAGGGCGGAAAACCAGTGAAATTGTAAAGCAATACTTAGGCTTTTGAACGTGATTAGCAGATAAGCAAAATGCCGCTGAATTGGAACATTGGAGCCAAGTCGCTACAAAATTGCTACATTTGGAGATGAAAATCGTCATAATTTGAAGTTTTGAGTATAAATATATCAGCGATATAGCAAGTTTCTGGTTTATACTTTTAAAAAATGGCAAGTTCCGGGGCATTTATTGTCCTGCCCGAAAGTACATCATTCGGACGTAAAAATATCTGCGAAATCGTAAGTTTTGGGTCTGAATATTCTATAAATGTCGGGTTCATGGAATACATTTCCCCGATTTATTTTTTAAATTATTATTATTTTTCTTGTGTGATTGTAGATCCCATTGACTAGCCGGTCACGAGAGCGCTATATGTATCCAAGCAATGGGAAGTTCTCTAGATGAGAATTTTTGTGAAATCGCTAGTTTAGAACCCGATCTATAGCCAACCACAATAGCACTCAAATTCTGACAAATATCCCCAAAATTGATAGTTTCCTGGCTGGATATTCGTGAAATTGCAAGTTTATGGTCTTTATTTTTGCGAAATTGCAAATTTCTGGGTACACATTCAGTGGGCGAGGACCCTGGGCAAGCTGGCCCCAAATGCACCCATACAGCATGTGTTGTTGTGTAATTTGCTGGTTAATTCAGAGCACTCGTGTTATATTTTTAAAAAATGTTGTATTTTTTTTGTTTTCATAGAAAATATCACTTTGGTAACTCTCGTTAGGAATAATTACAGTGAGGATCAGACTTGATTGACGTACAACGAGGTATTTCTTTTAAAAGTGTAACGAGATCACCAACCATGGTGGCCATAACCTCCAAAGCCTTCGGGACCTCCGTAACCATAACCACCATGACCCGACTGAAGGTTGCTGTTCGAGTAGCTTGAAGCGTGGCCACCGTACCCAGCATCTCCGGCGTAGCCGGCGTACCCACCGCCGAAACCGGCACCGGCGGCGTAGCCACCTCCTAATCCAGCTCCGTGGTGGTGGCCTCCGTAGCCGCCGTAACCACCGATGCCTCCCTGCGGCAGAACACCGAGGGCGTGGGCACCGCCCAGACCGTAGCTTCCGTGGCCGTCACCGAGACCACCGTATCCGTGTGGGTGAGCTGAACCACTCCAGTGACCGTGGTACTGGTGTTCAATTCCGTACTTGAAGTCACCTTGGTGTGGTTTGGCTGAACCACGTTAGGACAGGTACAAATTTTAAATTCATGGCAGATTGAAAAAAAAACATAGACGTTTTTCTTTTAAAACTTACAAACGGCTGTGTGGCTGCTTCCATAGGCTTCTACGTAAGCCAATCCAAGGATGGCGAAAATCACAACCTTTTTTTTTTAAACAATTGAAAAATCAGAATAATTTAATTTGAAAAATAATATTTTGTTTACCTTTGAAATCATGTTTGAAGCTTTTCTGTTGTTTCTGAAACTTTGATGATTAAAACTCTTTAAAAGATCTTTTTATACAACTGCAGCCAAGGGCATTCCGATCTCCCCCCACTACCCAATTATTTCAACGCGTAATCCTTTCATTTTCATATATAGTCATACTTTCATTCAGAAATTCTTTCCAGTGTATGTGGTGGTGGGGGTTGCACCCGAATTAATCACTTGCCCTCACACTGGGGAAAATCAAATAACAATCACCCGAAACATTCTTTAGTTATCACTTCAAGGGGTGGTAGATATGGCAGCCTCTCTGTTGTGTTTTGGACTAGAACCGAAATTCTATCATGGGCGACACGAGCGGGCCATATCAGTACCTTTGAAAAAATTACCCTACAATTTTAGAGGGTGCGACCATCCCCCTCGATAGGGCTTGGGAGGAGGTTTTCACGATGTTTTTGAAGCAGAGACGTCGACTCCATGGGAGGGGGCACGAGCCCTGTAGTCCATTGTGTGGCGGTTGGTTGTAAGTGGCGATTCATGATCACAACGCCCGCCCCGCCGTACCCATCTCCCTATACGAACTCTGCCCTCAAAAATAATCAAGCCCGGCACATAATAACAATTGGGCTGGACAACGTAAACCCTTTCCATGGCACTCACACCTTTTCTAAATTGGCGCACACAGTACGTCAACATGACCAATGGCCCATGTATTGAAAATGAAATTAGAAAATTTGCAATCGGTTTTTGAGGGTATCGGGCGGTAGTTAAACGTACATCTTTAGGGAGTTTGCTCGGAAATGCTCTATAAGATTTGTTGGCCTATGGAAACGACACTATTCAACTTTAATGGTGGGCTTAAGCTACTAGTTGACCAAAAAATAAATCAAGTGAAAGTTTTCTAGCACAATTAGCAAATAGCCGGAATGAGGGTCGCGGTCGTCTGTGAATGCTGGATGTTTAGAATATAATAACAACAAAAGTTTTGCCCCACGGAGATCGAATTGTCATTTTTCTTCAAGAAAAAAAGAGGCCTTAGAAGATCCTTTATTTTCAGATTTTAGAAAACGGGACTTGAATCAGAGCATAGCACCTTTTTGTTTCCTTTATTTTTTTGTAAATCATTATGTCCGTAACACCAAGCCAATTACCCAACGTAACACGATGGTTCTTCTGAATCTTAGCTCGGACTGCCTTCTCCTCACACAATATCAGCAGGTTAAACTCAATTCAATATACGCGTGAGACGCCTAGAGCCGCATTTTGTGTTTCTTCACACTATAAACGGTCATCTTGATTAGGCTAAGCCTTGAAAATTGAAGAGAAAAACTTTACTTTAAAAAAAAAATAGGGCTCCCATTCTTCGTATATTTTTATTCTTTGGGAATGGGGTATGGAACGCGAGGATTGCAACAATACAGTAGTGGTTCCTCTCATTATGCTCGTACGTGATCTCAGGTCCAAAATGTAAAAAAAATGAATGGATTTTAATATGGGTGAGGAGGAGGAGGAGGGGGGTCGTTTCATCATTTGAATCTGGGTATTGCGTACCCTTTATAAGGTTGGAAGTATAGGAAATTATGAGAAGAGGGTGAAAGGAGAAGGGCGTTGCGGTGTTCTTTAATTGTAACATTGACCATTAAGGTACGAGAGGTTGAGAAAGGGTCGCTTCCTCATTATAATTTTCAATGGTGCAGAAAAATATTTTTTTTTTTATTTTAAAAAGCCACAGAAAATTTTTGGAAAGGAGTGGGCGTAGCAATGGTGCGTAAATATTGAATTTCGTAAAAATATATACCCTTCTATTGACATTGAACCGAAAGAAAAATAACGACCGATTGCGCGGGTGGGTGATCAAGAGAGTGGGGAAGTATTCGATTTTATACGCTCACTGAACTCACGGTGCCCTTAGGGCAGTTTGTGGGGAGGGGGAGATCCTTCCTCTTTTTTGAACTTTTTACTGCCCGTCAATTGACCATTCTGAACGGATTTCACAATCATTTAGTTCGGTTCAGAAAGAAAAAAAATTGTGTTGCCTCGAAGTCGAAGACATTAATGTCACGAAGAAGTAGACTGGAAGCACGCGAGTGACGCGAACCGTGCAAACACAATAGTTTGTTGCGAAGGCGTGTCTCTCATGTTATTCATAACTTTAGTATTAAAAATTACACACGTAATTCAGGGTGGTTGCCCGTGAGTATTGCGGAGAGTGACTAAAAATTAATAGAATTATATTTAATATGAAAACACTTTAAATTCGCTCAGTACTCAATTTTGACTGCGGCGAGGACGCGGACGGGGTACATCTTCATCAATCCTCAAAGGCCAGAAACTCATCCATCACAACTGGAAAGATGGAAAGGACCAAAAAACAAACAAATAAAAACCGTTGTTAGATAGATACGAGTGATTCAAATAGAAAACGGTTTTAGTAAGCCAAAAATCTGTGGTCAAGGTACAAGTTTGAGAAAGAATAAACAGAGATAGATAGATACATTTTTTTATTCAGAAAAAGATAAAACAGTCTACTCAATTTATAAAGAACCCCAGTAAATTATAATATACTATTTTGTTCTGCTCAATTTTTATTTTAGTCCAGGCAGGTACGAGGGAAAATTTCTACAAAAACCTCGAACGGTCACGAAAACTTATCGACAGTTGGCAGAGGAGGAGGAACAGGGGGATTTATTCGATCAGTTGAGGGACAAATTGTAATTGTAATCGATCCTGAATACAGCGATTCATCGTGAGGAGGGGGGAAAATCCGCAGGGAAAATCGCTTAACTAAGAACCTTTCTTCAAAGACAACCTCTATGCCCTTTCCCCTCTCGAACTGTCAAGAACAGTGATGAAAAATATTATTTAAATTAGACTGAAGTGAAAAAGGAGGCTGGCCAAAAGGAGAAGGGCTCTATTGTTATTGTAAACCCTTCCACACCTTCCCAGCCATACGCTATAATGAACTTTTGCATTCTTTTGTTATCCGTATAATCTGCTCCCAAAACTCTCTCTCTCACTCACTCACTCACTCACTCTCTTTCTCTCTGAGCCTCGTTTTTATCGTCAATTTCATATATTTTTTTATTTTAACCCCCTGTTACACTTTTGAAAATTGCCTGCAAACATCAATGTTGCTCCCTCTCTCTTATCGTATCATAGACTGGCAAATAAACTCGTCAATGGCGAAATATTGGGCTCACGAGGAAGGGATGTGAGGGTAAGTGATTAATTCGGGTGCACCTCCCCCCCCCCTTCACGCTCACATCCTTAGGAAAGGTTTACTGAATGAAAGTATGAATATATAGATGAAAAGGAAAGGATATCGCGTTGAAAAAATTTGGTAGTGGGGGGAGATCAGAGTGCCCTTGGCTGTAGTTGTATATAAAGCTCTTTTAAGGAGTTTTAACCATCAAAGTTTCAGAAACAACTGAAAAGCTTTAAACATGATTTCAAAGGTGAACAAATATATTGTTTTAAAAATTAAATTATTCTAATTTTTAAATTGTTTAAAAAAGGTTGTGATTTTCGCCATCCTTGGATTGGCTTACGTAGAAGCCTATGGAAGCAGCCACACAGCCGTTTGTAAGTTTTAAAAGAAAAACGTCCATGTTTTATTATTTTTTTATTTGTCAATCCATGGATCTAAAATGTGTACCTGTCCTAACGTCGTACAGCCAAACCACACCAAGGCGACTACAAGTACGGAATCGACCATCAGTACCACGGTCACTGGAGTGGTTCAGCTCACCCACACGGATACGGCGGTCTCGGTGACGGCCACGGAAGCTACGGCCTGGGCGGCGCCCACGCTCTCGGTGTTCTGCCACAGGGAGGCATCGGCGGTTACGGCGGCTACGGAGGACACCACCATGGAGCTGGATTTGGAGCTGGCTACGCCGCTGGCGCCGGTTTCGGCGGTGGATACGCCGGCTACGCCGGAGGTGCTGGATACGGCGGCCATGGAGCTGGTTTCGGCCATGGAGCTGGATACGGTCATGGAGCTGGATACGGTGGCCACGCTTCGAGCTTCTCGAACTACAATCTTCAGTCGGGTCATGGTGGTTACGGTTACGGAGGCCTGGGAGGTTTCGGAGGTCACGGAGGATATGGCCACCATGGTTGGTGATTTTTTAAAAACAAATACCCCATTGTACATCAATCAAGTCTGTTCCTCAAATGTAAGTATTTCTAACGAGAGTTACCAAAGTGATATTTTTTATAAAAACCAAAAAATACAAAATCATTTTTTGAATTTTATGTGAGTGCTTTGAATTAAGCATCCTGGACTCACGAATGCTTCCTCGCGGATATTTTATCCATAAATCCACACTAAAGTATTATAATAAATCTTGTCCTTTTCATCACCTCTTTTCTTCCTTACCGTCCCGAAACCCATAAAAACCCTTAAATTGGAAGATTTTAGAGAGATTTTGCAAACAGCTCCGCTAACGCTAACGTTAACGCTATTCACATTTCAACCAACGAAATGTTTACTACCCTACTAGCAACGCGTACACAAAAATCAACTTTAGCGTTTACGGGACTGATTGCAAAATCTCTTTATTAATTACAGAACAATCGTTTGTGAGCGCAAATATTTCGATTCGCGATCTAACAACACTGTTTCCAGACTTTTGGCAATGGAGTGCTCTCCCAATCGGTCGTGTGGGGGGGGGGGGGACGGCGGCGCTTCCATAAGACCCAGAATTAAAAGAAAAAAATGAATGGGTTAATTAGCTCGTCGATGCTAAAGAATGATCATTTAGTTGACCGTGGAGAGTTGACCGTGCCTTAACAATTATTCGCACGTTTCACAACAATGACAATATAATTAGCGTATACATGCTTCCTCTTATTTCTGGCCGACTTTTTTCTTAGAGAGAAAGGCGGCAGAGATGCAGAGCGTGGGATATTGCGGGAGCTAGATGTTGCAGAGGAAGCAGTAGCGTAGCAAGAGGGTGCGGCTAGGGTTGATTCCACCTTTTCTAATTACGTCCAGGGAAAAGCCATGCCGGGACGCATTTTGTCAGGATTTCAGTTACAGGACAATGCGATATAAAGTCCACAGTTTCACAAGACAACGATACAAGTTTCTTTGAGGCTCGACTGTCATCACATGGGGCCCACAGCCAGTGCACAAAGCGAGATTTCCAATCCAGAAAGCCGAAATCCCCCAATTTTGCGCTAGAAATATCCGGGAAATTGAAAGAATGTGCTAAATGTGAGTGTGAGAGGGAGTGAATTGTTAACAATTCCATTTAAACTTTCGATGTTCCAGTTGACTATCTCAGGGTTGAAATAAGCGTCTGAAGGCCATCCCATGGTTCATGATGAAATAATTAATTTCGTAATTTTTATAAATTTTATTGGATAGTGATAAAGAGCCAGGTCCTCCCTGGCTCGGTTTTGCCAAGCCGGGTTGAGTGCCGGGGGCGGGGATTGTAAAGCAGTAGCACCTCCGCTCTTCTCAATTACCGGGTCTAATACGATGAAAGCAAATAAATAAATCTGCTATAATATGAATAATTTGTGGAATTCTGGATTAAGGTTTTAAAGTACCATTAAACAAGCCGTGAGCCATGTACGGGGAATTCATTTTCAGTGTTCTGCCCGATCTTTCCATGTACAGTTTCTGCAGAACTCTGCCTCTCACAGCTATACTACGACGCACGCCGGCGACTTGGTTGTGAACTCAGTTCTTCTTGCCACTTCCGCGCATATAAATCCGCAGTGTCTAGACGCAAAATTTTTTAACGTGTTTCCAGCCAAAGCCACGAACTTTGGTTTTTGAATCAGCGGAATGGGGTTCAAACCCACAAGAACGAGATAACCCCAGGAAATGTTTTGTCCTAAAAGCTCTTGAAAATCCGCAAAATTTGTTTGTACTAAGGAGTCAAACCCACAAAGTTAGTTTGGGTATAAAAACCAAATCCATAAATTATAATTGTCATTGGCTGTGTAGTCGTGGAGTTATTCTGACGTCCGGGTGATACAGTTGTTGTCTCTCCACAAAAGAAAATTGTTTTTATTTATTTATTGGTCGAATTGTTTTTTTTTTTTACTACTACTAGATTAGTAGAAAGTTAACGAGTGTGGACGAGACACGAAAACTTATTTTAAATAATGGTCCTGATGATGGCCTAGACAGGCTGAAAATCGATTCGACCAATAAATAAATAAAAACAATTTTTTTGTGGAGAGAAAACAACTGTATCACCCGGACAAATCCATAAAATTGATTTCGGCTAGAGCCAAACCCGCAAAATGTGGTTTGGGGCTACATCCCCTAATTTGGTTCGGAAATCTGTGCTAAGCCCAAGAAATGTGAGGTTTTGATAATAAAATCCACGAATGTTTGTTGGAAGAGGAATTGATTTTGAGCAAGACAAATCCACAAAATTGGTGTTTTAGCGAGGGGAATCCGCAAAATTTATTTTTTGATTGAAGCAACCTCGCAAAATTGAGTTTTTAGTAACAAAAATGTGCGAAAATATGGTGTGGACAATACGGCAGCTGGATAATAATTTGTGGATTAAAAACAAAATTATCTAATTATAGATACAAATAATCTAAATATATGAATTGAAAATGCAGAAGTACAATTAAAAACACACAATTTGAGTGGTCTCGATCTCGACTTGTAAATAGCCCCGTAGTTTCACCGATGCGAAAAGCACGAAGTTCAGGCATGGCAAGCACTTCGACTCCACTACGTCGAGTTCGAGCCGAAAACATTAAAACGACCCGTCAGACCTTTGCGAGGCGAAATTATGTGCTAGCTGTTTGGGCCTGTCATTACCCCAAAATGGCGGTGCTTTCATCTGGCTTATAGGTTCTCTACTTTCACATTCATGAATGTTCATATAGGTGTAATTTATGAAGGATGCGTTGGTACTAATGATGAAGCATAAGTCCCCCCTGCCCTAACGTGCTCCTTCGTGCGTTTGTTTCATTTTTAGTGCATTTCATTTATGACAAAAATGCACTATTGGACCCGTTTATTTTTAAAAACATGAAATGGAGGGGGATAATTAAAAGAACTCCTCTGTTTATATCATGATCATTTCTCTCGATTAAAATAAAAAATACTAGAAATCATATTTGATAAGGTTTCGTGCAGGGGCTGTATTCTTGAAAGTTGTGCATTATTGCCTGTTTTATTAGCCATAAATAATTATGTTTTAGTAATTCATTTTTCTTCAATTCGGAAAAGAAATGTCTTCAAAATTATTCGATAAAGCAATAATGCAAAAACGTTATTAATATTAATAACTTTCAAGTCATACTTGATTATGAACAAATTGAAGAAATAAAACACTTGTAAAAGGTTTTCTATTTAAAAGAAAAAAAAACGAATACGCCAACTTGAAAACGCCGAAAAACCAAGATCCCAAGAAGAAGAGGAAGAAATCAAGCGGAACATGGTGCTATCAATTCGTCGAATGCACCTCAAACAAAATAGCAAGAATCCCAAAAATTACAAAATCAGATCGACATTCAAACAATCAAGAAATATTATATCGCTAAATAGGTACCACAGGAACGTTAAAGACGAAAGAAAACTTGAAAACTCAGGAGTCTACAAAATACCATGTAGCTGCAAGCCTTTAGGGGTTTCTCTGGGCCCCCTCCGAGTTCTTCTTATTACAAACCGCTGGGTGATCCCTTCATGGTCCAGCCAGAGGCCAGGGTATTATATGGCACCGGCCACCCGGTAAAGGCGCGCGGTAAGCCTATCACACCAGGGATCGGGCGGTGCTCTGAGGGTCCGTTTAAAGCAGGTATTGGCCCCTGCACCATGCACACCTTAGTTATGGATTAAACACCTTGTTTTTGGGGGGAGGGGGATAGCTAGGAGAAGTAGGAAAAGCCACTCCCTTCTGTCCCGGGCTCATCAGGACAGCCTTAACCGTATTCGGCCCCCAAGTCTAGTGAATGTGACCAGTAACGGACTCCACAACGCATACGGTGAGCCTAATTCCGACCAAACCCACTACCGCGCCGGAGTCCCCCATCCGCAACCCGGGGGATGCGCCTGATAGGGGAAACCATGAATGAATGAATGAATGAATGAATTTAATTTAAATGCGAATAATAAAATTGTAACATATTTTTAAGGGTTTTTAAAATTACACTTAACCATAGGAAGACCCTGCGCGGTTAAGAGGAGCTGAACAAGCTAATGTTTATCTTAAAGGAAACATCATTACAAACTGATTAACGAATGAAAAAAATAAATAAATATGTATAAGTACAAGAGTTTTTGAACGGTAAGATAAATGAAAAGGAAAATGAAAATACAAAAAAATTAAATTAAATTAAAAATAACATAGTGATACTACAATACATATTCACTGGAATGAAGGGACAGGCAGTTTTCCAATTCAATCGAGATTAGAGATGAAAAAATTATCTTTTTGTATTGTGCTCAATTGAAATTAAACGTTGTTCTCAATTCATCCGGTACAGATCGAATAAAAAATGCCATACTGTATACACCAAGTGCTAAATTTCTACCTACTTTGGTAAGTGATAGATTTACTTCTACATTTCGCGGGAAATTATGTTCGGAGTTCGGAGAACCATCCAGGTGGTAGATGAATCGCTCGTTAGCAACAATCCAATGATTGTTTAATGCAATTGAATGCGTTCAATAAGCAGAAGTTGCTCGCAGATGCGTTCAGATGGAAGGATTCCTTGGGAATCAATTTCAGCCCGACTGCAAGTAAGACTCAGGTTTTCCAGACTAATTGGAACTAACCAAATATCCGGATAGTAATAGGATTCGTCCGAAAAATACTTTATAGTCCGAGAGCCTACCGTATGAAAAATCCGGATCATTTGATCGTGTCTGGCACCTGCATATAGGATGTTTTTCATGGTCTAAAGATGGCACTTTTGAGATCACAGACACAGCTCCGGGAGATCGTAGACATTTTCCGCGAGGCAGGGGCTCACAACAGAGCTAGCTGTTGGCAAACACACCTTTTGGGTGATTTGAAAACGACTGACGAGAGTAAAAGTCATTTTCCGCGACCAATAATGTGTTACGAAGCCATAATCGTGCCATCAAATTTTATGTAGATGGCGCCATGAACGAGCTTTAAAAACATGTGAAATTTCGAGGCTTACCAGTAGCCGCAGGAATTCATTCGAAATTGGATGGCGATGGTGGTTTTCTAGAAAGAACCAATTTGTACACTGGCCAATCATTTTAAAGCATCCCCAAGGGGTGATCGCCTACGGCTATAGGCCTGGCGTGGGCCCTTTTGTCCCGCAGAAAATCAGGCAATCTCAGAAGTTTCATCCCCTAGCCCTAGACCATAAAAAAAATACAAGCACTAACCCTGACAATAAATTATTAATTGAGTATGGCTTAAAATGTAATAATGATATTAATGTTGCTTACCTACACATATTAATAATGGCTTATTATTGAGTGAGCCAAAACCGCGAAATTAATTCTGATTTTGGTACCAAAATTGGTATTCTGAAAGGGCCGAGTACCCAAGTTATTATAATTTTTAAAGGAGAGAAAATCTGCGACATTGCGGTTTCAAAGAGCCAAATCTGAACAATTTTTTGAAGAATTCAACTAATGAATTCAAACTATGATGAAAACTAGCTTTGAAGGCGTCAGAACCGCAAAATATAATTTTATTGAAGGAGCCAAACATGGGAAATTGGAGTTCTACACTTGTAAGAGCCGAATCTTGGAAATTGTTTTTCCGAGTTGCCTGAAACCCACGAATTGAAGAGAAATCTGCCAAATTGTGGTTTTAAAGGGCCAACTCGGCAAACCCAATAGAGAAGGTCTTGTTCAAGGGCCGCTGACGCCCATCTAGGTACAACTTTTGTTTTCTCAATTCGAGTCGTTATGACTTTTTGTTGCGCTATAATATATTTTGTATTGTTAATATCAAATTTGTATGTTCTTACTTTTAGGGGTTTCGCTTGTTTTATTTTTTTCTTCTTCTTCCACTTCTTTTCAGAGGCGTAGACAGCAGGGAACAGGGGTGGGCAGTTGCCCTCCCATAGACTCGAAAACGCAGCCACAGTGGGGCAGCTCTGCCCAAGTTCCCACCACTAGTTCATGAAATGACAAAAATTCCTGGTCAGACAGTGTTCTAAACTCACTGTTACATCAAGATCGTGCACTTCATGAAATAACTGGTCACATGGACGTAGCCAGAGGGGGCAGAAGGGGGCAGGGGTGGGCAGTTGTCCTCCCTTGAACTCGCAGCTCCTCGCTTGAAAGCGCAGATTTAGTGGGGCAGCTGCCCACACCCCGATACCACAAAAAAGGAGTCAAACACTTAAAATCCAACCGGTCCGCTAAATAGGAGACGAAACGCTTCGCCAAGGGCAAGTTTATGATGAAATTGTCCACTTCTTTAATAAAAAAAACTTGCCAGTTTCACATCGAAACTGTTAGTGTGGGGTTGATTCTCGCAAATGAGAAAATTTTCGGTTTAAAATAATGTCAGTTTGATGATTAAATCGTCAGTTTTATAAGGAAATTGTCTATTTTATGGGGAAGTTGTCATTTTACTTCTATGTTCTTTATGATGAAATTTCAATTTTTAAGGTAATTTTCAATTTTATAAAGAAATCGTCAGTATGATTAGGAAATTGTGAATTTCAATAGGAAATCGTATTTAGGAATTGTTAATTTTATGAGGAATTGAGGGCCCAGATTGAGGGACTAAATTACCGCGCAGTTTACCGTCTCAGGGGACCAAAATTTAAGGTTTAGCTTCAAAAGTATCACTTTCTGGGGGAAATTTTACCAGTTTTAGGAGAGAAAAATCTGAATAGAAGGCTACAAACGACAGTTTTTCACCAAAGATTTAGTTTTCGACGGATAGTGACCGTTTCTGTGTAAATTCAGTATCCGATGACCATGAATTGATTATTTTTAGTTCTCAATACCCGAATATACCTATACTATGAACCTGTAAAAAGGCAATGGTGCATCTGACATTGTCCCCAGTGAAGCTGCCCACACCTAGATCAAGGACTGGCTACGCCCCTGACTGGTCATTTCATGAAAAGCGAAATCATGGCATGTGATCACGACGGATACACATAATCAAAAATTAGAAATTCCACGAGGTCGCCACACGTCACCGTTTCGTCAACGCTCACATAAAAATCATTTCTCAGATTTCTCGGATATCGCTCTCTAAAAAACCAATTTCGCTCTCGCAAAAACCTCGGCTTTTTGATGTTTCTGGCTCACTAAAACCCCAGTGTCGTGAGTATTGTTGCTGGAAAACAATTTAAACGGGGTTGACTTATTCAAAAACAAATGTTTCGGATTTTTTTCGTGGTTTTGTCTCACTAAAAAATTATTTTAGCTTGTTCCACTAGAGAACCTATACTATTAGGTGACCTCATGGCCATCTTGGGGTAGATAAAATTATCATAAATTTAATAAAGCCTCGTGGGACACAGTCGGACACTCCATATTACTTCCAACTCCATGCACCCCTCCTATACCCACTAAATATCAACTTTATCTACCCGAAAATGCCGGATGTGCTCACTCGGTTGTATAGTTACCGTTAGTTCCACTAGCTAACTAACCATTTTCGTAGGTCGGGTTTTCACGAAGCTGGTGCTAGCCACCTTCGCCAATTTTCCCCAAATTCCTTTACAAAATAATATTGTTGTTTATCCAAATTCCCTAGACTCTACTTTAAGCTTATTGCTACGTGTCTGGGAAGTCTATGCAACCAAACAAAATGCTTCATTTTTAGATCAGAGAAGTTGGGGGGGGGGGGCAAGTGGTAAAACTGTAGCAGCCAGGTGGTAAAATTAACTCTCACACCCCCCAAAATATTTTGCTACTTGCGCCCCACACTAGGCGGCGCACGCGCTGTGAGACCCATTTTATCACTTCTGCCGAATTGGTCCCTATACTCCCGTAAAACGTATTCACGTTAAAATTGCTGCAGGCTGTAGTAGTTACACCGAAATATTTCCGTTGATACGTCGTACTATTTATTTATTTCGTTTTCGGAGACGAAGAGCATGGACCTGTGATATGGGTGGTGAGGAGTGTGGAAAAGCTGTGTAGAGAGAAGGAGAATGCTCTACTTGATGGTGAAGAGGAGCGGGGTTGGAGTGAAGTGCGCATAGTCAGATCGCCAGTAAAAACTTCCAGAGATCGTAAACTTTGAGAAAATTTACCCTATAACAAAACTACGGACGTATCCACGTCAAAATGCCCGGCCGGATCGATATAGGAAGGAAGATTTCAAGCTGACAGAATTTTCGTGCGTGTTACGTTCCATTCTCCCACAAAATCAGGGAATAATGTTATCAACCAGGGAGTAATGTTATCTCGCGGGAATAATGTTATCTTACTTACGCGGGAGTAACCGTACTGTTTATCGCGAGGTTTTGTTAACCAGAAGGAGCACTTTATTGCCCGGTTGTACATAAAAATTATTTTATCCAAGATTCGATCAACGTTGATCGTCTAACAATAGAATATGGGTATCTTTCTTCCCATATTAGGAAAAATAATTAAAGAATCCGGGGCCCCCACCTAAAGACGGCACCGCAAACAACAGGTGGTTTTTAACCCGAAAATTCCGGTTCTAGTATAAACAAATTGACAGTATCCATACCAATGGTGGATTACTGGGTAGTTTCCGTGCTCGATAGGCCATTCTGAGGGGCCCATTTGTATCATTTCCAAGTAAGTTCCCATGAGGACCAAAATTTCACGTTTATTGGCCAAAAATGTCACTCTCTGGGGAAAAATTTGCAGTTTTAACAAGTTGGAAGGCTATACTGACAGTTTACAGACAAATGGTGGTGCGTTTTTGATCCGAAAATCGAGATTTATTGTTTTCAAACGCAGTTTCACGCATTCCCGTTCTGCCCATAAAGTAAGAGGTAATTGACTTGGAATGATTAATCGTTGAATGATGACGATCTTTAACAAGTCCAGTGATTTCCACTCCAAGGTTTCATCTATAGAGAAATTGTCTAAACCGATTGGAGTGACGATAGCCTATGAATCAATATTGTTGATCAAATTGCCCTTGGGCTTATAAGTATGTATTACAAAAGATACTTCAGAAGCGCTTATCCGTGCAACATTTTTTTATTATTATTGTTCATGTACAGCCCCCTACTTCATATTACGTTAAATGGATTGCAAAATAAATAAATATGTGTACAATTATCTTCACGTTTACGCCACAGTTCCAGTCTGCTCAACAGACCTTTCGACAATTAGTTAACGTCCATTTGCTGGTCAAAATGTATATTTTTAACTATATAATACGTATAATTTCTTACGAGACGTTTCCCTCCCCACTCCGGGGATTTTGGATTCTAAGGCTTTTCCCCGAAAAAAGGAGGAAAAAGGCCCGAGTTATAAAATGTGCACAGGACCGCCAATTGTTTTAGTTAACAAGTGAAGAGCCATGTTGGTAAGTTATCCGCTCTACTTCATTTCCTACAGTGTATAATGTGTTAAACCTTCCCATGCATGCCTGCCCAAGCGTTTTTTAGTTTTCTTTAGCGTACAGGCTGAGTGCCATCAAAATAGACGTTTCTTGTTTGTTTTTCGTGGTTTTTATCGTTTTTTGAGTGTTTTATTGCGTGGAAAAATTCCGAGAGAGCATGAACGAAGAAAAAAGGAGGAAACGACTGATTCATATACATATAAGTTTGGTTTTTAATGAAAACTGATCCAATTTGCAGGTTGTCTTAGCAGCACTTTGGCAACTTGTCATTTTTTTACATTTGGCAGAAGCAGGTGAAATTTTCAAAAACAAGATAGTTTGCAACTGTTTTGTATCTTTTTTGTTTGTGTTTAAAAAGATGGATTTTTCGACGACTTCGACACTCACCACGATTTTCATGGTTTCCCCCACTATGCCTACGGCTATGGCCATGGTGAACCCTGGCACGGTGGTCTAACAGGAGAACATCACGATTTTTTCGACGAAGGACTATGGTCTAATTATCACCATTCACCTTTATTCTATCCCGCCCCTTTGGAACATCATCACGAGACTCATACCAGCTCGTGGTCTCCATATTTCGGCCACCACGAAGACCATCACCACTCCCTGCACACTGCCGGACATCTTTCCCATGGGAATAATCATCAACGTGAGAGTATTGGGTACGCCGCTGGGTTTCCCTATCAACCACCGAGAACACTCCCCGGTGCGAACAACAACATATTTAACGGTTTGAATGCTGTCGGGGATAATGCTCAAACTCCAAATCTTCTGAATGGGTTGAGTGTGATTGCTCCTCTTCTTCAAAACATGGATAGAGCTAAAAAGTGATTTTTTTAATGAAACACATATATCTGATTATAAATAACATTACATTTGTTTCTTCTTCTTTTAGGTACTCTCGATGCCATAAGAAAAGGCCGATTTTCTTGCATAAAACGCATTCACTTCAATCGTTGCTGTTGTGTTACATTTTGTGATCGTTAATTTATTAAAAGCCATTGTTGAAATTTATTATTCAGTTCATTTTTTATACCAGCCATGGCTTTCTGCCTCATATTCACCTCCGTAACCGTGAGATTTGAGCCCTCCTAAATTTGACCAATCCGAGGATTTCTGATTGTAATTAGAGTAGCTCGTCGAATGACTGTCGTACAGTCCGGCGTAACCGGTTCCGTAACTGTTTCCATCGTACAGCCCATGAGCGTCAACTCCCGTCACGTGTCCACCATCGTAACCGTAACCGGTGTACCCTCCGTGACTTCCTCCGTGGCCGTATAATCCCGAAGAAGAAGAAGGCGATAGACTCAAACTGTTGGGGAGAGCGCCGACGTAATGAGCATCGCCGCTTTTGTATCCGCCGCTGCTGTCACCGAGTCCTCCATAGCCGTGCGGATAGGCCCACCCGTAAACCGAGCCATAGTGAGAGTGATCGATGTTGTAATCAAATTTTCCTTCTCCAGGTTTGGCTGGAATTTAATTTGACTCGCTCAATTATGTTCAGAAAAGTGTGTTGAAAAAGAATTATTTAAACTCACAAACTGAGGCAGAGCTGGTGGCACCCTCACCACTCAACCCGGTTCCACTAGCAGATAGAACTCCCATGAGACCGACCACAGTCTAGAATGTAAAAAACGAGAGAAAGTAATTAATTAGAGTAGCTATCCAGACGTTAAGCGAAGTGCCCCAGCTATTGCAAAAAAAAAGAACTTGAAGCCTTTCCAATTAAGCCTCCCTCCTTCACGAATTTAAATCTTACACCCGCGCAAAGTATTTCACTTAAATTCATTAGAGCGACTCTAAATTAGTTCAAAGGGTTCCCTTTAAACGATAAAAATTCGACTCACCTGACATATCACAGAAAACAGAAACTTCATTTTGTTCCTTTATTATACACAGATCAAGGTACACAACACGTCTTTCGCTCAGAACAGTCTTTTTATATGTGTACCTTAACAGAAAAAAAGACCGGAGGTCCTCCCTCCAGAAAAGGACACAATTCCGGTTGTAGAAATTTTTCTCTTCATTATTACTTTTCAGCGGGTTTTCGTAAGTACAATTCAAGCAGGATGCAGAGGCCCACAGCACGCGACCTTCTGATTTTTAAAGATGATAGTAAAACATTAAGGTCGAGCCTCCAATTTCCACGTCTTTCTTGACCGACACATTGACGAAATAAACTCTTAATTAGGCATACCGCGCAATTTAATCTTCAAAATAAAAATATGATTAGTGGCCCTGAAGAGTACACCGGTAAGAGAATGTCACGCGATTTCATGAAAAGCATCCTAGTTTTGAAAACGATAGGCTAACTTTGATCCATTCAAGGCGCACTAGCGTCGACTAACTTTTGCCTGTTGCTTCACCTTTATAAGTTTTAATGAAATTGATTGGAGATTTGCAGGCTTATTCGAGAGAGGAAAACAAGAGTTATTTTCAAATTATCATTATTACGTCCTTCATTATAATGAATATCTTTTAGAACCCTTCTCCGCACATCAGAGTCTTTCAACGTACTATACTATAGACTTTCCTTTTAACCGTAGATGAGGAGGGAACTAAACCGCAGTATGACCCAGCGGGTCGAACGAGAGCTGCAGATTAGCTAAAATAACAAGCAAAAACATGGTTGGTCAAAGAAGGAGTCTTACACTGACGTTCATCATCATCAGATAAAAGTAAGTATAGAGCAATGTGTTGGAAATTATAATTTGTTTTGTTTAGTGACCACAGAGAAAATGCAGCGTATTTGAGTAAATGTTTCTAAATTTTAGCCACAAATCAGAGTTTTTTTTTATAGCTTGTAGCCAATAATAATTAGCTCTCATTCTCTTCTTTTTTTTTTACAAATCACAAATTGGCTCTCTCAAAACCGAAGTTTGCAAAGTTTTCAAATGCAGAAACTTAGTTTAGGAGTTATTTCCTCGTTCGAAATAGCCAATTTTGCCGATTTCACACTCAAAATACCAATTTAGTGAACGAGTTTGTTTGACACCTTCAATAAGTAATTTCACTATTCCCCCAGAATGGCTTCCTCAAAAAGCAATTTTGCGGCTGTTGTTGCATCACTGGGCTGTTTTCATGAATTAGGCACTCAAAACCCGAGTTTGCAGAGATGGCAAATTCAGGCAAACCAACCCGAGATCGGTGACGATAGCTGCTATGCAGTGTTCTTGCAAGGCCGGGAGCTCGGGGAATTGCAAACAAACATAATATTGATGTGATGTTTTCCCAGGTATTTAGAAAAAAGGTTCTGATTCCTTTATAAAGAAAAAGCACGCGTACTACGGCCAAATCCATTACAATTGGATATTATGTAATCTGCCCCGTGCTGTACTATTGATATATTTGATGCTATTAACAGTACAGGGGGATTGTAGTACAAATGTGAGAGACAAGATATTGGCACAACCAGCAAAAGTGCACGCAGTCGGGCTGTGAAATTCTCATTCATGTAGTCTCACATGTGTTTCACTTTTCTATTGCAATCCCCCTAATCTCTAAAGGTGCGGTCATAGTGAATCACCTTCACTGCGATACCTCGATGAGCGATGCCCCGATGAAACATCGATGAAGAACAAACATCATTAATTGTATGGGACTGTTCATAGTGAAGCACCCTCACTGCAATGTGATCTTCGATACCTCGCTACTATCATCGATGATTTGAACCATATGGTTCCTCGACCCCCCTTCCGTCCGTTGCCTTTTTTTTCTTTTCAAAATCTTTCAAAGTCCACCTTCACACAATTTACGTAAGTCTCGCACACCTGTTTCCTTCAAGCTTTAACCCTTATTTTGAAAAAAAACAAAAAACAAAAGCAACAGGCAGGAGGGGGGTCGAGGAACCATATGGTTCAAATCATCGATGATAGTAGCGAGGTATCGAAGATCACATCGCAGTGAGGGTGCTTCACTATGAACAGTCCCATACAATTAATGATGTTTGTTCTCTCGATGTTTCATCGGGCCATCGCTCATCGAGGTATCGCAGTGAAGGTGATTCACTATGAACGCACCCTAATGGTGAATACCAATAGACCACCACCTTGGCTTAAGGTTGGGCTTGATAAAGCCGAACATTCGTTACAAAAACGCATTTTTTTTCTTTAAGTACGCCTCAATTTTAAGCAAACCTTGAGCCTCGGTGGTGAAATCAACCATAAGGCTACTCACCTACTCGCTTATTTTGGGCATAATCTGAAACCAGGCATTCATTCGCATTACAACGCAGGATCCTGAGGCACACAATGCACCCACCTTTGTCAACTGTGCCTATTCTAGATTATGCGTGAAGTTAGCGCGCGTGCTTTTAGCGCACAATGAAAAAATCGTGTCTTTAGCGCGAATTATACCTGGGAGAAGACCCTTGTCATTGTTGATTCTGTTAATTACTGCTTTCAATCTTTCATGTGGCCAGAACTTTTTCTCACATGTCTCTACTTCTTCTTCGTCATATTCTTTTTCTTGTTTTCCTTCTTCTTAGTTTCTCAGCTTGCCATTATCCACTGGGACGTACCCGAAATTCGAAATATGTAAACATACCTACTAATTATTTAACTCCAATTAACAGTGGGTATATTGGACAACTAGGGCAGAAGGTGAGGGGTCCTCGGGGCGAGAGACCGATAGGTACTCGATGACTGGCAAACCACTTTCTGGCCCAGGTTTGCATCATGTGGGAGTCTTAATTTTAGCCTTTTTACAAACTTTTATCCAAAAAGCATTGCAAGTTATGCACACGAAACTGATGAAAAAGTTCTGATGAAGTGAGAAACTCAAGCTTTTGAATGTATTCTTCAGAATTTCCTTTCATTCAGAGAGAACTGAGTTTATTTATTTGAAAATAGGTTTTAAGAAAATGCGAGACAGTTTCTTCTGTGGATTTAGCTTTGAGTGAAATGTCCTAAACGTATTCAGGGGCATAGCCAGCCCTTGATCTAAAGGGTGGGGAGCTTCACTGGGGACAATGTCAGATGCACCATTGCCTTTTCACAGATGTAGTCGGGGATCGGGAACGAGAAATCGTCAATTTATGGTCATTAAATACTGAATTTGCACAGAAACGGTTACTATCCGTCGAAAACTTAAGGTGAAAAACTGTCGTTTGTAGCCATCTATTCCAGATTTTTCTGTCAAAAAACTGATAACTTTTTTCCTTATAAAGTGGTACTTTTGGAGCTAAATCTGGGATTTTGGCCCCCTGAGACGATTAACTGCGGTAATTTAGGCCCATTTCACCAACAAAATTGATCTCGTTTAAAGTTGATTGTGATTAGTTGCCAATAGCGACCCATATGAATTTTGATATAAGTGTTTACATTGTAATCGCGATTAGTTGTTGATCTTGGTTTAAGAAGTTGGTGAAATCGGGCCTTAGTCCCTCAATCTGGGCCCATCCATCGTCGAGAGTCGAGACGATTAGTTTATCGCTAGGAATTCACACAGGCCTGTAAAGCTGTAAACTGCCAAGTTGCAGTCCTCACCACAAGCGCACAGCATCCTCTTTGGTCTTAGAAAAGGGACATAGACTGGAGGAGCTGGCATCCCCACCCCCCCACCATAAGCCTTTCTTCAGGGGCTTGAAGACGTTTAAAGCAATGCATTCAAACCAGCTAAAATCGGTTATTAGTGCGAAATATCAGCGTAATCGATCTCTGAATTGGGCCACCCATCCAGCGAAATCGGTTTGCTGGCAATAAAATCCCCGAATTGACAATTTCCTCATAAAATTGACAATTTACTCGTAAAATTGACAATTTATGGAAAAACTTGGCCATTTCCGCTAAAAATTGCAACTTCAAAGCCCAAATAAATGTTAGCTAATTACTGTACGTATTAACAATAATCACCGAAATGACAATTGCTGCTCAAGTTGGACAAGTTAAGGGACCAAAAATAAAACTGTTGAGGATAAATTAAAATTTCCTCATAAAAGTAACCATTTCTGCTTCAAATGGACAATTTTTTCATGAAATTGGCAGTTTCCACATCCTCATAATTTTACTACTTTCTTTAAAAAACTGACAATTTCCTTTTAAAATTGAAAATCACAAAAAACATGGAAGTAAAATGACAATTTCGACGTTTTTTACCTCATTAATCATTTCGAAGAGTGGACAAATAAAACAAATCAAATAAAATGACAATAATTTTCTCATAAAACTGACAATTTCCTTATAAAACTGACGATTTACTCATTAAACTGACACGGAAATGGTTAGTTTCATGATAAAATTGCCTTTGGTGAAGCGTTTCGCGTATATTTTGCCTTGAAAGGGGCGGGGTTCGTGATCATTTTCCCCAATGTTGCGTTTTACCTACTGTAATGAACAGCCTTCGAACTCTTCACTTCTTTCACTTCGTTCTGATCGTCATGAATGAAGAACAATTCGACAGATTCATGTCACTTTTGACAACCGCTCTTGGAAGTCAACCAAACCCATCAGTTTCTCAGATCATACCGTTCGAGAGCTATGACGCCAAAAATGAAAAATTATCTTCCTACTTGGAACGATTTGACAACTATTGCAACCTCAAAAACATTAGCGATCAGAAGAAAAAAGCTCAATTATTGTGCTCATCAATCGGAAAAGAGCACTACAACAGTCTCGCTGCACTTTTAGGTCCAGAAAAGCCAGTCAAGGACATACACTTCACCTCATTAGTTACACACTTCACGAAAATGCTCTCTCCTGCTATATCTTCAGTCGTCTCTCAGCATTATTTTCTCCATGTCACTCAACAGTCACACCAATCAATATCAGATTTTGTCGCTTCACTCAAAGGGAACCTGAAAGATTGCAATTTCTACAGTACTTGCACCGCCCGTGATACGAGATTATCCATTGCTGACTCGTTTCTTCGCGCCCAATTCACCAGATGCCTGAAAGACAATTGGATACGCGAGCAACTCCTACAGGACACTTCCCTCGATGGTTTTGAAGCCCTGCTCAGTTAAGCCGCAGCACTTGAAGCGTCCCGCTATGAATCGAACCAGTTGGCCAAACCTTTTGACAAACCATCGGATGAAATCACTGATACCCATAGACTTCACAGAGCCACTAGACCTCATTATGAAAAACGTTCCCGCCCAAAAAGCCGCAGTCGTCGTCCTAATCAACGATTTCCGTCCAAACGTCGTGTCGATTACCGAGCGTTAGGCATCGATAATCTCTGTCTGAATTGCGGTTGGTCAAACCACACATCGCGCGAGTGCACGAAAGATCGTATGTCACTAAAGTGTTCTTCCTGCGGTAAAATTGGCCATGTCTCGAAGGTGTGCATCACCTCACTTCTCCGGAAATCTCAAACAAATACCCTATCGTCTCAGCATTCTCAAGATGAAAATATTGTTTCGAATGAATATGGAATCGTTCGAATGGAAGACACAGATGACTCAGACAAATACATCGTCACCGTTACTCTTAACAAGAAGCCTCAATCCTTTGAAGTTGACTCAGGCGCTCGTTTTTCCCTGCTATCAGAAACCGATTTCCAAAAGCTTAAACTCAACGTTCCACTTCAACCTACCACAGTCACGTTTCGATCTTACTCCGACCATGTCATTAAACCGAAAGGTAAAGTCTCTGTCTCAGTCACCTACGGAACCAAATCAATGGTTGGCAACATATTCATAGTCCCTGCCGGTCATGACGCTTTACTTGGACGCATGAGGATTCGAGGACTCGGGATTAATCTCGATGAAATAGATGCTCGTAAACAAGCTCCTTTCAAATCAATTGGAATCAACACACTCACGTGTCTAGACGATATTTTCCAAAAATTTTCCCTCGTTTTTGAAGAAAGGGTTGGTTGTTTTCCCAATGCGGAAGTAAAAATACAACTCAGAGAAGGTGCTCAACCTATCTTCATTAGGGAACGCGACGTTCCGTTCGCCCTGCGGGATCGAGTCGAAAAAGAACTTGCCTCACTCGAATCTCAGGGGGTTATTACTCCTGTCGCAACCAGTGATTGGGGATCACCACATGTCGTTATCCCTAAGACCGATGGTGGCGTAAGACTCTGCGTGGATTACAAGTGTGGCGTGAATCCGAAATTAGTCACAGCTAACCACCCTATCCGTCGCATATATGAAGTTCTACATAGTCTCAGAGGGTCGAAGTTTTTCTGCAAATTGGACCTCTACAAGGCCTACTTGCATTTAAAAGTTGATGAAGAAGGAAGCGAAATTCAAACAATATCGACTCACAAAGGCACATTCAGGATGAATCGTCTCAGCTTTGGGATAAAAACTGCACCGTCGGAATTCAACCGAATCATGTCTCAATTGTTGCAGGGTTTGCCCAAAGTTGACGCCTATTTTGACGACATCATTTGTCACGGCTCGACACTCGAATAAGGTTCAAAAAATCTTATCGCTTGTCTCGATCGCCTACAGAAAAATGACCTACACCTGAATCACGCTAAATGTTCTTTCTTCAAAGGAAGTATCAATTACCTAGGCCATATAGTCTCTTTCAACAAAATCCAAAAATGCCCTGTAAAAGTTGAAGCAATTTCTCGGATGCCTCACCCCAAGAACATCGATGAACTCAGACGTTTCCTTGGTTTAGTAACATATTACGCAAAATTTATTCCAGATTTTTCATCAAAGACGTTTCCATTGCGACGTTTACTTCGAAAAGATGAACGATTCATTTGGTCCACAGCAGCTGAATCAGCGTTCTTGACTCTGAAGCCCGAATTATGCAGTGATCGGGTGCTCATTCCTTATGACCCATCAAAAATTGTTATCCTTACGACAGACGCCAGCCCCACTGGGATCGCAGCAGTACTCAGCCATGAAGTTGAAGGTCACGAAAGACCAATTACTTACGCCTCCCGAGCTCTGACGCAGGCTGAATCAAACTACAGCCAACTCGACCGAGAAGCCTTAACCATTGTCTACGGAGCAACCCATTTTTTCAACTACATTTTCGGTAAAAGTTTTGTTTTAGTCACCAACAACAAGCCACTTTCTCACATTTTTCATCCCAACCGGGCCCTGCCACAAATGACATCGTCGCGCTTACTACGGTACGCCTCTTTTCTCAGTGGACTCGACTACACTATTCGATGCAAGAAAAGCGAGGAAAATGACAACGTTGATTGCTTGTCTCGCACCCCAGTTCCTTCCTCAAGCATTTCATCGAAAATAGCGATGGATGAAGAAGTCACTACTCTCAACGCGGAGACCCTGCTCCAAATCTCCAGCAAATTCATCACCGCTGATACCATCGCTCGTGAAACAGTTAAAGATCAAGAATTGCACGAACTCAAACATAGTCGCAAAGATAGCCCCTATACTATATCAGGCAATATGCTATTCCGATCGGATCGAGCCGTAATTCCGAAAACTCTCCAGGGGCCTCTTCTTAAGCTGCGTATACACTTGCGAGCCGAGCCTGAGCCGAGCGGCTCGCGAGCCGCTCTAAACAGGCTCGAAGTGTGTTTTTGTTACGACGAGCACGTTTTGAGCGGCTCGCGAGCCGCTCGTACTAGGCTCCATCTCCTGTCGGTTTTTCATTCAACATCAAAGGAATTGGTTCGTCAAGTTGGGACGGGCTTTTAGTAGGCTCAGAGCGCGCTCGAGACAAAAGGATGAAGAGGGGGCATTTCTTTGAGGGGAACTTTGTCATCTCCCTTTTTCAGTTACCGGGTTTTTTTGTTTTTCTCTGTTTTTACTGTTGTCGATGTCGTCGTCGTAATGGAATGGTCAGAGGAGAGGCAAATTTCTCTAGTTGAGGCCTACAAAAACATCCCACTTTATGGGACCCGAAACCCATTTTTTTTCTTTTTCGATACAAATCCGTTTGCCACCACCGACGATGCGACTTCCTTTTTTTTGGGCTCTCCACACTAGCCATTAAATACGCAGCACCGCTCATGATATAGAGCGATATAGTATCTTTCGAGGCCATAATGCACCCGCGACTCTGTTAGAACTACCACTGAGAAATAATAAATACACTTCATACGGCAGCTCTCGGCTCGTACCACGCTCACAGTTTTCCCCCGGCTCGAGAGAAACAACATTTCAGCGAGCGTGCTCTGAACATGCTCAGAGCACGCTCGGAGCCTCCAACGAGCGGCTCGCGAGCCGCAGTGTATACGCAAGTGCGGCTCGCAAGTGTATACGCAGCTTTACAGAGCTTCACACGTCACACTTAGGAATAACTAAAATGAAACAGCTCGCACGAAGATATGTTTATTTGGAAAGATTGGACAAAGACATAGAAAAAATGGTGAAAAGGTGCGATTCCTGTGCAAAAGTCCGTCACAACCCGAAGAAAGTTCCCATTCATTCTTGGGATCAGCCCGACGAGAACTGGGACAGGGTTCATGTCGACTATGCGGGTCCAGTTGAAGGACATTTTTGTCTTATCTGCATAGACGCAAAATCAAAGTGGGCAGAAGTGCGCACCATTCGAAACGCACCGTCCTCAGCACAGACCATCGTTCTCCTCGAAAACATATTCACCGTTCATGGTTATCCTTCAGTTCTAGTATCCGACAATGCATCCGTTTTTAAAAGCGAAGAATTCCAGAGACACTGCGAGGAACGTAGGATCTTCCAGAAATTCAGCGCCCCAAGTCACCCTGCCACGAATGGTCTTGCGGAACGCTGCATCCAGACGCTAAAAAGACGCCTCAAAGCTTCCGCTGATAATCCGACCCCGCTTTCCATCAAACTACAAAAAATCTTGTTTTACTACAGAACTACACCCCTGTCTACCGGTGAGTCTCCTGCCGAGATATATTTAAAAAGGAAAATCCGTACTCGCCTCGATGCTCTCCTTCCCAACTTAAAAGCGATGATTCCCTCTAAACCGTGTTCTACGCGCGTTCGCTCACTTCGCGTGGGGGAGAGAATTCAAACAAAAGTTCACGTGGGAAACAAAGATGTTTGGCAGTTCGGTACCGTTATAAGAAAACTTGGACAGCTGCACTATGTCATCGAATTAGACTCTGGGCGACACGTCAAACGTCACATATTAATGTGACGTGTGAATTGATCTCGTCGACGCTAGTACAAAAAAAGCATGTGACTTTTGCACCAATACACAGTTCACAAAAATGTTACGGAATTCCATTTTCTAATCAACTTGCTGGTCAGAATACTCAAGTCTCTCCTCAGCCTAATCCACCTCCAGTTGATACATCCCGCATGCCAGTTTCTACGGCGATGTTTCCACCCAGCAAGATTCACCAAGCCAACCTCAACCTTCTCGTCCACATCGACCTACCAGACAACGTAAACCACCTGGATATTTGAAAGATTATATCCTTCAGCACGTTTGCTGAGTTTAAATTAAAGTGGGGGAGAATGTAATGAACAGCCTTCGAACTCTTAATCAGTTGTTCATTAAAAACCCACACACATCTGAATTTTAGAAAAATAAATATGTAATTGTTATTGAGTCAACAGAAAATACCTTTCCTCTTATCTCCCGCCACTCTTGTCACAACACCTACAATGCGGGCCATTATTGACGTAAATTTTTCCATTGGTGTGCTGCGTCCGTTTAGAAACAGTTTTTCTCCCACATGCACGTTGTGTGACGTTTTCGTAAATTTGGCCCTTGGCGTGACTTTTCGTGTAATTTTGCCCAAGGCGGTGGATTTTAGCGTATATATTTCTCGGATTTTTGGTGCCGTCAAATTAATTTTTCCGGGCGACCCAATTCATAGACCGACACTTACGTTGAGGCGAAATTGGTTTTCTGGCAACAAAAATCCCCGAAATTGGTTGTTCAGCGAGCAAAATCTGAGGAATTTATTTTAACGTGTGTAAGTTCCGGGAAAATGTTTTTCTTCTGCTCGTAAAATTCGTGAAATTTTGTATTTTAGAGAGCCAAATCTTGCGAACTTATTTTTTTTTTTCGGAGCGAAAAATTAACCGAAGTAATCCGTCCCAAAAAATTCGTTTGTCAACATCAACAAACAGCGACATTTATTTTATTAAAACATTTAAAATTATTAGGAGAAAAAAATGTTTTTTTCGCAGAGAAATATCCGCAAAATTGGTTTTTAGATAGCGAAATCTAAGGAATTCGATTTTCAGTGAGCCAGATCCGGGGTAATGTTTAGTTTGAGGCAACAACAATCAGGAAAATTGGTGTTTTAGGGAATGAACTCCGAGAAATTAGTTTTTTATTTATGCAAGCCAACTAAAATGAAGTTTTAGTGCGTAAAATCCACGAAAACGGTCTATGAACTTGGACATCCCGCGGAATTTCTTTTTGTTTAGAAAAAAACCGCAATATTGTTTTTTTTTTAGAGTGAAATCCCATAAATTTGTTTTTATTGTAGTTACATTTTCAGTGTTTGTGCTTCGTTGGCTCTCTGAAAAAAAAAACAATTTCACGAATATAACCTCCGTAAAAACCAGTTGCACGCCGTTGCCATCATTTCTACTCCAATCTCACGCTTTTGGCTCTCAGAACTCAAATTTAGCACTGCAACGCTCTTTCAAACCCCCATTTTTCGAGAAACAGATTTTGTAGGGTTGGCCCTTCATACAATTAATTTCGAGGGGATGCCTATAGCTTTCTCGATAAGCAATTTCATGGCTTTGGCTGCATTACAAGAACAATTTCACGCATTTGGATTTCCCTAATGCATTGGTGTTCAGAAGAACAATTTTGAGGGGTTAGCTCCATTCTAGGGGAGCTTGTAGAGGAATTGCAGTGGTTTTCCAAGCTCAAAACCCCATTTCGAGGGGATTACTCGTTAAAAATGGTAAATTTTGCTGATTTGGTCAACATTAACAACAACAACAACAACACACAAACATTTGGAGTCATGACTTGACTCTCTCAAAATATACTTCGTGGGTTTTTGCTCCTTCAAATCCATTTTCACGGCTTTAGCTCTTCACAATAACCCAATTTCAAGCGTTAGGCTCTTCAATCAAAGAAATCTATCGTGAGTCTGGGTCAGGTTAGGTTACCAGATCGGGCTATAAAACCAAGGTTACTATAAGAAGGTTGGCCATTACCATGTAAACAGGACGAAAAAGTTGCCTGGTTTTGTTTGGTCGAGACCGACAGTGACGTAAAAATATGCTCCTCTTCCTTCCATTCTGTTTATAGTCCGCAGTATTTGCCTAGAATTCGTGTTTTTTGAATGCCGAAACTATTTTCTTATACAATTTTTGCTCTTGTACCAGTTGTACCTTCAATAAGGTGTCTTCAGGTAACGATATATTTCATTAAGAAGGACATTTCGGCTCTAGAAAAGCACCCATTTCCTTTAAATCCTTCCTTGCCCATCAGGGCGTTTCTTCTTACTCTTAAAATTGTAACTTTTTATGTCCTTCTCATCAAAGGCAGGAAAAACATCATATTTCATGGGCCTGGTCTCCTGTGGCGCTTGTTATTTCGACTTGTGACAACAACAAAGTTATTATATAAGGCAACTGGGTTGATTTAAAAGGGACATTTTTTATAACGCAACATGGCGGCACCGCTTTTCTAGGAAACCTAAGCTTTAGGCCCGTAGTCATAGTCATCACTGAGCTGAGTGTATTTCTTATTCCGATTTAGATGACTTACTTGAACGCCACGATTTGAAGCCGTTCAAGCAAATGTCCAGCGAAATGAACGTCGTTGTTAACGTCCGACGGTTCTTAGGGTTTGACCCACGGATTGGGGGAATTATGTGGACTTAATCATTTTTTACGTCTTACAAAATGTCCATAATTGATAATTCATTGCTTCAAGAGTATCTTATTCATAAAAGAGCAAAAACTGTATCCACCTATTGAACGGCTCTTTCAATTCTCAATTTTGTCATTGCGTCTGATCGGCCAAAAACTGAATATTTTATTGTTTACTACATTTTATAAAAAACTATTGTTGGGTAAATTGCCCAGAATCTGATAACTTTGACCGGTCAAATTATTTTCCCATCAACAACAAACCAAGAGACATTTTGTGCAGAGCAATGTGCGTTTGAGCTTAAATTATTATTAAGTAACCCAGTGTTTTGGAGAATATGTGCGGGGGGAATGTGTGGTTACTGCATCATGGCAATAGCAAAATGAACAGGGTGGAATTTAATATTAGACCAGTCAATATGGACCAAAAATCTGGGTAAATCGCAAACATGCATGTAACTAATTTTTTTTTTTTTTTTTTTTTTTTTTTGCGTGTTGTTAGGACCAATGAGAGCAGTTATTACTCAAGTTTGCAACCCTCAAAACCTTGTGCTTAACTCATGGCATGGCACTCGAAAAACTAAGAAATTTCATCACTTTTTCTGGTTTTTTTAAAAACAAAAATACCATAAGAAAGCGTTTTTCGAGCATGACCACAGTATACATTGTTAAAGCCAACTAAATTTGCTACAATTTAAGCCATGCCCGAGCATCCTGGGTCTGTTAGTTCAGGAAATCCAGCCAATCAACAAAATACCTAATCTCGCCAAAAAGCGAGATTTTATTGGTAGGGTAATTTTTCAAGACCCATAGCACTCAAATACACGGTGATTGGTACTTGGTTGAACAAAATGAGAGGGTTGATTGTGCACCCAAAATGCAACAAAAAATTTCTGAGGTCAGATTTCCCTTCCTAGTTCAGATAATCAATTTGTTGTTTTTTAGCACATCACGGGTTTTCGCAACAAAACATCTGTAACATGGGAAGTAAGCGTCTTAGGTTAAATCCAACGCCACCACTGAAAAGAGCACTCTTTTTTTGTGTGTGTGAGTAAAGACATGTTGTCTAATGATAGCGAAAGATTCTTTGAGTAAACTGGGAAAATATCAGGATAATTTTTAAAAATATCATTTTTGACAACTGTTCAAAGCAAGACTATACTAGCCATGGTGCTCCCAGCGCCTGGCAAATTCCTCTAAAACTGTATGAAGTAACTTGGTTTAATACTTCATGCTTATTTTACTCCTGTCCTTCGCAATTTTTTGATAAAAATCCATTGTTATACCAAAAAATGAGGCAATTAGGCCCATTTTGAGTACCTACAAGAAGATCAAGAGCCATTCCCAAAACTATTTTTTTCAGCTTAATTCACTTTTCCTGCACTAATCTATGAGGACAGATAAATAAAAGTGGAATAAGCTGAAAAACAATTCTTGGAATAGCTTTCGTATCTTCTTTTAGGCATTCAAAATGGGCTTAATTGCCCTAATTGACCTAGGGGTCACCTAGGGTAGCCTGTAGGGTCCTATAGAATATCCACGCGAAAATAAATTTTGTTACTGCCTGCTTGCTACTGCGAAAATTGAGCTACTGCCTAAGATTTATTCTCGCGGGGATTCTCGCGCGCAAAAAAACAAAAACAATTACATGCATATTTGCGATGTTTGATGTTTATATTGACTGGCCTATATGTTTTATCAAGTTGAACATTTCACATTTTAACTGCACTTTTATGGCGTAGGTAACATATGCCGCAAATTCGTTATTTTCATGAACAGTACAGTCGCCTAAGTTGCTTTTTAATGTTGTACAGTGTTCTATTCCTCGCCTGTAGTTTCATTTTTGTAAAAAAAAAAAGTTGGCCGATTGATAATGCTGATTTTGTGGTCAAGCGCCGTTTGAGCTTAACAGAGCTCATTTCAAAGAAAGTTTAACGCTCTTCAACTTTTTCCCTGAGAACTATCGCATGAAACCGAAGGCATAAAAATAGAAGAAGAAAACTGCCAATATCAACTGCAAAGAACATTTTACCCCTCCCCACCATTTTGACGTCAGGTCAATTGACAATTTTGCTTTGAACTAAAGTTATTTGTTTGTTGCGTCTTCGTTATAGATCGACAATTAATTTAAATATGAGTAATTATAAACTTAGTTTATTATTTAAAATTTCGACTAGTTTCGGGGTCTACCCATTTTCAAGAAACCAGCTTCCTAAAGGAAACTTTTGGAAGCTGGTTTCTTGAAAATGGGGAGCTTCCCCGAAACTAGTCGAAATTTTTAAATAATAAACTAACTTAGGGTGCCCACGCACTAGGCAGCCTGGCTGCGGCAGCCAAAGTGTGGGCAGCCAAATAGAGCAGCCAATTGAGCAGCCGGATTCTAGTCAGTCGTTCCCGAGATGGAAGTGGAAGAAGTAATTATTGTTTACGCTTTGTCTCGCAAAAAAAAAAGGTGGCTGCTTTGACCAGTGCGCGAGGTTTCGGGCAGCCACTTGACTTTTGTCATATCTCTTTGGCTGCAGTTGAACTAATTCTAGTGGCTGCCGCAGCCAGGAAATCTTGGCTGCCTAGTGCGCGGGCACCCATAGGTTGCAATGCATTCAACTGGCTGCCGCAGCCAGGCTGCCTTGTGCGCGGGCACCCTTATGGTTACTCAAATAAATTAATTTCTAATAGACAATTTTGACGCGGTCAATTGATTAGAGCCCAACACTAGCAAACAACGTTTATAAATGAAAGATAAATCTTTCTAAAGCTCTATAGCACAGCCCACTTTCTCCGGCAGCTCCAACGTAATATTTACTTTCGAACAAAAGATGAAACAATTTGCCTCTTTTATTCTCACCTCAGGGATCAAATAATGTCTGTGATAAAATTAAAACGTTCAATAATAGGTTTTGATTCCATCGAAATAACTCAGTTCCAAATGTGTTGGAATGCTAAATTTTAATGTTTTAAATTTAAATGTTCAGTGGTGGGAGGGAGCATATTGTGACGTAGGCCTCCACCCAATTAAGGAAACTTAATTCCGGAAGTATTGGTGATATGGTGATGTAGTCAGAAAATTACGTTTTTTCGCCAATAAGCCGATTCAAAACGTAGTAGATGTCGTCTGATCTGGATTAAAAAAGGCTCTTTAAATAGAAAATGTTGTGCTCTTTCCAATGGGCTCATCATTTTTGCCATTGCAACAATTACTGCGTGTGCAACTAGCTGTTTCTGAAAAAAATCAGAAAATGGCGGATATCCCGGAAACAAAGCGGAATTTCGGAAAAGTGCAAATAGTCATTTCGATCAGAAATGAGTTGCCTCTTCACTGGGTTTTCTCTGTCCATTCGCTTTTTGTACACCCTGTATATAAACGTAAACAAACTATGAAATGGCCAACCTAACTATACTAACCTTGCTATAAAACGTGTTTTGGCAAGGCGACTAAACTTTCAATAGGTGCCGCAGATCTTCGGCCATTACTGTCCTTCACCCACGTCACGAGCAGTCCCAACCGCCTTTGCGCTGGACCCAGTACATTATTAATTGTTATTGGGTTGTGTTTTTTGAGAAATCATAAACTTTAATTTCAAAATTCACTTGCTCTGCTGCTCTTCTAGGGTGAACAATCGAGAGCAAAGGACTGCTGGTGACGTCAGTCTCCACCCCTCCCGTCTGATGATCAGGGGGAAATCTGCGTCACCTATAGTAAAGTTTAAGTCACCTTGGTGTTTTGGGCAATTTCTAGAGGCTATTTTGCGGTTATAATTGTGGGGAAACGCAAGGTGACTAAACTTTGCTATAGGTGCCGCAGATTTCCCCCTGCCAATCGGACGGGAGGGGTGGATACTGACGTCACCAGCAGTCCTTTGCTCCCGATTGCTCACTCTAGAGCAGCAGAGCAAGTTAATTTTGAAATTGAAGTTTATGATTTCTCAAAAAACACAACCCAATAACAATTAATAATGTACTGGGTCCAGCGCAAAGGCGGTTGGGACTGCTCGTGACGTAGGTGAAGGACAGTAATGGCCGAAGATCTGCGGCACCTATAGAAAGTTTAGTCACCTTGGGGAAAACGCTACAGCGAGTAAGGCTATTTAAATATAATGAAATGCGCGAATATCGGCCTGCTCGGACTCAAAACAAAACTTCTCCGAGGCTACTTTCTAAAGGTAAACGTTCGGGGGCTCTCGGGGAAATTCCGCCGTTGAACAGAGAATTGGAATTCTGGGGATGTGGATAAAGGGGGACATGTTTTACTAGTCTGATCTACTTAACAGTCCTACACGATAGTTCATTTGACCGTTGTACTCAAACGGCACAACATTTCTACTCAACAGCTCAACTCAACAGTTCTTTTATCGACGATGACCTGCGTATCGCCTCTTCCTTGGTATTTAGAGCTGTTGATTGCGTTGTGCTCTACCTGCGGGAAAATTGAACAACTCTTGAAACGGGTCAAATCGGGCAAAACGTACGAAGGACGGGAAGAACTCTACAAAACCTCGTCTGATTGAAAATACTTTTCAACTTTCGGAATCCTCGAGACCCACTTCCATTGAATTTTAATGGAACATTTTTGCAAGAAAAAAAAACATTGACTTTTTTTCTTCATTATTGGGGGTTAAGTGATGTGATTTTTACGATTTAGGGCAATTTTTTCAAAGTGCTTCGATTTGAACATAGGACGAGGTATAAGTTTGATTGACCAATGCGGGCAGTCCAGCTCAGTATACAGCAAATGGGGCGTCAGCCCCTCTGAATGAGGCAAAAAATGAGCGTTCTGCGATGTCGCTGGCCATACGGCCGATTTTCTTGACTTCAGACAGAGGCGTAGGACTTTGCGTTTTGGTTGTTGGGTGCAGTGGGACTAAAACCAAACTTGGAGAGTTTGGCTCTTTAAAACCATATTCGCGGGTTTCACTGCTTAAAACTCCGAAATTCATGAGTTTTGGCTCCTGCTAGCTGTTGGCGTGGTATTAGTGCAACAAATAGTTGTAAGCTATTAAAGCTCATCAGAGCTTTTAAAAATGAGAAAAACGCCTCCAGCAAAGCGAATCACTTCGGGTCATGGGCCAATAATATGACGTTTTTTGTGCGTCTCAGTGTATAGTACTACAGTGCATAAACAGTATTGCGCATTAAAACTGAAACACCCTGTATGCTTTTATTTTCAGTTGTTCAATAGCAGTTATCCCCTCCTATTTGCTATTTTTCAACATTCTTGTTGCGTTTTAAACATTAAGCATGCAACATTAAACACCCTAAATATTTGTCTACGACATACATATACGCTTTGTATAGTTTTCTTTCGGTTATAATGCAATGTCACCAACGCTCCTGTTAAAGTAAAATTTCTGGACCAATGAGCGAGAGCCGAAGGCTCTCCCTCCGAACGTCTCGTGGAAAAAGAGATTTTTCCTCCACTGTTTTCCCTCTGATTCACGTCTCTGTCAGCGGTTCTTCAGAAAAGGCGAGTGGCACACGACTTCCCCGAAAAAATAAGAACAAATCCCTTCCCCCGAAGCTATTTTATATATATAATTCTGTATCTCTTTAATCTAACGTATCACACTATGCACCGTCCCTTATAGTACAAGTGTGTGAAGCGAAAAATATGAACAGTAGCCGTTGAGTTTTCTTAGTAGTTTGTCTTGTGTAAACAAAAGCGCGCGGTGTTCCCTGGTGATAAGTGCAGTGGTTAGCTTGCAATTTTATAAGGCAGTGAGCCCTCGAGTTTTGAACGCTTTAAGGATGGTCAAGTTCAGGATGGCGTTCCAGTCTAAAGCCGCCTGGGTGAGAGAATACATTTTTTTTTTAATTTTTGCAAGACAAATTTTCACGAAGTATTTCAATTTACACATTCCGTTTTTGTATTTTTCACGCATATATTTTATGTATTATTTTTTTATTGGTTCTGGTCCCAACCGCCCTTACATTTTGTCCATTATTCAGGTGTATCCTTGCGTTCTAACATTAGTGATGAAGTTTACCAAAGCCGAAGGTGCTGTCAGTCACGTGTCTTTTTGTAAGTATGTAACATGATTTTTGTTCTTTTTTTCCAGGAAAATGTGTTACTTTCATTTCACCGCTCTTCTTACTGATACACTAGCATTTTTTAAAAGGAAGGAAAATCTGTAATTGACGCTCACGGTACAATAGGAAAGAAATACGGAAGAGATTCGTCCGAATTTCCGTTTTTCTTCTTTTACAGTTTTTTTTTAACTGTCATAATGACACATTAACTAGGAGAGCACATCATATACGCGTAATTCGAGAGAAAGAACCACACTTTTTTTTCGCTTACTTATCCGTCTAATCGTCTTTAAAAGTTGAGCAAAGCGTATACGGCGCGGACAATATGAGTTCAAAAAGCACGAACAAGCCTTAACACATGCCATCAGTATGCACAGTCGACCAGAAAAAAATCGTCAAAAATGTGCATAATGTACGCCTTATTTAACGCTATACGCGTGAAAAATAGAGAAAAAAATGTATATGAAGGTTCACCCTTTTAAAATGGCCCGAAAAAATCTATGAAATGATGACCGTACACAATAGCGCCTCCGTTAGATAACTTTTTTTAAATTCCATTCTTCTACTGATTTATACTCCAGTAAATCGCACCAGTATCATTTTTCTCAAAGCATATTTTGTCAGGCGGCAATACAAAATAAACATTTTTTTAGGAGAGAGCCATCAAAAAACAATCACCTAAAATTACTCTATTCACAGGATCTCAACAACAATTTGTTATACGAAATGCGCATACAATTTTATATTACGATATTCATCTTTTGTTGATACTTTTACATTCAATAATTTTTCAAAAACAGGGGTCTCTAATGAAAAAAAAAAAAATCAACGTCTCCCGTACCTCATAACAATCGGTGGATTCAAGCGTCATGTAACGTCTTATTTGTACCTCAAAAAGTTTGAAATAGAGATAAAAAAAAAAGTAATACGAGTGACTTTTCTCATTGCTGCGGGAGACAAACTTTAAATGGTTTAATCTGCGATACGTGCGTTTCAATGTCTCAATCCTCCAATCTTGTTCAAAACTATTTTCTCTCCATCGTAGGGGTTGTTTTCCCACATTTCCTCAGATGGGAAAATATGGATTAGGGATGAGGCTTGGAGGTCTCTTTCGAGAAAGTGTACTGTAAGTAATATTAAAACGTGCTTCAGCAACATGGTAATAGAATGTTTCAAACATTTTGTCACTTGAGCGGTGGGAGGGGGGGGTATCACGTAGCCATGAGCCATTTAATTTGGAAGTGAAACTTCAGTGGGGGGTAAAAAAAAAAAAGAAATCCGTCACTATGTCCCCAAGTTATGCGATGAACAAGGGCGGCGCACTCTACAAAGTACAATTCAGTATTGTGCATTATAAATGCTCAACCAGCGGAAATGGTTCAATGAATTGGGGGGGGGGGGTACTCGGAAAAGTGACTCACGGAGAATCGTTGTGGTTAAGTTGATCTACCTTCACCTGAAAGACTGAATGAACCTTTTTTGAAACACTTCGCGACATCGGGTGCAAACTCAAAAAATACTTAGGTCGTGTGAAGAGTGAGCCTCCTCACCCACGAACTGGTGAAATTAGGTTTTTATGGAGCCAAGTCCAAGAAATTTGACATTTTAAAGAGCCAAAACCATACAGTTTGATTTTTTATTTGAAACGCGAAACACTCATTTTTGCCCCTTTTAAAGCCCCTTTTACACGAGTAAGTTTTTGGATCAAAACTAAGCACAAAGTCTAGCGGTGCGAATTGGAAACGTTAAGGTCAAAATGATGTTCAAAATTTTTAACGAAGCCAACTTGGGGGTTTTACACGCCTTGTTCTTAATTTTGGTCAAAGCATAGAGATAATATAACTACTAGAGAGGGCATTGAATGCGCAAACAAGTATAAACTGGGGCGGGGATTAACGTCATCCGGATATCGTTGCGGCTCCGTAGGTCTCTTCCCATTAGCTGTCACAAAAGGTGGGGTTTCAAAAAGTCCCCCTTCACACCATCCACATCCCCACAGGTACTTCTTCAACCAATAGCAAGGGATTTTCAGAGCTAACTCAAGCTCTTGGTGACGTCAATCATGGACCGCTGCGCAATAGACAATTCAAGCTCTAGTTATATTATCTCTATGGGTCAAAGAGAGCTATAACCTGACGTTTCTAACACTAACACAGCTGACTTTTTGTGTTGGGCTTTCGCGGGCATGAAATCATGAATAGGAAAAGTTTAATTCGCAATGTTAGTCGCACACAATGACAACAAACAAAACGATGTATCCCTCTTGACTCTTGAGAAATGAGTTCAGTATTTATTAACCCCTGCCGTTTTCTCTAGTGATAGTGTGGATGTTTAGTTCAAAAAGTTCTCACACGACAGCAGCGCACTTTGATCAAAAATTTCCAACTAGTTGGAATTTTTTGAACAAAAAACTTACTGAGGGTTTTACACGGTTAAGTTTTTTGAACAAGCCCGTTTGTTCACATTTTTGAACAAAAAACTTACCCGTGTAAAAGGGGCTTAAGAGGTCTTGACGCCATAAAAATCCAGGGAGGAGCACTAAATACACCGCAAATTAGCGGCTTTTCTTAATTTGGGCTTGGACTATACATCGCAAAACTGTGAATTGATGCATTTTCAGCCTCGAATAAGGTATTTTTCTACATTTTAAACGCGCATTGGCGTTTTGTCTAAATGTTAGGTGCAAAGTGGCACTTTTTCTCTATTTTGCCCTTGAAGGAGCACAAATTGTCCACTCTAGCCTCAAATTAATGTTTTCTCTTAATTCTACAGTGAACAAACCCTTTGTCGCATTTTTAGCCGAGAAATGGAAACCACGAATTATGATATTTTCCTAATGTTGAAGACTGCACGTTGCATCACAAATTCATGCGTTTTCTCAATTTTATCCACGAATGAGGTCTACATACTAATTTTATTCGCGGGTAGACGTTTTTCCACTTTTTTATCCGCAATTTGACGTTTTCCCTCAATTTTAGCCGCGGACTTGGCCGAAGAACAGCAAATTGGCACTTTTTCTCAATTTTGGCCAGGAAGTGGCTTGCAGAAGCCACGAACTTGGAGGTTTTTCGCAATCCATGCGCGAATGAGTGTATTATCTCCATTTTAGCCACGGACTTGCCCCAAGGACCAGCACATAATGCATAGCTCTATTTTCCCAGTTTTCACTGTTGAGTACAACTATCGAGCAGAACTGTGGAATAGAACTTTTGAGAAGAGCTGTTGAGCAGAACTGGAGGTTAAACAAAACTGTTGAAATGAATTGTTGAGTAGACCCTAACTGGTGAGCAGACTTTTAGTACAACCGATGAGTAGGAATGTTGAATATAACTGCTGATTAGAACTGTTGAGTGGAAATTTTGAGAAGAAATGTTGAGTAGAACTGTTGGAAGACCTGTTGAGTAGAACTGTTGAGTAGAATCCCCAATTCCCATTGTCTTTTTGAGAGAGCCATCCCTCTTGGTTCCCCTGATTGGTTTTTAGAGAACGAAAGGGGTTGTGGAATTGGTTTTTCCGAACTGTATCCGAAAAATTAGCGGTTTTTGAAGAAGTCGAACCCACGAAATTGATTTGATTTTTGAGGAAGCTATCCCCGAAAAAATTGCCTTTTATGGACGATCCAAACCCGCGAATTCGCCTGCACGACATTGTTTTTTGCACGGTCCAGCCTTATGACAACCACAAAGTTGACTTTTTCTAGGATTAAAACCCACAAAATGGGTGGAATTCTCCTGATGATGTAGCAAAAGCAACGAAATTGCGGTTTGAGAGTCCAATCTGCAAAATTGGCTGTTTTGAACGAATAAATCCCTCGAAATCGATTTCTGAGTTTGGAATCCTCCGCGAAACTGTCTTATATTGAGTTAGCTAACCCCGCGGCATTGGTTTTTCGCGAGCCAAAAAACCGGGTTTTTCGCTTTTTTGAAACAGTACAACCCCCAAAAATTTGTATTTGAGAGGTCCACCCACGCAAAACTGATTTTTTCGAAGCTTAATCCTCGAAATAGAATTTTTTGAACGAGTGCACGCCGCAAAAATGGTCTTTGGGAAAGCCAACCTCCCGAGATTGGTTTTATAAGGTAGCTTTTAAATTTATTATTGGCTTTATGAAGGAGCCAAATCCACGAAATTGACTTTTTGAAGGAACCATGAAACCTGGTTTATTAGGAGGAAAAAAATTTGTCGAAATTTTCATTTTTTGGCCTAATAGGAGCTCAAAATGTTCTTTCTTTTAGTCATAAAGCTTAAATAAGCCGGGTATTACACTAAAACTGTGTATTACTAACATTTAAAGAGCTGAGTTGAAAGTTGAATCAAAAATACATTTTTGTGTGCAGTAAATTTTTTGTTTGCCTTTTCAAAGCTAAGAGTGCAGGTGGAAAGTTCTCCTATGAAATTCTTCACGACCATCCAGACAGAGGTCATCGAGTGAGCTCCTCACCGCCTGGCTTTGGTGCTTTCGACACGCACGAAATTCACTCTTTTCCTGTCAAAACTAAATCATTCCTCGCCAAGCCATCATTTAGCGATGACGACATCGGCCTCAGTAGCTTCTTCAACGGACACCTCGCTGGACCCATACCACCCGACCTCAAAAGCTATTTCAAAAGTCCCAAACCAAGTCACTACGGCGACGACATTGCCGCCGTCAAACCGCGACCTCCACCACCAGCTACGCCGTCTGGTCTTAAACATTTCCCCACCCGTTTCCTTGGACCACCGTCGTCGAAGCGACCCAGCCACCATCCGGGACCGGCGTTCTTTAGCGGATACCCACCCGCTAAAAACTTCAAAAAGAGCAAATTCATTTCGAACGAACCAGTTATACCGTGGTTCATCGATCCAATTCACGGCACTGGGCTCAAATTCGGCGTCTGGTCACCCGCCCTTGGACCTCCGATACGAAAACCCAAAGGTAAGGAGTAGCAATTACCCGAGATATATCTTCAAAGAAAGAAAAGAAAAATAAGACATTGTATAAAAGTTAAGTGGGCATTTTACCCGTCACTTTTTCCTCTCCCCCCCCCCACTGTGAGCCGTACTCCCCTTTTATTCTTTTTTTTTTTCATCGGGTTTCATGAGAAATCGGCGTAATAATACTCGTCTACTGCTATGAGAGAAGAGAAGCGAGATGTCTCACGTATTTTTGTCAACACATTTCGTTTCTTTGGGACAGATAAGCGAGTATTTCCGTGCCAGCTCACCTCCGTTCCATCTCCAACTCGAATAAAATCGCTCTCACTCTCAGAAGGGCTTATCGCGAAACGAAAAGTCCATTAATACTTTAAAAGAGAGGGCACAGTTTTTCTAAGGTCGTTTTTACAACGAGTTATCAAGAGCGTTAACTAGAATTTGTTATGGAATATAATTCGTACCCGGTATCTCTCTTAATGATTCCATTATTTTAATGATCTTAGGGCCGTATTTATGAACGTTCCTTGAAGCTTCCTTGAGTCAAGGAACCGTTGAGAACAGTTTTGATTACAATAAAAACATCTGCTTTAATGAATCTCAAGGGTTCCTTAATGTCAAGGAACGTTCATAAATACGGGCATTAGACTCCAAATCCCACTTTCGCCATGACCCAAAGCTGCACAATTCTTCTCTGTCTCTTTAACAATTACAAGATAGGCTTTAAGTGCACGAATGTCTTTCTGGTTTGTGCATACTGATCCAATCCGACGGGGTTTTTTTGTTCACCTCATCACTCTCTCCGCATTTTGTCCGTCCAGGCTATCACTTACACAAGAGCTTCAGACCTGGTAAACTAATGGGCGGATTCCGGCCTAGTTACGGCCCACCCGGGTTCAAAAAGCCCTCCTACTTTGATTTAGCCTTCTACCCGTCGCCGAGTTACTTCAAACTATTCGACAAATACGAAGAGAACTACATACCCTATGCCGACGTCGCCGGAAGTTTCTCCTCCCTGCACGGCAATAGTGCGGGCCCCGAGGCTCACGATAATTTACCATTTGAGTTACCAGCGTCTATCATTCGACCGAGTAATCTGGCAATCCCCATAGTCTTGAACAGTGAAGGGACGTCCTTTTTGGATGACCACAATCAACCTCAAGAAGTAACGTACCATGGCTTCACCGGTAAAGATTACAAAAGGCTTCCCCCTGAAGGTAACTCCTTTTTTTGCTTAAATGTAGGTCCATATATGAAATTCATCGTTATATTACGTATTTTCCACACAGACACACCTCCTAAACTAACACCAACCACCGCTACTAGCCTCAGAACGCTTCTGCCACCAGAGCCTGACGTGTCACCCAGTGATCTGAGCGTCACGGCTGTCAAAGCGAATAAGGAGTCGTCGGCCGAAGAATCCGAGCCCTCGTCAACACCAAAAAATAGCCAAAAATGAAAAATTAAATTTACTGTTCATTATTTTTGTATTGATAAATCAAATTGTACGGAAAGTCGCATTTCAATGGAAAATTGATTTGAGGTGGCATGTCCTCGTTTTCAGTGAGCGAACTTTGTTTTTGTTTTTTACCAGGAGGCTTTAATTACACGAGGAGTAGACACAACAATAAATAAAGATTATTACGTTTATTCCTTTTTTTTTACATGCATGCGCTGAGAAGTTGAAGCTAAACCCGCAACCACGGAAAACTTCGCTATAGGATTGCACCGTTCCGTTGCCGAAAAAATAATAAATGAAGAGAAGAGACCTAGTCTACAGCAGAGTAGAGAATTGAGAAAAAAGAAAGTGATACTACGGGAGGGAGAGGTTGTAAAACAATTACGTCATGGTTAACCTTGGGGAACAATTAGAGCGTAACAATAAAGAATACGATTCAAGTTCATTCACTGTTTTGTTGAAAGAAAAAAAATTATTCTACGAAAACAATAACTTTTCGGCTTTGATTGTGATAGAACTTGACGCTGAGTCCCGCAAGTTACAAAGTTTATCACAATTTTAAAACAAAAAATAATTAGGTATAGCCGGTTAGTTTTCGTTGAGGTCCCTAATCCCCCCTCTCCCTGATACCAGTAGCCACCAAAATCACTGGCTTACTCCGTGACAATAAAATTCGCCCCGAGTTTAAAAGCACTTTTACTCAGCTGCTGGTGGTGGTGGTAGCGCAATTGTAGAAGAGAGGGGAGGGAATAGGCCTAGTTCTTGGGTTGGGGATAGTTGAGATGAAAAAAAAAATGTTACGCCACAAAGAAACGACCTAATACACTTTCTACCAAACCGCAATACTACTCACTATGGTCAGCCGTGGACCTGAGCTCATTGACTGATTTAATCGAAATTTGTCAGATACTTGAATTCGCAAGATCATTGGACTGATGGAGTAGTGTCACGATTTGGTGAAAGCAACGGTCAGATCACATCAACGGGCACATCAGCTTATGATGAGCAAGCGTTTATACGTATAGGGCCATTAAAACAGTAGTAGCTACCTACGTAATAAACTGGAAACAAAAAGAGAACTACGGATCTTCCCCACTGCCCGGAAGTCTTTGGTCTATACTAACCCGCAATGCCTATGTAAATACAACTTTTTCTTTTTTTGTGATTCTGACAACTAGCTCAACGTGAAGAAGCACGTACGCGTGAATCAGGGAGAGTTGCAACTCAATGTTCCAATATTTCTGCAATGGGGTCGTATTTTTCTGCGGAAGAGAACGCGAGATTTTTTAAAAAATTAGGATTCTGCGACACTTGTCCTTTTTGGTGTTTTCAAATAAGCGAGAGACGCGCTCGGGATTCCGTTAGTGGCGCAGCGTGACATTTTGGTGGGAAAGAGCGAAATTAGTTTTCCCAACAAGCCAGAGATTTTAGAAAGATCTAAAGCAACGGAAGTTAGCTTTGTACAACGTGAAAGCGCAATCCGCACGAAATACAGCCGTACGAAATAGCCAAAATTCGTGAAATTTGGTTATGAAGGAGCCCAATGCGTGGCATTTGGTTAGGAAAGTGAAAATTCACGACAAAATTGTGGTTTGAAAGATCCAAAAAAATTCTACATTTGGTTTTTGAATGCGCCGTATTAGTTTTTCAAACTAACCGAATCTCTAGAAGAGGCAAATATTTGATTTTAGGTTTTTGATAAACCTCCAATGCAAATTATTTTTCTAGGACCAACATGGAGCGTGCTACAGACTCTCAGACCATTTTTCCTGTAGTGGTTGAAAGTCTTGAAATCGCCTGTTTCTGATCAAAATATGATCAGTGAGCTTATTTCTTTCCGTCAACGTTTATCCCTCTGTCATACGTATTTTTCGAGCCTCCTCCCACTTAAACTCGTCTGGAAAATTTCTAAATCACTTTTTTTCGGCCAAGCTGAAACCTTGGCAAAAGTCCGGTCCTCGACGTTGTGGAGGGTTTACTATGACCGTTTGAGGACAACCAATTTTTTTTAATTATCACTCAATCGATCCACCTCCGTGGCTCACCAACTCCGCCATCCGGCAATTTATTTTCCATCTTGCGTGAAAAGCCGGTCGCCATTACTACACACCATCTGCTATCAGGCCTCACCCAACAAAAACATTGACAATGTGATACATGATCAGTGAAAAAGTGATAAATTCCCCTCCCGTTCTCTCTAGATGAATGATAACAGTGGGTGTGTAATGGCGGAAAAAGCGGCTTCACATGTTTCTACATTAAAAAAGTCTTTTTTTTCTTCATGAAGCGAAAACATGTTTTTATCGCTCGAAAACGAGCGATAAAACGGTCGTTTCTACGGCTAGCCCTTGAAAGTAGTTTTGGAAAGAGTCTGTCAGGAGCGTTCCGAGCAGTGATTCTCCGAACTGCACTTTCATACTGACAAAAAGGTAAAAAACAAAATCATCCAAAGGAGTTTTTAAACATCTGTGAAAATCGGGAGACAACTGCCGAGAGGGTCCTGAGCTACGTCATAACCCAACCTTCTACATTCAGACCCCAAAAGACCATTAATTAGTCTCTAATTTTGATAATAAAATGATTTGGTTTTTTCTACACCTTAGTTTTCACTTCATTCAAAAAAAAAATAGTGTATTGACCTCGCCGCGAAAGTGCTTTGCCAGTCCTCGAGGCGTCCGGCCTCGCCTTCGCCTCGGCCGTACAACTCCTCTCGGCCCGGCAAAGACACACTTTCGCGGCTAGGTGCTCTCTCTCTCCACTTGTTCCTACCTCCATGAAAAAATGAATGAAACCAATTTGTCTAACTAGAGAACCTATAATCAGACAGGTAAATTCACAGACGCCATGTTCGCTCTTATCAATTATCAGTCTTTTAAAATCCACCTTTTGTTGATGTTTTGAGGATTTCAACAACCCCCCCCCCCCAACCATTCTTATAGCGTTTTCCTTTTGCCATTTCAAAAGTGCTCTGGGGCGGCTCTTGTGACGTCACAAGCCCGCTCGGATCGAACCAAAATCTGGCTAAGAGTGGGTTAAAATGGAACGACTTTTAACATGTCTTTCTCCTCATGACTGTTTTGTAGTTTTTGTGTTTGTATTGAATGGAAGTACATATTTATTTACGTGCATGAGCTGTGCACTTGTATATTTTTGTGTGGAGTGCTTGTATTTATTAGCGAGAATGTACTTATTAGCATGACTGTGAACAAATCGGGACATCCCTTCGTGAGTTCAATGCCCGCAATTCCATTAATAATGTTCTTCCAAGAACGTAATTGATATCTAATAACAACAAGTTGCGAATTCAGACATTCTCGGCCAGCAAACACGCTTTGTGGCGGCAGGAAAAATGAAGGAATGGGCTTTGGGGGAAATATGTAATACATAAAGGGATAACTTCATTAATGTAGAGAATCCGGATGAACCGTTTTGTAACGATTGGAACACTTGTACTAGGTTTTTGTTATTCTGTCTTCTCCTTACTGATTGATGGTGCAATAATAGCCCACGTAGTCTTCTTATTTTCATACTTTTCGTCGGACGAGCTTGACTCTAGACTAGAGTTATCCATACATTTCAAAATGAGCCTAGTGGCTTCATCTGACCAATTCTCTGGATCTGTTGAGTACCTACGAATAACAGAACTTGAATGATTGTTAAACCGCTTTCGTTCAACAAATCGTTGGCTTCATCCGCGACGAAAAAAAAAATACGAACTCAAAACTATGCTTACCACAATGAACCTTCCAAGAGAGGTTTACCGCTCCGTCGATTTTGACGGATCAGTTGAAGTTGCTCTAGCTCTGATCCATGGAGGAGCGTAGGGATGAATGGAACGAATAAAAAGTCGCTCTGCTGAGGATCAATTGGCAAATGGAACCTTGAAACTCTTATCAGATCAGACCTGGAGCAGCCCCAGCTCTATTTTCTGTGCTAATGGAAAACGCTATTATTGAACTGATAAGAACGAACATGGCGCCGTATGCGTCTACTCGTCTATAAAGGTTCCTTAGTCTAACAAGTGATTCGGTTCGTGTCAATTTGGAAATTTTGTTTAAAAAATTATAAAAATTCGAGTTATAACTGTAAGTTCTAATATTTCACGGAACCAGATTTTACGATTTTGGCTCCTTCAATAATCAAATGTCGCTTCTGGCTTCGCTTATAAAAAGCAATCCTCCAGTTTGGCTCTTTGCAGAACCAAATTTGGCGGTTCCGGCACGTCAGAAACCACCTTCGCGGGTTTGGTTCCAGAAAAAAAAACAACTTCACCCCCCCCCCCCCAGGGGTGTTTCCAGCATGTTGGTTCATTTCAAGGAGCAATTTACTGGATCTGGTTCCTTGCAAGAACAAAATTTCGCATGGTTGAGCTATTCAAAAAGGAAAAAGGAGGCTGGCTCTCATAGAAAAAACAAAAGTTCACGGGGCTAGCTTCTTTGTCGTGTTGAAGTGGACTGCGCAACTTCAACTGATGTGTGGCGACTTCAAGGCGACTTAAACTGAAGTGAAAGCCAGGTCCAGACGCTCCGGCCGGCCGGTGAGGTTGGCCTGAACAGGAAATCCTCAACGTCTGTGCGTACTTTTAAAGCCCTGTACACACAGAGACATTTTTAGGCATAGTTCACACGTGTATGTATGTGAACGTCACATGTGTATGGGTGTGATCTGTAGAGTCTCCGTAACCTATCAAAATGCTTCATATTTTGAGAGAATAATATGTATAGTCCGGGAGCACACCGTATGAAAAATCCGGGTCATTTGCGCGTGTCTGGCACCTGCGAAGGACGTTTTTTATGGTCTAGGAGATGACACTTCAGAGATCGCCAGACATTTTCCATGGGACAGAGTCTCACAAAAGAGCTAGCTGTTGGCAAACACACCTTTGGGTGGTTTGAAAACGACTGGCGAGAGTAAAAAGTCGTTACCCTGGTCAATACGTTACGAAACCAACACCATCCAATTTAAATTGTTAGTAGAGTCGCTTAAACTACGAGGGTTAGTGGTAAAATCATGCATAAATCTGTAGCCGTAGGAGCCTACATCGTCTGTCTTCCCTCGTTGAGGTTCGTCAAACCTTGGTCGACGAATCGTTGGTTTTTTTGGAAACCAAATGCTGAAGATGGCGAGCAGCCCAAACCGGTCCGCGTGTGACGAACCTGAACGAGGGAAGACAGACGATGTAGGCTCCTACGGCTAAAGATTTATGCATGATTTAACCATCCAATTTGATTGTAGGCAGCGCCATGAGCTTTAAAAAATGTGAAATTTCGAGGCTTACTAGTAGCCAGGGCTTCGTTATAAATTGGATGGCGATGGTGGATTCCTAGTTTATTGTTTGCGAAGAACCAATTTTTTACACTTGCCAGCCGTTTTCAAGCAGCCCAAAGGTGTGATTGCCAACGGCTAGCTCTGTTGTGAGCACCTGTCCCACGAAAAATGTTTGGTGATCTCAGAAGTGTCATCTTATAGACCATAAAAAACGTCCTGCGCAGGTGCCAGACACGATCAAATGACCCGAATTTTTCATACGGTGGGCTCCCGGACTAATACAAACTTTGTTTGGTTCCGTAAACTTCACAGAGCACATACATAGAGCTTGTGAAGGGGCGTATAAATTCACAGCACAACTTTGTGAAACACGTGTTTCTTCGGTAGGATTCACATCATGTTTTCCGAACTTCTTTCTTTCCGAAAAATCTTTTTAAATGCCTTTGTGTGTACAGGGCTCGAAAGTGTGAAATTTTTGGGGGTAATCCCCCCCCTCCTACTATTGATCATTCCCAGTCATAGGACTGAAGCCCCCCCCAAGGAACATCGGCTATCTCCGCCCATGGTGTTACTCCTTTCAAAAACAACATTTCGTTTTCGCAACATTGGCCCATTCAAAACCAAATTAGCGGGATTGCCTCCACCCATGTGGGTTCGGGTCACTCAAAATCGCAGATTTGTGTAGATCTTTCAAATTCCAAATTTCGGGGATTCACATATCATGATTTGCGGCAAATCGATTTTTCGCTCAGCCAGGGCCGCCAATTACAACGCGATTGAAGGGATTTGTTAATTAACTCCATCCCACGGCTTAGAATTCAGCACTTAACAGTTTCGCCAACTCATTATAATTTAACTGTTTTTTCGCGATGAACGGTCTTTAAAAATTACAGCAACCGAGAAAGAAGTTGCTTGAAAAGAGAAGTTAAACGGAAAAAATATACTTTGAAGTATTAATTAATTTTTCATGTCTTACGACTTATGAAACTTCTTATTGTTAGCCCTAAAAAAATATAATAAAAAAGAAACGAGAGATAATTCGTTTCAAAAGTTTTGAAGGCAAGCAAAGGGGTAAGGGGAGGAGTAGCCAGCAGGTCCTTGTTTTTCTCAACGGGCTGTAGCTGTAGTCTCCCTCCAACAGAGCTAATTAGCCCCCTCCCTCGAGTAAAACGTTCTCAGCTCCCCCCCCCCCACCGTTAACAAAATGTCAGCCTTCTCATGTACCATCATCTCGACCATTAGCACTTTTAATGATCCCTTGCGCTATTTATGTATCGTATTTCAATTTCATTTCACCCTCATCATCTTTTCTGTGGCCGACCGTTCGGACAGTAGACATTGTTTCATTCGCACAATCCTTTTCTAAACTCCCCCCTTATTTATTTATTGTTAGGTTCATTTCAATTCAATTTCGTTAATTAACTTGGTCTGTTTCGGTCTCTTGTACGTAGTTTGCCCCCTCCCTATGGGTTGGACGAGGTGCTTCCTCCAAACAACGCGTCATCCGATCGCAACCTATGCCTTTCAATTGCATTTTAAGCTGAATTCCTGAACACTAGTACTTACGATAAAATAATTCCACTAACGAATTACCCAATTACGTCGTTCATGAACTAAATTTCACGTTCTTATAAGAGAATTAAAAAAACGCAGTCCATGCTTTTCCCCGCGATTGTCATTTGGCGTGTTATTTTTTTAGTAATCCGATAACAGATTGAAATAGGCCGATAGAAGGGGGGCTCGATACGAATCACCACACGGTTGTTCCGCACTGTTAGAATTATTCAGTGCAGCGAAAAAAAAAAGAAAAGAAAACCTAGCTCGTTACAAAATGCAGCTTGTAAAAAGAAGTAGTGAACAAAGTAATATTTTTTTGTTTCTCGCTGGAATCCGCACGGTTGCGCTTTTGTTATCAGTGGACCGTTTCGAACTATTCAAACATGTTGCTCAATAATAGAAATAATACTTTCTTCACTCATTCGTGACGAAGGCTTACTCACGTTGGATAGAAATAATCTCGAAATTTTAGTCTACTACCGGTAACGCAGGTCCCACAGCAGAGCGCTAGCATTGCCTACTTTTATCCACTCCTAACTCCAAGTTCGGTCTGCATAATTATCTCACGATCAGTGAACTTATCCCCTCTAAATGAAAGGGAAAATAGAAATGACGACTGCTAGGTAATTTTCAACCTGTTGACCAACTTCTGAGCGACAGAAGATGAATGAAAAAACAAAATATTTGTAATTCAACTTTTACCGTCTCGTTGGTGGGTGAGGCGAGACAAACGAAATAGGTGCATTGCTTCACATTGTGCATAAAAAAGCACCGATTCGTTCAAAAAGAGAACTGATTTCCGGAATCGGGATGTCGCTACCTTCGAATCATCCAAAATGCACGCATACCCTCCCCTCCCCCTATCCTACAATCTATATTTATATCAAGTAGTTGAGACTTGATGATACCGACCATCGTCCATCTACAACGTATAGCCACCATGGTTCGGACATTTTTGCGTGAAAGTAAAGAAAGGTATTAGCAGAAATAAAAGTACGAAACACCCTTACTTTCATAACTCTTTACTCCCAGAAAATAAAATGTTACCCCTGTCAATCATCCACAAAGTTTTGCCTTTGCCCCGCATTCCATCACAAAACCTCTCAGTCGGTTGGAATTGCATTATTTGCCTAGTTAATTTGCGGCTTTGTTTCTAAACTTATTACAAAAAAAAAGTGGAAACAGGAGACAGGGGTGGAATGAAAAGAGTGGAAGCCACCAACCAACAACGCCGATTAAGTTTAATTTCACCCTCACTGGAGCGAAATACACGGGATAGAAGGAACCCCCGCCCGCCCCACCTTATTTCACCTTAAAAACTGTAGTGTTTTTACTATCCCTCCCCCGAAAGGTTTCCACGTTTTTTATCCACGGCCACCCCCGTTTGTTTGCTCATTCATAAAGTTTGAACGCTCGAAGGTGCTATAGAAACGTGTGCTTACGCCCTCACACAGTTACAATTTTCCTGAGAGCGCTCGGTGGTAAGCCTTTTCTTGTTGGTTTGTCGGATTCCTGGATACTTTTAAAGTAAGTTCAATCAACCATTGTTTAATTAAACCATCAACTCCATTTTGTCAGCCTTAAATCCAAAAATATTACCCAAATCAGCAACAATAAATTCAAGCGAGAGCTCACTACCTTGTTTGAATTGACGCGCTCAGGACGCAAGTCATGCTTTTCTTCTCTTTAGTTCATTTATGTATAGTTCAAATGAAAAAGACTAGTTATGGAACAATTTATGACGAATTTACGTCATTTTTCTCGTTTAAAGAAGTAAGTTCTAATATTTCACGGCTTTGACACTCACAGAACCAGATTTCACGATTTTGGCTCCTAGCTCCTTCAATAATCAAATCTCGTTTCTGGCTTCTCTTATAAAAAGCAATCCACCGGTTTGGCTCTTTGTAGAACCAAATTTGGCGGTTCCGGCACGTCAGAAACAAATTTCGCGGGTGCGGTTCCCGAAAAAAGCCAACGTCACACGCCCCCCTCCCCCCAAAGGTGTTTCCAGCACGTTGGTTCATTTCAAGGAGCAATTCCCTGGATCTGGTTCCTTGCAAGAACAAAATTTCTCAGGGTTGGGCCATTCAAAAAGGAATTCCGTGGAGTCGGATTATTCAAAAACACTTCGCGAGGCTGACTCTCATAGAAAAAACAAAAGTTCACGGGGCTTGACTTGAGAAAGAGAATTTAGCGGAATTGGCTAATTTAAAATCAGTTTCGCGGACAGCTTCAGCACACTTAAACTTAATTTTGCGTTTTTGCACACTTCAAATTAAGAATTTCATGTTGTAGGCTCATTTTACTGAGCAATTTCACGGGTGTTACTCCTTTCAGAAACAATATTTCGTTTTCGCAAGGTTGCCCCATTCAAAACTAATTTATGACGAATTTACCTCATTTTTCTTGTTTAAAGAAGTACATGTAGACCATTTAGAGGGATTCGGCGCTATTTAAATGCTGTTTTGTCTCGTAGGTATGACAGAGGGGAATTTTCTTCTATAGCTAGATTTAACCAGTTATTCTCTTTCAGAAGTTCCCAATGCTTTTTAGGTGACCTTTTACTTTGGGAACATTAGTAGAACGATCTCTCTTCTGAAGTTTTTTCTTTTGCTGACATTCTTCAATTCCACAAATGGTCTGTATCAAAATGTTTTCCAAGCCCTTTGCGGCAATTAAAGCCGAGGCAACATTTCATTATTCTACCAAAAATGACCCTTAGGGTATGAGAGGGTGAATTTAAGGACTATAATATGTACCGGCGAGGATTCTTCGAAATTGGGCTTGAATTTAAGATCTGGGGCCCTATTCAGAGATGTCGGAAAAGAATGGCGCTAGTGCAGTTACCACAGAGGGATAGTGTTATTTCTTATACGGCGTCCCTGGATCCCTCTTGCAGCATTTTCTTCCCGACCGTTCGGCATAAGGCCCCTGGTCTCCCACAATCTTAGGGCAATCCCCATATTATAAACGAAATTGTAGGTACAATATACTAGAGTACTTCCTCCGCAAGATTTTGGACTAAATACGGCAGTTTATCGTCAAAAGTTGACATCTGGGGTTTCATTTTGGTCGGTACTTTTTGTGGTTAAAGAAATTACAGCTGCGTTAGGTAACGTAGACATCAACACACTTCCTTTTTTTGGTTGAGAGCCACGGCGCACGCAGGTAAATTCGTGACGCGCCCGCAGGAGTGCAAACCCCACCTGGGCTCGAGTTAGGGGAACAGTCGACCTTCTGTCTTCTGTCTCAGAAATGAGACAATAATCTCGTCATGGGGAGGGCGAAGGGGGACATTCTACTCATAATTATTGCGAAAGGTATGCAATCGCCTGCACAACTGTACGGTCGTGCGATCGCGGGAATTTCACACATTTTCCCGTTACGAACTATTTTTACGTAATCCCCAGGAAGGCTCTTCCTAGGGCTTGAAAGGAGACGAATACGGACAAACTCGGGCTAAACAGGCGATAATAAACGCCTTCCGTGTCTAGTCTGAACAAAACTCGTTTCAATTTTCGGGTTCCCCGTGTCGGGAAACCCTGTGATTCGAGGTTTCATCCAATTTTAAATTTTTCCCTAATTTGCTGGAGTGATTAAATGGGTGATTTTTAGGCCCATTTTCACAAAGAGTTTCGATTTCAACCAGACGCTGTTTATGAGACCCTCAGACAATGTTAAATTATTGACTATGCAGGCGGTCCCGCTAAAACGACTCTAAGGACCCGTCCACGCCTCTCAAAGTGGCCGAAAAATGAAACGTTGTGCCTTGTCCGTCGGTTAAGGTCGATTTTCTCGACTCCAAGAGTAGCCTATCAAGGGGTGGTCCGACTGAACTGTTCTAATGAACAAGTTAGTCATGATCATGACTAAAGTTGAAAAAGAGCATCAAATCGCGGATAAAATCGAAAAAAACAACAAAAAACAACAACAACAACAACAACAACAACAACAACAACAACAAACAAACTATAAACCGCTCAATCACGTCTAAAATTGATAAAAAGCCGTAATTTGCTATTTTGGCAGCAACAGGGCTAAAATTAAGAAAGCTGATGAGCACACGATTTTTCGCTCTTTAAATCCTTCAAAATTGCGGTTTGAATGCTTTTGGCTTTTGGACGAGACAAGCTTCAAACTCGGCTTTTTGAAAGATAAGAGTCAAACCCACGATTTTTTTTTTTATTTTTTTTATAACGAGCGGAACTCCAGGAATAGTTTTGACGCGTAAACGTTTTTAAAATGGCTGGAGGGGGGTCCGACAGAGTTTCAGAAAGGTACAAGTGAAACGCTCAAATGTCTCAGGCAGTATTGGTGATAATTATCTGAATGAGATTGCCCACGGGTTTAGGCTAAATTTTTTCAAAGTGTTTCAATTTTAGCCGAACTTGGTTTGAGAGTCACCTAGACACTGCTCCTTATACTTGCCTTGGAAAACGCGCCAAAGGGGTCAAAAGATGGGGGGGGGGAGGTTGAACGCTCAGAATTTTGGATTCCCTGTGTCCAAAACTCGGCGGTACAAGCCAAGGGAAATGAGGGCCCTTGCCTTCCCCCACTACCCCTGGCTTGAATTCAATTTATTCGGGAAGTGTAATATTTTTTCCAACCGCGATTTTTCAGATTTGCAGTCCTTCAGAACTCTGGAGGCAAGTTGGTGACTAAAATTGAGAAAAAATCATAATTTGGTATTCCAGAAGCAATTACATGGCTAAAATTGAGGAAGCGCGCTATTGTTTGCTGTTCCTGGGACAACACTGCGGCTAAGTTGAGAGAAAAATGCCCAGAATCCACTAAAACGGGATAAAGCGCGTATTCGCGGCTATTATAGACTATAAACGCCAATTCCCAATTCAGTTAATGCAATTGTGAGAAAGCGCTGATTCGCGGTTTATGTAGGCCCTTTATGACTAAAATTGTGAAAACACGCTAATGTGCTGTTATTGGGACAAGTTCACGGCTAAAATTGAGGTAAAACGGCTAATTCGGGAATTATGCGTGCACTTTGTCGGTTAAAATTGAGAAAAAGCACTAATGCACTGTATATCTAAGGCAAAGTGGTCGGCTAAAATTTACACCAAAAAAACGCAGGAAAAACTCGGAAATGTCGCTCAATCCGGCTACAATTGAGTAAAACGCAACTTCCCGGTTTCTGGGGGCAAGTTTGTGGCTGAAATTGAGGAAGACCCATTATTTCGTTGATTCTGGGTACAAGTTTTCACGGATAAAATTAAGAAAACGCACCATAATGTGCTGGATCTCGGACGGCTTTAATCGATAAAAAGCGCTAATGTGCTGTTCTTCAGACAAGCCCTAGGCTCAAATTGAAAAAACCGGGTTAGTGGGCTGTGTCGAAGACATAAATGATCCGGCCAATACTCATCTTAATTTGTCGAGGACCTCGCCCGAGATATTGACCAGAAACAAAGGGCCCATCGCTCCTTTCAACCCCCCCCCCTCCCCTGTAAACCACGCGAAACGTTCAGATTTTCACAATAAAGTCCAGTTTTAAGGTGATAATTCTCAGCATTTAGGTGTTAGCTTAACAGAGAGTTGTGATCAACCGTCAGCGAGACCATAAAAGCTTATTGTTCGGCGTGAGGGGGACGGGGGTCACGACAACATTTTCATATTTTCAGATTAGTTAGGTACTTTTGAGGTAATGATACTTTGAATTAAATTTTCAATTAAAAAAGCTTAAGCAAGCCAGGCTGAAGGGAAATATTAGTTTTTCTAGCAAATGGCGGACTTTTGGAGCAAAGTTGGCGATTTGAAAGACGCAAATTCTACGAGTAGCAAAAAAAGCGTCAAGTTCACCCCCCCCCCCCCCATGAAACTGACTGTTCAGTGTGCACCCATAGAAAAGGCTGTATTGCATCAAAAAACCCTCAATTTTACCTTTAAACTATCAGTGTAGCCTTCCAATGATTAAAAACTGTCAGTCTCGCTCAAGAAATTGACAATTTCGTCGCTAAAATTGGCATTTTGTCCCTTTACGGGGGCTTCTATAATTTACACAATACCAGTCATTGTTATGCAGATTCCAGCTCCCCCCCCCTCCCAACACAATTCAATATAATGCTCACTTTCTAGTGTATCACGGAAGAATCAACTCGAGCAGAAATATTTTAGGGCTGCGATGACGCAAAAATAAAAATGTTATCGACCTCTGTCGAATAAAGCCAAGCAATTGGAAGAAAAAAAATAGCACGCGCTCACAATAACACCAAGAGTATTTAAATCTTTCTCTTGAGCCCATCATCAGAAATGCACACTAAAGAAAATCTCAACAAAAACGACGGGATGAATCTAGAAAACTAAAGAAAATCTAGAAAGGAATTTGGGTGGAAAGGGGGTTGAAAGAACGTCGCCAGTGTGAACATTCTGTTTTTGTTGAAAGGATCGAAAAGAATGGGCCTTTAACTTGTTCACAATAAACTGGTTTAAGGTTGCAAGATAAGAAAAAAGAAGAAAATTTCAAATTATTACAAAACTTGACCCTCAATCATAAACCCATTATTACGCCTTTGTTACGCCATTTCTGTATGATTTATCCCCCTCAGCCCTGCAGACGCCCAACTCGCCTTCCGATTGAAAAGGAAAGACGAGAGAGGGTGTTATGACTTTCCATTTTATTACCTTGAACTCTGTTATTTTTTGTTAAAGATCTACCAACCGAAGGAAAATGCAGCAATCCCGATTGGTACACGCGAAAAATCTTAGAGTCATCCTGTTTTTTCTGCTCCCGTTAGTCGTACAAGGTGTGCTATTTATAACTACGTTTTATTCTTAGCCTCTTATAGGGGATTTATGTAAGTTATTTCGGGGTTTTCATGTCTTAGGAAAGGAAATCAATGCGAATAAGGGGTGGTTAACGTCTTGGAGCTGGCCAGCAGTGGCTGCCAGCAAAGCCGTCGAGCGAGTGAGCGATGAACAGCTAGTTGACATGGTTTACTCGAGAAAAAATCGAGCCGCAACCAAGAGAGCCGACCATCCGACTCTTGAAGAGCGTCTTTACTACAGTTCCGAAGTTAGTCACATTTCTGAATAACTTTGTAAAATAATAAACAAATTGCGTTAAAATCATCATTGTGCTTTCAGTATGACGACGGAGGTTATTCGACCGATGTTTCCTCCGACGACTATGGCGCAGGAACGGGAAGCCTGTACGCAGATGACGCGTCGTCTGTCGATGCCTACGGTGACGATTACGGTGTGCCTGACTATGGTGACTACGTGGTCCGAAGGCGCCAAGGCGAGCAACCTTCATCGTTCATGACGGCTGCCATCTCCCCTGGGCAAGATCAGCCACTCGTGACGCAATATTCGCACAGTATTGTCCACCACTGATTCAGCACAATATCATGCGAATTGTCATAGGATTTGAGTGCATCTTCCTATGATGTTTAGAGTTTATAATACGAACCAAAGATCTGTTATCGTTATTAATTATTTATTTTGTTATTTTTGTTTTAAAAAAGCATTATGTACCTATCATTATTATAATTAGTTTCGATATAAACTGCCAGAGCGGTGATTCATCTGGCTTCCTCCAGGACTGTGACCATTCTGGAATCCAATACCAGAAATGGTAGATTCTAGCGATACATTACAACAGCAAATATAATAAATCGTCGAGGTAGATATCCTTTCCATCGGCGTCCTGGGCACCATCCTCGGCTTTAAAACGAGCTTAGGAAAGGGAAAGGACAATTCCTTGGCAGTATGGCAATATGGCAGTAACATATTGGATTTTGTATGCGGCAAGCTTTTGTGGCGCCTATTCATAAATGTGTGAAAGATGACGATAAGAGCTCCATCCGAAAACTACCTTAACTACTCCCGGAAACCATCAATTTAACCCTTAAAACTGGCTAATTGAACATTTTGACCTTGAAAACGTCAAAATCTTGAAATTACGTTCGAGAAACAGACTTTCCTCCAATAACGGCTCATTTTTCTCAATTTAGCCGTAAAATTGCCCCCAGTTTGAACGTTATTACCACTGGGCGTTTTTCAACCATTTTAGCCAAGAATAAGCCTTGCATAAGAACTCTTGACCAATAGTCGCAAAATTGCAATATTCTGAGCTAAATATCTGGAAATTGTACGTTTCGATGGTTTTTTTGCGAGCACAGACAAGAAAATTTTGTCGGATATTCTTGAAACGAAGACGTTCAACGTCGCTAGACGTTCTTCAGGTACATGCGTTTTGTTCACGCGGCTTCCACTGTGCTATGCGATAGAGGAAAACCGCGCATGAGAACATGATGTGGGGTTTTCTGTGATCTTTAAATTAAGCCTAATAGAATGATAAGTCAACACTACTAGTTGCAGAGATATTTCAGCAAAACGAAGAAAATGACCCTGAAATACAAACTCCAGCTCGTACAGTGCCAACACCCGTCGTGAAATATTCGGAAATTTTTTACACAGTAGAAGGAGGCGGGTCAGAAAGAGATTGCACCAAACATTTAACAGTTTTTCCAGCTTCCAAGCTTCGGTCAATTTTCCGTCAGCTTTTACTTTCCTACTTCTGTTTCAACCAAAAAGCGAAGGAATGGGAAAAAGTGGTGCGAAAGTTTCTTGTGTAAAAATGTGTGCTCTTCAAATTTGGTGGTACATTTTCGCATTAAAACAATGGTTCCAGAATTATTTCTTAAAAACGAACGAAAAACAACTTCTACCAACAGCTGCTCCTTAACCCGACGCGGAATCCTAGAGAGGTTTTTATGCTGTTGTTAAGGGTAATGAGCGATTTGCACCAAAAGTTCTTCTGTTCTTTTGAATGTCTGGGTCAAATAATCATTTCACTGTACTACAAGTCCCCAGTTATTCCACCCCTTCACAAGACCACCATTTCCTGTACCTGCATGGCCCAGGCTTTTCAAACGGACCGTTCTGCATGAGTAGGTGGGCTCACACCTTCGTTATTATTAGCGCTTATGACAAGGGGGAGAGGGCTTCTAGAAAACCAGTGAGGAATCTGGCTGTAGGGAATTGGAGAACTGAGCAGGGAGGGCGTTTTGTAACCCATCTAGCCCCATAGATATTTTTGAGGACGAGATACCAACCTTAAGGAGATTGATCCATCGACAATTCCGATTGACGAAACAACAGTACGATTTCTTCTGTTTTACCAACTCATTGTCAGATTGAAAATTTAATGACCAGGGGTTTACGGCGGGAAAACACATTTTTCGACTTTTCACAATTTAAAACTCACGTGAATTTTCTCCCTAATACACTCGCGTAGGCCTCGGTCGCATCCATTCTTCGCACTTGGCCCCTGAAACGTACAGTGGAATGTTATTCAAGCAAGGAAAAAAACAATGAATACGTAATACTGGAACTAGGTACGTAAAATTGCGTTATTATGTATACTACGTAACATTTGGTTTTAACATTTGTATTACAGCCGGGTGGTGGTGACTACGGAGATTGGCCTTCCACTAAAGCCCTGCCAACAACAGCTATTCGATGAAAGGATGTGACTAACGGCAACGGCATCGCGGCGTGTCTTGCAATTAGTTCAACCCTTGAGAGATAGTACTGCCCCATCTGCAGAGAATTTGAATTTAGTTGAGTTGGCTGTACGAGCCGTAATTCTAACTATCAGTTGCTCCAACCTAGTCTAATCCACCATCTAGAAAGCCCTCTGTCATTCGGCGCTTTTATGAAATTTTGGTCTCTAGCTGGTTTCCAGTGCTTTTTTCCCACTACCCCTCGGCGGCTTGATTGGAATTTGTTCCTAAGGACCCTGAACCATAATGCCCTGTACGTGTATCCCTGATGTGTCCCTTCACTCTCTATCAATGCCCCTTTATACAGAAGCCCAGAAACTGGCCAATTTCACTACACGGTCCGCGGAAACTGTCAAACAAGCATCGAAACCAATCCAGTTACACCCTAATCAACGTTGCCACCTGAGATTATAGCTCTGGAGGCTTCGCCCATTTGGTCATCCAACTTAAAAGCCACAGGAAGAATTTTCCCGTTCATTGGCCCACCTTCAATCCGCGGTTCATCTCCAACCTGCCCTTAATGTTACGAAGTCCCGGAACCATGCACAGTTCAGCGTGGCTTGGGCCATGATAGGGATGAAAATACTCCCACTCTGGGTGGTGAGGGGTTGAGCCAAAAGGCAGAATGCCCCTAGGTATGCAAACGTTAGGAAAGTAGGGTGAATTGTGGAGTGGGACTGACGAGTACCCCCTAATGAAGGCGGGACGTCTGGTCACCTTATTCAAAGGTCTAAAGGCTCTGAAAATACCTGAAAAGATCTTGATCCCCGCCCTGAAATAGCTTAATCGCCCATTCTCGCGCCAAAAATTGCCAAGCTGACCAGTCACCCGCCAAACATAGCCAATACTGACCACGAAGGACTATCGGACTGATAGGCGTCCTAAAAAAACGGTTAAGCTAATTATTTGTGTCCCGAAATGGGAAAACTCACTATTCACACCTTGAAAATGGCTAAACGGACTATTTGCGCGCTAAAAATATCCCAATGACTCCCCCTCTCAAAATAGCCAAAATGATATTACGAGCCCATAAAATGGAAAACTATTGATTCGTGCCCTGAAAATGCCTGAACAGGTGATTCCTGCCTAAAAAAAATGGCTAAATCAACCGTTCTTACGCCAAAAATTGCCAAACGGACCACTTCTTGCTTTCGCTTGACGTACTATACGCGCCTTATGAATGTCATAACTGACTCTTTGCGCCCTAAAAATAGCCAAAGCGGCTATCAAACCCATAAAATCGGCAAAAGTTCGTTTATAAACCCATGTAATCGGCCAAACTGACTCTGTGCGCCTTAAAAATAGCTGAACTGACTCTTTGCGCCATAAAAATAGCTAAACTGACGATTCTTGGGTACTTAAAAATGACTGAAATTGAGTCCGTACCCTAAAATTGATTAAAATGACGGATGCGCGCCCTGAAAATATCAAACTGACTATTCACGCCGTAGAACAGGCAAAACTGTCTCTACGCGGCCCATAAATGTGTTGAATTGACAATTGCGTATTGAAAAGGCTCAAACAGACGATTCCTGCCTTTAAAAATGACAAAATCGGCCATTCGCGCGTCAAAAATGGTCATACTTAGCATTCACGTCTTGAAAATGACTTAATTGACGATTCGAGCAAAAAAGAAATAAGCAAAACTGGCTATTCACGCCCTAAAAATTGCATACTAGCAATTCACGCTCTAAAAATGGTCATACTAGTCATTTGCACCCTACGGAGGCTTTTGATGCTGTTAATGACGATTCGTGCCTTCAAAATAGATATATCTGCACACAAAAAAAAGGCTAAACATGGCTATTATTCGCGTCTTAAAACAATAAATTAACTACTTGTGCACCGAACATAGGCCGTCCCCAACTCACCAACTGATCGACCTCCCCATCGTTGGTTATGCACTCACCCTGAGAAAGCGCTTTGAAGCCAATAAACGTATAGTGAGTGAAACGACATCATTGATTGAAAATCTCCTTTAATTCACCTGTGTGTTTCACTCATATTTCAGCGGGAAACGTCTAGTGGAAAAACGTTCGTCGCGCAAGGCGCAACCCTCTTCAAAAAGGACTCGTAATTCAGCGGGATCCCACCCCCTTTTTCCACTTCTTTTCTTGTTGATTAGTGTTAAGGGCTATGAGCTGTAACTTGTGTTCAAGTGAGAACCATCGAAAATTTAACCGCCAAGTGACAAGAGTATGACGAGTGCAAGAGTAGTTACTGCCTACAGAGGAATCTAGTTCGAGTTGCTTTTTCTGGTTGGCTTCCCCAGCTGCACTCGTCTGTAGAATGCTGAAAACGAAAAATTTTCCCTCTGTTTACCGGGAAGCAGGAAACACGAGCTAGATGTCTCAGTGTCTCTTCACAGTTCACAGAGAAGAAAGACGATCACGTCCTCTGTATTGCTCTTGTGACAATTTACTACCTACCTAGTTTTTTCCGTTGTTTCTCATCGGCCTGCTGTAGAACGGGAAGTTTCCAAATATGAACAGGAACAGGAGATTTGAAGATGGGCATCATTAAAACTATGACAAGGGATAAGTTTGTTCTTAAAATCTCAATCTGGATGATGCGCAACATCTACGACATCTTTCCCTCCCCCTCACAACAAACCTTTCCCATCAATCTCAACCCATGACTTTCACTTCACTTGTTCTAAGTCTCTCCTTGTTTGTAGGAAACGATTTTGCCTTTAATAAAGATAGATACCTTAGTTTAGTAAGATTTCGTAGAATTAATTGTAAAATTCGCGAAAATTCTAAATTCGTAGATGAAGACGGGGGCTCACCCCGTTCAAACAAGTGTAGCTTAGAGTTTTCTGGGGTCTTCTTAAAGTTGGTTTCCATTTCCATGGCCCTAAATAAAAGGTTTTTAAATTTCAAACCTTGATTGGACGAATTTCACGTGCGATCTGTACCCCCTGCTTGTTGTTTAAGGGGGGGGGGGTTACTAGCTGAGAGTAGTCGGAGCCGTACTTTCTCGAGAGACCGGCAGTTTAGAGGAGTTTTACTGCCAAATTATTTCAGTTTAAAGATCCCCCTCCCCCAACAATTATTTGAAATCAAATTCTCGTTTCTTAAGGTGCTTCGGGTGTCTAAAAACCAATTTCTCAGGGAAAATGCTAATTCAACACAATTATTGTTTTTTTTTTCGCGTTTTTGCCTGATTCTCAATTGGTGATTTATTTTAAGGGTTTTAGGGCATTTTATTTGTTCTCCATCTTCTTTATTTCTCACTTGATTCCCCTCTCATAGCATCGTCTGCTGCTTAGATGAGGGAGAGCCCAGAGGTCATCTGATAGAGATTTTGCGGATTCTAAGCCCTCAACGCTTGGGTGCCTATACGTAATAGCATGGCTGGTTGGTCTTTTCTTTAATTTGTGTGGACTTGTTGACAAGCTGTTTTTTTTTCAACTAAAGTAATAGGTTCCAAGCGTGAGTTAATTCAGATTTTTTGTTCTTTAGCCAAGGGTGACCAATCGTCCACCTTTCACAGGACATGTCCTACTTTTTAGGGAGCCCGGGATCATTTTCCTGGTGTCCGGGGGGGGGGGGGAAATTGCCGTCTTTTTTGTGCTATTTTTCGGTTCCAAATCGTGCCGTATGGTAGGCCTGCAACCACTAACCACTGTTTCGCGGATTTCCGCTATTCCAAAATAATCTTTCCTCTCGTACAAATTCCGGTTTCGAGAGTTTTTCTCTTTAAAATTAATATTTTAGTGGGTTTGTCTCTTTCAAAAACAAAATAATTTGGGGTTTGATCCTTCAAAATCCAATATTGCGGACTTCAGCTCTATCAAAGCCCTAATAATTCCGCGGACTATACTCCTCTAAAACTGAGTTCCGGGGGATTTTTGGCTTATCAAAAACCAATTTCGTGACTCACTCTTTCAAACCCAAATCATGGTCTTAGCGCTTCTTAAACCCAGTTATGTCACGGACTTACAATTTGGCTTATTCATTACCAAATTTCACGGATTTTGCTATTTCATACCCCTATTTTTCTCTTTCCAAACGTTTCCAAAATCTTAAGATAGTTCGAAAAACTATTTTCGCTCTTTGAAATAATTTTATTGGCTCACTTCAAAACTAACTTTCGTCATTTTAGGTTATCACTACGTTCGGTCAATGCCCAACCCCCACGAACTATCGTTTTTGAAGAAGCAAAACTCCCGAGATAGCATGGGCGTAGCCAGGTGTGGGCACTTGCCCTCCCCAGACTCGAAAGCGAAGACTTAGGGGGGTTTGACGATTCACCCCCGGGCCAATTAACCAGTTAGCGTTCACCCCCCGGTTTTTTTGTTAGTGTTCACCCCCTGGTCTGAACCTTCACCCGAACAAGGTTAGCGTTCACCCCCACAAGCGGGTTAGTCACTGAAACAACAAAAATCACAATTTTCCTTCCCACTTAATCAGACTTAGGACTGACTGCGAGCGAGCAGGTGTGGTTAAAAATGTGTGATTTGAGCACCTCAAACCATGTCAAACAAAATGATTCAAAATGAAAACATCGTCAAAAAAATTCAATTTTGTTCGTTTTCGGAGTGGGGACGCAATTTACATGACATTTTTTTAACGAATTTGTACAAGTCCATTTGACCGTCCACATGCTTCACTATAATCCGGTTCATCCAAGCTTGCCGTCTTACGATTTTTTTCCTTGGCTGGTGGTTGCGACCCTCGTGGATTGACTTGATCTTTGCGTAGACCTCCGTTTGCACTTCTACCAAGTTTTCAAAAAAAGCGTGAATGTTGGGGTGCGGATGATTGAAGTCCCTATTGAAGGCTGAATGGAAGGACTCGCATGAGTTCGTCGTCCTAGACACGTCAGCTGATTTGCACGCCCATAGTTGGGGGGGAAATAGAGCGTTGTCAGCAACATAGGTATCGTGTAGATATTTTGCAAACTCATGCAGCTACATAAAGTAACGCTCGCAGCTGTTCACCCCTAGGTACAATCGGAACGTACAAATCCTTCAGGGTCGTCACATTATTCTTACGTTGACGTTCACTAAAAAAAACATTTCTCGAATTTCGCTCACGGGTGAAATTTGCTGTTTGTAGTGAAAGCTTCAGTTTTGTGGAACAGTTTTTAGGGTGAAAACTTCAATTTTGGGTCAAAAAAACGTCAGTTTTGAGGAAAAGTGGCCAGTTAGGGGGTGAAACCACCAGTTTGGGGGGGTCAGAGTTTTCAAGGCAGAGTCATCAATTTTCGCGTAAAATCGTATGTTCTGGTGAAAACGTCAGTTTTGATGCGAAATTGTCAGTTTTGGAGTAAAACAATCACTTATGGGGTGAAATTAACCATCGGTTATGAGGTAAAAATTTCATTATGGGTACGTAACGTGAACTTTTTGAATGGAATCGTGAAATTTTAGGTAAAAGCTGTAATTTTTCGGATAAAATTGTCATTTTTTGTTGTGAAATATTCGGAACAACACTTCAGGTTGTGAGGAAAATGTAAAATCATTAGTTTTGAAGTAAAACCTTCTTTTTCGGTTGAAAAATGAACCGGGCAATATTTTCGGGGTGAAATATTCAATTTTGAGGTGAAACCGTCAAATTTTTGGGGCGAAATCGCCAGATCTGTAGCGACATCTTTTGGAGTAACACGTCAGCTTTGGCAATCGTCCGTTTTGGTGTGATGTATCGTCTCACTTGGGATCAAATCGTCAGTATTGTGATGAAATTGTCAGTTTTGTGCTTGTCGGACTTTTCAAGACCGAGACGTAAAAGTTTTGGCGTAAAATCATTCGTTTTGGGGAAAACGTCAGTTGTGGAGTGAAAATGGCAGTTTTGGAGTAAAATGTCCTGGTACTGGTGCCGCCAGTTATAGGGTGAAATTGTTAGTTAAGGGGTATAAAGTGGTTTTGTGAATGAAATCGTTAGTTTTGGGGTTAAAACCGACAATTTTTAGTAATATTGCCAGTTTTCGTAGTGAAATCTCCGGAAGAACAATTTGGGTTTGGAGTAAAATCGTCAGTTTTAAAGTAAAATCTCCAATTTTCTAGTAAATAGTTGATTTTGCGGTAAATTAGCAGTTTTGGAGTGAAATATTCATTTTCAAGGTAAAATCTCCAAACGTTTTGGGGTAAAATCCTCAGTTTGGTAGTGACATTTCTAGGTTTGGGGTAACACGTCAGCTTTGGTGTGAAATCATCTGTTTTGTTGCAATGTCGTCTTATATGGGAACAAATCGTCACTATTGGGGTAAAATTGTCAGAGTTTTCAAGGCAGAGTCGTCAATTTTTGGTGTAAAATCATCCGTTTTGGGGAAAACGTTTGTTATGGTGAGAAATTGTCAATTTTTGAGAGAAATATCCATTTTTGGGGCTGAAATCGTCATTTCGGGGGTAAAATTTTAACGAATAGCGCTCACTATTTGCCTTCATTTCTGCAACGGGGCGATTCACTTCCATCCGTCTTCTCCATTAGCATAATAATTTGATTCAAAGAGGACGGGTGGAAGGAAATTGATTACCCAAATGCAGAATCTCGTGCAAATTAATAAGAAAAGTTTTGGTATAACAAGTCAGCTTTGGTGAGAAATCTTTTTTTTGTAAAATCGCCACTTTACGAATAAAATTGTAGTTTTTAAGACAGAGTCGTCAATTTTGACGTATAATTATCCATTTGGGTTCAAACTATGGGTTCAAACCACCAGTTTTAGGGTAAACTCGCCAGTTGTGTTGTGAAAACTTCATTGTTGGGCTTTTTAGTGTCGGCTTTTGTGTGAAATTTTCTGTTTCGTAATGAAATATTCAGTTTCGGAGTAAAATCTTCAGTTTTGGGTTTGAAAATGTCAGTTTTTCAACGTCTCTCAGGCAAGACATTGAAAGGTCGGACACCCTGTATTGGAGGGCTAAGCCCTTCCTACAAGTATCAATATTTCTGGGGATAGCATCGTCAGTTTTTGGACAGAAAATCCTGAATAGATGGCTAAACAACTATAGTTTCCCATCGGAAATGTTAGTTTTTGACGGATTCTGACCTGTTTCTGGGGAACAATTTGACGATTTAAAGCACCTACTACTTCTCCGCACTACCAGTTCTCTTGCTGGGGTCTCTGGTGCATCTGACATCTTCTGCCCACCCCTAGAGAACAAGGTCTGGCTACGCCACTGCGAGATAATTTGGGAAAGTGCCGAATCCACGAGCTAAATTGCATTTTTCTATAAGAAAAGTCAGCAAATTTAGTTGTTTGAGTGATCCGTCCCCCTTGACATTTCTTTTTGAACGGGTACACAGCGCGAAATTTTGTATTTGACGCATCGAAACTCTTTCAGGAAGCCGAACTTGCGAAATTGGTATTGAGAGGGCCAATATCTTGCGAAATTTTGTATTTGAAATGAAGCAGACCTGTGATATTGGCTTTTCGAATGGGCCAAATTAGTGATACGCATAGTTATTTTTGGGACACGGCCGCCAATCCCATGATACTGGGGACATCCTAATTTACTGACGCACATAAAAATCACCCGGCACCCCTCAAAAATTGAAATTTTCCCATTTTTTATGATCCATAATGATGCAATTACATCATCGGCAGGCTACCCTATAAACAGAACAAGAAAAATCCCAGTATTTATGGTACCTCCCCCCGCACCTAAGTAAAAAAAAAACGCCCGGCACCCCGCAAAAAAAAGAATTTTTCGGTATTTTCCTACACACGCAGAAACCACTACCGAATAGGCAGGAACGTACAGGGAAATAAGTCAGAAAATCCTAGTACTTATGGTACCTCCCCCCGCACCCAAGTCGGAAAATGTCAAACAAAATGCCCGGCACCCCGAAAAAAAACATATTTTTCGGTATTTTCCTACACACAGAATCCATTACCCAATAGGCAGGAACGTACTGAGAAATAAGTCAGAAAGTCCTAGTACTTATGGTACCTCCCCCCGCACCCAATTCGGAAAATGTCAAACAAAACGCCCGGCACCCCGAAAATACCATAAGTACAAGGTACCATAAGTACTAGGATTTTCTGACTTATTTCTCAGTAAGTTCCTGCCTATAGGGTAATGGATTCTGCGTGGGTAGGAAAATACCGAAAAATATGTTTATTTTCGGGGTGCCGGGCGTTTTCTTTGACATTTTCCGAATTTGGTGCGGGGGGAGGTACCATAAGTACTAGGATTTTCTGACTTATATCTCAGTAAGTTCCTGCCTATTGGGTAATGGATTCTGCGTGGGTAGGAAAATACCGAAAAATATGTTTATTTTCGGGGTGCCGGGCGTTTTGTTTGACATTTTCCGAATTGGGTGCGGGGGGAGGTACCATAAGTACTAGGACTTTCTGACTTATTTCTCAGTACGTTCCTGCCTATTGAGTAATGGATTCTGCGTGTGTAGGAAAAAAAAGTATCACAACCCATATGTGCGACCATCAGGGCGAGACCAATAGTGCATTTTTTGAATGAAATGCACTAATAAAATAAAATAGCTGACGTATTCTGCTGGATTCTGCGTGGGTAGGAAAATACCGAAAAATATGTTTATTTTCGGGGTGCCGGGCGTTATGTTTGACATTTTCCGAATTGGGTGCGGGGGAGGTACCATAAGTACTAGGACTTTCTGACTTATTTCTCAGTACGTTCCTGCCTATTGGGTAATGGATTCTGTGTGTAGGAAAATACCGAAAAATATGTTTTTTTTCGGGGTGCCGGGCATTTTGTTTGACATTTTCCGAATTGGGTGCGGGGGGAGGTACCATAAGTACTAGGACTTTCTGACTTATTTCTCAGTACGTTCCTGCCTATTGGGTAATGGATTCTGCGTGTGTAGGAAAATACTGAAAAATATGTTTTCCCAATAGGCAGGAACGTACTGAGAAATAAGTCAGAAAATCCTAGTACTTATGGTACCTCCCCCCGCACCCAATTCGGAAAATGTCAAACAAAACGCCCGGCACCCCGAAAACAAACATATTTTTCGGTATTTTCCTACCCACGCAGAATCCATTACCCAATAGGCAGGAACTTACTGAGAAATAAGTCAGAAAATCCTAGTACTTATGGTACCTCCCCCCGCACCAAATTCGGAAAATGTCAAAGAAAACGCCCGGCACCCCGAAAAAAAACATATTTTTCGGTATTTTCCTACCCACGCAGAATCCATTACCCAATAGGCAGGAACTTACTGAGAAATAAGTCAGAAAATCCTAGTACTTATGGTACCTCCCCCCGCACCCAATTCGGAAAATGTCAAACAAAACGCCCGGCACCCCGAAAATAAACATATTTTTCGGTATTTTCCTACCCACGCAGAATCCATTACCCAATAGGCAGGAACGTACTGAGAAATAAGTCAGAAAATCCTAGTACTTATGGTACCTCCCCCCGCACCCAAGTCGGAAAATGTCAAACAAAACGCCCGGCACCCCGAAAAAAAAGTTATTTTTTGATATTTTCCTACACATGCGTTGACTACTACGAAATCATACATATAGGAAAAAGTTGGATAATCCCAGTATCTGCGGAACCTTCCCAGCACTTATGTCGGAAAATCTGAAGCCTGGCTCCCCGGGAAAAAGTTACTTTTTTTGGAATTTTCCTTTACGCATTTAAATTAGGTTATAATAAGCAAAAAGATTCTAGAGGAAAGAAAATATAGCTTGGATGTATTATTTTAGAAATGCCGAGTACGAATTACGTCAGCTATTTTATTTTATTAGTGCATTTCATTCAAAAAATGCACTATTGGTCTCGCCCTGTTGGTCGCACATATGGGTTGTGATGCTTTTTTTTCACGTTTCAGAACCCCTAGAACACGAATCCGAGGTCGGTTCGATTTGCTATATATATATATATATATATATATATATATATATATATATATATACAGGGTGTTTCAGGAGGAATGTGCAATACTTTGCCATGTTGTAGTACGCACCTGGACGCACCAAAAATACCATATGAACATATGGTCGAAAGTGGTTACCTGACGAGATATCGGCATTTTCCTGTTTTTCACGCTCTTCGTGACTTTTTTACACAAAGAGCGGGTTCACAGCTTGCAATCCAAGTTTAGACAAAAACTAATGACTGATTCGGAAAGAGCAGAAAATTTCCTTCTCGAATCTGTCATTAGAATGGGTTTTCGGAGTTAATTTGAACATGTAATCTGTATGCAAACACAGGAAAAATGAAATGCCAAAAAAAGCAGGTGAATTTCAAGGTGGCGTACGTCAGCTGTTTTATGGTCTCATGAGTGGCAAAAGTGATGAAAACTTCTCCATTCGATGGCCTTTCGAATGGTGTATTACAAACCGTATTTACGTGAACCATGAGGGCAGCAGGCACGCTGGAAACAGAAAAAACGTAGGAAAATGGTCGTATTGGAGCGATAATCACTTGGGATTATGTCCTTAGCGGACCCCTGTAATTTGCAAAATAAGACGGCTATGGGATATGGTGGTATGCTAACTTCATCTAGGGGCGGTGAGACATGAATTCAAATGTGAAGATAGTTTCTCAGCCCCCACCCCTACGGATGGATCCATAATTATTGTTACTTCAACCACTTGTCACCGCCGGCCGTCAAGCCCGGAGGTGGAGGTAGATTCCTTGTACACTCGGCGTTGACACTAATTTTTACACTTCCCTTGAGAATCACGCTAAGTCTCCCGTTCTTTAATGAAAAGAGCCCAGAGACCCGTCACATAAGAAGCGTGGTCGACTTTTTAAGCATTTCATACCTCCTGTGGACATGAAAAATAATTCTAGCCATCATGAGAGGGGGTTATGATGGCGATGGAAGGGAGCGGGAAAACCACATGGGTCCCAGATTACTACTACCTGCGTGGCTATAGCTATGTATCAAAAATTATTGATTCATTAGAAGGGAGGGGGGGGTGAGCACTCTGTCCTTCTTAGTAGAGCACGCCGAGAGGCCATACCGCCGTTGAAATGAAGTTACTCCCATAGACTGAATCGTATTTTGAAAATTAGAGGGTCTGCTAAGGACATAATCCCAAGTGATTATCGCTCCAATACGACCATTTTCCTACGTTTTTTCTGTTTCCAGCGTGCCTGCTGCCCTCATGGTTCACGTAAATACGGTTTGTAATACACCATTCGAAAGGCCATCGAATGGAGAAGTTTTCATCAATTTTGCCACTCATGAGACCATAAAACAGCTGACGTACGCCACCTTGAAATTCACCTGCTATTTTTGGCATTTCATTTTTCCTGTGTTTGCATGCAGATTACATGTTCAAATTAACTCCGAAAACCCATTCTAATGACAGATTCGAGAAGGAAATTTTCTGCTCTTTCCGAATCAGTCATTAGTTTTTGTCTAAACTTGGATTGCAAGCTGTGAACCCGCTCTTTGTGTAAAAAAGTCACGAAGAGCGTGAAAAACAGGAAAATGCCGATATCTCGTCAGGTAACCACTTTCGACCATATGTTCATATGGTATTTTTGGTGCGTCCAGGTGCGTACTACAACATGGCAAAGTATTGCACATTCCTCCTGAAACACCCTGTATATATATATATATATATTTTTAGTGCATTTAATTTAAAATTTCATTCATGCGACAATCGAGTCAAACCTCATAAGTTAGAACGATATCAATCGATTATGAATGACATTTAGGCCGTGGTATAGAAAGTCAAAATCATAAAATCGTGTCTAAATGCCGAGTACGAATTACGTCAGCTATTTTATTTTATTAGTGCATTTCATTCAAAAAATGCACTATTGGTCTCGCCCTGATGGTCGCACATATGGGTTGTGATACTTTTTTTTCACGTTTCAGAACCCCTAGAACACGAATCCGAGGTCGGTTCGATTTGCTATATATATATATATATATTATGGCCCCTCGCTTGTTAGCACGATCACGGTCGCAATTTTTGACTTAGGGCAACCAAATTTGGTCTAAAAATCAATAGCGTGAATATCTCGGACGAGTTCGTGATCCAGATGAATTGGTCCACGGAAACGGTGTAAAAGAGGGGTTTGAATTAGTTGAAAATTCGCTACCGCACGGCTGTTGCTGCAATTGCCCCCAAAATTGACTCGAGTAATGAAAAATGAACGCGCTTTCGTATGAGACCCTAGTGAACCAAATCCGTTGATATGGCAGGGGAGTTCTCGGCGGAGGGGAGCTATTAAATTAACGCTATGCCTTACTGGACCACCCAATTACCAAAAAATTTCATTGACATTGTATTTTGAGCCGTCTCTTTTATTTTATTTGCCTACAGCCTAATAAATCTTGAGTAAAAAATTCCGAGTTGGGCCAAAAAGGGAGGAACAAAAAAAAATTTAAAAAAAAATTGTTTCAGATTCTAACCCAGGCACTCCGCAATGGTGAAATTGTGACATACCATTTAACCTAATGTAACTGATCTGAAAATTAACGTAATCTGAAAAAAGTTTTGTTCCGACAGCAGCCTGTCGGGAGAAGTGCATTTCATTCATGCGACAATCGAGTCAAACCTCATAAGTTAGAACGATATCAATCAATTATGAATGAAATTTAGGCCGGAATAAAGATTTTAATTGCAAATAACTCCTCTAACAAGAGTCCGCTTTCCCATATCGTATAGGCAACCAAACCGACTCTGTTTCATTTTTCATTTTCATCATTTTATTCCCCCTTAGTAGGTGCCAAAAAAGGAGCCTGCGGTAAAAAGAAACACGATTTTATGATTTTGACTTTCTATACCACGGCCTAAATGTCATTCATAATTGATTGATATCGTTCTAACTTATGAGGTTTGACTCGATTGTCGCATGAATGAAATGCACTTCTCCCGACAGGCTGCTGTCGGAACAAAACTTTATATTTCTATATTAATATATTTATGGCCCCTCGCTTGTTAGCACGATCACGGTCGCAATTTTTGACTTAGGGCAACCAAATTTGGTCTAAAAATCAATAGCGTGAATATCTCGGACGAGTTCGTGATCCAGATGAATCGGTCCACGGGAACGGTGTGAAAGAGGGGTTTGAATTAGTTGAAAATTCGCTACCGCACGGCTGTTTCTGCAATTGCCCCCAAAATTGACTCGAGTAATGAGAAATGAACGCGCTTTCGTATGAGACCCTTGTGAACCAAATCCGTTGATATGGCAGGGGAGTTATCGGCGGAGGGGAGCTATTAAATTAACGCTATGCCTTACTGGACCACCCAAGAGGTAGAGAGCCTATGGTGAAGAGGAAAACAGCGTGTTTTCTGCTGGCTGAGTTCCCTTCCACATACTCGGTGCGTTTTTTTTATAGTGGTATCCCCAATAGGCCTAGTCCACTTTGTACCATTCGGATTCTTCCCGACTTGTAGTCTGTTATGTTTGACATTTTCCGACTTGGGTGCGGGGGGAGGTACCATAAGTACTAGGATTTTCTGACTTATTTCTCAGTACGTTCCTGCCTATTGGGTAATGGATTCTGCGTGTGTAGGAAAATACCGAAAATTTTTTTTTTTTTGGGGGTGCCGGGCGTTTTTTTTTTACTTAGGTGCGGGGGGAGGTACCATAAATACTGGGATTTTTCTTGTTCTGTTTATAGGGTAGCCTGCCGATGATGTAATTGCATCATTATGGATCATAAAAAATGGGAAAATTTCAATTTTTGAGGGGTGCCGGGTGATTTTTATGTGCGTCAGTAAATTAGGATGTCCCATGATACTGGTTGGCCAACCCTGTGAAATTTTGTTTTCAAAAAAAGCTAGACCCGCGAAATTGCTCTTTTAAATGAGCCAACACCATGGAAAGTTTAATTTTAAACGTGTAAAATCCGTTGTTTTTTTAGGGAATTGACCCCGAAATATTGGTTTCTGACGTGCCAGATCTGCGAAATGTTGGTTTTGAAAGAGCCAAACTGACGAAATTGTTTTTTTGCGAAATTAGTTTTTTAATAATGGAAAACGATTAAATTGGTTTCAGTAAGGTAAGTACCAAATCGACAAAATTTGGACTCCGAAAGAACCAAACCGCCAAATTCCTTTCTTGAATGTCCTAATAAATCCGTAAAATTGCTTTTTTGAGTGGTCCAACCGGTTGAATCCGGAAATTCGAATGGGTCTAGGCTTTCTAGGAAGTTAACCCAGCGATATTGACATTTGAGTGGGAAAACTCCGCGAAGTTTTGTTCTGAGGGTGCCAATAATCTGTAAATATTGGGATTTAAAGGGGCCAGATCCACGAAATTTTGTTTTAAAGGGCGTGAAACCCGTGAAATTGCTCTTTTGAATAAGTCAACGCCCTGACAATTCGGATTTTAAACATGTGAAATCCATGAAGTTGGGCTTGTTTAGGGAGCCAGGCCAGCGAAACTATTTTTTTTGGCGTGCAAGATTTGCAAAATGTATTTTTAGATGAATTATCTTTTCAGTGAGGGACTCTATTCTGCGAAATTAGCTTTCGCTCAGTTTCGCTTCGCTCTGTGAGCAAAACCAGCGAAACTTTGTTCTGCGAGTGCCAATAAAATCCGAAAAATTTGGGGTTTGAAAGGGCCAAGCTCGCTAATTAATTTCTCAACCTACAACATGAAGATATGTGTGGTGAGGGTGAGAGATTATGTGCCTCCCTCTCCCCCAGAAAACCGCAAACTACGCCCCTGCCTACAACCGTGGCGTTTCCCTCCCTCACGAGCAAATTCTAAGGTCAATTGGGAAACCCCAAATTCTTAATTATATCCCTCCCCCCCCCCATCACTCGAGCTAAACTGCATCTTGGAAGGAGGGCCATGGTGACCGGTTTTTGGATTTCGGAATTTTCGGAAGGAAATTTCCAGGCCTCCTTTCGTTGAATTTGGTGGGGCGATGCCATCCCTCCCCCTTCACTGCATTATCTGTGCTGAAATCAAATTAGAATTTGCTTGACTAACGTTCCTTTGTTGTTGTTTTTCCTGGGTTCGCGGTAAGTGCGCGTCTGGCGCGAGTGTTGTGGTTAATAAATTCACGTGAGTGGCGTTAATTTTGAATTCTACGCCAAAATGAATCAATTTTGGTTTTCTCGCCGTATGCCGTAACCATCATCATGTTCAAACTTCGAGTGGATGCACTATATGTAGTAGAAACCACATCGCTGGGGACCGGCGGACTAGTCGATGTCGATCAATCTCGTTGGTATATTGTCTGAATTTGTTTTTAATAATCAAATTTCGATAATCATTTTTCTTTATTTTTTTTATCATGAGATTAGTTGAGATATCGTCGTCATCAAGGTAGGACTATCTGAGAATTGAATAACATAATTGAGCATAGTGCTATTGTTTCTCCATGATGTTGACTATTTCAGATTGATACCTCGAAACCCCATGGTTCTAGCATTCAGATTTTCTTATTTATGGGTATAATTTTCGGTTTTAGAGTAGCTCAAGAAAGCCGTTTGAAATCTAGATGGTATGTGCCGGTTTTTTGGTATTTGGGGTTCATGTTTAAGAGTGGATTAGTGGATATTATGAAGTTTTTCTACGGGTTTTTAGTCGCAAACTAGGTCTTTAAACGAAAACAGTCCCTGTAGAAAAATATGAAAACGTTAAAAACGAACCTCCAACACTGTTGCAAATGGCAAATCAAACGCATAAAGCTTCTGCCCAAGGCCCTAGAAAATAACCAGCAAAATCGCAACAATAAAGCGTACTATGTCAGTGTGTTTATGAGAGGTACTAGTTGTCTGGCACGTTTTATTTGTCAAAGTCTATTAGCTCATCTCACTTCTAACACCACGATTGTCTCAATGTCACCGGGGCCCGGGCCTGTTGTGCGTTAAGACGCGTTTTTCGCGTAAATCGGCGTCAATAGTTGGCCTGCATTTCACTAACCCGAGCCCAACGCCGAATTTTGAAATTCAAGAAACTGAGGGAAATAAACAAAAGGTAAGAATTTATTTAACGGTTATTGACAGTATTATCGAACAAAACACAAAAATTCAAGTATCGCATTCCAATGACTAGGCCTTTAGCTGGTTCTGTTCTCAATATTCTGTTGTTGGGTGGTTACACCACGACATTCTATCCCGAATGATGTTCACCGAATCCTCCATACCCGTGGGGATGGGACTGACCATAGGCGTGACCGTGTTTGCCATGCTTGATTCCATAGGAGAACTTACTGCCGTGATGTCCGTGGACGCCGTGATGGACTAAAAAAAAAGAGTGATTGTAAAGCGAGATAAGGTGATTTATAATTTTATGCTTGCCTATGGAAACGTGGCTGTGTCCATGGTCGTAACTATGGCCGTGATCATGATGATTGTCGTGAGACCAATCGCAGACAACGGAAGCCATCAAGGCGAACAGCAATAGGCAGGCCTAAAAAAAATCTGTCTCACTTAGAAACATTTGCCGTAAAACATTGACTCCAACTCAAATTCACCTGTAGAACGCGCATTTTCCTTCAATTGAAACGAATAGTTTTGTGTGATACGAGACCGTTCCTCGCTTGTTTTATTCCTCTTTCTCCCGCCTTTACGCCTTAAATATCTTTACAATCTATTTTTCTGAGTTGACGCCTTCTAAGAAGTGTGGAGGGGCCTGCCCTAAAAAAAAAAAAAAAAATAGTTTTCACAAATATCATAACAATTGAGGATATTGCGACAAGAGGGCAACACCAGTTTTTTTTTTCTTCAATCTCCTCTTATCCGCAAATGTGAAGCGCTCCCATTGCAACTGGCCATTCATGCATTCCTAACGAACCACGAGAATTGCTGAATTATTGCATGGAGGCGCCGAAATTACCTTATAGGTTTACCTTTAATCGATTGATTACTAAATTACTAATGTTTACTGGTGGGTGAAACCAACTTGGAGCTTGTTTGTAACGGTTGATATGTTCATGTAAACGTTTGTTTTTTTTTCGTTATTTCTGGGACAATGATTTTATATCGAACATTGTTCCGGAAGTACGACCGGGTCTTTAAGAGCTCATATGGCCTGTCCGCTGTTAACGGTATGTAGAAAGAGTTTCAAACTTACATTAGATCGCACTACGAGAAAAGCAATCTCTTGCCGAAAATGTTGAACTATGTAGTAGTAAGGTGAGGCCGCAAGCATCAGAATGAAACACGATCAACGCGGGCTTCTTATATCTTAATCTCTTTAGAAGATCCAATTTTGAGAGTGACTTTTTATAGGCGAAGAAATGCTTTGAACACCTGTTTTTCATTCAATTTAAAATTAAGAACATTGCCAGAGACCGCACAAAATTTGTCGGTATTGTATTCTCAATATTCGGATAAGTTTGGAGATTGGACAAGTTTTCTAGTTAAGCTGAAGGTCTCTGTTTGAAAGTTATGAATACGAGGCATATTTTCTACGAAATATGAAAGTTTGTTGTTTTCATAAACTCAGAAAAAATGCGCCGAAAGTTCGCACATTCACTGGTTTGGGTGTTTGAGATCATCTCGATTATATTTTCAAACCGGATATATGCCTGTTATGCTTGTATTTCTTATTTCACCAGCCTCTTCTCCACAATTTTTTCAAAACACTTGTTCGGTTGAATTGGTTGGTAATTTAAGTTGCATCGACAATATACCCCCCCCCCCTGGTCACTAGACACGAACCATTGATCTCATTGATGTTCCTTCTACTTTTTTCCAGAATGCTGTACCAATTCTAAAGCGGGAACGTGAAATTTTATCTTAAATCGCAACGAGCTTGCGCTGTGTGTAATGTGCGATGATTTCACTGGCAGTCGTAATTTAGCGCCGACTAGCCATTAGTGTCCGCGTAAAAAGGGGGAAAAGCTCTTCGACGTGGTAATTAATAATGGTAAAATAATGGTAATTAATAATGGTAATTTGTCCGCGAAACAGAATTTAAGGGAAAGCTTCGTCGCCGGGAGAACCTTGTTGGCCCGCTATGGAGTCGAGAAAAATCTACCGAAAACCATGCGACATACCGATGTTTACCGAAACGATTTTAAGGGAAAGCTTCGTCGCCGGGAGAACCTTGCTGGCCCGCTATGGAGTCGAGAAAAATCTACCGAAAACCATGCGACATACCGACGTTTTCCGAAACGTACATACCTGCCGTCTATTGTTGTCAATTGAGTATTACATAAAAACATAGACAATGTACACAATGTCCAAACATAGAAAATGTTTAGTCCAAAATCGTGAAAATCGCCCACTTTCCTGAGGTGATTTTTTTTTTTTTTCAAAAATGACGAAAATTGGCGTACATCTTTGTGTGTCTCACAATGTGCAATTAGTGTGCACATCATACTCAGTGTTGCAATTAATTACACGGCTATTCGTCAAGCAATGGGCGCAGTCGGGATGGATTGCCCAATGTTCAAGCCCACAAAAAAGACCATAAAATTGCTATTTCGCGAAACTATATAAGAGAAACTTGCATTTTCGCAAATATGAAGACCAGAAACTACCAATTTCGCGAATATTTCGACCCAAAACAACGAAAATAAAGATCGGAAATATTCAGCTAGGAAGCGTGCAATTTCGCACATTTTTAGCTGCAAAATGTTGCAATACTGCGGCTGTTTGTCTGACTTTTGGTCACAGTTGTGGCCAAAGAAGCGAAGATGAGCCTCACAACTCGCGATTTCGGACAATTAAAGACCCGAAACTCGCAATTTCGCGAAAATAAAGACTAGAAACCATCAATTTCGCGAATATTCACACCCGAAACTTGCAATTTTGCATATTATTAAATCAGAGTGTTGTCATTTCGTGCCAATGAGGAAGTTTCATATTTTCCAAAAATATTTTTTTTCGATTAGGCATATCAATCCTTCCATGTAAATAAATAAATAAAAATTTAAAACCCTTCGGAAATATTTTTTCTTTCCTACATGATGAGAAAACTCAATTTTGCTGCCTCCATACGGAGAGGAAAGAAGGACTTTTCCGGGCTAGCCTGACAAAGTCTTTGTCGGGCTAGCCCGGCAAAGTTTTCTCGGGCTAGCCGTGGAAAGTATGCATTTTCTTCAAAAATCCGCTTGGGGCGCTACTTTGTCTTGCGACTTTGTCAGGCTAGCCCGGAAAAGTCCCTCTTTCCCCTCCCTACGAAAGGCAGCAAAATCGAGTTTTCCTATCATTCCGGAAAGAAAATAGTATGTGCACCTTGCCGGGAAAGTGTTTTGCCGGTCCTCGACGATTCGCCCAGCCTCGCCTACGACTCGGCTGGGCAACTTGTCTCGGCCCGGCAAACACACACTTTCCCGCCTAGGTACACAATATACTATTATTTATTAAAAGTTGGCATATTTGAAATCCCCCCAAAACGAACATTTTCCGCAACGTAATATCCCTTGTATTCAAGTCTTTATAATATAATAGTCCTTTTCATGGCTCTAAAGGCTCGTTCACAAGCTCTATGCATGCGTTGTGTGGAGTCTATGCAACCAAACAAATTTATTCCCACGAAAAATGAAGCATTTCGATAGGTTGCATAGACTCCACACAACACAAACATAGAGCTTGTGAACGGGCCTTACATAGCTCATCTGTTTATGTTCCATTATTTTATTATTGGAGAGCTCTAGTGGAAAATACGGCAAAGAAACACAACAAACCGCTCTCCAACAGCAACGTTACAGGCGAATTTTTTTCGGAAAGCGCATATGACACAAACATGCTAAAGTCTGTCCACTTAGTGTTGGACTCTCACCCGCTCCCGAATTAAGTGAAATGAGCTTCCCCTTTACCCCTTCTACTAAAAATAATGCGCCGGGAAGGATTTTAGAACAAATGATCACTGTGTAGCTTCTATACGCAACCATAGTGCCCGTAGAAAAAGTTGTTGTTGATTTCACAAAATATTTTTGGGGGGAGTGAACAAATCGAACTATAGAAATGAAGCAACACGTTCGAGAGTCCATCACTAAGTGGACAGACTTTAGTGACGTGTTTGAAATGACCTAAAACTTAAAAAATCGCGTATTTATTAACTGTTGGGTTATTTTACGAATGGATCACGATTTATGACCCACTTTAGCATAAATAAACCTTAAAAAATAGATTTATGAATAAGTTCTGAGACAGTGAAACTTCCTCATTTTTACTCGGCTTGGGGTGCAGCTGTCGGGGGCGGTTAACCCGTGTTCCAAGGTCAATGAAGAAAGACCTCGAAATAACTTACAATTTCGAAAAAACTAAAGGCCAGAAATAACTAGAGCAATGTTGTAAAAATGTTCAGCAGCGCAGGGAACTTCCCATTTCGTAGATTTTTAGCTTCAAAAAGTGCAAAATATAGAAATTTTGCGTCATTCTTTGGGCGCTGTCGTGGCCGGCCTCAAAACTTGCAGATTCCTTCTAATAAACAGCAGTAACTAGCGATTTAGGGTATGTTCAGAGCCAAAATTTACAATTTTGCAGATTTTGAGCTCACGGTCTTGTTATTCTGTGGCAGGCTTTAGACGCTGTCGTGGCCAACTACATCGCCGGAAACTCTAATTTTGGGAGAATTCAGACCATAAATTCATTGGCTGGTCTAAGGGGAAGGGGGACTGGAGAGTTACCCCGCCCACCACCAGGAGCTGATCAAACCGCTCTAAATATAGTGGAGGGGGTGGAGTGAGCAGGTGGTGGTTGTCTATAGGTATGGAGGGGAGGGATTTGATTCACCCTCCTCCCTGAGAGAGGTACCAGACTACCAGATCCGCCCTTTTGCCATAACAACGCAATTCGAGAGCAGAAACTACCAACTTGTATAATATTTCGACCCAAAACTTGACGAAAATAAAGACCGGGAATATTCAGACCCGAAACTCAAAATTTCGTATATTCAGCTCCGAATTTACGAACACTAACTCGGGAGTTTGGGTTTTGACGACGTGTGCCACGAGTACCAACCTCACAGAAATTTGTATTCTTACTGAGGATGATGCTTACATCATTGAAACCTGTTTAACTCTTTAAGGTACCGGGGGTCCAAATGATTTTTGGGTCTGGACGTTTTGTGTACCTCATATTGGACACCTAAGTGGAGACTGCGCTATAGATGAAATCATGAAATGACCTGGCTTTTGAATCGGAGCGGTTTAGAACACATTTATGAGTTGAATAAACTCCAACTGATAGGGGTAGGACACGTTTTTCCCGGCTTTTTGTGCGTTGTGTCCAACATAGGGAACACTTTCGGGGTTTTCGACGCCATTTTGTAGTGGTTTTCAGTGTTTGTTTGGTTCAGGAAGTTAATGTCAATGAGCTCGGCGGAACTGGCAGTGAGATTCTTCCAATTTTTCGCTGGAAAGTAGTAATTTATACTTCATAATCTTAAACTGAGTGCCCCGTAAAGTGCAATTATGGATTGTTAACCCTTAACATCCTGCTGAAAAATGGAAAACTGCTCCACCGTGCGTACCCTTTTTTATACTTTATGTCTTCCTGATTTCATGTGAACGAGTTAATTGATCTTTAACGAATGGATATCGCATGCTGAAAAGGGTTTTAATGGATTGATGTGCTGGTAAGGAGCCAATTAAGTAAGGCCAAGAAAAAATTTCGAGGTAAATCAAGTTACTTTAGACACCGTTGGATTTTTCAAGTATAGAACGCTTGGTGTTCAAAATGAAGCACACCTCCCACGTGGTTTGAGTGAAAGGTGACCCGAGTAGGGCCCACCAAGAGTTTACAACATTTTCCTAGTCGCATTTGTTTGTTTGTAATGCCAAAATGTTCAATTAATATGTTGCTAATTTATGTTTTATTGTTTGAACAATTACCTTATTTTAGTATATTTTTTGACAAGTGTTAACAAGTTGAAGAAAAATTAATTCAAAATGCTTAATTTTTTCGGACTGCATGATATGTGTCTCGTGTAGCGAACACCATTAAATTCTCTCTGAAAACTTTGTTAATGAATTTATAGCATAAAACTTCGTTTTTCATGGGTCACTGAGTGTATTACAGTCAATTTGAATGACTTCTGACGCGATTTTTGAAAAAACGTTGAAGGGTACTCCCGGGGTATAAAGCAGGTGTCCAGAATACAACGCACTAAGACTTAAAGGGGAGAAATAAAGTAATAAATGAAAGTGGAGAGACATCTCGGCTTCTGAATTTATTGCAAGTTTAAAAATCCACAACATCGCCCCAATAAACATTGTTTGTAAACTACCTTCATGGTCCTATTTCATACCTATACTTAGCCCTGAATTTTTGCAGTTTCGTGACTATTTCACGCCCTCGCTCACTGACTGTCAACCTCCGAAACTTGTTAATTTATGTCTGTTTGCCCACTAAATGAATATGAGTTTCAGACAGGTTCAGATTCTGCGGTTTAAATTTGCAGTTTTTTACATTAATATCCGGTCCCGGATGGGGGAGGGGCAAATTGTCAATTTCAGAGCGACGTGGCAAAAATTGAGACTATCTCCTAAAAAAACCTGTTTCTTTGGTAAAATTTCAAGATTTTAGGTGTTTTAAAGCGCAGAATGCAAAAAGTTTGCAGTTAGCTCTTTGGGCTGGCTCACTCCCCCCCCCCCCCAACAAATCAAAAATTTTAAAAAATCGTGGGTTTGGCCCTGTCCAAAACCAATTTCTAGGGTTTGGCTCCTTTCAAATAAAAAAAAATCGTAAGGTCGGCCCTCTCACCACCAATTTCGTTGGTTTGGATCCCTGATTAAACGACATTTCTTGGGGTTGGCTCTTGGCTCATTAAATAAATAATTTTTCGTGGGTATAGCTCAACCAAAAAGACAATTTCAACTGTGTCAACGACAAAATTTTGCGCTGTTGACCAAAATTCAAAAATAAATTTTGCCCAAATGAGTGGAAGCCTGTGAGATTGAGCACCTTGCCCCCTCACATAAGGGCGGTATAATCTAGTCTTGATCTCCCCACCCCACCACCCTGGGAAAAAGTCTGGATCCGGATCCAGACAACTGGCTTCATGGCCCGGTGGTGGTATCGATCTGACGAGCCGTTGAGGGGTTTTCTGGCGTGTTTCTGTCGCGTATTGATCGATTTTTAGGGCCAAAGCTCGCCCACTTAGCCCCTGGGCGTTTTTGGCGAAAATGACCAAAACTCAAAAATTGACGAAACATCGCGTCGTATCTATGGGGTTTCTCGGCACGGGGAACCCGAAAATCGATCGACGGATTTTCGATCAGGTCGAGCACTCGTTGAAGGGGTTCTCATCCTGATTCTGGCGTTTGCGACGCTAGAATCCAGGTTTTAGGGACCGCATGAATTTTCTTGTGAATGGTGGCCACGATGACGAAATACGCCAAATGATGACTCAAGTTTGTCCAACATTGAATAAGACGCCTCAAAGTGTCCAACAAAGCTTTCATTTAATAACAACATTATTTTATATGCGTGGTTTGACTAGAAAATACGGTAACATTGAAAATATTAATACTGATGCTAGGGCTCAGGAAAACAGTGAATAAGCGAGGAATGTCAATTTACGGGACCAGGTTATCTCTCAGCATCTAATGAAAGCCTCCATACCCATGAGGATGAGACGAGCCATGTGCTGAGCCGTGCTTACCGTGTTTGATCTTGAAGGCAAATTTATGCTCGCCATGTTTGTGTTTTTGTGCTGTAAAACAAAAAATTAGCCAGTTATACAACATCAGCATTGATGAACTTTTGATGGAGTCCGATGTTCGAATGGCTTACACAAATGAACGGAACTTGTGCCGTGATCGTGATGATCGTCTTCGGCTCCAGTCGTGGCCATGAGAGCAGCCAAAATGACGAAAATGAGAACCTTCAGGGGGGAAAACAATGCGCTAAATTCAAGGGACTTTCCAAATTATAACGAAAAATCTTACGCTAAGGAGTTTCATTTTTTTGCAGCAGTTATTGGGGTATTGTTCCTCAGGATAGATGAGAAGATGACTGGCTATCATGGAAAAAATCTGCAGGGTGTTATATACAACGATGGAAAGTACCGTATCAAAATCCCTTCTCCACCCCTCCCTATTAGGACCCCCGTAAATAATTTCGAAGGCTAAAGGCATCATTTTTTTTACAACTACGTATATGACATTCGAGTGCAAAATTATTGAAAGGAAAGGAAAAATTGTGAGAAACGGTTCATAATTACATGGTGGGGGATGAGGGTTTAGCATAAATTCGGATATTAAAAACGGGATTGATCATTATAAAAATTTTAAAAAACGTGTACCAAAGGCGGCACTTACTAGGTGCAACATAACAAAAATATACTTGAGGGCAGACCCTCTGATGTGCACATGTAATTCCTTAGCGTCCACACATTTTAGGAATTTAACTTTTTTCTCGGAAGTTCATGTCGCCGTTGTTTCCGCTATAATTCATTATTTTGGTCAATTAAATTCTCGTTATTTACTTCCGCTTTTCTCTTTTGTTTTCCTCGAGTGATTGAGCGCTTGAACAGTGAACAGCAAATCTTCCCTTCCACTCTCATCTTGTCAGTATTAATGATAGACAGCTCTATCGTGATTCAATTAAAAGATCATATCTTCTGGAAAATTACACGCTGCGGGAAGTAAAGGATCTTCGTTCGAGAAAATGTGAAAAGTCGGTAGAAGCCTGAAGATTGTTTCTTTAATCAAATTAGTACGCACACTTCAATATTGTTTGGTAACAAGCGGATTCAGCAATCGTTTAACTGCCTGCAATTGATAAATGAGTTCTCAATCGGCATTGGGTATCGGTGCCTGGGCAAAATTGATATTGAACGTGAGCATTGTGTGCGACGGGGTGAAGTTTAAATTGGTTAGGCTTTTTCTGCTGGTGACAGTTATGATGGGGGGGGGGGCTCTTACTGAGACGATGTGATTGCCCTCAATGTGAGTATTACAAGTTCCTTCAATTATTGTCCGCTAACAAACGTCCTTTGTATCCATGCGAACTCTTGACAAACTTTTTTTTCCGCCTCTACGTGTGTTCTTTACACGTACCAGATAGCACACGAAAACTGCAATTATTCTTGTTTTTGGCATTAATTTGAACGAAGCCGGGGGAGGAGAAACTCTGTCACTCGGGTTTTCGCCAGTTTTTTTTTTTTTTTTTTTTTTTTTTTAACCTTCGAAAGTGTCACCATTCACACGAAAAAATTATGCGATTTTCACGCCCAATAACTTTAACCCTCGCCCACCGCTCTATCAAATCTCCAACGATTCGTGCGTTGCGATTTTTTACGACATGGGTGCTGCTATATTTGTGCAAAAAATTCGTTCGGCTTTATTGCCAAAATGCAACCTCGCGTGCCGTGATTTATGTGGTGCTCAAGGATAAACTCAGCGTGTGCCGCAGTCTCTCCACTACCACGCAGGAGCTCTTTCGAGCCGCCTTACCCAACATAACAGTTCACCTGTAATTGATGTACGTTATAAATGTTTGAAGTTTATCTCATTAACAATAAAGGCTAGGAATTTTTATTGGCCTGATGTCTAACAAAGCAATATGCCACCTCATAACCCTATATGGTTATAGCTGTCAAACTAGGTTTTTCACTGTCACGGTCACCTGGACTTGAGTTATGCGCGCGGGTCAACTTCCTCATAATTATGTAAGTGTAAAATATGCAGTAGGAAGAAACCCGGATGCTGAGGGGGTGGTGCAACTTCAACAACAGTCTGTTTCCTCTTCACGCACAAAGCGAACCTCTCACTTTAATAAATTCGCTCGCACAAACAAATTGATATTATCAGGCACTGATCCAGTCGAAGAACAAGACAGAGCGATTTCGAGCACGTTAAAATCTGGAAATTTGGTACCAGAATCCAGAATTTTCGCGAAAACCCCTTCATTTTTCTTACAATCTGATCCAGAACAAATCATGGTTTTTTCAAAAACTATAAAGATCGTGATTTAGGCTATTTTGAACCCAATTCCGACCTTTCAAAATAAAATTTTACGGATATGGTTCGTGCAAATTCAAATGTTAGACATTTTTTTTCTTTCAAAAACCAAAATTTATTAGATTTGTCTCCTTCAAACACCAATTTTGGGGATATGTGCGGTCTATAAAAAACCTCACGGCTGTAGCTCTTCCTTAACTCGAACTCGGTTGATTCAAAAAACTAATTCTGCTCTATTGAAAACCAAACGTCGTGATTTAGGCGCTTTAAAACCACTCCATTATCCACCGAATTTGCCACCGATTTGGCTCCTTTGAAGCACAATGCCATGCATTTTTTCTATTTCAAAAATCAAATTTCGCAGATTTTGCTGCCTCTAAAATTGGTTTTGCAGGATTGTCTGATGTCGCACTTCCAAATTCACGTATTGGGTCAAGAAACCCCCAAATTTCGTTATTTTGGCACTTAAAAATTTTATTTCAACGGACTTTCTGTTTATAAATGAAAAATCAACCGTTGAAATCCCAAATTCAGACATTTTAGCTCCTTCAGCGTCCACATTTTGTTAGTTTGCCTTTTTTAATTCCAAATTTCGTGGGTTTTTTTCTTGAAACCCCCTCTCTTCCACTACAATGAAATGTCAAACTCCAATTTCACAATTTTTTGCCTGTTTCGTACCTCAATTTCGCGTATTTTCACTCTTTCAAAAACCAAATATCTAGGCAGATCTTTAAAATTCGTTTTGCTGCTGGTTTGGCTTATTCAAAAGTTGACTTCCGTAAGCTGAATTTCGTGGGCTTTGCTATTCCAAAAAACAAATTTGGTGGGTTTTGATCCTTCAAATACTAAATTTCGTGGGCTTTGCTATTCCACACTGAGAAAAATATGAGGTAAAAACACGACTATGCTTAGCCGCTTTTACACGGCAAAAAATTTGCAGTCCTTTTATTCCGGCAGCGTTAGCCTTGTGAATTTACACGGCTACCGGACCTGCCGCCATGTTGGAGTCACACATGGCTGAGCCAGACACGGCTAACAATTCACGTGGATTCTCAGCCGAGTACACGGCTACCCTTCACTGATGGCCTTGCAAACAGTACACGGTAGCCTTTGCCGTGTAATGAGACAGATGTGGCCTAGCTATCTTTGTCGCGTGAGCGGTGCTACATTATTGTCATAGCCTTGCACGCAATATAAACTTCACCGTGTTAGACTATCAGTTCAGTCGTGTTAATATGGCGGTGTTGGTCGTGCCAACGTGCTGAATTAAGCCATGCGTACTTGGCTGCAATTGAGGTGCATACACGACAGAAGCATAGCTAGCCCAGTCAAGTACATCGTCTCGGGCACATGGCAAACATAGACGTTCACCACGACTGTACGTAGTCGAGTCAATGCGACTGTTTGAGTCGTGCTATTCAGCAATCCTCTCAATGTTTACTTGGTAACCTGTGCAGTGAACCTACAATTGCTCTAGCCATGGCAGTATTGGCAGTGCCATGAAACTCATGGCAAAAGTAGTTGTATTGAAACGTTGAAGTACAACGCTGTCTTTGCTCTCACGAGACACCTATCATAGCTTTGTTTGATAAGTTAAGATATCCGAATAAAGCACTAATCACAAGTTTTAGTGTAATAACACGAGAAATTTTGCTTTAAAAAAAGAAAGGACCAGTTAGCTTGTACGGGCTTATTTCGTCTTTGAATGAAATTCTAATCGCTTCGATATTCCCTCTACGCATTCAAAACGCTGCAGATAGGAAATGAGTTCGGATCTCATCTATTGATTGTCAAACTTTCGCTAAGATAGTTATGGCGAAAAACAGGGCATTAGGTAAGAAATTTTAAAGGGGAAATGAACACAAATTCGGTCCATTAGTGTGCACGACGTCATATCCGGAAGGTAGCACAACCAGTGAAGCTAAACAAAACATTTTATTTTAAGCAAAAGCAGTGGATTTTTCAATTTTATTGTTGTATTTATTACACTAAAAACTTATCTGAACATCGTTGTAAGTGTATTGTAGCGTGTCTGCCGAGGGCAGCGAACGGGTTGTAAAAGGCTGCTTTGTCAGGTGACCTTGAACAATTTTCGTCTACACTGGATGCAAGAGTCGCTGTTCGAAGATTTGTTTGTTCTTTGGGATCTTCACTTTGAAAAGTGAAGATGTTATTTCTGTCATGGTCAAATAAAACAGGGCCAAGCTTTTCCTCCGTCCGGAAAATGGCAGCAACACACATATGCTCCAGAGCCAGGTTCTTCCCATCCTAAGCAAACGTGCATGTTGATAATTTTTTTAGGCCTGTTCCATTGTTTTAGAATTGTTTACTTACTTTTAATTGGAACGTTTCGCTTAGAGAGCTTCTGCAGACACTGATTTGTCAATTGGCGAATATAACGACGTTGGTGGTGCCAGGTAGACCCACTACTTGTTTAAATGAGATATTGGGGCACTGAATCCTTCACAAAAACACCACAGACTCTCCTATAAATAACGAAAAACCTAATTATTGACAGGGGCCTCTGTCAGAGGCAGTCCTGTGAGAGAATGATGGAGTGAGTGTGAGAGGTAGATGATCTCAAGCTATGAATGAGAGGAAATAGCACCACGTAACAGCATGATTAGAGGGGGTGGGGGCCAATACCTCCGCTCCTGAAGGCAACCCAACCAAAACGTTCAAACTGATGATGGCGGTAAAAACACTTGCAATGGAGTCATTATGAGCAAATAAGGAAAGCTGGAGTTAGCTGCCAAAATTTCTAGGATGAAAATGCGCAAAAGCGAGCAATAAATATTAACCAATGGCAATAATTATGTTCTACTCACAAAGTACACTCAGCATCGCCTCTTCACTGATGTTCCATGAACTAAAAAGAGTAGACACCTCTCCCGAATCCATGGTGTTGAAACGCTGAACCCAGAAACGAAGAATTTGATCGAACAAAAGAAATTGAATTGAAACAAAAACCCAGCACTCAACTGCTCACTAACACTGAATGGCTAGAATGGAATTCACTAGGAGGCTAATGGCTTGAAAGTCGAAACGCACATTCTAAGTAGCGGGGGACACAGTTAACATTGCTTTTCATGTCCGATCTTACCGTGCTTACACGACTTCTCTTGCGACGTAAGCACAACCACCTGAACCTACAAGACGCGGCAGCTTTATGAAGGTTCTTTTTCTCATGTACAACTGTCCCCCTTCTTTTCTTTTTTCTTTTTACCAAATGGTACATGTACGGCTATGTTGAACGAGCCGACACGGCTAGTAATGACGCGGCGTGCGGCGACGTACCGATGCAGTTCCCAGCAGCAAAGCAGCGCAGACGGAATCCAATTAATTATTCACGAATAACAAATAATTATTAGGCCAGCCATTTTAAAAACGCCAAGCATTGAGAAAAATACAGTAAACTTGCTATTTTTTATTGTGTTATTGTTAGGGTCCACCTCACTGTTGTAATGGTTCTGCGAAAAACTGAAAAAATTGCAACAACAAGTTGGCAATTCTTCAATACTACAACTCGACTGCAAGTTCACCTTTCCCAGGGTTGCAAAACTGGATTTCAGTAGACCCTAAAGCAACACACATGCGGTACTCACCAAACAACGAGCAAAATATTTTTCAATTTTCAGGTGGTCAGTTTCCAGGCAATTGCTAGAAATTGATTGATATTTTGCTCGTTACTTGGCAAAAACATATTTGAATAAGGAAGTTAACCTTTTGCTAAGCTTGGCAAAAAAAATTAAGTGTCTACGGTGACTGGTCCTGACGAATTTGTTGAAGAAGCTGAAATACGATTACAAGATATTTTTAAAATAAAACGCGGCTACATTGGCTAATAACGACCTAAAAATCGTGTGTGCTTGAACACATTGTTGTCTGCGTCGTGTTGAACAGCTAACCCAAACGTGTGCTTACACATTTTGTCCACGGCTAGCAAATTTTACACGTCATGGTACGCCTTGGAAATTTCTTGGCCATGTATGTTTTACACGACTCTCTATTTCACACGGCAAATCGCTCAAGGCACATGGCTTGGCTTGCTAATAATTTCCTCTAGCGGAGTCATATTTTAGTAAGCCACGACTTCGTGAGCCATGTACATTTTCATAGCCGCGTAGACGGCCGCTCACAAGGCAAAAATAAGGGGCTTCGCCAGCCAACTACAAGGCTGTCGGGCGGCCAGCCGTGTTCTCAAGCCGTGTATTTTTCTCAGCAAAAAACAAATTTTGTGGGTTTTGATCCTTCAAATACTAAATTTCGTGGGTTTCGCTATTTCAAATACTAATGGCGTTTTTCATTCAATGCAATACACTAGTGTGCAGTGTAAGTTTTTCCACCCGTCCTCTCTAAATTGAAGCATACGTTTATGGAGAGGACGTGGCACTATACACTTGTGTAGTGTGTTGAATGGAAATCGCTACTATAAAATTCGCGAATTTTCACTTTCGCTCTTGAAAACCAAATTTCGTGAGCTTGGCTCTTAAAACTCAATTTTGGGAATTTTGCTCATTTAAAATCCAATTTTGGGAATTTTCGCTGCGTCGAAAACCAATTGTTGTGGCTTTAGTTCTTGCTAAAATCAGTATCGCTGGGTTGATCTGCTGGAAAAACATACCCATTCTCCGATCTGGCTCATTAAAAATCTGAATTACATCATTTTGGCTTTCAAACATTCGGTTTTGCGGATTTTCGCTCTTTCAAAATCTACTTTCGCGGATTTTTGTCTGCAGAAACCCAATTTCATTGTGATCCGGGGGCCCTTTCCAGAAACGGTAAAGTGGTCGACTGGGCACACCTCCGACGCATTGGCCACTGGTCGCTCCTTGGCTCCACTGGCGCCCTGGGTGCTCCTTCACCTTTTTACTTCACTGCTGGGAACCTACAGAAACGGATAAGTGTATTTTTTCTATTTTAGCCGCGATGTTACCTCCAGAGATCGGGGAGTAGGCGTTTTCTTAATTTGAGCTGCGAATAATAGATTTTTCTCAATGACAGCCATGAATTAGCACTTCTTCTTAATTTAAGCCGCGAACTAAAGCATTTACGTTCGACAGAAATTGATGGCGAAGTAGGTGGAGAGTGAAAGAAAAAGCAACAATAAATGGCAAAACTGACTATTTTCTCGTCTTAAGAAACGGAAAAATTAACTACGTGTGTCCAAAAAATTGACTATTTGTGACCTAAAATTTGTAAAAATGATAAAAATGGTTGAACCAACCGCTCGCACCCTAAACTGCTGATTCGTACTCTTGAAAATGGTCAAACTGACTATTCCCGCCTAAAAATGGCCGTACTGACATGTTACACTCTAAAAATAAGCCAGCTTTCAATTTACGCTCGAGAAGTGGCAAGCTGACCATCCGCCCTAGAAACGGCATTAAGTACCGGCTTTAAGGGACGAGCCGGGAGCACCGAGTCCTGAGGGGCACATGCCTAAGAAGCTCATTTAATTTATGATTATTTCAAAACTATAAACATCCACATTTAGTTTAAAAGGAGCATTGGCATTGTCGGGCGCCTTCTGAAGGCACTTTCCCAGCTAAAATACAGAAAATACGCTGATACCCAATGTCTGGAGGTCCTTAGGCGGCTAAAACTTGGAAAACACGTTAATTTGCTGTTCTTGGGGGAAAAGGATGGAAAATGCTAATATTCGTGACCAAAATGATTAAAAAGCGCTAATTCGAGGTTTCTACATGCAACTTTCTGAACCAAAATTTATGCAAACTCTCATCTGGGGCTAAAATTGAGAAAAATTGCTAAATTCACGGCTGAAATGAAGAAAAATCGCTAATTCACGGATAGAATTGAGAAAAAGTGCAAAATCGCGGCTAAAATCGAAAAAATAGCTAAAATCGTGGACAGAGATGAGAAAAACCTCTAATTCGCGGCTAAAATTACGAGAATGCCAATTATTCGCGACTAAAATGGAGACAAGTCTATAATTCACCAATTGAATTGAGACAAAGCGCTAATTCCGTAGAGAAAGTGTAGAAAAAACGCTAATTTTGCGCTAAAAATTACGAAAACATCAATTCATGGCTATGAGTGAAAAAACTTACTAATCCGCGGCTGAAATTGAGACAAAGTGCTAATTTATGGTTACAATTTCTCATTATAGCGGCTAAATAAGGAAAAACATGAATTCAGATTTGAGAAAAATTCGATAATTCGCGGCTAAAATGGAGAAAAATTGCTAATCAGTGGTTTAATCTGTGTGGGGGGGGGGCTGGTGAAAGATTCGCCCGGACGGGACGCCAAATCTATAAGGCCGGCACTGGTCATGACGGACTATTCGCGCCTTAAAAATAAGACAGTAAACTGACTATTTACATCCTGAAAATGGCAAACTAGCAATTCACGATCATTTGCGCCATAAACATGGCGTTACTGACGATTCGCGCCTTCAAATAATGACTAATCTGGCTATCTGCGCCCTAAAGAATGACCAAACTGACTACCCACGCCCTTGAAACGACCAGGAAACAAACCAATAGAACTCAGAGACTCAGTTGACTGTCTCATGACCCGGATGAGCGCCTGGAGGCAATTTTATAGTTCGTGATCAAATAATTATTTTCATTATTTCTATTAAATTTTGTTGGAAAGTGATGATGAGGCAAAACCTCATAATTGATATTTGACAGAAGTCCGCAAACCTGCGAAACAAGGTTTCCATTGGAGCCAAGCATACGAAATTTGTATTACCAAGAGACAACATCAATTATATCCGACTTTGAAAGATTCAAATCCGAGAAATGTGGTTGTGAAAGAGCCAAACTTGCGAATTCGACTTTTGAAGGAGTCAACACGTAAAACTGTATTTTTCAAAAGCAAAGTAGTTTAGTAGGTTTTTTTCTGACAGTCAAATCCGTTTTAAATGGATGAGCCAAACTTGTGAAATTTTCCCTCCCCAGAAGTTGGTTTTTGAGACAGTCAAACCCACGTTTAGTTTTTTTTAGAAGGAGCCAAGTTCGTGAATTTTACTTTTTGAACGTGCGAAACCTCTGAAATTGTTGGTTTTTTAATTAGAACTCCCCCCCCCCTTCACGAGAGAGCCAAATCGACGAAAATTTGATTTCTGAGAGCCAAATCCGTGAAAGTCGATTTAGAAAGAGCCAAACTCAAGTTTGGAATTCAATAGAGCCATATTGCGATTTCTTTTTCAAGGCCAAACCCGGGGAATTAGATGTTTGAAAGAGTCAACTCACGAATTTCGTTGTTTTTTTACACCTGAATTCACAAAATTGGTTTTCGTTAGAGCCAAACATGCCAACGTGCAACTTTGTTCTTTAATTTAATGATCGGTCCCTGTACAATGATTTGTAAGGGAGCGAACTCTGCCAAATTGTCTTTTTACAGCAATATAGCGGCACTCTGTAGCTATTTTAGATCTTTATTTAATTATTTTTTTTGTCTAAAAATAAGATCGCGGGGCTTCTTTTACTCGGATTTTAGCCCTTAAGTGCGGCCCAGTATCTTATTTCACCATCGATCCAGGGAATCTCCATGCAGTCAGTAAATCATTTATGCTGCATTGAGATTGATTTTAAACTTCATCTCGTAGAGAAGTGTCCCTTTTTGTTCCGACATATTTGGGTCTTTGAACTTTTTGGTCCCGATTTTTCCAAATTTCGAGTTGACAACTTTATAGTTATAGCATTTTTTTTTTTTTTTTACTTTTAGCCCTTTTTTCAATTTTAGCCTAAAATGAGCGTTTTGTCTCAATTTTATCCGCGAATTAGGCCCGTATTCATAGTCGGACTCATAACAGATGATTCACAAATTAAAACGACCGATTTGAAGTCAAGTCGCTTAAGCAAATAATCAGCTTGAGTGACCACTATGAATGCGGCCCATAGTGTTTTCTCTTTAGTCGTGAATTGTCGTTTTTCTCAATTTTTGACGTGAATCAGCGGTTATTCACAATTATACCTGTGTCGTTGCCTCCAGACATCACGAATTGTGATATTTCTCTTAATTTTAGCGTCAAAAAAGGGCTCGTGGTGAAAAACGCCCCAAAAATATTTTTCAGGTCATGGAATCCCATAGTTCTTTTCAATTGAAACAATATTTTCTTCAATAAATAATAATATAATTTAATATAAAACATTTTTTGCACAACATTATAATTTCTTAGCATATTTCATGCGTATTATTCAAGTTTACATTATACAGTAAAGCGGGTTTTCTCAAACGCAAAAACGTTCAGAGCATAGAAACCAAAATCGTAAGCTTTGACTAGGCACTGTCCCATAATGCACAGAAGGAGAAAAAAAATCGCATTATTACATCGCAACATTTACAATTTTATATTACACAGACGAAAAATGATATGTAAAGAAAAAACGTATTTTAAAAAAAACAACAGAAAGCAGCAGATTTTTAATTCAAGAAATAGCGTTTACACAAAGACGTAAACGAAAATCTGCTATTAAATGCTAAAATTAAACAAAATAAAAAATATCTTCCTTTATCAAAACACGAGGAAAAGCAAGACTTTTCTTTTGTTTAAGCGGGAATCAAACCTGTGGCAGTCTTGTGAATAAGTAGATTTATATTGATTGTTTTGGAGATAGAAAATGAGCGTTTTTTTTCCATAAAATATAGCTTTTTTGGCCCGATTTTTGCGTATAAAATATGAGAAAATACACGATTATTCGTAATACTGCGGTAAAAAGCTGTTTTTTCTTTATTGCTATTAATAATGCACTCGAGTTTGTACAGAACTGAGTAAAGCGGCTTTCAGTCGATTTATAGAGGGGGAATCAAAGGACAGGTTGAACGGCTATGGGGTCGACACTTTCGGTGTCGATTTCATCTTTGGTTGGACCGTTATTTGAATAATTGGCTGCTTCTTGGAGTCTCATGAGCATGTTCAACTACAAAGTAAATAAATTAATGAGCGTGAATAAAGTGGGGGGGGGGGGTTAAGAACGAAGTCTCACCAGTGGGTCAGCCGGCTCCGATTCGGTTGGCGGTGGCTGGGACTGTTGTTGCTGAGGTTTGACTGGTTGTTGGGTAGGGGGGGATTGGTGAGTGTCATAGCCGACGTCCTCGGGGCGAAGGCGAATAAGAGCGTCGGGCCCACCGTGGACGGCTTCACCAGCCCATGGGTAGGACAGTGAGACATACTGGGCTGGGTCTTGCCAAGCGGCTCGCTTGCCGTACATTTGAAGTCCTTCGCGGACCGCTTCGAGAAGATACGGAACGATTGAGTAGTTCCACAAATCGGTGAACCAGACTTGAGAGCCGTCGCTGTCCATTGGACAGGACAGAAACAGTCGCGGACCGATTGTGACGTCTGACGACGAATGTGCTTCTAAAAATTGATTTAAATGGAGCCAAGCTCTTGGAATCCAATCAGTGACTCTAGTCATTTCAGGGTTCCGAACGCCAGATCTCGCCTCGGACTCGATAAATTTCCTCTTCAAGTACCTCCCTAAAAACCCTTTGACTGGTTCCATGTGGTTGGCACAGAGAATCCACCTGAAGTTGTGGTGAAGTTGAAGGTTCGTTGTCGAACAGGTGGCTTGATTCATTGTTCCAATGATAAAAGGACATTTATGGAATTTAGCTTTGAGAAATCCGTTGAAAACTTCCGTCAACGAGGACGCCTGATGAAGGTTATCCAAAATAATGACCGACGGAAGGTCAGCTGCGTTTGTTTCACACTGCTCCGCGATATTCGATAGATACTGTCGAAGTTCTTTACTACTCTTGTGTTCGACATTAAAAGTGGCAATCGATTCGGCTGTTGACTCTTTCCCCGCACGAATTACCAAGAATTCGGCCAGTTTATTGGCCAGATGAGTTTTTCCTGTGCCACTGGGCCCACAGAGGATGATTCTTCGATATTCGGTCAACAGAGACACGTATCTTTGGATGATTGATTTTGGAACGAGAGTATCGAAGGCAAGAGCGTCGAGGCTGCCCGAGTGAAGGGCACCTTTTAGGCAAACGGAAATGTTAGACACATCGCCCACTAGATAGCCGCATGGAAGAAGTTCGGGAAGTTTGCTGTCTTTGTACCGAACAACTTCACCGATGTGGTAACTGTATATGCTATCAGCCGCTAGTCCTAAAGCACCAACGGGATCAATCCTCTCGAGGTAGTCCTACAAAGGAGAGATTATCAATTAAAACATTTATTCACGCGACCGTTAGACTGAGCCTCACCTTGAATGCCCGCCTTATCATAGCGTCAAGCATTTCCCATTTGGTTTTTCCACTGACCGACAAAGAAGCGACGGTGCATTCAGCGTTATCCTCGACGTACCTGTGATAACTCCCATGACAGCCCATAAACACAGTCAAGGTGACTCGCTTCCCATCGGGGTCTCCCGCGAACAAATCGTATTTACAATCTATGAATTAATAAGATTGTTATTCACAAAATTCATCTCGACAACCGTCTACAAATTACTACTCACCTTGAATGGCATCATTCATACTGAAGCGCCTTTCAAGACTGTCGTTTCTCGGAAGGGAGCTTTGAGACGAAGTCAATGATTTACTCGTAACTAACCTCTGCAGTCGTTCATTGTCTTGTTTGAGGTTAACCATCTCATTCTGGAAATGCACAAAATTAATGGATGAACGTGTAAAACATTTGTTTTGAATGGCATTTACCCTCATTTTAATCACAGTGTCCTTCAGGGATTCTAATTGGTGAGCCGAGCTCAAAGCTTCAAGTCGAATGTCCGTCAAAACTAAATCTTTCTCTCTAAGCTGTTTTCTCAACTCTTCCACAACTTCAGGACCAGAATCCTTGTAATCGCTGCAATTTAAACGCAAGTTTAGTAATAGTTGGACCCTCCCACGCAAATACAAAATTATTGTACTATACTGACTCGATTGGTGAATGACTGCATCGCTCATCCCGAAGACTACCACCACTGCTCCCTCCTCCCCCGCCTCCATTCATCTGATGGGGTTGATTGAGCAAGGGTGACGACGGCGCGGATCCGTCAACTTTGTCTTCGACGTCGGACGAACCTGAGCCACCGTTGCGACTCTTTTTTGTCCGCGAAAATGCTTTGCTGAAGGAACTCCTCAGCTAAAAAAAAAAAACAATTTGAGTAGATACACGCCCCACTCTTCTAGACAAGTGAAACGTACCCATCCGTGTTTCTTCTTTTTCTCATTCTCGTGGTTGACCGGAGGGCTGGATAGACTGCACGCTGAGCTCAATGAGTTGAGGCTTGACACCGAGTCAGTTGAGAGCTGTCTCGAAATGTTCCCCTCTAAAACGACAACAAACAACTTGAAATGTGAACGCAAATCGTGGGAAATAACGATATTTTACCATTATCAGGAGTCGAATTGATGGTGTGACGCCGTGAAAACGAGGGCGAAAGGTTGTGCGATGTGAGTCCCGCTTCGACGCTTTGTTTTCGTAGAAGGTCAATCGTTTGACGGAGCTCCATGAGCTCCGAATCTTTCTTTTCGGCAGTGGTCGTCAGTTGTTGAAGGCGCTGAGTCATGTTCGAGAGGGACTGTTCAAATGCGGATACGACATGTGCCTGTGGGGGGCAAATCAAAAATGATACAGACTGTCAGTCAAAGTTTAGTTTCCAGGGCTGGAAGGAAAATTCTTTGGCGAAACAATTAAAATTATCGAGGTTTATTTCCGTTCTACAGGGGAAAATAGTCAAATTCGTAGGCAAGACACGGTCCAAAACTCAGATTTTGAACACAGCTAAATAGACCAGCCCAAAATGGATCATATTATTACCGCCTGAATCAAGTCAGAATACACACCCAGGGAACAGGGATTTGTTTTTGACTGTGGTAGACGTGCTCTACACGAAAAATTTTTTAAAGGTTTTTGACAAGAATTCTTTTTTCCCCGAAGATGATTTCCTTGTAGACCGAAAACCGTTAGGAATAATAAAAAAGACGTGTGGGAAGACAATATCTCTTCGTGATTATATTATGCCAGAATACACAGTGAAATTAAATAACGACAGGTTTTTGCGACAGTAAATTAATTTCCTTGATTTTATTAGACTCATTTGTGAGAGGGGGGGGGGGCAAACATTAGGTTTTTCAAGCCAAATCTCCAATTTACTAGATTAGGAAAGCAAATGGTAGGAAAACTCGCAATTTTTTGTTGGAATATCCGCGTAACTGAACGTTTTCTAGTCATATTCTTCACAGTATCTTATATTATTTATTCATTTATTTATTAGGTATCCTTACAGTATTCTTCACAGAATATTCCTGGGTGAAGGAGCGTCTGAAAAGCTAATTGATGGACCGAACAATTGAATTCCGAGTCTCTGCACCCGCAAATATGTTTTTTTTTTTTTTTAAAAAAAATTCAAATCGGTGATCGGTACGTGCCTTTTTAAAGAGAGCCGAATCAATGAAATTTGATTTTTAAAAAGCCAAGCGTGTGAAATTCGTTGAGTAAGAAGGGCCATACACCACCAATTGAGTGGCACTACATATTGAGTCAAATTTGCCATTTATAGGGCGCTATTGGAACGCCAATCCAAGGCGCGGATACTCAGTTTGTCCAATATTGACACGCGAATGCTCGATTTTTCAATTTTCTAGACAGGAATCACTATTTAGGCATTTTCATGGCGCCATTTTAACTATTTTTAGGGCGCGAATCGTCAGTTTGGTCATTTATGACGCCAAGTCTGTCATGCCATAGGCGCGAATGGTCAATATTGACCATTTTTAGGCACGCGAATGGTCGTTTTGGCCATTTTTGGCACGCGAATGGTCAATTTAGCAATTTTCAGGGCGGGAATCATGGTCTTTTAAGGTCGTGATGTTTCATCATCATCATAGGCATAGTCGTTCAGGAATCGTCAGTTTAGGCATTGTTAGAGCGCGAGAAGTCTGTTTGCTTGGCAAATTTTAGGGCGAAAATAGCCAGTCTTGCTATTTTGAACGCGCCGACTGCTAGTTTAGCTATTTTCAAGACGCGAATCGTCAGTTTTGCCATTTTATTATAATAAAATGTCAATGGCACATAGTCAGTTTAGTAGCCGTTTTTTTATGGTTGTAATAGCTATTTTGGCTATTTTTATGCAGCGAATGGCTGCCATAACGCACGTGCATTATGCACCATAATACTTAAACAGAGCCTGACTCCCGAAATGGGCACTCTGAAGGAGGAAACCCGCGAAATTTTATTTATTTCGGACAATACCTACGAAATTGGTTTTTAATTAGTCCAATCCGCGAAATTATTAGTTTATAATTGAGCCAAAGCCGCGAAATTGTGTTCTTGGGCGGACTAAGTCAGCTAAATTGCTTTTTTGAAAGAACCAAACCCGCGAAATTGCTTCCCTCAGGTTCACCTCTCACAAGATTCTGTTGATGATTTGTTTTATTAAGAGCCGTACCCGGTCTTTTGAATGAGCCAAATCCTCGAAATTGGCTTTCCGAAGGAGGAAATCTGCGAAACGTCTTTCAGATTTACCGTTGAAATTGTCTTCTAGTTCAGTGTCTGTAAAAAAGGACGTATATGGTGTATGTGCCTACTGACGGCTTTGGCGCCGGTGGGCTTGGCTAGGCCGGGTCCGCACCCATTAAAAAAAAAAGACGTATAAGGGGGCACGCCCGCGCCCCCTTCCAGGTTCTTAGGGCAGAATTTCTCTCGTTGATAGCAGCTTCGTTTTTGAAGAATCCAAAGCCGCGAAATTGGTTTCTGAAGTTCCGGAACGGAATCCCAAACCATGGGATTTGAAAAATTCAACTCAAAAAGTTGTCTTTTTTTTAATTAGCCACTCCCGCTAAATTGCTAATTTGAATGAGTCAGCTACACGAATATGGTATTTTTGAACGAGCTCCAATCGCGAAATTGGTTGAACTTGGTCGCGGCTATATTTCCCAGCGCCCAGGGATCAAACAATTCCGCGCCTAATCAATTATCTTCCGAAACATTCAATTTTGTAGCTACGTATCGTCAAAAAGTTTCAGTTTCTGCTGTTTACCCTCCAAAACTTATAATTTCATGAATATTTATCCCGAAATGAGTTATTCTTTCTGCAATTTATAGCCCGAAACCGCTCATTTCATCCAAGTTGACCATGAAACCGCAAATGGAAGTATTGAAGGAAGCTTAGTTCTGAGGTTATCACAGAGATTTTGAATACCTGAAATCGATTTTATTCTTATACAATAAGAAAAAAAATATCACAGCCTTTAATAAGTCACGTGTAAATGGCATATTCTCCTCACATTCATTAAAAAAGAAAGAAAAAATTATCAAACGATGAGCTTGCACGGCTGATATCGTTTCAACTGAGCCTTAAACTCTTCGACGTCTCCGATAAAAAACTGCGGTCCTCGCACGGAATTTGAATCTTGCAAGTAATTCAAATGAATCTCTGACGGAAGATCCGATTCTTTGGTTGCATCAACAGGTGTTTCTCCGCTGTGCCCTTCGACTTGAATAATAAGCTTTCGCTTCGATGTGTCTGAAATCAGTCGGTTCAACACTTGTAGGACTTGTTCGTGTTTCAGCGACGTTAAAAGTTTAATTTCCTTTTCGAGACGGTCGAAAATGAATTCCATATGGCGGATTTCCATCCAATTTCGTTTGACTTCGTCTTTTAAATGGTTGTCGACGCAGCTTTTGATTTTAATGAGGGACTGTTTGGCGTCGTTGAACTCGTCGGGGGAGTAGGTTTTAAAGGTGTGGGCGAATTTGTCGAGGAACTGATTGATGCGGGTTTCAATGTCGTCGAGAGTGAATTTGTCGATTTGTGAAAAGACGCTGACAGTGAGACCGAGGATGCCGTAGGTTTCACGTTCCTGGCAGGAGACGTCGTAGCCGAGTTGTTCCTGCGTGCGGAGCTGGTCGAACAGGGGCTCTTCCATAATCATGTTGAGCAGTTGCAGGGTGACGAAGGTTTCAATGTCGCCGGGTCCGAGTTGATAATAAAAGGTGGTCGCTGAGGTTTTGTCGTTGTGGTTGTGACTTTTGACTCGAAGACATTTTTCCTCTCGAGGGATTTCAACGACGGAAAATTGGGCTATTTTATCTCGACCAATCGGGCGAAAGTTGGATTTTTCAGCGAAATTTTGACAGATTTCAATGGCTTCAGGCGCTGTGAAATTACCTTGGACTAGAGCGAACATGAAAACGTTTTCCGTAAATTTTTGAGCAAATTCTTTAATATTGTCAATATTAACGAGCGCAACTTGAGAGTACTTCTGAATATCGGTGAAATATTCGTCGATAAGGATTTTTTTCCGAAGTCTTTTAGCGAGCAGACCAGGGCTGAGGACATCGTTATAATAATAACGAAGCTGTTTACGTTTCAATGCGTCAAGTAGCTCCTCCCGAGCCAAGTGAGCAAAATCGGTCATACCCTGAGCAAGTTTTTCAGCCAGAAGACCAAGGTGTTGATTGAATCCATACAGTTTGAATTCAAGACCGTGCTCCGTAGTGACGATGACGAAGTCGAGCATGGCGGTTCGTGCTGGATAGAGTTCTTCAATGAGATGGTGGCTTACCATTTTAATGAAAAGGGAGAGAAGGACAGTGTCAAGTGGAGAGTTGAGAAGGTTCTGAGTTACAACGTGTATATCGATAGAGCCGTAGGGAAGTTTGAATTTCTGATCGCCTTTGAAGTAGACCTCCATGATGGAATCTTGCTTGATGATCTCAGGGTGTTTAGGCACTTCAACTGAAGGATCAGCAACGAGAGTGAAATCAGTTGTAATGAAAGGATTTTTCTGAGGTAAATGGAAGTCTGTGTAGGGGTCGACGGATTTCCAGGAATCTAACCAGTCGCGCGGGATGTCCGTTGACGTATACTTAGTTTGAAACCAAGGTTCAACCTTATCAAGGTTGATAACAGCATCCATGTTTTTCAAGGCGATGGTAATGTTGACAGTTTCAGGAATCAGTAGACTCAAGTAGGACTGAATGAGTTCGGGACTGTATTCGAAGAAAAGGTCACCCCCGGCAAGATATTGTTGAGGAGGATAGAAAACCATGTCTTCCGAAAGATTTTCAACGTTCGTCACAGCAGACGTTTCCTCGGCGTACTTGAAGTTCATGTCGGAAAGCAGTTGAAGCTCTTTAAATATATCTTCATTCGGGCCTTCATTTTGTAACATTTTCAAGTAGCTGAATATGGCCTTCAAGACGAGATTGTAGTCTTTTTTTCCTTTATCTGTAAGCTCGACTGAGATTTGAAACATGCAGTAAAGTCGATTAGAACTAAGGCCATCCTCGGCGTGGCCTGAGGCAAGCCCGAGAGCGAGAGTGTTCTTCCGGAGGTAAGAGGTAAGACTGCCCTTGCCTTCATCCCCGATGATATGAGACAAGTATTCGACCGGTTTCGACTTGTAGTGCTCCATCACTGGAGGAAGGATCCACGTGAGTTCCAAGACAACAGAGTCCCGCACGGATTGAACGTAGTATAATTTGTGAAACTCTGTCATATTGAACGGTTCGTTCATTATCTTGACATGGGACTGGGGCTTCGGAAGTTTAGGCACTTCAGAAAAACATTCGATCACCCATTGTTCTAATTGTTCAGTCGGTAGTCTCGCTTGGATGGCCAAGTTCATGCGGTCAGCGGAGTAGTGAGTCGCCCAGAATTTGTGTAAATTCTTGTATAGGAAGTCATCTTTTACTCGGTCGCGAAGAGTTACCTGATTTCCCCATGTAAAATTTCTAGCTGGGTTATCTGGATGCGCCAGACTGCACAGGATTTGTTGCTTACGGTATGGATCCCATGGGACAGCAAGTTGGAACTCAGACTCGATAGCCTCTCTCTCACGTGTCATGGCGTCGCGTTTCATAAGGGGCGCTATGAAAAACTGAGAGTAGATATCAAGGGCTTTCCTCAAATGTTTTTCTTGGCACTCAAAATAGAACGTGGTGTACTCGCACTCGGTGGAAGCATTCGTAGAGCCGCTATATTTTTTTATGAACGTGTCAAACTCGTTCTCTTTGGGATATTTAGCACTGCCCATAAAGACCATGTGCTCCAAAAAATGAGCCATTCCCTGAATTTCAACTGGATCGCTAAAACTGCCCACTTCAACCGTCAGCGAACAAGCTGCCAGCTTTTCTTCACCACCGCCATCATCTTCTGAGCCATCAGTTTTGCCGCTTACCGATGACCCGGCTTCCGACCCCTCTGACTCAGACTCCTCCTCCTCACCTTCAGAAACACCCTCACACACTTCAATCGGTGACGGATCTGACACCAGTGTCGCTTTCAACCCATTCGGCAATTGAATGACCGTGTAGGTTTTCTTGTCATTCGGTGGTTTGTCCGGAGTCGGCAAATATGTCACACCGAACGGTTGTTTACTCACTTTACGAAGAGGCGTAGTCTCTGAAGATGTGGGAGGTGCATCCCCTGCGACGGTATTCATTGAAGTAGAAAGGACAATTTTTTTCGAGTCGAGTTTAGCTTTCTTCGACATATTCGGCCGAGCAAGGGAGACGAAACGACGAAGCTGCCGCCCTACGCCAAGCATGAAAAGTTTGAACCGGGATGGTATTTTTTTGTTAGTTACTGGCAAACTCTCATGGTTGCTTTCACTTCTCTCCAAATAAGTAAACAAAAAAAACACTGTTAACACCACCGATCACTGTACATATGACGTTGTTGTTTTTTACGGGTTGTACACTTCACTTGGCTGGGAGAAACGTGGTTTTATCAAACGAAAAAGGAGCCCGACCTCGAGGTGACTCAGCTGTGAATGTGAAGGACAGACACGCATACAGAAATAAAAACAAGTAAGGGGGGGGGGAACCTGGAAAGAAAGATGAGAAAGAAAAGGTGGAGGGGTAAGGAAAGAGGAACGAACTCAAAGACCGAGTGAGAAAAAGAAGGAAAAAAAGGAGAAACATAATAAAGAAGGGGGGCCAGTTTACTATAGGCACTCCCCTCTACATTGTACGTCACCCTGTTACCATGCCATTGATCGCCTCGCCTGCGCGCCTTCCACCCCCCCCTCATCACATCCATAACGCCGGCAGCTTATCTTCGTCTTCGGTAACCCCAACACTCCCAACAGTACAGTTGTGAGTTGAGTAACAGTCAACACTGAACTTGTGAGTTGAGTGTTGAGTAACAACTCTAACAAGCAACTTAACAGTCATAGCTAACCAATCCTGCTGGTTCTAAAAAGATGCACTTAAGTGAGAGAGAGAAAAATGGACTCGCCGAAATGCGAGGCAAACTAAATGCGCACCAATAAGCTATTTGACATTCAACTTAACAGTATAACGAATAGGGCAAAATGAATAAGACATTTTTAAATTGCCCCGCGGTTGAGCATATTTTAAAAGTCTCCCCTCCCTGTTTTTCCTGTTAACACAAAGTGTAAGTTTTCGACAGTTTTGTTTTGTCATCCTCGTTGTTTGACCACACATGAACACCACAAGATAGGAAAGTAAAGAACGCCAAGAGTCTAACGGTAGGGACGAGACGATTCCCCACCGCACATCAACCCCGTCCAGTTACATGCAGTTGAAAGAAGGAAATGCCACACACCTTGTACGTAGGTACGCGCATTCCTAGCAAAAACAAAACTGTTTCCGAGACGACAAGCGTGAAGATTCAGCGCAAGGTTATTGAGCGTTGAATTTGTAAAGACCCGAGGGTATTTTCCATGTCAGGTATACACACTAACCCTCCCAATACCTGGCTAGTTCTTTTAATATTTCGCACGTTGGGCTAGGCAAAAGACGACTTGTTTTCAAAAATTATGTTTAGAAGGAAGAAATAAAATGGACAAGGGAAGTATCGCGGGGAGTTGGCCTCCCCCTAGACTCGAAAGTAAGCCCTGCATGGGGGGGGGGGGTGTAAGTGGAAAAACTATTTTAATATATCCCCGAAATCCGGATTTTTGATTTAAAAACTAATAGTTTTTCGGGATGAGGGAGTAAGTTTTATATTTTCCAGATAACTGTTTTAATGAGTACCTATGCATATAAAGGAAAATTTCCCTTTATAATGCTATGGGGTGAAGTCAATATCAGCTTTCAGCAGGTCGGTAGGAAAAACGGAAATGGGCTTCTGCCTGACTTATTTCGCGGATCTAGGTCACTAAAAAAAATATACAAAATTTCACGGATTGTTATTGATGTAAACCCCATTTTGCGGAGTTGCTGAATTCAAAACCCATTTTCGCGGATTTTACACACTAAAAATCCATATTTGCTGGTCTGTTTTAATTTTATTTTTTAAACTGCAGGTCTGGCTCTCAGGAAACCATTTTCGCGGGTTTCACCCGCTAACACACTATTTTTGCGGGTCATCCCAGGGGTGCCCACAAGGGGGGGGGGGCAATTGCGCGGGGTGCGCCATGAAAATTTTTGGGGGAGATTCTTGTTTTAAATAACCCGTGCATAGTCCCTCGCTGGCCAAACGAGTTTTCCAAGGTCTACTTCACCTTTGAGAGGGGTGAATTTGAGTCAAACACAAACACTAATGCTGCAGCTAAAGCAACTCTCTATATGAGTGCAGTGACGGATAGGAGTTCCGTTCGAGAAAGTCAGACGATACTAACGACATCGCGATACGTTCATCGCTCCCCTAGGTGAGTTTTAGCCAGAACCGACTGCATTTTCGCGATTGACAACGGTCTAAAAGACTCATAAAACCACGTCCAGCTCAAAACAAAGCATTGGAGAAAATCGTTAAAATCGCCGGCCGCCTAGCCTCGTGAGCGTTTTTTAGTAAAAAAAAAAAAAACCGATTATTTAAAGTTGGACGATACAAGAATTCTCTAATAACAAGTTGGGCGATACAAGAATTCTCAAACAACAAGTTGGACGATACTGCGTTTGACGGTACGAAGAATCCGAAAATCAACTGCTGATTCTCGATCAGACGATCCGTTGAAACGGGGAATTCCAGTGTTTCAAGCGTTTTTGAACCCATTGGCCCGGTTTCAGCGGCCGCTCAAAACTTTTTGCGGAAGGTGGACACGCAAAATAATCGGAGCCCCTGAAGTCGAAAGATGAAAGAGGAGCCTCGATGAAGGTGGGATCTCAATGGCTCACTATAGAGACAAGAATGTTGGCTGATGTCGACATTGCGAAACGCCGATTTTTGCTTTGGGCCGCTAACGCAATTAACAATTGTCAGAGGCACTCATTAACCACGTCCGGCACAAATCGAAAAAATGCCAAAACATGGAAGAATCACCCACGCTATTATGAACGATCGGATTTTCGATCAGACGAGCATTTGAAAGGGTTATCCCTGTCATTTCAGCGTACTTGGCCGCATTGCTTTATCCTGTTCTCAGGGGCCCGAATTTTCCCGTGAACGAAGGTCACGGAATCGACATCACTGAAGTCCAAAGTCTCCAGAGTCTCTGGAAGCACACGGACCTTATCGTTAGGCTGCTTTGGTGTCGAGGAAGCAGCCCAACTAAAGCGGGATACACACATGCGGTACTTGCTAAGTAACGAGCAACACATTTTTGAAATTCTCAGCTGGTTGGTTTCTAGGCTATTGCTATAAATTGATTGAATATTTTGCAAGTTACTTGGCAAGTACTGCATGTGTGTGTGTATCGGGCTTAACGAAATCGCTTAGGCCCTGTTCACAAGCTCTGTGTTTGTGTTGTGTGGTGTCTATGCAACCTATAAAAATGCTTCATTTTTCGAGGGAGTAAATCTGTTTGGCTGCATAGACTCCACAGAACGTAAACATAGAGCTTGTGAACAGGGCCTAAACGCTCATTTTCATCCCTTTAATAATAAGAATTTAATAGGTAAAAAATAATAGAGAAGGTATCTCAAGTTGGTGTGGGCAAAGGAAAGAATTCGAGTAGTGGTGGATCCAGCGGGCCATTATAAGTAAAAGTTGAACATATTAATCCGGAATAATTCGGGAAAGGGTTACTAACAAAATAACGAGTTCCTAACGCGTTAAAGAGGTAATTTTTCTGGTAACGAATTTACGAGTTAACGTTTTAATTAATGATGTCAGGTCGATGACCACAAGTAAAGCACCGGTAATGTCCTATAACTGACAATACATCTGATCAATTTGCGCAAATTTGTTCACCCCGTTAAGATTTGGCGATGAAAAGTGGTGGCGGGTGATTTGGGGGGGAGGGGGGAGATGCGCCCTTCAGCTCCCCATGGTCACCCCTGAACACTTTAAAAACAATTTCGCAATTTTTAACCAATTTTTCGGATTAATTCCCTCGCCAAAAACCCGATTTCGTGGGTCTGGCTCACTGAAAACGCATTTTGGAGGGTTTTACTCCCTGTGCAACTATTTTCGCGAGTCTTGGAACAGCTCGATCATGGTTTATCGTATGAAATAAAAAATAAAATAAAGCGTCTCTTCAATGTTATCTCCTTCTTCTGGATGGTTCCATTTGTCTTGACCCTCTCACCCGCCTCTTACAATTTCTTATATTTTGCCGCCCAGGGCTGTAGCCCCGGTAGTCTCCCACCCTACTTACCATGCGACCACCGACACTGGTTCTGGGTCGACATACTCTGTCATGGCCCCCTTCTTGGCCAGTTCATCTTCTTTCTCATTCCCTGGGATGCCAGCATGACCTGGCACCAACCCCAAAGTAACCGTGTTACCTTCCCTCAGCAGTGCCGATATACGAGAACTACAGCCCCCCCCCCCCCCGACGTTTGACCACCGCCCTGGAAAAGGCCCTGAGGGCGGCTCTGCTGTCCGAGTATATCGTTGTTCGCTCGTTTGTTACTCCTCTCTATCCCAGTTTTATTGCACAGGCCGCTCTGGCCGCAACCTCCGTCATGGAATACCGTCGCATATCTCCCCAATGTTAGGCTCTTTTCCACCCCCATTCCACGGATGTATATTCCCGACCCTGTCTTTTCTATCCCGGTTCCGATTTTTGAACCGTCCGTATATAACACTTGACCTCTTCCGTGTCCCTCCATTCCTCCCCCCCCCTGTCCACGTCGCTTCGCCCGGTCTCCCGGGCCAGATTGACCGTGATCGTCTTTGCAAAGTCCCTTTCCTTTACTATCTGATCCGATCTCATGAACGTTGACGGTGCCACTCTATGCATGTTCTCTCGAATCCCCTCTTCCCCATCTCCACTGACAGCTCTAATGTAGCCTTCTACATAATTTCATACTTTTGACCCTCTCCAAAAGCAATTTAGCGGGGTCAGCTCATTTAAATTTGGAAGAACCAATTCCAACTTTTGTTCCTCACTAAAAAGAGCAATTTCACCGGTTTGATTCCTTCGTAAACTAAATTTCACGAACCTAGGCAAACTAGAAACCATCCTAGCACGCCAGAAACCAATTTCGCGGGTTTGGCTCCTTCATGAACTGTAGAATTTCCGGGATTTTCTCATTCGAGACTCATTCTACTTATACAATCCAAGTGTGGCGTGGACCATAGGAGGGGATCGTCCCTACTGAAACCTCAAGTTCTGCCCCCTTATTACTGGTTAATTTTTCTTTAATTTATGAAATTGGGATTAGAGGGGTCACAGGGACCATGGCCCCCGTTGTACGCGTTCTTCGCCCAATTTTTAAATTTGGTCAATTTTCGACAAATTCGCCCTGTCGTGGCAGATTTTGGAGCAGGGCCCGGTTTATTAGACCCTTGACCAGTTCCAGATTGCCCTGAAGTCCAAGGGAAAGTGTCACCCCCCCTCTCCCCAGATTGGCTCAGCGTTACGTTTTGTGTGTACCTACGTGTTGTGATGAGCATATTGACCTTCTCTATACTAATACATAGAAGTTTTGTTAATTATCCTTTTTTGGAAGTCATCTTTTATAAGCACCAAAACGACAAAAAACTGCAATTTAAATCTCACAATCGTTTTCAATGTAATAAGAGCTGCAAAGACATGAAAATTAACAAGACAGGCGAAGTTAATAATAATTTTATATTCTATTACAAGCCTCATAATAAGAGAGCCCCGACGATGAGAACATAAAGAGAGACAGCGTGAGCGAGGCTTTAATGAAGGCTCCTATACAGAAAAACAGTCGTTTTTCAACTTTTTTTTTGTTCATGTGTGAGCAAAAGAGTGTGTGGCTTTAGATGCAACAAGCAGAGCATGACTCAGAAAAAAAGGTTCTTGGAAGGTGTTAAGACGAGCGAGAGGATAATACGTCTGCATCAAGTGGGCAGTGCGAGAGGTCGAGCTGGCTTCTCACATGTATTTATTATGTAACTATATACAAAGTAATTATGTATACTCTTCTGGCCTTCTTGACTGATTTTTCTAGATTTTAAAACTGCCTTTAGAAACCCCAGTTCAGGTCTCGCCCTTCAGGTAGGAAAATGGAAGTAAAAGCGAAGTTTTACCCTGTAGTGCGGGACATTTCGCAGGTGCCCTTTTTGCCTTTTATAGAGAAACAATGAAATAGTAACTTCCTGTTAGTGAAGCGGAGCAATCGGTCTCGTTAAAAACACGGTTGAACCCCGACCAAACTGGTCATCTCTGTGGAGCCAGTCGCTCGTAGCTGTATGAATATGAACAATGACCGGTCAGCAGTCTCTTGCTCTGTAACTCACGTTACTCTCTTCTCAATAAGGATAGGTCTTTGTCTATGTTGTTACTCGGTGATACCTCGTATTTCTGAATAGACTGTCCTCTAAGATTTTTACCTACTCCGACTCTTAAAAAATTATTCGTGAAGCCCTTGAGTTTGAAAATAACGAAATGTAAGAACGTTGTTTTTCTTTATCTTCCTCATCTTTTAATTGAACGACTTGAAATACAAGGTTTAGAAAAAAACTGAATGGGTGGCTCTGTGTATCATCCTTCCCCGTCTAAATTACAGAAGCGAGTCCTCCTCATTTAGAAAAAAAATATCAATTTTATCTTATTATCTCACGTATAAGGGTCCCTCGACACAAAACAGAGCATTCTCATACGAAAGACGAAACTCAGTTGTATAAGAAATGATTTCTCCCCGTGTGGTACAAGATTTCCTTAAAAACCACAATCCTAATCCTCTCACGGATCGACATTCTCTTCATCTTAAACCGCTAAAAAAATCCATTGAACCAGTAAAAAAAAAAAATTTACATATTATAGCGCCTCAAGTGGATCAAGATTCTTCCTTCCCAAGACGAGAAGGATTCTCCATTTTTTTTTTTTTTTAATTTCGAAGCCTATAGGAAGCTCCCTTCTCCGACCAGCATTCAAAGCGTACCATTTATAATAGATCACTGTCAAACGGCAAATAACTAGATGGAGAATAGTTTTAGGGTGATTGCGGGCGGAACGGGGAGGGGGTGAATTGAGGAAAAATTACTTTGATATAAAATCCAAGATTGATGACCTCCTCTGAACCCCATCCCATTATGCTCTCTCATGGGGACCAGCAGTTTTTAAGGAACGCATAGATTCAATCAAAAGAAGATCAATTTACCCTCATCGTTTTTTAAAGAAGCAATTCCTCGATGTTTAATGTTGAAGAGAGTAGACCGTTGAGGCATGAGAATTCTTTGTTTTTTTAAACCAATAAATCACATCGGGCATCAAAACAACAACAACAAAAAAACAGTTAAATCGTGCAACTTTTCAGCTTTGAGGTGGACTTGAGTTGCAAATAAGCTATATAAATAGGTCACTTAAAAAAAGAAGCTTCCGAGGGAATACACAGTCTTTCGCAAACTTATTGGAATCCGGGGTCTAAATTTCATGAGTTTTGTAATTGAGTAGACAATTTCTTGGGCATTGTTACTTTCCACGGCACTTCGTTAGCTTATAGGATGAAAGTAGCAGTTTCTTGGAAAAATAGTCATTTTTTAGGTAAACATGGTGGGGGGGATGGGGGCAAAAATGTCCCGTTCCAAAGTAAAGCAACCAAGTTGAAGTTTGAACGGTTGAATTTATGGTGTTCGAGTCTATCCAGTTTTTAGACTCGTCAATTAACATGTGTGACCGGATACGCTCATTCCAATGTGGAAATGCCCGCGGTATATCAGCCAATAAAGTTACCAGTTTTGGGTGAAACAAATAAATTATAATGTAGTCTGCGAGGCTCAATTACCTCAAAGATAGCAGTTTCCGGGCGTATTGAGAAAAGTGCGATGGAAAATGGGTCTTATTTACTCAGCGCATATAGCCCGTTTCTTCCGGAAAAATAATTTTTGAAAATCAAAATCAAGTTTTGGAGACAAAATCACTTTCACTGACTGACTGACTTCACTCAAAAAGCCAATTTTGCGGGGTTGACCCATTGAAAAATCCAATTTCACGTGTTTCAAAAAAGCAATGACGTGGTTTGGACACGCTCAACCTAATTCCGTGGTTTTGGCTAATTCAGGGGCCAATTTTGCCTGTGGTACCCCCAAAAAATGCAATACACCGGTTTGGTTCTTCCAAAAATCAAATTTCACGGATCTGGCACGTCATAAACCATAATATTGCGAGGTTGGCTGGCTACCAAAAAAGCCACCAAAAACCTGAACACTGCCCGTGTGTTGGCCCATTTTAATGAGCAAAGAGCTCCTTTCAAAAACAACATTTCGTAAGGATTAGCCCATTCAAGACCAATTTGACGGGATTGGCTCGGGAGGGGGGGGGGATCGCGGATTCAGCTCACTCGAAAAACCCATTTTGCAGTTCGCTGGCATCTTCAAGAAATTAAATAATTTCGTTTCGTGGGGCTGGCTCACACAGAATAGAAATTTCGCTGGTTTCTCCGCATTAAAAACAAAATTTGGCTCTTGACCCATTCAAAAATCAATTTTTGCGGGGTTGGTTCGTTCAAATAACCAGTTTTGCGTTATTAGCTAGTCTTAAAAAAAAAAAAAAAAAAAAATCGCATGACTGCTCACCCAAAAAACTAATTCGCGTGATTGCTCAATCGAAAAACCAAGTTCGCGGGTTTTGGCACGCTCGAAAAGCCAATTTTGTGGGTTCACCTTCTTCACAAAATAATGACATTTCGCGGGCTTGGCTCATTCAAAACCAATAGCGCAGCGTTTTGGCCGGCGGCGGACTAATACCGTTGGGCACCCGTAGTGACGAGGCCATCTAGTGTCACCCTCTCCTCCCGCTACCAATCGTTTGTAGCCAGAACCTTTCCTATCCTATTAGCTCTACTTTCGCTCAAAGACTTACAGACGAGGCCTACAGGAAGACTCGGCCTATGCGGTCCTGATCGATTGGTCGCTCTGGAGTCGAGAAAATCTAGACTAAAAGCAACGAAACGCAAAACAGTGTCATTTTTGGACGCTTCGTGGGCTTTTCCGAATGGCGACCAGCCCGCAGTCATGGCATGGAAGAAGAAACATCGAGAAGGAACCACAATAGTCACTCAAAAATCAATTTGTCTCTTCAAACACCCAATTTCGTGGGTTTTAGTCTTACGTTAGGGGCAAAAAATCACGGGGTTTAGTCGTTGAAGAATTAAATTTCGCGTGTTCAGCTCTTTTACAAAATGGTTAGAGCTTCCTCAGTCCTTCAACACTATAGCCACTAAGTGTTCTAACCACAAGAATCTCTAACCACAAAAACCCCAAGCCCGAAACAGCTCTGACCACGATGAGCTCATAACACTAACAACTCTACTCCAACCAAAAAAGGTCAAACCGCGAAGAGCTTCAACCCTAAAAATGTAAAAGCTCTAACCACTAAAATTAGCCACATCAGTCTCAAACAGCTTGTCACAAACCACTTTTCAGAAATGGATTTCCACAAACAGTTTGTGACAAGCTGTTTAAGACTGATGCAGCTGACTTTAGTGAAAACCGGCAACTTATACCTTCAAACTAGCTACTTGGCACGGAACTGGACATTTTGTCTCCATAAGCTAAATTTAATGCAATTTTCATTTGGAAACACACTTTTCTCAGCAAAAATTGCGATTTTTCTGGAACTGATATAGAGTGACCCCGAAACTGACAATTTAGACCTAGAACCTGCGACTATTCAAGCAGAGGACGGGCAATCTAGTTCTCAGAATCTGATGGGCTTAACTATAAAATGTGTATTTTAGCCCAGGATCTGCAAATTTGACCGTAAAAACTGATGATTTTACTTCCGAAGATTGCCTATCTTTCGGACTGTGAAACTTGGTTTATGACCCGTGACACTCATAATGATAAGAAACGGTTTCCTAGCTGACTCGTCAGCACAAAAACTGTAACGAAACTTTTGGGGTTTTCTAGTCCAAAAACCATCACACAAGTAAACGTTTAGCCCCGCGAATTAATTACGAGTACTTGGCCAAAAAACTAGATATCCTCCTAGAACAGTGATTCTCAACCTAGGGGGGGGGGGAGCAAGCGATTTCCAGTGGGGGGGGGGCTGAACTTCTCCCCATGCCCTTAAGGTTGAGACCAACAATACAAATATCGGAAACTTCGGGAACGTCACATTTTTGTTTCTTTACGCTGCCCGTGAGTCTCTCAGACCATACTCAATGAGAAATGCAGTCGGCAGGCCTGTCGAGAGGGGGGGGGGGCATAGGGGCCTTCATCCCCGGTCCCGGTTTTCCTTTCCTTGGGGGCCCTGATTTCAAAAAATCAAGAAAAGGAAGAAAAGGGGAAAGCTTTACTTGTGCTCAACTGGGGTTGGAGCTTTGCAGTGGCTGGGTCTTCTTTGTAATTGAAGCTACTGTGGCTTGCAGCTTTGCAGTGGTCAGACCTTTGCTGTAGTTGGAGCTTTACTGTGGTTGGACGTTTCTGGTGGTTGGACCTTTCGTGTGGGTGAGAGCTCTGCAGTGGTTACACCTTAACTGTGGTTGGGCCTTTGCAGTGGTTAGATCTTTAATGTGGTTCGACCTCTGCTGGGGTTGGAATTTCGCTGAGGTAAGACCTTTGCTGTGGTTTGAACACTGTTGTGCTTGGACATTTCCTGTGGTTGGATTTTGGCTTTGTTTTCACCTTTGCTGTGTTTGAGACGTTGCTTTGGTTTGAGGTTCTACTGTGGTTACAGCTTCGCTGGGGTTGAACCATGGCTGTGATTGGGTTTTGGTGGTAAGTCCCGAACAAAACGCACAGAAGGGGGCTGTCATTGCCCCAAAAGTGATCAAAAATGAGCGTTTGGCCGCCTAGCCATTTCGGTCAATTTTCTCGACTCCAAGGCGGTCAAACATGGTCTGCAGGCGTGGAGGCTCTTCGTCGTTGTACTTTCGAGTTTTTGATTACGTGACCACTATGCCTTTATACGTTCTGAAAACGTGCGTAAGTGGCCGAAAACGGGTGCGTCATAATGAGAAGAAAGAGCACCCCCCCCCCCAGTACATCCCTTCGTGACATTATGATGGTTTGACCAAAATCGAAGCTTTTCGTGGTTTCGGGTCTTTAACATGTCAGTTTAAAAACTTAATACAATGCAATGGGGTGGGGGTGGTGACGCAACAAATTTTCGTGGTTCAAGGGGAGGCAAGACCGTGAAAAGGTTGAGAACCACTGCCCTGGAAACACACAAGCTGTCGGTAACTAGCAGTTTTATAGCCACGGTATCTTGTTTTTCGGTCCAAAAGCTTGTGATTTTGACGCTCGGACGGGCTCTTTTGATCCTGAAAACGTGCAATGCAGCCCAAGAAACCCAATACTCGACCCAAACTGGCAATTTAGCGGCAGAATCTTATTGTCGATACAAAATTCGTAATTTAGCCACAAAAAAGAAAGTCAATTTTTTCCATCAAGATCTGGGAGGACTAGGCGAATTAGAGAGGGGCCGTTTATTTGCACATCTGGGACGTGCTTTGGTGTGCGCAATGCATAAATACACGTGTCCCTCAATCTAAGTTCAAGAAACAGTTTAGTTCGTTTCCTCGACTGATTGCCCCCCCCCCCCCAATACACCGAAAAAAGCAATAATGAAAAAAATATTTTGCCCTGGTTTTGGCTCTTGGCTCATTCTAATCCTAAGGGGGGTTATTGCACCCTGAAAAAAAATAAATAAATAAATTTCGGGTGGTGGGCTTATTATTAAACTAATATTCGCTGACTTGACTCGTTGAAAAATATCCACGTTAAAAGAATTTTGTGGATTCAGCTTTTTCAATCTCCAAATTTCACAAACTTGTAGAACTTTCATAAACCAATGTTTGCGATTTTGCCTCCTTCAAACACGATATTTCTGTAGGTTTGGTTCCTTTAAGGCCCATTCCTGTACTATCGAAAAGAGACGGAGTGAGAGGAAAGCTGCCCTAAAGAGGGCGCTGCAACTTCACAGCGGTTGCCCGTCACGGGGGAACGTGCCTAAAATTGTTTATTCACATCCCCTGAGTTACACGAGAAAAATTGAATTAAATTATGGCTTGCCAAAAACTCTTATTTCAGCCACTATGCCAAGCTGAAGGTGAAGCGGGTGTTCGTCGTACGAACAAGAGGAGAACCTTCAGACAATCACACCTTTCTGGACAGTATTGACGAGATAGGTTACTTTTGGCCCCCAGAATCAGGCTTGAGAGTCCCAATTCGTACCGCTAACTAATCTATAGATATTCTTTAGAAATCTATTTTTCATACATAAAAATCATTAATCGTGAAATAAACTATTTCCTTAGAACTAACAATTTTGTACCAGAGACGTAAAAACGGCCGGATAACCTCACTGTCAAGGTCAATCACTCATTAAAATACTCTTATTTTAGCTTTTTCTGTGAAACGGGAGACAGCGTCCTTTCATTCCAAGACGAAATTAGTTTCAGTTCCTTCACTTTTTTTCTCATAAAAACAAACAATAAACGCAGAGAAAAACGACTGGATGGTACAGCAAATTTTCTAAAGAGATTATAAGAGGTTTGACGCAAGAAAAAGTCCGCGACTTGAAACACAAAAAGAAGGTTGCTTTTTTTGCTCAAAAACCCATTTTCCTTCATTTCGTGAAGAAAGAAATTCCGCAAAAAAAAGTTCAAGGAGAGCTTTTATATACGAAAATTCAAAAGGAACTGGTCTTATTGTTAGATGATGTCAATTTAAGCCAGGCAATTCGTTGTCCCGGAAAATAGAGAGGTCCAGAGACCCCCAGAAGCGCGGGAAGTACATTTTTATTGTGCAACTCAATTGTAATTGATGAAAAATGAGCAGTGATGGTCTTTCGAAGTTAAATTGCTTTTGTGGAACCGTTTGAAGCGTGTTTGGGGTCCAGGCTGGGAAATCAATAGAAAACGCGTTGTTTTCTCGTTATCCTAAGTGGAAATTCTCATCAATTGCCTCCTTCCACACTACTACGTTCAATATATATGATGGAGTTTTTTCTGCATATTGTGATCGCGGGTTGACGTCTTGACGTATGGGAGAATGTTGGTGTGACGGTATGGCTGAATTTCTGCTGGCGTGTGGGGAAGGCGAGAGGGTTAGAGAAGTGGAACTAAATTCCATATCGCGTATAGGTAACTGGACGCTTTTGTCCTCCTCGGGCAACGGAACTTCAAGATTGCTTTTTACCCCCCCCCCCCCCCGCTAACGCACTCTTTTTCTTCCTCTCACTCACGAGCATCACACACACTCAACCCATTCGTATTACCTCTACAGAAGCCAGTTTTATTGAGCCAAAGCTCCTGAGCTTCTACGTATAATAACTTCTTCGTCCCTCCTGCGCCTTCATCATCCCCGTTTACCTCACTATGCTCCTATCTCCTCACATCGTTCCAAACTGGTCATTCGATCAACTTGGCCTCTCTGAATGAGAGGTCAACGGGTTTTCTGACCCAATGTTATTACATATTTTCTGAAAAAAAAAAGAAGAGTTTGTATTCCTCTCTTTTATGAATGAATTTACAAACTATTACCACACACAAGGAAGAGGAATGCAAGAGTTGGGGTTTCCTCCCCGTTTGAATTTGTAATGAAAAGCTTTGGGTTGTCATGTTTAGCTCACATTATTGAGTGTGTTATGATCAAAGCCTCCATGAATAAACCTGAAGAGGAACTTTTAAAGGGAAAAATTGCAGTTATGAATAAAATTAAAGCTTACGCGTGAAGACCTGGGGTATTAACGTTCATTCAAATAGAACAAGAGGAAGGGACTTGTATAGCTTAGCTGCGTACTATTCGTACTACATAATATTTATATTGAATGGAAGAAAACGGTAAAATTTATTCTGTTCGCGGGTGGAAGTCACGAACTTGAAATTCTGGGAATCGAGGCACAAATGAAATATTTTAAAAGGCGTTAGCAAGCCTTACAAAGACGAAAGTGTCAAAATGATTAAGTTTTATTTGTTGCAAAGGAATGAAGTTTGAAATAGTTGTAACATCCTTCAGTAGCGAATAATGTATGTATTGATCAATTCTAACTCATAGTCCAATCTAAGCTTTGGAGCGGAAATAAATATGGGATTTTGTTTTTTTGGAGGAATATGAAGGAGGGGGTCCCCTGATCAATGTCTAATAAAGTCCCGAGCTGAACGCCCTCCCCCGAATGAAGGGGGAGCGTTCAAAGCCACCTTTTCGAGGTTTTTCGCCTGTATCTCAAAACTGGTGTGTCTACGACGATTCTTTGCGAGTACAGAATTAAAGCATATTGAGTTCCCTATAACTTTTATTCCATACATTTTTTAACATTCCTCGGAGTTTTCGAGATATCGCCTCTGGAAAGAGACCTTGCATACTTGGTTGGGAAACAGTCTTCCACCAAGGGAATGTGAGTGTAAGAGAGGGGAAGGGGGATAACTGGCTCCTGTGATCACCACGGCACCCCCTGTACCAGATCACGCGCTGAACTCCATATTCTGCCGCTGCACGGGGGTGAGTGCGAATCAAGATGTGGTTGCAGGAAGGCCGTTGTATTCTGCTTCAAGGTCAGCAGTAACTCCCAGGGGGACTGCATCGATACAGAGGCATAGAAATAGCCCCCACAGCCCTCGGGGGCGCTGAGCTCAGGGTATTTTTCCCCCATCTATACTTATCTATTTAACTGATATAGCTATGAACTATATCATTCATAATTTAAAAAAAAAAATTAACTCAGTGCTCAGCTAAACATTGGGGGTACGTCGCAGAGCTGCTATTCTCTCAGTCCTCTGTCGTTGGACTAGGCGACAAAAGTGCAATAAAAATGAAAGTTTCAACTCAAAAATAATTTAATTAACCTAATTTTAATTTTAACTTTCACCAAATAATGAAAATTTCTGATGAGGACTTCCAGCAATAAACGTCAAAATCTTCTCCTTATTCAGTCCTACGATTGAGCTGATTGTAAGATGAAGGGGCGCCAAGGCTAGTTTAGCAGGGGGGAGGGATTTCCAACAAGCCACGCCACTGCAACAATACCTTCATGTTTGACGACGAGGAAGATGATGAGGGCGACTCTATGGCTGAGGATCCTTATAAATACTCAAATATTATTGATTTTCATTTATCGTATTCAGTATTCTAGTCCAGTCAATCTAAGGTTTTGAGCGGAAATAAATATGGGATTTTGTTTTTTTGCGGGAATGTGTAGGGGAGGGTCCTCTGATCAATGTCTAATAAAGTCCCGAGCTGAATCTTCTGCCACAGGGGGAGGGGGCTGATTAAAGGTACCCTTTTGTGGTTTTTCGCCTGTATCTCAAAAACAGTGCGTCTTGGGCGAAAACTTTTGGATTCTTTTTCTTGGATATTCTTCCCTAGTTCGAGTTGTCAATTGTAAATTGGGTTTTTGAACGAGTGAAATTGGGATTTGAACGAGACGAATCCACAAAATTTAGTTTTGAATGAGCGAAAATTCACGAAATTGACGTTTGGAAGAGTCAAAATAACGAAATTCTGTTTTCGAAAGTGCCAAACGCTCATGACTGGTTTTAAATCAGACTAACGTAAGTCATATTTTCCGTCGATTCAATCTCATGGGTTTTGGGGCGAATTTTACAGTTTTGAGAGAAATGGAGGCATGGCGGTGTGTGGAAGTGATGCAGTGGGCGAAATCGCTGTATTTTTCTTTGAGTGGACTTTGCACTCAACGATCTTTCCACCCCTGACGCTCGACCTGACCTGGTAAAATCGAGTTTGGGAGGAGACCCGGCTCACCAGGGCTGATGAGGGCCGCGATAGCGAAATGGCGACTGGTGACGTGGCGGCTAAGCGCCGCAGCTTTGTTTGAAGATGAAAACTTAAAATTTGTGAATCATTTTTGTAGACTTCTTTTGAAACCACAAAACTCATAGCCGACGACCCCTTAAAGATAATTTTGCGTTTATGCATATATTCTTGAAGCAAATTCAATTCTCAACAACTTCTAAATTTATTCTTTACGCTAAAATTGAACAGGTAAGAAGGTAGGGTGCAAAGTTTGACAAAAAACGTGAGGTTAAAATAATGTTTTTGAAAAAGGTCACATTTCAGGGTAGTATACATCGAAAACCGTTGGGAATTTAAAAAAAATGCATGGAGTAAAAGTTGAAGATAATTTAAGGAGCTTACATTCTTTGTCTCAAAGTTTTTGTCTAAGACGCACCGTTTTTTAGATATAGGCGAAAAATCACGAAAAGGTACCTTTAAACGACCCCCCTCCCTCTGGGGCAGGTGGTTCAGCTCGGGACTTTGTTAGACAATGATCAGGGGACCCTCCCGTACACATTCCCGCAAAAAACAAAATCCCATATTTATTGCATTTATTTTGCATTTTTATGCTTAGATTGACTGGACTACAAGCCCCTTTTACATGTTTTTCTTTTGTTAAAAAATAATATGTCAAATCTGATCGCACACAGGCGAATCAGTTAGGAACAGCCCAAATATGTTGCTCCATATTGGACCAGCTGGCCGTGGTTGAGGCCGAAATAAATCAGTTTCGGCACCAAGACCTTTAACCCAACTTCAGTTTTCGGATTAAAATCGTCAGTTTTGGAGTAAAATCGTTCTTTTTGTGGTTAGAATCGCTGCTTTGTTTTAAAATCTCAGTTTTATAGAGAAATCATGTATTAGCGTAAAATCGTCATTTTTTAAGCAAAAACGGTAGTTCTAGGGTAAAATCGCCAGTTTGTGATATCACTTCAGTTTCATAACATTCTCCATTTTTGAGGTAAAATCGCTATTTTTTAGGTAAAGTTTTCAGTACAGAGTAAAATATTCAGTTTTTACGTAACACCACCAAATTTAGGTCTGGGGTAAAATTACTAGTTTTGCATTGAGATCTTTAGTTTTGGGGTAAAACGAAACGCGTTAGGCGTAAAAATCCTCAGTTTTCAGCTTAAAACCGTCAGTTTTTTAGGGTAAAATTGTCCTATTTTGGGATGGAATCGACAGCTGTTTAGTTTTAAAATCGTCAGTTTCGGAGATAAAGGTCCGTTTACAAGCTCTAATGTTTGCGTTGTGTAGAGTCTATGCAACCAAACAAATTTATTCCCTCGAAAAATGAAACATTTTGATAGGTTGCATAGACACCACACAACGAAAACATAGAGCTTGTGAACTGGCCTTAAATCATCACTTTTAGGGTAAAATCGTCATTTTTCATACAAAAGGTGGTTTTAGGGTAAAATCTAAAATTTTTGGTGAAATCGCCAGTTTTCGGGTAACACCTCAGCTTTGGCATGAAACCGTCAGTTTTAAAGGAAATCGCCAGTTTTGTGATAGTATAACAATTTATGTGCTGAAATCACCATTTTTGTGGTTAAACTTCCATACCTACGTGTGGTAAAATCGCCAGTTTAGTAGTGAGTTTTTTTAGTTTTCGTGTAAAATGAAACGGTAAGGGCGTAAATCCTCAGTTTTCTGCTTAAAATTGCCAGGTTTGGTTTTAAAATCGTCAGTTTTACAGGAAATCATCCGTTTAAGCGTAAAATCTTCATTTTAGAGGTAAAAACGGTAGTTTTAGGGTAAAATGATGAATTTTTTGGTAAAATTGCCATGTTTGGGGGGTAACACATGAAACGATTTGGCATAAAATCGTCAGTTTTAAAATAGAATATTCAGTTTCGGTGTAACAACGTCTGCTTGGGCGTGAAATAGTCTGTTTAATAGGGTGAAATCGCCACTTTTGTGATAAAATCCTCAGTTTTGGGGTATAAACGTCAGTTTTCATTTCAGAGGCGTCAGTTTTGGCGTAAAATCATGCATTTTTGGGGAAAGTATTTTAAGTTTTAGAAAAAAAAACAATATTCGGTGAAACATTGTTAGTTTTGGAGTGAAATATCCGGTTTTGGGGTGAAATAATCAGTCTTGGGTAAAGGTAAAACCGCCAATTTTAAAATCGTCAGTTTTTTGGAGTACCTATACGTATAACTTGAGCTTTGTGGGTGACATAGTAAGTTTTTAGGTAAAATCGTCAGTTTGATTATACATTTTGTTAGTTTCGGGGTGAATTATTCAGTTTTGCGTTGAAATCACCAAAGTTGGAGGTTGAGTTGTTGAAAACCCAATTTCGCGGGTTCGCCCCTCCGAAATGATCCGTTTCACGGATTTGTTCACTAAAAAAAAATATTCATTTTTATTTTTGGCTCTGTAAAAGTCCAATATTTTGTGAGTTTGGCTTTTTTCAAAAATATGATTTCATGGGTTTTGCTTGCCAGTAACACTTTTCTGTATATTGGTGGAGGGGGGGGGGTCTAGGCTCTTGCGCCAATCAGACTTCTGGCGGGTTCTTTTCGAGTTTTTGCTGGGGTCTCATCCCCGAACATGAGCAAACAATCTGTGCATCTGACATAGTCTGACCACCGCTAAATCAAGGGCTGGCTACGCCCCGTGCTCAAATCTAAATTCTTTTTGAACAAAAAATGGCTCAAAATCGTAAAAATCGCGCACGTAAGGCCTCTCTAGGGTTTTTTTTTGTCTCAAACGGCAAACATTTTCATACAGGAAAATAGGATTCAATGACACGGGAAATCCGATAATAGAAAAGTATTTTCGATCTGACAAGCCTTTGAATTGTTTCTCTCCCAGATTCCAGCGCTTTTTGGCCAGTTTGGTCCGGGGGGGGGGGAGCGCACCAACTGACCCGCGGACGAGACCAATTTATTCCGAAAGGCCCTACTGCGAAGTCCAAAGGAAGAGCCTCGACGCAGGTGGATCTCGCTCTGTCAAAGGTTGTCGCAAATTGCAAATTGTCATCCCCTCCAATTAGGAAGAGGCTGCGACCACTTAATTCGAATTACTTTGACAATAAACTGCTTAAAAATCACCCCCTCCAGTCCGAATCTTTTTAATATTTTGATTTTTTGATAGAATAGGTGTTAAAGAATTCTTCCATTTTGAACACAATAGGTTTATCGGTTTTTCAAATAGAACCTAAAGTGTGAGACTTTTTTGAGTAAGAGAGACAGTTTACAAAGTTGTTTTTTCGGAACAGTTTTTTAAAAAATCGTTAAAAGCTTAACAACCGAATTAGCCTTGCGTAGGCAAAAACATAATTACTTTTACACGCCCTCCACGTTTTCTTTCTCCATTACATCGTCTATGATTGACAACAACTACAAACCCCGATCCATTTAAGGTGGGGAAAAGATGGTCCACAAAGTCACTTTATGGCGCATAATTTGAGGCGGACCGTATAAAATTACGTAGGAAGTTGAAGCTATTGGGCAACTGAGAATTTTTGTTGTTTTTTTATCGGGCGTTGGATAGTAATTTTTAAAATCCTGTCCAGAGGCCGATACTAATGTTCGTGCTCCTTTCGTCGTTTCACTCGAGAACAAGAGAAAATAAATTAAGGGATAGAAAACGAATAATAATTTTCAATTTTCGTGTCACGTGCAGCAAGTTCCGCCTTGACAGTTTTTCAGGGAACAGGCAAGGCGATTTTATGTGAGACTTGCTGCAACCGTGCGTACAACGGATGTCTTCATCTTCAACAGCCTTTTTCACTCATAGGGAGTTTGACTGAAATGTCGAGCACAACCGAGATTTTTCTTTCGTTGAATTCATTAAAGGTCCAACAAGTGACGAAACTGTTGAGTTCTTTACCTCTGCCCTTTCTTTTAAGAAGCCGAATCCCCATCTACCATTGCAACACGTAATTGATTTGATCCATGAATGACACTATGAATCTTCCGCCCTTAGTTTTTTTTTTTTTTTTTTTCATCAAGAAGGCCGTTTCCAGCCTTTATAGCCGCGGAGAAAAACCGTCACCTGTCGGTTTGAAATTGGGATCCTGAGATAAGCACATCTCTAGCATGCCTTTCTGCGTTCACTCATTAAAAGCAAATTTATCTCCACTCAGAAAGTAGACTTGAGCGTCCCGAATTATCCAATTCCGTGATGGAATGCCAATTTTTGTACCTTAACTGCACGTGACTTTGCTATTTTCACTTTCTCCATTAATTTTGCTACACGTCTTGAAAGAAATTGACAATGATTGCACTGTTCAATTATGCTGTTACTTTATATTCTACGTTCAGTTACTCAATTACTCTGATACTCCGCCCCTTCTACCCCATTTCCATTGCTACGAAGAACAATCTTAAACGACAAGCGCACTGCCACCAAATTTTTTGACGGGACGTCCTAAGTTCCAGACATGTGTCAGTCAATTTAGTCACAGTGTTGAAAATCGTCCCCTTTTCCCACCACAATAACTCGCCACTGGGCTTATTCCGTAATAATAATGCGTGACTCAACACACTGAATTCCGAATAAAGAAAACGACTTTTGTTTCAATTTGCAGCGGCCTTATAACTTCCAAATTGCACTTAATTGAACACTCGGGTGAACACAATGTGGTTGGTCAAGGGGGGGGGGGGTTTGAGGCACGAAGAACGACAGAGTGTCCTTGGGATGACTTTCTTTATTCATAGAGCGTTGACTGGAGTTGTGGTAAATAGAGAGGGCGATCAGTCAACATTAAAAAAAGGGCATTTTCTCGAAGTGAGAAAATAATTCTCGCGGTTAGATGGGAATCAAAACAAGCTTTGTGCAGAAAAGGCGCAGATTGTGTGGGGGTAGGAGGTTGACTTCAACGTTTCCTATTCTCAAAGCTCGTACAATCAGGCGAAGAGCACCGTTTTGAACACGCCTGTGGGAAAGATTTTTTCTTATTTCTCATTCGTCTTGCCTTGTCGTCTTCATTGATGCTGACTGACAGTAACTATTTTTTTATTATTTTGCTTTCCGCAATTCGCCCAAGAAGGCTATTGGGGGGGGGGGGGGTAATCACGCCAAAATCTCGGAAATGCTCTCAAGGTGGAGGAATTGGACGACAATTTCAAATTAAAGTGAACTCCCGAATTAAAATTCCGTTCGACCAGTTCCAAAATTTCGAACTGTGATAATGTCGACTAAAAGTTGTTTTCAAGTCAAACAAGCCCCTAATTTTTGGGATCGTATACAAATGAAGAATGAAAGTCGCGTGACCTGTCAAACGTATTGAGTTCGTTAACATTAAGTTGATGAGCAAGGGCGTGGTAATAGTAACCTTCCCCCACCAATATCAACTCAACTCACCCCTTTCATGTTTTTTCCACATATAGGGCTGACCCTTTTCTTATTCTTTGGGCCCTCGTAAACTTCGAGTCCTTTTTAAAAAAGAAAGAAAAAGAAAAAAGCACACACCCAAACTGTTGGAAGGGATTTTGAGAGAAAAATAAAAGAGGATGAGGACAATAATAGAATCATATAACAAGATAAATGTTGTATCCGGGCAAGATCCCCCCCTTCACCGGCCCCTCAATATTTCCCCTTGAGGGCTTGTTTTGTAGTTGAACTGAATTTTATAACAAAAAAATAGATTTATTTTTAGGATTGACGTCAAAGAATTACACACGTGTGTTCATTCTTTCATTTCTAGTCCAAGAACCTCTAGGATGGTACCTGTTGGGCATGCTCTTTTCCATCAAACCTCAACTATTATTCCCCTCGGGCTGCAGTTACGATAGTTATCATTTTTGACTTGATTCGAGTCTCTTCTGTTCTTCCTTCCAAGAGAATTCCGCGACGCCCACTCGCCCCCCCCCCCCCAAAAAAAAACCCGTCAATTTTTAATTGCGCCTGATGAAGACCTTCCAGAGGCCAAACTATAAGAGCGTGTTGAGATCCTTTCCCCGCGTCATAATTTTTGTTTCTAGAAAAGAGAGAAAGGCGTTTTTAACGACGGGGAGGCCCTTTAAAAGTTTACGTACTCTACATCTGTTTGGGATCACGAATACATACACCCTTTTTTTTTTTTTTTGTAGAACAAGGGCCTTGGAGGCGTAAGTTGAAGAGAATTATGAAGGGAGGGTGGGAGGCCACGATTTGAAGCGAAACCCTATAGTTATACGAGCGATTTCAACAAATACAACTTTTAGACAAATCGAGTCTTGAGGAGTATGAGTGGGGGGGGGGGGCAATTCGAATTTATTGTACGTACTTGAATTGCCGAACACGATCGCGTTCGAGATCGCCTCGTCGCGTATTCCCACCAAGGGACATCGGGTCGAATACGAAAACAGACGGGATTCTCCTCTGTCACGGGTTCAAGAGAGGCGGGTCGGAGGCGGCACGAGCGTGTGGCTCGCACAGTGGCGAACCCGTCGTGAACCGCCATATCTTTCATTCCATTGACGTGACAATGTGATGCGGGGGTGAGAAAAAAAAAATACGACCGTTGGCACACGCTGCGAACTCGTAGGTTGAACAAAAAAAAAAACAACAACGCGTGAACTGAATGAGCTCGAAAGACTGACTGAACGGACGAAACGTGGAAATAATGTTTTAGAGCCGAAGGAAGAGGAGCCTTCCGCTGTGGTAAAGAGTGACGAAGAAGAGACCAAAGAAGTAGGAAAGAGGAGGCGGTGCGTTTGTAAAACGCAGGACTCTCCTTTTAATGAAACTATCCCACTCCTTTATAAGCAACACAGTTTTTTAAATATTTTCAATGACAGATTAACAAACTAATGGAAACATGCAATTTAGGCACCGCAACATAAGAACACCCCACTTTATTTGCTAACGACTTGTAGTTGCAACAACCTCATTAGAAGTATTAAAAAAAAAAAAAAAAAGAACTCCAGTTCTCCCGCGGTCTTTAATAACTTATTGCATTACTCACGAACAAACCAAAAAAGAACGACGTATGTGTGTATTTACGTATACACCACCACTCCACCAATCCACCGTTACGGAGTACCCCCCTCCCCTCTCCAAGTAAAAGCTTATAGATAGAAAAACTGGGATTTTTAGGATTCACGTTGAAAAGTGTAGGAACGTGAAAAAAAGAAGACTTGGTCTCCGGTTGGACGGCGATTTTCGGATAAAAGTTCAGAAAAAGTGGTTAAAATTGCGATAAAACGTAGCTAGAATTGAGAAAAGACGCTAATTAGCTGTTTTTTTGTGTAACTTTCAGACAAAAATCGCCAATTCGCGGTTTATGAACGCAATTTTACGGCTGAAATTCAGAAATTAACGCTTATTTAAATGTGTTTTTCTTTAGGGAAGTCAGCGTCTAAAATTGAGAGAAAGCGGCCTAATTCACGAATGTAAGTTGGATAAATCACTAATTCGCGGCTGAAATGGAGAAAAACGCTGAATTCGCGTCTAAAATTGAGAAACAGTGCTTATTTTATTCGCCCTGCGTTGTCTCGAGCGCAGTTCTTAGAGAAAGCGTACGAAGCTTCACTCAACAGGTTCTTACGCGGCTCAAATTGAGAAGCAGCCCTCAGCATTTGACGTTGGGAAAATACGCCAATTCTTGATATCTGGTGGCAACTCCGTGGGTACGATTATAAAAAGCGCTATTTTTTGTTATGACATGCACTGCAAAAGTAGTGAAAATTACGAATTCGAGGCTTCTGGGAGAGACTTCGCGGCTTAAAAAGTCGAAAATTTGCTGATTCCCAGCTTTTTCAGGCTATAGGCGGCTGAAATTGAGAAGATGATCATTACATAAGAGGATCGAAGTAAAAAACTATTGAAATAGGGGAAAATTGCCAGTTTTTGCGATTTCATGGTGGCATCAATGTAAGGCAAAAATTGAAGAAAAGCTGATTGGCTTCTCTTGAGGTAAATCCACGGCTAAAATAAAGAAAATGCCCTTATTTTTGACTACGTGTTGAGGGAAACGCGATTTCGCAAGAGAATTTGTTTTGTTGAATTTAAGAAAAAGTCATAATTTGCTATTCCGGAAGCGAATTCATTGCTCAAAAATGAGAAAACCCGCAGAGGCGGACCTACACGTTTCGGGCCCGGGGTGGAAGTTTATCATAAACAAGAAATATAATTTGTACATGGCGTTGAATTATGGTATGTTCTCAATTTTAGAATGTGCGTTTTTTCTTTATTTTGCCCGCAAGTTGGCGTTTTTTTTTAAGGTATCCGCAAATTAGCTCTTTTTTTACTTTTAGCTTCGGATCAGCGATTTCCCTTGTTTGGATCCGCTAATCAGCACTTTTTCTCACTTTTAGCCACGAATAAGCGACTTTCTACCCGTATTATTAGCCACGAAAGCGGAGGTTCCTCATTTCATCCATATATGAGTTAGCACTCTTACTAGCGTTTTTTCTCAACGTCAGCCTCGAGTAGGTGCTTTTTCGCAATCTTATATCCTCAAATAAGCGCTAATATCGCTAATTTTCAACCCTTTTTTAGGGTATCTCCTAGTCGTGAGTTCGTGCTTTTTCATCATCTTTTAGCCACGAAATTACTTCCAGAGAGCGCGAATTAGCGTTTTCTCAATTTTAGCTGCACGTTAGCAATCGCTTTATTCTCAATTTTAGCCGCGGATTAGCCCCCAAGAACAACGCGGTGGCATTTATTCCCTTGATTTTAGCCGTCAAATGGCCACCAAAAAACGCTGTTAGCGATTTTTTGGTCAAATTTGGTCAGAAAGATTTATCGAGAATCCGCGAATCGGCTCGTCTTCTCAATATTGTAATTCTAAATTTTAGCTCTTCTCCCCGCTTTTATACGCGAATTGTCGATTTTTCTCTACTTTTACCGTAAATTAGCGTATTTTCTTAATTTCAGCGGCGAATAAGCACTTTTCCTCAATTCAAACGAGAAGGAGCGCTTTTTGCCATTTTAGCCATCAATATTTTTGCTTGCCCCAAGAACAGCACAGCTGTTAGCCGCTAAGGATCTTCGGAAATTGCATTTTCTCAATTTTAGACGCAGGCTTGTTCGTAAGTTTTCCGAGTAAGAACAGCGTACACGGACCTCGATAGGCTGCTTTGGAGTCTTGAAAGATCTTCCAAAAGCAACGACAAAAAGGCAAGACGTTCCATTTTCGGCGCTGACGACCCGTCGTTACAGAAGCGTCTTTGTCGGCCCCGGAAACAACTACCTAAAGATCTCATTCCTACATCCATGATTTAAAAAACCCGAAAATCCACATTTTTCCGTATTGAAGCATTTCTCTGGGACCCACCCCCCTCTGAGAGTAGGCCCTGAGCGGTCCGCCCACCCTTGCCTATACCCTTCACGGTACTCTACTGAAAGCGTGCTACTCTTTGGCCAAGTCACCCGTGCTAAAAGTGCAAATAAGCTGCAGGGGTCTAATGCAGATGACCTCGCTGTTCTGTACGTTCGCGGAAGCACTTGTGGGGCTATGCAGCTCTGCAAAACCCTTTTGCCATTTGTGGGGTTAAATTACTAGTTTTTGAACTAAAAATCAAGATTTCTAGGATAAATTAGGTAATTTTATGCTCAAGCTTCCGGGCTTTTCGGGTCCGAAAATTCATATCCGGGGAATAACTCGACCGTTTTCAGGCAGACTTGTCAATTTCCAGTAAAAAAATTGTCATTATTCTGTGCTGGTTTGCCAGTTTCGGTTGCTTTGAAAGTCCCCGAAATTGAACAAAGCTGCTTATCTCGGAGCTTCTTGACACGGGCAATTGCATGTGCATCAAACCTTTTGATGTTAATTTGTAGGCATAGTTCATAAGGCTGCATTGTCTTTTTACAATGCATCTTTACCGTAATGGCATCTGTACCACACAATTGCACATGATATTTTCTTTTTTGGCACATAAGAATTTTTTTTTTTTTCACCAAAAATGTTAGGAAAAGAAGAAAGGCATCGGCGAGGCTCCGGATTATCAAACAACAGTCCAGGCACCACTGATCGAGGGTCACCTTTTTTGAGGAGGAACACAAAAAGTAATTCCCTCACCCTTTCAGGCAATAGACACCGTAAGAGCTTGTACGATTCTGTCAAAATATACCGTCACCCTGTCAAACCCCTGACTGACAATAACGCCTACCACGTTATCGAACTGCCCAATGGTCTCAAAGCGACACTTGTGACGGATCATTACGAAGCGTTGTTTCACCGCGAGAGTGCTTCAAACGCTCAGGGGGATGACGAGATTGACCGCGATGCAACGGACTTGTTCTACTTGGATCATTGGTCGATTAAAAGTGACGAGAGTGACGAAAGTTTGAACTGTGAGGACTTGTCTATTCCAAAAATGTCGACGAAAGGGTTTCACCGAATGGCCGCTTGTTCGTTGACTGTTGCCGTCGGGTCGTTCAGTGATCCACCGGAAATCCCTGGGTTAGCTCATTTTCTCGAGCATATGATGATGAGGGGTAGTTTGAAATATCCTAGACCTTTGGAATTCGATTCATTCCTTCACAGAGTCGGCGGACATTTTAATTCGTTCACCGAATGTGAATACACGACTTACTATTTCGACTGTCCTTCAAAATATATGAGACGTGCTCTCGATATATTTGCTCATTGCTTCATTCATCCTCTTCTTAAAAGCGATTACATAGTGACGGCGAGGGAGGAGATTGAAGGCGAGACTGAGCGCGATAGGAAAGTGGACAAGTACAGGATGCAAAGGATTTTCTGCGCGCTCGCAAATCACAACAATCCGGCCCATTTATTTTCCTCCAGTTCCCTTCATTGCGATCAAATTTCAGACGATTTACTTCACAGGAATCTTCATAAATTCAGAAACACTCACTACTCCTCAGATCGGATGTATCTTGCGATTCAAGCTCCTACAGAGCCGGCGGTTCTTCAAAAATGGATAGTCGATTGTTTTCAACAAGTGCCACAAGTCCCTGACAGTGAAAAGAAATTTCCCATCTTGAAAGAACCATTTTATGCTGAAAAATTCTACACGATGGTGTACGTCCCGTCTGAGCAAGCAAGTACTCGACTGGTTGTGACTTGGGCGCTACCACCGGTAATTTCTATGCGTAAAACAAAGCCCCTGAAGTACCTACAGTACCTTTTTAATTACGTCAAAGAGGATTCATTGCTAAACCATTTGAAAAAAGAGAAGCTCGCTACTGATTTACAGGTTGAATACCAGCCCGATGGAATCATGATAAACAAACTGTACAGCCTGTTCTCAGTCACAATTACCTTGACTGAGCTCGGTAGCGAGGAATATCCGTCAGTTTTGGCGGCACTGTTCTGCTACGTTTCAAGCATCAAGTTCCAGGGAGTGTCTGAACGGCTTTTCACCGATTTTCAGACAATTGGCCGCATTGATTTTAACTATTCGGAAGATTTGCCTCCCGTGAAAAACGTCGAACTAATTTCTGAGAACATGATTTACAGATCTTCAAAGGAGTACCTTACTGATGGAGATCACTCGTCTTCGTACCACGGGGAAAGGATCGTTAAGTATTTAAATTTGATGCAGCCAGACAGAGCAAATATAATGATTATTGCCAACACTCGAGACGAAGGAAACGTTCTGAACCAAGAGGAAACCTCTTTAAACACTAGGTATTTAATACAAGACGTTCCTGCTCCTTGGATGGAAGCTTGGATGAATATTGAACCAAGCTCTGAATTCGAATTTCCAAGCTTCAATCCCTACATAACAACGGATTTTAGCAAGATAAGCAATAATACTGCTCTTCAACCGGTCCTGATTAAATCGTCGGAACTATTAGAGCTGTGGTACAAAGAAGACACACAGTTCGCAAAACCAGCAGCCAGTGTCAATTTCCAGATAATCACCGAAAAAATACATCTATCTGTACACGACGTTATACACCTGTCCGCGTTCATATTTGCGCTCAATCACAGCCTTAACAATAGGCTCTACCCGGCACGACTTGCTCACTATGAATATGAATTCGCTCTCGTTGATTTGGGACTCGAAATTCAAATTCACGGTTTTAGTCAGCACATTGGGAAAGTGGTTCAGGCAATCGCGTATGAAATCGCCAATTTGGCTGATTCACTCACGGAGGATTTGATCGAGACTGTAAAAAACCAACTGGCCGAACTTCTTCTTAAACGGTTGCGCAGTGTCAGCACTGCTGCGCGAGATCTTCGTTTGAATGTTCTCGTTGAGAAACACGTTTCGTACATAGATCAGTTTAACGCTCTCGACTCTATTACTGTAAAGAGTCTTAGCGAATACTGCGAATTTATTTTCAGTGATGTATTCATTCAGGCACTCGTTCAGGGAAATTTAAAATCGGATGAAGCCATCGCTATGTGCGATCAATTCGTTCGGAAGATCAAATGCACCCCACTATCCAAAAATCGACTCCCCTTCAACCGAGTGTTAAAATTACCTGCTCAAAGTGAGAAATGTATCTGCGTTAAAAGCTTAGATAAGAACAGTAAAAACAGCATCACTAGCGTATACTTCCAACTCTGTCCAAACAACGTCAAAGAATTTATTTCGATACGGTTTGCACTAATGCTCATGGAAGAATCAATGTACGGAAAACTCAGAATGGAGGAGAAACTGGGTCAAGACGTTTCCTACACTGTTGAAAACACTCACGGTATTCTTGGTTTCACCGTCAATATCCATACAGACAATAGAAAACTCAGAGAACACGATATGAATCAACGAGTCAACTCATTTCTCAGTCGATTTCTCGACGGTATGATCACGCTCCCACAAAATGATTTCTACGAGGCTCAATTCGAATTCGCTCAACTGATAAACGCAAAGCCGACCAGCCTTAAAGACGACGTGTTGCGAAATTGGAAGGAAATCACTCGAATGGAGTACGCTTTTAGACGAGCCGACGCTGAAATTTCAACTCTCTACGCTGTCACGCTACAGAGTCTTCACATGTTTCTTCAAAAGTACGTGGTGAAAAATCGTCTGGGATATCGTAAACTCGTCGTACATATCGAAGGTTACGACAGACCGCAATGGCGAGGAGCCACGGGGTTGGAAAATGTGTCGAGTGCTGCCAGTTTGACCACTATGGCGGGATTGGAGCCTCTGTCGCTCGCTCATTTTCGTTTACCAAAGGTATCGTCCTTGAACGATCACTGTTACATCGAAAATGTTCCACTATTCAAACAGAAAACAGAAAAATACGACGTACGCAGAAACAATTAAAACTCGAAGGCTCGAAGCGCGGAAAATGATGAAATTCGGAGGGTAGGGATAGTTCTTGTAAATAAATTCATTTTAAACTGTGAGAAAGCGTGGCATATTTTGAGACTCCCAACCAAACAATCTGCCCACCATGAGGAGCAGAGAGAGGGATGAGGGCCACGGTTGTACTAATTTGTTTGTATGAGTCAGGGTCAGACATCAAGATCGTACTACATCGAGGCACTTCGGTCCCTGGAGAATGGTCCAGCAGCTCCGTGCTCGCCTCAATTAACAGAGCGCCTGGACCGAACAGCCGAGGCCTTGTACAGAAGTCCTGACGTCGAAACTAGAGACTAGACAATGAGGCAACGGCCCTCCGAAAAGTAAGCCAAAAATAACGAAATTACGCTCTAAAATGGTCATTAAGCGGCCGACTATCGTCAAATACAACCACAGGAAATCTCGGTCAATTTTTATTAGTCAACACAAATACGGCAATCAAGCCCCGCGAAACTGACTTTCAAGAGCCCTTTGTAATGGCTCTTTTTCTGACTATGGAAAGCCAGTTTGGCCGATTTTTCCCCTTGCAAATCATTTCGTTGGGTCCAATCATTCAAAAAACTAACGCCATAATTGCCATAATTGGCTCTCAAGGTCAATACAGACTACTCGGACGTCGGGCGTGACGTGGGAACACGCAATTTGAGTCTTATAAAAATCAAATTGCACGAGTTTGGCTCTTTCACAAATGAACTTTTTTCAAACAAACTCCTCCAAAAACCAATTTCATGAGGGGGAGGGGGTTGTTCTTCTTGCTTTCACGGGTTAGGCTCTCAAAAAAAAATCAAATTGACGTGTTTTGTTTGCCCTAAGACCTGGTTTTGGGTTTGACTCTTTAAAAATACAATTTTCGAGTCTGGCACGTAAAAAAGAAATAAAATTCCACGCATTTTGCACTTCCAACAGGCAAATTTCTCTCTCAAAAACCAAACACAGGTTTGGCTGTCAGAAAAACAATTTTGCGAGTTGTAGTAATCTCAAAAACCACAACTTCACAATTTTTTCCCTAATTTAAAGGAAAAAAATCGCGTGCTTGACTCTCATTATAGCCATTTCAAGGGTTTTGGTCTCATGAAAAACAAATGTCGTGGGTGGCGGAGAAGTGGGGGTCTCGTTCAAATTATCAATTTTGCGGGTTTGGCTCCTATGAAAATCAAATTTCATGATTTGACTGTCATAAAAACTAATTTTGGGGATTTTGCTCTTATAATTCGACTCCATTAAGTCGAAATATCACAACTTTGACTCTTGGATTAATCAAATTTCGCGATATAGGACCCTTGAAAAAAACAAAGTCCGCGAGTTTGGCTCTTTCAAAACTAAGCGAATTTGCTCTAGGGATTTGTCAACAGTCAATATAAGGGGAGGGGAGTGATCTATATCTCTGGAAAAATCAATTTCGTGCTCCTATAAAAACGGGATTCGCGGATTTTGTTCTTACTGACGCCAACTTCGCCGGTTTGGCTATTTCAAACAGGTAAAAATAATTTCACGTGTTAGGCTCTTTCAAAAGTACAATTTCGCGTTTTAGGCACTCGCGAAACGCAATTTTGTGGATTTGGCTATCGCCAGTTTGGCTCCTTGAAAACACAATTTCCCCGCTGCTTTCAAAACAAACTGGCGGTATGAATTTCTTAAAATCCAAATAACGCAAGTTTGGCTACTAAAAAAACATTAAATTTCACAGATCTGGCGCTCAGAAAATCGATGTTTCGCCTGTTTGACTCTAAAAACCAGATTTTCCGGGTTTGGCTGTTTTTAAAAAAACATTCGTGGTATCAATTCATTAAAATCCTTTTGTCGTTGGGGTATTTGAAAAATCACATTTCCCAAATTTGACGCTCAGACAAAAAATTTCGTTGATTCGGCTACCTCAACATCAAACTTTTTGGTGATTTTTTCATTAAAAAAGCAAAACAACAACAACAATTTTAGAGGTTTCGCTCATACAAAACCAAAATTGTGAGAGTTTGGCTACTTCAAAAACCAATTTTTACGGGGTTGACACCTAAAAAACCAACCTTCGCGGTTTTTGCTATAAAAAGAAACACATTTCAGGATTAGTTTAACAAATTTTGCATGGTTGCCCCTCGGTAAGTGCAATTTCGCAGGTTTGACTCCATAAAAAAGCTTTTGGCCCAATAGAAATGTTGGCCATCCATAATTGGGCTTAATCTCAATCTGGCCTAGCCACAATTCGTTCTACCCTCAACGTGGCCTAACCACAAGTGGACCTAACCTCAATTTGGTCCAACTGCAATTTAGTTTAACAAAAATTTGGCCGCACCCGCGATATGGACCAACCACTATTTGGGCTAACCATAATTTTATTGCGCCCAACCACAAGTGAACCTAACCACAATTTGGCCTAACCACAAGAGAACGTAACCACAATTTGGCCTAACCAAAGTTTTATGTGGCCTAACGACATTTTCGGCTAACCACACTTGGGCTGATCCAAAATCATTTTGGAATTTTGGTTTTGGTCTAACCAAAATTTGACCAAACTACATTTTACTGGGCCTAACCGAGATTTGGCTTGACGCCATCATTGTTATTGGTTCAAATTGTGGCTATATCACAAATTACGGTTAGACAAACTTGTGCTTGGACCAAATTGTGGTTAGACCAAATTGAGGTTTGACCATATTGCGGTTGAAACCGATTGTGTTTAGGAAAATTGTTAGAAAAAATGGATAAATCGCGAAAATTTTCTGTTTTGGGGGCGAATCCGTGGATATAAGTTTAGAAAGAGAGCTAATACGGGCCTAAAATTAACAAAATTCGCGTGAAAACTTAGAAAAAAAAACGTTAATTAAAGGCTAAACATGAGAAAAGGCGTTAACTCGAGACTAAAATTGGGGGAAAACAAGTTTTGAGGTACTTAAATATAGAAAAAGACCTTTCTGCAACAGCCACGCTGACCGTAAGGCTTGTCAAGGTTTTAAGATTTCTAGGGACGGTCGGGAATAAGTATTCGTCACAGTGGCTTAACGTTTTCATGGCCGAATCTGGCATTTTCGCTTGTTCTGCAGACGAAAAAAATTGTCCATTTCTCCTACCACAAAAACCACCCACCAAACAATCTCCGCTGAAACTTGAAGGGCTTAAAATTGTGTCTCTAACAATGGGGTTTAACTCTGTCTAAAACCAACTTTTGGGCTTTTTACTTACTTAAAATAAACTTCGCTGGTTTATTGGATTTTTTTAGCGTACAATTTCGCGAGGTTGACTGTTTAAAAAGTACAATCTCGAATACTCGGACTTACAAAACGCAATTTCGAGGGTTAGACTGTCTTAAGAAACCAACTTCAAGTGTTTCGTTCATATACTAAAAAAAAAAGTCGCCATTTTAGCTTCTTAAAAAACAAAATTTCGCGGGTTGACTCTTGGTTTGACCAAATATCGTGGATCTGGCCCTTTCAGAAACCAATTGTGCAAGTTATGTGCTTTTTTTATAAAATGAAAACTTGAATTTGTGGGATAGTCAGCCAGAAAATTTCCAAGTTCACACTTTCACGGATGTTTAGTTCCAAAATTATGTAATATTGAGTTTACTCGTCAGAATCTGGGTGTTGTCGTGGCCAGTTAGCCCCGAAACTTCCAATTTCGTAAAAATTAAGACTGGAAAGTTGCAATTTTGCGTAAATAAAGACTAGAAACTAATAATTTCGCGGATTTTTAGGCCCCAGAAACTTAAAATTTCATCGTCTGTTCGGCCTCTTGATGAATGGAAGTTTCAGACGTTAAATAACCATTTAACAGACCAATTGGATGTCGTTTACGACGATGAAATTGATGGCGCCCTTGAGATACGCCACAGTAAGTTTCACGGTCAAAAGTCACTCGTGACCGTCACTCATCGAACCAAATTTGATTTTCCCGGACATTAAGAGAGTATAAATATGTACTCACGTTTGTAGAAAGTTGATTGGTTAGCGTGTGCACCTTCTCTTGAGCTTCAGACAACTCCTTCCTTAATTTCCTCACTTCGTGAGCCTGTTTCTCTTCAGCCGTGCTGTATAAAGACGAAGTGGTCGACACTAGACTTACAGCCGAGCCGTGCACTATTTCGATAGAAAGGGGAATATTGAAAATGACATCGAAAATATAATGCGATCTCAAAAATCAACACCAACCTTCGTCATCCTTTGAGCCAACTTTGGTCATTATCCCCATATAGGGAGAATTTCGACACATTCCCTGCGTTGACGGCGATGAGCTAATGGGTGAAATCGGGTAGTTGAGTCGAGCGGGCGCTCCATGAGACAGCTGGCTGGGTGTTGGACTGGTCGGTTGCGAGGAATGATGATGGTGATGACTTCCTTGGTGGTGTCCACCGGCCACGCCTATGTTGTAGGGTATGCTGTAGTAGGGTTCGACGTCCTCAGACCTTTGAAACATTGATGGATAGAGCTTCTCGGATTTGGTGGACCTGTAACAATAACACCCAAAAGAAAACAATTATAAATCACCTTGATTTATAATAACAAGAATAAACATGCTGGCTGGGACGAAAAAGCTGCAGTCACATTAGTTTATTTCTGTACACGGTAGTCGTACATGCGTGCTTAAAAAGGGCCTTATTAAAAAATTAAGCGAATTTGTGAAAGCGGATTAGAGTGGATATTATGAAATCGTCTCTCTCGAGTCAATGATTCACCCAGACAATACAAGGAAGCGGTACAACATGGCCAAACTCCTTTATATAAAGCGCGTGACGGTGTCATTTTTTGTTTTGTTTAATCTTTCAAACTATACCTTGGGAAAGTCCTGTCTCTGAGATGGCTGAAAACAAGACCTTAATCATGAGGTTGCATTTTTCAAGGTCACAGTTATTGCCCAACGGACTGCCCTTGTTAAACTAAATGTATAGTTATTTTATGACATTAATTTGTTACTGACCTAATACTGTTGCTCCTACTCAGTCGGGGAGCCGTCGCAGGAGAACCAATGTATCGCGCATGCGTCAGGCTAGCACGATGGTGGTGTAACTGAGCCGGTAGAGATTCAATACTGTCGGCTGGATCGATCATAGTGCCTGCGGCACTCGTTCGAGCCGGCAGTGAGGCCGTATACGCGCCACTGTGACGCAACCAGGCGCTATACGGACTCGTGGTGATTTCAGCGTAGTTGGAGTCGGACAGTGAGCCGGACTCGATGTGCCGGCTGACCGCCTTAGGTGAACTCATCAAGAGACGTTCTCGAACGCCGGCAGACAGCTGTGGACCCGAGTACTCGGTCTGTGTCCCACCTGACACTTTCACCTAGAAAAGACACACACATTAGTGAATGGAAATGGTATCAGAAAGAAAAGGATTACTTTTGTTCTGGGCATTCCCTGAACCTGCGCGGCCCTTGGATCTTTGTTGACGGAGCCATTTGACATTGGCTTCTTGTTGGGATAACCAAAATTCTGTGCTGAGCCCCGTATCTTTTTACCCCCGCTGCCACAACTGCTTCCACTGCTGCTTCCTTTGCTCGATCTTTCTCCATTGCAAAAATCCAGATCTAACTCTTCCCGTGAACCTTAAAAACAGAATAAAATTATTTATAGAAGGTAAAAAAAGGAAAGCCTCCTCTACAGTCGTTACCATTGTGTTTTTTTTCTTGTTTTCTGTGAACTCCGTTGCTTGAAGACTGACTACGTTTCTCACGGCCATTCTTACTCGACGCTGTTTCCAATTCCGTTCTATTGTCGTGTTGACGAGCCAGGTGAGCCTCATTGCCACCTTTCCATTGGCTCGAAGACACTTGTCTATCGCATAAAAATCGTATTGTATCACCTTAATTTCATTTTTGAAACCGACGAAATTCAAATTATTATTACCTGAAGGCACTGTTCTCCGTCTGTTGACTGCTGTCCGCTTTTTTTATATGCCTGGAGCCGATGACGCGATAAACGACTGGGTGGGGTTGTGCGGACGAGGAAAGCCCTCCTCCATCCCGCACAACCCCACCGCTTGCAGTTCCGTTTAAAATTCGAGTCTGTGGGGTAAGATTTTAAGTGCTCGCTTGTTGGAATGATGAGAAGCCGAAATGAAATTATTAACATTACCTTGGGCGAGTGATTCTCTGAATTGGACAGTTCTACGTGTGCTTCATGAATCGCCCGACTTGCCTCCCTCAGTTCGGCCCTGTTAAATAAATAAATAAATTAAAAAATGAATTAACGAACAGAAAAAAGTGGGCAGAAAAAACTCACTGGTGTCGTTGTTTGGATCTTTCACTTTTGCTTTGATCACTTCTGGGCAAAGTCCCTGAGCCTCCCTTGTGCCTGAAACGAGATAACGAAACTTGAGTTTTTTTGTTTTTTTCACGAAGGCGCTTTTCAAAAATGTTAATAGTTTTCAGTTTTCACAATAAACGGTCAAGTCCAAGTTAGGTCAACTTTCCTAGTACAAATTAGCGTCATCAGTCGTTTCACGCCAAACTCGGTCGGAGTCAAAGTGCGTACCAAAATTCACAGTTTCGCGTGATAACAACTATTTTCTATGACAACCAATTGATTTCTTAGGACTGTCAGACTGTCACGGAGCTAAACGCCTGTGTCTGTGTCTGAAGCGAAATCTCCAGCTTAGGAAGACGAAAACCCCAGCTCTTCTGGTTATAAATTGAATGTTTTCTGGTCACGTTTTAAAACCAACATCAATGTTGGGAAACTATCGTTGTGGCCTTCTATTCCGAATTGTCTGACCAAAAACTGACAATTTCTCCCCAAAAAGTGATAATTTTGGCGCTAAACTTGAAATTTGTTCACTTAGGCCGTCAACTGCAGTAATTCAGCCCCTAAAACTGGATCCTTCCGTCGAAGGAACGAATAGATTTAAATTAGGACAGAGGGAGAAGGCGCGCTAATGAGCTAGTGTTCTTGGGGTTTAGAAAATGCGTTAATATTGAAGGATAAATTGGCAAAAAACGCTCATTCGTGGCTGGAATTGAGGAAAAGTGCTTAATCGCCACTGAAATTAAGAAATAGCGCTAATTCGAGAGTAAAATTGAGAAAAAGCACTAATTTAGGACTAAAATAATAAAAAAAAACGCTAATTCACGGATAAAATTGATAAAAAGCGATAATTCACGGATAAAATCGGGAAAAGTGCTAATTGAAGCCAAAATTGAGGAAACGAGGGGCTTTGCGGTTCTCGATATCACTTCCTGACATAAATTGAGAATAAATCTCGAAATAGCTGTTTATGGTGGCAATTTTACGTCTTAATTAAAGAAAACCCCTAATGTGCTGTCCAAGGGCCAAAAGTCATCGGCTAATTCGCGGATTCAAATGACAAAAAGGGCTAGTTGGCGGCTGAAATTGAGAAAAAAATTATTATTCGCCATTGAGAAAACTATTTCACGGTCTCTGGAAGCAATTTCGTAGCTAAAATTAGATAAATTATTGGCTAAAATATAGAAAATACGTAGCTTCTTCGTGACTGAAAGTAAGAAAAAGTGATAATTCGTGGATCCAATTGGGAAAAGCACTAATTCGCGGCTAAAATTGAGAAAAAAAAACATAATTCAACGCCTGTCACCACAACAAGACTTCAGTTTTCCGTATATACAAACCTGGGGGCCTATTCTCTACAACAAGCAATATTTTTTTCGCCAGCCATGTGTTTATTTCGTTCATTTGTTTGAAGGAAATCAATGAAATAAACATATGACTTCGAAAAAGCTATTGCTTCGGAGTTAGAGAATAAGCCCCCTGAAGTCTGCCTGGTGCATGGAGCTCTAGACACTGTACACGTTAACCCCCCCCCCCCTTCAGATACAAAAACGGAGCAAGCTAAAGCCTGTCCAATATTCATTTTTAAAAAGCCAAACTCACGAAATCTGGGGGCTTATTCTCTAACTCCGAAGCAATAGCTTTTTCGAAGTCATATGTTTATTTCATTGATTTTCTTCAAACAAATGAATGAAATAAACACATGGCTGGCGAAAAAAATATTGCTTGTTGTTAGAGAATAAGCCCCCTGGTTTTCTATAGAACCAAAACCCACCAAATTAGGTTTCTAGTGAGTCGAGTCGGTAAAAATGGTTCTTTGGTGAACAAAACCCGCAAAATTGGCGTTTTAGTGATCCAAAATCTCAAAAATGTTCAACTAACGTTTTGAATGAGGCGACCCTGCGAAATTGGGATTTCAGCAACAAGAATCCGTAAAATTGATTTTACAGCGAGCCAGATCAGTGAAAATGTTTTTTCAGTGAGCACCATGCGCGAAATTGATTTTTGAAAAAGCGAACACCGCCAGTATGGTTTTTGGCCAAAATAATCCGAGTAATTAGTTTTTTAGTAAGGCAGGCGCTCAATAAAGGTTTTACTCGCGACATTATTTTGTTTGCCAAAAATCCGCAAAATTTGCTTTTAACTAGTTAAATCCGAGAAATTTGTTTATTAGTGAGCCAGACCCACGACAATTTGTTTTAAGCGAGTTTAACAGACGAAAATTGGGCTTTAAGTGAGCCAGCTCTGCAAAAAGCGGTTTTTAGTCTCCAAATCCCGCAAAAATCTTTAACTTGGCTCCGTCGTGAACAGTGGCAGACTGGCCCGGTAGTGACGGGTGTCAAAAACACCCCTGCGCCCTTCTCTCAGACCGTCGTCCAATTTTCATATAATAATGGAATAAAAACGAACACCGACGGTATCGAATTTCTTCGTATGATAGATAGTTCTTTATCATACAAGGGAAAAAAGTCGTTCTTTTCTCTCGTTTTTAATACTGATTTTTTTCTACAACTGTCAATTTATGTCGATGTTGGGTCAATGCATGGGACTCGGTGTCCCGGTTTAATGTTCACATTTTAGAGAAATCCGATAAACAGGCCTGCGAAACAAGCTAATAGCGAGTGTAAACCGCGAAAATAGGCCTCATTTTCGTGAAATTAGGCTTCTGAACGATCCGAACTCGCAAAATATGGTTTTTGAAGGGGACGATACCGTGATTGAAATTGATTTGGAGAAGAGCCCAATAGTAAAACTTGACTTTGGAAAGAGCGAAAATCAGGAAATTTAGGTTTTGAAAAAGCCAAACACGCGAAATTCTATTTTTCAGATAGCCAAACCCTCGAAGATGGTTTTAGTACAAACAAAACCTGCGAACCACCAACCAAAATACCAATACCCCCCGCTGAACCCATACCGAAACCAAACCAAAAAACATGGAAGTAACATTTCGCGAGTTGGCCTCCTATTAAACAAAATTTAGCGACTTTGGCCACTAGATTTGGCACAAAAATGGTTTTTCTGATTGCCATGATCACCCACAGTCGCTGAATTTGGTTTCGATCAGTGGCCATCCCAGCGAAATTGATTTTATGAATGGGAATCCGCGGTTGATCAAAGTTCATTTTTTTTTTTTTTTAGTCTACCCCTCGAAATTACTTTTTGTGAGAGCGAAATTTGTTCTTTCAATGATCGATTTGCGAATTCGATCCTCGAAAAAGCCTGTTAGTCTACCCCCCCCCCGCCACCACCCATGACCCAGAGCTCGGACAATGCCCAAAATTGACAAACTCAGCCGCCGGTCACACGACCAGAACGCCTCTCGAGGCCCGAAATCCGGGAAAGTAACGTTTTGAGTTGTTGGTTTTCTCCAAGCAGCGTTTATAGGGGAAATTTACGGCTGAAATTGGCAAAAAGCGCTTTAATCGCGTCTAAAATTGTGAAAAAAAGAAGGAAAACTTCCCGGTTCAAGTTAAAACTGAGCGCTAATTGCAGTGGCGTAGGTAGGAATTTGTCCTGGGGGGGGGGGAGATCAGATTGAAATCTCCTGAGGGTGAGGGGAGGGGGTCATTTCACATTTTAGTCATCATTCCACCCAGCCAGCACACTCTTGAATCTGGACATCTTGCTGACCTTATCATAGCCTCAATCTCTCAGTTAAGGGCGATTTTTGGACTCTATCCGTAAATTAGCGCTTTTCTCAATTTTGGCCGAGTGTATCGTTCTTCTCAATTTCAGCCGCAGATTAGCGGTTTTGCCCCACCCCCTCCCATTGCCATGAATTTGCGCATTTTCTCAACTTTAGCAGCAAAGTATCGTATTTATCCCGTGAGCGATGTTTCTTAATTATCCACGAGTTTTGGCGTTTTCCTCAATTTTTTTTTTTTTTTTTTTTTTGGCGCAAATAAGAATTTTTCTCAATTTCAACCGCGAATTAGCGCTTTTTTTAAATTGTAGCGGCGACGCGTCGTAGCGTTTCAAACCTTTGAATTAGCGAATTTTCTCAATTTCAGTCACAAATTGGCATTTGGCGCAATTTTAGCTGTAAATTGGCGATTTTTTCCAATTTTAACCGCGAATTAGCAATTTTCTCAACTTTTAGGCTTAAAATTAACCTTTCTCTTAATTTTGACCAGGCTGATTGTTTTATTTTCTAAATATTACCCGCAAATTAGCGGTTTTTCACATTTCACCATCGCATTAGCAAAACTATATAACTTTTATAGGTATAGATTATTGCTTCTTTTCAGTTCTAGTCATGAATTAGCGTATTTTTCAACATTATACTACAGCCATGCATGAATTTGCCATTTTTCTTAATTTTAACCACAAAAATGCCTTCAGAAGGTGCGAATTTAAATTATAAATGTATTTTTTTTTTTTTTTTTTCAAACTAAAAAATTTACATCTATCCACCCATTTCTGTCAAAAAATCATCATTATTGAATTATAAATTTAATGGACGACTAATTCGAGAATTAGTGATGTTTCTCAATTTTAGCTGCGAATTTTCGCTTTTTCTAAATTTTAGCAGCGTGGCAGCGTCTCCAACCCAATTCGCATTGCCTACCGAGTTTTGTCAATTTTTGCCAAGAATTAAGCTGATAATTAGCAATTTTTTCCATTTTTAACTGTGAGAATTAGCACTTTTCCCCAATTTGAACTGAAAATTAACGTTTTTCTTAATTTTAGCTGCGCTAATTGGCGATTTTTTCCATTTTTGCCGCAAATTAGTGATTTTTTTCATTTTGTATCCGCGAATTAACGTTTTTCCATAACTTTATATCTGCAAATTGCAAAATAGTGATTTTTCCCAATTTCAACTGTGAAATAGCGTTTTGTACTAATTTTGCGGCCATTCAGCATCCTATTCCCTTTTTCATACGCGAATGGGCGATTTTACGCCATTTTAGTTGTGAATTTGCCATTCTTGTCCAACTTTAACCTGAAAGCGTCTTTTATTTGTCAATATTATAGCGCGTTTTCTCAACTTTAAACGCGGGGTTTGCCCAAAAACAACACTTTTACGTTGATTTCCACAATTTATTCGTAGAATGGCCTCCATGTACCGCGAATCAGGGATTTTTTTCTTAATTTTAGTCTGGAAGTTGCATCGCGAGACCACGAATCAGCGCTTTTCAGCAGCTATAGCCACGAGTATTACCGATTTATGCCTGATAGAAGGTCCAGGGCGAACCCCCCCCCCCCGTACCTCGGTACACTACTGCGTTGGGTCTGAAGTCCAAGGAAAAAGCTGGACGTACTCGGACCTTTTCGGGTTGCTTCAAGTGCAGAATATCTGCTAAACCTAACTTCAACGTGAAACGCTCAAGGAGATTTTATGGGGCTCTTTGTTATTGTACTAGTGCTCCTTCGTTCGCATACTTGTGGCTCTGGGAGGGGGGGGATCTATCCCCCATACCCCCCCCCGTACCTATGCCCCTGGCTAATTGGCTATACTGCAACCAACTTCATTGCTGAAATTGGGAAAAGTGCTAATTCACGGCTTCTGTAGGCAAGTTCTCGTCTAGAAACGCGACAGACCGACTGTTTGCCGGAAACCTTTTTTTTCAACCTTTCCGACGCTGTGTATACCTTGACCAGGAATATGAATTCAGCTCGGACTCGATTTTTTTTTTTTTTTTTCACGAACACCATACGTTTTTTTACCCTACAGGAACATATATGGAAGTAAAAAGAGCTTTTTTCTTTAGGTCCGCACGCGGGCGAAATTGAAAAATTCTATAAAGGGCTGAAATTGAGGAGAAATCGTCAATTCACGGTTTCTGGATGCAACTTCCAGGCTAAAAATGATAAATAGCGCTAAATATGTTGTTCTTGAGGCAAATGTACGGCTAAATTGAGAAGTCCCTCTCATTCGCAGCCTATAAGTTGAAAAATAGTCGTTTGAGAATAGCCATTTGCAGCTAAAATCTAGTAAAAAACGTCAATTCGCGGTTTCTGTACAGGCCAAATCGCCGTTGAAGTAGAGAAAAAACCTTGACTTGCTTTTCTGGAAGCAATTTGACGTCTAAAATTTCTGGGCTCGTGAATACGTGTCATAACGAGCAAAAATGCATGCTGTAATAACGATAAACAACCTTATAGAGAGCCAGGAACCGCAGGGTGACAGGAGCAATCGCCCCCTCCCTTGCTTGTTAAATAAAACCACTTGAGGGAATGCTAATTTCTACCCACCTGCTACTCAAAACAGCCTTACCTGCCAGGAAATTGGACAAATGACCCTTAAAACCGTCCGTTTTCCAAGGAAATTGATTTATTCGTCAATTTTCGTCCCAAATAACTGCAAATTTGAACCCTGAGTGTGTTCTCCTTGCATAAAAAAAGTCTCACCGCTATTACCCCGCCATAGACGAACAGTAGTTATTTTTCCAGTCCATTAACTATACAGAATCTAATCAACTAGAAAAGAGGTACCGTACAAATTGAATTTGAATACGTAAGTGCGGAACCCCCGCGGGGCCCGCCCGCAGACCGTTAAACACAAACATTTACTTCTTTCTTTGAAAAGAACAAGACAAGGGCGATTGTGATGTCTGAGGGTGGTTGAGGGGGTCGTCGAAAGTGTGAAGATGAAGAGGAGTGGGAGGAAGGATTAACGTGTTTTCCTCTAAACAAGAAAAACAGGATACAAAAAGGATTTACGAGGGTCAAAATTAAAATATAAAAGAGGGTGACGCCACAATCCGAACTGAAATTCAGTCAACAAAATCTTGGGCTCTTTACTTCGACCAAAGCTGGGGGGCATTAGCGGTCATTCGGATTCAAAGTGCAAGGATATTAAATAATGATAACCCGGCTAACCATCACAATTAGCGAACAATTAATAAAACATGAGTTTGAGAAACAACAAGAATCATAGGGATAATGAATATTCATGTACTGAGGTAAAGCTTCATACCTTTGCTCAAGAAAATGTCCTCAGGGGGCACCGTAGGAATAACTCGCAAAATAAAAATTAATTCCAACAAAAGCGCAAAATTAATTCTTCAATCCCAAAGAAATTTATCGAACACTCCTTCTTGCAAAATAAACACACGTCAAGACGAAAACATCTGCACCATTCACATCGAGAGGAAAAAAGAGGCTCAGCTTTGTCGGGGGTGTTTCGACTTTCACGCACAGTACACACCGCCCGGGGGTGGGAGGATTGAAGAAAACCACCCCTTTTAACAGCCGCCCGTGCGATGAACGCGCTTGCTTCAATCGATGCCTCAAGGGATGTTTTCGACGGTGTGGTGGCCAGGAGGGGGGGAGGTGCCGTCAACTGGGAGCGGCACAAAAAATGTGGAATATCCTGCGGAATGAACACTTTTTTGTGGGTTTTAATAATTAAATAATAATTTAAAAAAATAGTTGCTGACCGAGCAGCAGAAGTGAAAATATTCGATTTAGCACAAAAAGGAACTAATGAACTAAATCGGATGAACCTACCTCTCGAAACACTAATCCCAATTTAATTATATTTTACCTTTGAAGACCTTCTACGTGAAAACAAAACGTAATTACGTAAAACTTGGATTCGTTCACAGGTTCTTTAGCATGGAAACTGGTAAAGTCCCTCCCTTTGGGATTTCCTCCATTGTTTCTCCAAATCAACTTCCCTTCGCAACTCCCTCAAGCACCCAGCCCATGACCCTACGCAATACTTTTTTTACAGCAAGGAAAAAACCCGGCTCGTCAGAAAGAAAGCTGTCACCCAACATTCCTTTTGGGGTGTTTTTAATACATATACCTGTAATGAAAAGCGCATTTCGACATTAATAACTTGAGTCTTTTCTTCCCTTTTTTTAACCCACACTCCCCTCCGCAATCATTACTCAACGCCTTCTGGTATAAAGTCATTTAATCGATATTCTCTTATGTTTCCTTTTACACTACGGAAATCCTTGGGGCGAGACTCTTTCTTCGTATGGTGTGTTATTCCTACAGCGTCTTCGGGATCTGAGTGCTTAATTATGGGAACAGATAAAATATGCCGAAACCAACGACAGCTTTTAAAGGCTAGTTAAGGGGCACTGAAGGTTCTTTAGGTGCATTTTGGCCGGTGAACATACCGGCCACCGAGCTTTTGGCCACTTTACGCACGTTTTGAGGGACCGCACGAATTGTCCCGCAGACGGCAACCACTCTGCACTCGCTGGACCCATGATCGTGATTGACAGTTTTCTGAAGGTGGCACTTTCAGTCCCCAACATATCGGCTTTGGCCCATTCAAAAACCAAATTATTAGATTTCCCAATTAACCAAACCTGTGAAACTGAGTTTAGAAGGAGCCAAGGCCACAAAATTTGGTTTTCTGATGCATCAAAAAGCCCAATGGTTTTGAAGGAGTCAAATTCACGAAATTTAGTTTTCAAAAAAGCCAAATTAATTATTGATGAAGTTAGCTAAACCAATGAAAGAGTGAGAATACGCGAAATTGGGGTTTGAAACACCTAAAATCCGTGAAATCGGGTTATTTTGAAGAAACCAAATCTGCGACATTTCGTTTCGAATGAGCGAAAGTCCGCGAACTTTGGTTTTTGACAGAGCCAATGGTTATAGCTCTGAATCTTGCACAAGGATGGCTAAAAACGGTGGCATACCACTATGAGAGAACCTTTTCAACGGTTTGTCTTATCGAAAATCGAAATATGATCGAAGTCATTTTTCCCCGTGTCGGGAATCTTGAAAACAAGACACGCTTTTCATTCATTGCGCCCGTCTGTACCCCTCCCCCTGCATACGCCACTGGACCTAATCAGACGGTAGTAACTGACTATACGTCAGACGGGATGACAGGATTCAGGATTTGCTAAAAAAAAAATGCTAAACTAACTGTTCGCGCCCCAACATGGCAAAACTAACGAATCGCGACTTGAAAATGGCTAAACTGCGACTATTCGTGCGCCGAACTTAGTCAACTTTTAATTCCAGCTCTAAAAATGGTCAAACGGGACTCCGCGCGCCATTAAAATGGCTAAACAGCCAATCTGCCTTAGCAGATTATTCCTGCCCTCAAAATGGCAAAATCGACCATTCTCGCGCCAAATTGACGAGCTATTCGCGCCCTGGCAAAACAGACCACTCGAAATGGCTAAAATGACTATTTGGGCGCTCAAAATAGTCAATCTATGACTATTCAAGCCTGACGATTGGCACCTTTAAAATACTTATGACAATTCCTGCCCTGAAAATGGCAAAAGCGACCGAATGCGCCAATGTGATAGTGACCGCATTCGCGCTTTGGCTTCGCTTAACGAGCTACTCGCGCTCAGAAATGGCTGAAAAGACCGTTCGCGGCTTGAAAATGGCTAAACTGACGATTTGCGCCCTAAAAAGAGGCAAACTTGCTATTCACGCCAAAATCATGAAACTGTCCATTCATGTTGTGCAGGTGGTGTAACTTGGGCTATTCGCGCCCTAAAATCGATAAACTGGTCCTTCGTCCCCTCCACCGAACAGAATGCTCTCTCCGCCTTACGCTCTCACCTTAAATCAGCGAATCCCCCCCCCCCCATCTTTCCACTGATTATTCACGCAATACTTCACGGTGCAATGCTCACGCTATAAAATTATAGCTACGCGAAGCCTTTCGCTGTTAACACTCGGAGGTTGATATGCCTGGCTAATAAATCGGATTTAGGGTGTCTCGTTTCAAGTTCCGTCGTCATATGACCGGGAATGGGTGGCGGTGTGGGACAAAGTTAGTAGCTTTCGAACTGGAAAATCCAATTTTCGTGCTCAATTAACAGTTTTACAGCTGAATAGCTAATTTCGGCCTCTCGCCAGTCGCAATGCAATTTGACAAGGCGAGCCAGGCCACAGCTAGGCCATGACTACCATCTGACCAGAGCCATAATATGTGCAACACACGACTCGACCGCGCCGTCCAGTAACGTTCCAAATGCAGTCAATACACAAAGTCAGAAATAATCTTAGCAGTGCCTTTCCTCCTTCAAGTCAGAGCTGTATAGTTTAGTCGAATTCAATTCCCTTCCACAGTTCTTCCTTCGGATGGGGGCATGGGGCAAGTTAATATTTGAAAGATTATAGAGGGTGCTATGACACCGAATATGAATAGAATTGAAAGGGAGGCTAAAAATTAATAAACCGGCTTAAAAACCTTGTTTGGAATGCTCCTTTCATATATGTACTATACATATTGCACTCTCGAGGATCCTTGTGCATCCTAAGCCTCTCAAAAATCTCACTCGGCTTTCATCTAAACAGCAAAGTTCTCTGAGGTACCTATTGAAGGAAATTTACTTTTTTATAGCTGGATTCGTCATTTTTTTGGCTAAATTACGAGTTCTTTCATCGACAGTAAAATTTTGTCGTTAAACTGTCAGTTTCAGACATACAAACCAGTCAGTTTCAAGGTTGGATTGCCTATTATACATAATATTCTGTGCTATAGTTCCGCAGTTAGTTGAATATTTAGGTCCCCCAGGGTAAAATAAATTGTCAGTTTCGAGGAGAAATACGGAGAGGTTCCTCTCGATTTTCCGACGAAAAATTACCATTTTTGCTGAGAAAAAAATTATGTTTCTGAAGGAAAATTTCACGGAAAATATATGTCCAGTTTCGTGGTCAAGAAGCTTGATTTAGGGGATAACATCGACTAATGAACTCTTTCTCAGCTTGTCACAGCACCAAGGCCTTCTCGTCCAATGTTCGAGTAATTTTCCTGTGTTTCGGTGAGGATTGCGGAGATGTAAAAGGGACAGAATCGGGGATTCAGCGTGCCAAACCCACAAAATCGGGGGTTGAGGGATCCAAACCCACAAAATTGATTTATTAAAGAGGTGAACCCGAAAAAATGGGGTTGGATGCAATATTGGTTGTATTCCTCTTGGTCTGCAAATCCTCAGAAAGTTTTTTTTTTCAAGAGCTAAATTTACGAAAAGCCAAAGCCACGAATTTCTCTTCTTTTTTTTTTTTCAATGACAGAATGTGCAACGGGTTGGGAAGCAGTGATTGAAGAGGGGGGAGAGCGTTAACGACTAAACCCCGTGAAATTGGGTTCTTCATGCGAAAGCCCACTGACATTGTTTGTGAGTAAGCCCCGCGTAATTTGTTTTTTGAGACAGCCATTCCCGGAAATCAGCGGCGGTTTTATATGCCTGCCCGACAGGTGTCGTGATGAAATTCCCCCCCCCCCCACTTATTCCATTCGCCTAATAATTTCTTAATTTTCGTATAAAAAACAATAGACGATAGGTTCTTGTCTTCTGGTCCCCAAAAACTGGATCTTTTATTTCAGGTCTGAGGTCTTTATACATATGTGTGCGGCTTTAGCTCTAACAATAATTTGGGTTGTTACGAAAAAGTAATTCGGCTCTTATGAAAACTAAATGTCATGACTTTGGCCCTTTCGAAACCACAATTTCACCGCGGACATTCGCTCTTTCTTAACCAAATGTTGTGGATTTGGTTCCTTAAACCCGAATGTCACAAATTTATGCCATGTTTTAAACACCAAACACCAATTTCGCGTATTTTGCCTAATTTAAAAACCTAATTTCGTGCCTTTACCACTTTCTAAAATCCTTTTTGCAGGTTTGGCCAAAGCGAAAAACTACTTTTTCCACTTCAAAAGACAAAATTCACGGATGTGTGTATTCAGCCATAAATTTTGTTATTTTGGCATAAACTCCAGTTCCTCTTAGATTCGTCTCGTTCAACTCTCAATTTGAGCCAGTTTTGCTAAATTTTAAACCAATAATTTCGTGGGATTTGCTCTTTTGAAAGGAAAATTTCGCTAGTTTGATTCCGTGAAAGCCCAATTTTGGACACATTCGTTCTTTCAAAACCAAGTTTAATGGATTTGACTCCATGAATCCTTCAAATCCCATTTTTGGGATTTATGCATCACGTGAAATCAAATTTCATGGCTTCAACCCTTTCAATAATTTTGGTTGATTTGAAAAACTAATTCGACTCGAGTGAAAACCAAATGTCGTCATGTCGGCTCTCTCATATCACATTTTCATTTAGGATTTTCGCTCTTCCACAACCAAATGTCGCAGATTTTGTTCCTCCAAGCCCCAATTTCGGATGTTTTCGCTTTATCAAAACCAAATTAAGCTCTTTTCCAACTTTCCCATCATCTTTAGTTTTCCCTCACATTTGTAGCCCTTTACTTTCCCTTCTGCTTCACCCCCCTCCATTTCTTTGGGGAGAACGGTGACTGCCATTATAACACCCCCATAAAACCAAGCCAGCGCGTATTGTGTGTTTTTAAGCGCCAAACCCAAGAAATTGGCTTTTTCAACGACTAATAAACACAGCGGATTAGTTTTTTTTTTCAACTACCAATCCCCACAATGTTCGTTTTTTAAATAGCCAAACGCGTGAAATCGGTTTTATTCTGAGTCAAATCAACCGCCCCGTAGCCCTCAAAAACGCCCCAAATAAAAATCCGCTCGATCATTAGAGTTACCTACTCGAAATTAGACAATATTTTCAAAGTCCAAAATCTGCCGGGACAAAAAAGAAAAAAATGGGACACTCAACTTGAGATGTCGTAGAGCATAGAGGGCACTCGCTTGAGCTCGAACAACACAACACTAACCACAAGAAGATCTAACCTCAAAATGCTCTATCTAACCAAAAAAGCTCTAACCACAAAATAGTCTAACCTCAAAAGCTCTAAAGCTCAAGAGGTCTGACCTCAAAATCGTTTAACCACAGAAAGTTGAAACCGCAGAAAGATCTGACCACCATAATCAGTGCCGTCTTTAGGCGGGGGCCCGACGGGCCGGGGGAGGATTGTTCAGATTTATTTTTCCCAATATGGGAACAAAGGTATCATAAATAGCGCTCAATCATGGCTAAAATGGAAAAATCGGACATTCGCTGTATCTGGGGGCAACTTCACGACTATAAACGAGACTAAGGGCCGTATTCAGAAACCAACCTTAACCTTTACATCTCCTTTAAGCGCTTCAAAACAGATGACATATTTTTATAAACCATCACATTTTTCAACTCCTTTAGTTAAGGCTTTGTAAAGGTGGGTTTCTGAATACGGCCCTAAGTGCTAATTCGTGGCTAGCATTAAGACGAACTGCTCATTCACAGTCAAAATAGAGAAAATTCACGGTTTCCAAAGGCCACTTAGTGGCTGAAATAAATTGCTAATTCATGTCTAAAACAAAGAAATTGCTAATTGGTGGCTAAAATCGAAAAATATCATATTGTCGACTAACATGTGTGAAAAGCGCTTATTGAGAAAAAACGCTCATTGACAGATACAGTTGAGAAAACTCCATTTGACGGATAAAATTGAGAAAGCTGCTACAGCGAATAAAATTTAGAAAAAACGATAATTCTTGGCTAAAGGCGGGAAAATACCTGGTTCATGACAGGGGCGTAGCCAGCTTCTCGTGAGTACAAGTCGGATGAATCACAATGACTATTGCAGGCTTATATTCGGTGATGAGTCCCCAGAAAAAGATCGGTAATTTATCAACGCAGAACCCTTGACTTAACTCGTCGTCCTGGTACGTAAACTGCGGCAATTTTGTCCCCCAAACTGGACACTTCTGTCGTACAGACAGTGGCGGCGGAAGTGGGGTCCAGGATCAGCGAATGCTGCTCCAATGGTCTGGTTCAGGGAGCAGCGCCCCCCAATCCGATGTTTGAGGAATCGAGAAAAAAATGGCTTCGTGTTGAATTTGCCTCCTTCCGCTCCAGCCAGATATGCAGGCAGAGCTGGGTTCACTTAGTGCCGAATCCGCGAAATTACTTCTATGAAGGCCAAAAACGTGTGAAATTGCTATCTTGAACGTCGTGAAATATTACTTTTTTAAGAATCAACCCCGAAAATTTGGATTCTGAGGGAATCCATCCTTCAAAATTGATTTTTAAAAGGGACAAATCTGGAGGGGGGTGAAAACTGTCAATTCTAGCCATCTAATCAAGACAATTCCAGTCAAGACCATACAAAAGAGGAATGTGACTCTGGAATCAACTGTTTCGTCCTCCTGGTTGGTCTTTTTGGGTGATTAAACCCCGAGAAATTTGATTCTTTGGGATCCAAATCCACGAAATTTGGGCATTGAAAGGCTAACCGCTAACCCTCTCGAAAATTATATTTTAATGTGCTCAATGGCCATTTTGTCTCAGGTTTTTGTCCGTTTTATCCGCGAATTAGCGCTTTTTCTCAATTTTCCCATTATTAATTACCATTTTTCTGAATTTGAGTGTGAAATTATCATTTTTAGGCCTGCTTTATCAATTGTCAATTAAGAAATTTAAAGAAATGATTTAGACAAATCATCTGCGAACCATGAGGACATATTTGATCATGAAACCATGAAACAATGAAGTTTTTAGTCCCGTATGCCAATTCGTTCCTCGAAATTTCCTCAACTCCAACCTTCCTCTCAAACTGTAGAATCACATGTTATTTAATAATTTTTCCAGTTTGTGAGGGAGCTTTGAGGTTGAGGAAAATTCGAGGAACGACTTGGCATATGGGCCTTAGTCAGGTCTTTAATCAACGATGGATAAAGCGGGCCCTACTCCATGAATTAGCGATTTTTATCAATTTTTGCTACAAATTGGCGCTTTGCTCAATTTGTAGCCACGAGTTAGCCTGGGTTTTCCTGATTTGGACTGAAATTTAGAGTTTTCCTTATTTTTAGCCGCGCTAATAAGTGATGTTTTCAATATTAGCCGTGAGTAAGGCGTTTGTTCTACATTTTAGCTCCACATTAGCCATTTCATTTCATTTTACTTCCATGTTCCCTACGGGAATATAAGTGTGGTGTTCGTGAAAAAAATCGAGTCCGAGCTGACATCACATTCATAATGTACAACCTCAGAAAAGTTGAAAAAAAAAGCATGCCGTCGATCTGTCGGCTGTCGCTTTCTTAATATGAGAAGCACAAATCTGGCCTTTGTTTTGAGAAAAAATCATTTATCGGACATGTTCTCCCCGTACCGAAATGTCGTTTTTGGATATAACTTCAGAACAAGTGATTCCAGAATTTTTTGGATATTTTTTTCGGATTCCTCGTGAAATTTCCTTGCGAATTAACCACAATATTGCCGAAAAAATTCAACTTTTTTAGTGGCCAAAATCGTCGTTTTTAGCGCAAAAGGACCAGTAGCAAAAAATGACGGTCGAAATGCAAAAAAGGGCCTCTAGAGCCCCTTTCTATCTTAATTGCAAATATTTGTACCCGAAAAACTGAGATTAAGCGAAAATTGTGGGAGGAGAAGGATTTGGCGTGACTACGTCAAAAATTATTTGCCACAGAATTACATATAAATCTAAATCTAAATCTAGTTGTTTCTTGGCATGAAAAACGCGAATATGACCTTTGTTTTGAAGGTAAATCATTTCCCAGGCATGTTTTCCCCCCAGCGGAATAATATTTTCGGTATTAACTTCGAAACAATTGGTCCTGGAATTTTTTAACTATTTTGTTAAGATTTCTAGTTCAATTTCCATGCGAATTGGCTACAACGTTGCCGAAAACAAACCCCTTTCACTTCCATGTTACCTACGGGCATTTTTTGCCATCTTGTATATGTAGTTCAGAAGTGTTCGAAAAAAAAAAAAAAAAATGCTAACTCTGAAAAGCTCGTACAATTTTTTGGCAACCCAAAAACCGAATTTTTTAAGCTATTCTTTAGTTTATTCTAAATATCCCGAAAATGAGTTACTTTAGAGGAAAATCTTCACTCACAAAACATGTTGAGCATTAAATTTCCTACAACTTTTGTATGTAAAGTAGTTTTCCACGACAAATATTGAACGGGCTACAGCCTATCGACATTGTTGTTCTAAAATGGTCGAAGGTCCTAAAATCGCCCTTTTTCGACCAAGTATACTCATTGTGCTTTACTTTGGACTATTTTGTAACATTTTTTTTGTGATTTTTTGTATGAAAGAACGAAGACGAATGATTGAATGAGGATTGAAAATTGAGTGACGATTGATGGTTGTAGTCGCTGATGGATAAGGGTCGGTAATTGAAGGTTACTCGGTGTGGGCGACGAAGAATTTTTTTGGATTTAGGGTTATGGACATTTTGGTGTTTGAGGAATGAAGACTGCGTGATTGATGATTCAGGGATTGTGTGGAGGACCACACGATACTTCCATGTTCCCGTTTTTGGCGTTCATCAGTAATGCATACAATTTATTTTTTATCCGCAAATTAAAGTTTTTTCTACTACTTGCGAATTAGCGCTTATACTCAATTTCATCGACGGATTAGGCGATTTTTCTCAATTTTAGCCGCGGGCTTGGCCCATAAACAGCACATTAGCGGTTTTTTGGTACATTTTAGCCGTAAAATTGGCACTATACACCGAAAATCAGCTATTTTTTCTAAATTATGGTCTAAAATTTGCATCGAAAACGAGGAATGAGCGCTTTTTTTGCAGTTTTAGCCACGAATATTAGCACTTTTTCCAAATTTTTTGCCGCCTTCTCCCCCCAACATCAGCACGTTAGAGTGCCTTCTCAATTTTATCTGCTTAAGAACCTAAAGAAACTTGGGAATCAGCGTATTTTCTCTATTTGAGCCGCAAATTTGATTCCAGAATGGCACAAATTTTCTCAATTTTAGCCGTCAGAATTGCGCTTTCGTGGGCTCGATTGAATATTTAGCCACACTGTTTGCTGATGACCAGTAACGTTCTATTCTCCAAGTCGGATGGGCTGAAAATCGTCGAAAGGACCCAAGTCACCGTCCAATCGTATACCAAAACTCCTTTTCTCGGACCTAAATCTATGAACGTGAACCTAAAAATCATCATTTTTCCATATTTAAACTTTTCGGGGGTCCTCTCTCATAGGTGGCCCTGGGCGGTCCGACCCCCTCACCCTTACATCGGTACGCTTCTGTTCACGGCATACCCTTGCTCTTTCACACTAGTTTCTGCTCTGAATTGTGTGAATACGCCATTTTATGGCCAATGTAGCCGATTTAGCTTGTAACACGTCATTTATCTACTAAAACTGTGTCTAGGACTCAGATTACCCAGGAAAATTAACCCGGAAACAAGAGAATTTCATGAAGAGGCTGTAAAATTTGGTTATGGATTTGGAATTTTTGCATCAAGAATTGTATTTTTGCACATGTAGGCATAATTGATTCGCAAAATGGTATTTTCTAGGGGGGGAGGGGGCGTTAAATCTGAACTGCTCAGATTCTTGCTCCCCAATGCCGGCTGACTTCCATCGCCACTGCGTACAGACGAATGGCGGCTCCTTTTCAGGAACTTGCAGGCCTGTAAACTGTCAAGTCTATGTCTTCAACACAAGCGTTCTACCGGCGAATATAGCATTTTCTGAGAAGATCGCATGATGTCTGGTACTGAAGAAGGTCACACGAAATTGAGATTTTCACGGAGCTTTGGCTTTTTACGGGCGTTTGAATTTGAAAAAAACAGTTTTTTCTGCTGTGAAATTGATCATTTCAACGAGCCAACCGATACGATATTGGGCTTTACGGGTAAATTTGGGTTTACGGCAAGCCTAAATCGGCCCATACATGCACAATCAAAGTTGCGCAAATTAGGGGTTGTACAATAAAATTGAACTTTTGTGGGTTGTATTGATGGGTTGCACAATATAATGTACAACTCATTTTTATTCTGTAAACATCTGGAAACAAAATATTGCGCAAACTAGTTTGTGCAATAATATTGTGTACGTCTATGGACCCCTTAAAAAGTAAAAATCAGCGAAAAGGTTTCTAGAGCATGAAATCAACGAAAATAATTTCTAGTCAGTCAGACCGGCAAAAATAGGGTTTTAGTGCAAGGTAAATAGACTAAAGAGGTATGCTCTTAATTTTCAACCAATTATTATTGTTTGTGCCATGACGTCATGGGATGACACATTTTTAAAAAATTGACAGGTGGGACTTTTTCCAATAAAACAAAATTATCTACATTTCGGGGGCCACTTTTTAAATCGGGAGAACTACGCATTATTGCCTGCAGGAAAATGTTCCTGTGAAAGAAGTGATTGCAGGGCCCCTAAGTGTAATGGTTGGAGCAAAGAAAACTGCTGCAGGTGCAGGGTATCATCTCAGTTGTGAAACTTTTAGAAATTCTTTTAAGATAGAGCTAAGTTCAGCAATTTTCTCGTAAAACAATGAGTTTTCGTGACACTCATCAGCCACCATTCCAATTAACAATAATATAAGCACCCCGAAACACTTGGCTTCGTATTAAGGGTTCTCGGTGGTGTTTGTACAACAAAACCGCACATCGACCAATACGCTCGTATGGTGAGGGAGTGAATCGCCCTACTCCATCCTGAGTATGCGACCAGGGGCCTTAGTATGAACGGTCGGGGAAAAAGCCGCATGCGGGATCCAAGGACGCCGAATAAGAAATAATATTATCCCGCCAAAGCAATCACGTCTAGCGGCATTTTCGCACAAGTTTGTACTTAGGCCCCAGATGAGGCAAACAAATTCCTCGATATCGACAGTGATTGAATACGGCTAGGTTCGAGGCCGGGATTCTGGTCGAAGGTCACCATTAATACTAAAATACTGAATTACTTCTATTTTTATACATGACAGGGAACACTTAAACTTCAGCTTTATTGTCCAACCTATCTGAGAAATGCTCGTGAGCGTTATTGTCCCGTGCAGCAGGAAAGCCCTTCCTTCCTCCCTCATGAAGTTTACTGGGCGTTTCTCACTGATTCACATAATAAACTCGGCCGTCACTGCGCCGAGCGCTGTCTGTACTGAATACACGGGGCTTCACGTGGTACATGTCAATTAACTGGGCCTTAAAACGGTGCATAAGGTCTAAGGAACAACTCTGCCAAATTATATCGCTTTTAAAAAAAAATCCAGCCATTTATTTTGGATTTTCATTTATTTTTTGCTTCATCTACAAAGAAATTCCAAGGGAGGAACCGTGGGAGGGGAAGCTTCATATGTGAAGTTTGGTCCCTCATTATTTTTTTTACTCCCGTGACGTCAATTTGGACAAAAATTTCCTTAGTTACGAGCATACCTCTGTAAGTCTATTTACCTTGGTTTTAGTGCACAAAATCCGTGAAATTTGTATCTTTGTACCACGCCATGCCGTGACATTGTTTTATGAGCTGCAAAAATTGGTGAAATTTTCTTTTTTAGTGAGTGAAATCCGATAAATTGGTTTCCTGTGGTGAATTTCACCACCGAGAGTAAAAGTTTGAGTTACGTTAACTCAGTATTAACAAAAAAATGCATAGAAATTTATGTAAACAATGTTGGAGTTTGGTAACTTCAACCGAACTCCCGGTGGTGGTATTCGCCATTAGTGAGTCAGACTCACAAAATACTTGTTTAAAATATTTTGAAAAATGTTTTGAATTATAGGGAACTTCACTTCGTTTTCGAGACTAGTGGAGGGAATCTGCCCCCTCTCCGTGCCCCGCTCTGGCCCCCTCGTTTGCGGCTGAAAGAAAAAAAAGTGTAGCCACGAAGTGCCCCCCCCTCCACGTAGCATGGAGGGGCCCCGATGTTATCGCGCCCCGTGAAAAAATTCAACGTCGTCGTGAAAAAATCAACTGAAAAAATTCAACTGAAAAAAACTCTGGCCACAAAAAGGTCTAACCAGAAACTAATTGTACCACAAAATCTTGAATCCCCAGAAATCGAACAAAGTAAATAAACCACAGAAAGCAGCTACCCTAAAATGCGCAAATAATAAAACACTCTACTCTAACCATAAGAAGCCCTGACTACAAAAAGTGTAACCACAGAAAAATTGGACCACAAAAACTTGAACCCCAAAAATACCAAACGCCGAAAGCTGCAGCCCAAAAATGCTCTAACCTCAAAAGGCCTTAGCCTTCCCGTCCATTGGAACCGTTTTCGGCCGAATTCAGGTAAGCTGTCCAATGAACAGCACCGCTGGAATGAACATTTATTCGGCTGAATGCGGTTCTAACGGACGGGAAGCCTTGTGCACAAAACGTTCAGTTTAAACAAACAAACACATGGAGATCATGGAGCTCACTTGCCGACGAGTTTAGATTGGTATTCTCGTAAAACCTCGATTTTTTTACTTTATGGCGTGATTATTTTGCCATATTAAAACTGATTTGTTTTCGGGACTTATCCTAACGGGTAACTTATCCTACTTTTCGGGTAACTTATCCTACGTTTAATAACGAAATAACGAGTAACGGAATTGTGTTTTTAAAGTAACGGATTAACGTTAAGGTTTTGAGTACCAAACGATGACGAGCTCTGCCCATAGTTTGTTTTCTTGTGTCTAGTGAATTAAACGAATACCCGGTGTACGGACATATTATATGTACATTTATTTCGTGTTCTAAACTTTGGAGGTCCTAAAAATTAGATAACCCCACATTACCAGTGAGGGACTAGCCCTTTATTGGATTTTCGCATAAAAGTGAAGGCACTAAAAACAGTTCATTACCCCTTCAGAAGCCTACATGCATGCTGCTATGATTGGGTGGGGATTATGGATTTTTTAAAGAAGAAAAAAACACGAAAGTGGATAATGAGTCACTGGGATGTAATACATACGGAATGAGTGTGCGTTCACTCGAGTGAAAATTGAGCGGTTTACCGTGTGAATCAGTGGCCAACTCTTTTAGTGAAAGGCGGGGTGGGCGAAGGGCTTCACGGTTCATTCAAGACTTCCAACATTAATATGGTTGGAACCTCCTTCCTAAACCACATTTTAATCGCTCATTAACACGCAACAAATCCCGGAGTGTTAAACTTCTTTCTTCCTTTTTTTTTTTTTTTTTTTTTGTGCACTAAAAATAGCATCGATGGTAGTACGTTAGTATTCGCTATTCGCCCTCGGAAGTGTTTACAAGAAGGGAATTTTCTATCTCCTGTACCCCGTAAGCTCAAGCTTTCCAAAATAAATATATTCTCACATAAGATAGGAACGAAAGGAGGGGCGAGGAAGCTCATAAAATAAAACGGCTCCGCCACCATACAAACTTCCCACCCCTCTTATTCGCAAGTGCACAGTTCACTTAATTTTATTTAAGTGCAAATTGCTTCCTATATCGCACTCATTTTTTTCTCTCACTCTCTCTCTCTCCTCGTGACTTTGTGCACACTTGAGATGACAGTATTTTAAGGGACCTCCCCAAAAGATTTATTTCTTTAATTTTAAAACGCCTCTTTACTCAGTCCAATATACTTAAGTGCGCCAATATAGCCTTCTTACGCCCCAGCCCAATAAGCAATTCCCTTCAAGGGAGACTTCGGTAGACGTCCCCTTCTCCAATGGGATCTGAAAGATTTGTAGACTAACAAAACTGAGTGTCTAGAGGGGAATGGAACATGAGTCTATCGGACAATGCAAAGAGAAATGATGATCTTCTACTGGATCAAATAACTCGGGGCACCGTGAGTAAAATATTTGTTTAGATTATGCGCCCCTTCACTCATCTCTTTAACAACAAAATACTATTTTATAAACATTTGTGTTCCAAAACAAGTTGAAAGGAAAAAAAAAAGTTTGGAAAATCTCCTCTGGCGCTCTTCAAAACAATGAAAAAAGCAACGAACATCAGACGCGTCAATAACATTCAAGTATTCCAAGATGCGGAAAATGTGGGGGCTAAAAAACCCAAACTCGAGAAGGAACCGAATGTAAAAAGACGGGCATTCGGGGATCTAAACAATACGTGCAGGCCAAATCAAGGGAAGGAGGACAAAATTTCTTTAAAATCTCAACTGAAACCAAGTAATTCTTTGAAATTTCGGGGCGGAAATTGTCGGATTCTCATTTCATTTGTTTTCCCTTTATCCTATAAGCCTTGAAAAAAACAAAGCCCATCAAAAATAATGAACGAAAAATCAAAGGCGGCGGGGACTACAATGAGGATATCTATAAATATTTGATATCGATCGAGAACAAGTTAAATTTTCCCCTCCTGGGTATAACGATGTCTATCTCACTCACTCTCTCTCTCTCTCTTAATGAGTGTAGATTTCGGATAAAATCGGACTATATGCTCGGACGAACGTCCTTTTCGAGTAAATGTCGATCGATTCTGGTCGACTGGATGATTGAAATCCACGGACGATTCGATCTGGCCGCTGACACAATTCACATGGCTGTGTACGTTTTGGACAAATACATGGAATTGGATTCGACCAATGTGACACGCTGTAACGCTCAGTTAGTAAGTTGAACATTTTTGGTGTTTTTTTTTTGTTTTTTTTTTTAACTTTTTTTGTGAGTAACCCCTTTTACGAGGCAATGGGGTCAAACTGGCTAATTACCATTAAAATTGAACATTTTGCCCTTATAAAAACAAAACAATTATGAAATTTCGTTCGAGAAACGGAATTTTCACAGCAAAAATTGCCATTTATCGTAGATTTACTGTCAATATTTGGCAAGAAAAACTGATGAGGTCACTTGGAAACTGATCCCCTCCCCAGGACTATCATTCGAGCACAAAACTCAAACTTTAGCCCCCAGAACTTGATTTTTTTTGGCTATGAAATGTGAGATTAAAGCCCAGAAGATGTTTCGGGGTTGAATATCGCTGAAAACGGCAAAAATAGCAAGCGGTGGTTAATTGAGATTCAATAGATTAATAAGCACGAATTGCAAGTTTTCAGGCTAAATATCCGTAAAATGCCTGTTTAAGACTGTGAACAGCTGCGAACTCACTATTTTGGGGACAAAACCAGAGAACGTTGTAAATCCATCATTTCGCTTTTGAACGTGATTATAACTACATGTCAGCTAGCAGATAAGCCATTCAAGAAACAAATTGTATTGTCCATATTTCCTTATTATCGCCAATATTGCAAGTTTTGGGTCTAAATATTCGCGTAATTGCAAGTCTCTTGCCTTTATTTTCGCGAAATTGCAAGTTCCAGCGCTTTTTTGTTAATAACTGTGGAACCCGGTCTAGCCGGGCACGACAGTGTCCAAAGTCTGACGAATAGCCGCCAAATTGCAACATCTTGAATATTCGCGAAATTGAGAGTTTCATGGCTGAGTACTACTCACGAAATTGGAAATTCCCGGTCTTTATTACCGCCGTGAAATAGGAAATCTTGGGGCTATATTTTCGCGAAGTAGCAATTCTATAGGTCTTTTTTCAATTGGATCGGGACTGCGCCCGTAGCCTGACTAATAGCCGTGTGGTTGCAACATTTAATGACAAGTTTCCGTGCTCAGTATCGTTCCTTGCGTTGACAGTTTCGGATCCTAATTTCACCGCAATTGCCAGGTTGGGTTCTTAATTCCGTCGAAAATTGCATGTTTCTGGACCTTTGGTTTATTGGCCGCAGACTACGTTCCAGCCGGCATTTTAAGATAGCCCAAAGCTTGTTAAACAGCCGCAAAAGTAGTTTATTAGGTGCTAAATATCGGTGAATTCGCAAGTTTTGGTGCTACACATCCGTGAAATCGCAAGTTTGTACCCCTAAAGGCCGCTCCCTTGCCCAGGGACTAACTTTTCTTGTGAAAAAGTCTGGTCACTGCACGTATAATAGTCAGTGTCTGAGGCAAAAATTGTCTATTCGGAATTGTCGGGGGGGGGGGGGGCGCCGCTAGCGGGATCCAAGGGCGTTGAATAAGAAATAAAATTTTCCCACCGGCGGTAAGAAAAAACCAATATCGCGGGGCTTGGGTTAGTCAAGAAGGCACTCACACGAGACGTTTTCCACAAAGGTTCCGAGGCACGTAAACTTACAATTTTGTCCCAGAAACTGACTATTCAAATGGAAAAACAGGGAATTTATCCCCCACCCCCCAATCTGTTAATTTTGACTATAAAACGCGTAGTTTAGCCCCTAAACCGATTATTTTACCCAGAAACTGTCCGATTCAGCCTTATGACCGTGATGCTCGGCTCCGAAACTGGGAGTTCACCCATTTTTTATTCCAAGTAAGAATCTGTAACCGAAAATTGTAACTCCGACAACAACGGAGTAACGGGTAACTGCCAAGATCTGTGTAATTGTTAGGGAGGCCCCGCAATAGTGCTCGCCTAGGGGACCCACAAGAGCGAGAAACGGCCCTTAGGCCTCTGGTTGCTAGAAAGTCCGAAGTCGAAACATAGGCTGGACCGCACCCTCGGCGCAAACACCCGCTAAATTGATATTTTGAAGACACAACCACATGGAATTGCACGAAATGGGGTTTAAAACCGGCAATTTTTTTCATTTTTTAAACTATTAAACCCAGCGAACATGGTTTTACACATAGCTAAATCCGCGGAATTGGTTTAAAACTGGGCCAAATTCAGGGAATTGGTTTATGAGTGAGCCAAACCGGCAGAATTTTGTTTTTTCAATTACTAAACCCGGCGAGAACGGATTTGTGAAGACCTCCACTTGCAATTTTGGTTTTTTGAACGATCCAACACCGCGCCATTAGTTTTTTAAAACAACCAAGTACGCGAAATTGATTTTCGGAGGTGCCGAATCGACGGCATTTTGTTTTTTTTTCCCCAGATCCAGTTCCGCGAAATTGGTTTTTTCTATTTTCGTGAGGTTTTTTCCACCCGCGAATTTTGTTTTTTGCAAGACAAACCCAATTTCGCGGGGTTGTCTTATCGAAGTAATCAATGTTGTTGGCTTCCTCTCCCATAAACCCACACATTTTACGGATCGGGCACTGCCAGAGACCAATTTCTTGAAAATTTTGTTGAGTTGGCTCATTTGCGACTCATTCCACTACTGTCGAAGAGAGAGACATGGCGAGGGAGAGAAATAAAATCGCCCTACCTAGGAAAGTGCTGCATATGTGCGGTTGCTGCTGAAGGGGAATTGCCCTCCCCCTCGTTGCACTGCCTTAGATACGGCCCTGCTTCAAGTGTTCATAAATGAACATTTTCGCATGGTCGTTGGTTTTCATCCGATTATCTCGTTTTTTAAAGACCTTAGCCAGCGAGTTTAGCTATTTGAACAGCCAAACCCGCGAATTTTGGTGTTTCAAGTACTAAAGTACCCGCGTGATTGGTTTTTTCAAGTACAAACCACGCGACAATGGTTTTTTCATCAACTAAATTTTCTAAATTGTTGTTGTTTTTGAATGAGGCAGCACCATGGAATTCCACCATCATCTTAGGATCAGGACTTCACTTTCTTCCTACGCGCCATCACTCAACCTTCCAAAAGCACAGCCGTCACGTGGTCTACACCACAGTGTTCAGCCACAATTCGGGCGGGGGAGGGGAGGACTGAAAGCTGCTGCTATTGATGCGATTTTAGTTTATTCAAATAGCCCAAATCGCTGTTTAGGGCTTTTCCTCAATTTTAACCACGCTGAGGCCTACAGGAACGGCCCAAAAGCCTGACTTTCACACAAGACACTCTCACCAGACCACGCCACGCCCCACTCAACTCAACTCCACTCCACTCGCGTCCAAAATAACATCGCCAACCACTGGCGGGTAAATGGGGAGGGGGCGAATGGGGCTCATTGTTCAAGTTAAGTCGTTCTTTTCACCAAATCTGATTCATTTGTTCATGGTGAAAAATGATGATGACGATTTCGTTCAAAAAGTCAGTTTCTCATCAAGAAAAGAAAAGAAACAGGAAAAAATAAAGTTTCCAGGGCACTTTGTTTGTATCCAGCCCAATTTGCCAGTTTTCAGGCCGCTTATACACTTTTCATGTCACTTTGTCAGCTTCAAATGTACTTATTACTGGTTACTCAGTCAGTTTCCAGGCCTCTTCGTCAATTTCCAAATCATTTCGTCAGTTTCCAGGCCACTATGTGCCAGTTTCCAGGCCACTTTTTCAATTTCCAGCCCACTTTGTCAGTTTCCAAGTCATCACTTATTGTCAGTTTCCGGGTTACTCATTGTCAGCCAGTTTCCAAGTCTGTTTGTCAGTTCCCAGGCCACTTTGTCAGTTTCCAGGCTATTTAGTTCAGTCAGTATCCAGATCCTTTTCTCGTAGATAAGTTCAGTGTTTTTGACGGATAAAAGACATTTTCATTTTAATTTATTGACAATGGAAACGAACGTACGCAAAAATTCTGTAAGATTTGAGCTTGAGCAGCCTAAATTCCAACTAGGGAAATCAAATACGTGCACAAAAATTGGTCTGGAATATCAAAATTTGCCTCCGGGAAACCGTATAGGCCTGGAATTCGCGTTCAGGTCTGCTATTTCCAGGCCTGTCTGGTCTACTGTCTCCAACATTAACATTTGTACAATAACAGAGGTCTGTTCCAGCAAGATGTTTGGAACATGTTCGGAGCAGAGTTACCACGAGACCAGCCAATAAAATGTAATCAACTTGAATTTTATCGGCTGGTCCCATGGCAACTCTGCTCCGAACATGTTCCAAGCATCTTGCTGGAACAGAACTAATAGGAACATCTGAACCATTACTGGGAATAGTAACATTTTCTCTAGTTTGTCCCCAAAAAACAAAAAAACAAACGCGGTATGTTTCCTCTTTTCAGGTGGCTGCAGCTTGCCTGTTTTTAGCAGCTAAATTCGAAGAAACCATGCCAATAGACCAGGAAGACTTGATACAAACGTGTAATCCGGCCATTACGGCAGCTGATCTACAGCAAGCGGAGGTTCATATCCTCGTTAGCCTCGATTTTAGGCTAAATTTGCCTTTGCCTATTGATTTTTTGCGACGATTTGCAACGATCGTCGGTAATTAAAAGAGTTCAAAAGTCTCACAAATGCAGGTGAAATTAATGTCTCCCGTTTTTACTCCGCTAAGGTGTAACTTCGACGGAATATACCCTGGCGAAATATTTCACGGAAGCGTCACTGCTTTGCTACGAACTCGTCGGCGAGCGACCATCGCTACTAGCCGCCGGCTGTCTTTTTCTCGCACTGTCCGCTGCACGCGATGTCACCGAGACGTCGCTCGTTTGGACACCCACTCTTGTGTCAAAGACAGCGCTGAAATTCGAGGATTTCAGTCACGTCCTTAGTTTTGTCGCCTCTTCGGTCGTTCGAACGTCAACGTCACGCCTGCAAGCCTCCCGAATTAAATACTCGAAATCTCGACATTTGAGCGTCAGTCTACTGCCTAGCTGTCAGCCGTCGAATGGCGTTATTACTAGGTTTTATACTAGCTACGATTTATCAAATAAGTAGCAAGAGAGTGAGAGAGTAACAATAAACATTTTTAATGAAAAAAAAAAACAACTTGGGAATTTACCTTGAATCCTGCGCGTACTGGTAGAGACCGGTGCCGCCCTCCGACAGATAGCCATCGTTTGACTCTTCGTTTATTTTCGAATGAAGTATTTCTCCGTCTGAAAGGTAGCCTTAAAACACACACAAAAATAATATTTTGAGCGGACGAGAGGAGAAAGCTTCAAACAGACCAACCTGATGCAACAGGTGAACTGTTGTAATCGCACTCAGCGAAATTCCGTTCGGTGTTGCTCCGGGGGTAGGTGTCTAAAGGTCGGTAACCTGAAATAAAATTTTGAGGTTCAAATGTAAATTTGTAGTTAAAAAGAGTAGTATTTTACCTCTGCTTCGATTAAATGGAATTGTGCGTGGAGCGATGGCAATGGCTCGTTTATTATAGCCTGGCAAGAGGGGAGGCATAGGTTTGAGGTTAGCGAGGGCCTCTTCAGCTTCTTCGATCGAATTTTGCCGTTCATGGCTTGATTCAAGGACAGCATCCAACTAAAGACGATAACATAAGAATTTATAAGCTACAAAATTCTTTAATTCATACGAACCCTATGATTTTTGGTCATTTGAGGCTGTTTCTCTTTCTCAATCGAAAGTTGTTCGGAAGGTGTTGGCGTCGGTGGCATGGGCGCTACCGGGTGTGTTGGTTTGCTGTAGCCTTTAACTACGGCGGTCGGTTTGGGAATGCCCAACCCGGTTAGTCCTGTTTTCGGGGGTATATTCGAAGTCGTAGTTTGGGCAGCACCACCACCGGGGATTCGTGCGGGTTCTTTCATCGTCGCTGGACGATTATCGGATGCCTGCGGGAGGAAAGGAAGAAAGGAATTAAAGTGAGGGTGAAAATAGCCCCATTTCAACAACAACAAACAAGCATGGAAAAAATGTCGCGAACCCAAAAAACATATGACAGACTACAACAAGAACTCCCCGACTACTCGTTGAAATCATGTTGGTTTACTTAATAGAATTCCTGGCTTCAGTCTATTTTCTCTCAGCCCTCCTCGTCTTCATTCACCTCTTCTGCTCTCTCAGCACCACCGACTACGGAGAGGCGGCAGTCGCCGCCGGGGAATCGAGTCTCATGTCAATTGCAATGACATCGCGTATGAAACAGCCCAAGATTCAAACCGTCGTCATCACCGCTCCACCTGTCACTGTTCCACCTGCCAATGTTCCACCTGCCAATGTTCCACCTGCCACTGTTCCACCACGAGTTACCAACACGCAAAGCGACAGCACTATGTCCGAAGGTGACAATTTGACAGACAGTACAAAATTGACAGTCATTGAAACTGAAGCGGTTCTACAGGCAAAGGCGTCGACGCGCTCCCTGGCTGGTTCATTTGAAAATCCCTCGGAGGCGAGCGAATTTGTGGAAATAGCGAAGAAAAACGTGGAAGCCTCAAATAAATCCTTGACCGACTCCAAAAAATCCTTGGAAGATTCACGGAAGTCCCTAGAAGAATCGAAGAAATCTTTGGAGGAATCGAAGAAGTCTTTGGAGGCATCGAAGAAATCTTTAGAGACACCGAAGAAATCCAAAGAAAGTTTGGAGGAAACTAAAAAATCCTTGGAGGAATCGAAGAAATCCTTGGAGGGTTCGAAGAAATCTTTAGAGACACCGAAGAAATCCAAAGAAAGTTTGGAGGAAATGATAAAATCCTTGGAGGATTCAAAAAAATCCTTGGAGGGTTCGAAGAAATCTTTAGAGACACCGAAGAAATCTAAAGAAAGTTTGGAGGAAATTATAAAATCCTTGGAGGAATCGAAGAAATCCTTGGAGGAATCGAAGAAATCCTTGGAGGAATCGAAGAAATCCTTGGAGGAATCGAAGAAATCTTTAGTAGATACTAAATTATCCGTGGAGGAAACGAAAAAATCCGTGGATTCCTCCAAGAAGTCCTTGGAGGAGTCGAAGAAGTCCTTGGTAGAACTGAAAACCCCCCCAGTGGCTGCCCAAGAGCTGGAAAACTTGGAGAAAGACGTTGAGGACCAAGATCAGCAATTAAATGCTATAGAGAAAGACGTGGATGAAATTGATGCCGATATGAAAAAAGTCGAAACCGAAATACAGGAAACTGTTGATGAAGCTCAAAATTTAGAAAGTGATGTCCAATAAAAAAAACAAACAAAATGCAATCACATGTCTCATCTTATTTTCAATGTTCACGCCAAGCTATTTAATCGACCTTTGCGTCTCAATGTACTGGCTAGCGTTTCTAATGCTTTTTGTACTAGAATGCTGCGAACTACGAGCGAACGCTCTACCTCCAGGCTACGGAAAATCGTCCGGTGAGATAATGGTTCGACGTCCTGACGTCCAGGAATGGATAGATATTGACGAGACCATACAACAGGGAACCCCTGCTGAAGTTGATAACAGCGAGGCTGACTCCGATGATGCCAGAAATTGACAAAATAAAGGATTGATACACTAAGAAAAAAAAAAAAGTCTCTTACTTTCGTGGGCGCCGGTGGAGGAGGAGGGTTGACTGGTTGAGTCAGTTCTTCGTTTCTCGTCAAATTCTGTTCAGTTTCTTTGACCGATGTTTTGACGACAGATCTAGGCGATGACTTGCTGTCGGTCGACGCTGCCACCGCCACTGGCGGTGACGACGGAGCCACCTGATTGGCACTGCCAATCGACTGGCCCGAATTGGGACGACTCGCGGTGCTCGACGCTATTGACGTGGTTCGACTGTTGGGTCGAACTACTTTCGAGTCGCCTCCACCGCTGACTCTGATTGTCGTTCTTTGTTTTTTAGTGACGACATTGTTGGCTCCACCGACTTTGTTAAGATCAGTTTGACTTGTTTCTTTTCGTTCGTGAACTTGATTGCTACAACAACGAAAAAAAGACTGTTACAACCCCCCCTCTTATCGTTACTCAAATTCAATTTATCAAACCTCAATTTATTTTCACTGCAAAGACTCGTAGACGAATCACTACGCTCGGACCGCGCTGAACTGAATCCACTGGAGCTCGACGTTCTTTTGGCACTATTTGTAACTGTAACAAAAGAATTCGTCATTTTTGGGGCAACGACGGATGGAACGTGATTTTCAAATACCTGGCTTGTTTTTTTCCTTTGAATTGAATAGCTTAAACTTATCTAACATAGAATTATTCTTATTAGGCACGCTGTAGGGACTGCTTAGAGCAACCGCTGAGTTTTGCGTTGGTCTTCCTCCGGCAATACGTTGGGAACTGAAAACAACAACAAAATACGAATAAATTCAAATGAACAGGTGTAAAATGACCCATACAGTTTCTCTGATACTTTAGTAGACCCTAAAAATACAATTCTGTACTGCCAATCTCTGTCAAAATTGGTCAAGGAGCCAGTTTTTGGGTTGGGAAATTTAGTTTCCTTGAAGACGATTTTACGCAGGCGTGCATCCAGGGGGGTGGCGCATTATTCCAAGGATCTTGGAACTCAACAAGAAAACCGTCAATTTCACTCCTGAAGCCGGCTACTCTGCCTAAGAAACGGTCGATGTAACCTTGAAATCCGTTTTTTTTTTTTTTTTTGTGCAAACTACTGGTTACACAAACAGTAATATTAATGAACTCAGCACCTAAGGTGGCGAACATACAAGAACGTGTACGATATCGTTTCAACCTCGCCGACGCAAATCAACAGCGTCTTGGACAGATAGACACAACTGGAAATGTGTCAGAGTGATGTAGAAACGATATCGTGTCGCCACATTAGAACAGAAAAAAAAATGAAAAGAAATCGTCAATTCATCCCCAGCCACTGAATATGAACAGAAAGTGTCACTATCCATTAAAAACTGGCCCATCTGCCGGAAAATTGCCTGTGTAACCTTCTATTATGAATTTTTTGAGCGAAAAACTGGCAATTCCACTAACGGCATAGCCAGGACGGGGCAAGAGTTAGCAGCTGCACAGTTCCCGCCTTTGTTCATGGCAATCCTTCAAATTAGCTACACTTGAATTTGTCAATGCACTTCACTGCATGCACTTGTCAATTTACTTGAATCAAACTAAACATTTTCTTTTGAAATCTTCTCTGAAAATCTTGAAATGACCATTAGAATGGTTAGACCATTAGTTAGAAGTTGGAATTTGTTTGAGTTTTTGCTATTAAATTCGCAAAATCGCTTAGAAACTGACAATGTCGCTCCCTAGGCTGACTATTCAAGCAGAAAACTGGAAATTTAGCCCCCATAACCAGACTGCCTTGTACGTCGAATAATTGAATTTCGCCTACAAATAGTTCAGCTCCTAAAGTGATTATTATTTAGCGTCTGAACCTGATAGAAAAATTCAGGGTAGTATCGAGGATAAATATCAGTGATACGCCCAATTTTCGGGCTAAATGGTCGCAAAACTGCTTGATTCGGGCGATTAGCAGCCTCGAAATTGTTACTTCAGGGGGTAAACCATAAAACTGTGAATTAATTTTAAATTTCGGGCGTGATTATTTGGGCATAAGTAGAGAGTAGTAATAGTAAACCAATTTCAAGGCCGTCAAGGAGCCGCAGAATTTCCTCGTTTGGAGCAGAAATTTCCTCGAATTTGCAAGTGTCGGGGACCCAAAAATCTCGATAAATGGTCGCGAAATTAAGTTTTTTGGGACCCAAATATCCGCAAAATCGCAAGTGACCGTGGAACGTTAGCAGGTCGTCGCAACAGAGGCCCCAAAGCCTGATGAGCAATAGCGTTAACTTTGCAACATTTTAGAGCTAAATTTCCTGGCTCAACATCCGCAAAAATGGAAGTTTCCGTGAAATTTGGAATTCCTTGCTGAATATAAGCGAAATTGAAAATTTTGGGTTTTTATTTTGGCGAAAATGGAAGTTTCCTAGCTAAATTCAAAGCCTCACGAAGAGAAATTTCAAGTTTCAGGCGTAGATTCTCGCGAAATTGCAGGCTTCGAGAACATTTTCTGTGGGCTTGGAGCTCCCTGGCTAGTCGGCCCCAAGCCCGACGAACAGCCGCGACATTGCAACATTTGGAGCTATGAAAGTCAGCGAAATTTGAGGTATTCTGGCTGAATATCCAGGAAATAGCGAGTTTCCGGACTTACCATCACCGAAATGGCTAGTTTTTGGGCACGTGGCGGTGGAGCCCGAAATAGCCATGCCCAATACAAAAAGCCGTAAAATTGCATCAATTGAAGCAAAATTTTAAGTTTCCGGTCAAGAACTTTCTTATTCGTCTGGGAGAGTCTTTTTTTTAGTGGGCTCAAGGAGACCGTGAAACGCCTCCCGAAACCACTAATTGGCAATTTTTCCGAATTCGCACTTTTTTTCCATTTTATCAGAGAAATTGTGCCCAGAAACCGGGAACCAGCACTCACAAAGAGCGATGCCAAAGAACGATTTTTCTCGATATAGCTACGAACTATAGCACTTTTTTTCAATTTCTGCCACGAATTAGCGCTTTTTCTAAACTTTGAGCCGCGGACTTGCTACAAGATGAGCTTATTATAGCGCATTTTCTTCATTTTAGCCGTTTAAGGTGCTAGGTGAACCGTTAATTACATTTTTTTCTCTCCATTTTGGCCAGGAAGTTGTATCGAGAGAGCAACAATTAGCAATTGTTCTCAATTTCAGTCGCAAAATTTAGCGCTACCTTATGAACTTTTAGCCGAGTGAACTTGCCCAAAGAACTGCAAATTCACATGGTTTTTACTACTTTGGCCGCCTGAGGACCTTTAGAATTTGGGAATTAACTTTTTTCCCCTCCCGATTCTCAGCATTTTTCCCCCATTTCTGCCTCCAATACCCTCCCCCTCACTGCCGTTTTTCTATATGTTTGCCTTGAATTATGGAGTTTTCTCTATTTTAACCTCAGACTTGCAAAGTGGCGATTTATCTCCACATTAGCTGGCTATTTAGCGATTTTTCCAAACTTTTAGCGGCAATTACTCGAGTTTAGCCGCCTAATGGTGCACAGAGACTGGGAATCAACGTGTTTTCTCTATTTTATTTAGTTGCCTTATAGGATATCATTAATTGAGTTTTTTCCTCAGTTTCAAGGAAAAATTCACTTTTTGTCTACGTAGGATGGCTCGGTCACACGTGTGTCAATATTTGCTAAATAACTTGCTGTGCGTTTGAATTTCCGGTTGGTCCGTTTTTAGGCAATGCTAGAAATGTATTACTATCCGAAGGTATTTGACCAAAATGGACACATGTGTGGCCGAACCATGCATTTTTGCATTTTTTGTCCATTTTAGCCGTGAATCAACGTTTTTTTTCAATTTTAGCCTCCGAATTAACGCTTTAAAATCTCACAATTTTGACGTTCACCGCTTCTATCAAATTCGTTGCTACTTAGCCCTCAAACTTCAATTTGGTGACTATAAGTTCTGACAAGAAGGTCGGTGACAACCTATCACTGACTATGTAAATTTATCCCTCGAAACTTGCATTTCACAGCTTCCTACCCTCCGCTTACAAATCCGAGGCTATTTATAATACAAAATTTGCAATTTCGAGTTCAACCATTGGCCTAACAACCAATTTCGTGGCTGGTCATTATTTCATTGCTCCAAGGGATCTTGCGATTCCTCGCGTAATCTCCGAAATATTCAATTTATACTTATTGTTAGCGGCAATTCATCCTCTAAACTTTGCAGTTTGTGTTGTTTATCCCCAGAAACTTACAATTTTGAGCTATTTAGCCGTAATACTTCAATATAAACACGAAAACAACAATTTTCCAACCAATAATCAAGACCAATAATAACTAAAATTAATTTATAACCGTCACCAGTCAACAAGACGTTGTTAGTTTTCTTACTTACTTTTGAACCAGCTGTTTATCATTCAGCGAAGACCTCGCCGGTCCTCGAGGCGTTGGTATGAAAGAATGACTAGGACTCGTCGACCGCGAACTGCTCGTCGATGGGCACTTTAGCGGGCTCGAACTGACCGGGTGAACTGATGAACAGAAAAAAAAGGGGAAGACCAAGATGAGCAAAAACAGAAGGAAAGTATAAAAAAAACACACATTTTATTTTTGTTTTTAAAAGGCAGAGGAATTTTAAAAGGTCCTCTCTACCGACCTACCCCAGACCAATGAGAGCCTCCACGCACAACACCTGCAAGGTGCCGACTGCAGCTGATATTGACCGTTTTTTACAACTTTTTTTCTTCTCTTCTTGGTGATCAGGGGCAAACAAAACAATTCCTCGGTGTACTTATAGGGCACCGCACTATCCATCAAGTTGGGGCACTGCATGGCTATTAAAAACAACAAAAAAGTGACCTGATTCTCCCCTCCCCCCGCCAAACCATTTCAAATGAAAGGAGAGGGAATGCTTACGGGACTCATGCATTTATAAAGACATGAATTTTAATTAAAAATAACCGGGGGGAAAAAAGGGTTCTCAGGCTTTAAACAATACTCTCTGAAGAATTCCCCCAAAGAGTAATTGAGTAAAAAAAATAAAAACGGAATTTTTTCCCCCAAACAAAACTTTTTAATCTGCTGAATCAGGAAGAAAGCTCTGGAAGAAAACAAATGGAGCCAACTCATGATGGGTGAGAGGAGTAATTTGGGAAAAATGAGCGACGGTAAGCCTAATTTCTAATGTACCTTTCCCCCCTTCGGTATACCCACGCAAAAAAAACGCTGCAAGAGCGTTTAAACAACCTACGATGTGAGGTTTTTTAATTTAATTAATTTCACCTTGTGTTGACAGATAAATCCTTGAGCCGTCGTTGTAAACGCATTTGAGACGAGCAGCCTGGCAATCAATCAGTCTGATTCATAACACTGGCAGGACTGTTTGGGTCCCTAAGAAAATATTTATACGGAATAAACTGAGCCGCGAGACTTGAAAAGAATGAATGAACGGATAGAAAAATATTACTTTTTTTTTCTTCATTCTTTAAGGCGCGATACTCCCACACAACGGTACGCCCCCTTCACACAAGACGCGCTTGTATACCCAGCGCGACCCAATGGGGGAAAAAAATAAAAAAAATGCGGGTAGTTAAAAGAACGTAACTACTTTTGTAATCAAACTAATGAACCAGTGAGCCGAGAAGCGATAATTACACGAACCAAAGCATTTAGACTGACATTGTTTTAAATGTTGAACGCGTTTCTTGATCGCACAGAGGCTTGGCTGGTCGCTGCACTTCTGTTTTCCCGCTATCACTTTACCACTTTACGTACCTCCCTCCCTCCTTTTACCACTTACATCACTACTGGGCTTTTCAAGAATATCACACTTCCCACCGCTGTAATAGACTCCAAAACGCTATTGAAAGTCTTCAGAATTAAATTAAAAACACATTTAGCCAGTGAGAAAGAAATAGAAACATAGGTACGTCAAAATATATCTTATTATTAGTACCTTTCTCAGTGCTATTTAAGGACCTTTACGAACAAGCGATCGGGCTTATTCTCTAGACGGTAGCAATAGCACTTTCGATTAACAAATTGCTGATAATGATTAACATATTACTTCGCGGTATTCACTAAGTTAATAATATTGCTATGGGTGTCATCTTCCCATAGCAATATGTCTATTTTGGTCTTGTTTAGGCATACCCCCTAACACTGTTGCTATTCGATAGACATATTGCCTGCTACTTTACCATCAGTGATAACTGCTGATATGGGGCGTTCCTTTTTGTTTTGTGCTGTTTTTTTGTTTTATAATTTATGTGTTTAAATTGTTAGTAAAAGCGCTTAATCTACGAGGGTTAGTGGGTAAAGTTTGCATAAAACTGTAGGCGAAGGAGCGGTTTCGGCTGAAGATGGCGAACAGCCGAAACCGGTCCGTTTTCGACGAGAAAAGACAGACAATGTAGGCTCCTACGGCTACAGCTTTACGCACGCTTTAATTTATTTGTTTTTTCTTCAATACTTTGATTTGCTCTTGTTCATTGTAAGGTGTGCTTCGTGGGGCTGTGCTTGTCAAGGTCGTGACCGTGAATGTAGCAAAAGCAGGCCGAGAAATCGTGAGTTCATACTCAAGTTCTATGGACCAATGTCCCCAACACTCATCTTCATCGTTAAAAGGGAATCCACTCAGTTTCAGTAGCGTACCGATGTAAGGGCGAGGGGGGCGGACCGCCCCTGGCCCTCTGTCAGACAGGCTCCCCGAAAAGCTTAAATATGGAAAAATGAGGATTTTTAGGTTCTATATTCATGGATGTAGGTAGGTAAGTGAAAATTGTGGACGGTTGGACAGCGATTTGGCTCCTTCCTATATACGAATTTTAGTCTCCTCAAATGTTGCAAATGATTTATATCAGCAAATATTCGATTGAGCTCCCGAAAGCACTTTTGGTTGCTCAAATTTTAGAAAATTCACTGTTAAAATGGAGAAAATACACCGTCCCCCGTTTCGTTAGGTCCTTATAAGTGCACTAATGTGCTGACCGTCAATGTAGTCAAGAAAGCGCTGATTCGTGGTACCACGATCCAACTTCCAGGGGGCTTATTCTGAACGGTCGGGAAAAAATCCCGCAAGCGGGATCCACGGACGCCGAATAAGAAATAACATTATCCCGCCATAGCAACCGTTTTTTTGCGGCATTTTCACACGGCTTTGGAATACGGCCCCAGACCGAAGTAGTGAAAAAATCACTGATTCGCGGTGTGTGGAGGCCATTCTACAACTAAAATGTGAAAATCATCGCGAAAGTGTTGTTTCTGGGACGAAAATTGAGAACAAAATCGCGGCTAATATTGACAAAAGCAACCAACTAATTTCGGAGCAAGTTAATTAGGATTAAAATAGGCAAATTCTCAAAAATTGGCAAAAATGGCAAATTCTCAACTGAAATTGCTTATAAAAAATTTTTATTATTACGTGAATGTTGAATAACTTTAGGTAATTAATTAATTATTTGATTAAAACATTTTTTTATTGTTAACTATGCCGGCTAGTTTCGGGGTAATGCACCCCATTCTCAAGGCATCCACTGACAGACAGCAGGATTGTTGGGAATTTTTGTGTGATTGACATGTGACGAAGAGAATTGTTTCGGCCAGCGAATGCCTTGAGAATGGGGTGCATAACCCCGCTTATAAAAGTTCGCATATATCGCACAATTCGCATGTATGTATAAGAGAGAATAGATGCTTATTCACAGCAGAGATAGCAGAAAATGCTATTTAACAGCTAAAACTGAGAAAAATCGTTGCAAATACCTAAAACTGCTAAAATCGGATTACTGAATAGCAGCTAAGGATGGGAAAATAAAAATCCGTACCTTCTGAAAGGTTCAACGCTTAAACTGAAAAACACCGCTAATCTATAGCAGAAAGTAAACAAAATTGCTAATACATGGCTAAAATATAAAATACAACACGGCTAAATATTAAAATTCGAAAATTCCACTATTAGCGCTGCCAAAATTAAGAAAAACTGTAATTTTCAGCTCGAATTGAGAAAAAGTGCTAATAATATGAAGATAAAGAGAAATGGCTAATCTGCTAAATTTAAAATTTAAGAAAAACGCTAATTCACGGGTAAATTGAGGAAAATCACTAATTCGCGGCCAAAATTGTGAACAAATTCAATTTGCATCAAAACTAAAAATACGTCAATTCGCAGCTTCTTAAGGAAATTTTGGGTTGAAAATTTAGAAAAATCGCAAATTTATGGATACGTAAATAAAATAACCGCTGATTTGCGGCAAATTCATAGCGCATGGCGAACAAAAAAATGCGATTTGTGGCAAAAATGTGGAAAAAACCGCTATTTTGCGGCTATAATATTGGGGAAAATGTAAGAAAAACGATAATTTTCAGCTCAAACTGAGAACAGTGCTAATTCTCTGCTAAAATATAGAAAAAATTGCTAATTTGCCGCTAAAGTAATAAAATCGGCAATTCACGGATAAAATTGAGAAAAAACGCTATAATTAACGGCTAAAATTGAGGGAAAAAATTTTAGTGCTGCTAAAATTGGGAAAAAGAAATAATGAGGAAGTAACACATTTTCAAAATCATGCCGTCGTGTTAGCTTGGTTACCAAAACTCATGAAAACACGATCCGTTCAAAGAAAATCAGGCCCTATATTTTTTTTATTAATTTTTAAAACTCCTGGATTGCAGGACCCATTTGAAATAGGCTAGATAGACTGTTGACGTAATAACAGCATTCGCATAACCATCACAATAGCTTCCCACAAATCAAACTATAGGTCTTAAGGTAACTGGGAATGACAAGAAGGGGCAAGAAACGATAACCGCCATGATGCGGATGGTTGGGAGGGGTCACAAGGCCTTAACTACGTCATGAGTCACGACCAGCCGTTTAAGGACACACAAAAAATAGGCAATTTTTATCACTATAAATCGAAATCAATCATTTACGCACTAATATTCAATTCCTGGTCATATTTAGTCATTTTCTTTCGAAAAAAAAAATGTTTCCAGCGATTTTTATTTTTTATGTTACTTCCTCATTTAAGGCAACATACAAATTACCTATACGTATATTTTGTTCACTCAGTGAGGGGCCCCATGAAAATTTCCACCCCGGGCCCCGACAGGTGTAAGTCGTAAGTCCGCCGCCGGTGGTAAGAGAGGTAGGACTGGGGAGAAATCAGAAGATGGTCAGCAAATTACGTGAGAAAGGGAAATTCAACGCCGGCAAGCGAGATAAAACAACCAATCTTAATGAACTGGAAAATTGCGCCGGTTGCCGCCATAACGCCCACTTCCAGAGGGGGCGCCCGAAAAGCTTGAAGATGGAAGAGCTTAGAATTGAGGATTTTTTTGTTATAAACGTACATTTCATGGAGGTAGGTAGGTGAAAACGAGTTTTGGTATGCGGTTGGACAGCGGTATTGGCTCCATCCGACCCGACCCATTAAGCCGGAATGGAACTTTGAAGGTGATCATCAAAGAGTGTAGCAGAATATTAGACTCAACCCACAAAAGCGCTTTTCTGAAGGCTCAAAGTGAGAGAAACGCTAATTGAATGACTGACTAAAATTGAGAAAAATCGCTAAATTGCAGAAGAAATGGACAAACACGCTAATGAGCAGCTAAAATTCCGACAATCCTAATTTGCGAATAAAAGTGAGAAGAATCGCTAATCAATTTGCGGCTAAAATTGAGAAAAATGCTAATTCGTGGATATTAAATTGGGGAAAAAGCGCAAATTCATGAATACAGTCCTGAAAAAACATTAACTCGCAGACACAAACGAGCAAAATCCTCTCACTCACTGCTAGAATTGGGAAAAACGCTAATTCACGGCTGAAATTCGAGAAAAAGCAAATCCGTGGCTTTCTGAAGGAAACTTAAAGCTTAAAACTGAAAAAAGCTAAAAGTTAATGCAAAATCGTTAATGCCGGTCAAAAATTGTTCACAAAACGCTAATTAGCGGCTAATATTGAGAAAAAACACTAATTAGCGCGGCTAAAATTCAGAAAAACGCTGATTTGCGGTCCAAAGTAAGAAAAACTACTAACTCTCAGCTGAAAATTAAGGTGAAAAAAATCGCTAATTTTGCGGCAAAAATTGAGAAAAACTACAATTCGTGGCAAAAATTAAAAAAATTGCTAACACGGGAAGAAAACGCTACCTCCTTTTTAGCTGCTAAAAAGAGCAGAAGCTCTAATTAGCGGCTAAAATTGGGGGAAAAAATCAAATTTTCGGCTGTAATTTAAAATATCATCTTAATAATACATACAACATCTATAATACATAATAATTAACATAAAATAGCATCTGAAGGTAACTTCTGGGCTAAAACTAAGAAAAAGCGGTTCCATAGCTAAAAGTGAAAACAAACTCATAATGCAGGGCGGACAAGTTTTGAAAACCCACTGATTGGCAGCTAATATGTGGAAGAAATGACTAATTAGCGCAACTAATATTAAGAAAAACGCCGATTTGTAGCTAAACTGGAGAAAAATCGATAATTCACGGGATGAAAACACTATTTCGCTAGTAAAATTGAGGGAAAGTGCTAATTTCCCGGCTAATGTTGAGGAAAATTGATTTTTCGCTGATAAAGTGTAGAAGAAGCTCTAGGGGCTAAAATGTCAGTTTTTGGCTGTAATTCCACGGCTTCACGGCCAGTTCACGGCTTCCGAAGGCATCAAAGTTGCCTTGCGCAATTTTAGCCACAAGATTAAAATAAAGTGGAGAAAAAGCGCAAATTCATGGCAAAACGTGAAAAAAATTCAGCATAATATACGCTATACTTGGCGGATGGGATGTAGAAATAGCGCTCAATCCTGGCTAAACTAAGGGGAAATCCGTAATTTAACGGTACTTTAAAATTATTGTTCCGGTTTATTTAGAGACTAAGGGGCCTCACAGAGATTTCCGCCCCGGGCCCCACTAGGTGTAGGTCCGCCAGTGCTTGAACTTTTCTGCTAATGAGCGTTTTGCGTTGAGTTTTATTCGCGATTTTCGTAGCTCCGGAACGGCCCATCGAGGTCTGTTCGGACCAAGGCTATTTCTTACGGTCTTCCAAGGATGATGGCGTTTGAGGGAATTATGTATTAAAATTACTGAAAATGCGCCAAAATTTCCAAAAAGTGTTGGCGAGGGGAGGGATGAGGTTGAACGCGTCGTCTTCAAGGTTCATTATGTCAAACCTTCGGCTAGTGCAAACCGCACAACAGAAGCCATGCCTCCTGCGGGCTGAGGGCTCTTAGAGTTGAGGGCACTTACTCGTAATAACGTGGAATATGTGCCACAAAATTCACTACACAAAAGCCAACTAAGGATCCGCGACAGTACAGAATTGGCCCAAAAAGCTAACAGATTCGAGCAATAACTAGACAGGTTTCAGGATAAATCGTGAGTTTCGGTGGCAAAACTCTCATTTCTCTGCCAGATAGCCAGTTTGAGGATTCTAATTACCAGGTTCCAAACCTATTAAATTCCTATGGGGAAAAAATGCCAATTTTAGAAGCCGAAGTATCATTTTCTGGAACAAAATTGACAGTTTTTACACATTGGAAGCATACGCCGATAGTTTACACGCATATTAAGGGAAGATTTTGATGGAATACGCGGCAATTTCTATTGGACTGCACAGTTAGTTAGTTTCTGGGATGACGGTTTACCTCGCCAAAATTAGCGTAATATCGAGAAATTGTGTCTTTCAACTCACTGATTTCGGTGATTTAGCTTCAAAATTCAACTATTTCCTATTAAATTAATATTTATCACCAAAACGACTTGTTTCAGCTATGATTTTAATAATAGCAGTTTGAGCCCCAAAAAGGGCAAAACAAATGAAAATTTCCCAGATTCCCCCCTCGCGTCTCACTAATTAAACAATTTGGTGTTGATCACCGACTCGATGGTTGATCAATCTCTTCGGGACAATGGAGACCCTTTCGAACGAATGAGAGTTCCTTAAGTGCTTTGCGTCTACAGTTTGCCTATGCTGAATTTCTAGAGTACGGCAGCGATTTTTCAACATTCCAGCCCTAACAGTCGTGACAAAGTGGGAGGGGGGATAACACCGCCGAAGTCGATCGACGAGTATATGAAGGAGAGTCGGCTTTTAAAGCTAAACTGTGTCCTTCCCCGAATTTAAATCCTCCCCCTCCAACAAAAAAATTCACCGTTTGAAACTAATCATAACAATTAATAAAACAAAAGCATTAAACATTTTTACCTGTTTGGTTGTGCCTTAGCGACAAAGGCGTTGGAATACTGGTTTGGTGGTGGCCATGTCCCATGGGACTTTGGTAGGGCGTTGGTAACCTGCAATAGAAAGAAAAACGAACATTATATTTCAATAGTATACATATTATTATGCGTATGCACATAAACAGTTGGGAAAAGTCGCGTCGTCTCATGTGTTGAAGGGGAGGGGAGTAATGATTGAGTTGTTGGACGAACTTCAAAGCAGGAAGCTGCACTGAAAGACACGTGTAGTGTAGAGAGGTGTAGAAGTGACGTCGATTTATTTAAAACTTGGCTGGCAATCGTAGCTGTAGGCTGTAGGTAACAGCCTAACAATAGTAACAACTATAGTGGTCAGGTAACGTATTTTGTATGAGTTTGTTGGAGGGAGAGTGCAATGTGCTTTTCTTTTTATTCAGTGAAGAGGTTTACTTCTTAACCCGCGTCATTAAACTCTGGGTCATTTTCAAGAATCTCCTGCCCTATCGCCTGCCTAAATCCACCCCTTGGGCCCTTACGGAACTTTCCACACGTGTTGGACTACCGTGTTAACTACTAAATACTTCGACATGAAACGAGGCTGTACTTTTTACTTCCACAAAGTGGTTGTAATTTGTATAGTTGATAATGAAAAAGCTGATGTCAAAGCGTGGTTGAAACGAAATGTAACGAACAATATTTTGTTGGTCAGCACTCAACAGAAAGGGGGAAAAAATGACTGACGGTGACGCATCGGAAGTGAGACTCTGAGATACTTTTCTTGTTGCTCTTGATTAATCAATTCTCCTTCTTTCCGTATAATCTATTGACTCCACCCCCTCTCTCACTTTTATAAATTTTTATCTCTCAAGGGAACTACTAGCAGGCAGAGGAGTCATACATTCAAAACTTCCTCATCCCTGATCTAATCATTTTAACACACGACGGGTCTTTCATCTCTTGGGGGGTGCAATAAATTTGAACTCTCCCATTTTCATTCTCGGAGTACATATTACAACACACTGCCCCCTGCATCCTCCACAATCGAAAAACGAAGCGTTCCACACCCAATTCACTGTACATCGTAATCCATTTCAATTAAAAAAAACGTACTCTCCCGTTTACAGTGTCCCCCCGCCATTCCGCACCGCAGAATAATTGATTATACTGCCCTTCAGGAGAACAAAAAACCTTTTAGAAAGTGAGTCGGAGACGGTTTATTTTGAAAATTGGAGGAAGTATTTTATTTTTCTCAACCGTTCAACAATGAATGGGTAGGTTGAGAAAGCCTTGACGGGATTTCTTATATTCAATTCAAAATCGGAAAGATCTCCCAACAATAAAAATGTTTGAATCCGCCTGAAGTCGGTCACGCAGCACTCTCAAAAACAAAACCCCAACATTTTTAGGGACGGTAACCGAGCCCAAGTACGCGCGATAAGTCCCCTTTCTGCATTTAAGCGGGACGGGAAAAAAAACTCACTCTCTGAAAAAAAGGGGAGAAGAAATTGAAATATGGATGTTTCCCCATCACAACTATACGGCTACTACCAGTCTTGTAAATGCCCTACAAGCTCTGTTGTTTCAACAATATAAATTGTACCCTCGACATGCTTTGGGATGGGTATAAATGAAGACACGTTTCATACATACACTGGTTGCATCGACTTGATGTAAGCACTTTGTCTCCGGTTCTTGTGAAGCTTATAGGAGTTGAGGCATGATATAAATTAGGGGGGACGGGGTTCGGGGAATTACTCAGTTTGACGTATAACCACGCTATATATTGGTCTTTCGAGCCAACAAATTTATTCTCCAAGTCTTCTTTCTCATCCTCCCCTCACCCGATCTTATCCACCGTATACGAAACCCCGCAACCCATCACGTCACGCCGTAATTTGTCTGTTATAACATCAAAAACTCAGTTCATTTTCAAAATTGAGTCTTAAATTATGAAAGGCACGGAAGCAGAAATTTCCCCTCCTGGGAATAACGTCCCCAGTGCACACCCCCTTGATAAGTCCTAAAAATAAGAAGAAAAAAACACTGGCCCGCGGCCAGATTTATCCGTCATAAAGAGTCCTGGCGCGATTTAATTTGAGCCCCTCACCCCTCTCCACCTACCACAGATCATAGGACACGTGCCTACCCTCCCGCACACGCCCCGTGTTTTACAGGTTTTACGGCGGCGGAGCGTCTGGCGTTATTTATTTGTTGTTTCTTGGTTCTGAAGGAGGAAGAGAAAAGAAAAATAAATGTTCTTCCTATTGTGCACTATATACGAAGTTATAAACAGAGAGTGTACTACATGTAGGGTGTCAGTGAGGAGGAGGCGGGTGTACGGGAGCTTTCCATCTTTCATTTCCCCTGTACCTCACCCCTCACCCGTGAAATTTCCACTGTTCCACGTGACTCTCGAGGTTACCTAGACACCCCACCCCCGCTGAGCTAACTTTTACTACCTTATACCTTTAGGGCTTGTTTTCTCTCGTAGGGTTCATCAGAGAGAAAAAAGGCATGGAAGAAGTTTGCAAGAAGTGAAATTGAATTGGGGTGGATTTGTGAGAGGAAGAAGGGCGAACTTGGAATAACCAAATGTCAATATCATTTACCTTTTGTACGTCTTCTTTTTCCCCTGAAAGTTACGGGCAAGCCCTCAAATAGAATAGGTAAGCATATGGTGAAAGAACATCAAACGGCGAGGGAGTTGATTTAGATCATGACTCGGTCCTGGTATTGCACAATAATTGTGGTTTGGTGCGTTATTCCTATAGCAAAATCACCCATCAAGAAGAAACAGCGCTGCTCTTCTGATGAGTGCGTCTTTGTTATTCGAGTGCTAGCGGTTCTCCTACACGTGGGGCAAACATCCCGATTATGGAACCAAATTATTGAAAGAGTCAACCCCGAAAAATTGGCAATTTGAGTGAATCATTCCGCGAAATATGGATTAGAGAGTATCAATAATCCACAACATTTTGAAAGGACGCAACACCCTTGAAATTTTGATTGTGAGAACCGAGTGAAATCTGTGAAGCTGGCTTTCTCGAAGAAGCCAACCCCGCGAAATAGGTTTTTCTAAAGAGGAATATTCGCGGGACTTGGTTTTTTTAAAGTGCCAAACCGAGAGAACTGCCTTTTTCAAAACAGAAAAGGCGAAATTAGTCCTTGAATTAGCCGAAACCGTAAAATTAGATTCTGCAAGAATGTCAAGTCCACGAAAATTAAATCCAAAATGAACCCAACCCGCCGAATTGCATCTTTGACGGGCCCAAGCCCGTTAGATCGGATTTTTGGATGAGTCAACCACGCAAAATTGAATGTTCTCGTTGAGAATTCTTGAGTTACCTGCGAAAGGTCTCACAAGCAATTAATCAAGCAAGTAATTAAGTAAGTAAGTAATTGCAAGCAACTGTAGATGGTAAAGTCAGTGCCGGAGAAACGGTTGCCAAGTTGAAAGATTATTTTGAGAGGGCCCTCTGGAACAGTATGAATCTCAGTTAGTTGAGAGATTGCCATCTGTTGCCTGAGTAAACTGCTGCAATGAACTTCACACGAGCTCAGCATTCCGGTCAGGACTGGCTTACTTATGATCGACAAAACCCCAGGCAACTTTGAAGTCAGAATTTTTGGCTAGGGTGAATCAAATGATCACGATTTTTCATACGGCGGGCTCCCGGAGTAATATTTGGTTGTTTAAGAAGGAAACAGTGGCAGTGGAACCGGGGGGGGGGCAGGAGGGGCGGCCGCCTCTCCGGAATTTAGCCTGAGGGGGCGTCGCCCCTCCAGGCTTTAATGCCAATCTTATTCTATCCCGAAGACTGCACCCACGGTTCTTATTCTGTCCTGTTCGCTAGATCGATTGCCGGACAAGGCGATAGCCGAATGGCGAGGCCACGATTTTGACTGTGGTTGGAGCTTTTTGTGGTCTGAGGTTTTTTGTGGTATAGAAGCTTTTTTGGTGCAATGAGCTTCTTTGTGTGTTATTTTTCGTATCAAAACGCGAGTACCTTGGCGGAAAAAACGACTTTTCAACATCCATACCCGCAGCTAATGGAATGGAAAATAGTCAATCAGGCAGAATTACCAATTTGCTAACTTGAATCAGCAAAAATTCACAGTTTCTTACTCTAATTAGATAGAATGCACGGTACAATTCCCAACATCGTTTAGTTTCCGAGACGATCTGCCGATTTCTGACCCCCCCCCCCCCCAGGAGGAACCCCACATAATTAGTTAACAGAAAAGCAAGGGGGCAAATATAGATTTTGAAAGATGCAGTCAAACCCTCGAATTAGGTTTTTTAAAAGAGCCAATGCTGCGAAACTTTGTTTCTGTTCGAGTCAAAAGCGCGAGTTTGTGTTTTGAGAAAGCCAACCCAGTGAAATTTGATTATTGAAACGGCGAAATCCTCAAAATTGGTTTTGAAGTGACGAAATTTACAAAACTTGATTCTCGAACGAGTAAAAGCTACATAATTAGCCAAAATTTAACGATTTGTGCTTGAAAATTCGGTAAAAGGGTGAAGTCCCGGGTTTCTAAACAAATATGCCTCACAAAGCGAATTTCTCTCCATGCTATCTCAATCTCAACACTCCCCACTACCACACTTCGTAACGGTAAGGCGCTTCTTTTAATATCACCTTCATCATATAATTTGTAGCGGGTGTATACAAAGAAAAAGTAATGGCAAGCCGGAACAGGGGGCCTTACACTCTTACTTCAGGGAAATCCAAGCGGACGGACATGGGAAGGGTAGAAGGGATATAATAAAGGAAATAGAAGGGCGCGTAGGGTCTTACACGTAGGGAAGATGGAGGGGCGCAGAAAAAATCCTCAAATGCTAAAATTAACTCCACCTGAGAGTTGGAAATGCATTCCCCCTCAACCCCTCTGACAAACCACCCGGCCCATTGTCTATAATATGCCTTACAACTTCAATCCTAATTAAGCACTTTTCTTCTTTTTTCCAACTCCCCTCTTTTAACCTCTCCAAATTAAGACTTAAACTTATTTACAACGTTAATACTCGCCCATCTAGACCGACTCTATTGTCTCATAAAAGAGACTGAAACCCGGAGGACGCGTCTCTTATGGGGCTTTGCCCCATAATTTCGGTTATACGGTTCCCACTAGGAGGAAAATAAAGAAAACCCCTTTTCATTAAGACTCTTTTAGAAGCAGTCCAATTTTCCTTTTATAAAAGGGCTTTAATGGCTCATTTTTTAAGGGTGGCAGTGGAGGGGGTGAAAGGGAAACAAGAAAGCGCGAAAGATGAGGGCTTTTAAGCTGCTTATCTCGGGAGCCGCACAGATAATAATAGCGACGTCGAGAAAAGCGGGCGTGACTGGAATATTCACATTTTTCCGTGTTTTTGCAACCCCCGCACCCGAACCCAAACACCGTCTTCATGAGTTGTTTTCGACGAAGTTCGTGGGGCTGCTGAAAGAGACAAAGGGAGGAAAGGAAGGCGCGTTGAAGTCGTTCCTTTAATCAGGCGAACGCACTATAAGGGGGTGAAAGCGCCTCAGAAAAGTTTAAATTATGAATCATTTGTTTTCAATCTTTCTTCTTGCGCGAAAAATGTGTTATAAGAAGGGAGAGGGGTGGGCATTATTGCACTGAGCAGAAATCTGACTTAGTTAAAAGTGTGTAATAACCTTAAATAAACTCTCCCTTGGATTTAATTAAATTAGAATTTAGTGAGAGCTTATGGCCATGGGAGGGCGTTAACAAAAAAAAAAGTGCAACAAATGAAAATTAATGGCTCCACTCTATTTGCTCCCATTGAATTTCAATCGATTTGCGAGATATTTCACAGAAAGAGTGGAAGCCGAGGGATAGAATTTATGAGTGCAAGTTTGGAAAACGCAAACGTCACTTTAATATTAATCGCATAACTTCACTCAAAAGCACTACTCTCGTACACGCTATTGGTCTCACAGTCAGGGGATCAGGTTGGGAATAATACTCTACAACCCCCCAGCTTTTTTCCTCCCTTCAACCCCTTTTTTTCATCCCTTTTTCACTCTCATAGAATGCCTCAACATTCCTGCTCTTCACACACATAGTCTAACACACGACGCGAAGAGACATTCTACTGGGAATGTGATACCGATGGAAGAAGTGGTGAGGGGGGGGGGTGAGCGAACTTCAATCCCAGTGGCAATGTCCCGTAGCGGAGTTTTGTGGAAAAAGGATTAAGGGAATGAGATTGAGAAGGGGAGGAGGACTAATGTTCTCGAACTATTGCGTACAGTTAATTAAGAGTATGGTCTGCCTCTCACCTCTCCAGCAAGTTCATCGTCCCACCGACCGCACCATTCTTTTTATAAGGGCCCAACAGTTTCGCAACTAAAGTTTTGTCTGTTCCATCCCTTCACCTCTTCAAGGACAGACAGACAAATCCCTGACTGGGAAATCTCTCTGGTCTTTCGTTCCCCTTCTACCGTCTGTTTGGCTTCCGTTTCTGTTATGCATTGTGCATTGGACAGCCACGAAAGTCTTTTGTCTTCCTCTTAAGCAAACTACGCTCCAGTCCACACTATCGTTGGATTGATTCCACTCTGTTCCTCCGGGAACGACATTGCCTAATTCATTTATTAAAAATGCATGGACATATTCAGGGATAAATCATGCAAATTGAAAACGAGGGCGCCCATTGATGTGATATCCTGGAACATATAGAGAGTGGATTCCCGACGAAGAATATTCTATTACCGATCGCAAGTCAATAAATTGTACGTTTTTCGCACAATATGTCTGATCGGAGAGACAAATCTGGCAGTTATCTGGCTGTACTGGCAAATTATTATGGCGCTAAAGATTTTTTCGCTTCGAAAGAAGGACCTGGACCCTGGGTTTGACGCGGCCCTTAGGAGATCTGCAGTAAACAAATTTTGTAAAACGAAAAAGAAAGAAAAAAACAAAAAACTGGCAATAGGCTTGTTCCAGCAAGGCGCTTGGAACATGTTAAAAGTTAAACAGCCAAAAAACGTAATCATCTTAAATGTTATTGACTGGTCCCATGACATCTCTGTTCCGAACATATTCCGATGGAACAGATATAAGTAATAAGTCCCTATGAAAGTGTACCTATGAAATAACTGAGGCCACAAAAAACAATTGCAAACTAGCAATTTTGCGGATATTTAACCCTGAATGACGTAATTTTGCGCCTATTCATCAAGCTTTGGGCGCTCTCTCAGCCAGTTAGACTAGACCCCGATTCGAAACTTGAATTTTCGGGGAAATTAACACCCCAAAAGTTGCAATAACGCGGACATTCAGCCAGGAAACTTCTTTCGTTGATATTCATCAGGATTTGGGTGCTTCTATATGGGGCCGGCTAATCTGAGTTCCGCCGCCACAAAAAAGGCCCCGAAACTTACACATTTGCATAAAATCGTAAACTCGCAATTTCACTTAAATTAAAACTCGAAACTTTCAAAATCGGGATATTCAACCATGAATCTTGAGAACTGCTACGTGGTCATTCGTCAGGCCATGTTGGCGGCCTTGTTTGTCACTGGAAGGACAGTTTTACGAGATTTCGTGGGATTTGCTCGCAAAAAAGCATGTTCTTGGGTTTCGCCCCCTAAAAGAATCTACCACCGAGTTTCAGTAGCGGCTAGCTAAAAAAAACCGCCTTCGCTCGGACGGAGACCACGCAATCGTCCGCCTTTCACACGTTTTCAGAAGCAGAACGAATGCCGATTGAGAGTCTAGACGGGTAACCATCGATAGGCTGCTCTAGAAGAGAAGATTGACCGATTCTATGATGATGCGAAACGCTTATTTTTGCTGCATTTGTTGAGGGACGCTGACGTTACGTTACGTTAGGAGCTGTTTAGCCGTGTCCGGCTGTATTCCCCGATTAAAATTGCAACACACTGTTCAGAAATCCCGCCCCCCACCATTCTATCAAATCGTGCGTGGCAACCAGGAATGTTTTCCAAAAGCCGCGAATTAGTGTTTTTCCCAATGTCAGCAGTAAAATTGAGCAGAGTAGCGAATTAGCACTTTTTCTCACTTCCAGCTGTGAAAGATCCTACATTAAACGGGGGCTTTTTTTGATTTTATCCACGAATTAGCTATTTTTCTCAATTTATCCGCGTATTACCTTTTCCTCTCATTTTTAGCATCGAATCAGCGTTTTTCTCAATTTCAGTCGCCCCAATTAACGATTTTTTCCCCACTTTTAGCAATTTTGGAGAAATTTTAGATGTGAATTTGCGATTTTTTTCAATTTTAGCTGCGAATAAGAGCATTCATTCAATTTTACCGCAAATTAGGGCTTTCTCTCAATTATGTCCGTTGAAGTAGCCAGCGCTTTTGCTGGATTTCAGCAGTCGAATTATCACTTTTTCTCAGTTTAACGTTGAATTAGTGTTTTTCTCGATTTTACTCTCTTAACTTGCCTCCAGAAACCTCTAAAAGACGCGTTTACACTTTGCACGTCAACTTTACCTGTGAATGAGCACTTTCAGTTAGTTTTAGCGAATTTGCTCTATTTCTCAACTTAAGTCACGGACGGAACACCCCTCCTCGAAACAGCAAGCCGACGTTTTCTAAATTTTAGGGCCGTATTCATAGTCGCTAATTAAGTTAAAATTCTCGTAAGTAAAAATCAAATCAGTTTTTGCTAGACGAAAATCATCTGTTTCGACGCCCATTTAGGGAAATTTAAGTTCATCTATGAATACGGGTCTTAACAGTCGTGTGACATACAAACACTTCTTCTCAATTTCAGCCTCGAATGAGCATTTTCACATAATATTAGCCGCTCATGGACATCCAGGCTCCAGGGTACCGAGCCGAATGACATCCCATTAGTGTACCGTGGTAGAGTCAAGGGGGCCTGACCACCCCTCGACACAGTTCGTACAAGCCCCCGAAAAGCTCAAAAATGAATAAATTAAGATATTTAGGCTTTGGTTAACTGCGAAATTGAGAATAAGCGCTCACTCATGGCTTAAAGTGCTTATTCGCGTGGATGAAATTTGAAACCGCGCTAATTCGCCCCAGAAATGCTACCATTTCGAAAAAGCGCTAACTCACAACTAAAATTGAGAAAACGCAAATTCGCAGATTTTATAGGCAATTTGGCGGCTGAAATGGAGAAAACGCCAACTCACTGATTCTCAGAACAACTCTGTGACTGAAATTGATTGCAGATAAAATAGTGACAAACTCGAATTTGCGGATAAAATAGAGACAAACACGAAAAAGCTGCTAATACGAAGACAAATTAATTCACGGCTAAAATTGAGAAAAATTGCTAATTCGTGGATAAAATTGAGAGAGGACTCTTATTCGCAAATGAGAAGGCGCAGATTCTTAGAGCAACTTTGCGACTTGAACGCAGCAAAAGCGTAAATAAATGGCTAAAAGTTTCGAAAATGCATCGATTCGCAGCTAAAACGCTAATATGCGGCTACACAACTGAAAAAAAGCACTCATTTGCAGCTAAAATTGAAAAAACAAAAAAACAAAAAAAAAACAAAAACAAAAAAAAACAAAAAACAAAAAAAAAACAAAAAACAATTCATCAGTAAGGGGCCTCGAAGAAATTTTCGCCCCGGAGCTCGATCATAGGTTTTCTTGTAGGTCCACCACAGCAATAGCACTTTTCCTAACTTTTAGCTGCGGATGAGCATTTTTTCTCCATTTTAACCGCAAACGAGCGTTTTCCCTAATTTTAGCCGTGAAAGGGCCTGCATAAGTCACGAATTACCACTTTTTCACAATTTTAGCCTGCAAGTTGCATCGGGAATCCGAGAATTGGAGGTTTTCCTAAATTTCAGCCACAAATGAGAGCTTTTTCGCTTTTTCTCCATTTTAACTTGAGGGCTTTCTCAATTTGAGCCTCCTATGGACCTACAGAAACAGGAATTTCTAAGGGGCCTTATTTACTAACTTTTTTCATCACTGTTTTTTTTTTAAATCATATGTTTCCGTTCAGTTTTCTAAATTTCATGAATGAGATTTCAATATTTCTACCAAAGCAAAGTTTCTATTTCGTTAGAGAATAAGGCCCCAGGTTTTTTCTCAATTTCACTCGTGAAGTTGTCCCTACGAATTAGGCCTTTTTAACGTGAATATTAACAAGAATACGTTTTACGGGAGCATAGGGACCCATTCGGCAAAAGTGGCAAACCGGGTCTCATAGCGCGTGCGCCGCCTTGTGTGGGTGGTGCTGGGTGGAGGGTATTGGGGTATCAACAAAACTGAAGCTCAACTGCCACTTGCCAGCCAAAAAACGTATTTACGCTAAACACCGGGTCTATTTATCAATTTCAGCAGTGAGCTGGCTTCCAGATTAGCAAATTAGCGCTATTTGCCAATTGTACCCGCGAATTGTCTCTTTTTCTCTATTTTAGCCGCGAATGAGCGTTTTTCTTAACTTTACACCCACATTACAAAATTACAGGAACTGGAGATTAGCACTTTTCAAGACAACGTCAATAACGCTACATTAGGGATTTTGTTTATTGTCCAAAGGGGCTCCTAACCTCGTCCGGCTAGAATCAAAACACTTTGAAAAAATAGTCCTGTAGATCAAGGCCTTAATCCTATACATAGAGCGATTTTTTTAGCGATTGCCAAAATTTAAAATTGGACAAAACCACGAATGTCGGCTGGAGGGAGGGATCAAATTTGAGAAAAATCGTCCAAAATCAATGACAAGCCGCTGACAATGTGGAGCGTTTTGGCCGGTACCGGCAAAGCGTTTTCCATTCAACTCACCACACAAGTGTAGTGCACCGTCCTCTCCATAAACATAATATTTTTCAATTAAGAGAGGACGGGTGGAAAAACTTACACCCCACAAGAGTATTGCAATGAATGGAAAACGCTAATAATTAACCTTAGGGCGGTGCTGGCACGTTCAACAACGATTGAATGTTTGTGGACAAAATCAGTTAAAACAGACAAAAATCAGTTAAATATTGTAAAAAACGCCCCTGTTCTATATGCTTCATTTTTCTAGAGAATACATTTGTTTGGTTGCATTGCATATAGGCTCCACAGAACGCATACATGGTGCTTGGTAATTTTAAGGAATGAATGCACGACGGGGCCCCTCGGCTAACTCATAAAATACGTCAATATATCTATTTCTATTGGCCGTACAGGCAAATCTGTCACCTTCCGCATACTGTAGTCCAATTTTTATGAAATAATGATCCATTAGAAGTTATTTAACGTTCCATCGGGAGTGGAACAATAGGTAAATATCAATTTGTGAGACAGTGAGGACAACGGAGTAAATAACTGTTGTCAGCACTGATTTAATTTTCGCTAACAAAACGAATCACGTCGATTGAGGGGGCCACAGTTTTCTGTAATTTCGCCTCTAGCAATGTTGATTCTGTAAACATTGAAATGAAATTACCTCCGAAAATCACGTATTTCTGGCGATGTAGGTACACTCCTAGATCTCATCCTATCCTGACCCCGCCTGTGCCCTCCAAAGGGCTCGGAAGAACCGGAATTTCCCATTTTATTTGTTCACGATAATAACACAAATCACAACACTCTCGAAACTTAAAAACCCGACTGAAAAGAGACAACTAAACAACCACCTGGGTGCTTGGAAGGTCTAGAAAAGTTCCCTTTAATACCCCCTCCACAGCACAAAAAGAGAAAAAAAAAAAAGTTAAAGGGAAAATGCTGGATCACAATAGGGCACCACAAGCTTTTGAAAGGTTCGCTCCCTTACCCCTCTCCAACATCCCTTTCTTTCGTCATATTTTAACCCCCAGTAGGCCACGCGACCAAACTCGCCCCCCCCCCCGCCAAATCCTCTCGTCCATCGTGTATGTGCGTACTCATTCGAGACCGAAAGGGGGGAGAGAAAGTCTGTCATAGTTAAAGTCCGACTAATCAATAAAAACTCCCCAGAAGTTTCACTAGCTTCCTATGGTCCAGCCTTTCCAACGTTCATCAATTTGAAAGAAAAAAAATCGACAGAGACTGGAAATCTCAACGTTTTCCAGGATCCCCCTCGAGACCTGAAGCGTGAGAATTGCGTGACACTATAGGTTGGAAACAGATGACTATGAGAAAATTCGTCATGGTATAAATCATTTCAGAATGTCAGGAACAGTATGTTGGGGGGAAGGGGGTCAGTAAAGAAAAGAGCGGGTTTGTATATTTGTGGGCTAAAAACACGATCTTCCCTCTAAAAAGAGACGAAAGTCCTGCTCCATGCAGAAATACGCTCAATACTCGGTTTCTCTTTAATTTAAACTCATTCAGAATCTCAATGTATTATGAGAAAATCTCGAAAACAGTACTGAGGAAAAAAAAAGGTTCGCATTAATTGGACATTCGTGTAAATGAGGGAGCACTTCCCTTGATTGCCCCCCCCCCCTGAATTCCCAAGCCACCTTCAAAAACCTCTCGAGCTCTTTTCAATTTTCCCCATAACTTCCAAAAGCGAACGATAAAGAGTTGGGGAGGCCGTAACGTAGGGGAGTTTTGAGGGACATATTAATATGCGTATTTTATACACCCTTTTTCGCCGTCAACTGTCAGACACACCTGGGGTTTCTCTTTTGGCGTTTTGTTAGCGTGTGGAGTGGGTTGGGGGTAGAGGACTTGAATGAACTTCGGAGGTAGTTTAAATTTAATTCAATTAATTAGGTTCAAAACTGGAAACAGAAATGGAAAATGTCCATGAGTTTGGATTGCCAGAGAAATTGTATACGTGAAATGCCGGCAAAACAAGAATTTCCTATCGTTTATCGGCTAGTGCTGTGGTAAAGGGGGAGGTGTTGATAGAAAGACATGGGCCAGCTGTTAAGTGTTCTTTCGGGTTAGAAGCGATGGTCTAATTGCCGAGGATGCGGGAGAATGAGACTGCGCTACAAGAAAATAGGGGGCGTTCATCGTAAACTAAATAAAATCTGACGACAGATGTTCGAGTTCACAAGAACAGAGCTTTAAAAAAAAAATTAACGAATTTGTTTACATTTCATTTTCGAGAGGAGATGGTTGTATCAGAAAGAGGGGAACGTGCGATATCAATTGTTGCAAAATCAAAACAAGCGCTAAGAGCCGATGATATTTATCGTTGAAAACGTGCAGATTTTAATAACAGCTCTCCCGAACAATTACATCACTTCTATCAATCAGTAACTGCAAATAAAGCGGAATAATCTGCTCTGCAGTGAATTTTAGTGAAGCCCAGAAACCCATGTATGGTATGCGATGGACCTCTGATGTTAATCAGTTTGGTTATGATTGCAACGCAATTACCAAGACATCAGCCTTCCCTCGTTGGGGTGCGTCGAAAACGAACCGGTTTCGGTTGAGATTTAGTTGTACTTCCATACGCTGAAGATGGCGAACAGCCGAAACCGGTTCGTTTTCGACGCACCTCAGCGAGGGAGGACTGACGACTTAAGGTCCTACATCTACAACTCTAGATGTATGCATGCATTACCTACTAACACTCGCAGTTTAAGCGATAATACTAACAATATTAATGTACATTCTTATATTTACATTCAAAAATATAAATTGGCTTATTCTTAGATAGATACGAGGAATTCTGTCACCGGTATTTTAATTAAAATTAATTAACTGTTGTCCGGACGACTCGGGAAGGCAAAGCCTAACACAATTCGAGCTTCGAGAAAAACTGGGCTCCTCGGCGGGATCTCACGTGAAGATTGAAAAGAACCATGGCATGAGCGTAGACTTAATTGGGGAGGAGGAGGCGGGCTTTCAAATTTCTCTGAGCCCTCCACCACAACACATTCGTCTCAATTAATGAACGCGTCGGAAAATGACAGTTGAACGGTGGGGGGGGGGGGATCACGGTTCCATCAAGCTTTGATCATCCACTAAAAAAAGGCTCCAAAACTCGTAATTTCTCTTAAATTCAGACAAACTTGCGAAATCTCCGAAACTTCCAATCGCGCGGATATTTAGCCAGAAAACTTCCAATTTCGTGTCAGTTCGTCATGCATTATGCGCTGTTGTGAAACCAGTTAGCCTGGGTTTCGATGCGACAAAATAGGCCGGAAATTGGTATTTTTCATTGAATTTGACCCTAAACTGGCAACTTAACTGAAATTAAGACTAAAAAATGTCGAATGTCGATTCGACAGTTATTCACTGCTGACAGTTAGCTCCAAATGATGTAATTTTGCTGTTTTCCATCAAGCTGTAGGCCTTCTCGGAGCCGGTTGGACCCAGAGGAAAAGTGGCCGCTTAAAAAACAGGCCCCAAAACATGTAATTTCGGACCAAAGCTTGTAATTTTGCGGAAATTAAAACCCAAAACTTTCTATTTCGTTGAAATTAAGCCCCGAAATTCGCATTTTCACAGTTAGATAGATACGATTTGATAAGATCAAATTCGGCGTGGTTTACCGAGATGTTGCCCTGGGTGGGGTTTGGCTTTGTTCATTCCTCTCTCTGCGTCTTCCAAGGGCGTAACCGTGGAGCGATGGGGAACTTGCACATTTTTCAATCACTGGTGTTTCTTGAAGAGTGCTCTTCAACAAGACAATTGCCCATATTAAACATTTAAATGAATCAAGGGTTTTTTTTTTATGCGAATTTTTAAAAATTTTGAGTGGGGGTTTGATTACGACAAAGGGCAGTTAATGAAATGGATGGTGTTGGGAATAGGGGGGGAAGACGCGTTTTCTGGGGTTTAATTTTTCTTGTTATTTGTAAACAAAACATTTTAGAGTTTCCTCAAATGCTTCAAAACTGCTCTTTGAAGTCATTTTTCCCTCGTACCATCAATCCCCTCCTGAAGAACTTTGAAATTTATTAAAAAATCACCAGACGCACCAATCTCAAAATAAATAATAAATCGTAGAAGCATTATAAATCATCACAGCTACTCGGTCCTGGTCTCATCAGCCAGGCAATTCCTGCGCAGCAATTGATGTCGGCGATTCACCGGGAGCGGAGGTACCACTATTCTACGATCCCAGCGGCTCGGCTTCATTGCCGGGCTAGTGAGACCAAGGGGATTGTCATAGAAACGTGAAACACTCATGTAAGATGAGAGTGAATTTCACAGCCGCATGTGTGCGTAAATTTTAGCTACTAATGTCAATATTACCTCGTCCCACACATGTGTTCCAATTTTCTATGACAACCCACCAGCCGGACCGAGTAGCTGTGCTAGCAGAAAGTCTGCGGTCGAAACGGACGTACTGGACCGCCTTTGGTGCAGTCTCGAAAGAGAAACTGATATTCACGCCCAACAGATGGCGCAACTTACGATCCACCAATTTAAAATGGCTAAACTGACTATCTACGCCAAAAAAAAGGCCAAACCGAATATTCGCGCCCTTAAACGACTAATTGACTTTTCACGCCCTATTAACTATAAACTAGCCGTTTTCATTCCCGCTCCCGAAAAGTGCCGTTCATTCTGGCTCGAAAAGGGCCGTCTCCAGTTCTCCACCATCCCATTAGCATTATCCCGTGGTATACCTTGCTGGTTGTAGAGTGGGAGGGTCTAATGAACTGATTGGTCTCGCCCTACAAAATGGCTTGGATGGCAATGCCGCCTCTAATAAAAATGGCCAAACTCACAATTCGCTCCATGGAAGATTCGCTATGACGCATAATGCAGCCCTAAAATCTGATGAATAATTCAATTTTAAATGTCATTTGAGTCTCAGATTCACAGATGCCACAGAAATTGCCAGTTTCTTTTCACAGTTACTGTCAAAAGCAAGAAACTACACTTTTACGCGACCGTGTGATCCAATTGAAAGATTCACGCTATTACTGTACACGTACACGTAATTCGATTTTCAGGTACTCACCGAAGCCAACAGACCCATAGGCCCGTATTTGTGAACGTTCCTTGAAGCTCCCTTGAGTCAAGGCGTCCTTGAGAAGCCTTCCTTGACAAGTTTTCGTATTTATGAAACTTCCTCGAGTTGAAGGCTACCTTGACTTCAAGGAAGCCTTGGTAAAAATCGTTCCTTGAACCAAGGTAGCTTGTGATCTGCCTTGAGGCTTCCTTCACTTCCATTAGGTCAATCGTTCACTGGAAGCCTATTCGAGCGGAGCGACAACGAGCGTACATCCCAAAGGCTCAAATTGAATGTGACATCGCCCACTGCAGGCTTAGCTGCAGTGAATTCAATTTAAGCCTTTTTGGATGTACGCGCGTTGCATAGCGCCGCTCGAAAACGCTTCCAGTTGACGACCGGCCATATCTGTTACCTCAATTTGGTTTTGCATTTCGGTGTGGAAATAATAATAATAAAAAAAACTATGGAAGGAAATGATGACTTCATTGAATATTTTTGCTTCACAAAGTAAATTATTGTTAGGGTGCACGGCAGTGCACTCTCAGAAGGTCCGGCAAAACAACAATGCGAACCGTCGTAAGAGGGATGAAGAAAATGAGGAAGGGGGCAGATTGCTTCAACGGGCCCTGCCTCACACTCACTTTCCGTCGGGATAAGTACTCCGTCATCTCGGAGAACGAAATTCATAGCCTCGGCCATGGCTGCTGTATCATTGTCGGCAGCTCTCTGGATTTCGCTGGTAACACATTCGAGCAGAAAGTCGGTACGGAGATGATGGGACTCTCCCTCTTTTGCCGGGCACCTTTCAGTGAACTTATTTCAGTCATAAAATGAGTTTAAACAGGGGGCCTCTTCTGTAACTTTTAGTTGAGTGTCACTAACACTGTCGCTGTTCCCTGTCCTTGTAACTGTCATTTGAACTGCTTCCTGTGATATTGACTGGAGTTCCTTTATAACCTGAATATTACCTTCCCAACGCCCGAAAGCCGATCAAAGGTTATAAACAATACTCTTCAAGTGATCCTTGGCTATCCCAAAGGATAGTGAAAGTGTTCCCCCAGTCGTGACGTCAGGGGAACACTGAGATACAGAACGCCAAAACATGACGTCACAACAGAACCTGACTGTTCCTAGGATCAGTCAAATTCTTACAGAACAAGCCCCCAGTATTCATATTCAAACCAGATGATTTATTTCACTACTGTACTGGCGCACTAAATGAAACGGCGCTTTTCATAGGTTGAATCAGCGTCTAGGGAAAACTCGGAAGTAAATCGTTCCTTTTTAGTACCTTGAAGGCGACCTTGGTAAAGGAAGCCTTGAGCCAAGTAAAGGAACGTTTCTAAATAGGAAATACGGTCAAGGCGTCCTTTTCAGCAAAGGGAACCTTTCTCGAGCTTTCTCGAGGACGCCTTGACTCCAAGTCGAGGAACTGTTGAAGGAACGTTCATAAATACGGGCCATAGAGTTTTTCTTTTTGGTAAAAGCTGGAAACTTGTCACACACTTCCTCCATAACTTTTGCCTTGAAAACAGAATATTCTGCAGTTGCAATAACGAGTTTTTGTCCCCACTTAATTGCTAGACCCAATACTATGTCATTCAAGGCGCAGAATCAACCGATACTGTGGAAAACCCAGCGATCTGGACATATACTTTACTGCGAGCCAACTTCTTCTGCCAACCATTGCCAGAGGTCCTTCTTTATTAAAGACAGTAATGCTTATGTGTGACCCTATGGGATCCTCAAGAGGACCCTCAAAGGCACTAACTTTCAAAAAATTGCTAAAGTTTTAGAAGAGCCTTATGTCATGAACAGGGTCTAAATATCGGTAGTTTCGGGTCTAAATATCAGCGTAAAGCCGCCTTCACACGCGGCCTTTGGTAAAGCTGAGCTGTGGGCGGCAAGTTCTAGCTTTGGGCTGTGTCGGCTTGAGTCCTTTTCACGCAGTGGGGCGGTGGACGAAGCCGCGAGCTTCTCGTGCCGTCTAGCAGGTGAAGGCTGTTGTTTGCTGTTTCGATACTGATTTGCTTGTTTAAAACGTATTTTTCGAGCGAATTTCATCATGAAAATCACACGCGAAGATAAGGAATCTTTAAAGACGAGTAGACGCATACGGCGCCATGTTCGTTCTTATCAGTTCAATAAGAATGGTTGGGGTTGGTTTGTTGACATCCACAAAACGTCAACAAAAGGTGTATTTTACAAGACTGATAATTGATAAGAGCGAACATGGCGTCTGTAATTTTACCTGTCTGATTATAGGTTCTCTAGCGAAGACACTGTCACCGTTAAACAATTTTTTTCTTCTCGATAATGAATTTAATTGATAACAAAAATAACCTCCACAGCTCAGTCAAAGCCCAAGGTGACTAAACCATGGAGGTAGGAACAAGTGGAGAGAGAGAAAGGCTTTTTTAATGTAGAAAAATATGAAGCCGGGTTTTCCGCCATCACACACCCACTGTTATCATTCACATTGAGAGGACGGGAGGGGAATTTACCACTTTTTCACATAGAGATAAAAGGTCTGTTCGCGAAGCTACACTAGGTTGCCTGAGGGTACACTCGGGCGCCCGAAAAACGTTCGCGAGCAGACGAGTGTAGTTAGTGTAGCGAGTGTAGGGCGATCGCGATGAGTTCAGAGCTACTCCGGGCTGCCCGAAGTTACTCCAATTTTTTGTTATAAATTGATAAATCTTATCTAACATGCACAGGAGTGAGAAAATATCACGATTGTTATGAATTTACACTGGCTGCTCTGAAAGCGTTCGCGTAACAAAAAAATCCTCGCTGCCCTCGCCTACACCAGCTACCCCAACCTGCCCTACACTACATTACACTTTTTACCGAGAACAGACCTAAAAATGAATGGAGAAAGCTTGAGCTTGAAATTTGTTGGCCGTAGTTATAGTGAGAGGTGCCCCTAGTGAACCACAAAGTATCCTCAAGTCAAGTTGTTTTTTATTTACATGTCCACTTTGAACTTCTAGTTTTGTTTTTGTTTTTTTCCTCTAGTATGTCTAGAAATTGTCACTGTGAGTTTTTAGATTGTTTGACAGGACATTAATAAAGTGAATAACCCACAACTATACTCCGGAGAATCTTTATTTTAAACGGTCGACCAGTTGTTGGACTTCTTTTCCGGATATTTCAACGTGCGCAAGTAGCTCCAATCCTCTTCCGGGAATCGCGACAGAAGCCACCGGGAAATCCGTCACTCATGTTTTTTATGGAATACGTCTTGTTTCTGAGTTCAAGATAACTTGTTTTTTACTGATGTGTTGTGTATTTTTGGGTAAGTTTCTTCAGGGGTCGATCCTCTGATAGCAAAGAGAAAAACAGGGCCTAAAAAATCACGAACGTTTATTTCACATAATAATCGCTCGCAAGCAAGAAATAAACTAATTCAGAAACATTATATGTACCAGCACTGCGAATGTGAAGACCCGTGGTTCGAGCACAGCGAACTGCATGAGTCTGGCGACTTTTGTTCAAACCCTTGTTTCGCAGTCTCAAGAGACGAAGCAACTCTTTCTGAACTCGTAACTGTCTCGCCCATGTAATATTTTTCCTAGTATGTTGATGGAACGCGAGCTGGGCCACTTATTTTAGAAAATAATCACCAAAATGCACTTGAAAACACTGCTACGTGCCACGAACGATGACATTAACAATGAAATCGTATGAAGATCAAGTCGTCCACGCTTTGAGAACGAGAGCGTTGACGAGTTTGATTTAGTTTTCACCGAACAGATTCCCCGAAATACCCCTTGTTCATTCTAACTCGGGCTCTTTTTTTGTAATTTTGCATTAATCTCAGGGGGGAGGTGAGCATTTTTGTTGATAACCTCACGATGTAGAGGTAAATTCAAGGTTCTGAAGGGGTACTTTGGCGGCCATATTTGTGAAAACCCTTCTACCTACCCCCCAGCCATTCAGGCTTTTTCCAGTTATTTACCTCTATGCTTTTTCACTGATCAAGTATCAATTTGTCAATGTTTTTGTTAGATAAGGCCTGATAACAGATGGTGTGTTGTAATGGCGACCGGCTTCACGAAAAATGCGTTTCACTCCCTCCACTTGTTCCTACCTCCATGGACTAATGGACTAAACTTTCTATAGGTGCCGCAGATCTTCGGCCATTACTGTCCTTCACCTACGTCACGAGCAGTTCCATCCGCCTTTGCGCTGGACCCAGTACATTATTAATTGTTATTGGGTTGTGATTTTTGAGAAATCATAAACTTCAATTTCAAAATTAACTTGCTCTGCTGCTCTAGGGTGAGCATTCGGGAGCAAAGGACTGCTGGTGACGTCAGTCTCTACCCCTCCCGTCCGATCGGCGTGGAGAAATCTGCGGCACCTACAGTAAAGTTTAGTCACCTTGGTGAAAGTCAAAGCCCAATACTTCGGGCCCGCTACGGGCTTTGGGTGGTGAAAGATAAACATGAACCATCTTTGGTTTTTTGCCAAGATGGCCAATTGCCAGTATCTGTCTTTGTTTTTGTTTTAAAAAACCTTTCGGGTCTAAAAATTCGTGAAATGGATACTTTCTGGTCTTTATTCCTGCGCACTGTCAAGTTTCAAGGTTTTTTTTTTATATACTTTCACTAATATATATTAGTGACACTGACTTGACTGCCCGGGCTATATCCGGCCATGACAGCGTCCAATATTAGACCAATATCCGCAAAGTTGATGCTAAATATCCGCGAAATGGCGAGCTTCCTGGTTGTATTCGTGAAATTTCACGTCTCGGGTCTAAATATTCGCGAAATTGCTAGTCTCTGGTCTTTATTTTTCGAAATCGAAAGTTCGAAATATTCGTGAAGTGTCGAATTCCTGGTATTTATTCTCGCGAAATTTCAAGCTTAGCGGCAGTTTTTTTTTTGTTAGTGCCCGCGGTCCTCGGGCTAGCAGTCCACGGCAGCGTTCAATGCCTGATGAATATACCCGAAAAATTGGAACATCCTGATGCAAAATATCCACGAAAATTTAAGTTTCCTAAAGAATATTTGTTCATGTTTCTGGTCCTAATTTCATTAAAATTGCTAGTTCAGAACATCGAGTTGTACGTTTCGGGTTCAAGTATTCACGAAATTGATAATTTATGGTTTTATTCTCTCTAAATTGCAAGTCTCGGAGCCCTTTTTCAGTAACCGAGGCAACCTTGGCTAGCAGGCCATGACAGCTCCCCCAAGGTCTGAGAAATATCCGAAACATTTTAGAGCTTAATATTCACGAAATTGGAAGTTTCCTAGTTGAATATTCGTGAAATGCTAGTGGGCGTGGAACCATGCGTGGCCCGATGAACAACCGAGTTATTGCAATATTTAGTGCTAATATTCGGGCGTTTGCAAGTTCGGGTCCTAATTTGAGCGAAATTACTTGAATAATTTACTGTTTGCTGACTGAAAAACCGCGGAATTGATAGTTTCGGGTCTTTATGACCCTAGCAGGGTCCTTCTTTTCAAGAGAAAAAATCTGGTCACCATGTTCTGCCACGGCACTGCAGTAGTGTATGCTGCGACCCAAAATACACATGTGTTCTGAGACAGTGCCTAACCTTTGGAGGGCGATTTTTTGTCTTTCTCTCTCTCTTTCCCCTTTTCTTTTGTTTTTGATCATTTTGTTACATTTATCTAACGTTATCAAATTATATGCCTCAACGTAAGCTCTCCCACCCATCTTTACTTCCTAATTTAGCGGAAACAATGTAAGTCGTATATAAGGTATGTTGCTGATGTGAGCATTCTTAATTTTCATGGGGGAGCTCTTGTTTGAATCTGCACTCTGTAGCCTTTCCAGCATCAAGAATGAAAGGAAAGCATGTGTTTTAATACATCATTTGTTTGACTTTTGAACATCATCAGTATAGGAACTCCCAGCCAGCACTGTGACGAGCCGTGTCATGTTTCTTTTGAATCTGATTTTCGTAATTAATCCTTTGATCCAACAGCACCGTCACTTTTTACTACCAACTATACCTCAAATTTGCTGTCTGTTTCACTCTTCGACGCAACAAAGCTATTGAAATGGTTAGGGGACTTTTGGGGGTCATGCTACCGAATATTGGCTGGGTGGGAAAAGGGAATTCCAACTTTCATTTTCTCTCTCACTCACTCTTTCTCTCTCTCCCTTTTGGCCGTAAGCTGATGGGATGTACAGTGGGTGAAATCCTCCGCCTATAACCTGGTAATTACAGTCAGAAAGACCTGCCCACCCCTTCCTTTGAAAAGGGTTGAAATCGGGAATTAAAATGATATGTGTGGCGAATAGTGTGCGGTTGACAGGGGCAATCCTGAGGGTTAATTGTCTGTTTTTGGTAGGGGGGGGGAGGGTTTCGTCAAAGGATTGCCGCACTCAATTATCAAACAGTGCGGTATAAACCGCAGTGCGTTCTGGAATGGAAATAAAAAGACAACGAATACAAATGAGTGAATGATGCACTAATAGTATGCGGTGTTATGATACTGATGAGAAGCTGTTACCGGCAGGCTTAATAAAGAGAACTGCTGGGTAACTGAATAATGAAAGCGACAAAAATTGGTCATCGACCGCGCTGATTCATTCAGAAAAAAATTAACTTCCTCGACTTTTCCACAAGATACAGAGAAAAGAAAATTATTAGCTGGAGGTTAAAGCCCGTCACACTTCATTTGTCCTGTCGAAATAGTTTTTAATTGTTACTTAAAAAAGAAAAAGCTTGAAAGACAGGCGGACTATAAGTACAAGGGAAATGAGATCGTCCGTGCTCAGACGTACACTATCGCTCCACTATGAATCGTTTAATGATTCTAACTCTTGTCTTTGTGGCTATTCAGATGGTGGACGAAGCGTCCGCCGACAGTTTTTCAGAGTCGAACGGTTTTGACGACTTCAATGGAGAGCATCACAGCGGTGAGGATCACGGTTATGAGGCTGGATTTGAAGAGTCGGACTCACAGAAGGGGAAAAAAGGCTACGAGCTGGGAGATCATTACAATAGGAAGGATGGTGGAAGCTACGAGCACGAGACACATTCGTTCTTCGGCGAGGGGGATGACGGCGAAGGTGATCACTACGAATCAGGATATCATTATGAGACGACGGACAAGCCCATTCACTCGTCGTATCATTATGTGAAATCGAGTAAAGATCCCGAGGATGACTTCGCTCGGTTTTATTAGTGCTCGTAAAAGGGTGTTTTTATTGCGCGGATAACTTGTAATTATACAGACTGCCAAATTGTTTCACTACAATAAATATTTATACTTTTTCCAACTATTATCAAAAGTATATAAATTTTAGTGCTATAGCATTCAATTTATGCCCGATTCGAAATTTTTTGAATAGTTTCAGAGCATGAGTTTCGGCAGAGCAATAAGATCTCTATCGCCATTCGTGGCCAAAGTAAGTTATTTTCTTTGTATAATTTTGTTTTTAACTCAAAGCGATAAACCTCCACATTTTTCGAATAAACCTAACATATGGTGAAACTTCTACTTATTTGTCACACAAAATTCTGACTTCACACATCCTAAAAAAGGTCCTCACAAGACTTTACAAGACATGAGTCATTTAGCTTTGGTGCTGTCCGTCATTAAAGATGCGTTCAAGGCGGCCAACCGTGAATTTATATCGCTGAGTGAAACGACGAAATATCTACAAAATCGATATAAAACGGACAACTCGAAACCAAGGCCCAAAGAAGAAGAGAGAAACACTTTGCAAGTTGAAGAGAGCGTTTCAACTTCACCTGTAGCGCCAATGCGATCGATCATGAATCTACAGAGTACAACACTAGCTTCTTCGAAAATCGGGCCATCACCAAGTAAAATCGAAAGTCGTATGTGGGGAGGGGTTGGCCGGTTTGAATCGCAAGTGAGACGCACCAACGACAACAATATCATGTTCAACCCAAGCGAAATCAGGGTGATTTTCAGCGCATACCTACCCCAACCCTCATGCCTATATTGCCTAACCTATTGGTTTTTTCTACTTACTGTGAAAATTTTTTTAAATTTTGTATTTCTTCTTCTAGCTCAAAGGACAACAAGCCAAAAAGACTTCACAAGCCACAAAAACAGCGACTAAAACAGCAAGGCTATCAGAGGTACCGCGCGGACGAGTTGCCTCAAAGGTATACTAAGTGATAGAAAAATCACGATTTTGTTATAAAAACGAAAACAAAAAAAAACGCCATCTGTAGGTGGCTACGGCGAGAAATAAAAGACCTCCAACGGCACCGTTCGCCCATCACAACAAAAAACATACTAAAATGGCTCCAAGCATTACGAGGGAAAGGTCGCAGACATTTGCCCCTATTGTTAGCATTTAAAGTTGTAGGAGCGCGGCAAAACGTTTTAAATATAGCTTTGATTTGAAAAAAAAAAACACAGGTCAAGCGTAAAACGAACTTATCCCAATTGAACGGAGGTGAAACTGAAGATAATAGCCGCATATCAGCGTCCGAGAGCATAGCAAGTGTTGGACAGCTGAGCCTAGACGAGCGTCGGACAAAAATGCTGAAAGAATTGGGCTTTACAGAAAACGTATAACAGTCACTTTCTATTAGTTTTTTTTTATTTACTATTACTATTATATTATTATTTGACCTTCCTCATACGGCAGCTTCCAATGCGCCGTAGGGAAATAATAAGGCGAGCGCAAGAAGAGGCACGCCTCGCTGAACAGAAGAAAGAAATAAAAGCTTTGCACAATTTACGGGATGCGATTCTTCAGGAGCACAAGAAGCGAACCGTGAAGCGAAAATCATCGTTCTCATGTTTACCCACCTGTTTCTAAAATGCAAAAAAAAAATCGTATGGTTTATGTTAATTGACTATTTTTTATTCGGGTTATTTTCTCGTAAAAACCAATCAAGAATGCGGTGATGAATGAGGTAACCCAGTGGTGGGGGGGGGGGCGTGATAAGTGGGAAATTGTTTTCAAAAGCGAACTCTCCCCTTTCTTGTCATCTTCCTTGCACCCTTCACTTCAACCAAAGTAGTATCCGAGAGGTGAATGAGAAAAGAGCTTCTGTGAGTCATCCGTTAATGAACTACTTCTCACCCCCAACTCCCCTGTTTCTCTTGACAGGCTCTTTTGGCGCACCCAAATAGTGCCATCTCCCGGGTTTTTTTTGCGCTTGACAGATTTGCATTTTAATGGCCCAGGAAATCCAACTTCCGATCCTAAAGAAATGAAAGTGGATAACCTATGCTGATGAGAGGGGAAGAAGGGGAACAAACCCTTATACGAGCAATGTTATGAATTGGAAGCTTGAAAGGGTGAGTAACGTGCAGCCAATTTTCTATCTTTTCCTCCGCTTCATTTCTCACTTATGCGCCCCCCCCCCCTCATGCACAACGCACAAGAGAGAAAAAATCACCCCTGCCAGCAACAGTTAAAAATCAACTGCCCTCAGCCCCCCTACCCCCAAGTCACACTATCATGCCATATCAGGGGTTCTGTAACCCTCTACACAGTTTTGTTCAACCCCCGCAAGCCTCTCCACCAACGTTGATGAGACCCTCGGGGTCCGAAAACTCACCACCCTTTTTCTTCCGGTTGATATTCCAGCTAATGAAAGCGTTCATTTCATCACCATCGAAATTCCCAATTAAATCGTGTTTTTCGTAATGTTTTGTGCAGTTTGAATAATTATTTAGAAAACCTTAATTTAGCAAGAAAGTTTTCGTCGAAATTGGAAAATTAGGGTAGGGTGGACGCATGGATTTGCACGGATCCTAGACCGTGGAGGCCCCATTATGAGTGTCGAACTGAAAAGCAGAGACTATGATATTTTCAAACCGAACCACGCCAGAGGGAGATCACTGCTGAGCCGGTGCCCTCGTGAATTTCAAAAGGAAGAACTCGGGTCAATTGCCGGGCATATGAGAGCCTGCACTGAGCTGCCCAGAACGAGGTCAAGAAGGAGAGACTGCGGATCGCACTGTCTGTCCGCAGTGTGCCGGGCAGTAGCGCCGACACCATATCCAAGGTGTCAGGGTGTAAGGAGGTGATAAATATCTAAATTTCAGCCACGAGCTTGTCTGTAAAAACCTTAAAATGGCGTTCTCTCAATTTTAGCAAGGAATTAGTGGTTTATCACGGTTTCAGCCACGTGCATTAGTGTTTTTTCTCAATTTTTGTACCGAATCAGGACATTTTTTCCCCCGAATTAGTACTTTTGTAATTTTAACCACGAATTACAAGCTTGTACTCTATTTTAGCCGCGAATTAGCCAATTTTTTTCCTGTTGATCCAAGGATTGGCGGTTTTCTCCATTTTAGCTGTAAACAGGAACATGCCCTTTATCACCGGGGGATTAGCGACTTTTTAAAAAATAAATCCGCGAACTGCCATTTTTAAATTTTTCATTTTAGCTGCGAATAAGCGCTTTTTGTCAGCTTTAGCCGCGAATTTGTGCCTTTTCTCCAATTTAGCTATGAGTGAGCGCTTTATTTTATAATTTTTGCCCAAGAATTAGAAATTTTTCTGTTTTAGCCAGGTTCAACAGGTTTTTCCGAGTAGACCCGTGAATTGGCTTTGTTCTCTCAATTTCAGCCTTGAATAATTTCCTGATTTCTGCAGCAAAGTATCACTTTACTCAATTTTAGCCGCGATTTTGCGCGTTTTCTCCCTTTTAGCTGTGAATTACCAGGTTTTCTTAACTGTATCAGCGAATTATCGTATTTTATAAATATCAGCCGCGGATTAGCGCTTTTCCTCAATTTTCTTAGTGAGTTGAGATCATTTAGCGATTTTTTTCTCATTTGTCTCATCATGCGAAGTAACGCAATTTTTCACTTTTAGTCACGAAGTTGCCTTGACAAACCACGGATTGGGGTTTTTTTCAATATTGGCAGAGCCTGGGCTGAGCGATTCATGCTTTTTCTCAACTTTATAGCCGAGAATCAGCGCTTTTCTCATTTCTAGACGCGAATTAGTGATTATTATCGCTTTTTACTGCGAGTTAGCACCTTTCTGCTATTTTAGTCACGATTATGACCGTTATTTTTAAACTTTTTGCCACGTACTTGCCCCAAGATTAGAACATTATGGCTTACCTTGGCAATTTCAGCCTCCTATTGAGCCTAAAAAACTTTGGTCAGCACACCTACTTCTTCTACTTATATTCTTCTACTTTTCTAACAGCGAAGTTGTCTTTAGATACCCTGTCGTGCTGATTGCATTATGAATTGGTGAATTTTCCTCTATTTTAGTGGCAAATGAGCGCTTATTCTCAGTACACGAATGCTTTAAACCCAAAAATCTAAGTAAAGTAGTAAAATTGCAATCACAAAGTTGCCTCCAGAAACAACGAATTGGTCTCGGCTGAGGGATTCACGGTTGATTTTTCCCAATGTTATAGCCGGGAATAGGTGATTTGTATCAATTTTACTCGTAAGTTGTCAATTTTGTTTCCAATTCGTGCCATGAAAAAGCACTATTTCTCAATTTTAGCCATAAATTTGCCTTCAGAAACCAATCAATTGGTGTAATATACATTTTATTCGTGAATTGACGTTTTCTCAACTTCAGCAGTTTTATTGCGTTTATCAGCGTTTTTTTCCTAATTTATCCGCGAATTACCGATTTTGCTCTATTTGAGTCATGAATTATCGTTTTACCTTGTTTTAGCCGCCGATTAGCGATTACTCTCAATTTTAGTGGAGAATTCACGTTCTTTAAAATTTTAGCCGCAAAATTAGTGATTTGTCTCCATTTGATTCGCAAATTAGCAATTTTGCTCCAATGAGTAGCATGGACTAGCGCTTTTTCTCCATTTGCCTTGAGATGCCGCGAATTGGTGTTTTCCACACCAATATATCGTGATTTTCAGCACCGACCGCAATTTTAGCCACGAATTAACGATTTCCCAAGCCGCACATTAATGTGTTTCTCAATTTCACCGGTGAGTTAACTATTCTATTTCAATTTGTGCTATGAATTAGCACTTTTCCTCAATTTCAGCCTTAAATTACCTTCTGGAGCAGCTATTTTAGACGTGTATTAGTGATTTTTTCAATTTTGTCCTTTTATTAGCGTTATACTAGACTTTATCCGCGAATTCACGCTTATCCCTAATATATCTGCTAATTAGTAATTTCTCTATAAAAACCATTAATTATCGTTATTCTCTGTTTTATCAGCCGATTCGCACTTTCCCTCAGTTTAAACCGTGAATTAGTGATTTTTTTGTTTTTATCAATTTATTATCGTTCTTTCACAATTTTTCCGTGAATTAGCGTTTTTTCTTAATTTATACTCTGATTAGCGATTTTTCAATTTTAGCCATGAATTCCAACGTTTTACCAACTCTGTTTTAGTCGTCGGAACTTTGCAGCAATTTCAATGGCGAATTGACGTTTGTCCTAATTTTAGCCGCGAATTAGGGATTTGTCTCAATTTCACAAATTCATTTCGTACGGGCCAAACTCGTTCATACAATCAGATTTTTGTAAACAGTCGAGCCAAAATTCGGCTTTTTGATGAGCCAGGATATATTTGAGAGCCTGCACCTCGAAATTGGAATTTCTAATTGTAAGGGTCAAAGACTTATTTTTCAAAAGCAAAGCCTGCGAAATTTTGGATTTGGGGCACCAGAGCCAACCCAGCAGGCCAAACTCGCGAATTTGGATTTATTCTTGGTGACAAAGCCGTTAAATTTGGGCTTGCAGGTGCGAAATCCGTAAAACTTGGTTAATAAAAAAGCCAATCGCGGGTAATTAACTCTTTTTTGAAGAGTCGGACCATCAAATTCAGATTTTTGAGAGCAATCACCTCGAAATATGGATTTTATAAGGGTCAAACCCGAGAATTTCATCTCTTTTTTCAAGGGTGAAACCGGAAAAATTTGGGATTTCAGACACTAAATCCGCGAAATTTCGTTTATTGACGATTCAAACACACTCTGAGCGGAGGAAAGATGAACTAGTTCCAGCGATTTCCCTTGTGATGGCTTCCATGGAGAATCAAAACATTTTTTGGACATCGCAATGTTTTATAATCAATATTAGGTCTGTTCCAGCAAGGTGCTTGGAACATGTTCCAGATAACAACAATAACAAAAAAGCAATATGTTAATTTCATTCTTATGTTCGAAAAAAAATAATGAAGTAGACGTATTGCTATGAAAAACATATTGCTTTTTTGTTAGAGAATAGGCCCCCAGTTTTGCCATTTTGAGGTACAAATGACCAATTTGGCTATTTCTAGATAACAAATTATTGTAATTTTAACCATTTTCAAGATGAGAATCGTTATTTTAAGCAATTCCAAGTCATTTTAAGCATACATCGTCATTTGACCCTTGTTTAGGTCGCATCTATATACAATAGCGAAAATGATTCTACAGCCATTTTTGTTATTTTTAGAGCATGAATAGTCCCCGTTTGACTATGAATAGTCCGTTTGACTATTTCCAGAGGTCGAATCGTCAGTAGAGTTAATTTTAGGGTGCGAAAGGTTAGTTTAGCCATTTGTAAGGCTCATAGTTGTGCTTAATTTGCACTTTGCAGGTAAAGACTTGTGAGAGGATTCGATGCACCTTGTGGATGAATGAATTGTCTACTTACGTATTTAACCTTTTTAATTTTATAGGTTAACCGGTTTTCGATGTTTTAATATACACATCATCTTCAGACCTATCACAAACAAAGCTATCAACAAATTTTATAACAATGGTAACTTACAAAACAAACAATTTTTTTACCTAGATAAAATCAATTAATATTTAGTCATTTTATGGAGTTCTTGACATCCACGTCTAATTAATTAAATACTCAATTGTCAAAAACCTAAACACAATAAAACCAAATGAATCAAAATAAACCAAATTCAGTGTCATCACGAGAGGCTTAAAAAATAAAATAAAATAAATAAAATAAAAAAATGCTAACTTACATATTAATTGTACAGCCCGTTATTTGCGATCCGCTTTCATGACTCCTACTAAACGGCAATCCGCTTCATTGATGAATTTGCCACCATAAAGCGGATTGCCGTTGCGAATGGTTTTGAGGAGAGTCTCGTTCATCGCTTGGCAAATAAAGTTGAGAGACAAAAAATCAGCCGGATGATTTTCCCATCTCAGGACGCTCGTCGTGTTTCAGGAATATTAGGCGATGGCGCCACCCCTGGGTGGATAACTTTACCATATGTTGGTAAGCTCACTGAGGTAGTTAGTGGAGTTTTAAAAAAGTACGGCCTACAAGAAGCTATAAAAACGAGGGCTCTCTGCGCTCACAACTCTCGAGGATAAAGGATTCAGTTGCGCCAGAACACCGTAGCGGAGTTTATCGCCTAACATGCCTTGGATGTGGACAAGCTACCTTGGATGCTGTCTTGGATGTGGTAAGACTTCACGACGTTTCTCTGTCAGATGGAGAGAACATTTGTCGCGCACGGACTCCAGGTTTCAGCAGCATATTGCTTCCTGTGGTGATCAACTTGAGCATCATGCACAAATTCTCCACACTCATGGAAGAGGACGAATGCTGGACTCGCTGGAGTCTTTCGAGATTGGTATTGAGGTAAAAACGCAGCCGGGCTGCCTCAACGATCGCTTCGAAGGCATTAATTCCACTTTTCTCCCACTCATCCCAAATTTAATAGGCGGTGAGGTCCGGAGAGATAGAAAAAGATCCTATGTGTTTAGTAGGAGTCATGTAAGCGGATCGCAAATAACGGGCTGTTCAATTAATATGTAAGTTAGCATTTTTTTATTTTATTTATTTTACATATTTTTTTAAGCCTCTCGTGATGACACTGAATTTGGTTTATTTTTATTCATTTGGTTTTATTGTGTTTGGGTTTTTGACAATTGAGTATTTAATTAATTAGACGTGGATGTCAAGGACTCCAAAAAATGACTAAATATTAATTGATTTTATCTAGGTAAAAAAATTGTTTGTTTTGTAAGTTACCATTGTTATAAAATTTGTTGATAGCTTTGTTTGTGATAGGTCTGAAGATGATGTGTATATAAAAACATCGAAACCCGGTTAACCTAAAAAATTAAAAAGGTTAAATACGTGAGTAGACAATTCATTCATTCACAAGGTCCATTTGTAAGGCGCGAATTGTCTGTTTTGCCATTTTAAAGGCGCGAATCGTCTGTTTTGCCATTGGAGAGTACCTACGCATGATCATTTTTCGAGCGTGAATCGTCCATTTTGAAGGGGCGAGTCGCCCATTTTACTATTAAGTGGCGCAAATAGTCAATATGTAACTGTTTTTACCAACTTTTAGTCGAGGGAAGCGCAAACAGTCCATAAAAACCTACGTAATAATCATAATATGGTCATTTTTAGGGCACGAATAATTGTCAGTTAATCGGCATTCACAATAATGGTATGCGGAATTGTCTATTTGGCCATTTTCCACCCGTATGAACATCCCTACAGGTGCGGTACGGGTGGGTTCTGTTTCTAGAATTCTGCTGCACCTCATTGAAATCGTTTCGGCGCGCGTTGAGTCGAATATCGGCAGTAGTGCGACTTTTGGGTCTTAATTCCATTGATAATGCAAGTTTACCTATATGATTTTTTATTAGGAGGAGTAGGAGGAGGAGGAGGATGAGGAGGAGGAGGAGGAGGAGGAGGAGGAGGAGGATGTGGTGGAGGAGGACGAGGAGGAGGAGGAGAAGGAGGAGGGAGGGTTAAACCATCAAAACCCACACCCCGCGTATAAATCCGCCTCTGTATTATAGCTGATTAGGCTTATTTTATTGGTCTATATGACAGCTTACAACATTTTTCTATGACAGTTAATTCACAAATTTTCTGGTCAATATTAAATTATAGGCAAAAATGATGTGTTGGGGTGTATTACAAGTTCACGGGGCTAGGCCACGGCTGTCCGGAATGTCTTCACCTCTGTATCACGTGTAACCCCCATATGTACAGTGTTCTTAGGGTGCCCATCCCTAAATCAAAGGCTGCCTACGACCTAGAACTGATCAGTTTAATAGCCTCAGTCATTTGAACAACAAAAACGAGGGTTTCACGTTGTTTTCACAACAAAAAAATAAGTCACGTATTAGTCTTCGTTAGGATTTGTGGTTAATTTTGTTAACTCTGCGTTTGTAGAGGAGTCGTGAAGTGTAAAGGGGGTTGAAAATGGAAATTCTCTTTCCTGGTATACGGAGAAACCCTTTCTTGCATGGCTGTAGTGTAGGGGGAGACGAAGGTTTCTGGTGACAACCCATAGGCTTTCTGATTAAATCCCGCAACTGGCGTATACAACACAATAATGAACGTGCTGAAATACTAATGCTAAGCACGAATGTTGGGTTGGAAGAGGACTAGTGGGAAAGGGGGGAGGGTCAAGATAGTAAGCTGAGAGGGTAGCATCGCAATGAGAGGAGAAGCTCAGGACCCCATTGACATTGTCCTCACATGAGTTTGGATCTAATCTTTGGTACGTTACAGAAGCGGCTTATACGCTCTGCAATTTGTCCCTTTGATAAGGGGGTCGAGCGTAAGGACTTGCCCATTTACCAACTTTGGAATAACTTGGTGAGAGAGGTAAAAAGTTTGTCGTCGTCTTTTCAGCAAGGAGAAAAAAAAAAGAATTGGTAGGGGAGTCTAAATATCAACCGAACCGGAGAGTTCCCTATCGATCTGTAGACTTATTTCTATTGAAACCCCTTATATACGTGTACCGTGAAAAGAAAAAGGAAGTTTACTGGGCAAACACTGTGGTGAATGGAAAGAGGGGAAGGGGGACGTATCTTGGAAAATACAGGTTTTCCCCCTCTCGTTCCTATCGTATTTTTCCATCCTCATTGGCACAACCGCAGTGGAGTTTTAACGTTCAAAACATTTTCGGATCGAGGAGTTTTTTGAAATCTTTCCCTTTCTTCAACCACTAAGGAGTTGCGACATGGAAAAAAAAAGGAAACGAGTTTACGAGTTCAGTTAAATGCATTTGAGCTCCTATAGGTCTGGCGCGGGAAATGTATGAGTCATTTTGTTGGAATAAGTGAAGAAGAGTGGAACACGTCGCCGTTGGAAATTAGATCGAAGTGAGTAATAGTCACAGGAGGGCTATGAAGATATTTCGAGTTTTACCCTATTTTTACACTATAAACTGAACACTTGAGAACTGACAACACACCTTGATGTACCCGACAGTTATAATTTTATTCTTCTTTAGAGCACCGCAGGATAAAGCGTGAGTTATAATAATTGCATAATGAGCCTCGAGATCGAGAATAAAGCAGTCGTTTTCCATCAACTGAATAGTCATTGAGAAATCCTTGGCTGCGGGTAAGATTTACTGCACCCATAATCTAACAGTAATCTCAATTAATCACTACACTCCTCCCCATTCAACTTTGTGGCCTCCACAAAATATAGAAATTTTGACACGTGGTGATGTTGATGCATCGTTTATGTTGGTATATGAACGTCGGTTCCCCCGGTTGACTTGCTTACCCTTTAAAAATTCATGAATGTGAGCCTCCCGTTAGTATAGGGGGGGCTTACTTTTTTTATTTTGTCCTGGTATACATTGCGAATTCGAGAGGTAAAGGTGGTTTGTTCGATATACCTTTTATTTGCAACAAACGCGAGGGGTATTTGGAGTATAATATAGGAAGCAAAGGGGGCGGGGGTGACTTGAAAACAATGCGAAAGCTTGAGTTTATTTATTATTAGATATCCTTTATTATGTCTTTTTTATGCTTAGTTAAAGTTTACACGCTATTTAGCGCTTCAATTGTCATCAAAGAGGATGACGAGTGACAAGTGGAACGGGGGCCTCGAGGCATTGAGAAAAATATGAGACGTCATCTTTGGTTTTTATCTAAATCCCCTTCCCCTCCCACCCATTTCTTTTTCCAATATTTCTTCCTTAAATTCATCCCAAGCCGGCACGGCTTTTCTTTCCTCTTCCCCATCACTGAAGTCCTCGGGTAGAGCGACTACAATATTCATGAGTCATTAGCAGATACAGAGAAACCACTTCGTCACTCCTTAATGCACCTGCCACGCCGCATTCGGTGCTTCCATGACTTTTCCATCCCTTTTTTTCTTCTTCTTCTTCTTTCAATCTACATTTTCATTTCTTTTTCAAATGCGACGCTCCGCTCTGACACCCTTTATGTGGTTTTCTAAAACACAAAAGAACCCCTCGCTCCGTGTCTGACAATCACCGCGTCTCTCACTAAAACCCCTTGAGCTCCTGTATAATTATCTCCCCATAAAATCTTTTGATACGAGCCATTAAAAAAAAAAAAAAAAGACAAGTTTTAAGAGCTCTCTTATACGATAATAATATAACCCCCCCACACCCTCCGTACTACATCTCTTTACACCACGTGTCTCACGTTTCTGGTATTCCGAGCACATCGTCTCTATTACCCTTACTACCCATCCTTTTCTTCCTTCTTCAAAGATGAAGGGGTGGCGGCCCTTTCGCCTTTTTCTCCTTTAAGGGAGTGAGACTGTAAGGGACAGCAACGGAATAAAACATAAAACGAAGGAAGATCCTCGTACGCTGAAAACTCGTTGGTTAAAGGTCATATTCGTTTTTTTTTCTCTCTCTCTCTCACACCAGTACGAGTTTCTGAAAAAGGAGAGGATGAAACTCAAATACATTTTTAGGGCTCAATAACACTTTGAACTAAGAGAGAAAAAAAGAGAGAACTTCAAGTAGGAGATGAAATTTGTTGTAGGTACTAAAGAAATACTCGAGGGTCAGCCTATATGGAGCTGTCAAATGAAATTGTACTAAAAAATATATAAAAAGGAAAACCACCGAAGCACTCATTTTATAGGCACAAATAGACAGGCGTCTTGAATGTAAAATAGATCCAAAAAATGACGATGAAGCTTTTGAAATGTAATTTTTAATTTTGCGAATGATTATTATCCATTATCACGGGCATTAAATAACGCATCTGTACCATGTAGACCATGGAGTATGTCTGCATCATATTGTAACAATGGTCTGAATATCATACGAAATTAGTGATGGTTCACGCTCCAAAAAGGTCTTAAACCGATTATTACCTATACCCAGCACTCAAAATGGCAAAATCGAATATTCAATTTTGTTCAAACAGCAAATTTATAAATATAATATAGTTACTTTATAGGTTACTTACTTAATATGTTACTTTGTTTAAATACATTTATTTGTTTGTGAATAAAACTTCGTGAAACTAGAGAGAAATGAAGTATATAGACTCCTTTGACGGTCGAAAGACCATGGAGTATGTCTGCATCAAATTGTAACAATGGTCTGAATATCGTACGAAATTAAAGACTTATGTTATGTTATAAATATAATTAAATATATCGCTCCCAAACAACTGTTAAAAAGGACAGTTCGCACCCAGAAATGGCAGTACATATACAACTCGCGTTTTTAAAATGGCTAAACTGAATATTTAGGCGCTAAATACAGCCAAATTGGCTATCAAATGGCTGCATGCGCCCTAAAAATGGCTAAACTGCCGCTTCCTTATACAGACGATCCCGAAAATCCTTTTACAGACTATTCCTGACCTAAAAATGGCAAAAGCGACCGTAACACGCACCAAAGCGACAATTCGCGCCCAAAAACTGTAAAACTGACTATTCGCGCCCACAAAACCAGAACAAACTATTCGTGACTTGAAAATGGGTAAACTATGGCCACCCAAAAATCTGAGGATTTGCAGCTTTTGTGTGGGAGGATGTAGATACTTGAAAATGAGGCTTCGTATGGTTTCGGCTCCTTTCAACGATTTTCAGTCCATCCGGCCTGGAGAATGTGTGTGCCTGAATATTCAATTCAGCCCACAAAAACGCTTTTCTTAGCACTGAAATTGTGAAATTTACTCATTCGCGCCTTCTCTATGCAACATCGCGGCTAATATTGAGAAAATACACCTATCTCCAGTTTCTGTTGATGTCCATAGCTGACTCAAATTGAGAAGGCGCACTGAAGAACTGTTCTTGGGGGGCTCAATTTAACGCTTTAGGTACGTACAAATTATATTTTTTGTTTACTTAGGCTGGCTGTTTTGTGCACGCGATTTGACGAGAAGAGGCAAAGACCAAAATGTGAGATTTCGCGCGAACAATTCACCTATCACCTTGTTACAAACAAACTGATTTACATATCTCCCCGTCCACTATTGTAGAGGCGCACTTCCAATGGCGTTTCCAGTGGACGGGGAACAATGTAAATCAGCGTGTTCGAAATCGCGCCTTTTCGTCTTCTCTTCTTCTTGCGAAACGGCGTCCACTGAACGGCCAGTCCTGTATACTCCTTATACAGGGGCCTCACGGAGATTTCCGGCTCCGAAAGGTGTATAGGTCCGCCACTGTGACAACCCAATGCTTATGAGGCTGCGCCATCGAATGGATCCGACCCCCCGCCTCCTTCTCAATCAACAATTCACCCAAGAGTGGGCTGATTTAATTTGACAGAGCACACTCCCGTGGTCTCAAAACCCCACTAAATTGGTCCATTGAAGACCCAATGCCGCGAAATTAATTTTTGGAAGAGCCAAAATCCACACACAATTTTTTTTTAAGAGCCAGGCCCGAGAAATTGGTCCCTTGACAGTGCTAGAAACACACAAAATTGAGTCTTGACGGCCTAAACCTTCGAAATCGAGTTTTTTTAGGAGATAAACCCGCAAAGTTTTGTATTTTGTTTTCTGAGTGACCAACACCATGAATTTTGTTTCCTGATTGTGAAACCCACGCAATTGTTGTTTCAAAAGACTGAACCTCACGAAATGTGTTTATTTGAAGAAACAAACCCTAAAAATCTACTTTTAAAACGAATGGAAATAGGTTTTTGAGTGAACCAAATCCGTGGAAATTGTACTTACAATAGAATACCCAATCCCACGAACTTTGATTTTCCAACCGACAAAATCTCAGTTCTGCAATACGTAGAAACTCCACGAAATTGTTTTTTTTTTAAGAGCGAAATTCACGAGAATGGGTTTTTCAATATACATACCTAACTAAACACCACGAAATGCGTTTCTCGAAGAAACAAACATGCAAAATCGGTTTGTGTCACAGAGACAAACCTGCGAAATCGGTTTTATTATAAGCAAAAACCATTAGGGGGGGGGGAGGCGATTTCGTTTAAGGCAAGCATCCCAATATCCCAATACTTGCGTTTTTCATTGATTTAAATTATTCATATTTTTCCTCTATTTGAGTCGTGAATTAGGCCAAAACGCGGTTTCGCTCGAGAGTTGGTTTCGATTTTCGGATGTAAAAAAAAGACTCAAAGTACACAGTTTCGTCCAATATTAAGTAATGATAATTTGTGCCTGTATCACTCAGGGGTTAAGTGAGTTATTTTTAAGATTTCAGGCAATTTTTTTGTTAAGTTTTTCCGAGACGAGACGACCAAGGAAAAATTTAAAACAACGATAAAACGTCGAGCTCAAGGACTCAAAAATGATTGTCCCCAATCTCTCTCTCATCACTGGGTACCTTCCCATTAATGTTAATTGAGTTTGCGAAGGCCAAAGCGCCCATTATTCTACTGACGAGTATACATATAGCAGCAATAATTATACCCCTATATACATTTGACCGAGAGTTTTCCTCTCGTTACATCGCTTAATGTTCACCTTATATACACTACAAAAAACTTGTAAAACTCACCTTGAAAGCATTTCTGCGTCGTGTTTTTTCACACGATTCGACTCCGCCTGAAGTTTCAACTGCTGTTTGTGTTTGCTCAAAGCGAAGAACAGAGCAAGGACCGAACGAAGAGATCCTTCGCGGATCTCTTTGACCGAAACTCCTTCGAGGTTCACCCCGAGGCGTTCGACGGTAGTCAGACAGGAGCGAATATTCTCTACCTGTTGGAAGAACAAGCAGAAGGAAAACTTTAAAGCTTAAATTGAGATGTAAGTAAAGGGTGGGAAAGTTCAGGGAAGAGGGGGTGCATTTTAAGCGATCAAAACATCCATTAAACGCATCACTTCCTTGGAAAGTGCTTAAATTGCATAAACTCTTGAGAAGAAGAAGATCGAGTAAACAATCTAATCCTGAGATTATCTCCGGGAAGATAAAGCCATTTGTTTTCAGTTGTTCATAATGACAGAAGATTGAAGTATCTTAGCACCTTATGGGAAACGCGGAATAAGAACATTTTGCCAAAGGGCAAAAAACCCTAAGAAAGACGTGTCCTTTTTTCCTTTTCTTGAAGTAATGTATACGAGCTTGAGCTTGGCAATCTCAGTGATATTGGTCCCAGTGGCATCTTTTCCCAGAGATTTATAACTCCGGCATTGCTCCAAGGATAGAGAAAAAAGTAAAATACCGAAAAAATTGATGCCAGGAAAAAGAGGGTTTTCCTCCTCATCTCCACTATCCACACATATTAAAAATGTTATCCCAGAAATGGATGGTAAAACTCTCAGACTTAAATCCCCGCGTCAAAAGAGGGATGTATTTATCTAAAAAGACTTTCTAAACAAACTTTATTCACAAGTTCGTGTGGTGTGTACATGTATAAACATAAAAACAGAGTGGAAGGATTTTAGACCTCTCTCCTCCCCCTCTTCACTTGTGTGGACTTACAAAAACCAAGCTCACACTCCCCAAACCTGTAAATTAGTTTCCTAAATACCTCCCCTCCCCACCACTCATTCACTCATTCCGAGGATATTTTTGAGGCTGTAGGAAAGAGTGCATGAAGCGTACGGATCGATTATAAACTCCCCCTTTTTTTCACCTTCGAGTGTCTAGCCTTTTTATAATTAATTTGTCAGCGCCGATGAACCCAAACAATAGAATATCCTAAAAGGTGTGACTTAAAGGAACCTAATACATTATTGATGAAGAGGTCTTAATTTGCATTATTTCTTTTTTCGTGTGCCAGTAAGGCAAAAAAATTAAATAAATTAATTGTTACGAAACTCAAGACAATAACGGACGATGTGAGTCAGAATTAAACTTTTTTTTTAGAAAACAAAAAGGCGTTAATTTGAAAACAAAGAGAGAGACATTTAGCTTCTTTTTTAAATAATGCAAAAAGGCGGCGTACAGAATTTCCTCCCATTAATTAAATTCCCATTTTAAAAATTGGGCGCAGATTAAAATAAAACGTGTGAAGAGGCGGGGGCTTTCCATCAGGAGAAGTTTTGATTTGGGTATGATGGATGGATGGCTAGTCTGCAGTGATAACAGACATGCACAAGCCATACAAAAAATGAAAACGGCTTTTCTTTTTTTATTACGCTCCGTCAGTCACTTGATTTGTCACGAAATTAATACATATTATTTTATCCTGGCGTTAATGAGCAACACTCGCTTTATATTTCGCATAATACATAATTATATTGAACGTGTAGGCCAGGGTAAACGCCAAAATAATACTCAAAGTTGCGCAATAATTAATGTGCGTGTATGTACCCCTTTAACAGTTATGGTGAGGGGGGAGGGCCCTTAGCTAATTCACGGCCAAAATAGTAATGCAACCTGGTTCTCGGTTAAAATTGAGAAAAAGCGCTAATTAGTGGAAATAAAATCGAGAATATAGGTCCTTCCGCAGCTAAAATTGAGAAAAAAAACGTTGATTAGGTGTTAAAATTGGCCAATACGAAATCAACTGTTGAAGTTCGAAGGGAAGGAAGGGGGAGGTGTGTTTGAATTTCAATAAGAAATCACGGATAAAATTGAGAAAAACACTAATTCGCACATAAAATTAAGGAATTGCGCTCAGTCATTGCTAAAATTGAAAAATCATTAATTCGCTGTTTCCGGGGGCAACTGCACGGTCGAAAACGAAACAAAGTGGAATAAGCGCGGTTAAAATGAAGAAAAATCGCGCATTCACCGCCCAAATTGAGAAAATTCACGGTTTCCTGTGGCCACTTTGTGGCTGAAATAAAGTTCTAATTCATGTCTAAAGCGAAAGAAATTGTTACTTCGTGACTGAAATCGAGAAAAACTCGAAAAATTGAGAAAAAGGGCTGATTCACAGCCAAAACCGAGAAAACGCCAATTCGCTGTTAAAATGGAGAAAGCTTCTAATTCGCGAATAAAATTGAGAAAAACGCGAAGTGTTGGCTAAAAGCGGGGAAATCGCTAGTTCAAAGTAGGGGCGTAGCCAGCCTTTGATATAGGGCGGGCAGCTTCACGTGAGCACAAGTCAGATACATCCCAATGATTATTGCAGGCTTATATTCGGGGATGAGTCCCCAGAAAGAGAACGCCGCGGTCATCAACTCGAAGCTCGGCACGGGAAATTGTCAAATCATCTCAGAAACTGAATCAGCACAGATAAATGGACCTTAACCGTTAAAATTAAACACTGGAACGCCGTGCGTTGGAAAACCGCCGTTGTTGCATTCTATTCCCTATTTTCCGTCCGATAACAGACAATTTTTTCGCCAGAAAGTGATAATTTTGGAACTTAACTTGGAATTTTCGCCTCCCATGCAGCCGCGGATCCAGAGTCGGCTTAAGGAGGGGGCCATATTCTAACTCCACACGGTCCCCGCCCCTACCAATACCATACATCATACAGTTGGTAGACAGTCACAGTTCTCAGTCTCTGATAATTTAAACATCAGAAAATTAAGGAAACCCAAAAACCGGAAAAGTGGGGGAAAAAAAACAACAACATTCAACAACTACCTATATGTAGCGTGAACTATTAGTTTGGCAAAAATATGCCTCCCGCCGTATGAAGTGAACCGTAATAATATGGACAATTTCCTCATAAAATTGATTATTTCTCCATAAAATTGACAATTTCCTCATAAAATTGTAATTTACTCGTATAATCGGCTATTCATACTAAAAACAACAAGTTTCCTCACACAATAAGTCATTTTCTTAATAAAATTTACTATTCCCTTATCAAACTGGCGATGTACTCATCAAATTGACACTTTTCAGACTGAAAATGTCCTCATAAAATCAACCGTTGTGCTCATAAGCTTAAGATGCCTTATAAAATTGAACGTTTTCTCATGAAGCTCTATTATGTCCCACGGCTAGCCTTCAATTTTAAACCTCAAAATTCGGTTTTTTGGTGAGCGAAATCGGGGAGCGATCGGGGTTTATTAAGTGAAACCAGCTAAAAACTTTTCTTAGTGCGAAAAATCGGCGTCACTGAAATAGGCCATTTAGCGAAATTGGGTGACTGGCAAACAAACCTGAAATCAGCTGTTCATACAATAGACAGTCTCTTCATGAAATTGAAAATTTCCTCTTAAAATTGAAAATTTCCTTTAAAAAATTGAAAATTTCCTCATAAAATAGACAATTTCCTCTTAAAGTTGACAATTTCCTCATAAAACCGACAATTTTCTTATAAAATTGACCATTTCCTCATAAAATTGGCAACTTCCTTATAAAACATTCAATTTCCTCATAAAAATCACGATTCCCTTATAAAATAGACAATTTCCTCATAATATGGAAAATTACCCCATAAAATTGATTATTTCCTCTCAAAATATACAATTCCCTCATAAAATATGCATTTTCCTGATGTCCTTATAAAATTATCAATTTCCTCGTAAAATATACAATTTCCTCATAAAATTGACAATATCCTTTAAAAACCTACAATTTCCTCATAAAATTGACCATTTCCTCATGAAATGTACAATTTCCTTATCAAACGTACAATTTCCTCATAAAACGTACAATTTCCTCACATAATTCACGATTCCCTTATAAAATTAACAATTTCCTCATAATATGGACAATTTCCTCATAAAATTGATTATTTCTCTATAAAATTGACAATTTCCTCATAAAATTGTAATTTCCTCGTATAATCGGCTATTCATACTATAAACAACAAGTTTCCTCACACAATAAGTCATTTTCTTAATAAAATTTACTATTTCCTTATCAAACTGGCGATGTACTCATCAAATTGACACTTTTCAGACTGAAAATGTCCTCATAAAATCAACCGTTGTGCTCATAAGCTTAAGATGCCTTATAAAATTGAACGTTTTCTCATGAAACAGACAACTTCGTTGTGAAATTGACAATTTTTTCGTGAATCTAACGAGCTTTTTCATAAAATGGACAATTTGTCACCCTTGTTCATCCTTATTTAATTTTACCTTGAATGTGGCGACACATATGAGTGTTTTCCCGAATGTTGCGTTGTGCCGCGGCCTTTCGAAAGAGTTTTTTCCTCACAATGTGACGTTTCGCTTAAATTTTGCCCTTGGCGTGACCTTTCACATAAATTTTGCCCTTGGCAAAATGGTGGTGGCATTCAACGTCAATTTTCCCCTCAGTGAGGCCATTCGCGAGAGTTTTTCCCTCAAATAACTTGGCATTTTGCGTCTCTCGAGAACCTCTGGCCTCGCGAAATTTGGGGGTTTTACCGACATAAATTCGATATATGTATTTCATTTTTTAGAGAGCCAGACATGCGATAATGGTTTTTTCGTGAGAGAAACCTCGCGAAATTGGGTTTTCAGTAACAAACAGCCGCTAAATTGGGGTTTCTGTGAGCCCCAACCGCGAAAATAGGTTTTTAAAGTTTTTTTTTAGTGAGCCAGACCTGCGAAAATGGGTATTTCCCGTAAAATTTATTTATCAGCTACAAACATTGATATTTTTTTTCTTTTAAGGGTCGTTTTCGTGAGAAAAATAGACGGAATTTGATTTCGGAGAGCGAAATCTGAGAAATTTACACCTTTCTCAAGGACTCAAAAATGAATGTCCTGAAACCCAAAAATCTTTTGAACTCAACGAAATCGGTGGTGACCCTGCATGATTTGTATAGTTTTTGATGGAATTATATCTAGGGGTGGGTAACTGCCACACTAAGGTTTCGGTTTCGAATCTAGTGGAGGGCAAGTGCCCAGCGCCCACCCCTACCCTCCTCTGGCTACGCCCATAGTTTACGGCTAAAAGTGAACAAGGGTGTGGCCAGAAAGTGCCCCTCCCCCCTAACACAGAGGGGTCCAATGTTATTCCGGGCTCGGGGCCCCAACATAAGTAATGACGGCCCTGCTCTTTGGGGCCCCGGATCTCGGCAATCCAGTAGTAGAATAAAAATAGGAAAAACGTGGGACCAAAATTTAGAGATAAACGCTCAAAACGCCAAACTTTGAACTCACGCGATTTCCGTTCAGGCGCTCACGTAGGACGAGTTATAACAGTCTTGAAAATATTTTATACTATAGCAATTCAACAGCTAAAACAGCGTTTTGGTGGTGGCGAGGGGAGATATGAGAAAGGGTCCCTTTCAATTCCATCCCTGGGCCAGTTTGGTAATCAAAAATCCTGTTTTTAAGGTTATATTGACAATTTTTTAGTCTGACTAGCCTGTGTCAGTAGGGAACTTCTAGTCGAGTCTCATAAATTGGTTTTCTGCTGGTTATTAAAAGATAAAATAAAAAATTAAGGGTTGATGAAGGGAAAGAAGCATCTCTATTTAGGTTAATACTTGTGCGGTAACTGGAGACACTTTAATATCTGTCACAACTTTGTTAATCACAAGGAAATAAATCATTGTCTTTCGAGGTAATTCATTTCTGAGCCGGTTCTTAGCTCAAAGAGTGCAGGGGGTATAAAAAGGGGTGAGCAAGAAAACGAAAAGGGGGTTGTTTAGATGGGGGGGGGGTGATGAAGGAAAGATGGTGAAGCATTTGGGAAACTGTGGCGGAGGAGCAAGAGCGAGCGAGAGAGCCTCTAGGCAAATTGGGGTTCTTGAGTCAACACAAATTGTAATTACCGGGAGAGGGAAACGAGGGAGACTGGTAGGTTGTTGCTCTTCCAGTTGAAAGTTGTGGGGGTGTGGGGGTTGAAATGTTACTGAGTGGGAAGGGGGTGTTAACTCTAAGTAATTAAACAATAGCCTTAGCTGTTCATTTTCCTCATTTCACCTCTCGTTGTGGCCTGTTCTGAGTGTTCATGTGGTCGCATTTATATTTACATTGTTTCCTTCCGTAAGAATACAAATTACTCAGTTAGTATAAAAATTGTCTATTCTTCGAGATTTTTAGGGTAAGAATGTGAGCATCTTTATAGGAAAAACGAGTCGTTTCGTAATTGCTTTGTTCTCAAGAGCTTTCTCCCGGCATAAACGAAAAGAATATTTCGCTCTTGAGAAAATCTCAATAGCACGCTTACAAACTTACAATATCCAGCGTTTCCTATCATCACACCTAATTTTCGAATGTTGTTTTAACCCAAGGACCTTCCACGATATTAGATAATTGCCCCCCGAGATGTATTCATGAAAGAATGAAGTGCACGCTGACTACCTCTCCCAACTGTAAGGGCTTGAAAAGGCCCTTTTCAGTTTCTAAGGGCTTTTGCATTATAGATCTCTACCGGCGCGCCGTACCAATGCACTTCGGTGCGTCCCTTGGGGATTTTCTACCTTTGCACAAGGGTCAATACGGTCTGATTGTTTTTTACTATAGGTACGGATAGCAAAACCTAAATTATTTAAACCTGCGCGTGATGCTTCTACCTTTCTTTTCCACCATTGTTTTCCTTTTCCATTTCTATTCATCTTGTTTTGTAAACGGAAACGTTTTAAAATTAAATTTGAAAACAAGAGCTTTTGTTCATTTCGCGTTGAACAATAATATCAGTTAAGTTCCATAGCTTGAATTCACTTTGCGCCCTATTTGTTGAACTTCTCTTTGTTAGCAGAAAGCCTCTAATTCACGCGAAATCTGTGTATACCACCACTCAAGTTACTTCCAAAGCAAGACGATATTTCATTAAATTCAAATTTCTACCATTACTCCTCCTGTTACGTCACAAATGTTTCTGAGTTCCCCGGTTTAGGGTTGTATTCAAATATTTCTCTATGTCAAAGTAAGTGAGGAAAACTCTTGAATTATGGAATAGAAATTTTTCGATTTCCCCTTTTCTCTTTCCGCGCCCTGGCATCATCGTTCGAGCCCGTATGTGCTGAGTATAGAATGTTGCAACTGCAAAAACGAGCCACAACATGCAAAGCAGTCAACTTCTATAATGTCCCGTGCTTGTATTATGCACAACCTTGCGTATTTTATTGATTTCGAGTGTTGCGTGGCATGGGAGGGGGGAGGGGGTGACCGGGTGAAGTGAAACAGAAGGGGTTTTTCGACCTGCGTTAAACCACCTTATGTACTAAAAACTCTAATTAAATTAAATATGTGGTTATGGCAGCAAAGGTGGGGGTTTCTGTTAAATTGTTAGGCTACCCATTGATATGACGTGGTTTTATGTTCTGCGGTGAAATTTAAGTCCCCTCCCCAGATGACGCTCATTACACCGCTTTACACAAACAAATTGCAAGCGATTCTGCTCGTTATAACTTAAGACAATTCATGCCAAAATATAAAAAATAAAAGAGTATACGAAGTACACTCCCTAAGGTAAAGATACAGTGAGACGAGGCATCCGGAAATCCTGAATGCTCACTTGCAATGCATCACTTTGGGGTTAACCCCCACCCCCTTCATACTCGCAATCCGTCATGATTTTCCACCAGTACAAAAAAAATAATTTTTTTGTTGAGAAGTCAGCTTTGTCAGGAGTATACCGGACGCCGAATTATCAGTTTTTTGACTGAAAACAGAAATTTTGTTGGCTTAATTCCCCATTTCAAGGACCATTAACCAGTCAAAAGCTCTAAGTCGTGATCCGAAATTATCTAGAATCTCTTAAGTTAGCCACGACCGTATTGTGCAAAAGTGTGCAAAGGGAGACTCGCGGCCACCACACAGTTGCAGCGTTCTGGGCGGTTTGCCTCTCGTATACAGCAGCAAAATAGGTCTCAGAGGATCCAACCCCGCAAAATTACGTTTGTGAAGGAGCTAAACCCGCGAACTAGGTTTGCTGAAAATCCGCAAAATTGAGCTTTTTTCATAATAGGTTTGAAACGTGGACAGCCCTGCAAAAATTTGTCTTTTAAAAATAGCCAGAGCCGCGAAATCTATCCTTAAAATCCAAATCCTTAAACTCTTGAAATGAGCCAACCTAGGTACCGCGAAATCGGGCTACCGTGAAATTTCCTTCGGAAGAAGCCGAATCTACAAAATTGCCACCTCAAGGGAGCCAAACCCACGAAATTGGGTCATTCGCTGCCTAAAAATAGCTAAAACTAAGCTATTCCCACTATAAAAACGGCTAAACTAACTAAACTCGCGCCCAAAAATACAAAACTGACGATTTGCGTTTTAATAATGGCTAAATTGAATTCAAGTTCATGCGCCCTAAAAATGACTAAGCTGGCGATTGGTGAACTTCTGAAAATACCTGAAAAGGTCATGATTCCCGTCCTAGAACGTGCTATATCAACGATTCGCGCGCAAAAAATGACCGAACTGACCATTCTCGTGCCCCATGTTACCAATATGCGCCATTGGATTAACGGACTAATCGAGTCCTGAAAACGACCAAAATGACTTCACGTGCCCTGGAAATGCATGAGAAGATTATTCCTGCCCTGCTTGATGGACTATTTGAGCCCTGAAAATGACAAAATTGGCGATTCGTGTCTTGAAAATGGCTAAAATTACTATATTTGAACCATAGAAATTGCCGAACAAACTTTTTTACGAGCTCTAAAGATGGATAAACTGACGAACCGCGGTCTAAAAATGCCCGAACATATGATTCCAGCCCTCAAAATGGCAAAATGGACCATTCGAGCACCGAAAATGGCTGGCTTGGCCGTTCTCGCCTTGGCTTGGGACGTACAATTGGCGCCTATAACTGGAAAAACTGGCTCTTTGGGCCCTAAAAATGACAATTATGGCCATTCAAGCCTTGAAATCGTCAAATCTGACTCTATGTGCCCTGAAAATAGCTAAATGGGTGATTAATAGCGTCTTGAAAATGCCTAAACAGGCAATTCCTGCCTTGAAAATGGCAAAAATGACCATTGGTGCCTGGAAAAGAGGAAAACTAGCCATGCCCGCTCTAAAAAAATTACTGAACTAGCAATTCCTGCTCTAAAAACGGCAAAACTGATCATATTCATACCATGAAAATTGCACTCTGGCTATTCGCTCCCTATAAATGACCATAAACTAATAATTTCCACTCTGAAATGGCAAACTGGCTATTCTTATCGCTCTACAAAAAGGCAAAACTGACTATTCACGCTCTAAATTGGCGTGGGAAATGGCAAATTATTGGCAATTGACGTTCTATAAATTGTCAAACTGAAAATTCCCAGCTTAGTGGTAAAATTGTCAGTTGGCCCAAAATCACAATTTTTTAGCATACAAAAATCTCCATTTCTGTACTATAGTCGCCAATTTGCGCTTGAGGGCCGGGTCAACATTGTCCGTTTAAGCGTTGTCAAGGGTTAGAACGATGATTGGGAAATAAGCTCTTAAGCTCAGCTTAAGGGTAAACGGAACTTTAAACCCATGTGGTCGACCCGGGCCTAAATCGCAATTTTTGGCGATTAAATCAGCATTTGGAGCTAAAATTGCCAGATTCGGGAAATCGTCGGTTTCGGGATAAAATTGCCCGTTTTGAGGTAAAACTTCTAGTTTCAGAGTAAACTTTCTTTTTGAGGGAAAACTGACAAAATTAGTTCAACGGTAAAATCATCAGTATTACAGTGAAATCATTACTTTTGGTGTCAGATGTCAGCTTTGGCTTAAAATCGTCAGTTTTGTGTTGAAATCGTCAGTTTTCAAGACATAGAGTCGTTAGATTTTGGGTAGAATGATCTGTTTAAGGATAAACGCCAGTTTTGTTGTGATATGGTCAGTTTTGGGGTCAAACAATAATTATTTGGTGCAACCACAAGTTTTAGGGTAAAATCCTCAGTTTAAAAACGTTTTTGGGACGAAATCGTAAGTTTTGGAATTAAAACAGTCAATTTTGGGATAAAATTGCCAGTTTTTGTATAGTGACGTCTTCAGTTATGGGGCAACACGACAGCTTTAGCGAGAAATCGTCTGTTTTGGTATAAAATCATCACATTTGGGATGAATTCGTCAGTTTTGCTATGAAATCGCCGGGTTTCAAGGCAGAGTCATCCTTTTATTTGTCATAAAATCACCCGTTTGGGGGAAACTTTAGTTAAACTGTGACATTGTCTGTTTTGGAGTAAATTATCTATTGGGGGGGGGGGATAGTCGTTTCGGGTGTAAAATACTCATTTTTGAAATGGAACAGAAAAGTTTAGTTACTGGTTAAAATCGCCAGTTTTTTAGTAGCATCTTCAGTTGCAGGGGGGGGGGGACGTCAGCTTTGGCGAGAAATTGTACGTTTTTTGAGGAAAATCGCCACTACAGGGCGGATAAAATCGGCAGTTTTTAATTCAGAGTGGTCTGTTTTCGTAAGATCATTCGTTTTTCATCAGTTTGGGTTAATCCGCCAGTTTGAAGATGAAATAATCAGTTTTGGGGGTAAAGCGTTGGGTATTAAAATTGCCAGCTGTGCTGTGAAGCCTTCAAAAAGTGAAATATTGAGTTTAGGCCCGGTTTAGGTGTTATTACTTCGGCCTGTGCGTAAAATCGTTTTGAAGTAAAATATTCAGTGATAGAGTGAAATCTTCAGGTTTGCGTCAGAAAACGTCAGTTTTGAGTTAAAAATCGAAATTGTTTGGTTAAAAAATGTTAGATTTTTACGTCTCTCAGACAAAACGTTGATGAAAAATCGTACACCCCGTATATTTGAGTGCCAAGCCCTGAGAAATTGATTTTTCAAAGTGCCTAAGTCACAAAATTGGGGATTCGAAGCTAGGGTTTTCTGGCAGCGCAAAACGCTTAGCGCAGCGCGTTTAATTGTTTCCCAGTTGAAAAGTAAACAATCATGTGGTAAAATGGTACATGGTGGTAACTAGAAATAAATTCAAAATACGCTGCGCTATGCATTTTGCGCAGCTAGGAAAACCAGGTTTTAGTGTGAAGCCGGATACACACATGCGGTACTTGCCAAGTTGCGGTTGCTACGCGGCGCGAACGCGGTGGGTGCCTCACACGTGTGAACCGAAATTTGGTTTCTACGCGGCAGCGGTTTGAAGGGGTTTCTCGGTTCACACATGCGCGGTTCGCACTGCGTATCAAACGCGCCTCGGGAAACCGCGTATGTGTGAAACGAGCCTTACTTGGCAACACAGTACTCTGTGTATCCGAATCTGTGTATCCGGCTTGACGTGTTTTAAATTTATTTCTCGCTACCACATATTTACTTTTTCAACCGGTAAAAAGTGTAAAACCCACTGCGCTAAGCGTTTTGGACTGCTGTAGGAAAACCTAGTTTTAACCGCTGTCGTCTAAAAAGGAAGCGTAAACAGGAAAAACAAAATTATATTTTTTGCGGAACTATTCTTGTTAATGGACGTCCCAATTTGTTTCTAGGAATATGAGGGAAAAGAGTGTAAAGAGTCATGGAACACGAGCTTCGAGCATGAAACCCCGCGAGGCACGTTTGTTGTCAACTATTGTCACCCGTTAAACTTTCCTATAAACCTGTGACAAAAGGTGACTTTTAGAACGTATAATAAGCGCTCGCACTGAAAATAGTCTAAAAATAGGAAGTTTTGCTTTCAGGCTTTTTCTTTCTCGGCTCATAACCCGTTCTGATTGTAAAAAGAAAGCTGGGTAAAACGGGTGGGTAAAAGTAAATGAAATCAAAATGATATGTGAAAACAATACGCGCGTGTGTGCACAGTACTGAATGAATAAAAACCACAGGCCATGAGAAGGGCGTGGGGGAGGGAGAAATAGGACGCCCCAAGTCGCGCGGGAAATTTATTTCTTATATGATTCAAATGAATCAGGGTCGAGTCGACTACGACCGTTTTTAAGCGCCGCTAAAGGTTTTTAAACGACTTTGTATATACAAAATATCTTAGTATAAGCACTTAGAAGCCCAGCGCGTTTGAACTGACGAGGTCGACCCCGGCCTTCCGGAGCATTTTATGCAAATTAGTGATTCCAGGTGAGATCAAATAAATTTGATTTTCATAGCTAATTCTGCCCCAACCGGAAATACCGCTCCCATTCATTTTCATCGTGTTCCAGGAAATAATTTCATTTAAATTCATAATAAAACAGAAAAGGATGAATGTTTAGAACTACCAAAGTCAGAAAAATCTTGAGAAACATGTGAAAAGAGCTAAGAAGGAAATACGTTTTTATAATTACATATATTTAATACATTGTAAGAGATTCGGTTGATATCAAACGCTTGTGAACAGGACTGCAGGACCTTTACTAGAATTTCTTCGCATTAAACCAACTTCCGCCCCTTGATGACAGTACAAAGTATTTAATCTTTCGCTTTAATAAATTAATTTAATGGTAGTTTTATCGCTCCAAAGCCCTAAAAAAGCGATATTCAAAGCCAGAGTTATAGACAATAGAAAAAAAAAAATGTACAGACTTGAGCAATTAAAAAGTCCTAAAGGGTCTTGAAGCATGACTCATCAGTCAATATCTGTCTCCACTTGGACTCAAGAAAGAAACTGGTCGAGAGTTTGCGGCTGCCTCAAGTCGCTCTTCTTTTTATTTCATTTTTATCGTTGGAATGTTTTCTTTTATTTATAAAAAAAAATAAGTGATCCGGCAGAGTCAGAGGTCTCCCCCCCCCCTTCTGACGGCTCTGGACTAGTTGTTGGGATTTCCCTTATTGTTTCTAAACTTACAACACTTTTTACTACGTATATACAACGGTGGAGCGGGTTTTTAATAAACCATGATTTAATTTGCTGGCGCGCTCTACCCCCCTGCCCGTCCATTCCAACTCCGACCCTTTACTACCATTCTGGGTCTGGAGCCTATTTGGTCAGAACGCACGAAAATATTAAGCTCCCAGAGCCAGAGGGCGGAGAAAGGATTTCACAATTGATCGAGTTAAAAAGGGGGATGGAAAGAGTGGAGTGGAGTGAAAAGAGATAGAAAAGTATTTGATTGGAATATTGTAATAGCGCCTGGGAGAGCGATTGTTATCAAATGGGACAGAGCGCTATTATATTGAGAATATGAGAGGAAAAAAGGTGAATCATGCTCCCAATAGTGAATTATGTCAAGGCAGAGTAAAACAATGACCTAATGTGAGTCAGTCAGCCCCCCACCCCTTCAAGGGCTAAATTTTACGCGCGTTGCACATTAACGCAACAAATAATTGGTGATTTCACCAAGAGAAACGGGGAGGATTTGTAAAACGTGTCCCAAAACCCAAAAAGTATGACCAAAAATCATTCATTTTTCTGCGAAAAAACCGAAAATCCACACTCTGATACTTGTTTCTTATTCGAGAACCAACTATCTCTAAAAAAAAAAAAAAAAAAAAAAAAAAAAAAAAAAAAAAAACATTTGACCCAACCCAAGCCATGCTTACATGCTTGGTTGAAAATTAACTGGTTTGGGGCACTTTGCTGTTCCGAGTGCGAAATTTGGAACTGTAGGCCGTAGATCCGCTACGGGGTGACTCGCCGTTTAGCCAACAAACTTGGGCTTGGGCCTTATTAAATTAAATTGTGGGTAAAATTGCATCATAGAGCTTAATACTGTTACCCCTCAAAACTGATCATGTTACGCCGGGCAATAGTTGTTTAGAGGAGGAGACCCCTTAAAACTGGGATTTTATTCCGAAGTTCGATTTTTCAAGATGGGAGGAGAAAGGGACAAATGTGAGTACAACCTATCGGTCCTAAATTGGGCGTTATGGGTCGGTTTACGTAATAACTTACATAACTCAGAATTTTCCAAATCAAACACGGCACCCATTTGTAAATGACAAGTGACAACGGTTTGAGTCAATACTTTGTGCCCGCCGGTGCCTTTGCCCTTGATCGGCTCTTTACACCATACCCAGACATCCATCAGCTGTGAACTTCACACCCGTACTACGCGGGCGTTTCGGTCGATGCGCGGTTTGTCATACGCGCATCGCCGTGAACGGCCACAAAGCCGAGTGAGCCGTGTCACAGCTCGCCGCAGCCTTATAGTCAAATGCCAATAGCTAAATTGGAACCCAGGCCCGCTGGGTATGGCGAAGAGAGTATTGTATCTATTATAACATCCAGGCACGCGCGCGTAACACGGTTACTAGGAAACTGGGACACGGGTCACGGTGAAGCGCCTCCTTAATTATTTGTTATCAAGTCGACAGTTCTCCTTCATCGATATAATAAAGCTAACAGGTGCTTCCAAGGGACTTTGAAGGACAGAACGAGGGCGTACGCTCTTAGCTGACGCAAGGCCATAGCCCCACCCTTTTTCTACAGAGATGGCCACCCCTTTACTCTGGTATGAAGTAACCCTTTTCTGTGGTGTCGTGTGGAATAGCCTAAAGGAACATGCTGGAGGCCAAAAGGCTATCCAAAACCCGCTGTTAGGGGTGTAGGAGTGCGCGCGGTCACGAGACGGTTGACGGTTTCTTGTAAATTTTAGCCGCGAATTCAGCTTTGTAATTTTCTCATATAAAAAGAAAAATCTCGATAAAATACTTGGTTGGTAGAGGGGAGGGGGTGTAATTCTGATGCTGTTCGCAAACTTTTCTACGAAAAAAGGTAATGTCGGAAAGAAACAAGCAAGATTGGTGATGAAATGCGAGAATAGCGAAATTATTTCATGATTCAGGGTCAAAGGATCGATTTTTCTTGGGTCTCAATCGGGTGAAGCAGATGTTGGTGGTCTTGCTTATCACTATTAGTGATAAAATTAGCAGTTTTATGCAAAAGAAAGGAAAAAAAAAAGTTTCAACTCAAAACTGTGAAAATTTCGTCAGAGTCTTGTTGTGAAATGGTCAGTTTTGCAGTAAAATGTCCAGTTTTGGGGTGGTGCCGCCAGTTTTTGGGTGAAATTGTTAGTTTTGTGGTTAAAATCGACGATAGTATTGCCAGTTTTTGTAGTGAAACCTTTGGAAGAACACTTCACGGTTCTTCCAAAAATAGTCAATTTTTGGTAAAATAAACGGGTTTTGAGTGAACTGTTCATTTTCAAGGTAAATCCGCCAAATGGTTTGGGGTAAAATCGCCAGTTTCGTTGTGATATGTATTGGGGTAATACGTCAGCTTTGGCGTGAAATCGTCTGTTTTGGTGTAATTTCAAGTACTGTGGTAAAATTGTCAGGGTTTTCAAGTCAGAATCGTTAGTTTGGGCGTAAAATCATCCCCGTTTTCGGGTAAACGTTAGTTATAGTGGGAAATAGTAAGTTTTGGAGTAAAATATCTAGTTTTGGGTTAAAACCGTCATGGGGGGCGGGATTTTTTGGGTTTGAAGTGAAACTACCAAGTATCGTTACTACAAAACTGGTGATTTTAGCCTTAGAAGTAAACTTTTAACTTATAGCACTCAACATTTGCCTGCAATTTCGCAACGGAGCGATTCATGTCCACCCACCACCAAGGTCTGGCAACACCCCTGGTTTGAATATCCAAACATGCGAAATTTGGTTCCTTAGAATACCAACCTCGCGATATTGTTATGGTTTATTATTCACTCTGAATAATACACCTGTGTTTTCGGTCAGGAAAAAATGTACCTATACACCCTAATAGCACAAAATTCACAGAAACGTCATAGTTACGTTGCAAATTCACAACTGAGTCACAGCGCAATGGGACCATAATGTGACGTTGGAGAGAGGTTGCAAAGTGACAAATACGCGACAACGCAATGAGGTCATAATGTGACGTCACAGAGAGGTTGCAAAGTGACAAATACGACATAAGGCAATCGGACCACAATGAGACGTCACAGAGAGGTTGCAAAGTGACAAATACGATACCACGCGATGGCGTCACAATGTGACTCCACAGAGGTTTTAAGACGTGAAGAATATGATATGTTGATGTGCATTGTATTTGTCCCCTTTTAACCCCTCTGCTACGTCACATTATGATCCCATTGCATCGTGACTCAATTGTAAATATTCAAAAAGGTGAGAGGTTCTCAGAATGCTTAGTTAATACGCAAGTTTTTGTGACAACTTGCAGAGCGAAAAACAGTTTGATGGGAGTTTAAAAGAGAGAGTTGCAGAAAATGAGCGTTTCTGGTGGTCTTAGGCAAATAAGCACGATATCCAATCAGAAATCTTATTTCCCTGGCTTCCGGAACGTATTGGGTACATTTTTGGTAATTTTAACACAAGGTGGGGGGGGGGGGAACTTCATCAAAACTGGAATTAAGCCCTGTTCACACGATGCAATGTTTGAAGCTACATACGTCCCATTGTAACCTCAGTGTGAAGTCACAAAGTGACCTACAAACACGTCACGATGTGACCTCTCTGTGACGTCACAAAGGGAGTCACAGTGGGCGGACATATCTACGTTACTGCAACGTTGCAGCAACGTTAAAAACGTTAGTCACACGTCTCAATGTGACGTCACTGAGACTTTTCTGCAACGTAACTGTGCTATTAGGGCAACCCACCCTCGAACTTTTCTGTCTACATTTTAAAATGTCTAGATGCTCCATTAGTTGGTCGCAACAACTGATCAGCTTGATCTACTAACTCCCTAGGGTTTTATGGGCCAAAAGCGGGTCCAAAATGGGGGGTTTTCAAACGTTTTGATTTGAGATCATAGAGGGGTGTGGAGTGTCGATTTTCATGTTCTTTCAAGGGGAATCTGGCTACATGCTTGAATAATAAGTCTAATTTTCAGCTCAAATTGAGAAAAAGTGCTAATTCGGCATTAAAAATGGCTAATCTGCGGCTAAAATTGCCGAAAACGCCAATTCGTGGCTAGAATTGAGGACATTTCGAATTCACGGGCTAAAAGCGCTACTGCGCTGCTAAAATTGAAAAAAAGCGCCAGTTCGCGGCTGAACTTGAGGAGAATCACCATTTCGGGGACAAAATTGTGATAAAATTTCCAACTTAAATAATCGCCTTCTGAAGGCAACTTCGTGGTCAAAATTGAGAAAAACGGCAAATTCATTGCTATAAGTTATAAAACACCGCTGAACCGTGTCTTGAACCGAGAAGAAGCGCAGATCTATAGCTAAAATGATCTATAGCTAAAAGTAACACAAAATTGCTAATGCGGTGCAGCTAAAATTGCGGAATTGAGAAAATTCGTTAATTCTCGGGTTAGAAACGCTACTACGCTGCTAAAATTCATAAAAAGCGATAATTCGTGGGTAAAATCACTAATTCGGGGCTAAAATTGTAAAAATTTCTTTGCATCAAAAATTGGAAATACGCCAATCCACGGCTTCTGAAGGCAGTTTTGAAATTGAGAAAAAGCACCAATTTATGGCTACGTAGGTAAAATACCGCTGAATTGAGGCTGAGAGAAATCGCTAATTCATAGCGCGTGGTGAACAAAAAAATGCGATTTGTGGCAACAATTTTGGGGAAACCTTCTAATTTGCGGCTAATATTGAGGAAAACGCTAATTTTCAGCTCAAACTGAGAACAGTGCTAAAATATAGCAAAAATTGCTAATTTGCTGCTAAAGTGAAGAAAACTCAACTTGGAGGGCCTCTTGGAGATTTCCGCCCCGGGCCCCGATAGTTGCTGGTCCACCAGTGAAGCCAAAGAAGAAAGCTGAATATACCGCGGATCAACTTTTGGTGGATAACTTTATCGAGGATACTTCCTGGGAGCCTGAAGGACCTCGTGAAGAAAGATAGAAGAAGGAAAGAAAGAAAGAAAGCCGCCCAACGTATGAAAAATCCGGGTCATTTGATCGTGTCTGGAACCTGCACGGGCATTTTTTATGATCCAGGAGATGACCCTTCTGAGATCCCCACTGAGGGGCTCACACAGCAGGCGAGCTAGCAGCAGGCGAACACCCCTTTGGGCCTCTCATACACCGTTTTAGATCCTTCAGAAGCCAATTTCGTCTTTCGGCTCTTTCGGACCCAAATTTTTTGTATTCGCTCCTCCAAATGCCAATTTAGTGTTTTGGCTCTTTCAAACCCCAATTTTGTGTGTTGGCTCTTTCATAAGCCAATTTCGTCTCTCGGCTCCTTCAAAAGTCAATTTTTTTGTGGCTTCTCCAAATTACAATTTCGTAATTCGGCTCCTACAAAAGCAAATTTCGTGTTTTGGATTACCCGGAAGCCAATTTCGTGTTTTAGCTCTTTCAAAACCCATTTTTGTTTTTTGGCTCCTCCAAATGCCAATTTCGTAATTCGGCTCCCACTAATAAAGCCAATTTGTGTTTTGGATTCTTCAGAAGCCATTTCGAGTCTTGGCTCCTTCAAAAGCCAATTTCGTCTCTCGGCTCCTTCAAAAGCAAATTTCGTGTTTTGGATTCTCCGGAAGCCAATTTCTTGTTTTGGCACCTTCAAAAGCCAATTTCGTGTTTCGGCTCTTTCGAAATCGAATTTTTTGTTTTGGCTCCTCCAAATCCAAATTTCGTGTTATGCCCTTAAAAAGCCAATTTCGTGTTTTGCACCTCTCAAAACCAAATTTTGTATTTGGCTCATTCAAAAGCCAATTTTGTGTTTTGGCAATCAGTGGCAGAATAGTGGAACTATCAATCCCAACACCCCTTTTTTTGTGAGAATCAACCCCGCCAGTGGTTTTGGAGAGCTAAGGCCGAGAAAATGTCTTTTGCTTAAATTTGTGATCAAACGAGGGAAATCTCGGATTTTCCGCCCCTTATACGATGTGATAAGGTGGTCCTACAAATTGATTGGTTTCGGGAAAATCAAAGAGTTACGATAACTTCCGCAACGTTGCTAACAAAAATAACGAGAAACGTGTAGCGGAGATGAGTTTTCAATAGCGGATTAACGATTAGGGACGTTATCGTTTAGAGTAACGTTGACCCACCTTTGGTGTCGATTAAAATGTCTTCAGATCACAATTAATTTAAACTCTGTCCGCCACCTCCGACAGTAAACAACCCACTTAGTCTCCCTCTTTTGCCTCTTGTAAACAAATCCCATTTTCATCGGCTTCAGCGCCACAATCTGTTTTTCGTGCGTGCTAGCCAGTCGCCAGCTCACCCCTATATATATTGCCAAGTCCAAGACCCTTATTTTGCAGCGTGAATCACGCCCGCAGACCGTGAGTAAATATTTGAATGGTGGAGTTTCCAGCCAAGATATGAGGGAATTGAATAAAGACGCGGTGCGACAAATTCTCTTTTAGACATCTCAATAGTTTCCACCTTCCCCTCTCCCCCCCCCACCATTCAAAGGCAGACTGATTGATGAAGCAATAAGGTTCGTTTCAAAGTGAAGTCGAGGGCAAGTACAGGAGAAGAAGCGGAGTGTTTTCCACCTCATTTCTTCAAAACAAATACATTCCCTATAATGCGCTTGTATACTACTCACACGTTTGTCCAATGAAAGGGCTGGCGAGAAAACAAGGAAGTGTTTGAGTGGATCGACTACTCGTCTACAGAAACGCTTTCTTTGTCTACATTATCGTCTCCAGCTGCAAAACGTGGGAAAAAAGCTGCTGTTATGCAGAAAAAAAAAGCTGAGGAAAGCGTAACTTTTCCTAGTCCTAGACAGGCGTAAGGAATTACGTGACTGTGAGAAACGCGATTTCAGCGGAATCAGCCCAACTCACCTAAGCAAAATTCCGGATCAGTTGTAAGAAAAAAGGAGTAGGAGGAGAAGAAAAATCTCGGGGTTAAGATTTAAAAGAATATTTTATAGAGCAAAGCATTTCAAGACCCCCCTCCGGGTAGAGCCTTTTAAGTAATCTATACTAGGGAGTAAGGTTTTTTTTTCATGTTTTATCAGACCACTTAAAAGGAGCCCCTTTTTCTTTAAGTACAGAGCATAATTTGAACCTAAACAAGACTCGCACTTTGGTTAACGGTCGTTATTGCTCAATAGGTCTGAGCGGGGTATTTTTTTTTCACCTCAAACAGCCGGAAGACTTCCAAATGAGAGTCACTTTCAACTACAATGGACTAGGGAACCCGTTAATTTTGTTAAGTATTCAACGGTGTATCTTACGAGCTCATTTTTATGCTCGTTCAGTACTTTTTAATAGCTCATTTTCAACTAGACGACTCGTTTATTTTTCGTTCCACACTTATCTGCCTAACTTGTGAGGCGTAAGTAACTTTCGTTGTGGCGTAGGTAATTAGCGGAATGAAAATTAATCGCCATTATCTTATTTTTCAAGGATCTAAAAATTCGAGTGCATTTCAGTTTCAACTGAAGCATTCCTCTTCTCCTACCCCCACCCCACCACAGGCACACCGGCACCATTTCTCTCACAAGATTTATCAAACAATAAATCCTTAAAAGTACAGTGACCGTGGACATGAGACTCTTCGTCTCTATTCTTATGTTCCGATTGAAGATCTCCTTTGTAGGTGGGTGAGAAAGCTGAGACCTAACTCTTTTTATACGCGTTTGGTGGGCATTGTCTCCTTTCTAGAGTCTCCGAGTCGTGTCCTCAAGTGTTACAAAAGGACGCACCTATGCTCGCACAGCCACGAACTCTTACTGGGAGTTTCACTCTTATTTGCTTTTCTCAATTTCAATGCGCGAATATACGTGAAAATCTTGAGAAACGCGAAAAAAAAACATCTCTCACGAGCTTTAATTCTCGGACAAATGAAGGTCATCTTATTATTGTGTCACCCACAATTCGTTTTGAAGGTCAAGGTGAGCTCACTCAGCCTGTTGTTTTTTTTTTTTGTTAGGAGCCCTTTGACTCGACGTTCCCAATATTAGCTGGAAAGTAAAATGAGTCATTTATCTGTGCGTTTCGAGTCATTGAATCTCGCTCAGTGCATTAGGGAGACAAATGGCGAGCCATTTTGGAACGGTCAATTAATGGTAAAATGAAACGACATTTGATAGGGGGGGGGGAGGTTGAAAATACTGCGTTTTGGAAGACATAGAACGAGGTGAATAAACATTTTGTACATAATTACAAGCAGAAAGATCTCTATTCCTGTTTTTAGGCACTGAAAAGCTGCGAGGGTCTGTCAGAATAAAATTGCAACATCAAGCGACTGGAAAACCTCGGAAAGAGCTTCAAATCTACCTTTCCAATAAACGAGCCCCAAGGCTGGTTTATACCCAAAATCAGTTAATTCCACGCAAATAAAAAAGAGCAAGCTGTAACGTCGTGATGGCTCCTATCACTGGGCTCTTGTTGGGGGTTTCCAGCAAGAATACCAAAAAAACGTGACTTGCTTTTATCCATCCAAAAACATTTTTCCTTGCAGCAGTGTGTTTTTGAAACTTCGCAGCAACAATAAAATAACAAATGGGTGAATTACGTGAGGTCCTTCTCCTTTGTCAGGATTTTAATACGGGGGGGGGGGGGTTGAAACGCTATAAACGTGCCACCAGACGGTTGTACTCGATTTAAACTTTTAATTGAGTCATCCGGAACAAGACAAATTAGCATATTTGAAAGAATTGATATTAATTATGAGTCATAATAAAAACAACGTTTGGGACCTCGGATAAGTTATGATGGGAGTCTATAGACAAGGGGTGCAGGCAAGAGGGAGGAGATGCAAGGGAGATCTAGAATTCGGAACGTTATTTGCATTCTCGTCTTGCAGTAGGTCTCCCTCTTGTTCAGGAGGGTCCTCTCCTCCTTTTTCCAGCGAGAAACAGTTAACTTTAATGCACCCTTCTTTTTTCTTTCTTTTTTTTTTTTTTTTTAATGCCATATCCTCGAACTTTAAAGACTCCTGAGGAGCAGCGACCTTCTTTTCTTCTTATTCTTTTCTGTCAGGTCCAGTGATGATGTTGATGGGAGGGAGGAGAGCCAATGTAATTAGTGCTTCGAGAATCCAAATGACCTACTTTTATCTTTAAAAAAAAAAAACAATTCTTAATATTCACTCAACTGGTCTGGGACCAATCGCAGGGGAAGTAGAAGCCGGTAAAGCGGAGCCCCCCCCCCCAAAAAACTACGTTACAGTTCATCGAGGACTGAAAGGAAATCAGAGGCTTCATAAGATCACAAGAAGAAGATTATTTCTCCTTTTTTTTGTAGGAAGAAGAGAAAAATTGGGCGTAAGAATTAAATCTTAAGACAAATTAGTACAGTCCAACTGGTCAAGAAATGCCTTGAACCAAGGATTAAAGGCCCCTTGATCAAAATCTTATGAATGAACATGTTAACGAATATAAACCAACGTACCTTTAACTTTGAAAATTTAATTCAAACAGGGTACAAAACATTTTAAACTCCACTTCACTTTCCAAACTCCCGAAAAAAAAAAAAAAAACGGGAAAATTCACCTAAAGACGATGAAAATATCACGACACCTTTGTAAACGGAACACTTTTTTTTTTCTCGATTTTTTACGTTAGTCCACGCTCGGGCGGGTAGACAGTGAGCGCCTAGCCAGCGTGTGTATTTCCATTCAGTAATTTTTTTTTTCGGAGCGATAAAAGTAGCCGGCTCCAACTCCCGAAGGGAGTCGTCCCCCTTCCACTTCATTTCACGCTCAAGAAAGAGAAGAAAGAAGAAGTGAAGAAAACAAGAAGGACACGAAGAGAAGGAAGAGGGTCACGGGTAGTGCCCCACCCCGCCCCTGCCAACCCATTGATTCTTTGAGCCGGGTCTGACGATTCCCTCGTCGCTGCGGAGGAAAACGAGGATTTGTGGTGCGGTTTTCATCGCTTGTCGGTATTTAGCAGGGGTTGCCAACCCAGGGCCCGCGGGCCACTTCCCAAGTACTTCGAGGTTTCTCGATGCAACTTAATCCAGACCAAAATTGAAAATATTAAAGTTGGGGCAGAACCTAAGATAAATGGCTAGTTCACGGCTGAATTTGAGAAAAATCTCTGATTCAGAAGTGACAGAGAGTGACAATTCTGACAGAAGTGAGAAAAAGTGATAACTCACAACTAAAATGAAGAAAAATACATGGCTAATTCACAGGATAAAACGTTCTATTACGGCTAAAATTGAGAAAAGGCGCTGAAATCGCGGATAAAGTGTACAAAAAAATTAGTAATTCACGTTAAAATAACGAAAACATAAATGCTCGGCTTATTCAGAACGCATATTCGTGGCTCAATTTTAAACTAAGCGATAATTCATGGCTAAAAGCAAAAAAAAAATCGCTAACTCGCGTGAAAAATTAAGAAAAAGTGCTAATTCGCGGATAAAATTGGGCAAAATTGCTTATTAGCGGCTAAAATCACGAAACTCAAGGCTAAAGTGGAGAAAGTCGCTGATTCCTACCTAGAATGGGAAACATCGCTGTGATTCACCGATAAAATTGAGTAGAAGCGCTGAAGTGTGGAAAACCCGCTAATTCGCGGTTAAGACTGAGAAATCGCCAATTCGCGGCTTCTGAAAGTAACTTCGTGGCTGAAAGTGAACAAATTCCCTAATCCTAGGCTAAATGAGGAAAAAGCGCTAATTCGCGGATAAAATTCATAAAAAGCGTTAATTCGAGGCAAAAATTTGGAGACAAAACTCTCAATCAAGGCTTATATAAATTCATAGGGGGCTTAAATTACGTAAAAACGCTAATTCACGGCTAAAATAAAAAAAATTGCTATTTTAAGGGTTAAATTGAGAACATTTGCTAAATTCATTGAGTTCCGGTTTACGGAGGCGTCTTCGTGGCTAAAATTAGAAAATAGCGCAAAAGTTTTCCTCCCTTCTAAGTGTTCACTCCTAAATTCCTCTATAGATGGCGTACGACCCCAAATATTGACATACTTATACGTATTACTCTGGCCTCTGGCTGGACCTTGAAGGGATCACCCAGAAGTTTATAAGAAGAACTCGGAGGGGTCCCAGAGAACCTTCGTGAACGCCGCAGTCATTGGTCGCTCCGTCCATGGATAGTCGGACACCACAGAGGTCAAGCACGACATTTATGGGCCCAAGGACGTATCTGTGGAGGGCAGTTCTAATAATGTTTCGACCAGCAAGCCTCTAGCTGAGGACCTCCTCAACCTCATACGGGGAGAAGGATTCTAAACTAGATCAACCGATCCAAGAGCGGCACAATAATCCACTCAGGATTCCTTGCCAGGGGCCCTTGGATAGGGGAGGAGGAAAAAAAAGGGGGGAAGCTCATTGATTTGCTGACTAGAAATCTATGAAGAATCGAAGAGGAATCGATTCAAAATATAGTCCTCAGCACGATCTACATTATCTTCAGTAACACCGTTTGGGTACTGTACATATTGCTTTTTGAATTTGACAGAACAGACATCCTTGCCCCCCAAGCCCCAACCCCGAGAAATCGGTCTTTTTAAGAACCAAAACATAGAAGTGTGTTTTGGAGAGTTGAACCCGCGAAATTGGCTTTTTGGGTGAGTCAATCCCGCAAAATTTATTTTCTGAAAGAGCCATATCCGCGAATTTTGTTTTTCGAAGAGACAAACATGCAAAATGGGGGCTTGAAATGCCTAAATAAATCCCGCAAAATTGTTTTTTCAAGAGGCAAAGTTGCGAAATTGGATTTTCTAATACTAAACCCTGCGAAATTAGTATGTAGAAAAGGTTTTTTGTAGAGTTGAACCCACGAAATTTGATTTTTAAATGGGGCCAATCAGACGGGGTTTGGTTTCTGAAAAAGTCAAAACCACAAAATTCGTTACCGATATGACCCAATCCTGTAAAATTGACGTTTGACGATGGAACCCCTCGAAATTGGTTTTATGAATAACCCAGAACCGCATTTGTTTTTGAGAGAGGCAAACCGGCGAAATTGAATTTTTAAGGATTCCAACCCGTTAAATGGATTTTTCAAGGGAGATAACTCAACGACATTGGTTTTTTTCGTTGACTCAACCCCACGACATTGTTATTTGCAAAGAACCAAACCCGAAAAATTCGGGAAAAATTTGTTATTTAACGGGCTCTGCACACGGTACCACTTTGAAGCTCCACTGAGTGGCACTACTAATAGCGGAATATTAAATTGAATGAGGACGCGCTCACAGAACTACTTTAGAATCAAACCCGCCAAGAGAGCCAAATCCGCGAGAAAGAATTTACAAGAGCTAAATACACGAATATGGGGTTTTGAGTGAACCAACTCCCCTAATTTGGTTTTTTAAAAAGCGAAACCCGCGAAATTGAGGGTTTTCTGTATGACTAACCCCACCCACGATAACGGTTTTTTCAATACCTATATTTGCGAAATTTGATCTTTGAAAGACTCAGCGCAGAATAGCCCCGTCGTCGTTGGTTTTAGTCGATTCTCTCTCGACTCCTGACAATGTCCATAATTTAGGACCGCATGCGGTCGAGGCGCTTCCTCAAACTCCAGCCCAGTTACTTTTTTCTTATCTTTTTAATAAAAAGCCCGCGTCGGCATGCGCCCACGACTTACAAACACGTTACATGTACGCTACAGGTATACATGGAGTAAAATAAAATGCGGACGTCCATAAGTCCATAAACCAACCTTCAACCTGCAAAAGAGTGAAAATTCCACTAAAGTTTTCGTTGAATTTGTTCATTCAATTCTAAGCCTTTTGTAAAGAAGAAATATTGGGGATTTAGAGACGGCTTAACACAGCAAAATACCGCTCATCAAGGCGCTCAGGATGCGGTGAGGGGGAAGATTTGTTTTGCATACAATGAAACTCGTTTCACTACGCTAATAGATTTTACGGAAAGAACAGATGAAGTGAGGGAGGGGGGAGACAGGAAATTCCATGACATCTGGACTCAGCCTTTCTTCAAGTCTTTACAAAAAGATTTTAGACGAAGCAGAATGCTAATTTGCGATTCGACTCGGCACTCCTCAATTACAGAATGTGGGTAAATTTTGGGGGGCACAATAGCGCATTGTGTACAAAATGAACCTGAAATTGACTAGCCGTATAATTTAAAACATTGTCCCCCCCCCTCCGTTGTTATTTTTCATTCTTCCTTCCCTTTTTCCTTTACAAACTAGAGTAATTAAACAAAGTCAAAGAAGTCGGGGAATGAGATGAGAAACGAATGGAGTAAACTTCACTAGTACAATGAAATTCTACTATTGGAGAGGAAGAGACGGAAAAAAATCGTTTCCGAGCTTCCCTTTCCCAAACAAGGGAGAAAAAAAAGAAGTGATCGTGAGCTTTTGGAGGTAATTCCATTTTCAAGGACAGCGCAAAACAAAAAACAAAACTAAAAAATTTGTTCTGTCGGAGTTTGTCATAAAATGACAGACATAAAAGAACGAGGAGACGTAAAATCTTAGTCTTTTTTTTCTGTAGCCCCCCCCCCCAACCCACACCCCTTACAGATTATTGTTGGGAAAATGTAATATTCAAATTTTGTTTTACAAATACCCGAGAAACTTCACGAGACAAATAAAGTAACAAGAGGGTCGAAGGGGAGGGGGAGGAGCGAAGAAAGTTTTTGATGGAGATTTTTCAGGTGTCGGCGAATAGGTGAGATGGGTGAAGTGAGGTACAAAAAGAGGACGTTCCTTGTTTCTCAAGTAAAGATAAGCTCGCTCCTGTGAAAAGACAGGGCACTGCCTCTTTATATAAAAAGTTTATCCGTAATGGAAAGCCTACCTCGAGGAAAAGGGAAAGAGTGGGAAAACACCTTTTTTTTTCTCCCCCTTAACCTTATATATATATAAAGGCTTCCCTTATACCTTCACCTTTTTCTTCTCTTTTCTCCTAATCTTGAGTTATTGTCAGTTTTACAACTGGGTTCACTCCAGCCACCAGCGAAAAAAACTTCGTTTTTCCCTTGTACGATTTGGGCGTGTAACGTCAATCTTGTTCAGTGTACAGGCTGGAATGGGTTAAAGGGAGAGTTTAAATGAAAACTCCACCCCTCATCTTCAACTCAACTACGTGCTACGACGTTGATCCCTATATTTCATTCTTTTTAAACGAAATTAATTTGGAACAAAGTTCCGCTAGGAAGATTGCCGTCCCCACCCGGGCTTCTTTCTATAACGAAGACTCCGAAGCGAAACACTATATAAATGGCTAGAACTCTTCCCCTCTCCACTCATCATTACATTTCGATTTGATAATCGTGCTCTTTTCCTATAAACCTTTACCGCGGGAAAATGTCAGAATTGAAGGTTTTGCACTACTTACCATTTGGCCGGCAGTCTTTGGTTTCCTTTGAATATCTGGCACTTTTTGAGAGGCTGAAACAACGAAAAAAAAAAAGATTCTTCAGTCAATAAAACATAACGGGCTGTTCTGTTTCGTAGATTGAAGGTTATGGAAAAGGGCAATGATCGGGGTGAGTCTATGAAGGGGGGGGGATAATACTTGTATAAATATCCCGTTACGATAAAATATCGCAAATGGACGAAAATTAAGATACACTTCACGATACAGAACTATCTGACGAATGTTTGAAATAGCGTTGTAAAAACTAATTAAAATATTGATCAAAGTTCAACGTATTTTTAGTTGCTTTTGACGATGTAAAATGAGCAAGAAACCAGTTGTCATTGGGAATGTTCAGGGTTGACTTTATTCCAGAAATATCTTAGGAATTTGATCAGATATTGAGAAGTATTTCGATAATGATTAATACTTATCACTCGAACATTAGTCGGGTAAAAATTATGAGCATACTCGAGATTTTTTTAACAAACAAATTCTTCGGATGAAAAACTTGAAAGAAATTACAATTGACTTGTCTAGAACTTGAAAAAACACATCCGTACGAGATAGGCCGCTGTGCAACACTGAAAAGTAATGCGTTCCATAGTATAAGCAGAATGAATTTTCAGTTGCTTCTTTCCTGTTCTTTGCAAAGTCAGCCCTTCCCTAGAATATAACTCGCTCAAGAATAAATTAATGCCTCGTGTCCTTAGCGCGAAACTCACTCAGGTAATTTATGGAAGGTCCCTTAGGGGTCATGCTGCCCTTTCCTGTGCCTTGAGAGCCCGTCCATTAAGAAACCTTCAACCTCACCACTCACAACGCTCACCCTTTGTTTCAACGTCGGTTTTTAGTGGACTCGAGGGATTTCAAATAGCCCACGAGTTTTCTCCCTTTTTTTTTCTCAGTTGATCGCTATTCAACGGACATATCTGATCCACTCGTTTATACATCAGCCACACTTGATCATTTATATGAATGTGTTTGCTTGGATCGAGGAAACAGTATAGCCCCTCCCTTAGCGGCTACCACACAGTTGGAGCGTTTTCTTAGGGCGGATTTTCTTTCTCTCGCCCATCTCATTCTCTCTTGAATAGCAGCAGAATGGGTCTCGAATGAGCCAACCCCGTGGAATTTCGTTTTTGAAGGAGTCAAACCCACTCAAATTGGCTTTTCGTGTAACGACGAGTAACCCATTCCGTGCATTGCTTTTTTGTTGCCAGATCAGCCAAATTTCGAGCGTTAAATGAGTTGAATCCACGAAATTGCTTTTTTAAACCAAACCAAGTCAGCAAAGTTGGACATTAGAATGAGGCAGCCTCACGAAATTGTCTATTTGAATGAGCCAACCCTGTGTGATATAATTTTTGAAGAAGCCGGACCCTCCAAATTGGGTTTTCGAGTAACGAGTGACCCATTCCGTTGCATTGCTTTTTTTATGGTCCAATACCGGGTAATTTCATTTTTGAAGTCACGTATCGAAAACTCGTAGGTAAGTGCAACAACGAGCCTCCACGCCAGAGGACCACTGTTGTCCGCCTTGGAGTTGAGAAAATTGACCGAAATGGCAAGGCCATTTTTTAGGGCAATGACAGCCCCCTTCGGTGTATTTTGATCGGGACCCAACTACAGAAACCGTGGAGAGAATATTCGAGGCCAGAGACGAAATGAGGCCCTTTCACCTGGGTGAGTAGCAGACCCAGTGCCACCCTCGCTTCTATCTCAAAAGGCCTACATAAAACACATTAAAGCACCAATCGAAGCCAAACTCCAAAACCACCAAGAAGGCCGCAACGCAGTACAACGACCCCATTAGACCCAACCAATGCGATGGTTCAACCTCAGCGAAGATTTAATTACAGTAGAACCTCCAACGACATCAACGTCTGAAGCACAAAGAAGGCCCAGCCACAGCCAAGGTCCAACCACAGCAAAGGTCCAACCACTGCAAAAGTCTAACCACAGCAAAGCTCCAACCACAGCAAAGCTCCAACCACAGCAAAGCTCCAACCACTGCAAAGGTCCAACCACAGCAAAGCTCCAACCATAGCAAAGGTCCAACCCTGCAAAAGTCTAACCACAGCAAAGCTCCAATCACAGCAAAACTAGAACCACAGCAAAGCTCCAACCACTGCAAAGGTACAACCAGTGGAAAGGGCCAACGACAGCAAAGCTCCAACCATAGAAAAAGGTTCAGCCACTGCAAAGGTGTAACCACAGCTAACAATAAGCTCCAAACCACAGTAAAAGCTCCAAACACAAAGAAGACCCAACCACAGTTGAGCTCCCAGTAAAGCTTTCCCTTTTTTTCTTCCTTTTCTTGGCACAAATGTGACGTTCCTGAAGTTTCCTATATTTGTGTGGTTGGTCTCAACCTTTTGGCGTTCTTCATTCGACTTTTTTGAAAAATGGAATACTACTGCACATGCCTAATTTCCTGGAGATTGATACCACTCGTTAAGAACCAGGATTGGTGAAGAAATAAGGCGGGAAAGTGTATATGCCAAGTATAGTTTTGACGAGGGATGATTGGACGAGGATCGAGGAAAATCACCCGTGCAACTTCCCTTAATCACTCGATCAATAGATATTTAGTGGTGAAGTTAAGTTTCGAACAACCAATGCATTTGTATGACAAAAACTTCTACCATCAGGGGGAGGGGCTGCGCGAATTAGCGATTTTTCTGAATTTTTTCCGTGAATTCGTGTTTGGCCGGATTTATAGTTGTTAATGAGCGATTTCCCTCAATTTTAGCCGCCAATTACCGACTTTTTTTCACTTCTAGCCATGAATTACCAGTTTTTCTCAGTTTGAGCCACGAACTTGCCTTCAGAAGCCGAGAATCGGCGTTTTCGTACCTTCAGCCGCTCGTACTCCTTTACACGTACCTTGTTTCATGGGCATATAACCTAAAAATCGTCATTTTTACATTTTTATGCTTTTCTGAGGCCCTCTCTGATACGACCCTATCAGACCCCTTCCCATCAGGGCGGCCAGGCTCCCTATATCCCTGGCATCGTACGCTTCTGGCAATAAGAGAGTGACAAGGACAGTAATGACGCCCGTGACGTAGGCAATGTGGCACACGTTTGAACAGAATTCGAAATTGAATGGTTTAAAAAATAAAATAAAAAACCGGCCACATAGTACCGCTAACCTCCCTCCCTACCACAAATCACACCAAACCGCATTGCCATCCCCCAGCTATAGGCAGGAGTATGGCGAGAGGTGATACGGAGAAAGACGCCAATTCACAGTTGAAATTGAGAAAAATCTCCATTTTAGTTGTCTCAGATTGGGGAAAAGCGCTATTTCGATGGCTGAAATGGAGCAATGGAGAAAAATCACCAGAAAAAGGGCTAATTCGCGGATAAGGTGTAGAAAAAAAATCACTAATTCTCGGCTAAAATTACGAAAACGCTAATGCACGTTCTAAAATTTACAAAAATGGCTAATTCGTGGCTATAAAATTGAGAGAGCAGGCAAAATATACAGGCAAGACAAAAAAATATACATTATGTAGTCAAAAAATAAAGTTGATTTTCTGCTAAAATTGAAGAAAATCGCTAATTAGCGGATATATTCCGAAAAACGCTAAAAAACAGCAAAAATTGGCAAAAATCACTAATTCATGCGGCTAAAATTGAGAAAAACTGTAATTTTCGGCGAATCCAGAGAAAATCGCTCACTGTGTCGGTTGAATTGAGAAAAATCGATAATGCGTGGCTATAACATTGTGAAAAAGCAGCGATGAATCGCTCAGCAGGCTCAGTAATATTAAAAAACCCCAATTCATGGTTTCTCGTAGTAACTTCGTGGCTAAACTTTGCTTCAAACTAAATTTTTGGTTTTAAAGCGTTGTTTCGCTAATATGAGAAAAACGGCTAATTTTTGTGCGTATAAATTAAGAAAAAATGACGATTAGTGGATAAAGTGTTAAAAATCGCTGATAATAAACAGCTAAAATTGACAAAAAACACTAATTTACGGCTAAAATCAGGGAACATGTTAATTCAGGACTAAAATTGAGGGAAAGTGCTAATCGGTGACTAAAACAGAGAAAAACGCTAATTCATAGCTAAAATTGCGAAAAATCGCTAATCCACGGATAAAGTGTAGAAAAACGCTAATAAACAGCTGAAATTGACAAAAAATCACTAATTCACGGCTGAAATTAAGGAAAACGCCATTTTGTGACGAACAGATGAAAATGCTAATTTGTGGCTAAAATTGACAACAGTCGCCAATTCACGCCAATGACATTGAGAAAAAGCAGCGGTGAATCGCTCAGTAGCCTCAGCTATTATTGAAAAAAACGCCAATTCATAGTTTCTCGAGGCAACTTCATGTCCAACTTTCACTACTAACTAAAATTTTTTGTTTTGAAGCATTGATTCCAGGATATAAAAGAGCTCATTTGCCTCTAAAATTAAGGAAAATGCACCAATTCTTAAGGCAACCAGCACGACAGGGTATCTGAAGGCAACGTCGCCACTAAAATAGAGAAAGTGCGCTAGCCATAAGTAAGTTTCTTTTGGCCATTAATACAAGGCTAAAATTGAGAAAGCATGCGCAAGTGTGCTAATCTAGGGGCAAGTACGTGGCAGAAAGTTTGTAAAAGTGCTAATATTCGCGGCTGATGTAATGGAAAAGCGCTAATTCGTGGCAAAAAGCGAATTACGAATTAGGGGCTAAAATTCAGAAAACCGCGAAATCACCGCGATAAATTTGAGAAAAATCGCTAATTCGAGGCAACAAAATTGAGATAAAGCAGCGACGAATCGCTCGGCAGTCTCGTCGCTGAATTGAGTAAAGCGGTGATTCACGCCTGAAATTTAGAAAATATGATAATTCGCCGATAGTTTGAGAAAACCCCGTAATTGACAGCTGAAATGGAAAAAATGCGTAGATTTGGCTATTAGGCCCCTTTTACACGAGTAAGTTTTTTGAACAAATTAGCCATTTTGAAAAAAATTGACAGATGTTTCCTGCCTCAAATCATCTGGTTGTGATCAGATTGAACATATTTTTGAACAAAAAACTTACTCGTGTAAAACAGGCCTTAGGTTGTCAAAAAGCACTCATTCGCAGCTGAAATGATATGAAAAATCAATTTGAGAAAAGTCGCTGATTCCCCGGGGGGATTGAATAAAAGTGCGGTAGGTTCTTCGCGGCTGGAACTACGAAAATAATGCGCGGCTAAAGTTGAGAAAACCCGGTAATTAAAATTAATATAAAGCGCTCACTCACAGCAAAAGTGGATAGAAACGCTAATTCGCGAATCAAAAAGAGAGAATTCATGAATTCACGGCTCACGGCTAAAATCGAGTAAAAGCGGTGATTTTCACCTAAAGTTGAGAAATAATTAGCGGCTATAACTGAGAAAACTCTTTTAATTTCCCGGCAAAAATTGTGATAAGCGCTCGCATTTGCAGCTAAAATAGAGAAAAAGTGTAACTCGCTGTTAAAGTTGACAAAGTGCACTCGTTTACAGCTTAATTAAAATGGTGAAAAAACCAATTTTCGCGGATCAACATGAAATAATCTGGTAATTCACGGCTGAAATGGAGTATAAGCTGTAGTTTGCGGCTAAAGTTGAGAAATTACTTACGACTAAAACGATAAAAGCTCCAATTCGTGGTAAAAATGGAGGAAAAGTCCTGATTCGCGACAAAAATTGGGATAAAACGCTATTGTACGTGGATCTAACTGTGATAAGCCACTGAACTTCCCGACTAAAGTTGAAAAAACGCCAATTCACGGTTCTTACAGGCAAGCTCGTGGCTAAAATGTCTATACAATTTACCATTTTATCACCTCCTCGATCATGGACAACCTGCTACACACGGCAGACACCGACCGCCGACAGATGCACATGTTCGTATTCAGCTCCATGAAACCCGTCGAATGAGACCAGTTACATGACTAACTACTGTAAGTCCTTCACGTTAATCACGGCCCAAATTCAATGAATTTAATTTGGCCGCTGAGGACAAAAGCCTCCGTCAGACGGCGGCCGACGCCCATATTCGAATTCGGTTCCATAAAACCTGTCGATTATAATAGTTATAGGTTTAACATGCACGGGGTAGAGCGCGCAGGATAAATCGAAAAGTCCAGCGAAAATAGGACGTGTGACAAGGACACTGCTGTTATAACAGAAACGATAACAGAACGATAAACACAACAGATAACAGAAACGAAAAAACAGAAAATTTTACTGTAGAATACATCAATTCACTCAGTTCGACACACGGAAAAAGCAATCCCCTCCATATTAATCGGCTTAAGAAATGGAGATGATGGCCTTCCTAAGCGACATCATGGTATATATTCCGAGGCTCAACTGAGGGGGCTTACTAGGAGAAAATAAATGGATTACACTCCCTCCGCCCTTTCTCAGGTGCCCTCTAAACTCTAAACCTCCCGGGAAGTCAAATCGATGAAACACTCGTTCTAATCTGACTCCACAATTCCCCAAAAGTCCTGTAGTAATAAGATATTCTTTCCTGATGTCGTGATGTAACGATATACCACGCGAGTCTTGTTTGAATCCGCGTATTGCTTTCGCTTCACAATAGTAATTGGAGGGAGGTCGCACAAATTGATATTTTCTCCCACTGCCCTGTAGCGTATTGTGAACTTGTTCAGATAAATGTAAAATGTGTACTCACTGACAGCCTCGATGAGGTCAGCTAACAAAACACCGTCGATGAGGTCGCTTTGTAAATCTGTTAGAAGACGTTTCGATCGGGCCTTTTCGAGGTAGTGATTGCCCCAATCCAAGTAAATCTGTCAAACAGAAAAGTTTCCATGTGAATGGCTGATTGTCAGGGCTGAAAGAGATAGAAGCATTTTTATAGTTGAAGGGGTGCTTAAAGTAACCCGATTAGGCAATCCAACATCTCATTTTGAAGACAAGTTAAATGGACCCTACCAGCTAGCTATCATCCACAGATTTGTGCACTAACATTTAACTGTCCATAATGAAATTCGCCACTCTTACTAAATATCAGAGGCAGAAATATTGAAGCTATGTTCTCGAGAGAATAGTGGGGAAAGATGGCGTAATTTAAAGTACATAAAGTCCCATAAACTCCGTTTATCTGACCGCAAGTTTATAAGGCAGGGGGAGTGAAAAAAAAGTTCGTTGCTGAGTTGGGAGTTTGGTCGTTACAGAATAGAACGACGCTGTAAATTGTGTGTCAGAAAAACAAAATATTTGTGTTACACTGGGTAACCCGATAAGGGTTGTAACCCGATGGCAAACGTGTGGACGATCTGACGATTATAGGAGAGGGGAGTCACTATAAAATACCTTCAAATCCCGGTTTCGACCAGTAACAAGGGCATTTTGAGAGTGTGCGAAAGGGGAGACCGTAGGGAATGAACCATTGAATTCCCTGAGCAATTAATTTTCTTGGGGGAAAAAAATTAGATTAACGTTATTAATTAGTTCGGTCTGATGCACTATGGAGTGGGAAGGGAATGAGATACTTGGTTCAAACGTATAGCTTGCCCCTAATAAACCACCCAAGAAGAAGCTCCCCGCTCCGAAGCATTTCAGTACGGAAAACCCGTCAAACAATAAATTACGATCGCATAAGTTTTTACACCTCCAATTAGCGTGCGACTCCGTCTTTCTCATCATCGCTTCAAGAGATAACGAGGTTGGAAAAGGGGAAACGAGCAAAGAGTGGTTTATCGGTGTATCCTCCTCTCCCAAATGCTTCATGAGAACAAAAGGTGTGGGTTTACCTTCGTGGCGTTAAAATTATGAATCCGTTGAGACTTCGCACGTGAATAAATTTTAACGATACCCCACAACGCCCTTAACCATGCAGCATTTAAGTGGCTAAAACAATAGGTTTAGACGGCAAGATTGTCATCAAACTCAAGATGAAGCGTCTAATTGACAAAAAGCTCGGTGAAGGGCTCACGTTTTTTTGTTTTTTTTTCAACTTCCCCTTTCTTTTGATGAGCGTCAACGTTGAATGTAACGAGTGGGGGGGTCACATATCGCTCGAAGCCTCAAAGGCAATCACGTTTCCACTTTTTTTTAAGGGGGTGTGAAAAGAAACAGAATCGGTTTCGCTTTCGATAGAGCAGTGATCTTAATCTTAAAGCAAATACTTATTGGGGGCACGAGGGCACACTTCACATCACGCGAGTATTATCATTCGGGAACAATCGCCGATTACTTCACTTCATTATAATCCACGTCTTTGATCAAACTCATCTAAATGGTAGCGGGGGAATGGAAAGGAATTGATAAAGATAAAATAGGGGTGCGAGGGTTCCGGGTTGTCGAGGGAGGTCTGCTAAATCCTTAAGGACTAGCTGACAGAAGCATTATGATACGCTACGGTTACTCCCCCTCGTCGTATAACAAAACAGTAATAAGGAGGAGTAAGTAGTCCAACGAACGTTTTTTTTTTCTTAGAAGGGAAGATTTCTAAAACAGGGAATGTGATTGGTTGGGAGCGGGGAGTTATCAGGCAAGTAAGATAATATTGTCGGCATATTGAATAAATTGATGTGCATTGGATGCTTTCCGACTTGCTGTTCCTTCCCATTCTTCATTTATCAACCATTTAGGGAACCCTTGCCCTAGGCAGCTTGGCTGCGGCAACCAAAGGTTGGGCCTCATAAACTGGTTAAAGCCTGAAAATCCCCATAGAGGAAGAGTTCTGGTTAAATACACCAGAATCTGCCAGGTTTACGCCTTTTACTTCTTGTCCCGGCATAAGCCAGGAGTGCCTCCAATCGTGGGGGGGAGGGATCGAAGCATTAGGTTACCCGAAACTCTCTCCCCTTCACCAGTATTTACAGGCCAGATGTGATGAAAACCGTTATACCGGCATGGAACGCTAGCCAGCGGTCCGTTTTACTGGTGCTCCTAAGGATCTTAGAGAGAAAAGGATGAATGAGACAGTCGCGAAATGTTACCTAGAGTAAGAATGACTGAAAAATGATAGTTTGCACTCGTTCTGACAAGAAAACACTGCACACTCACTGCTGTCGGATCGGATCCAATCGCCCTTTCGATCGCGGAGCTCTCTTTTCAACTTTCGAGGTCCATCTTCGTCTTGCGCCGCCTAAGAGTCATAGTATCGGAGGATGTACTGCGTCAAGTTTTTTTCGGGGCCTGTTTTACTCACACATTACGGCATAGCTCTAGGGGGCAATTCGTCTAGAGGCAAAAGAATTTTCAAGATGCAGAAGGCAGCAGTTCGCATCTTGGTTCGCCTGCATCCCCACCGCTCGTGCCGTGAGTGGTTTGTGAGGGCGGGTGTCATGACTTTTCACTGTGCCTATACATTTACGCTGGCCTTTTAACATTGCGTAATTTTAATTTATTGATGAGCGTGGACAAGTTCAAGACCGGAGTGAACAGAAACGTTTGTGCGGATAACGGCCATTGTCCCACAAAGGAATGCCCTGCTGGAGACTGCGTGATCGAGCAACGGCTACGGTTCTATTTTGGAAAATTCGACTGCTGTCAACCGAATGTAGCCAACGGGTGACAACGTCTACAAATTCCATCCTTGGGCCGCAAAACACAACTACTTTGAGACTCATCCAGACTCCCGTCACCTACGGAGATTTTAAGCGGAGTTATGTGCACAATAATTGCAGCCGACGACACCGGGGAAACCACCCAATCTGAAAAATGGAACGGATGATTCTCTCACTCTTTGGCCACTAGGAAAATATATAAGCTGTTTTATTAGCCCCGCAATGCTTTCAGACACTTCCTTTATGTTCACGATACCACTGGCGTCACCGGTTGGCTGACACCTCGTAGGTCACAAAACTGTCTGCGAGGGCCGTTGCTCGGTACCTATGAGGAATGAGTTTGTCCAGTGAATTTCGAAGGAAATGTAACGCTCTTCAACTTGTGACTCAGAAGACGTTTTCGTAGAACGCGCAGTATTCGAGTGATAGGCAAAAATCCGTTTAAAACTCCGGGGGAAAAACGCACTTTTCTGCCCCCACTGAAGTTCTAAAGAGGAGTTTTGGATGAAAGAGAAGCCTTTTAGCTCCAGGGGGCCTCACGAGGTGGCGCCGACAACGATGAGCGAGGGCTTTCGTGCGCCCTTGCGACTGAGGCCTTATTCCGAACGGTCGGGAAGAAAATGCCGCAAGAGGGATCCAGGGACCCCGTATAAGAAATAACATTATCCCTTCGTGGGAACCACACTTCCGGCATTTTTTCCTGACACCTCTGACCAGCCCGCACTGGCACTGGGGCCTTTTCCTGGCCCCAGCTCCGGCCGCGGTAGTGAGCTAGAGGTCGAAACGGTGCCACTCACCGTGCACTTTGACGAAATAATTATTTTCAGACCTATAAATTATTTATTTTGGCCTAGGTTCCAATCCCGTACAAAACGAAAATAATGAAATAGATAGGACGGTCACACTTGAAACACAAGGGGAGACACATCACAAAAAAGATAAATTGACAAATCGTGGTATGGGACCGTCACTTGAAGATTTCCCGTCGCGTAAATTCTCAGTAATTTGTGAAAGTTTGACAGCCGTAGAGAAACTTGAACCCTTCAGTCAGTCGACGGATCAGAATCACAACGTTTCAAACAGTCCGATCTGACCGAAACGAGACCTTTTGCAGAACCGAATTGGATTCAGATAGTGTGCTTCTTCTGTGTCGCTCATTACGCCATTGGAGATCCGAAATAAGTTTGAGCGAGTCGACAAACACAATAAATTCTTCCATTTCTCACATTTTCTGAGGGAAGATAATTACAGTAGAAACACTACAACACGAGACAAGGCTTTAAGGAACTGTAAAGGAAGCTCCCGAGCTTCCTTAGAGTTATCATAAATACTTATGATACCATAAAATACTTATGAACCAGCAAATAACATTCTTTAAAGGAACCACGAAGGTAAAGGTGGCTTTGTGAATACAATTTTTTCATGCCTTAATAACTCCTTTACAGTTCCTTAGCCAATGCGGATAAGGTTGGTTTCTGAATACAAATTCCTGCTATAAGGAGCCACAAAGCTTAAGGACTCGTAAAGGTGCGTTTCTGAATACGGCCCTTTGCCCCGAAACTTGTACTGGCTATCACATCACCTGTTGAACCGGAATGCCTTGGCGTAAAACTCTTCAATTTGCTGCCTATCTCTCTCAAGGAGCCTAGCCGTGCTATAGGCAGCTATAGTCCCTCCGCTCTGTCTATCCGTATCGCGCCGTATTCTGTCGAGGAGTACTTCTTCCACATGCAGAGAGTTCAGAAAAGTATCTACCAATCGCTTCCTCTTCCATGTTGACGCTGGAAGTCGATTGAAATGTCATATTTTTCTTGGAAAATCTTTCCCATATTCTGTTCGAATATAAATTGTATCAGATAGATGCTCACAGAGAGTACTGAACGTGGCTGGAGAAACGTCGTCTATACTATGAGACCCTAATCTCGCTGAGCCCTAATGTCTGCTTAGTCTTAGGCTGAGCTTAAGAGCTTACACGCTAATCAGAATTTCGTATTTTGTATACAATATCGTTTAAGGCCTTAGGCCTTAAATACCGGCTAAGGAGCATTAAAGCGAACTGTCCCTCCACACTTGTCTCTGGAGAAGTCCCCATAGTGCCAGGGATACATTTCTTGACTGTATGAAAATTTCTAATTTGTGCTTAAATATCAATGCGATTTGTGTCTGACTCTAAATTTCAAGCAATAAGTGTCTTACGGTGTGAACGCACATTGTCGACCCGGCCCTAAATCTCATAGAACGATTTCGGTCCAAAATCTTTCCTACCTGGTTGAATGTACATGTCATCAAATAGGTGCTCATGCTCAGACAGAGTAGCAGCAACCATTAAGATATAAATAGAACCCAAGCGGGCAGTGAACGTGGAATTTTGTAATACTGAAATGATATTGTCAAAACAATTTAGACAATATTGTAAAAACATTACAGACAATATGGTATCACAATACTGTCGAAATGTTTTGAAAATAAAAAGTTATAATATGTTGTTGTACAATATTATAAAAATATTTCAAAAATATGCCATGTCATAAGAATCTTGCGGTAATAAGTTGTAATGTTTCAAAAACAAAGATAAAATATTCTCATGTTACTTGGGCGCTGGGCGAAAATAGTTCATGCACGGATAATTTGCGGCCAATATTGAGAAAAATACTAATTAGCGCGGCTGATTGTGGGATGGACAAAAACGCTATTTTGTAGCTCATAGTGAGTAAAAGTGCTATTTCTCTGCTGAAAACGTAAAAAACGCCAATTTGCAGCAAGAATTGAAGAAAACTCCAATTCATGGCAAATATTGAGAAAAATCGCTACTACCCGCGCTTCGCTGCTAAAATTAAGAGAAAGTGGTAATTCGCGGCTAAAATTGAGGAAAAACACTAATTCGCAGGTAAAGTGTAGAAGAAGCTGTAATTCACGGCTGAAATAATAACATAAAGAACAACTTTCGGCTGTAATTGAAAATACACCAATCCGTGGCATTTGAAGGCAACTTTGGGGCTAAAACTTGGAACGCTTGAACGACTAAATTGAATAATTTAAATAAAAAATTAAATTAACATTACTATCAAAAATTAATTAAAACACATTCGAATTCTAAAGTGTTTTTGGGTTATTTTAGGGATACAATTTGAAAAAGCAAGATCTAACGTCTCTGTAGAACTTCCTGATGATTAAAATTAAACTTTGAAATCGAATATTGGTGCAGAAATGGAGCCAAAATTTATGTGCGAAGTTTTCGGCGAGAGGTGACTGGGAAGGGGTTGAGGAAACCAGCCTTAAAGCCGGCACTGGTCGTAACTGTATGGACGCCATCTCTACACGTTCACGTGGCTTGCATTTGCCCCTAATAATTTTGAAGAACCAGCAACTCTGTAATTGGGTGGATTTTGGGTCATATTGAAATTGAGGGTCGTGTCCTTTAGTCACTCTGCCTCTTGCAACCGGAAAGAAGAATTACTCACGAAAATATGTTTCGGAATTCGGTCGTATTGGTGATTGGGGGATAAGGAGGGGGTTTATCGATATTCTTTCGCAGATATTCATTCGAAAAAATTGCCTACTGGCTGGAACGGGAGTGATGTAAAGCCTCAAACATCAAACATAGCCATGTCACACGAAAAAACACGGGTGATTTGACTGTTTGGACTGTCAAAACTGAGTTTCGCATGGTTTTTTAATTTGAGATAGGTAGAGTTTTCATTATAATTATTCGATTTAGTCCTGGGTCCGTGTCGTCACACTCACACCTCACCAACACCACCACCACAGGCATTGCTATCTTTCACTGACAGACCCAACAACTGCAGTGAGAGGTTCTTGAAAACATTGAAGTTGAATAACGCCTAATTTACTGCATATAGAAAGTCTTTCAGTCGGTTAAAATGTTGAGTGAAGGTTCTTTGCGTGATGATCTATTCAAATTTGAAAAGAAAATCTTTAATTAATGAGACCATACTTCAATGACAAGTTTTTTTTCTAATTAAAACTTTTCAACTCATTAAGGGCTACAGAGGATTAACATGAACTGTACGGTTTGCGTGAGAAACGTAATTTTTTTGCCTTTAATTACTAAAGAAAAGATGAGTTTGTTAGAAAACAAACTGTCTCATGTTTAATTCATAGTTTGATTCATATTTCGTCATAGTTTTATGTTAATGCATGTTGTCACCCGCTTCAACTCCTATTAAACAATATTTTTTCCCAAATTGAATTTTGAGTTCTTTCCACTTGGAATCTTATTCCATTTAGCATTTTTTAAAAAAGAAAAAACTGTTTTTAGATTCTTTTCAACACTTTTTCCTTTAATTTTGAAAAGAATATAATGAATGGATTAAGGAGAGAAAAATGTGGGAAACAAGAGAACCTTTTCAGCCCTCGTCGGCGTATATTTTTAGGGTTGAATGGAGAAAGATGGGGATTTAGAGTGTAAAAATATAAATAAAGGCATCAAGAATAATTTTCATGTAGCTCCCTTCAGGGACAACCGCCCTGCTACAACTCTCCTCTCAGTTATCAGACTTGGACACTCTTCTACACCCCTAGCTTTTGAATGCTCAAAATGAGAAAACAACTTTCTCGCGAACAGACGTACTGAGAATGGAGGTGGAAGGGGTGAAGGAAAACTCTTGGAAAGACTTAAAATCGAGTTTAGAACATGCCCCCCCCCCGATAACCCACCCCAACCACGGTCCCATTCCCAAAACAGTTCCACAATTTTCCTCCTATTACACCCATGAGAGGCAAAGCCGTATTTATGAGCCTTCCGGGCAAGTCTTCCGAAAATAACCCCTCTCCGCGAGATTATTACACCGTCAAATACGATATGATGGAGGGGGGCTGTTAGGGGGAGAAATGTTTGGTATACGTTTCCTATCGCGTGTCCCTCGTTTTAAAGTTAAAGTTTCTCCGGGAAATCCTTTGTCATCATTACGGAAACATGTAAATATACCCTCGATTCGTGTAGATAGATGACACAATAAAAATAAGCGTTGTTTTCATATATACCGGAAAACAGTTTTGTGGAAAATTGTAGAAGTTGCAGGGACTTGGAACGAGCAATCTGTGTTAAAAAGGAATAGCGCTATACGATGGTAATTTATTAACGATTACTACAGTAGTAAATACCACAGAGTAAGGGAAGTGAAAAAATTGTGTGTTGATGAATGCAAAAAAGAAGGGGGTGGTTCGGAAATTAAGAACCATATCATAAAACACGCTTTGAGTCGAAATTATAGTTTAAAGGGAACGCAGGGGGGGCGTCGAACATCCTCGAAAAGCAGAAAGCTGCACGTTGGTATGGGGAAAACGTAACCACTGAAATAATCCTAATGAGTCGCCCCCCCCCCTTCACCACTATTATTTTTTGTGCCTTGTACTTTTCTTTTCTTACGACGAACGAGCCTCTTTGATCAACGAAGTTTCCGCTGTGCTTCTTAGTTCGTTTGTTCAGCTAGCTCCTTTAAAGGCGCCTCATTACATGTCATCCATTTATACAGTCATTTGAAAATATTCGTTCACAACGCCAAGATTAAGCACTAAAACTCACTTTGTAGCCAGCGAAACTTAATATTATCTCGCCGTTCAGACCACAAACGGAGTAGTATACTTTAGTGTTGGGCATTTGACCGGTCAAAATCTTTTCCGGTCAATTGACCAGAATTTGACAATTTTGACCGGTCAAATTCCGGTCAAAATCTTTTTCACACCAAATTAGGATACATTTCGGGATAAGCAAGGTGCGTTTGTGCATCAATCACTTCATTTTTCTAATGTGTCCGGCAATTAATTGAATAATTGAGCTTTTTAGATGACCCTATCTACGGACATTTAGGGGAATACTCCCCTCCTCACCGCACCACCCTAGTCACAACTGTGAATTCGAGGGAGTGGGGAGGTTCTTAGGGGAATACTCCCCTCCTCACCGCACCACCCTAGTCACAACCGTGAATTCGAGGGAGTGGGGAGGCTGAAAATAAAGAAATAAATCTTTAAATTAAATACTTACTGCTTTACTTGTTTTTGAGTTCCGAGAAAAAATTGCTCCCCAGGTGGGCTTCGAACCCACGACCTCCTGGTTTCGCGCCAGATGCTCTTGCCACCTAAGCTATCTGGGGAGTCGACGCAAAGAGCGAATCCACCCAGGAGAAATCCCCTCTCGGAACTCAAACTGCACCTAACGGGTCAGTGCATGTCATACGTCATTTTTCTAATGTGTCCGGCAATTAATTGAATAATTGAGCTTTAGATGACCCTATCTACGGACATTTAGGGGAATACTCCCCTCCTCACCGCACCACCCTAGTCACAATTTCTGAAATATCTGAAATATGACTCGATGGTACGAGTACCTGTTTACCCGCTCCCATTACAGTTCCAGAAACTTTTGGTACGCTAACCTCTCAACAAGGGAGCTGTGGACTGAAAATTAACGAAATTGAATATCAACAGTGTCATGGTGCTTTGTATGTCGTGAGAAAAAGAAACCGCCACGGAGCGGGAATCGAACCCGGACACCGTATCACCGTATATCCGGTACCTCCGTATATCGGTGTCGCTCCGGTACGGCTCTCAGACCAGCGAGACACCGCGGCGACCAGGAGCTACTCAACTCCGGGCTATCTCTCTCCCTCACAACAACACCACGTTTTGTCTGCTCGGTCCCGATTTCCCGTAGGTACCGGATATACGGTGACACGGTGTCCGAGTTCGATTCCCGCTCCGTGGCGGTTTCTTTTTCTCACGACATACAAAGCACCATGTCACTGTTGTTTAATACAAGTCCGAAATAACTTTATATTTCGACACAAAAAGCTTGAAATTTAATATGTTGTCGCCACGTCTTTTGTGTAGTTCTCGTTTTTTTCTTAATTTTTGCCGTATACATTAGCGCTTTGTTTCAATTTTAGGTGTGAATTAGCTCTTTTTCTTCATTTTAGTAGTGTAGATTAGTAAGTATACATATAAGATTTTGACCGTGTCAAAATCCGGTCAAAATCTTTCCTGTCAATTGACCGCGGTCAATTGACCAGAGCCCAACACTAGTATACTTACTAGGAGCTCAAAATATTGGTCATATCGTGGTCATGTTTAGCCCTCAAAATCGAGCATTATCGTAATAATGGCCAACTGCAGGCCAAATGGGCAAATTGACCGAAATTTCTAGCACGATTTCCAGCTCATGGGCAATCTCGCTGTTTAGCCCACAAAATTGAGTATTGTCAGGTCGAAACTATAGCCGTTATGAATAAAGTCCAATGGAATTATAGCTGACTGCTGTTTAGGCCCTCTCGTAGCCCTAAGCTGTGAGTTATGACGCAAACTGATTCATAATGCCCAATAGTGGGCCGATAACACTCAGATTTGTCCCCTACCTTCCCTTCAGAACTTTGATACATAAATCCAGTTTTGAGCGGTCAACAAGGTCATTAGACAAGGAGTTTTCCTTAACATCCAGTTGTTGTTTTTTAAAATCGTTCTTATCACACTTGAGGTGCCGCTGGAGTTTACAGAAAGAATGTCTACCTGGGATGGTTCTCACTCTGATAAGTGATATCACTCCCTGGTAGCCTAATTGGTGGAGGCGCCAGACTAGTCATCTGATGTTTGCGGGTTCGAACCCCGCCCAGGGTGACATTTTTTCTGGAAACTCAAAATCAGTAGATCATTTCACTCTCATGTCCCGGGTAATTAATACCTATCGCGGTTCACGCGGTTAATATTCAGTTTAACTGACCAAGAAACCAACAAATTGTGACGCCATTTGCCTTACAGTGTCCAATTATTTACGTACGATAATACTCAGCTTTGTGGCCAACGTTCAGCATTATCGTCCCAAACTGGCCCCAATGGATCAATTGGCACCAAAATTCACGGTGAAGCCTATACGAACATGAGTATTTTCGTATCGTAACTGGTAAATATGCCCCCCCCCTCCCCCCGAAATCCAGTACTCGGCCATCCTGAAACTCCGACCATCATGTTACTTTTCGGTCTGAATGGATTATTCGTTGCCCCAAATGACGATTAAGCACCACAACTCGCTTCGCACCCCACAAAACTGCAAAGTATTGGCCCAAAATTGGCATTGTCAGGGGCCCGGGATAGAAATCTCTATGAGGCCCCTTAGAATTTGAATTATCAAGAGCAATATTTCTTACGTAGCAGTAAATTATGACTTTTTCTAATTTTAGCTGCGAATTAGACCTTTTTTTTTACACATTATCCGCGAATTTTCAGTTTTAGCCGCGAACTGGCGCTCTTTCTCAATTTTAGCCTCAAATTAGCGGGGTTTTTCATTTTTAGCCTCGAATTAGCGACTTTTCTCAATTTCATCCGTAAATCAGCTGTTTTTCTAAATTTTAGGAGCAAGTTAGCTTTTCCAAATTAATCCGCGAATTAGAGTTTCTGATTGATTCATCCATTCGTTTTTAACCACGAATTAGTGCTTTTTCAACACTTTATACGCGAACTAGCGGTTTTTGAAAAATTGAATCAGCGAATTAGCGCGTTTCCCATATTTTAGCCGCAAAGTAGCGTACTTGTTCGATTTCTTTCACTTTCAAACTGTTATTTAGCGCTTTCTCTCACTTTTAGCCCCAAATTAGCAAACTCAGAAATATTTATCTCTGAATGTTGCCATTGCATGGCTACTCGTCAGGCTTTTAGTGTTAAAAAAGAGGTCCAGAAACTTGATAATACGACGAAAACTTAGTCCAGAAACTTGCAATTTGGCGAAAATAATGAATGCCAGAAACTGCCAATTTAACGAGTTTTCGGATCCAAAACTTGCAAATTCGCTAATATTTAGATCCGAAACCTGCGGCATTGCCCGAAAGTAAGCACCATAAACTAGCGACTTTGCGAATGTTCATCCAGGGAACTTCCTGTGCGCGGATATTTTACTTCAATAAATGTGCCATTTTTTCAGCTATTCGTCAGACTTTGGGCGCTGTCAGGACCGGCCGGGACCGAGTTCAACGGTCGCTATAAAAAAATGCCCAGGATCTTGAAATTAAGCGAAACTTGCAATTTTACGTATTTTCGTCTCCGAATGTAGCAGTTTCACGGTAGCTTGGCCCTTAAGTTGCCAATTCAGCGGCTTTTTGATCATTCAATTTGTTCATTGAATGAGTTATCTGCTCAACGATACGTACTCAGTGATACGTACAATGAAGTTCAAAATTAAATTGGGGGTTTCCTCATTTAAATAGTGATTTCGCAGCTGTTTATGGTTGCAAACTTGCATTTCCACGACTGTAGTTCTAAACTTGCAATTTACGGGTAATTTTGTAGCCTCGAAACTTGAGATTTATTGACTATTCATCCATAAAATATCGACTCTTTGGCCACTACTTGCAATTTTTGGGGCTTTCTAGCCTCGAAACTGGCAATTTCATACCTACATAACCCTGAATCTTTGCAGTTACGTTAGCAGAAGAACAGCAGTTTTTTGAAGATACTACCTTTTAGGGTCCTAGGGAGTTCTAGGGTCCTGGTGTTAGGGTTCCCAAAGGACCATAGAACCGTAAACTATAAAGTTGTACCGTCCTTTCTACAGAAGGACCTCTGTAGTCACCGAACATGGGGGGGGGGGCACAGCAAAATAATCAATTTTTGGTCAGTGAAATCGTGAGTTGAAAAAGTCAGCGAGCATTCCGGGTTGAAATACACGTGTTTTTACCCGAATCAATCAGATTCAAAGGGGGGGGGGGCTTTGTACCCATATAAATAGTCCTGGGGGTGCCAAGTTTATCCGTGTAATCCAAAAATTCGTTGTACGGCAGTTCCAGGATCTGAATTTACTGGATCAATAGTCATACTACGCCCCCAAATTACCAGTTTTTGGCCAAGAAATTCCACTTGACGACCTTGGACGGTGCTATAGCCCACTTGGTGGTGATGAGGTGGGGGTCACATACCGGGTGGTTCTAGAAGCTAAATTCTAGTTTTCTGCAAGCATCACCACCACGTTTGCGTTTGAAACTAAATTGTCGAATACCATGGGGGGGGGGGGTAACCATTTCCGTGGGGTTTATACTACAAAACTCAAAAGCGAAACGTCTGTTTCTGGAGCAAAATCTCAAGGTTTACGGTGCGGGGGCGGGCGTTAGAATATCCATTTGCTAGTTGTATCCATTTGGTGATTTCCCAGGCTAGCTAAAATTTCGAGAGTCGTCAGTTAAGTTCGGTGACCGAAGTGAAAATGTATAGTTTCCATGGTAGACGGGTCTGGAAATCAGCCACATGCGCAGTTTCTGGGCTAAATACTTTACAGTTTAGGGCTAAATAGAACAAAAATGGAGCGTGCATCTACTCATCTATGAGTTATGTAGTTTTCTTTATAGTTAATGGTTTCATTCCTAATCCAATAAAATGAAGTTATCATTTGTGAAGTACGTTAGCAAGTCTGTGACGATTCCAGCCCCGGGACATTTGAATAAACGGAGATTTCTCATTTTAAAATGGTTTTTAGCATTTTCGCTCTTTCTCCGTTTCTTTGGACTGTTAAAAACAGGATAAGGAAAAGGCAAAATGGATAAATGGGTGCGTAAAGGGGTAAGACTGTCTTCAAATGGAGTAATAAAGGCCCGCATTGGTCTCTTCCTCCGCTCACAATATTTTCTTTTCCTTGAACAACCCCGACTGTACCTATTTCTTGGTGGCACGGGAAAAGAGAAAATGAAATTACCTTCAATTAAATTAAAGGAAGGATTAAATTTCCTTTCTTGCCAAGCCTTTTTCCTTCTCTTATGCTTGTCGGGAGGTTGAAATTATGGGAGAAGGGGAAGACACTAACAATAACAAAAGAGTTTTTCTTATTAAAAACCTTTATATAAGTGACTTAATGGAAAAAGGGAAAGGAACTTCGAAGCACTTTAAGAAAATATGGTTGCTATCGGATTGAGGAAACGGTAAAAGAAAACTGCATATTATGTTCCTCTTCGGCAAACCCTAGGAATTTCACGATATTGGATATTGCTTTATATCAAAGTAATATTTTCGTGGTGTTCCAAGCGATTAGTTACTCATAAAAGGGGGGGACTTGGACACTTTTTTGTTTCTTTTTCTTCTTCTTTTCTAAAAAAAAAAGAAAAAAAAAAAGGGTGTGCTTCACCGAGCTACTTTTTGAGGGGTTGTGTGGAAGGAAAAACGCTCTTTCCTCCTTGAGCATCCTCTGGACCCTCTCGAGTAAACCTCCACCACCCTGATTCACATTTAACAGCTTGTTCAAAAGCTTGTATATACCAGTCTTGTCTTATCTCTGTGTTATTTACAGGATAAAACGGAAACAGGTCGAAAGGGTGTCTCATTCATTCCTTCCGAGTTCCGACTAACAGCATTGGAATTATTTTTTTTTCCTGGTTAAAGTGATTTTTCGCTCTTCATTTGAATTTCTAAAAAAAAAAATCACCTGAACAGGTGGGCCTAACAGAGTCACTGCTTCCATTTCAATTAGGTGTAACGAACATTCTCATTGTGGACCCGGTCATTGAACGAATTGTCATTCAAAGGAGTTCGACGTCTCCCAAGATATTTACTCGACTACGTGTTTTGGCGACAAAAAAATACAAAGCATGAAACGACTGATTCATACCTGAACTATAGATTTGTGCGAAGGCGAAGTGTTGTTGGAAGATTTCCCGTGATGTATATTCTCTATGGAAGTCGATTGGCCCCGTGGGGCTCGGATACAGGCAGCCATCGGTCATCAACTCCATAAACCTGAACAAAATTAATTTGTATCATTTTGTGAACCAAAGGGACAAATATAGGGGGTACATCTTTTATGCGGCCCGCGAGCACCCATGGGTATTTTTATTTCTTTATTTTTTGGAACCGGCTGTCGATAGTTGCTGGTAACTATAAAATTAATTTGAAAAAATTCTCTTGCTCCAAAGTGTGTTCAAAAGCTCTATGTATGTGTTCTGTGAGGTCTACTCAACCAAGCAAATTTATTCCTTCGAAAAATGAAGCGTTTTGATGTGATGCATAAAATCCACAGAGGCATAACACATGGTTTGTGAGGGAGGGTTAAAGCCCTATTCACATGAAACAATTTTCCATGCAATATCGCGAGCAATCTCTTCAAAATCATAAGATCCTAATGAAAATTAATCACGGAACAGGCGTTTTTAATGATAATGTACACGATTTTTCTTACAATATCAAGCACAATTTCATTGAAAACACCTGTTCCGTGATTAATTTTAAAATATGTTTTTGAAGAGATTTCTCGTGACATTGCCTGTAAAAGTGTATCGTGATGGCCCATTATCTCGTTATAACCGCTTCTTGAATACTGTATACTCCATAAGTCCATACATAGGTGACCCGTACCCCCAAAATTTAAAGAGGCTGAGAAAATTTTACTAAACAACAATGGGAGAGCTAGACAAGACATAATAGGTCGCTCTGCAGGAAACAAAAAAAAATGTCCTGAAAATTCATTATTTAATTAGTAAACTTCCTTATACTCGAGTACCTAATTCTAGTTTGTGGTGCATAACGTTGGGGGGGGGGGGGTTAAAAGTCAAGCCAGGGCCCAACAATTTCCAAGTAATGGCCCGCCGAGAATTTGAGTTTGACACCACTGGTGTAGAACAAGTAAAGAAGAAATGGAAGGTGTTGGATAAATTGATTCCATTCGTTTCACTCTTTTACCTATTGCGCGGTAGAAGTCAATTAAGCCGGGTCTCGTACTACAATTTGTCTGTTACAATTTTGTTTTGTTTATATTTTGAAGAAAGCCCAGACTTGTGAAAGTAGTGTCTGAACTATCTCTCTTTTCAAAAGAAAAAGGGATGGACTTGAACAGAGGTCTCGTAACAAGGTTTACCAAACGAATCAGGGCTGGTTTGAGTGAAGGTCAGGGGGGATGGAGGAGGCACTCAGTTTACTTGGTAGCTTCCAAATCATCCGATCGATCCGACTGACGAACCCCTTAAGACGACCCTTTTTTTTCCTCTCCTTTCTCTCTTTTTTCTTACTTAACTTGACTTCTCTCACTCGGATAAAAAAAGCTTTCCTTTCGTGAACTCGTCACCTCTCCAGACGATTTGAAACATTGGCTTTTTGTAAAAGCTATCTCTCAGCCACTCTTTTTTCACGATTCCCCCCTACCAACCAATCAACAGCCTCACTAGTTCGCAAATTCACGTTCTACAGTTTCAGCAACACATTTTAATGCGCGTTTGACTATAGCAAACTTCAGAATTTCGTTACGCAGGTCGCATAGTTCTGATGATTCCAATCATTCCGAGAGATCTAGTGACACGTATGGAGTGAGAAATGAGAATGCTGCTCTTGGAAACATGCGTGGAATGCATTATGAATGTCAAATGACGACCACGACTACATATGGAAAGAAAAGTAAAACGAGGATTTTTTCAATTCACTGATGATTAGGAGAAGGGGAAGAATGATTAAATATATGATAAATATTTCGTTGGTAGATAGACAGTTGTTACTCCAATACAAATTATCCGTCAATCAGACTCATTTTGGGTGAAAAAACCCAACACCGCAAAGACCCCCCCCCCAAACTCTTTATAGTCTTGTTGTTGTCCTCGCCATATCCCTGTTGCTGTTGACTTGTCAGGGATAGCGTTGCCAACTCGAAATTTGGCAAAATTGTCCAAGCCCAAAATCTGCCGGGACAAAAAAGAAAAAAACCGGGACACTATATGTAATGACCCTACGTCCATGATTATTAACCCGTGGCACATGTTTCCTTCTTCGAATATGAAGCGAGCAGTTCTCGCACTTCTTTACCCAGTTTCCCGTTTCTTGTTTTTAAATACAAATACATAATATTCTATATGCGTTCCTATTTCTAAAAGATATAACACTATACTTGACTTCTTGAGGTGTCGCCATAGAGGAGACTCACTAAGGACGAGCTCGAACAACTCTAACCTCAAGAACTTCTAACCACAAAAAATTCATAACCAAAATATGCTCCAACTACGAAAACATTAAAGCACAAAAAACCTTGAACCCCTAAAAGCTCGAACAACAGAGCACAAAATGCTCTAACCGTGGAACGATCTGAACACATAAACGTTTAACTGACCTCGTAATGCTGGGGAAAAAAAAAAAAAAAAACTCTAATCAGAAAAAGTTCCAACTATAAGAAGCACTGACTTACCACAAAAATGTCTAACCACAAACAGATTGAACCATAAAAACTTAAAACCCTAAAATACCAAAAGTTGCACCCCTAAGAAGCTCAAACACACAAAGAAACCTCAAAAGCTCCAAACATAAAAAGATTCAATCGCAGAAAGAAGCAACCCCAAAATGCTCTAACTACAAAAACCTCTAACCAAAAAATGCACTAACCCCAAAGTGCCCTAACCTCAAAATTCTCCAATCACAAACAACTCTAACCACAAACTGTTCTAACAACAAACTGCTCTAACCACAAACTGCTCTAACCCCAAAATGCCCTAACCACTAAATGCTCTAACTACAAAAAGCTCTTACTACAAGAAACACTCAACCACAGAAAGCACTTGACCACAAAATGCTGTAACCACAGAATACCCTAACCACAAAATGCTCCAACCACAAGAGCTCGAATCAAAAAAAAAAAAAAACTCTAACCAGACAAAAATTGAGGCCAAAGAGAACGAACGCCGAAAGCTTCAACCCCAAAATGTTCCAACCCCAAGAAGCCTTATGCACAGAGCGTTCAACAGTTTAAAAAACAAACACAGTTAACACATGAAGATTTCGGCTAAACAGACGTTAAATGAACAAAGTTGTGTCCGTTTTGTGGCACTAAACAAACGATTCCGTTCATCGTTCAGGTTGCGTGAAGTTGCCCCGACACGTACAGTTTTTAAAAGTATCTTGAAGGAGAAAAAGAAAAAAATCGACGGATCAAACGAATAGGACTTTTTTCATTTATTATTTATTTATTATTCTCACTTAATGTGTCCGGCCAGGGCGCTATTGCACAATGGTTCATTAGCTAATAATATAGCTAATATTAGCTAATAAAACAGCTGTAATATTAGCTAATAAAACATTGTGCAATAGGGCCCAGGTTCAGGCGCATCTTCATTCCAACGAATACAATTATTACCTATGCGCCCAACAATGCCAATTTTTTTTTTTTTAGAAATGAAGAGCAGACTCCCCCGGCAGAAGAGCCCGGGACGAGGGACAAAATTAGCCAAATTGGTACTGTCCCGGGTACCCCGGGAGCGTATTTACAATCCCCCTTTCAGAGCCTGTACGGGGATTTCAGATAAAAGCCGAGACCAGTCGGAACAGCTACAATCCCGCTATGAGTTCAGAGCCCATGCCTTTTCTTCTCTTTTCGAACAAACCCCATTGCGTCTGCAGAGCAACCTTGAGATTATTCAATCATTACAGTACTCGGCCAATTTTTTCTATTTGAGTCTCACGTGAAGGCTCTATAATAAGAACCATGGCTCAAGCTAGCTCAAGACTTAGATGGGGGGAGGAGCTTTTCACATTCCCCTGAGCCCTTGAGCACAACACATTCGTCTCAATTAATGGACGCGTCAGATAATGACAGTTAAACGGTTGGGGGGGGGGGGGGGGTTCACGGGTTCCATCAAGCTTAGAGCCCTGATCAGCCACTAAAAAAGGCTCCAAATAAACTTCTAATTTCTCTTAAATTACGACGCAAAACGTGCGAAATCTCCGAAGCTTCCAATCGCGCCGATATTTAGCCAGAAAACTTCCAGTTTCGTGGCATTCGTCATCAGTGCCGTCTGTACGCGGGGGCCCGATTCTTCAGATCTTTTTTCTAATCCCTCCCTTCTCTAAGAAATATACTCGTCTTCTATCGATCGGCGACCAACGTTCATCGAACCTAAAATAAAATATTTATTTTCTCATGAGTCTAAATGTTTTAGGGTTTTTGTTTTTGATGCGGGAGTTCCGGACATCGGGGCCAACTTTTTTTATGTAGATACAGGTTACACAAGGGTTACCTTATCACGATTTGCATAGGATTGCTAGGTAAGGGGGGGTAGATAACAGTCCACCTAAATATAACCTCTTTGGCCCCGATGTCGGCCTCCCGAATATTTTCGTTCAGGCAGAAGCTTACTCGAACTTGAGTGTCTAGGGGCAGCTATACTGCGCAAAAATTTGTAGTAAAAACACGAGTCAAGTATTCGCCGAATGCCCTGAGGAGTTACACGTGCTCTCGAGGCTCTCCCGATGACTTTCAGTCGTTCGGCTCTTCAGCTGGCATTACGCACCATGAAATTAAGCCAGTTTCAAGTAATTTTGTTTCAACTATAATGCATCTTTGAAATTTTATTACCTGCGTTATTTGTAAAAAAAATAAATTTATCTGCTACCCAGGGCATTCGGCGAATGCCGCGAATACCCAGAGAAACCGCAACTGTGACGAGGGGCAAAAAGTAATGAGGGGAAGGGGTCCTTAGCTAATCGTATATTCGTGGTCAAAATTGAGATGTGCTAATTCACGGCTGAAAATGAGAAAAAGTGCTCTTATGGCTCATATGCTCATAGCTGGAATTGAAAGAACAACAGGGAGGCAGCTTCAAAGATTGAGAAGAAGCACTAATTCAATGAGAAATGGGCTATTTCATTGGTACATATGTGAATATGTACATCGCCAATTCGCTGGTAATATAGATAAAAAGCGCTGATTCACTGCTAAAACTGTTAAATCGCTAATTCGCTGCTAAAATGAAGAAAAAGTGCTAACTCATAGCATGGTTGGAAATAATTTCGGAAAATCTCCCAATTCACGGGTAGATTTGAGAAAAGTGATACTTTGCGGGGCATCCTAACTTAAAGCCAAAACATTTTTAACGGCCACTTCGTTGCTGAGCTAAAGTGCTCAGTCATGGCTAAAGCAAAAGAAATTGCTAATACGTGATTAAAATCGAGAGAAAACGCTAATTCTTACCTAAAAGAGGAAAAATCCCTAATTAGCATAAAAGCCCTAATTCGCATACCTACGAGTGGAAAAACAAGCTAACTCGCACCTATAACTAGTACAAAGCGCTAATTCGCGGATTAATTTGAGAAAATCCGCTAATTCACGACTAAAATTGTGTACAATACGGTAATTTGCGGATGAAATTAAAAAATTCCTTGTACATACATGGAGATTCGCGCATTTTGTGATTTTGAGCGTTTGAACATTGTGGCAGGGGATGCCCATCACTTGGATTGGGTCCCTAAAAAACAAATTTCGTTGATTAGGATCTTCCAAGCACAAAGTTTGGTGGATTTGCCTGCCCTAAACTACATGTGCATCAGCCCGCACGACTACAATCCTTTGAAGATCTTCAAGCGGAAATCGTAACTGCTCTAAAGGAATTATTAGGGTATTCCTTGAAAAGTGCTAAATGTGATATAACGTGTGACCTTTTTTATAATACTTGAGGTTAGCGCGTTTATCCAAAAACGACGGTGATCCCATCGACTGTGAAAAACGCTGTGATCCCAACTGAAGTCGTCTCAGTCCACGTCAAACACGATCATCTTTCCCTTTCCCTCTCATTTGTATCCGTTCACTTTCCCTTCTTTTCTTATACGCCCTCTGAGGGTGGTTGAGCTGACAGGGGCGGCGACCGCCCCATATCGCCTCCCCCCCCCCAGGAAATGCCCCTGAATGGCACTTACGGAAAGGTTTTGGCCAATTCAATAACCTCATTGAAAAAAAGCAACGCCATCGGTTCAGCTCTTTCTTAACTTTTTCGTGGAACTTGCTCGCCAGAAACTAGTTTCATGGGTTTGGTTCCGTAAAAAACCCAACTTTTTGAATGAGCCAAATCCGCGAAATTGATTTTCTGAAAGGCCCAACTCAGTGAAATTGGCTTTTTGATATGCCAAAGGTGCCGAATTGGTTTTTGGGAAAAAAAGAAAAACAAAATTCAAAATTTAAAAACAAAACAGGGATTTTTTATTAGCCTTACACACAAAATCGAATTTTTGAAGAACCAGACCCGCAAAATATGAAAAGTTGCGACGTCTTCTTCTTCTTCTTCTTTATTTGCAAAATTGGGGGTATTTCCGCGGTAGCAGTGAAACAGCTGATTTTTCTCAATTTTATAGCCGTGAATCAGCGATTATTCTCCATTTTAGCCGTGAATTAGCGTTTTTCCCTGTTTTAGCGGTCGATTAGCACTTTCAATTAGCACATGTTTTTCTCAATTCTAGACGTTTTTTATTAGCATTTTTCTCACTCGATCCAGGAATTAGCGATTTTTTTTTTAATTGTAGCTCTCTATGAATAAGTGTATGTCTCTATTTTAGCCTCTGATTAGCATTTTCCCTCCATTTTAGCCGTAAATTAACGTGTGTGCCAATTTTAACCGCGAATTAATGTTTTTTCCTCAAGTTTAACCGCAAACTGGTGATTTTTTCAAATTTTTACTCGTGAATTAGCAATTTTTTCCAATTTGTGCCATGAATTAGCGATTTTTCTCAATTTTAGCCGTTAATTCGCGTTTTGCTACACTTTATCCACAATTTTGCTCTCTTTCTTAATTTATTTGCTAATTACAATGATTATGGCTATGAACTAACGGCTTTGAATTAACGGTTTTCTGTGTTTTATCCGCCAATTAGCCCTTTCTCTCAATTTTAGCGTCGGTTTGAATTTTTTCTCAATTTTAGCAGTGACTTCGTGATTTGTTGCAATTTTACCTGTGAATTAGATTTTTGTTTGTTTCTTGTTTTTTTTTCAATTCGTGCCTTGAATTGGCGCTTTTCCTAGCGATAAAGATGCCTTTAGAAGCTGGGAATTGGTGTCCCACAATGCCTGATGATTTCCCACTTTGCTGGTAACATTATAATACTTTTTTTGTTCAAGAGAAATGAGGTTCAGAAATTTTTTTCATTGTCTTTTGGGGATAATAAACTCCGCTTAGGAAAACTAGAAATTGGAAATGTTCATGGTCTTAAAGTAAATGAAAGGAAGAAAATCGTGTAGCTAGTGAAACGGTTTCCGTATTCTTCAGTTTTAAAAACAAATTCGCGACTTTGGAAAACGATTATTTCAAAAGGTTAAAAATAACTCTTCGTACAACCGTAAAGGGATTAAAAAAAAAAAAATACTTGCTACGCTATTAACTATAAACGCGGACGTAAAAATAAACGGGGAAACCCATTCGAAAAACCACTTCCTATGCATGGTCGTAGGGTCCTAGATGATAAGTAGCTAGCATGTGTGTGACGGGCAGTTCATTACCGTTACTATTTCTGGGTGTTCGACTGGGTTCTGCGACTTGTCACGCTTGGATCTAAAGGGGGAAGGGTGGAGGTGAGCAAAGTGATGTTTGAACTACATATTTACTTAATGGATGTATGGGTGTTACGTGACACGGAGACAAGGGAGGCAGGCCATTTTTAAAACGCAAGTATATCGGTAAGAGAAGAAACCAAGAAGTAGGCAATTTTGAATGAATATCTATACAATCATTGATGGTTAATTTTAGTCACGTACGGTATACGCAACTGCCCTTTATATTTATAAAATGAATAATAAGTTTGTAAAAATGTATTGTTGGTAAAAAATAAAACGTGCCTCTATAGGGCCTTCGTTTGCATACGGTCCTATCCTACATAACAGATCCAAAGGGGGAAAAAAATCTACAAAAAAGATCAAAGATGATATTCGGATGTTTGTTTATAATCGCTTGGCCCGGTGTGTAGGGGAGGGGGAACACACTTCACTTTCATTCTAAACCCGCCGCAGGGATTTTTCCTATCCCTTTTGCACAATAAACGGGAAGTGTATCATTATACAAGTTTCTTTTTTCTCGAGGAAAAACTTGTTATATTGAATCGGAAACGTATAAAAGAAAGCCATCATACTTCCACCCTATGCATTCAATCGAGGATACACATTTTTATTGCAGCCCCCTACTTGAAAAATGTTTTAAAGAGGGGAATTTTGGAAACAGATAAGGAGAAAATGAATGACCAAGTTAAATTAAAACGTCTCAACAAAAAAAAGGCCGTTGTTGACGGCGCGGTTTTTTAAGATGGAGCCCCACTTCCTCATAACACAAAACACTTGAGACCCTTATAAATGCTTTGAAAAAGTTACGACCCTTTAGGTCGTAAAAATGGATTGCTTAGACCGCTAGTCCCACAGGTGACGTTCAGAGTTTCTAGTGAATGACTGGACGGGAACAAGAGGATTCAGAAAAACCATTGTTTCATTTAATTTTTTTTTTTTTCACAGGAAAAAAAAAAATCTAACGTGCGTTTTCCTCGTTTTTTACTTCGGCCAAATCGACGACCGTCACAAACGAGGGAGGATGCGCGCTTCTGTTGTCTAAAAATAAATCAATTATCCAGATTAAGACGGCTCCAACTTTCTGTACGCCTCCTTCCTTCTTTACCGACACTCCAATAAGTTTCTCAACAATATTTTCGTGGAAGCAGGTGGTGGTTCGTTCATGTTGCTGTCGGTGGGGGAGGGGTGTGTACTTTACCGGTGATTTTCATTCCTGTTAAGAACGGCGCAGGGTCCTATATGGTGAGCGTGTACGAGGGTGCAATTCGTTTATCCCCTTGCGTTACACCCTCCTCCGCAGCCATACCAGGATGATTACTCGACCGCAATAATAGGATCTTCCAATCTTGTCTATTATTCAGTGAGTTTAACCGAAAGGAATGGGCAAAAGATAACATTGGATGGAGTGTAGGGCCTTGTACAGTGCAGAGAAGTGTATGAGGGAGGGGGAAGGGTTCTTTTCAAAGTGGATTTGGTGCTCAATTGAACGAAGATTATGGGTGCGGGGAAGAGGCCCAAGAAAAAACTTTTCCACAGTACTTTTAATCCAGTTCCGTTAATAAATTGGAAAAGAAGAAAGAGTGAGGGACGCGAGGAAGGAAGCTCTCGTAACACGTAACACTAGCCAGATCCCTCAATAGGACCCGAACGAACGATCCTTTTCTTTGTTCTTGATAAAATCACACTAAATTTTCAAAAAAATCCTCTCTAATTTGAGAAAGACTTCCGCTTTCATGTCAAATTCGGTTTTGACAAATTGTTCATTGTTCCAAAACTTTGGAATTACTTTCCTACAGCTACAGATGTTGTGTGGAGATACTGATAAGGTGTGGGTGGGAAGGGGTTCTGACAGTGAGGGGGTGGGGTTGCGTGCCCCCAACCAAAAATCAAATTGACAAATTGCACCGGGAGTGCGGTCCAGTCTCCGTTTCGACCTCAAACCTTCAGCTCCCTGAGCTATTCGACCCGACTAGCTCGGTGCAATTTTTCACGATAAAGAGGGCAAAAATCGCTCATTCACAGCTCAACTTGATAAAAACGCAAATTCACAACTATAATTGAGGAAAAACACTCATTCACAACTAAAACCGAGACAAATAGTTGCAAACATAACACCATCTAGACCTGAATTCTGCAAAATTGTAAGTTTCAAGTGTAAATATCCGCGAAATTGCAACTTTCGGGTTTTTATAAACCCGAATTTGCAATTTTCTGGGGGCTTGGTTGCCAGGCGCGGGCTGTGCTTAAATCCTGGCAAATATAGCCACGAAATTACATCCCCGAAGCCAAAAAAAAACTGTTAAATTGCAAGTTTGCTAGTTTCTGTTTCCAAGTTTGCTTCAAAATTGCTAGTTTCTGGTCTTTAGTTTATCAAAATTGTAAGTTCCTGGTCATTAATTTCACACGAATTCGAAGTTTTTTTTGTACTGACTGCGGAACCCGAACTAGTGCCCTGGCGAAAGCCACAATGCATCAGAAAATTTGATTTTTTTTTTTTTTTTTTTTAAGCACCTGGCTTCCTCGCTTTGATTAAGCAAGTTTCACGGCTTAATTCAAGCGAAAGTGCAAAAGTTCGAGGGTCGTTTTTGTTTAGTGAGCCCGGACCTTGGGCTGGCCGGTGGCCGAACCTCGACTGCACTCATAGCCTCGCTAATTGCTGGTGCAATTGCAACATTAAGGGCAAGCATTGAGTTTACAAGTTGGGTTATGGGGTCTCTCAAATTGAGTGACATTACAAAAGGTTTCTGGCTGAGTGCGAAATTGCAAGTTCCGGACCCTACAATTTATATCTTGTGAAAACGCAAGTTTTGGGTCTTCATTTCGGACAAATTGACAGTTTTGTGGGCGAGATTTATGTGTCGTTGGCCGACAATGCTCCCCCCCCCCACCTAACAAAATTGCAACACTTGGCTCCAACAGTTGTTGAAAATTCGGGAAATTACGAATTTCGTCCCATGCTACCTTGCTGGAATGGATGTATGGTGTTTTTGGACTCTGGGCTTGGCAGTCCCGACGAGGACTGCACCAATACTCTGAAGAATAGCGGCGTACTTGCAACAGTTACAGATAAATATTTGTGAGCTTGCAATTTCGGGTCGTTTGAGAGAAATTACAAGTTTCCTGGTGGACACCCTGGTGGATCTTAATTTAAACAAAATTGCAAGTCCAGGGCCTTAGTTTAGGCAAAATTGCAAGTTTTGGATCCTTTTTCGTGGCTGCGGATTCAACAGGCTAGCCGTTCCAACAGACAGAGTCAGTAGAAGTTCCATGACTGACTATCCTCGGCAATACGACTTCGGCTGGAATCCTAATTGTAAGTTTAAGCAACATTGCTAGTTTTGGGACCTTTTTGGAGCCGCCGAAACTCTGCCTTCAAAGACTGCGACAAATTCCTATGAATTGGAAGTTTCCTGGCAGAATATCAGCGAGATGAGAACACTTTTTGGTCTCGACTTCATCGAAGTTGCCAGTTAAAGGTCGTAATGCAAGCGAAATTGCCCGTTTCGGGACATTTTTTTGTGGCGGAGCCCAGGCTTACCGGTACCACGAAGAGCGCCGAAAGTCTTGACGAATATTCACGAAAATGGAAGCTTTCCGGCCAAATATCCGCGTGATTGTAGCTGCCGACCTGCTCTGGGCCGTTTTGTGCACGAAATTGCAGCATTCCGAGCTAAAACTCTGTCATTCTGCAGGTTTTGGGTTTAATTGCTAGTTTCCGGTTTTTATTCCCGTGAAATTGCCAGCTTATGGTATTTATTTTCGAGAAAATTCGAATTTCGGGAATCTTTCATAGTGCCGGCCACTGCAGTGCCCAAAGTCTTTTGAAGCATGGCCGCAGAATTTCAAAATTTTGAAAGTAAATCTCCGCGAAATGACTTGGAACTTGCAAAATCGTGAACATTCAACCAGGAAAATTCTTAGTTTTACGTTCTTATTTCAGCTAAACTGCATGTTTCAGGGCCTTTTGGGCGTGAACCCTGAGCAAACTGGACCCAACTGTGCCATATTTTTGAATTTTAACTTGAACTTGAATTTCTTTGCAAATCTAAAATTAAATGACATGCATGCAAAATTGAATGTCATGTTCGCTGTTGGGATGCTAATTTGAGGGTAATTACACGTTCTTGGCTGAATATACGCGAAATTCACAGTTTCGGGCCTCCGGGTCGTGATTCTTGTGTAAATGAAAGATTTAGGTAATTGCGTAATTTCTGAGAAAATGCAAGTTTCGGTGCTAAATATCGATGAAATTGCAAGTTCGCAATAGTTTTTTGTGGGCTCGAACTCCGGGCTGTAGCCAGTCACCACCAACCGCAGAAGAGCCCCATACCCACCCCATATGCCGTACCCTCAACAAAATCGCAACATTTTGAAGGCAAGTCACCTGCACAATTCGATGTTTCCGGGCACAATTTTCGCGAAATTGCAAGTTTCAGACCTATTATTTTTTAGGTTGGTTACCCGGCCCCGCGACTGCGCCCATACCATGATGAATAGCCGTGCAATCGCAACATTTAGAGATGGTTATTTGTGAGTTTTTTCGGGTTCTACTTCGAGCATAATTTAAAGTTTCCTGGCTGAATATCGGAGGAATTGAAATTTTTGGGTCATCGGGTGTTAATTCAAGCGAAATTACCAGTTAAGGGCCTTAGTTTAAGCATAAATGTTTTTGGGCTTTTTTCTACCAGTGCAGGATATTCCAAATTTGATGGCCGAGTATCCGCAGCTATGCGACTTTTGAGTCCTAATTCTTTTGGAATGTCTTAATTTCCGTGAAATTAGGAAAGTTTGTTCTTAATTTGAGTGAAATTGCAAGTTTCGGGGCGTGTTTTTTAAGTGCCCACTTCCACCGCGGCCCTGCGTCAACCCTGATATCGCCCAAAGCTTGATGAACAACCATCAAATTCCATCAGTCGGAGCTAAGGGATCCCTAATAGCTGAATATCTGTCGAATGGACCATTTACGCCTTTACGCCATACTTAAATGGAAAATAAATTCTATCGTCGCCCGAGCACTGACATGAATAATATCAAGCCTTTTGGTATAATCCAAGACAGCGTGTAAGACGATTTTTTGCAGACGTCATGAGGTTTGTTCGAAAATAGAAGCAAAGCCGTGGGCTCTAAACTCGTAGGGGGATCGTATGGCAAGCTAGGACAGCGCCCAAAATCGGACGAAAAGCTGAATAATTGCACTATTTTGGAACTAAATATCCGCAAAATTTAAAGTTCCCAGGCAAAAAATTCGCAAAATCGCCAGTTTCTGGCTTCTTTTAGCAAAATTGCCACTGGCTGTTACTATGGTTTTTATTTTCGCGAAAGAGCGAGTTACCTATTGGTTTTTATTTCCACGAAATTGCGGTTTTCTGGGCCTTCTTTTAGAGGATGCGGGCCCTCAGACCGATGTCGACTGCGCCCAAAGCCTTGCGAACATTGCAGTCGAATTATTCACATCACTCCGAGGTAAACATCTACAAAATTGCAAGGTTCTGGTATAAAATAATCGTTATTTGTGGTGACCGCGGAACTCGACCTAGGCGGCCAGGACAGCACCCAAAGAAAACTTGTGAATTGCAACGTTTTATTGGGACCGAATATCCGCGAAATTAGAAGTTTCCAGGCTGATGAACATACGTAAAATTGCACTTGAAACTTAAATTAGCATGTTTCTGGTCTATATTTTCGCGAAATTGCAATTTTCTGTGCCTTTTTTTGTACAGTGGGCATGGACCCTAAGCTAGCCGGGCTGGAGGGCACCCTTAGCCAGACTTCGTGCATTTGCAAGTTACGGTCCAAATTTGAGAGAAAAAGTTTCCTGGGGGGTTATCCACGAAATTGACAGTTTTCGGGTCTTAATTCCAGAGAAAATGGAAGTTTAGGGTCAATAAGTCGTAAGTTTCGAGGCCTTAATGTGGCGGCGGAACTCAGGGTAGCCGGCGACCAAAAGCGCTCAAAGTCAAAGTGCAAAAATCTGGTCGCCGTACCTGTATTCAGTGCCGTCTTTAGGCGGGGCCCGATGGGCCTGGGCCCCTTGTCAAGAGAAGCCCCGGAATCTTCAGTTTATTTTCTTTTTTTTTTTTTTTTTCAAATATGGAAGAAAGATGCTCGTCTTCTATCAATAGGCGACCGTACATTGATCGAACCTTAAATAAAACATTAATTTTTTTATGTGTCTAAATGTTTTAGGGTTTTATTTGCTCTTCATCCGGAACCTGTAGCGCAGCGACGAAGTGATGAGGGATCTAAAAGTAATGGGCGGAGGGGGGGGGGTCCTTAGCTAATCCGCGCTCAAAATAGTGTTAAACCCTGTTTCTCGGTTAAAATTGAGAAAAAAACGCTTATTGATCGATATATTATGTGAGTAAACATTTATTTCGCTCATAAAATTGGGAAAAATTACTTGTTTCTTCGACACGAATTTTCGATTTTTTCACATCTAACAACGAGTAAGCGCTTTTTTCCCCATTTTATTCCCATGAGAAAAATTGCTAATGCACTGCTAAAATGAGTGAAAAGCTCTAATTCGGGCATGGCTAAATGTGATAAAATCGCACAATCGTGGCCAAAATTAAGATGAAGTGCTAAATCACGGCTAAAAATGAGAAAAAGTGCTCACATTTGGAATTGAGAGAACGCCAATTCGCGATTTTTGGATGCCGCTCCAATGATTGAGAACAAGCGCTAATTCAGGCTAAAAATGAGAAATGTACTAATTATTGCTACATAGTGTGAATGCATTGCCAATTACCTGGTATTATAGAGAAAAAGTGCTTATTCAATGCCTAAATTGAGAAAATCGCGGCTAAAATTTGGAGAAAGTGCTAACTCATGGCTAAATGTAAAATAATTTTGAAAAATCTCGGATTCAGATCTATATTTCTCTGCAATTCTATCATTTTTTTTTTTTTTTTTTGCTGTTGCTACCAATAAGTTTTGTACGGCGCTTCATCTTTTTTCAGCCAGTAGGTACAAGTTGTGTACGGAAGAAGGCAGTTATAATTTTCCTACAGTTTTAAGTTAAATAAAGTAAAATACCGCTGGCATGGACATTGATCTTTTTATTCATGCCATCCACGAGTGTCCCTCTCTGTGGGACAAGGGGAGGCCAATTACAAAGACCGGACGGAAAAAGACCCTTTGTCGCGACATTGTACTAATAATCGGAAAACAAAAATTGTGAAGGAGCAGTAGGAAAGATGAGAAGAGTAGGGATGCACATCGTATCCACTCCATTTCGGATCGCGGTGGCGACGGCAAAAAAACCGCTGCCGTCGTACCACGCTGCAGAAACCGCCTTGTTTTGAACAAGCCCAAATCGCGCCGTGTGAACAGAAAGGCGGCGGCGGTTTTTTGCCGTCGCCGCCCAATCGCGCGGTTAATGCGCGGCTACATTTTTAAAAACCCGTAATTTGCGGGGCATCCTAATTTACTGACGCACACAAAAATCAACCCGCCGCCCTGATATTGAGAAAAAACGCTAGCTCGCTGTTAAAATAGGAAAAAAAACGCTAACTCACATGCCTAAGGGCATGTGGACAGTCGGCGTCATTTTTCTCGGGGAAGAGAACAACTCTCGCGAACGCGTCCAATGTAAAAGGCCCCGTAGAGTTCAATGGCGCCGACGCGCGCGTCGGCGTCTTTTTTCTCCTAGTGTGCGCGGGGCCTAAATGTGAAAAAGCCGCACATTAATGATCTACAATTAAGAATAAGAGCGAATTGACGGCAAAAAGTGAGAATAAGGGCTCATTTAAAGCTGAAATTGAGAACTAACGCCAATTCGCGATTATTGGAGGCAGCTTCATAGGCGAAATTGAGAAGAGGCGTTAATTCGGACATAAAAACGAGAAAAGTGCTAATTAATAATGTGAATACAACATTGCCAATTCGCTAGTAATATAGATAAAAACCGCTAATTCACTGATAAAACTGAGAAAATCGCTAATTATTCGTTGCTAAAATGGAGAAAAAGTGCTAACTCATGGCATGGTTGGAAATGATTTCGGAAATTTTGAAATAGCGATAATTTGCGGCCACTAAGGTTACTGAGATAAAGTGCTATGTCTTGGCTAAAACAAAATAAATTGATAATTCATGGATAAAATCGAGAAAACTCATATTGTCGACTGAAATTTGTGAAAAGTGCTAATTCACAGCTAAAGTTAAGAAAAACTAATCGCAGATAAAAATGAGAAAATAGCTAGTTCGCGTCTAAAACTTAGTTCACGACAAGTTCGTAGTGGCCAGCCTTTAGTCCTTTGGGGGGCAGCTTGACGTGGGAAGTCAAGTTGTAGGCTTATGCTCGGGGATGAGTCCCCAAGAAAGAGAACTCGGTATAGCTCATCAAATAAAACGCGAGATAAATCGACAATTCGACCCCAGATACTGAATTAGCCCAGTTGAAGGGTCGTGAACCGTCAAAACCTATAACATCCCTGCTGTAAAACTGTATTTTCTGCATTCTATGAATTTCCTTCAAATAACTGACAATTTTTCCCTCAGAAAGTGATATTTTTGGAATTGAACTTGGAATTCACGTCTCCTGTGATGGTAACTGCGGTATTTTAGTCCCCTAAACTGGACTCTTTCGTCGTAGGGTCAAATGGTTTTTAAGCAACACGAAAAATTAGGTTTTCAGCAACAGAACAACTGCGACATTGGGTTTTCTATGAGTCAGACCTGCAGAAATGAGTTTTTAGTGCGCAAACCCCGTGAAATTGGTATATCACATACACATTTATTTTAGTGAGCGAAATTCTGTAAAAGAGGGGGCCCAATATTATCCCGGGCCCCCGACTTTAATAAAGACGGCCCTGCCTATATTACACGAAGGTGGCTGCTTTGTGTGCACAATTTACTAAATTCTCACTACCATTAAAGCTCAGCTTGGCCCCAAACGGGACTTAAGCTCCGAGTGGTCAACCCTGGTCTTATTCTTTACTTCATTTTGCATGTAACAACGCTGAAGTATATTGAATACGCGGGAAAAAAATTATAATGATAAGCACAGAAAGCTTTTATAACGGTCGCGAACTGGTCCGAAAAACAAATGGTCGACGCACTCCCCTTTTGAATTTCCGGTACATAAGGTTGTAGTCTTGTGAAGTTGCGGAAGGGCAGTCAGACAGGTGGGTGGTGTAGCAAAGTGTACGTGGAAAGAGACGTGAGTTTCGCATAAAAATGAAAGAACTGGGAAGCCTTATTTGTTTGAGATCGAAAGGGGAAATAAAAAACTGTTATTTAAAAATGAAATTAAAATGTTGATTAGAATGTGAGTGTAAGGGAAGTAGCTGGAAGGAAAAAGAATTGCTAGTGGGAGTGGCTGGAGGTGGGGTTGAAGAATGGGTCATTCAATATAAAATAAATTAAATTTAAGAGGGTCATTTAACCGAAGAGCCTGAATGAAATTTCGTGTACGAGGCACGTACGATAAAACCCCTTGCTCTCACTATCGACGGCTCCTTTTTCTTTTCTTCTTTCCGTCAGGGGACTCCTTTTTTCCAGTAGCTATAATGGAGCTCCAAAGGACTGCGGACCAGCAGGGGAATTTTACTGTCCTTTTCAAAACTTCAAAATCGTTAGTCTTTAAGCCGGGTTTCCACTAAGGAAAAAATTTCAAGAAACTGAAACAAAAATTGTTTCATGAAACAAAAAGGGGAGTGTTTCACAGACTCGAAACAGTTTCAAAACATTTTTTATCCTACCGATGTAAAACGCGTGCTTTCATGACTAGCAACTGTCATGAAAATACGATTTTCATGCCTAGGCATGAAAATCTTTGCCAAAATTTGTCACCAAGATGCGCTTTGGATAGCTATTGCATTTTGTTTCCTATTCCTGCAGGGGTTTTTCTCGTTGCCACGCAACGCACCTCTCTTCACTCCTCCACAGCGACCGACGTCGTTTCCACTCACTGAGGCGTTGTCGTTTGTCTAGATGCACTACTTTATTTTGTATTTTGTCAAGTACAGATGGACAAACGTTTTCTTTTTATTCCACCTTCCAGTTTTAAACTCAATACTAATTTATTAATTTTTTCCCCTTCTTGCGTAGGATAAAAAATCATGTGTACTCCTCGGCAGAAATGCGTATTCTGGGCCTCAAAAAATGGTCAGCCTGACTGCGTCTCGGCTGGCCACTTTTTTTCTCTGCCCGGAAAAGTACGCCTTTCATGCCTAGGTGTACAATATACTATTGTTTCAAGAAACACTATTTCTGAAACAAAACTCTTTCCCTTCTCGAGTCGGTAAAGATCAAGAAAGTTGCAGTTTCATGAAACTAAGTTTCTCTATTGGAAGCAAGATGTTTCAGTTTCAAGAAACTAACTAAATCGAGTAAAGACGTTCACCAAGGAAAGTAGAAGGCTTACCCGTACAGGAGGCAATCGGGCCCGGATCTTGCTTTTTGGCGCCCTGAGGCTAATTTAATTTTACCGCCTTATGCGGCTGTCACCCCCCCCCCTATGTCATTTCCTCCAGACCTTGTAGAGGTCCATTAACTTGTACTGCGAGTAACAAATATTTTCGAAAAAACGTCATAGTCTCATGGTACTTTAATTGTTATTCATTGTTACGCTGTAATAACACTTTGGAACGCATCAGTAACATATTTTTTTAAAAAAATAAGTGCGCAGTACAAGTTAATGGTAAATTTCGAAAAGTCTTATAATTTCAATTTCAACAGTTATTTGTCACCTCAGCAGATTGTTATTTAATGTTACGTGAAAAGAATCGTTTGGAACGCGTGGGAAGTCGTATATCTGGGGGCGGCAATAGTGCAGTACAAGTTAATGCTAAAATTGATGTCCAGTGAAAATTCCGAAAAAAATATTTTTTTACACAAGGAGGATTGTTATTTAATGTTACGTCATAAAATTGCTTTGGAACACGCGGCAAGTGCCATTTCTAGAAGGGGGCGGTGATTTCCCGGTCAGGTACCCGTATCACGCCACGAGTGAAGTGATCGTAGTGTCTCACGGTAATTCCATCGTTAATTATCATTGTTATGCAGTACTATCAATTCGGAACGTGAGAAACACGTTTGGAACGCGTGGGAAGTCGTCTATCTGGGGGCGGCAGGAGCGCTGTACATGTTAACGCTAAAATTGATGTCGAGTAAAAATTCTGAAGAAAATATTTTTTTGCACTAGGAGGATTGTTATTTGATGTTACGCCATTATTTTTCTTTGGAACACGCGGCGAGTGCGGGGCGGCTAATACCCGGCTGGGCACCCGTATCACGCCACGGGTGAAGTGGTCGTAATGTCTCACGGGACATCCATTGTTAATTATCATTGTTATGCAGTACTATCAATTTGGAACGTGAGAAACATGTTTGGAACGCGGGGGAAGTCGACTATCTGGGGGCGGCAGGAGCGCAGTACATGTTTACACGGTGGGTTTACACGGAGTGCAACATGTTCGCCACGCGAGGCAGTGTTCCGCTCTATGAAATCTGATAATTATAAGAATCCTCGGAAACTATGTGAGCCGGCAGTTTAAGCAACTAAGCAAGGCAATACGGATGTCAAATTTTCTTCAAACGGAGCGGCTTGCGATAGGAAAACACAGATACAAGGGGAAAAGTTCACGCAGGACGGTAAGAAATTACACGGTTGAAGGCTTGAAGCGGTTTCAAAAGCGGCAGCGGCGCCGCACTGAACAAAAACGCATAAAACTCGGTGTTCACCAAAGTCCAAACAAGGCGGTGCACAGTGGGGCAATAGCGGCCAAAATTGGGGGAAAAAACTCAATAACTCCAGAAAGAAACGTACCTTGTCGATAGGGAGTTTTCTGCGTAAATGTCATCATATCCGCTTCCCAAGGTCATACATTTTCAATGCTATAAATCCTCGAGTGCACAAGAAACCTGAATGATGGGGACTGAGAAAGGTGGACTTCGTTGTAATACCTGGAAACACTTAAAATTGTCCCCTAATACTCAAATTTGCATTTTTGAACGTTCCTTGATAAGTCCTTGAGTCAAGAGCGTGTAATAGAAATAAATGTATAATCGAAAAACAACAATTTTCTCTACAATTTCCTACTTAGGCCTGTTTCGCTCATTCTAAAAATTAGATGAAATTTAGGGTGAAAGTGTGGTGGCTGAAATTTTTAGAAAAATTAAGCATTACGAATTTTCCCCATTTAAAATGCCTGTCAAACCAACCGAAGGCAAACAATTTGGTCAAAAGTATCTTATTCCGATGAAAATACAAAGACTTATTATTGAGAAATAATAAGTCAAAAATGTGTTCAATACCACCTCGTCACCAAAATTTGGGAAAAGTCTACTTGGAAGGGAGAAACTACCTCTTTGTCGTAAAAAGTAACTGAAGCCTAGAGTGAGTGACCGACTAGGTACTTGCCGGCACCTTCGGGAAATGACACTTACCGCGTGATCCAAAGTAAAGACAAAATGACAAAACAGTCCACCTTGTGTATAACATTTATTTGTTTCTCACGTTACAAATTGATAGTACTGCATAACAATGATAATTAACAATGAATGTCCCGTGAGACATTACGACCACTTCACCCGTGGCGTGATACGGGTGCCCAGCCGGGTATTAGCCGCCCCGCACTCGCCGCGTGTTCCAAAGAAAAATAATGGCGTAACATCAAATAACAATCCTCCTAGTGCAAAAAAATATTTTCTTCAGAATTTTTACTCGACATCAATTTTAGCGTTAACATGTACAGCGCTCCTGCCGCCCCCAGATAGACGACTTCCCACGCGTTCCAAACGTGTTTCTCACGTTCCGAATTGATAGTACTGCATAACAATGATAATTAACGATGGAATTACCGTGAGACACTACGATCACCTGACCGGGAAATCACCGCCCCCTTCTAGAAATGGCACTTGCCGCGTGTTCCAAAGCAATTTTATGACGTAACATTAAATAACAATCCTCCTTGTGTAAAAAAATATTTTTTTCGGAATTTTCACTGGACATCAATTTTAGCATTAACTTGTACTGCACTATTGCCGCCCCCCAGATATACGACTTCCCACGCGTTCCAAACGATTCTTTTCACGTAACATTAAATAACAATCTGCTGAGGTGACAAATAACTGTTGAAATTGAAATTATAAGACTTTTCGAAATTTACCATTAACTTGTACTGCGCACTTATTTTTTTTTAAAAAAAATATGTTACTGATGCGTTCCAAAGTGTTATTACAGCGTAACAATGAATAACAATTAAAGTACCATGAGACTATGACGTTTTTTCGAAAATATTTGTTACTCGCAGTACAAGTTAATGGACCTTACTTGTAGTGCCAAGCAAGTAACAAGAAGATGGATTATACAAGTATTAGAAGGAAACTATACATTTCTTCAACCTGGCGGAAAAAAACCTCAAGATGTCGTGATGCACGTGAATGTCGTTGGGGGTTTAGACCCCCTCGACAGCTGACGTTAACCGCAAAATTGCAACATTTGGGAGCTTAATAGTTTTCCCCAAAATTAATTGTAAGTTGTCTGGCTGAACATTCGGTAATTTGAATTTTCAGGTTGGAATTGTAATTTTGGTAACACTAAATTAAAATTTCCTTGGCTTTATTTTCGCGAAATTGCAAGTTTTTGGACTACATTTTCCCGCAAAATTGCAGCCGGCCGTGATGAACAGCCTTGTAATTGTAACATCTAGAGTAGAGTATTTGTGATTGCGCAAGTTTGAGCGAAATTAAAAGTTTCGTGGTTGAATATTCGGGAAGTTACTAGTTTCCAGTCTTTACTTACGCAAAATTGAAATTTTCCGGTCTTCACTTACGCAAAATTGCAATTTTCTGGTCTTTGTTTTCCCAAAATTTGAGTTTCTGGGCTAGGTATTCGTGAAATTGCTAGTTTGTGGTCTTTATTTTCGTGAATCGCAAGTTTCTGGATTCGTTTTAGTGATTGTGGAACCCTGTTTAGCTGCCCTCGACAGCGAAAGTCCAAAGTTAGCCGCTAAATGACAACATTTGGGAGCTAAACGTCCGTGAAATTGGAAGTTTCCTAGCTGAATATTCGGGAAATACATTGCAATACACGGCTCCACTAAAAATTCGGCAATTTTTGCCTAGCACACCATCCACGACCGACAAGGAGGCCTTAAGTGGGTGATTTTCAGGTCCATTTTTACCAGCCCCAGCTAAAAACGCCAAAGCGTTGGCGCTGCCGAAAATGGCACGTTTGCGCCTTGTCGTTGGGGATTTCTTGTGCCCTCCTCACGCGATTGGCCAAAGATAGTAGCCTGTGCGCAGTTTTTTTTACGGGCTAGAATACGTCTGAAATTAGAAAAACGCTAATTCTCAGTTTTGTACGTCCTTAGGCGGCTAAAATTGAGAAGACACGCAATTTGCTGTCCGGGGGGCAATTACGCGGCTAAAATGTTTTAAACATGCTGATATTATTGGCTAAAATTGCGAAAAAGCGCTCATTCGTGGCTAAAACTGAGAAAATGCGTCAATTCGTCGTTCCTGATATCCTGATACAACTTCCAGGCCAAATTTGAGAAAAAACACTCTTGTCTTATGGCAAATCCACGACTTAAATTAAGGAAAAGCGCTGATGATTCACGGCTAAAATTAAGAAAAAGTGATCATTCAGAAGTTTTGCTCAGAGAAAATGTCAACCCGTGCGAAATTGAAGGTTTCCCTGCAGAATTTTCCTAAATTAGCAAGTTTCGGGTCTAAATATTGGTTGAAATTGGTAGTTTCTGGTCAATTTTTCAGTGGGCACCAACCCTAGGCAAGTCAGTCTGTACTGCGCTCGTAGCCTGACGAGTAAACGTGTAATTTCAACATTTAGAGATACATCATCCTTGTAAGTTCAGATCATAATTTTGAGCGAAATACCCACGAAATTGACAGTTTCGAATCTTTTTAGGAGAAACTGTATACGTTTAGGGTCTTAATTTTAGGTAAAATTAAGAAAAAGCGATCATTCAGAAGTTTGGCTCAGGTAAAGTGTCAACCCCGGGAAACGATATTTAATTGGAGGGAAAACAGCCAAATTGGCTTTGAAAGAGATAAAGGCATGCAAATTGAATTTTTGAAACACCAAAGCGTAATTGGTATTTAGAAAGAGCCAAATCCGCGAAATTTGGTTTTCTGGAAGAACCAAACACTCGAATTTGAACAAGCAAAGGATGATAAGGGGCACACGGAGATTTCCACCGCGGGCTTCGAAAGGTGCACGTTCGCCACTGCGGTCCGGATATTGGCTAATTCGCCATGAAACTGTGGCGAGCTGTGGCACAGCGCTCTCGGCTTCGAGTGGGCGTTCAACAAATCGCGCACCGGGCGAAGAGCCCGCTTAGTACGGGCACGAAGTGCACAGTTCGATCAGGGAGTGTCGCATGAAGTGAAAAAAACAAAAAATAGTACTTTCTTCATCTTTACTTCCTTCTTCAGGTTCAATTTGTCTTAGGTATCTCTATCTCCCTCCCTTCCCTGATAAAATTTCTCAAATTTTGCCTCCAAGGGCTACAGCCCCGGTAGTCCCCCGCCATGATCCCGGCCCTGGAGGCAATGTGGAGCTGACCCAGTACCTCCTTTTTGCCTTGCTCTCTTCCCCGTGGATGATAAAAAAACCTGCGGGCATGACAAGGTCTTCGTGGGACGACATTTCGAGGGAAACTGACTAGGGATGAGACTACTGAGAGAATGAGACTTGAAACTGTTTCTTTAGTGGAAACACCATGAAACAAAACATATTTTGTGCGCCATAAAAAGTTGCTCAAGTGGAAACTTGAAGTTTCAAAAAACTGAAACTCGTTCGCGAAACTTAAAACGCGTCATGTTTCACCTTTTTGAAACAAAAATGGTTCTCAAAATGTTTCCTTAGTCCCGGCTTTACACCTAAAAAGGTAGAAGTATTTTTTTATGCCTCGCCCTTTCTGTCTTACAATTTTGTTTAAAAAGTTTGTTTGCTTCCTGACTGTCTGAGAAACATCTCTCTGTCTTTGCATCTGTTTCCCAAGGAGCTTGCAAACAAACTAGTAAATCTAAAAGAGTAAGCATCGAGAATTCTGGAGCCTGTAAAGCCCTTTTCTTTTCATAAACACAAAAACAAGCTAAATTCCTCCTTTCTCTGCTGCACCTGTAGCGCGGAAACTAGGCTAATAGGCTTAATTTTTACCCAACGTGCACCGGCTACTTGGTGGTTCCTCCTCTCCGCTCCGTCGTTTGCTGCCACCAAGCACTACAAGTTTAATTAAAGTTTTTTTTGTTTTTTTTCCACATCCTCCCGTTTTACGCCCAACAGATGTTTTCGCCACTAGAAACCATCCAAAATAGCAAATAAGTCATTTCTTGTGAAAAAGTTTGAGGGTTGTCTGGCGTCATAGAGGAAACTTTTGATTATCTTTGAATCTACTATAGACCCTTTAGGCTTCAAGAGTTTTGGGGTTTGTTTACTCACCCCTTCCCTTATTGTATATCAATCACTTTCGTTCAATTCCTAGTTGTTGCCGGAAGGTTGTCAATTATTAAAGTGTTAACTTTCTCTTAGTTCGGGGAGGGCTTTTGACGAAGGTGAATTACATTGGTTTTCCATTTTCGGTTGAGTCATTCTTCATCCAACAAAAATCTCACTAAAATTGGTTATTTTTCCCTTTACCTTTTTTTTTTTTATTAGCTGAAAAATGTTGAAAGTGAGTCATATAGATGAGAAGCAAAAGCACATGGTAGTCGCTCTTTCGTATAAAATAAATGACCCTCTCCCTTTCAATCACAAAGGGGTGCAAGAGAGGTGTTAGTGCGGTAGATGTGGAAGTGCGGAGGGAGGTAGCACATCAGTCATTTGAGTGCCAGTAACCCACGTGTTTTTTCACCGCCACTCCCCTTTACATCGGATCTTCGTTTTCACCCCTCATTTAAAAAAGCTGCCAGAGGCACGCGGGGGGAGGGAGGGGAGACACTTTAAGATTTTAAGCTAGCGACCCTAGGGCCCCGACTACCGCATCAATTCAAATCATTCTATTCCACCTAATGACGGGAGTTCTAATTTTGGACACCTTATTCCGTGAGTAATGCCCTGATTCTATAGAACACTGCGGGAAATTATATAGCAAACCAACGGCGGTGAGTCAGCTAATAATCGTTTCGTGGAATACTTTGGAATGAACATGTGTATGACAGTTCCTGAAACAAGAAGTAAACCATACGTGTTTGAGCTCTGCACTGTAATATGACAACCGCAATTCATGTGACCTCCCTGAACGTAGTACATAGCACAATCAAGTGGTTTTATGAGAGGATAGAATAATTATTGTGGGTTTTAGGTGGTAAATTCTTCATTTTCAATTAAAGTGCGTGTAATAAATCCATCACACAAGAATGCTCTCCTCTCTTCTCGCTCTTCCAAGCGTTTGTTCAGCAGGGATTTTATTATAGTGAAGAAACTGTGGAGGGAGGAAGTTAGATCAACAAAAAAAAACTCTCGTTCTATTTTTCCACGGGCGACACATCTTGTGTTATTTCAATTAAACTGATTACAGCCTCTGGATCGAATGAGAGGGTACAATAGTGGGTTACGTATATGGATGGATTACCATTCCCTTGCTTGGATTATTATAGGGTAAAAGTTATAAGGAAGCACATCGCGCTCTCGTTGGGGTAGACAAGGGGGCTGAAGACAGTTTATTGCCTTTTCGGAAGCAAGAGTGTCACGGTCCACCGACCGTTGTAATGAATGAGATTGGATGTGGGGTGGTTTTTCGAAAGATGAGGGGGGAGGATTGAAAACAGAATGTCACATTCAAGATCATTAAACTTTTTGGATTGGGTCATCAGGGGGGGGGGGCGAATCTCGAAGCACTGAATAGACTCCCAGTACAGAACCACCGTGATTTTTTCGAAAAAATAAAACAGATTTATGAAATTTGTTGGATATGAATCCTTGAAATGCAAAAGCGACGTAATTCATTCAATAAGGTGAAGGGAAAACCTATTCAACCGTACTCGCTACACGCATATAGAAAAGTGCTAATATAATATCTTTAGCCAAGATTTATGTAGTGCGGGGAAAAGAACCAAATTGAACTGAAGGGGGGGGGGGGTAAAAGGAAACAGAAAGTTGAAGGATGACCATTATAGCGCTTTTACTAAAAATATATACGTGGAGTCAGACAGACCCAAAAGATAATATTAGCCTTTCCAGCCACTTCGGTTTTTTACCTCTCTTAAACCTACCCTTTCTTTCTGTATACAGAAATAAAAAGTTGATCGCCAATACATGTGGTAAAAGGGTTTATTGGAATCTATACGATATTTTACAGGTAAAGTGAGCTAACCATCTTTGAAAGACCACCTAAAACAGGAAGATGAAATGTAACACGACCACTAAGAGATGAAATTACCCCATTTTCACTCTTCCTCATTAAAAACGGCACACAAAAAAAGAATAATATCGTTCTAGAAAAGAATAGTTCCCACTTGAGGCTCTTTCAACGCCAAGTTCATCAAGTTCAATTCATCAAAGAAAAGTCGGGTCGAAACTGAACTACAGTTTGGCGATCATTGTTTTCACATTGGTTTCATTCTGAGCAATGCATGGAGAAATGCACCTGAGCTCCTGCTTAGGACCATAACACGCACTTCAAAAATAAAATTATAAGTAGGTGCATAATATTATGTGCGCATTTTTTTCAAAAAATTACCTGTTAGAGCAGTAAAAATAAAATCCAGTAATGTTAAATTGTTATGTACATGAAACACACTCGTTACTTTTTTATTACACAAACACACGCGACACACAGCTGACGCGATACGACGCGCGAGCGTCGCTCGACATCTTAACGACACGGTTGAAGAGTCAAGACTGCTCACACTGTTCGCGGAGTGCCGCCGAGCCGGGTTTTATTTTGGAGTAATATTAACCCACCGCCTTGCCCGTGCCGCCCCTCATCCGTTCTTCGTTCGTAGCTCTGAAGTATAGTTGATAGGCGGGAAAAGGTGGCCGAGCCGACGACGTTGTATGCACGATTTGTTCAATTCCCGCCGCGTTTTTTCTTCCATAGTCACATGCATGTGTATGAGTGTACCGTTTTCTTTTTAATGAAAATAAAAGAAAGAATCGGAGACAGCGACAAAAACAACTGAGCCACCCATAGTGGCACGTTCGCTGATTCTTTGAGGCTAAATATAAGAATTGAAAGTTTTACATTCTCGACTTTCCACTCAATAGGAAGTATTCTGGCTTAATATTTCTCGACAATGAGAACGAGCCTTCGTGATCATGTCGCCGAAAAAAGTAGATATTTTGACCCCGTTTTAAGGTGTATAGTCCGTGCTTTAAATCTAGAAAAGGATTTGTCCATCTTCGAGCCTCGAAAAATCCATTTTTATCCCTCCCGATCACGAAATTATCCTCACTTTCTCACTCCACCGCATGTTAACAATTTTACAAGATGACGTAGAGGCGCCTTTTCGTTATAGAAGTTTGCGGACATTCAAATCAGAGAGCAGGTATAAATCAAGCCTCAATCTTTGTATCCTGTAGCCTGCCCCCCCTCCGGACTAAATGAAATTTCAATTTCACCAGAACAAGCGTGACCGCTGGCTCATACAAACCCATACAATCAGTAGTGCCGATACTACATCCAAAGTGCAGCAGCCGCTACACCTCTCTAGGGGATGGATGGTGCGTGATCAAGAATGAGGTAAAAAACATGGAAGTAAAAAGGAGGAAGAAAGGGTTGTCAAAACAAAAGAAGCAAGGGACAATCGATTCTCAGCCCTAACTCAGTTTAGAAAATCATAGTTAAGCCACAGAACTATCAATTTGCGCACAAACACTAAGCCAAGTAAAAGCCAGTGTTTCGGTTAAATTCCGCCTAAACTGGCGGAATCGGGCTCATTTTACCGCGAAGCCCCTTGATGAGCTGTGCCCCCCTCTCACACGTATTAAAGGGTTGCATCAGGAGAAAAAGTACAGTGAATAACATTCAGTGCTGGCCTTGAACATTTGGCACCCCCCCCCCCCCGGGGGTAAATATTTCACCAGCGTCCCATGAAATTGCCTTCAGGAGCCGCGATTTAGCGTTTTCTCCATTTTAAACAGCAAAATGGCGGTCACTTCAGCGCGCCTTCTCAATCTCATCGGTGAATTAGAGTTTATCTCCATTTTAGCCGCGAGTTGACGATTTTTCTCAACTTTTGTTTTCCTTATTTCAGCCACTAATGAGCGATTTACCATAATTTTACCCGTGAATTAGCTTTTTTTCCTAATCTTAGCCACGAAGTTGCCTCCAGAAACTGCGATTTCCGACGTGCCATTTTCTCAATTTTCTGTGATTTTTGAAAATTCTCAATGTGACCCTTAATTGACAATTTTTCTTGATTTTTGCTGCAATAAATTAGCATTTTACCTAATTCTAGCCGCGAATTCGCAATTTTCCGTGAGTGAGAGTTTTTCCCCAATTTTCGCCGCGAAAGCTTTTTATAAATTTGATCCACAAATGAGCGGAATTTTCTCATTTAGCCTTGTGTTAGCGATTTTGTTCTCCTTATTCAGACACAACGTCACCTTAAGAAGCCGCTAATGGGCATTTTCCCTATTTTCACCGCGAATTAGCGAGATTTTCCCACATTTCTGCGCAGCGGCGTCTGTCCCCCCCTGATGGCTGGACGTAAAATCCCCCCTTAAGAGCAGTTAACCCCCCCCCCCTCGCAGTGAAAATAAATGTCAGTGCCTAGTTTTGACAAATTGTATGAAATCAACACCACGTAGCGTTAAATTGTGGTTTATTCTTAGCTTTAGCCGCGAATCAGCGCTTTTTCTCAATTTAAAGCCGCGAATTAGCACTTTATCTTAATTTAAGCCGTAAATTGGATATTTTTTTTCTCCATTTCAGTAGTGAATTAGCGTTTTCTACATTTTAGCTGCGAATTAGTAGGTTTTTTTCACTCATACTCATGAATTAGCGCTTTTCCATTATTTTAGCATTAAATTTGAATTCGCTAGAAGACCGCGAACTGGCATTTTCTCATTTTTAACCGCTAATTAGCGTTTTTCACCATTATTACCTTGAATTTGCGTATTTTTCTCAATTTTACCTGGATATTTGTGCTATTTCTCAATTTTAGCCGCAAATTAGCGTTTTCATTTAAGCTCTCATAGTCATGAATTAGCGTTTTTCTCAATTTTAGCCACGAGCTAGCGTTTTTCTCAATTTTACCCGCGAATGTGCGATGTTTCTTAATATTTGCCGCGAATTAGCGGCTTTTTCCACTCTTGGCCATTAGTTAGCGCCTTTTCTCAACTTTGGCTAAGAAGATTCCTTCATCAAAGATTCGTGAATTGGCGTTTACTTAATTTTAGTCGCGAATTAGCGTTCTTCTCAATTTTGGCCATGAATCGGTACTTTTTATGAATTTTTACTTGCGAATTAGCACCCAAAAGGGCGCGGGAAGAAAATATAATTTAATCTTATATAATTTTATCTTTTCTTTAAATGAAACGCTGGAGCTCAGGCGGAGATCCGCAGCTTCCACTCGAGCCCTCTTCGGGAAACTATCGCTACGGCGAAACAATCTTACTCGACAACTCGACAAGAGTCAAAACGATAAAATATTGAACAACTTGATTCTCTGTTCTGTTCCCTGGTGGGTGGAATTTGTACAATATTTCGTTTCCAGATGTTTAGGGATAAAAAAAATAGGTTGTTCATTATACAGGGTGAATTTTTGGTAGTGTTGCAAAAAAATTAGGGTGAAACTACATGAAAAATGGAATTAAACACGACCTTGCCGGACGTTATATCTTGCACCGTTCAGGAGATATGATTTTTTGAGTGATTTCCGTTGAAATTCTTGTTTTTTGGCAGAAACTCTCGATTTCACAGCTGTCACTCCATTAAAATTTTGAAATGACCATACATTTTGAAAGCTAGGCAAATTATCTCTCTGAACGGACTTCGGGCTTCTTTGACTAAAAGTACTAGAAACTCTCTTTTTCTTCGCTCAAAGTTCAAGGTTTCTGGTGGTATTTTTTGGACGGTTTTTTAAAAAAAGTTCCCCTCCCACCGAATTTGCGTTTCGAATCTGCAAGTTATCAAAAAAACGTGCGTATTAATTAAGCTTTCTAATGACCCCCAAACTTCTTTGAACGGCCTTCTGTAACGCCCTAAAACATAGCCCGGATGACCGAAAATCGTGATTTTTTAATAGCAAATGTGTCCCGAAAGCAAACTTAAAGTGAGGATTTATGATAAAACTGCTAGGCGGAAAGATTGATTCTAATTTTCGATTGGCACGATTCAGAGATACAATGAACATCGAATCGAAAACTAAGATAGTCTTGCCGCCTAGTAGTTTTTTCACAGTCTTACTTTAAACGTCGGCTTTCAGTGATGAACGCGTATGACGTTGGGGGTTAGAACCACCGGTGAATCAATAAAATTGCACCGAGGGTAAGGTCCAGTCTCCAATTCAACCGTTCGGACCATCATCTACCAAATTTACTTGATCCTGGTCCCATCAGCTGCATGTTGCCCGACTTCTGGCCGTCCAGGCGAGACCAGGATCAAATAGCTCTTCCTGCCTGAGGGTATGAAGTCCAAACGGAGACTGGACCGTAACCTCAGTGCAATTTTCACATTTCGCTTTCAAGGTACAATATCTTTCTGAAATCATGATTTTCGATGATCCGGGCTATGTTTCAGGACGTTACAGACAACTAATTCAAAACGTTGAGGGGTCATTAGAAAGCTTATTTGTTACGCAAGTTTTTGTGATAACTTGCAGGTTAAAAAAGTAATTCCAGTGGGAGGGGGAAATTTTAAAAAACCGGCCCCAAAAAAATACCACCAGAAACCTTGTACTTCATGCAAAGAAAAAGAGGGTTTCAAGTACTTTTTGACAAAAAATCATGAAGTCCATTTTGAGAGATGATTGTCCTAGCTTTCAAAATGTATGGCCATTTCAAAATTTTAATGGAGTGACAGCTGTGAAATCGAGAGTTACTGCCAAAAAATAAGAATTTCAACGGAAATCACTCAAAAAATCATATCTCCTGAACGGTGCAAGATATAACGTCCGGGAAGGTCGTGTTTAATTCCATTTTTCATGTAGTTTCACCCTAAGTTTTTTGCAACACTACCAAAAATTCACCCTGTATTGTGCAACCCATCAATACAACCCACAAACGTTCAATTTTATTGTACAACCCCTATTATTGCGCAATATTATTGTACGTGTATGGGCCGCTTTAGCAATGCTTAAACGGACATTGGTTGCGTTGTAAAATTCAAGCCTTACGTAGGCCCTAGACTATCAAGCGGCTTGATCAAATGCTTGAACCTCCGATCGATGGGCGCTTCAAACGTACTTCCATCAAGCCTTCAATCTTTTGATCAAAACTCTCTCATCAGTCGAAGCTGAGAAGTGGAACAGTGTGTTTCGCGATCGTGTCTTCGTTTACATTTGGTGTCAAATTCAGATTTGGGTTTCTTCCTCGCAACAATGGTTGCTGTGAAGCAGAAAAAGAAGCAAAAGAAAAAACGACGGTGGTCTACGGAGTGGTACAAACTTAGAAACCGTTTCACTCATGAACGTCTCCTATAAACTTTTTGTGTGATTCGCAACCAGAGGACTACAGGAACTTTTTGAGAATGGACTAAGAAAGTTTCGATTATCTACTGGATTTAGTCCGCCCCGAAATTGAGAAGAAAGATACAAAAATGCGTGAAGCGATTCCCGCGAGTCAGAGAGTTCTGTCACATTGAGGTACCTATCGTCGTGGATTTAGAAGACCTGAATGACTTCCACCGAGTGACTGACGCTATGCTTGATGAAAATTGCTCAAGACTATCAAGCGGCTTGACCATCCGCTTGAGTCATTCAAACTTTCTATCAATCACCGTCAATGCTTGCTTCAAGCATCAAACGGGGTTCTACACTATAAATCACGCTTGATACAATCAATTTACTCAAGCATTTGATCAAGCTGCTTGATAGTCTAGGGCCTCCTTTAAACTTCAAGCGCTTAATCACAAGCTGAAGCAGCTTGATGAACAAAATCGAGGTGTTTGTGCGGAGGTTTTCCTTATAACTTTCTATCTAATCACGATTTTAAAAAATTAATGTCAAATTTTAGTATTTGGGGGAATAAAAGGCTTCAGCGCGATTGAAGCTGTAACCTAAGCACCGAGAAGACAAGCTTCATAAGATGGCTAAGCACTTGTCCAGCACTGAGCTCTATTAGGAGTTTTACTACGATACTGCTTTAAGTGCTAAAGAAGTGCTGAGTTTCACAACGCACCCAGTCGAGCTAACCCTAAAACATACATTTATTGGAATTATGACGTACAGTTGCTTCGGCCTGGATGCCTTGAAAATGGGGTGCAACCCCGAAACTAGTCGGCATAGTTCCAAAGAAATGAATGTTTTATACTCAAATAAATTAGTTAATTACCAAAGTTACCTTTAACATTCACTAAATACTAAATATAATACAAATTTAATCAAAAAAGTGTTTTCCCCTAGCTTTGGTGCGGGAGAATAGAAAGAACATGATCAATAGTCACCCTAGAAAAAACAGTCTTAAAACTTGATTAATTCCAATTTCGGCTCCCTCTCATGAGTGGTACCCGGAGTGGACCGTCCCTCCGCGAGCTTATATTCTGTTGGATACTGAAATACCAGCATGGTAGACTTGGTTCTTTCCCATATTTTACTGATCGAGCGTGCGTATAATTTCATGTAGGTACGTGATCATTTTTTCCATCTTTTACTGTAACTAACTAATGATTTATTCATGAAGCGGAAGACCCTTTGATGTTTATTTGAAGGAAGGGTTCGGTATAATTTGACAATTTTCAAGCTTTCTGTCAATATTTCCTTTCTTGTCTGAGCTTTGAATCAGTCACTGTCCGAACGCGATGAAATCTGGAAGTATTAAGGTTTTGCTGTTTTTGTTTTGCCAATGGCCTCTGGCTTTTGGCTCAGTCAGTATCATTCACCCCACTGTTTCGAAATTAGGTAAAAAGAAACGATTGATAACACTCGCAATTTTATTTAATGAAAGTCGACCAATTTCCCAGGCACGAGGAACCCCATCTTTTGTCCTCGTTGCGTCGTGCTCAAACGTGATTCGTTACTGCCTGGCAGGATTGTGAAACAAGTTTGTACGAGTGTCCACGGTGAAACTGGCGTTTGAAAATCAATTTTTACGCAGGTATTTGATAACGGTGAGTGGTTATCTAGTTTCGGTCGTCGCAATGCATTCGAGAAGAATGCTAAAACACTCGTTGGAGGACTGCTCGTGAGTTCCAAACCGCATTAATTTTAGAGCAACAGACAAAAGGAAATAGAGTATCGGATCGATAAACTAACTTTTTAAAATTGAAAGGTAGCGCAAGGATTGTACGATTCTAAGCAAATAAAGGCTCAATTGCAAAATAAAACCTATAAATATCTGGAAGATGCAAGCAATCGTTTTTTTTACTCGCTTCATCATCACTTGGCTGACTACATGAACTACAGGTGTGTAAAGCCATAATTAAAGAAAAAGATGATTTTATTTTAATTCATTTTTATACGATTACAGTTTGGAAATCAAAATATTCTATCGGAATACATCGTCTAAAAATGATGTTCAATCAATCGACGCGCTAAAATCGGAAGAAATAGACTTAACAATAAGTCCGATAGTCACTCTGGCTAGGAAGACTGACGACCTTTTCGTTTCATTTCTTCCGGCTTTTCAAACAGTGTCGTAAGTGACACTCAATGAAAAAAACTTCAGTCTGTTTTGTTCACAAACACCTTCTCTTCAATCCTTTTTATGCGGGGGAAAAAAGCTACGATGTCGTATTTAAGCAGCCTCGTCGGATTCAAAGCAGCCAAGCTCTGATCCTTCAGCTTCGCCCTGAAGTGTGGTTATGCATCGGTGGTCTTGGCGTTTTCTCTGCCGCCACTCTGTATACTATTCAAAAAATATTCACCACGACTCATTCTTCTTCCTATAATGAGTTTTCAGTGTCGGAATGTGTTCTCGTCATTATTTCGGCCTTTGCCCAGCAAGGTAAACGCTTCAAGCTGTTTCAAATTATTTTGTGCTTTTATCGTGTTAATTTTAACCAACCGCAGGGATCCCAATAACACCCGCCAATATCTCTGGCCGGATAGTTTGCGCCTTTGTTTTAATTTTGGGGCTGATGATTTCTACTTACTACAACGCGGCGACAGTTAACGCTCTGTTGACACACGCGACCAAATCCATTCAGACTATTGAACAGATTGTTGCCAGTGGTCGTCAGATTCTCTTTTTAAACGATTCAATGTTCCATGAATCTTTGGTTTGCACGTTCTTCCAAAGTTCCGACCAGATAATTGTACAATATTTTTTATGTGAAGCAGACACGATCAATGGTCATACCGGAAAAGTTATGGCTGTCTTTGCCAAGTCGACACACGGTCAATGAGATTGACAAGGGCTTAAAGTCAGTTCTCAAGGGTGACGGTTTGTGCGGTGAACGAATAGCAATCTATGCCGGTATTCACCAAGTTTTCAATGATCTGGAAAAATGTGACGCGTCATTTATAATGACATCAATTCCGCTTTTGGCTCGAAGCTACATTCGAAGGGACTTACCATACCGAGAAAAAATTGTTAGAGGGTAAAATTATAATTAATTTTCAAATGGTGCGTGGCTAACTTCTCACTCGGAATATTTTGTCCTTTAGGAGCCTCAGATTAAAAGAGCATGGATTGATAGATCGGCAATACAGGTTAAAATAGTCACACACAAAAACATGCGGTTGTCTTCCAGTTCATAAATTAATTCATATTTTACAGACACTGGTTCCCACCCAAGCCTGAGTGCACTGCCAATCCGACTTGGGCGTACGTCGATTTGACAGTAACAGCGATCGCCATGGCAATTGTTGTCTTTGGACTCGTAGCATCATTCGTGTTTTTTCTTTTTGAGCTTACTTTTCAGGCTCTGTCGCAGGCGACGACCAAACGTAAAGAGCATTCGCAGTAGTTTTATTAGTTTGACCCACTAGTTGTCTGTTTCACTGAAGGTTGAAAGTAAAAAATAGTAGTAAAGGTAAATGAGTTAATTAGAAAATGCTGTTAATTAGAAACTGGCTGCTGATGCTGTTAATTAGAATTATTTTAAATATAGCTGTAGGCTCTACGTCGATGGCGAGAGCATCGACAAAACAGCCTACAGGTCTTTCAATTTTTCTAATTGAACTTCAAAATTAAAATTATTAAAAAAAAAAAAAAAAAAATCTAATCTTTTCACGTGAATTCGACTTTTTTCCTTACGAGGCGTGAGCAATGAGCATGGCCAGAGAGGCCGAAACGTCACCTAAATATAAAAACAACTAGATGCATTAAACAAGATCACTAAGCATATGCCTCGCCAAACCACTCATTCTAAAAATTAGGGGGCTTAGCCATTTCAAACCCCACATTTTTCGGATTATTGGCACCCACAGAACCCGATTTCACAGGTTTTACTCACTCAAAATGCCAATAGCGTAGGTTAACTCCCAAAAACAAAAAAAGTTTTGTGGGATTGACTCTTAAGCGGCCCATACACGTACAATATTATTGCGCAATAAAAGGGGTTGTACAATAAAATTGAACGTTTGTGGGTTGCACAATATAATGAACAACCTATTTTTATCCCTAAACATCTGGAAACGAAATATTGTACAAATTTATTGCGCAATATTTATTGTTCGTCTATGGACCCCTTTACAATAATCCAATCTAACGGATTTGGGATATACAATTACGGGTTAGGGAATACAATTCTGCGAGATGTGCTATTTCAGAGTCCAACGTGGATTTTACACTTACTGAATCCAATTTCACGGTTTTGGCTAGTTCAAGAACTAATCATTTCGCCTTCAGCTCCTTAAAAAAACAATTTTTTTTGGTTTGGCTTCTCAAATACTAAATTTCAGGAATTTCGCTTGTCAGAAAACCTCGTTTTGCGAGGTTTGCACCTTAAAATAAAATGTATACGCTTGAATTCGAAATGTCCTTAGGATGTTAGCTAATTTTAAAGAGAGATTTCGCGGGCCTGGATATTTTGAAAATGTAAAATTTCAAAAGGTTGGCCCTTTCAATATTTTTGATGTGTTGGCTCATCAGAATTTCGCGGGTTTTACTCGTCAAAAAAATCATTTTAGGTGTAGTTTGCTGAAACAATTATTTTTGAGGATTTTCGTTTCTTTACACAATTTCGTGAGGCTGCATAATTTAAGAACCTATTTCGCAGAATTTACACACTTGAAAACTATTATTGCGATTCTGGCACACTAAAATGTTGTTGGCTGGCAAAAATAGAGTGTGGTTCGCCAAAGATTCATTTTCACGGGTATGGCTCACTCAAACACCATTTTCGTGGGGTTTGGCTTCCAGAAAACAACATTTCGCGGAATTGCCTCATTGAAGTAATCCGTTTCACCAATTGGCTGTAATGGGGATCGGTGCATCTGACATTTGCTCAAGTGAAGCTGCCCCCCCCCCCCCAGAACAAAGGGATGGCTATACGCCCCTGCACAGAGACTTATGCCGTAAATTTCATCAGTTGTGTCCCACCACATTGCGCAATATAATGGTTGTACAATAAAATTGAACGTGCACGGGTAGTATTGATGGGTTACACAATATATGCATTGTCCGAGTTATGCACATTATTATTATTATTTTTTTTTTTTTATTTTATTTTTTTTTTTCGGAGCAGGGAGGTGGAAATGCATTTACGCACAGAGTGCCGGACTCCCGCCAGATGGCAGACTACCGGCTAAAACCACCCCCCCTTTTAGGGCATCGACTGCTGGGGTCATTAGCCTGGATATCAGTGTGTTTCACATCTTCAGATGCTGCGGGTTACTAAGGTAAGATCCGTGGTTATGGTGTTTTTATAGTTTACTGTATATATTAGTTAATTTTAGGAACTGTAGGATGTTTTTCAGTAGTTCGTTCGATGTAGTTAGAAGGGTCGTAAGCGTTGGATTCGGTGGGAAGTTACACGTGGCTCTTTCTGCGGTGAATAGTGGGCAGTCCAGTAGGATATGGGTTATGGTAAGAGGTTCTTTGCAATGTGAACAGTATGGTTGTGCGCTTCGTGTTATGTAGTGATTTTTGGTGAGTCTAGTGTGACCTGTTTTAAGTCGGAGGATAATAATATTCTCCTTTCGTGTGAAGCCAATAGGGGGGGCGTATTTTTGTGGGTTGTCGTATAGAGATCCTAATGTTGTGTGATTTCTATTCCATTCTGTGTTCCATTTATTCCAAATTATTTGTTTCAGTCGATGCTTTTCATCATCTTGCCTTGACGGGATGGAAAGGTCAGAAGGTTGGTGTGACGCTGCAAATTTGGCAAGGGAGTTCACTACCTGGGTGTTCCCCGCAATGCCTATGTGGCTTGGGACCCACATGAAAGTTACAGATTTTGATTGTGAAGCAAGTTGGACAATTTTGTGGTGAATATTTGTTATGGCCGGGTCTGTGGTAAATTTGTTACGAATTGCCTCTAGAGAGCTGTACGAATCGGTTAGAAGAAGGAAAGAAGTGTGATTATAATGAAGGAAGTGATCTAACGCAAAAAGGATGCCGTATAACTCGGCAGTGAAGATGGAAAAATGGGTTGAGAGAGGACAGATGAAAGATGTTTCAAGAGGGGAGTAGAGGGCACAGCCTACTCCGGAGGTCATTTTTGATCCGTCAGTGTAGACAAGGTGATGGTTAGTATACTTGGTATTTAATATTCTATTAAGGTGGGATTGCATGACTGCAGGGGGAGTGTCATTTTTCTTGTACTTTTTAATGGTATAGTCTATAAGTATTTCAGGGTATTTCCAGGGATAGATTTCAGAATTTAATTTCGGGATCACGGGGTTCAAATTTGTAGAATAGTTGGCTAAGGTTTCGCGCAGACGAACAGAAAGGGGACGTGTGCGCGAGGGGAGTTGGGTGAATAATTGTAAGTGTGGAGGATTGAAAAGTTCAGAGTGGAGGAAGTGGTTAGGTTGTGTTTTGATTGAAAGAGTATAGTTTAGCAAGATTTGTTGACGGCGGTAATGTAGAGGTAGATTTTGAGATAGAAAGTATAAATCGGCACAAGGTGTTGATCGGTAAGCTCCCAGTGCTATTCGCAAACCGGCTTGATACGTGTGGTCAAGAGTCATCATCCAGGATTTACGGGCTGAGCCGTAAGCCTGGATCCCATATTCCATACGAGAACGGATGAGGGAGTTAAGAATTTTTATAAGCAGTGAGGCGTCTGATCCCCAGTTGTGATTAGCAAGGGTTTTCATTAAGTTTAGGGTCTTGTTACATTTTTTGTTAATTTCAAATATGTTTTGTTTCCAGCGAAGCTGTTTATCGAAGGTAATGCCAAGGAATTTTTGTGTTTCTTTGTACGTTATGGGTGAATTTTGAAGAGTAATTTCGGGGGGGTTGTGGTAGTAGCGAAGTCGACAAAAGTGGATAGCTGAGGTCTTGGTAGGAGAGAAGGTCAAGCCAATTGCATTAGCGTTTTCCGCAAGTTGATTAATTGCATACTGGAGGTGGTTGTGTTCTGTTGATTTGTTAGGATGACTGGTATAGACAACAAGGTCGTCGGCATAAATAGACGTGTGGATAGTAGTTGGGAGGTTGCTGTTGATTCGGTTCATGGCAATCAGGAAGAGTGTGGTACTCAACACTGAGCCCTGGGGGATGCCATTCCTTTGTTCATACAGGTTAGAAAAGGTGCTACCTATTCTGACAGTGAAATTTCTATTCGTAAGGAAGCTTTGTAAGATTAATGGTAGATTTCCTGAAATATCCCATTGGGACAGTTGATTTAGAATTGGTTTACGGAGAACTCGGTCAAATGCACTTGTCAGATCGAAGAAAACCGCAGTGACGTGTTCTCTAGTGAGAAACGCTCATTGGATGAATTGTTCTAGTGAAACGAGCTGGTCTATGGTAGAGTGTCCGGAACGAAAGGCTGTTTGCAAGGGATTTAGAAGGTTGCGATTTGTAAGTAGTTTCATTAGGCGGTAATTTATCATTTTTCGAATAATTTTCCCATTGAGCAGGTTAGAGAAATAGGGCGGTAGCTGTTGGCATTTTGGGGGTTCTTTCCGGGTTTTAGTATCGGTACGATGATTGCTTTTTTCCATGCCCTGGGATAATAGTGTTTGTGCCATAAAGAGTTGTATAGGGAAAGGAGCTTTTTTTTAGAAGGTTGGGTAAGGTGAGTTAAAAATTCGTTGGGTATATTGTCAGGTCCTGGGGATTTTCCTACAGGAAGGAGTGAGATGGAGTGTTCAAGTTCGGGCATCGAAAAAGGGGTGTTGTAATCTCTGTCTGTAGCTGTAGAGAGATTTCGTTGTGAATTAGGAATTTGGTCATGTGTTGGATTATATGCAGCTGTGTTGGATTCAAAATGTTGGGCTAGGTGATTAGATATTTCGGAAGGGGTTTGTAAAGTTTGACCGGAGTCATTGGTGAGTGTAGTTGGTGGTAGGGTAGGTGGGACGCCTTTCAGGGTTCGGATTCGGCGCCAAACTTCGCTCGAGGAGGTTTGGGTATTGATACCAGACACGTATGTCGCCCATGATTTTCGTTTGGCTTGTTGTTTAAGTCTGCGTTCGTTGGCCCTGAGACGTTTGAAATTTATGAGGTTTTCTTCTGAGGGGTATTTTTTGAATTTATTGAAGGCAGTTTTTTTTAGATGAATGGCAGCGTGGATCTCATCATTCCACCAGGGGACTGGGGAACGTGGATAACGTTTCGTTTTGCGAGGAATAGATTGGATTGCTGCAGAAGATATGGCTAATGTAGTATTTTCAACGTCTAAATCCGGGTCATCAGTAAGTTCTGGTAGTTCTAGGATATTGCAATATTTTTCCCAGTCAGCTTTGCTGAGCATCCAACGTTCGGGGAAAGTGATATCTGCTTGAGGTGAATGGTGTCTGAGTAGAATTGGGTAGTGATCAGAATGATGAAGTTCTGGGAGCACTATCCATTCGAAGGCAGTGGATAAGCTGGGGCTTGCAACGCTGAGGTCAATCGCGTCGAATGTTCCTGAGGATGAGGTGAAGTGGGTAGGATGACCATCGTTTAGGATGGTTAGGTTGGAATCCGATAGAATGGAGTCCATGATAGCGCCGGCGGTAGATGTACGTCGCGATCCCCATGTTATGTTGTGACAGTTGGCGTCCGTGAGCAAGAGTATGGGGGAGGGGAGTTCCGGGGGAGGTTCCGAACATCTTCCGGGCTCCAAGTGGTGTCCGGAAGGTAAAGGGAACACACTGTAATGGCCAAGGGAGAGGTGAGTCGAGCCGCTATCGCTTGTAGTGGCATGTTGAGTAAAATTTCTGTATACTGTAAGGTGTTGGAAATGAGTAGGGCAACTCCGCCATGGCGGCGTCCACCCTCTCGTGGAGTACATGATTTTTGGAGTAGATTGTAGCCGTTAGGGGTAGTAAAAAAGGAATTCGTAAAGTGGGTTTCTTGAAGTGCTATGAGGAAAGGGGTGTGATTCGAAATAATCGAGCGGAGCTCGTCCGAGTGTTGATGATACCCTCGGATGTTCCACTGAAGTATACAGTTTTTTGGTGGGGGATTATTTAAATTTCGAGAATTTCTGTTCATTATAATTTGGCATTAGGGGTTGGTGGCTCCGTAAGGTGATCTGGATCCTTGTCGGGTGGTTTTGGAGGGGGGAGTGTTTGAGGGGATATGGTTGTTTTTGTTATGGGAGGTGTTGAAGTGTGTTGTGGATTCTTTGTTGTATTAGTAGGTGAACTGGTGACGTTTCCTTGAGGTTTTCGAGGTTTGCCTCGCGGCCAACCTTTTTTTTTTTGTTGGCGTGATAAACGTTTTATCGGAGAAATCGTCACTTAATTCAGAAGAAGTTAGTACTTGGGTTGGCGGTTCAGTAGGGGCATTTGAAGTTTTGGAAGCTCGTTTTTCTACGTAATAGGGGGTAAGGAATGGTTCCAAGCTGTAGGTTTGTGAGGTTGAGGGGCCAGGGAGAGAGGGGAAATGGCGTTGGGCAACCGTTGCATAGGGTTCTTGACGTTCTAAGACGGTTCCCTTTGCTTGTTGACGGGCTTGCCGGAGGTCAAGTTGGGGGTTATTGGCTTTAAGGGTGAGCGCCGCTCTTTCGAGTTTATACGCCGGGCATTGTGTGGAACTCGTGAAGTGCGGTCCTTTACAGTTGATACAGGTGAAGGTTGGGTGCATGGGACTTCAGTACCGTGTTTCGCTACTCCACAGTGGCACATAGCGATTGATGTTCGACATGCCAATGAGCTGTGTCCGTAGCGCTGGCAGTTGAAACATCGCCTCTGGAGAGGGATGTATTGTCTTACTTTCAAGCGGTAAAATGCCGCGTCTATGCTGTCAGGTAGTGTTGGTACGTTGAAGGTCAGCAGGAATGTGAAGCCCAGCGTGGGCGAACCTTTACGCGTGAAGCGTTTGATTTTTACGACATTTTGGTTGGCAAGACCATCTAGGATTTCTTCGTCTGTGGAATTTTGAAAGTCTCTGCAGGTAATCACTCCGAAGGAGTAATTTAAACTTGCATGGGGCTGGATGTTGACGTCAAGGTCTCCTAGTTTTTTTAGAAGTAGTGCTTTTTGAGCTTGAGCCTCTGTCTTGGTCTCAATGAGTAACGTACCGTTATTTAATTTGCGCACTGAATCTAACGTGCCCAGTGAATGAGTTAGTATTTTTGATATTAAGAAAGGAGAAACATTGGTAAAAGAGCCCGAGTTTTTACTGATGATGAGATGTTTCGCTCGAACTGGAGGCGGGAGAGTGTTTTCATTCGGTGGGACTATTTCCATGTCGGTAATTTGGTTCGAAACTTGTGAGTCAGAAGGTTTTTTCGTTATGGGCATGGTTGAAATTTCACTGTCTCGACTTAATGGTCGTTTGTTCAAGTTCGTTGTTCTTTGTTCTTTTGGTTCCAGATTTTTCTGCTCTGTGAGCGTTGGAGGAGTCAAAGACGCGCCTGAGTTTGCATCTGCGCAGCCACGGTCAGTCAGGCCAGGGGTGGCTGCAACCCCTGAACTGCCGGCATTTTGGCCTTCCGGTACTACGGCCTTCTCTTTATTTTTCGGAACGTTGTTGATTCGGTGGGCCGGGGGGTTAGCCCGGAACCACCTAGTCGGCTGGTGGGGCCGCCACCTCAGGGCCTGCCGACCTGCCCCCCGTCGCCGGGAGTGAAGGAAAAAGCTCAACAGGGGAGGTGTCCCTGAATCATGGCCCCTTCCCGCCTCTGCCATTTCGCTAGTGGCCGACAAAGTCGACCACTACCCTGGGGGCACCACGAGGAGGCCTCCCGGCCCGCTGTGCGCGGCACCGAGAGAGGACCCAAGTCCATGGCAGTCGGCTAGTTGGGGATTGCGACGGCGGACTAATGCCCGGACACGGGGGTCGGGCCCTATACGTCCGAGGTTCATCGCTAAGGCTGAGGAAGCTCCGTGCCAGAAGTGAAAAAAATCGGGTCCGAGCTGATATCAGATTCTTTATGGACAAGCTCAGAAAAGTTGAAAAAAGTATTTTTTGGCATGCCATCAGTCTGTCGCTTTTTTTTTTTTTTTCTCGATAAATTGCATGAAAATGAAAACCTAGCTATTTCTTGGTATGAGAAGTACATATCTGGCCTTTTTTGCCGTGAAATCGTGTTTTTCTTGACTTAAGCCGCTATTGAGCTATTCTCCAAATTTCATCCGTGAATTATCGCAGTTTCTTTATTTCATCCGTGGATTAGTGATTTTTTTCACTTTTAGCCATGAATTAGCGCTTTTTTCAATTGAACTCATGAAGAAGTGAATTATAGTGTTTTGTGTGTGTAATTTTAGCGGTTGAAATGGCATCTCCGTAATTTTAGGCGCTGCTTTTTCTCAACTTTATCCATGAATTTTCCTCAATTTTATACGCGAAATGTCGTTTTTCCTGACGAATTAGCTATTGGTCTAAATTTTAGCGCAACTTTGGTTCTGGAACTTTAATCTAGAAACCTCAAATCAGCACTATTTCACAATTTCGGCCACGAATATTAGCACTTTCCAACATTTTGGCCACGTACCCGCCCCAAGAACCGCAAATTAGTGCGTTTTCAAAGTTTTAGTCGCTCAAGGACCTCCAGACAATGGGGATCAGCGTATTTTCTCTATTTTAGCTGCAAAATTGCCTCCAAAAGGCGCCAAGACAATGGCAATGCTCCTTTTAAACTAATTTTTAATTAAAAAACAGTTTTCCACCCTGTGAAATGGATCATTTCAATGAGCCAGCCCCACGATACCTATTGGGCTTTCAACAAACCCAAAACCCTAGGGTGACCAGATATAAAAGTGGTTTCCGAGGGCGCCTGGTAAGAAAAGTAGGACAATAGTAGGACGATTTTGACGAAAAGTAGGACACCTATAAATGCAAGTTAATAACGACTAATCTTTGATCATTTTGATGTTAAAGGAAAGGCCCGCGTTTCAGGTAGGAAATGAGTTTTCAAAGAACAAAAACTACGAAACTGAGGTTTGAAAGAGCCAAAACTATTAAATTATGGTTTTCGAATGAGCCAAATCGGTGAATTAGGTTTTGAAAGAGCAAAAGCCCGCAAAACTTGGGTTTGTGAGATCCAAAATGGCCAAATTTCGGGTTTCATCGAGCCAAATCCATGAATTTGCTTTTTGAAAGAGCCACATTGGTCTTTCTTTTTCGAATAAGTAAACTTTGCGAAACTGATTTTAGAAAAAACTAAGGATACGGAATTTTTTTTTTGAAAGAATAAAAAGTCGCGAAATTAGGGTTTGAAATAGCAAAAATTCGTGAAATTAGGTTTTGATCCAAATTTCACGAATTTTTGTATTCTTTCAAAAAAAAAAAATCCGTATCCGTATCTAGTTTTTTTCTAAAATCAGTTTCACAAAATTTACTTATTCGAAAAAGAAAAACCAATGTGGCTCTTTCAAAAAGCAAATTCACGGATTTGGCTCGATGAAACACAAGAAGCAAGAAAGCGCGAAGAAGCAAAAACCACGATATTGATTATGAGAGAGCAAAAATCCGCAGTAATCCGCAAAATTTGAGGTTTGTAAGACACAAATTGTCAAAATTTAGGTTTGGAGTGATCTGAAATTAGACATTTGGATTTTAAATGAGCCAAATTCGATTTCACGAAATTTTGGTTTTAAATGCGTGAAAAACAGCAAAGTTGGGGTAATAAATAACAAAACTACGTAAAATTTTGTTTTGAAGGCGTCACATTTGAAACAACAAATTTTGAAGTTGTGAAATTTGGCCATGAAAAATAAGCAGCAAAATTTGTGAATTGAAAAAGCCAAAATCAATAATTTTATTTTTTCGTCATTATTTTTCACCAATTATGGTTGTTGACTTAATCGAACCCGCATGAAACATATTTTACAAAGAAGCAAAGCCACGAAATTGCGATTTGAAACAGCGAAAGTTCGTAAAATTGACTGTTTAAAGAGCAAACCCCACGTAATTTGGGATTTAAAAGCGAGAAAATCAGCAAAATTGGTGCACGAAATAACAAAAAATTAGTGGGATTTGGTTTTTAAGGTACCCAATTTGAAAAGTTTGTACATTGGAAGATAGTGAAAATCTCTAGCAAAAATGTTAATTGTTTAAGCCAAAATTACGAAATTTGTTTTTAATAAACCAAACTTGCGAAACTGGTTATGTAAAGAGAAAAAACCTAGAATTTGGTTTTCGAATAGGAGGAAATCCCCGAAATTGGGCTCTAAATGAGCGCAAGTCCACTAAATTGGGTTCTTAAAGAGTGAAAGTCCGTAAAATTTGTTTTTGAAAGAGTAAAACCCCCAAAATGTGGTTTTTGAAGGAGCAAATTAAACGAAATTGTTTTTTGAATGAACATAACCTCGAAATTAGGATTTGAACAAGACGAATCCGCAAAATTTATAGCGATTTTCATTCGACACACTACACAAGTGTAGTGCCACGTCCTCTCCACAAACATATGTTTCAATTCAAAGAGGAAGGGTGGAAAACCTTACACCACACGAGTGTATCGCATTGAATGGAAAACGCTATTAGTTTTGAATGAGTGAAAATTCGCGAAATTGACGTTTGGAAGAGTCAAAATGACGAAATTCTGTTTTTGAAAGTGCCAAAACGCTCATGGCTGGTTTTAAATTAGACCGTGGGTCTTATTTTCCGTCGGTCCAATCTCATGGGTTTTGGGGTGAATTTTGGATTTTTAAGTGAAATGGAGTCATGACGGTTTGTGGAAGAAATTTAGAGGGAAAAATCACTGTATTGTTCTCTGAGTGGACTCCATCCACCCCTCGTGCTCGACCTGACCTGGTAAAATCGAGTTGCGGAGGAGACCCGACTCACGAGGGCTGATGAGGGCCGCGACGGCAAAATGCCAAAATGGGGACCGCAGCGCCGCAGTTTTGTTTGAAAATGAAAACTTTAAAGACGTTGTGAGTTAGAAATACCAGACGTTACATCAAGCGGAGGCCGAAGAAGTAGGGAAAAAAAGAGGACAATTTTGACCTCTCCCCGGACACCTGAAAAATGAGCCCGGACATCCCCGGACGCTCTAGAAAGTGCGACATGTCCGCGGAAAGTAGGACGTCTGATCACCCTAAAAACCCCACGAAATTGAGTTTTCAGCAAACCCAGCCCAAAAGCCACGCAATTAGGTTTTAGCAAGCCCCAAACCCACGAATTTGGGGATTCAGTTCTTCAGCGGGAAAACCCCACGAGATTAGCGTTTAAGTGAGCCAAGGCGAATGTGCGCATTTTCTCAACTTTAGCAGCAAAGTAGCGTTTTTATCCCGTGAGCGAGTTTCTTAATTTTCCACGAGTTTTGGAGTTTTCCTCGATTTTAGCCGCAAATTAACGATTTTTTCCATTTTCTTAGCCGGGGATTAGCACTTTTCTCAGTTTTAGCTGAAAATTAGAGTTTTTCTTAAGTGTTTTCCTCAATATTAGCCGCGAAATAGAGGGCTTTTCCCAAATTAGGATTTTTTTTGGTTCACCATATGCTATGCATGAGCGATTTTTCTCAGTTTTACCCGCGCATTAGCAGTTTATTCGCCCATTGCCATGAATTCGCGCTTTTTCTCAATTTCTGCCTCAGAAGTTGCATTCAGAAGCCGCGAATGGCGCATTTATTCAGTATTGACGCAAATTAGAATGTTTCTCAATTTCACCCACAAATTAGCACTTTTTATGAATTCAGGCTTAAAATTAACTTTTAAAATCTCTTAATTTTGGCCAGAATAATTATTTATTTGCTAAATGTAACCCGCAAATTAGCGATTCTTTCACATTTTAGTACCGCACTAGCAATTTTATATTACTTGTAGGTACCTATAGCTTATTGCTTCTTCTCAGTTCTAGGCCCGTGAATCAGCGTTGTTTTTACTGAACAAAAGTTGCCTTCAGATTAAGGCGCGTATTTAAATTGAAAATTTCACCACACTTTATACGAGAATAAGTGATGTTCCTGAATTTTAGAAGTGAATTGGCGTTTTTTCTATAGTTTAGCTGCCGCAGCGTTTCCAACCCGTGCATTACCGACTTTTCTCAATATTTGCAAAAAATTGGCGTTTTCCTCAATTTAAACGGCAAATTAGCCAATTTTCCATTTTTAGCTGAGAATTAGCACTTTTCACCAATTTGAACTGAAAATTAGCGTTTTTCTCAAATTTAGCTGCGCTAATTAGTGATTTTTTTCCATTTCAGCCGCGAATTAGTGATTTTCTTCATTTGCCTCCGCGAATTAACGTTTTTCCTCACCTATATCCGAATTGCAAATTTAGCGATTTTTCCCAATTTCAGCTGTGGAATAGCGTTTTACGCTAATTTTGCGGTGATTTAGCATCTATTCCCTTCTTATACACGAAAGGGCGATTTTTCGCAATTTCAGTTGTGAATTTGCCATTTTTTTCCAATTTTAACCTGAAAGCGTTTTGTTTTTTTTTTTGTGAATATTATAGCGTGTTTTCTCAATTTTAACAGCGGGTTTGGCCCAAAAACAACACTTTTGCTTTTTCCTAAATTTTAATCTGGAAGTTGCATCGCGAGACCACGAATAAGCGCTTTTTCGCAGGTATAGACACGAATATTAGCGATTTTTTGCCGCTTCAGCAAGTTGCAAATTGCCGATTAGCACTTTACTGGGCTTTAAGGACCTAATGAAACTGGGGACACGGTGTACTTTCTCTTTTTAGCCGCGAATTTTCCTCAAGATATTGTGAATTTTCTCAATTTGAGCCACCAGAATAGCGCTTTCGGGGGGCTCAATCGAATATTCGGTCCACAGTCTTTGCTGATATCACTTGCAACGTTAAATTCTCCAGGTCGGATAAACAGGAATTTGTAGAAAGTAGCCAAATCGCTGTCCTACCGTCAGAGTTTGCCGGATCGAGATCCTTTTTGATCTAAGATCCAAGATCAAGATCCGGATCTTGGATCTGGATCTTGAATCCTTTTCAAAAGGATCTGGATCTTGGATCTTGAAGGATCTAAAGAATTGAGGATCTTGGATCTTTTTAGCGAAGATCCTTAAGATCCCCCCTTGAATCCTTTTCACCACCCTAGGCTCCCTACATTTTACGACTAACATTTTTACATTTTCACATTTTTTTTTCATTAAGGACGGAACCGTCGTTTTTTGTTTTTTCCCCTCTTGCCGTGTTCTTAATCCATTTCCCTTGTCTCTGCCATTCATTGCTTCTCATATTGAGTAAGGAATTCTGCTGATCTAGCCGATTCGGAGTGCGGACAAAACTCAAAGGCCCGATTCCCCCTCATCATTCTTGTAACTTTTTTTTTTTAATGTTCTGCCGTTCATCTGAAACCACCCAAAATAAAAGTACCATAAGTGTTTCTTTTTTCCTTGTGAGTTAATGAACTTGATGGTTTCTTGTCGAGGATAGTTAAAAGCGATTTTGTCCGTAATGAGCGAGCAGGGTGATAACGGTGGAATTACGGGACCACCATGTGACATTCCATTTTTATTAAATGGTACTTTCTTCTCGATCGTATCACATGAAGATCCGAAAGGAAATTTGAAAGCTAAATGTAATGAGTGCCAAATGCTGTACATGGCTAACAAGTGTGGGACGAGCCACCTAACACGACACCTGAAGCGGAAACATCCCCCCACGTTTGAAAGGTAAGCCAATTACATTCACATGCATTCAATGTTTGTCCCCCGTTTTTACAAACTGTGACATAAATCACTTGTTGCCCATGTTTTTGAAAGAGCGAATAACGGTCTCACGATGAAAATTAACGAGGTAAAACCGGGAAAACCCGGGCGTGACAAAAAATGGTGAGAAATACATGCGCGAATACAGTTGCGATCGAAAACACTCCTTCGAGAGCCCCCCCCCCCCTAACTATCTTGAGCATACTTACCTAAGAAAACCCTTCGAGATATGATTTTTTCAGCAGTTGTTTAGGCCTACTTTACTTTATTTAACTAAGGCCCCCTTCACACGAGGCGATTAGTTGATTCTACTAGTTTACTAGGCGGGTGTCAAGGATCCGACCGACTATGCATTTCGAATAGGAATCGCCTCTAACCATTCACACGCAGTCAACTCGTCCGCCCAGGCGGGTGTCCACCCGGCACATGTGCCGCTCACGTTCTCATCCCCACTAGTTGACTCAACTAAAAGGATGTAGGCTCTGTGGGTCCCTTCACACCAGTCAACTAGTTGAGTCTCTTCCAAAGTTTGAACGACGGATCGGCTCAGTTCTTTCAATGTTGAGACTTTCATAGAATAAATACGTACGCGGCCGTCAATTTGGGATCATCATGGCTCGACAATAGAAGAAAAAGCACCTGTTTCCCGATTTCTTATTAACGGATGGACCCAAATTTTTCTTCCAAGAGTAATTTATTTATAAATTTTAAACAATTGCTCTGCTAAGACAAGTAGAGCTCCAACTTCTTCGAGCTCCATAATTTAACTGAATAAAATAATACCCCGCCAATATTTTTCCCCACCAATGGAGAAAAGAGTATACTCAACTAGTTGACCGCAAATCCGCCTGGCCGTTCACACGGCAGTCAACTAGTTTACCGTCTGCCCGGTCAACTTAGTTGAATCAACTAATCGCCTCGTGTGAAGGGGGCCTAAATGCGAGTAATTCGCTTTAAAATTAACTTTTTCAACTTCTGTGCAGATTCAGAAAGATCACATTATTTTCTGCCGTAACTAGCTATTAACAACATTTTATTTTCATTATTTTCTGTGGCGGTGGCAGTTTCTCATGTTGTGCTAAACGGGGATTTTGAATTTGTCATTCAATCAACCCCCACATTCGTCCATACTCAAATTGCACCATAATCGACATCCAGTGATCAGCTCATAAAAAAAATAATAATTTTCCCTTCGAAATCACTGGTCGCGACTTGCAAAAGAACACTGACCTGAAAAGTCATTACCCTATTCCTATTATGTACATATTTCCAGAAACCAAACGCACAAGTTCCCATTTGAAATTGATATATGTATTATAGGTTTTTGTTTCGCATGTTCACAGGTTCAACAAAGAGTTCGGAAGCTATCGCGCGGCAAAAGCGCGAAATACATCCATTGCAAAATTGTCACCATCCACATCCTCCTCAGTCACCCTCAAACAGCTTTTCGCCCGGTCAGAATCTTAAAATGATCAACAAAAGGCTGATCAACTTATTACTGATTTTATTCTATCAACAATGGCCCCTCTCTCGACTGTGGAAAAGCCGGAATTTCGAGCCATGGTTGCCGGTCTTGCTGAAATTCGAACGCCAGTTTCTGTAATTGGCAAGCATGCTCTTCGAGAAAACATCGACGTGGTATTTTCAAAAATGAAGTCTTTCATAATTGAAGAGTCGAAGAAAGTCACTCGATTCTGTACCACAGCGGATATTTGGTTCAATCATGGAAAAAGTTTTCTCGGAGTAACGCTTCATTGGATCGATAGACTGACCTTGCAATGAGTATCCTGGGCCACAGCTTGTAGACGTTTTAAGGGTATTCATTCGTTTGACAAAATCGCCGAACTTTTGATAGACGTATATGATTACTACGAATTGGATATTGAAAAAATCGAATCAACTGTAACTGACAACGGATCAAACTTCGTGAAGTGTTTTTAAGAGTTCGGCTTGCACGAAAACGAAAGCGACGACGACGAATCCGATGTTGACGACGACACCGGTCTACAGGCCGCAGATCTAGATGCTATCTTGAATAATGAATGCGATGAATACCGGCTCCAGCTCATTCTAGATGCAATTCACACACACTAGCCTTGCTGGGTTCATCCGATTTGGCTACCAAGGTTGATAGTGCGGTTTTCAAAAAGAGCTACCGGCAAGCTATTTCCAAAGCCACTGCGTTGTGGAACATTTTAAGCAGGTCATCGTCGAAAGATGGTCGAAAGCAAAGTCATATGGATTACAAGTCGCGTCGCTTTTGATAAGACACGGTCCTGAAGCATTTTGGGAAAATCGATCTCGATAGAGGCCTCTGCAATTTTTACTTTATTCAACTACGAACAAGCTTTCATGAAAGGGCGTAGGTTTTTAACTTTTCCCCGGGGGGCTTCTGCTCTCAAATTTGTTAAAAATTTGTAATTTATCACTTTTTTTCATAATGTATACAGTAGATGCGGTTTAAACACCTAGAAATACGTGGACTCGTCTCGGCCCTTGACCATTTTTATGCAGGATGTTCCGAATCAAGCACGGACAAATTTGTGGATGAAAGTAGACCTTATTTGCAATCGAAAATGCCAAATACATCATAGCCCGAAACGAGTTTCTGAGATATGATTTTCCAAACGTTTTAAAATGCATATATCTCTTCTCTTAGTCTAGTGCGACTTGTCGCTTCCAAAGGAACTTTTGTCGACCTCTGACGCGAGATTCGAAAATAGCACATAAGTTTTGTGTCAGAAATGACAATTTCAGGGATAGTTCTTCCTATTTTGTCACGGCAACTGCGGTTCACAACTGGACAAATCAGAGAGTTCCGGTTTGGTGGGTCTACTACCTTGTTACCCTAATCAACCTTTCAACATGCAGTACTACTTCAGTACTTCAACCTGGAGTGCTTTGCAACATTGATCCTGCGTCTTTCACAGCATTTAGTTTTAATGTTATGATCGTATTGACGAGATGTTCGTTGAAACTGTAACGAAGGGACAAAAACATGATGAGAACAAGTAACGTCAGGAAGAAGAACGCCCAATTTTACTGCTTCTTTGGGTGGTGGTGGAAGGAATCCGACTCTCCCACCCCGGAGAAGTAGCCTTCTGTACGATCCTGATTTTCAAACTATACAGGGTGTAACGGAAAAGTCTGGCATAAATGAAATGGGTGATTCTTGGTCACATTTGGAACCAAAATGACCCTATACACCATGGTCCGATTACTTATGGTTTTGGAGATATTCGAGGTTTTCGTATTTTTTAATGTACCCACGGTAAGGCACTATAAAACCCGAGTACTGCAACACGAAAATCGGTGCCATACTTGGTCCCTCATATGATTATAATTGTCACCTGATATCATTGACAAGTAGGATATTTTTATTTATTTCGACCGCATTCCGCGTTTGTTTGCTGCTACGATGACAATTTTTTCATTCATGATATTGTGTTTACCCTAACGACTGAGGGACCAAATATGGCGCTGAAATCCGCGTTGCAGTACCTGTGTTTTAAAGGTTCTCTACCCACGGTTTTCCTTAGTAAATCTTCTGTACCAGATGAAAAAATTGTCTCATTGAAATTTAAAAGAAGCTATTGGAAAGAGCACTAAATTCTCTGTAGGATTGAATCCTTTCATTTCTAAATCGATCAATATTCAAGTGCTAAAATTGCTGCTGAACAGACAACTTCTTAGATTTCCAGAAAACTCCTAGTCTTTCAGCCAGCTGTCAATTCTTTTATGGCCCTCGTAGGAAGTGTAAAAAATTATTAAAAACTTCTACTGTTTGTCAGCTTTCGAATGGCCTGCTTAGTTCTGGATTATTCTTTTTTCTTCCGAGATAGAAGCAAAAACGCGTGAAAAAACCACCAAAAGTATCCGTTTTTAAGCATGCCTTCAGGTAAGGCAATTGCTTCCGCGTTTGTAATGCGGTTGGTGGTGGATGTGGGTGTTATTTATTTTTTATTTATTTATTTGCACAATCACATTTCTTAACATACAAGAATTATTTATTTTATTATTGTTTTATTATTTCAATAATAGCGGAATCCAACCCAAGGCTCCATCCAAGGCCACAACGTGAATTTGTAACTAACTGAAGAGGCCGAGGGCGCGCTCGTGGAAGCAATTGCCTTGCCTGAAGGTGTGCTTAAAAACGGATACTTTTGGGGGCTTTTTTTGCGCGTTTTTGCTTCTATCTCGGAAGAAAAAAAGAATAATCCAGAACTAAGCAGGCCATTCGAAAGCTGACAAACAGTAGAAGTTTTTAATAATTTTTTACACTTCCTACGAGGGCCATAAACAAATTGACAGCTGGCTGATAGACTAGGAGTTTTCCGGAAATCTAAGAAGTTGGCTGTTCAGCAGCAATTTAAGCACATAAATATTGATCGATTTAGAAATGAAAGGATTCAATCCTACAGAGAATTTAGTGCTCTTTCCAATGGCTTCTTTTAAATTTCAATGAGACCATTTTTTCATCAGATACAGACGATTTACTAAGGAAAGACGTGGGTGCATTAAAAATTAGGAAAACCCCAATTATCTACAAAACCATAAGTAATCGGACCATGATGCATAGGGTCATTTTGGTTCCAAATGTGACCAAGAATCACCCATTTCATTTGTGCCAGACTTTTCCGTTACGCCCTGTATAATTTCTGCTCTGCAGTTCACAAAGGGCTAAAATAAAGGAACCTTAAACTGAACTTGAATAAAGTAAAGAACGCAGTGCTCTCTTCTGGGATCAAAAATGAGAAATTTATTTGAGACCGCTGATTTAGGGCGGGAGGGGTGGAATGGTGCAACTTGTAATCCATATGACTTTGGTCGAAAGCTTCCGAAAAATGTACTCAAATCATTGGACACATGTTGAAAACTCCTTGTCCGACTCGTTGGAACTCAATGTTTGACTCTATATCAAGGGCATACTGCGGTCCTCAGACAAAATTAATCATCTCTGCGAAGAACTTGGATTGATAACTTTCAAACCACAAGACTTCGACTTTCTAAACGACTACCAGCAATGCTTCGCCCCAGTAGCCAGGCCTTAGCTGATAGGCTTCAAGGAGAGAAAAATTGCTATTTCGGGGATTTCTTGCCCACGATTTTTCAAGTGAAGAAGTCACTTGAAGATGTCTTTCTTACGAGAGATTTATGTAAACCTCTTCTATCGTATATTATCCGCTCGTGGATAGATGAGCGATACAAGGAGTGGTTTGAGCTGGAATCAGCCGACAGCAAGTCAGCTTTACTGGCAGCTATCACGCTATCAGTCACCCTTTTTTTAAACTCCGTTGGCTACCTCCCGCAAAACGCGCAATTCACAAAGAAGATTTCATGGATTCTGTTATGAAATTTCAATCAAGGGAGAAAATGGATTGCTCAGCTACGCAGTATGAACAACATAAACCTGAACTTTCAACGGCGGACGCGGATTCAAGGGATACTTTCTTCACTTTCGAAGAAACAACCGAACAGGCGTATTCCTCAGCACACCTTGAGGTGCTCCGGTACCTGGAGGATAGTGACACTTCTATTCAGTGTCTCCAAAATTACCCCTCCGTGAAATCCTTTTTCATACATAATAATGTGAGGCAACCGTCCTCAGCACCGGTGGAGCGGCTTTTCTCTTACGCATCCATGGTGCTCTCTAAAAAGAGAACTCGCATATAAATGACAACCGCTTCGAAAAAATAACGTTGTACAAAGCCAATAGAGGCAAATATTAAATATGTAATGCTAATTTGTACATTTTTCTATAAAAAAGTGACGTTTCTTGTCGAAATTTTCTTTAGAACTCCTTTTTCCCCAAAGTAATGCCAAAGTCATAATAGATGTGAGTCAGGAAGTCATTAATCCTCATTTTACTTATGGAATATAAGGTAATTAACTCACGAGAGGGTCGCCCCCATTTCCGCGATCGAACTTGGTGTTCAAACTACTGATAGTCCTATAAACAGAGGAGAAAAAAAGATCTTTGATCTTATTGCAGGATCTAAGATCCTGGATCTTGATCTAAGATCCGATCCTGAAGTCGGGGATCCTGGATCTCGATCAATTTTTTTGGAAAGAACGATCTTGGATCTAGATCCAAAAGTCAAGGATCTTGGCAAACTCTGCCTACCGTCCGACCTCCTCACATACCTACATCCACGGATAACCTAAAAATCCTCATTTTCCGGTATTTAAGCTTCTCGGGCGCCCCCCTCGCCCCTACCTCCGTACGCTACTTCGTGGGGTCTGAAGTCCAATGAAGCATGGACCTCTTCGGGTGCTTGAAGTCGAGAAAATCTGCTACACGTAATTTCAACGAGAAACGCTCATTTTTGGAGATTTTATGAGGCTCTTTAGAACGTTGGTACTTGTGCCCCTTCTTTCGCATACTTGTAGCTCTGGGGGGGGGGGATCTATCCCCCATATCCCCCCCCCGTACCTACAACCCTTATTTTCTCATGCTTTTCCTGATCTTACCACTCGCTAATGTAATTCCTTGGTGAATAATAGCCACCTCTTGACTCAATGAGCAATTATTCTTTCGTATTTTTTTCCAACAACTGAATAAAAATTAATTAAATAAATAAATTGAAATAAAAGGAGCTCCAATGCTAAACATATTTGGCACTGGAGGAAGAGGTTTGTGACTACAAAGTCATATAGAAAACTTTGTTCTGATCAATTCACTTCGGTGGCCACCGCCGACTTCTCTTTACGCGCCAACTAACAATTTCGATTTGTGTTCGTAGGTGGTTGAGCGCAGCACCGAATGGAACGCGGGCTGCCTGGGAAGACTCCCCGCTCCGTGTAAACTGATAAAACGAGGTTAATGGTCAGCTTTTCAGTTTGTAAACAAACTGTGTTTTTTGATTTTAATAATTATTCATTCTTCTTGTTTGTTGTGAACCTGCTAAGTAACTAAAAGAAACAGTTTTATCGACTGCGAAGCCATGAAGGGTCAAAGTATGGAACGATTCATTGAAGATGTCTCCCGACATCCCATTCTCTACGATCCAAACCATCCGCACCACAAGGACGGCGAAGCGAAAAATCAGATTTGGGAAAGTCTTGCAAGTTATTATAATACTGATGGTAAGTGTATGAGAATCTCAACATCATTTGATGAACTATAATGTATTTCTACTGCTAGTAGAGAACTTTTCAGCTCGTGTTCAGTTTTGGTTATTTTTCAAGAGCCGGCTTTCAAGCTGGTGTTAGCTGTGTTTTGATTTACTATTGTGTATCATTCACTATGCTATGCGCTAATTTTTCCCCCATTTCTTTTTTTTTTTTTTTTTTTTTTTTTTGCAGCGAAAGCAGTGAAAAATCGGTGGAGAGGGCTCAAAGACACTTATTCTCGGCACCTCAAAGTAGTAGCTGGCGTATACAAGAAAAACGGCAAGAAAATTTCTTGTAGAAACTGGGTATGGGCAAAATACATGACTTTTATGAAGCCCTACATGGGATACAAAGAATTATTGGCATCAAGGCCAAACAAACGAAACAGATTTGAAGGAAGTACTAGGGTGAAAACTGCAGATACCACTTCTGCAACATCGGTGACTACTCGTGGAGCAAGCGATAGGACCATCGCAACTGAACCCTCTTCATCATGCGAACCTCAAAATGTCGATCACAACGCCGTTCAGGAAACACTACCGACCGACGTCGAATACGCGGGTGAAACTGTTCCAGAAGCGTCGGCGCTTGATAAATTTGTCGGTTTCCTCGAAAATGGGAAAGAAATGGACGCCGTTGACTACTTGTTTTTATCCTGGGCCAAGACAGTCAAACAATTTTCACCCCGTCGCCTGCTGACCGTTAAAAAGAAAATCTCCGACTTGATCATGGAAATGGAACAGGATCAGCTCGAAGAGGATGACACTTTGCATTATACATCAGCGATCGTTCAGTCTGTCGATCCAAATCAGGGCTGCGACGGAAGCATTGCGTCCTCGTGGTCGTCACGAACCCCCACACCCGAGAGAGTTCCTTTGGTCCTTGAAGATCGACCTAGGAATGAGCCGATCATCAAAAGTGAATCGAACAGCTACTATCAAAATGGAATTCGGTAGTGGCTGACCCTCTTTTTTTCCTCTTAAAAAAGTCTTAAGCTTACCTTTTTGTGTAGTATTTATATTTTGTCACCATCTCAAGACTGTCTTGGGTGCGTTCGCCCCTTAGAACTTTTCGACTGTATTTACTTTTGCAGGATTACACAATCATCCTACTTTTTTTTTATCGTTTTTGATGAACAAACTTATTTTCTGTTTTCATTAATAATTACTCATCAGACCAACTCCCAAGTCAGTTGGTATTCCAGTACATAACTCGTTTTAGATTGTCAAGAGAAAATATAACTTAAAAGTACTTATGCTGTTTGAGTGTGATGTGATTTAGAAAATAATCTAATCCCGCATATGGCTCTTTCAAAAGTCCAAGTTCAATGCTTAGGCTCTTTCAACCCCCAATTTCACCTCCAATTTACTACCTACCCTCGAACTTTTTCTATGTACTTACGTTTTAACATGTCTGCTACGATTTTTGGAATGTCCGTACGCCGTCCTGACCGTATCTTGCCCTAGGATTGCTCGAACAAAATAGTTCTTTCCAGGGGTTGTACGCCATCGGCTCTGACGCTAGGGGGGGGGGGAGCTCAAAACTTATCAGAGGGGGGGGGCAATGGAAGTTATTCGTGGTGGTGGGGGAGCGTCCAAAATTTTTCAAGGGGAGACATGCTGTCCGAAAGGTCTTGATTGGTGAGTGAAAAAGGTGGACACCGAGAGGGGGAATAATCCAGGACATGATAGCGCACAAAAAGGCTAGGGATGGGGGGGCAAGGTATATTTGTCCACCCTGGTATAACGAGGGGGCAAGCTTTCGCTGTCGGCGATGGAAGGAATTCCTGTACCCACCAATATGTCCGTTGAGTATCGGACAAATTGGAGGGCCATCAGTATGTCCGGAGACTACGTCGAACAAATTGCTGGGCCACTAATATGGCCGAAATCGGCTTCCGACAAAGTGGTGGGCCACCAGGAATTCGATTTCATCTGAAAATATCTTGAGCATCCCTATCAAATTAGTCAAAAACTTAAAAATCATAGTGAACGTGAGTTAGGCAAGACGCGACGGTGGTTCGGTCACACTGGTGGACCCACCACTTTGTCCGAAGCCGACTCCGTTCATACTGGTGGTCCAGCACCAACTTGTCCGTGGCCCACTAATTTGTCCAATACACTATGAACGAATTGCGGTGGCTTAACCTACCAATATGACCGCACATCGTTTTCGAAACCAAGTGTTTCAACCAAATTGGTGGTCGAGAGAATTTTTCGCCACCACCAACACGTCCGGTCCGGACCCCGTAGCGAGTGCTACACCTCTCTAAGGGTTGGGTGGTTCGTGATCGAGGAAGTGATAAATACGTAAATTTTAACCACGAGCTCGTCTGTAAGACTACTGTGAATTGGCGTTTTCTAGATTTTAGCCGGGAATTAGCTGTTTATCACAGTTTTCAGCCACGTACAATTAGTGTTTTCCCCAATTTTAGTAGCGAATCACGACTTTTATCACGACTTCAATTTTAGCCGCGAATTCGCTGATTTGCTCCACTTGAACCACGAATTAGGGTTTTTCTCAATTTGAGCTGCGAGAGAGCACTTTATCTTAAATGTAGCCCGGAATTAGCGGTTTTTCTTGATCTGCGAATTGGTTAATACAATATATATATATATATCCTACTCATTTTAGCTGCGAATGACCGAGGTTTCTCAAATGTATCCTCGAATTATTATGTTTTCTCAATTTCAGCCGCGAATTAGCGATTTTCCTAAATTTTATAGTCGCATTTGCGTTTTTTCTCAGTTATGCCCGCGATTTCACGCTTTTCTCAATTTTTTAGCCGTGATTTTTGTCGCCTTTAGCTACGAATTAGCGTTTTTTCGCTATTTTAGTCGCGAATATTGGAGTTTTTAAACTTATCATTGCCCTGTTTGCTCCTAGAATTAGCAAAGTTGTGGGCCATCTCAATTTTAGCCTCTTATTAAGGGTGTTAGCGCATTTTCTCTATTTCAGCAGCGAACTTGTCTTCAGATACCTGCTGTGCTAGTTATCTTAAGAATTGGTGTATTTTCCTAAATTTTAGCGGCAAATGAGCTCTCAATATTATCCGCAAATATTATCACGAATTTGCCTCGTTAAACCATTGGCCCCACAAAGATTACGTGACCGCTCCGATTGGCATCTGAAAGAACATTCGTAGAGTAGACACAATCATGATAGTTTTACTGCTTGCTGTTGCTACAGCGTTGGTTATACGGTTGTCTTCTGGTGAATGTGTGGGAAGCGGCTTGAAGTTACGCAGGAATTTGCTCTTAATTTTTTCTCGAATTTTGTCGTGATGTTGCCGGTAATTGACGCAATGAGAATTAGTGAGGGCCCCTTTGAATTAGTGAGGGGAACCCTTAATGGGTGGGTGGAGGGGGCAATGCTGATGGGTTTTCTCATCGGTAACTCGAAAACAGCGCGTTCCAATTCAGAAGCATATCTTTTCAGCATATTGTTCAAAAATTGTTGGCATCGTGCCACGAAGCAATATTTGGAAATCCTCTTGTTTTTTTATTTGAAGTTGAGTGTCCTTGATCACGATTGGCATTGAATGTCCTTCATTATCATGGTGACCGATGGTGACTATAAAAATTAATATAACGCACGTGCTTCACTACACTCCAACTATCGAATCACGTACTCATGTAGTAACCACAACGATATATGTCTAAAAGAACTGGATTGCTCATCACTGCTGATAAAGAATAGCCATCAAATAAGCTCCCAAATGTGGATGAGAGAGGTGGAGTTTCAAAGTAAATACCGGAAGAGAGTTGAGTTGCCATAACTACACAAGGAGAGGGACAGAGGTGGTTGTTTATCAGGGGACGACTTGCCTCCTTCACGCCCCTCCAGTCCGCTGTGAGCAATCCGTTTATATATCGCTAGTAACCATCTAGACCAGTCAAGATAGACAAAAAAATCTGGGTAAATCGCAAACATGCATGTAATTAATTTTTTATTCGCGTGTTGTTAGGACCAATGAGAGCAGTTATTACTCAAGTTTGCAACCCTCAAAACCTTGTGCTCAACTCGTGGCACTCGAAAAACCAAGAAATTTCATCACTTTTTTTAACAAAACTACCAGAAGAAAGCGCTTTTCGAGCATGACCACAGTACAACTTTTTTTTTCAGCTTAATTCACTTTTACTACGCTAATCTATGAGGAAAGACAAATAAAAGTGGAATAAGCTGAAAAAAACATTCTTGGAATAGCTTTGTATCTTCTTTTAGGCACTCAAAATGGGCTTAATTGCCTCATTTTTTGGTATAACAATGGATTTTTCTCAAAACATTGCGAAGGACAGGAGTAAAATAAGCATGAAGAATTAAACTAAGTTACTTCACTCAGTTTTAGAGGAATTTGCCCGGCGCTGGGAGCACCATGGCCAATGTAGTCTAGCTTTGAACAGTTGTCAAAAACTGACATTTTTTTAAATATTCTGATATTTTCCCAGTTTACTCAAAGAATCTTTCACTATCATTGGACAAAATGTCTTTACTCACACAGAAAAAGGGTGCTCTTTTCAGTGGTGTCGTTGGATTTAACCTAGGACGCTTACTTCCCATGTTACACCTGTTTTTGTTGCGAAAACCCGTGATGTGCTAAAAACAACAAATTGATTATCTCGGCTAGGAATCGAAATCTGACCTTAGGACATAGGAATTTTTTTGTTGCATTTTGGACGTACAACCTCCCCTCTCATTTTTTTAAAACCAAGTACGAATCACCGGTATTTGAGTGCTACGGGTCTTGAAAAGTTACCCTACCAATAAAATCTCGCTTTTTGGCGAGATTAAGTATTTTGTTGACTGGTTGTATTTCCTGAACTAACAGACCCAGGATGCTCGGGCTGGGCTTTAATTGTAGCAAATTTAGTTGGCTTTAACAATGTATACTGTGGCCATGCTCGAAAAGCGCTTTCTTCTGGTAGTTTTGTTGAAAAAAGAGAAAAAAAGTGATGAAATTTCTTGGTTTTTCGAGTGCCACGAGTTGAGCACAAGGTTTTGAGGGTTGCAAACTTGAGTATAAACTACTCTCATTGGCCCTAACAACATGCAAAAAAAAAAATTACATGCATATTTGCGATGTTTGATGTTTATATTGACTGGCCTAATCGCAAAGATTCAAGTTTTGTTATGAAGCACCCCGCACGTCCCCTGTCTACTGTACGTTAGTTCGCAAGAAATCCGTCAGTTGCACTGGGGTGAATCTTTGCGGAGCCTATAAATGGGCGTTTATTCTTTTCAATATTACCTGAGCTTGCTGAGCGATTCATCACTGTTTTTTCTCCAATTTATAGCTTCGAATCAGCGATTTTTTCCAATTTTTGCCGCGAGTTGGTGTTTTCCTTAATTTTAGCCGCAAGTTATGGTTTTTCTTAATTTTAGCCGTGCATTATAGTGATTTTTCAAATTTAGCTGTTTATGATTATTACCGGTTTTGTACACTTTATTCGCGAATTATTAAATTTTCTCAATTATAGCACTGAATTAGCGTTTTCCTCTCCTTAGCCGCCGATCAGCACTTTCCCTCCATTTTAGCCGCGATTTAAAATTTCCCCAAATTTTAGGCGAGAATAATTAATGCTTTTTTAAATTTTCGCCGCGAATTAGGTAGCGTTTTCTCTAATTTTTTCCGCGAATTAGGTAGCGTTTTCTCTAATTTTTTCCGCGAATTAGGGCTTTTTCTTGATTTCCGCCACGAATTGGGGTTTTCTCCAATCTGTGCCACTAAGTAGAGATTTTTCTCTATTTCAGCCGTGAATTGGCGTTTTCTCCATGTCACTTCTCGATTCTCGACCTACTACCTACGCTGACTGGCGGATAGCAATTCAGTTTTGATGGGGGGGGGGGGGCTCCCAACGGTGTGGTTTGGTTCTTTTTAAGAGTTCTCGTACACCTTATTAAAACCGTTTCGGCGCCACTGATTCACATCAACGTTACTTTCCATCAGGCGACGTTTTCGAAGGCTCCTTCCTGTGACACAACCACTAAACGTTGTGGGGGGAGGGGGGCACAGGACACGTGGATGGTGGGGTACCTACATACCTAATAGAAAATAAACTTGAAGTTTCAGGGCTATATACTCATCGACAACATTTGACATTAAATATTCATTTGATGAATATTTAAAAACTATAGAATTCGAAACAAATCAGTTTAAAAGGAGCGTTGGGATTGTCTAGAGATCTACAGAGGCCAGAGCGATAAGAAAACTGATACACAGCAGATAGTTAGGGTTAGCTATCATGTATAACTCGATCGAAATAAATGTGACTGGCTTTTTGTTTTATTTAATAAATTATTTAATATCGCCTCCATTCAAACGTTCCAAGTTTTAGCCCCGAAGTTGCCATCAGATCCACCAATTGGTGTCTTTTCAATTACAGGCGAAAATTAGATTTTTTCCAATTTTAGCCGCAAATTAAAGCCTCTTCTACACTTCTACTTTAATCTGCGAATTCTTTCTCTTAATTTTAACGGCGAAGTAGCGTTTTTATCCCATATTTGAAATTTTTCTAAATTCTTTGCCACTAATTGGAGTTGTCCTTGATGTTTGCTGCAAATTAGCAATTTTTACCTTTTCAGTAGCGAAGAGCGAATGGGGAACTTGCACATTTTTCAATCACTGCTGTTTCTTGAAGGGGGCTCTTCAACAAGACAATTGCCCACATTAAACATTGAAATCAATCAAGTGTTTTTTTTAGGCGAATTTTTAAATTTTGAGTGGGGGTTTGATTACGTCAAAGGGCAGTTAATGAAATGGATGGTGTTGAGAAGAGAGGGGAAGACGCGTTTTCTGGGGTTTAATTTCTCTTGTTATTTGTAAACAAAACATTTTAGAGTTTCCTCAAATGCTTCAAAACTGTGTAAAGCCCGACCAGGCCTCGGTTTAGGGAGCCTCCGGGAAGTGTGTTCAGGGATAAAGATTAACGAAGGCGGCCGCAGCGGCACGACAACTGTCAAGCTTATCACGTATATTAGCTAGTGTCTACAACTTAGCCTAGACTCACCTTCGTCGGACCTGGCGGGTTTGCGGTAGCGTAGACGAGCGGAGCACGCGGGCAGTTCGCAAGGTTACGGTTCCCCCAAAGATTCGACGTACGCTCTCGGCTGGTACTCCAAAAACCCTTTTCCTTAATTAGAGAATTCCCCGGGTTTTATATTAAATCCCAGGGCCATATTTGTGAAAACCCTAGGTGTTGTGGATAACAAGCAGTTTCCCCAAGGATATGTTGACGCTTTCGGGCTATTCCCTCCCGCTCGTCCCTGAGCTCGCCGGGTTCATTCACCGAGCGGTGAATAATTTCCCGGACCGAGCTCCTTTTTCTCCACCGCTTAACATAACGCCCTTTTCAGGGCGTTACAACTGCACGCCATTGACGTCATTTTCCCCCCGCACCATCCATCCCCTCCTGAAGAACTTTGAAATTTATTTAAAAATCACCAGAAGCACCAATCTGGCTGCAACTATCGTTGATATCTTTGTCCGCATGTGCCAATTCACTGGTATACTTTTCCCCCAAATCGGGATTCATGCAAGTTCCCCATTTAAAAGCCCTTCTCGAGGCTTTTTGACCACAAAAAGGTGACCAAAAAAAGGCTGAAGGGCGCATCTCCCCCCCCCCCAAATCAATCACCCGCCACCCCTTTTCATCGCCAAATCTTAACGGGGTGAACAAATTTGCGCAATTTGTTCAGATGTATTGTCAGTTAGGACATTTCCGGTTGTACTGGTTTACTTGTGGTCATCGACCTAACATCATTAATTAAAAAGTTGACTCGTTAATTCGTTACCAAAAAAATTACCTCTTAAACGCGTTAGGAACTCGTTATATTGTTAGTAACTTGCCAAAATTACCTCATCACAAGAGGCCTTTTTTTCGTGTTGAATTCATGTTCCAGGTTTTTGGAATGAAACATCCACTTTGTTAGCTGCTTGGGAGGTTCACGTGTAATTTTCCCCCTTCATACTATACCATGTTCTGGAGTATAGTATGTTCAAATTTTTACTTATAATGGCTCGCTGGATCCACCACTACTCGACTTCTTTCCTTTGCCATACCACCTTGGGATACTTTCTCTCTTACTTATTAAATTCTTATCATTAGAGGGATGAAAATGAGCGTTAAGCGATTTCGTTAAGCCGGATACACACATGCGGTACTTGCCAAGTAACTTGCAAAATATTCAATCAATTTCTAGCAATTGCCTAGAAACCAACCGTGAGAATTTCAAAAATGTGTTGCTCGTTACTTGCCAAGTACCGCATGAGTGTATCCGGCTTTAGTTGGGCTGATTCCTCGACACCAAAGCAGCCTAGCGATAAGGTCCGTGTGCTTCGAGAGACTCTTCTATTTGAACTTCAGTGACCCTGAGGGCCCCTGAGGGCGGTGAGTGAGGGCCCCTGAGGGCGGTGAGTGGGGGCCCCTGAGAACAGGGGCGGAGCGTGACATTTTGATGCCCGGGGCGGTGGTCATGGTGGATGCACCCCCCCCCCCACTATCACTATCAAAAAATGCGAGTATCGGGCTACTCGCCTCAATCGGAAATCATCCCGGGCTTAGGGTAGGGGAAACTTTCAGGGTTCTCGGGGAAATTTTCTCCCAAACATCGTATTCGATTTACCTGGGAAGGACCTATTTAACATTGTACGCTTTTTTCGGAACAAACAGACCGGCGTGGTGTCAGATTGACATATTCTTGGCGTGGGAATGTGTCTTGGGACAAAATCAGCAGTTTCATAGTCCCTGTGAGCTAGATTTGCAGTAATTAAGCCAATAATATGATGTAGGTACGATCAAAGATGGGGGGAGGGGTATGTTCCGGAGAGAACCAACTTCACAAGAATGGGTCTTCAAGAAACCGATTTCGTGGGGTTTAATCGTTGAAAAAAACAATCTTGAGGATTTGGCTCTGTAGAAAAAAAAAGTCATGAGCTTCGCTTACATGAAAAACACAAACTTTGAGGATCCGGCTTTTCCAAAAACCACTTTCACGAGTTTAACTCCTGAAACCCCTTATTTCGAGGAATGACTCTTAGTAGAACCAACTTCACAGGTTTTGCGCTTCAATACTAGTCTACAAGCCATCTCAAGGGCTTTTGTTGTTCAAAAAACCAATCTTGAGGGTTAGTATCTTCGAATAACAGAATTCGCGGAACTTGGCATACTCAAAATACCAATTTTGCGGGTTATTTGGCTCAATAAAAAACAATTTCACGGATTCGGCTCTCCATAAAAACAATTTTTCCTCCTTCGGATAATCAAAAGACCTCAACTCCGTGAGGTTGGCTCTGTCAAATTCTTCCAGCGACGAGTGGAGGGACGGAGCGTGTTTGCGTGGAACACTGACCGGTTGTGGGGTGCAACCCGCAGCTTCTGGCACGCTCTGTCCAGTTCTTAGACTGTTTTGCCTCAGCTTTCGGTCAACTTCATTGTAGTTTTTACGCCTCCACCCACTAACTGACAGCCGTTATACTGTTATAGATAGCTCTTGGGGTGCCTTGGTCTGCAATGGACCATTTTGTGCGGTTTTGGTGCCTCTTGGTAGACCTAAAGCCACAATTTCTTTCACGGAGCACCTGACAACTATGGGCACTGGGCAGTTGAATTATAGATGTGGAGTGTTTTGTACCGATGGTGCGTAAAAGGACTCTATATTTATCCCAACTGTGCTCGGTTCTTTAACATATTCTCGTTGAAAATAAATAGAAGCTTCAGCCGACTGATGCCCCATTTCAAGTGATGCCCGGGGCGGGCCGCCCCACCGCCCCCCCCCATACGCTACGCCGCGCCACTGCCTGAGAACAGGATAGAGCAATGCGGCCAAGTACGCTGAAATGACAGGGAGAACCCCTTCAACTGCTCGTCTGATCGAAAGTCCAATCTTTCATAATCGCGAGGGTGATTCTTCCATGTTGTGCTATTTTTTCGATTTGTGCCGGACGTGGTTAATGAGTGCCTCTGACAATTGTTAATTGCGTTAGCGGCCCAAAGCAAAAATCAGCGTTTCGCAATGTCGTTGACATCAGCCAACATTCTTGTCTCTATAATGGGCCATTGAGGTCCACCTTCATCGAGGCGTATCCACCGTCCGTAAAAAGTTTTGAGCGGCCGCTGAAACCGGGCCAATGCGGTCATAAACGCTTGATTGCTTGAAACACTGGAATACCCCGTTTCAACGGATCGTCTGGGGCCCTATTCTTGAAATTGTGAGAATTTTGCAATATTGCTTTGAAGGCAATGTTGCTTTGAGAGAAGTGAAAGCAATGATGGCTGCAGAGTGTTTCAAGAATACCATTTGTTATCAATACTGGAATCGATGCAATAAAATAACAGCTGGGATTCCTTTCTGTTGTGATTTTTTTTACTCTCTCTTTATTTTTTTAATCTCTAAAGCTAGAGCTATGTTTAGAAATTCTTTGTTAAAATGAGAGTTTTCGACTACAGCAGCAGAGCTCATTGTTGTCCCTCTAAGCGCCCTCATAGGGCAAGAATGTCTCGTTGCCGACGTTGAATTAGCCCCTTTCGACGCCTAAGAAAAAACACCTATCGCTCGTGCCAGCGTATTTTTTCTCGGGGGTGAGACGTCTCCTGCGCCGGCATCAAATGTGAAAGGCCCCATAGAGCACTATGTATTTTTACTGCAACAGTCCGACGCCGCACCTGGGCGACTTTTTTTTCCTAAAGAGCAAAGGACCTTAGGCTAGTCCCGGGATTCTGGTCGAAGTACACTGATGGACCTAAATTACATCCACTTTTATGCACAACAAGGACAACTTTTAAACTTCGACTTCATTGCCCAACCCATCTGAGAAATGCTGGTGAGCGTAATTGTGGCGTGCAGCCCTTCCTTGCCTTTCCACGCATCTCACTGAGCGTTTCTCGTGGGCATGTCGCTGATTCAGGTCACTGGCAACTCATTTTTCGGTTGACGCCCTACGACACTAGACGAAATAATCGTTTTTCGAGGGATTCTCTTTTGTTTTTACAAATTGCACTCACCGATCAAGAAAGCTCAACTATGAAAAATAAATTCCTTCTTGTAAAAAACAAAATGGAAACTCTCTGGTATCCCATGACAACAGAGAAGGCAATGTTGTGATCGAATCGACAAAAACCATGACAAAAACGGAAACACCGGCTGGGGGTGTTTAAAAAAAATTCAAAAAGGCAATATTACCTTAGAAAAATGGCGCCCAAAGCAATACTGTGAATTTCAAGAATTCGACTAGGTAATGTTGGTTACTCAAAAAAGCAATAATACAATCGAAACTAGTGTTGCCAAGGCGTTCAAGAATAAGGCCCCTGATCGAAAATCAGCAGTTGATTTTTGGATTCCTCGTACCGTCAAACGCAGTTCGTCCAACTTGTTGTTTGAGAATTCTTGTTTCGTCCAACTTTAAATTATCGTTTTTTTTTACTAAAAAACGCTCACGAGGCTAGGCGGCCGGCGATTTTAACGATTTTCTCCAATGCTTTGATTTGAGCTGGAAGTGGCTTATGAGTCTTTTAGATCGTTGTCAATTGCGCAAATGCAGTCAGTTCTGGCTAAAACTCACCTAGGGGAGCGATGAACGTATCGTGATGTTAGTATCATCTGATCTTCTCGAACGGAACGAGTGCAGTGAATCCGTCACTGCACTCATATAGAGAGTTACTTTAGCTGCAGCATTAGTGTTTGTGTTTGACTCAAATTTACCCTTCTCAAAGGTGAAGTAGACCTTGGAAAACTCGTTTGGCCAGCGAGGGACCATGCACAGGTTATTTAAAAAGTTCCAACAGCAGCCTGTCGAGAAAAGTGCATTTAATTCATGCGACAATCGAGTCAAACTTCATAAGTTAGAACGATATCAATCAACTATGAATGGTATTTAGGCCGTGGTATAGAAAGTGAAAATAATAAAATCGTGTTTCTTTTTACCGCAGGCCCCTTTTTTGGCACCAACTGAGGGGGAACAAAATGATAAAAATGAAAAATGAAACAGAGTCGGTTTGGTTGCCTATACGATATGGGAAGGTTGACTCTTGTTAGAGGAGTTACTTGCAATTAAAATCTTTATCCCGGCCTAAATTTCATTCATAATTGATTGATATCGTTCTAACTTATGGGGTTCGACTCGATTGTCGCATGAATGAAATGCACTTTTCCTGACAGGCTGCTGCAGTCGGAACAAAACTTTTTTCACATTACGTTAATTTTCAGATCAGTTACATTAGGTTAAATGGTTTGTCACTACATATTTCACCATTGCGGAAGGCGGAGTGCCTGGGTTCGAATCCGAAACAATTTTTTTTTGTTCCTCCCTTTTTTTGGCCCACCTCAGGATTTTTTACTCAAGATTTATTAGGCTGTAGGCAAATCAAATGAAAGAGACGGCTCAATATTCAATGACAATAACATTTTATGGTAATTGGGTGGTCCAGTAAGGCATAGCGTTAATTTAATAGCTCCCCTCCGCCGAGAACTCCCCTGCCACATCAACGGATTTGGTTCACTAGGGTCTCATACGAAAGCGCGTTCATTTTTCATTTCTCGAGTCAATTTTGGGGGCAATTGCAGCAACAGCCGTGCGGTAGCGAATTTTCAACTAATTCAAACCTCTCTTTCACACCGTTCCCGTGGACCGATTCATCTGGATCGCGAACTCGTCCGAGATATTCACGCCATTGATTTTTAGACCAAATTTAGTTGCCCTAAGTCAAAAATTGCGACCGTGATCGTGCTAACAAGCGAGGAGCCATATCTATGTATACATACACATATCGCGCCCTGAGAATAGTAGTGTTACAAGTCCAAAATGTCGAATTTCGAGTTATACGTCTTGGTAGGTCTGGGCAAGCCCTACACTAAAATAGTAGTGTGCTATTTCTAGGACGGCCTGGTAACGCTTGGAAAAGGTAGTTACACCACTACTTTTCACGCAGAAGCGGTTAATCAATCGGAGTAGCAGTGCTACTTCTTCATTGTACCGGCTTCGATCGAGACCGAGAGCCCATCGCGGAGAAATTAAGCCGCGAGTACCGTTACTTTTTGAGTTGTTACACTTCTCTACACTGGGGAAAAAAAGAGGCACTTTCTCGGTTAATTTTAACCGAGAAATCTCGGTAAAATGTTTGCAACCGTCACGAGTCTGTAATGTCAACCGACAAGCTTGATACGGTTAAATGCACTCGGTTAGCGCATATTGTCGGTAAAATGTTTGCAACCGAGTCTGACGGTCAAGCCACAAACACGGTTATAAACACATGATCCCAGTCAGTTGAGACATATCTGTTGAATGAACCGTCACTAGACGGTTAACTCTAACCGTTACTTTACGGTAGATTCTTCCGACCCACAACTCCCTTGTCTGTTACAGCAACTGTCTAACGTCGGTGAAAGCTGACCGTATACTCGGTAATCACAGCCGTGTCAGGCGGTTAGTCCAACAGTGTGTTTACGGTAGTGGCGAACCGAATTTTGGATATTATACGGTAGCATCAGCAGAAAAAAAACGGTAAAATTCTACTTTCATGACGGTTGCATCAACGGTTACTCAACGGTAAAACAGGTATCTCTACTCGGTTAAGAAACACCGTCTTGAGTCTCGTATCAACCGTGACATAACGGTACATGCTACCGTTAGCATACGGTGGAATATACCGTTATATCACAGTTAAAACATGTGTCTCACCTCGGTTAAGAGGTACCGTCTTGAGTCTGGTGTCAACCGTGAAATAACGGTATACACTACCGTCGGCATACGGTAGAATATACCGTTTCTACTGTGGTACAAACGGTAATTTGTCACCGACTTTCTCGGTACGTGCTTCCACTTTTCACGGTTAGCCTTACTGATTCTTTACGGCCAAATTTGCCGCAAAAAATGGTTGAGCCGAGCGTCAGAGGTAAACCGCAGATTAAATTTCCATTTCAAATCCTGATTTCTCTCGACGCTCGGTTCAGCCTTTCTTGTGGCCCGTTTGAGACCCTAAAAAAAAAATTTGAGTTACCGTGAAAGTGGGAGTTCTGAAATTCTGTTATTGGTAAAAAAAAAGATTAAAATTGGAAATGGGATGAACGTAAATTTTAGTTCACATGCGAAGAAGTCGTGAAAGAAGAAACACGAAATATATTCAAACATAGTACAAAACAATAATTAGAAAATTCACCACCGTCATTTCAATTCACCGTCATTGAATTCTGCTTTACCGTCACTTCGCTCGGTTTTACAGTCATTCATCTCGGTAACATGGTCGCTCAACTCGGTTTCACCGTCATTCAATCGTGTAGTCGCTCAGCTTCCACTCTGTCAAAAGAGTTTTAACATCTTCATCCATTTCGGAGTCACAAGTTCTTGTTTCAACACGACTCAAATCACTTCACGAAAAAAAAAAACAAAAAAAAAAAACTCTTTCACTGACTACAGTGACTGAAATAACTTCAGCAGGCGAGTACTAAATAATGAGAAGTGCGAAGTTACTGGGAGCAGTGAGGAAGACAGACCTTGCGCGTTTTCTGCAGATGCCGCTAAAAACAAAGAGAGGGAGTGCTTCAACCGATAGAGCACCCTGAATCAACAGAATTTTGACGGTTAAGGGTTGCCTTACTGAACCGTCTACTTAGTTGTTGCATCTAGTTACGAGTGCGTGAAGTCGGTTAAAAACTGCTTGTCTAAGACTGCCAGAACAGGAGAGTTTTATAGGATGATGAAATGGGGGAGGGGACCTCTTGGGTAACGTTATATCTATATGTACCTGAATGCTTTCATTAAATAAAAATAAATACTAGGCTACCGATGGGAGCATTGAGTTTGATTCGATTTACATTTTTTGTGTGTTTTCTTCATCGAAAAATATCCCGCTTTCTTTGATTGTGACCTGGGACCCAGGGCAATTTGCGAAAGTTGCAAGATCCGGAAGTTTTAGAAAATGAAAATTTCGTTTCATCGGTTTTATCGTCCGCCTACACAGTACAACGTCAGTATTTGATATTAGTGGCCATGGAGTCGGGTTCACCGTCATTCAACTCTGCTTTACAGTTACTAAACTCGGTAACGCCCTATTACACCCCTATTAACGCCCTGTTACATCGCCCTATTCAACTCGATTTCATCATCATTGAATTCTGCTTTACCGTCACTACGCTCGGTTTTACCGTCATTCATCTCGGTAACACGACCGTTCAACTCGGCTTTACCGTCATTCAACTCGGTAACATGGTCGCTCAACTCGGTTTCACCGCCATTCAACTCGGGTTTTCCATCATTCCAACTTGATTTCACCGTCATTCAACTCGGTTTTACCGTCGTCCAACTCTATTTTACCTTCATTCAGGTCGGTAATATGGTCGTTCAACTCGGTATTACCGTCATTCAGCTCGATTTCACCGTCATTGAATTCTGCTTTACCGTCACTTCGCTCGGTTTTACCGTCATTCAACACGGTAACATGGTCGCTCAACTCGGTTTCACCGTCATTCAACTCGGTTTCTCCATCATTCCAACTTGATTTCACCGTCATTCAACTCGGTTTTACCGTCATTCAACTCGGTTTTACTGTCTTCCAACTCTGTTTTACCTTCATTCAGGTCGGTAATACGGTCGTTCAACTCGGTTTTACCGTCATTCAGCTCGATTTCACCGTCATTGAATTCTGTTCTACCGTCATTCAACTCGGTTTTACCGTTATTAAACTCGGTTACACGGTCATTCACCTCGGTTTTACCGTTATTCACACCGGCTGGGCAACAAGTTTTCAGCTCAACCGACTTTGTTTGTACGGTTAAGCACGTGAAAGTGTAGAAAAGTCTGTTAAATACACGGTAAAAGAGTCTTTTTGACGGTTGTTTGCACTCTTAACCGAACAAATAACTGTTGGAGCCGTCTTTAACAGAATGACGTTTATTTTTCACGGTTAAGTTTAACGGTTGAAACTACTGTTTCAACCGAGAATACTGTTTCAACCGAGTTCCGGAACCGACTCTTTTTCCCAGTGTACCAGTAAATTAAAACTATTTTCGAGTTGTTGCTCAAAACTCTGTGTGGACTAGCCAGAAATAATTAATATTTTCTGGAAAAGTAACGTCACAACTCTCAACTTTTTGTAAAATTTATGATAAAAATTATTGAAATAATTTTTCGAGTGCTCGTTTCGCTGGGATAGATGGATGGGCCACCATGAAATCACTGAATAATGGATGGAACGGATGAATGGATGGAATGGATGATCACGGAATAATGGATCAGCTAGCAAAGTCTTTCATTCAAAACTTCAAATTTCGATTCCCAACAAAGACGATTTTTCATTTGTCACACTGCTATTCTCAGGATGCGATACATATACAGGGTGGTCGGTTTTGAGTAAAAAAAAATTAAAAAAATTGGGTAATAGTACACCAAAAATGGGATAAAAAAGCCCTATTCGGATAGTGGCCTATCTCTTTTTGTTTTCGAGTAATGTTTTTTTTTTAGTGATTTTTAGGCGCAACTGTATTTTTCAACGAAAAACTGCTATTTTTCAGCTTCTACTTCACTTGTTTTCAAAAGTAATGACAGTTTCGTAATCTACGGAAAATTTTCTATGGGATGAAAGCAAAATCAATACTATAATAAATGGTCAAAAGCGCCTAAAAACGTAACGTTTTCGTTGCGTCAATGCAAAAAAAACCAAAAATTTGACTTCAAACAACAATTTACTGTGTCGCCAAAAATTGCTTCACACGTTGTCAAGCACTTCTCCGTTTTCCCAGCTTTCCAACGGTGTACTCGAAAGTGGAATTATCTCCCTCCTTTGACAATAAAATTCGAAAAGAAGCGAAAAAGTCTTTCATTTTGGGCTGAAAATGTGAATAATAACAGGTGCCAAAATTCATTTGCTTTGCTCTCTTTTTTGAGTAATCCAAGCTCTGGCACAGTAAAAATTAAAATAATATTGCATTTGAAGAATAAACAACAAACTTACACACAACCAACTCAAAAATTATAAAAATGACAAAGAGGTATTTACAAGAGTATTTACAAGTGAAAGTGGTGGGGGATGATGATGATGATGATGATGATGGATATGGTGCACTAATTTTTCTTTAATAATTTGTTTTTTTTAAATTATGGGGTTATTATGACGTCGAAAGCAATTTTTGAGGATTTTACCTGGCAGCTGCAATATGGCATATTTTGACGATTTTGCACTGTTTTTCCAAACCTTTCGTGCCATATCTCAGTACAAATCCAACCGATATTCAATTTTCTTACGTCAATTGAAAGCTCACATAATGGGCATGTTTTTACAATAATTGGTCAATGCCCGACCAACTGAAGATTGAGCGAAATTTGCCTCTGAAAGAAACAAGAAAACTCAACGCAACCCTTTTTCGATTTTTCTAAAAATAACTAAAAGTACATAGAGATGATTTTAATATGTTATTCCTGATTTTTCCGATGTTAAATTTTGTGCTCTTTTCAGAAATGTAGTTTATTTTGTTCTATGTTGAACGGTTATTCCATTAAGACCGCTTTTTGTGGAAAAGAGGTGATTTGGCTTAAAAAACACTAAATTCCCTGTAACTCTGAAACAAAGCGTTTCCGACCCTATGTCTATATAGTCATTTTGGTTCGCCCTACTTAGCAGTACAACATGTGCAAGTATTGACGTTTCCTCCTGGAACACCCTGTATATATCAAATCGAACCGACCTCGGTTTCGTGTTCTAGGGTTTCTGAAACGTGAAAAAAAAAAATATCACAACCCATATGTGCGACCATCAGGGCGAGAACAATAGTGCATTTTTTAAAAATTTTCATGGCGCAACCCCACGCCATTGCCCCCCCCCCTTTGTGGGCACCCCTGCACCACCGTGCGATTTTTCTCTGCAGACCCGTTCCAAGTTCATGAACAAATGTGTTGAACCCTTTAAACCGCAAAGACAACACACGTTTTTTCAAAATAGATTACCTATCATTAATTATTAAATTTATGATAACGACCAAGTATGGCGGTCTGTCTTTTCTCGTATTGATAGTGCCTTAGTAATGGCGCGACCGGCTTCACGAAAAATGCGTTTCACTCCCATCACTTGTTCCTACCTCCATGGTTTTAACAAAATTGTCTCAAAGTTGAAAAAACTAAATAAAAACTAAGTTGAGTATATAATGCTGAACGATATTAATTTGTGATGTTTTTTCTTCCAACTGTGGGGAGTGGGGACCCCGTATGGGTCGGGGTCTCTAGGCGGCCCCGGGGCCTTATTCTGATCGGTCGGGAAAAAATGCCGCACGCGGGATCCAAGGACGCCGAATAAGAAATAACATTATCCCGCCATAGCAACCGCTCTTTGCGGCATTTTCACACGGCTTAGGAATACGGCCCCGTCGCTACAAAGTCTCGATTACACTCAAAAATTGTTACAATAAATGATTACAAATTAATTAACAGTACAACGTTACAGCTGAATCCATCAGGTGAAAACCCCGCCAGTTCTTTAGGATTCCCTCTTTGCTTTTTGACTGGGGCTCCCATTGTTGTTTTTGTCAAGTTATCTTGCTATTGGTAAAGGGAAAGGTTTATTTAATATTTACCCGTGTCTTCTTGGGTTTTCTATTATTTCTACTTTTTGACCAACTACAACATTCCTAAAAATCTTGAAAATGTCATGGCATGCGCGTGTGTGTATGGAAATTGAGAGGGGGACATGCTTTGAATTTCATTTATTTGTTAAAAACCTGTATGAGGAGATTGTGTTTTTGTTGTTGGATGTAATTAATATGGAAAACACTGAAAGTTTAATGCTAATTCGCTTATTCGCTGGTAGTGGAAAAACAACCCCGTCAAGTCAAAAGTTGGTTCTACTTTATTACAACAGGTGGCTCTGGGGGCACCGTCCTCGATGGAATTCTCAACTTGCCACACCACTCTGAATAAAATTTTTTCTAAGGGAGGGAAACGGCGCGGGAGCCTTGGCGCAGACGGCCATCTTTGTCTATACGTCGTAAATCAAACTCGCGCCGCAATTGATCTCTGACAGTACCGAAATCCAAGAGTGACGAGTGGTACGAGTTGGTTCGGATATGTTTGAAGTGAAATTTGAGGGGAATTTATTCGGGGGTTGTAGATGGGGTTCGGGGTGAATTTTAAAGCGGAGGGGACAGTGGGCGTGGCTTAATTAGTTTGCTGTTATTTGAAATAGTGAGGGGTAAGGTATGCATGGGATTCAAGTCAAGGTAGGCCAGGTATTGAGGGAATAGGGAATTTAAAGGGTCAAGTTGGTTTGAAAAGGGATCATTAAGTTTTTGAAGGGGGAAATCAAGGGCTAAGAGGAGACAAGTTTGAATGCGGCTAGTTAGTGGCGCTCAACCGTTCAGTTGCGGGGCAAAAGTCAGGCGCGTAGTGCGGCTCTCTCATTGGCTCCTCCCCTCGGTAAGCTCACTTCCCTTAATGGCTGTGAAGGTTTTATTGTGAACTAAGACAGTGAGCAGGAGCATTCGGCGGTCTCGGGTGGTTTCAAGTGAACGTCCGCGGAAAGTGGGGTTCTCAAGATCAATGGAAAACCTGGTTGATTTGTGTTAGTGCGCGTGCAGCATGGACGATCAGAGTCGCATGATGCATCCTGTTCCCGGTCAAGTTGGTATGTTGCCCCAAGGATACGGCATGCAGCCTGTCGACCCGACGAACCACGGCGCTCCGGCCACCCCCGATCAAGAGACGAGAAAGCAGGACATCGGCGAGATCCTCCAGCAGATCATGAACATCACCGACCAGTCGTTGGATGAAGCCCAGGCGAGGTACAATAATTGAACAAAATATTTTTAACCCCGTGAGGGGGGGCATATCAGTTCTCGCAAACCCCCTCCCCCCGTCGCCTTTTCGCAGGAAAACTCTACCCTGATAACATTAGACGAAAGGGATTTGAAACCCTCTCCGGCTGCAGCTGGGCCTTTTTTATTCAATTCCCCTCCCCCGGACCCTCCGGCCCAGACTACTTGTAAACATAACCTAACGTCTTGACAACCTTAACGACGCTTTTAATTCGACGCCTCCTCCCGTCCCTTGTCCACGAGTCGCCTGCTTTTGTCTATTTTTTGCTCTGAGAGTCCAAGGTGTCTTCATTCCTCTTTGGGAATGTTTTTTTTTCGAAGCAAAATTACGAATTCTCGTTGAGGGCTACATCGTTTGGGAAGAGTTGCCCTCTTACGGTCGTCATTCCACCTTTGAAATCCCTGCGGTGTTGAGGGCTTGAGGGACGTCTTATTTATTTTGATCTTTAAAATCTCGACTTAAAATTTTAATTCGAAAAAGAATCTCATGTGGTCTCATTTACTGTGGAAAAGCGGTTTAATATATTCACGCACGACCGAGCGGCAACCTTTTTTGCGCCTCTGTCTCAACCCTCGCATATTTACAGATTTGCGTTAACTGTCCCAGGATTCCTCGCAAGTCCCGCACATAAGGCCCCCCGCCAGTCTCTCATTTTTATTATTACGAAAAATGAAATAATCTCGGCGGCCGTTGAAAAAAAATCCCAATAATTTTAATCGCCCGTTAATGACACGCCATACCCTCCCCGGCGTTCTGAAAACTTCGTTTGTAGTGCAAGCTCATCGAATTTATTTCTCTTTTTAGAATCCTGTCCTCGCTTAGCCCTCCCTTCCCCTCGATATCCATACACCCGTATAAAAGAACGCGAAGACACATTCTTTGGTTTATATTTTATCGCTCAAGTTCACTGTTTTGTCAAATGGAACGTTTTTAGAACTTCTTCCTAATGGGACAGGGATATTATGAAAGGGTGAAGAGGCGACTGAAAAGAGAGGAAAAAGTCTGGAGAAGAAAAAATATTTGTCTACGACGAACGCTTTTTAGGTCCATCGCCCGGAAATATTTTAGATTTTGTCTCTAAAACCTTGAACTTATTGGGTTCTATGTAACTGGGAAAAATAAGAAATTCATTTGAGGGCGTTCCATAAGTTTGTGTTTGAAGAATTTGTCTCGTGTCTAGACCTTTTAATTAAATTTATCGTTCCTTCTCGAACTTTGCTTGCTCAGCGTACCAAAACTCAGTTTTGTCACAAAATCTTGCTTATCAATTGTTTGATGTCTCGTATATTATTGTTTATCTGGCGTTTCATGCTCTGATTGATTTGCTGTCGAAGAAAATCACCTCTGAATTTTTAAGTGCCTAAAATCTCTTCGCTGTGTTAGTCTAGCCCTGCACCTTTTCGTGGATGTCTGGTTTATAAAAATACGGTTGATTTACGGCGGGGTGTTTTCCGGGTCATTTTCCGAAAAAAATATCCAAGGATTTTCTTACAAATAATCTGTGAGCTCTTTTGAAGCGTGTCGGGTTTTCTAATATCGCCCCCCTCCAGCGGGAGTCAAAACTCAAGAAAATCTTCCAGAGGAAATAAAGCCCTTCCTCTCTTTCGGAGCTCCTTGGTCTCGCATGTCACCGAACCTTGGGGGACGATATAGTTTCCCGTTTTTCTTCATTTTCGTTTTTTTTTTCTTTCTCTCTCTTTCCTTCTCGAATTGAGTAGGATTCTTCCAAAAATATTACTTTTTTTTTCGTTCCGGTACTTTAGTCACGGGGGAAGGAGGACTGTTTGAAGCCTTAGGAGTGCCGTTTTATGGCTAGTGACAGTTGGAAAAATAGCCTCGCGTCATTTTTGAAGTGAAACGTCTTCAGCGGTCGTAAGCAATTGCATTTTTTTGCCGTTCAATTTTTTTTTTATTTTTTTTTAACCACGCCAAAACTGAAGTGCTCGCTGAATACTCACGTGCGGCATGTTGAAGACTTCCAGTGGAGACACTGATAAAAAAATTCTTTGTTGAATAATCTCAGGATGAGACCCGTCGAAGCGATTTTGAATGAATGAGACAATATTTTTACTGTAAAATTGGTAGATAATTAGTGGTTTCACAGTCCATCACGTATGCGGGCGATGTCGCTTTACGTGACTGATATCCATGCCTTGAGTATGTGGAACAATTTATCGATGTAAAATATGGAAAAAGATGCGAATAATGTACACAAGTTTCTGCTGCGCTACTTCGAGGTGTTCAAATGTACCTCACGTATTTGAATAAATATGACGATTCATTTGAACGGCTATCGAAAGCTGTCAGACGCTCTATGGAAAGGAACCGCTGGTTAAAAACTCCGTTTTGAAGCCCCAAAAATAGCTAATGCCGTGGAAGTTGCTTCTAAATGATCATAAAACGCTTCGTTCTAAACGTTTCGTGATATCGGTAGTTTATCGGCCATTTTTCTCGACAACTAGAGCCCGGCCAGAGATGATGTCCGCCGTCCGACGTTGATTGCGTGATCGTACGCCCGCCGATAACAATAAGAAGTGGGCCAGTATCACTGTAAAATCCCGTTTAACGTTTTTTTGCAGTTTCCTCTAGACGTGAGATTCCAAAATCTCAGTTTTTTTTTACAATCATTATACATTTTCTCCAGGGGCTAGGTACACAATTGTTGATTTTCCAATAATTTCTACTAAGTGCCTCCCGTTTAAGCCGGACGATGAGTCCCTCAGGCAATGGTCAATTGACAAATGCAGGCTACCTGTGTTTTGGGAGTAACCTCAGCGCATCTCAATGTGAACCGAAAATGGGCTGTTTTGCCTTGTCGTTGATTTTGTCGATTTACTCGACTCTTCCTTTGTCGATTTACTCGACTCACGGTCCTTATGTTGATGTTTTTAAGGAGAGTTATTTTCTGGAATTGCGATGAAAAGCGTGAATTCACGGCTAAAATTGATAACTGAACGCTCATTCGCGGCAAGAATTTCATTTTTAAAAAACTCAAATTTGTAGTATTTGAGGGTGACTTTGAACGCTAATTCTCAGTTCCGAAAATGTCCTTGAGCTTAAAGCTCTAATTCGCGGTTTTTCCATGTGATTTCTTGGCTAAAATTGAGGAAACGTGCTGCTATTGCGTGTTTGATGGTAAAAAAGTGGTTGTGTGATTTTCATGGGGTAAAGTCCGCGGCTAAAATTAGGAAGAATCTTTCATTCGAGGCTAAAATTGAAAAAAAAAAAAAAAAAACACCCATTCGCGGTTAATTCTGTGACGAAAATCGCCAATTCGCGGTTTCTTGGGGCAACTTAGTGGCAACAAATTGTGTATAGGCGTAACGTCCTATTCCGCAATTAACTTACTGATCAAATTTGAGAGAACGCGGCAGTGTTCTGTTCTACAGTGCCAATCCTGCGGTTAAAATTGATAAAAGGCGCTCTTTTGTGTCTAAAACTGTAAGAAAGGGGTCATTCGCGAGTAAAATAGCCATAAATCGCTAATTGTGGCAATTTTAATGTGATAAAGTCCGCGGCTGAAATTAGGAGAAATCATTCATTCGAGGCTAAAATTGAGAAAAAGCGCCCATTCGCGGTTAAAGTTGTGAAAAATCACCAATGAGGAAGTAACATAAAAAATAAAAAACGCTGGAAACATTTTTTTTTCGAAAGAAAATGACTAAATATGTCCAGGAATTGAATATTAGTGCGTAAATGATTAATTTCGATTTATAGCGAAATAATAAAACTTGCCAATTTTTTTTGTTACCTTAAACGGCCGGTGTGTGACTTGTAACGTAGGTAAGGGGTTGTGACCCCTCCCAACCCTCCGCATCCTTGCTGTTATCATGTCTTGCCCGTTCTTGTCCTACCCATTCTCTTAAGTCCTATTGTTTGATTTGTGGGAAGCTATATTGTGAAGGTCATGCGGAGGCTGCTATTACGTCATCAGTCTATCTAGCCTATTTCAAAAGGGTCCCGCAACCCAATACCTGATAACCCAAGGCCTGGGAAATACCCAAGGCCTGATTTTATTTGAACGGATTGTGTTTTCATGAGTTTTGGTACCCAAGCTATCACGACTTCAGGATTTTGGAAAATGTGTTACTTCCTCATTCGCGGTTTCTGGAGGCAACTTCGTGGCTAAAATTGGGTAAAGGCACATACATATAATTGTCTATTCTGAAAGCATCTTCCAAGCCGAAGGGAAAGCGCGCTATTGTGCTGTTCTAAGTGCGATTCGGCGGCGAAAATTAAGAAAAAATGTTCGTTCGCGGCTAAAATTGAAACAAATCCCTCATTTTGGCTAGAGCTAAGAAAATCCGCCCATTTGTGGCTAAGGGCCGTATTCAGAAACACACCTTTACAAAGCTTTTACTTAAGGAGTTGAAAAATGTGATGGTTTATAAAAATGTGTCATCTGTTTTGAAGCGCTTAAAGGATATGTAAAGGTTAAGGTTAAAATTGAGAAAATAGCCAATTTGCGTTGTATAGGTGCTCACAGGCACTCGTCGCTCACGGTCACTCCTGACTAAAATTGAGGCAAATCACTAAATGTGACTAAAGTTGAGAAAAGCGCTCATTTTTGGCTAGAATTGGGGGGGGGGGGGGAACGCGCTTATTCGCGGCTAAAAATTACAAAATGAGCTCTTTTTGCTGACAAAAAGAGTCAAGTAGTGGCATCCTCTTCGCGGGGGGACAAGTCTTCGCGGGTGCAATTGAGAATATGTGCGCCAATTTGCTATTCTGGAAGCAACGTCACTGTTTGAATTAAGAAAAGTGCTAATTTGAGGCTAAACATGATAAAAACCACTAAACCCGCGGTTTTTGTAGGTACTAACGTGGCAAAAATTGAGAAGGCGTGCTAATGCGCTGCCCCTGTGGGCCAAGCCCGCGGCTAAAATTGAGCAAAATTATTCCAGTGTAATACTACGGCTAGTATTGTGAAGAATCTCTCTTTCGAGACGAATTGCGGCCCAATTTGAGAGAAAATGCTCAATTTGTGGCTTGAGTTGATAAAATAAAATACGATAAATCCGTGGTTTCTGTTGGCAACTTTGTGACTAAAAATGGAGAAAAAACCATTATTTGCTATTACGGAAGGATCTTCACGGTAGGCACGTCTGTTCTTTTGGCAAGCCCCAGACTGAATTTGAGAATAAGCGGTAGTGACCTAAATAAACTTGCTGCCTAAAACGCTGTGATACGATCATTGATAACTTTGAAAATCCAGGGAACAGAGTGGCAAGAGCAATGCCGTCTCATTCATAACCCAATTTCGTAGGTTTGGCTCTTATAAAAACCAAATTTCATGGATTTGGCTTTCGGAATTGCTTATTTCGTGCGTTTGGCTCTTTAAAAAAGTACAATGTTGCGTGTATGGCTCTTTCATAAGCCATATTTCTTGACTTTGACTTTTTCATAATCAAATTTCATGGATTCGCTCAGAAAAAACAATTTTGCAGGTTTGGCTGCTTGAAAAACCACATTTTCTTTATTTAGGGTTGAAACCCCTGCTTCTCGGGCTTGACTTGAGTCCATTTCGTGGTGTTGGCTCATTATCACTTTTCACCAGAATTTATAATAATTATGAAACTGATTTCATAATTCACGAACTATGGAATTGCCTCCGGGTGCTTCGAATCCAACTGTTTAGTATAAACATAATAGAAAAGTTTCGGTAGTTTTCTAAGGGCTTTGTTATATTAAATTTTTGTGCCGTATTTCATAATACCTAAACGTGTGAATTTGAGCGATTTTTTTGAAATTTCATCCCCCATTTCACCCCCTCCCCACATCAAAGTTTTCGATAAATCTCAATGGAACCCAGGGCTTTCGTTACATTAAATTATTGAGTCGAATTTAAGAGTGCTAAGATGAACTAGTGAAGTTCAACGCTATATTTTCACTTTCACACAGGAAGGACCACCCCCACCACCTTGACTTTTTCAAAAAATTAAAACGGGAATCAAAGGCTACTCTAAAGCCCTGTTCACACGATGCAATGTTTGAAGCTTAATTGCATGCTGGATTTTTAAAAACATCCGGTCACTACCAAGGAACATATGTTTTTAAAAAACCAGCATGCAATATAACTTCAAACATTGCATCGTGTGAACAGGGCTTAACATGGAGTATTCGTACTGAATATGATGCATCTAGAATCAACTGGTGAATTGTAGTGATTTTGTGACCATTTCAACCCCTATTCCCCCCCTCCACCTTGACCGATTTTGCCCAAATGCAATACCGACCGGGGTCTTATGACTACTGATTTTTGTGCCAAAGCGCGTTCCGCTAAATTTATTTCTTCGAGACTTATCGCGCTAACAAGACCACACACTTACTTCCACCCGGGGGGCAACACCCCCTCCCCCTCGACTTTTTCAAAAAAATAAAATGGGAATCAAAGGCTACTCTAACATGCAGTATACGTACCAAATATGATGCTTCTAGAATCAACTGGTGATTTATAGTGATTTTTTGACCCTTTCAACCCCTATTTTCCCCCCCTCCACCTCGACCGATTTGGCCCAAATGCAATACCGACCAGGGTCTTATGACTACTGATTTTTGTGCCAATGCAATGCGCGTTCCGCTAAATTAATTTCTTCGAGAGTTATCGTGCTAACAAGAAAACGGCCATAAGCTTATAAATAAACCAATGTACTATATATAATATATATATAATTCCGGAGACCACTGAATTCGTCTTCTAGAGGTTCTGAAACGTGAAAAAAAACATGAGATGACCCATGCTTGCCACCATCACGACGGGACCAATAGTGCATTTTCAGAATGAAATGCACTAAAAAAAAAATCAAGTCCTCGGATATTTTTACCAATAAAGTGTGGGTTTTGTCATCGTAAAATGAAAATTTCGCTTTAGACACGGACTGATTTGCCTCATGATGTCTGAAAAGCCTCAGAAATTATTGATTCCCTAAAGATACTAGTCGTTATCGTGCCAAAGTGTGGATTTTATCATTTACTGCGACTATTTCATTCGAAAAACTATCAAATTTTGTCCAAGATGTTGTCCTGCGTCCAGAAAAGTTTGGCTGATGAAAAGCGCCCCGGGTGAAACATCTGAAGCCTAAGTTTTGCGCGTTGTGAGATTGTTCCTGCTCTTATTTCATTTAAATGCATTTGTTTTGCCTTTGAACCGCTATGATTGTATGAGAAATTGGTGCCCAGCTCACATTATTTTGGGAGGATTGTGACAGAGGCTTGTCCTTGTGAACGTTCGCTTCCATCACGCGTGGCAGTGGCAGCCGCGCTCTCTTCTTTTTTTACTAGGTGCACACTACGTTTTTGTTCAAATCGCATAAGTGCAGTTTTTTTCTCCAGGTGACGGGGCTAAAGAAGAACAAGAGTGAAAAAAAAAAGTGCCCGCAATTTATTTCTTGTTTGAATTCATTCCACCCTGAAATTCCTTTCGTTGAATTATGTGCCCGGCTAGAATTTCACGCTGCACTCTGTTCCTATTTTAAATTCAGAACAAATCCCTGTTTGATTTTTTGCGGTTTTTTCCATTCAGAAACACTTTGTCCCCCCCCCCCTGCTAAATTAGATCTCTTACTTTTATGAAACTCTTGTGGTCGCAGTCTTTTCCTCCTTCCCACCCGTCACATTTTTTTTTTTTTTTCTTGCGGTTCTAATTGTTGATTTCCCACCTAACCGAGCCGCAATTAATTTTTTATTCGAATGTGGAGCTGATTGGAGGGGACCATACTTTGTTTTACTTGGGTGTTGAACAATAATCATTGAAAACTTGAATTCTATTGCTTTCTAGCATTCGGTTTCTGTGCTGAGTATTTTTTTCGTGACCCGTCTCGTAATGTTGATGGCAGGTATTTTTATGAAAAATCAAATCCACAAATCAAAGCCGTTTTTTTACCCTTATCTTGTCCTTATAAAAATTATGTTTATTTACTTTGCTCGAGATTATCCTCTCGTACGTTTATCTTCAGATAGATAGATGGTCGACGTAAATCTTCCTTATATTGGAGTCTAATATTTAGCAAGTTTTGTGTTTTTTTATATTTATTTACGGGTTTGTCTTCACTTTTTTCCAGTTTGTTTGGCTATCCAGATTGGCTATGAATAGACGTTTGGTGGGTTTAAAAAACTTAAGTTATGTTTGTTTGAGGCAATGGTTCTAAAATATACATATACTCAACGAGTGGTTGAGCATTGGATCAGGGACTGGCTGACGGAGGTTTCGAATTTTTTACGTTTTTGTGCTGTTTCTTTAATAAAATGGGGAAGGGGGGGGGTTGTAATGTTTAGTGCAGAGCAAGTTTGAGGCAGCTGTAGAAATACTGCGGATATAGGGTTGATTGGAAGGCAAATCACACTCTTGTGGTGAACCCCAGGTTAATGGGTGTAACGCTGGGTGTTGCTTTCACCCCAAAACACTTGGCACATATTTAAATTTATTTCAATAAATTCCATTAAAATACGTTAACTAGACTGTCCACACTCTGATGGACTCTCGAACGGATTTATTGAGCCCTCAGAAAGCAATAAATCTGTCTTTGGCTTAGCTAAGAAGTGCTCTGGGTTAGAGTCGAAAATGTTCTTCCAGATTAATAAAATAATTATAATTTCATGGCTGAAAATCGCTCGACAGAGCAGTTTCATTAACTGAAGAATTATATCTTACATACTTATTAATTCTTTTATTAAAACCTTAGCGGACAAACAAGTTGGGATTGAAATCAATTGCCTTTGTGGTGGCGAGGCCCTTCAAATGCGTCTGCAAAATCCGATGAGATAGTGCTGAGACAGTCAGGTGTGTGGAATTACCTTGCATGAGACGCATAATTTACACATTGTTTAGGCGGATTAAAAACACTTTACCTCTGTTCACTTTAACAGTGATAAAGTTGAGGAGCAGGTAACATAGAACTCTCTCACAGGAGAAGTCGCGAGGTGCATTTAGTTCAACGTCACCGCCATAATTCAATATTTGTTCACTGTCCACTTCACTTTTGGACAAGCACTCTTCCAGCGAATAACAAAACATCGTGCTTTCAGTTTTTTGTCATCCTCTTTATTGCCTCGATGTTTCTGATAAATCTCTATGCACGTTCTATTTGTAGTAAATGCAGAATAATTCTAATTAAAGGTTTCATGCTGTGATGAGTATTTAAACTGATACCTATCTTAATAATTACTGTAACTACCGTATTGTAAACTATTTAGCTCCGGGAAAGTCACTATTTACATGGAAAAAGGGTTAATAAATTATAAGGTCAATAAACAATATGATCCGCACCACAAGGTTCAATAAGTTTGTTTTGTTGCTCCTTTTCAGACTGCATTTCATTAATAATGCAATCTAAAAATTTAAATTTCAAACTCAGTAGATTCTTAGAAAGGCGACAATGTAAACTCGTACACACACTACAACGTATAAAATTGTGTTAAAGGAATTCAGTTTGGACGTTCCCCCTCATTTTAAATTCATCGACCCAGGGCTTGTAGTTTGAAGAATTGTAAACAGATTGATCGTCAACCCAATTTTTCCTTTTGACGAATCGTAATGATTTTCTAATGTGGAAAAAAGCGCACAGGCAGCCGGGGATGTACGTTTCACGTTTGTTTTTAAAATCATGTTCTTCGTTGTCTTTTTGACTCGTAGTTTCACCTTCGAATTTTCTGTTGTTGTGAGGGTTTCATTCTTTAAAAAGTTGATTTGGACCGAGTTTTGAACCGTACGAATTCTGTGACCAGGTTCTTCCCCTCCCCCACCATTGCTTGAATTTAATCGCAAGCTTTCAAATGCCAACAAAGCAACGCCTCGTAAAGCCTCAGCGTGTATCCGTTAGGGCCTTACTTCTCAGAAAAAGGATCCTAATCGCGCTGCATTACAGAATTTCTCGTTCCTTAAATTAATACGGCCATTTATTTATTCGGCTCCGAGTTGTCACAAACAGGGCGGGGGTTTAATCTGTTTTAATTGTGCATTCTAACGAGGTTTAAAGAATTAATTGTTGGGGCTCACGGCATGGCTTTTTCCTGCTTGTGCGGACACTCTTGTAGTTTACCAATTCCTTCACGTTACCGTTATTCTTGAGTTTTTTTATATTAAAACGAAAATGTTAAAAATAGCAGTCTGTGCATTAGCGGAAATTTTTTGAAGCCAACAGGTTTTTTTAGGGGTACGTTATCGGCACTGCCATTCTCTTGCGACCGAGGCGTGTGGGGACGGCTAAAAGTATATTTTTGTAAACTGATTTCAACCCAAGGTCCTTTTCTTTTAAATTGGAAAAAAATCGTACGTTTTTGTCGTGCATTGACAAATCCCTCTCGGCAAATTTTTGTTGGTTGGTTGATAACTCCCCTCTGAAATTCTCGTTTAAAAGTCCTAATCGAAGTTTATATTTTTGCTTTTGTCTCAATTTAATTCAGGTTTCACAACAGTGGGGCTAGGGCGGCCTGGTGTTTCTTTTCCCGTTCAAAATTGCACATTATTCGCTCAATGCCTCTTTCTAAAAGCTCAGCCCTCAGTACAAAAATTTTAAAACAAAATAATTAATTATAGAAGAAATTCTATCTGAACGTTTTGTAAGTTTATAGAGTAACTCCAGCCCTCTACACAAGATTCTTTCGAGGGCTGGCATCGTGTTCATCTGTTTTCCTTAAATTGTTGTTATTTTGTTGCAAATATATCTATCTATCTACGTATCTATCTATCTATATAATTTCTTTGAAAATAAGCGCCTAGGAGAATAGAAAATGGTAAAAAAATTCCTATCAGTTATTAATTGATTGAGGGTGCTTTGTCAATGCACTTATTCTTCGGATAATGCCGGGAAAAGTCTGGTTGCTTTTCGTAAACAGTAATGAAAAGTTACTCGAGGGATTGCTATTCCATGAGAAATTCGGTGATAGATAAACCCACCCTCATGCTATCCATTCTATAAATTGAATATTCTCTGAAACTTATGGCAGTGAAGGAAGGCACATATTGCTCTATGGGGTACTTTGGATTCAAAGTCCGGTGAGAACCATTTCTGATTTTAGCTACAATTTGACCGAAGATCTGACTATTGTCCACCGTGCTCAATCATACTTTTTTTAACCTTTTCCATTCAGTCTCCAGTTTTGACCCATTTTACTTCCATATTCCCCTAGGGAATGGAAGTATGACGTTCATGAACAAAAATTGAGTCCGAGCTGTCTTTTTAGGGCTCGATTCACAGCGCCAGTTTACTTGTCGAATAGCCACATTTCCCTTTGTACGCAACATTGTTGCTTATAGAGCGTAATATTTTCAGTGTCTTGGGACCTGAATGCCAGTCTTATGTTAGCCAAAATCGTGTTCTGAGGCTAAATAGTCAAATTCATTGTCAAATAGATGGATACCATGACGAGAACAACGATTGCACATAAGAATCGTTTTAAAAGTACGCTCCCCCTTCTGTGCATAATTTTTATTTTCAAATGAAACAAAAAAATAACTTTTTTGTTGAAAATTCGGATTTGCCAATTACCAGAATTATACCGCTCGTTTAACTACAAAGTTTCGGGAATAAAACGCTAATTTTAGTGGCTTAATTTACAATGGGGAACTTGCATGAATGTCCGATTCGGGAGAAAAGTATACCGGTGAATTGGCACTTGTACAGAAGAATATCAACGGTAGTTGCAGCCCGATTGGTGCATTTGGTGATTTTTAAATAAATTTCAGAGTTCTTCAAGAGGGGATAGATGGTACGAGGGGAAATGACGTCAATCCCTACTTTTGAAGCACGTGATTAGGGCACTCTAACATTTTTTGTTTACAAATAACAAGAAAAATTGTCCCCCTGAAAATGTGTCTTACCTCCCTCTACCTCACACCATCCATTTCATTAAATAAGTTTTGACGTTATCAAATCCCCACTCAAAATGTTTAAAAATTCGCTCTAAAATATCCTTGATTGATTTCAATGTTTAATGTGAGCAATAGCATTGTGGAAGAACCCTCTTCAAGAAACATCAGTGCTTGAAAAATGTGCAAGTTCCCCATTTCACGGCTAAAGAATCAGGCCGAAGGCCAAGGGGTTTGTAGCGTCTCATAAGTTGGCCAACGACGTATCTAGGGAAGTGAAAAGGGAGGAGGGAACGTGCACCCCGGTAGCCGCCATCACGCACGGGTTTGGCTGTTACGTAACAGCCAAATCCGCTCCTCTAAAGAGCTTAACTACAGAGCACACCCCGTCGGAATTGCTTTTTCGAGGGACCAAAACCCGTGAAATAATTGTTTTCAATAAGCTAATCCCGTGGAATTGGAGTAATTGGGTTTTTGGGCAATTGGAAATGGGGTTCGTTGAGTGTCCAAAACCATAAAGTGAAAGAGCCAAACTCACGACATTGGTGTTTAAAAGGGTGAAATCCTCAGATTCAAGACCATAAAAAAGAGGAATTTGATGAAGGAATCATCCGTTTCGTCTCTGCGTTTAGGAACAATCACTCCAAGCTGTGTAAATTTTGCTTGGGTTTGGGGGGGGGGGGCGTCTTGCTCCTACATGGAGTAAGCTCCAGTGATGTATAGATGAAAAGTCAACTGATAGTTTCCGAGCCTTGCGAGCAAAATAAGCCTTTTCCGACAGTTAAACTACTTTTTAATTGATTCTGTGGCTGTACCTTCAGATTTCTGCCTGAATTGTCCGTTTATGACGAGTTGAATGCTACTGATTCCCTGCTAGAGGCACTAAAATTGACGGTTTCCAAGTCGAGTTATAAATTTCGAGGTGTAGGAAGGCCACTTCGTCTTGGATCGAATAGTTTACTGCTGAAGTGCTTACCCGTCAAAACTGTTTTGTTTCGAGTGTATTTTTGTGTCAACTTTCTGTGTCAAAATGTCCAGTTTTTTACCGGGAAACAATATTTCACGGGGGATGCGTAGGTACGGGGGGGATATGTGGGATAGATCCCCCCCCCCCCAGAGCTACAAGTATACGAACGAAAAGGCACTAGTACCAACGGTCTAAAGAGCTCGATAAAATCTCGTTGAAGTTAGGTTTAGCAGATTTTCTCGGTTTCAAGCAGCCCGAAAAGGTCCGCGTGCGTCTAGCTGCTTCTTTGGTCTTCAGACCCCACGCAGTAGAGTACCGTGGTAGGGAGGAGGGGAACGGACCGCCCCGGGTCCCCTATCAGATGGGGCCCCCGAAAAGCTTTAATACGAAAAATGAGGAATTTTAGGGTTACCCATGAATATTGGTATCAATATGACTGATGAGTATAGGTATGTGAAGTGGTCAGACGGTTGGACAGCGATTTGGCTATTTTCTACGAATTTCTGTCTATCCAACATGGAGGATATAACGTTTCAAGTGATAGCTTGGAGTGTGGGCTGAATATTCGATTGAGCCCCCAAAAGCGGTGTTCTGGTGGCCCAAATCGAGAAAATTCGCGCTATCTTGAAGAAAATTTGCAGCTAAAAAGAGAAAATACACTGTGTTCCCAGTTTCGTTAGGTCCTTAAGCCCAGTAAAGTGCTAATCGGCAATTTGCAACTTGCTGACGCAGCAAAAAATATGAAAAAATCACTAATATTCGTGGCTATAACCGCAAAAATGCGCTGATTCGTGGTCTCGCGATGCAACTTCCTGACTAAAATTGAGAAAAAATCGCTGATTCACGGTGCATGGAGGCCATTCTACGAATTTGTGGGAATCAACGCAAAAAGTTTTGTTTTCGGACCAACTCCGTGGTTCAAATTGAGAATTAAAAACACGCTATAATATTGACAAAAAGAAGACGCTTTCAGGTTGAAATTGGGCAAACATGCCAAATTCACGACAAAAGTGCGAAAAATCGCTCATTCGCGTATAACAAAGGGAATGGATACAAATTCGCCGCAAAATTTGCAGAAAACGCTAGTTCAATGCTGATATTGAGAAAAATCGCTAATTTTCAATTTGTGGGTATAATGTTGAGGAAAAACGTTAATTCGCGGATACAAATGAAGAATATCACTAATTCGAGGCTAAAATTGAAAAAATTCACTAATTAGCGCGGTTACAATTAATAAAAACGCTAATTTCCAGTTCAAATTGGGAAAAAGTGATAATTCCTTCTAATGGAAAAAAAGTCTAATTTGCAGTTTAAAACCGAGGAAAACGCCAATTCTTGACAAAATTATGAAAATTCGGTACAATGCACGAGGTGGAAACGCTACTACGCTCCTAAAATTTAGAAAAAGCGCCAAATCGCTGCTGAAATTGAGGAACATGACTAATTCTCGAATAAAGTTTGGTGAACTTTCTAATTTAAATACGCGCCTTCTGAAGGCTACTTTGTGTCTAAAATTCAGAGAAACGGCAAATCCACGCACGGCTTAGATTCCCGCCCGTGCTGATTCACGGGTTAGAACTGAGAAGAAGCAATAATCTATAGGTACCTAAAAGTGATATAAAATTGCTGCTAATGCGGTGCTAAAATGTGAAAAAACGCTAATTTGCTGGTAATATTAAGAAAACAAATACTTAGTCTGGCCAAATTAAGATATTTTAAAGGTTAATTTTAAGCCAAAGTCGAGATAAAGTGCTAATTCGCGGCTAAAAATGGGAAACATCACTGAGTTGCAGCTGAAATTGTGCAAAACACTAATTCGTGACTGAAATTGAGAAAGTTCGCTAATTCACTGGTTTGAAACACTATTACGCAGCTGAGATTAAGAAAAATCGCTAATTCGTGGCTAAAATTGATAAAAATTCTATTTTTCGTCAAAACTGAATAATACGCGATTCGCTACTCCTGAAGGCAGCTTTTGAGGCAGAAGTTGAGAAAAAGCGCCAATTTACGGCAAACCGCTAATTCGCGGGTAAAACTGAGAAAAATCGCTCATGCACAGCGATATGGTCAGATCGCACGTATGGTCAACCAGAAAATCCTAATTTGTGAAAAGCCCTCCATTTCGCTTTAGGAAAAACGCTAATTTTAAGCTAAAACTGAAAAAAGTGCTAATCCCCTGCTTAAAAAAAATTCGAAGAAATCGATAATTTGCTGTAAAATTGAGGAAAGCGCCAAAACTCGCGGAAAATTAAGAAACATCGCTCACGGGATAAAAACGCTTCTTTGCTGCTGAAGTTGTAAAACAAATTCATGGTGGAAGGGGGAAACGGGCTAATCCGCGCTGAAATTGAGAAGAACGATACACGCGGACAAAATTGAGAAAAGCGCTAATTTGCGGGTAGAGTCCAAAAATCGCCCCTAACTGAGAGATTGAGGCTATGATGAGGCCAGCAAGATGTCCAGATTCAAGAGTGTGCTTGGCTGGGTGTAATGATGACTAAAACGTGAAATTACCCCCCTCCCCTCACCCTTACGAGATTTCAATCTGATCCCCCCCCCCAGGTAAAATTCCTACCTTCCTAGATTCGCGAATTTTGCCTGAATCCCCACCCTCACCCTCTTATTCAAAATTCAAATCGGCCCTGGACAGGGTTTTCCCGAGTGGTGGAACAGGAAACACGTGGACATTTTTGAGGCGTTCAAACAACAACAGTCATTGTTTTTTTAGGGGCATTTCTTTTTCAAACCGTTCTGATTTGAACTCGACGTGGCTGGTTGGGCCCTCGGAAAATGGTCAATTGACAAAATATGCCGCCGGCCTCTGGGCAAAGCAGTCGATGGTGGGCGAAATAGACGGTACCCAGGGGGGCCATGGGGCCGAGCATATTGGGCGGCAAAAATGAGTTTTCGAAAATGGCAATAGATTTCTCAATTTCCATGGAGGGCCAGAGAGAGGAATGTGATATACATATTTGTCTCGCTAGAATCTCATTTTGAACAGCACGCCGAATGCCGCAAGTCTGAAGGCTCATATTGCTGGAAGTGTTCACCCTTACGATCACTTTTCCCTCCAGAAGCTCCTATAACAAAGTAATAGGTGCATGATCCCCCCCTACTCTTCGAGGTTTTCTCGTGTTCTTTTTTTAGCAGTTTTAATAACGTGGTATGGATATTTCTTTCCTTGCCTTTTTTTTGTGGACTATGTACGGGAAGCGGAAAAAGTCTATTATGCATGCATGCATGCAATCTAATTCACGTGCATATTTAATAGCAGGCTTATGCAGCGTGCCTTATACGTATTGAATGAAATCCCAGATCAAACTGGGCTATATGTTTATTTATGATTCAGTATATAATCTGCAATCAATATTTGTACATTATATAGTTTTCTGAGAAGAGAATTTTAGATTTTCGTCGTCAGATTATTAAGATTTCTTCTTTTTTTTCGTTTCTAGGAAGCACACCCTTAACTGTCACAGAATGAAACCATCGTTATTCAGCGTTCTGTGCGAAATCAAAGAGAAGACTGGTGAGTACATTTTCCCTTTCGGGCATTAATTCTTCGTTGGATAATTTTAACAAAGGATATTATTATGAAAACCCAGAATTTTTTACTTATAATCGCCTTAGTAGAATTTTTGATAGTTTTTTTTTTTTTTTTAATTGTTGTAACAGAAAAATGATAGTACACGTTTTCTGGAGGTAAGCCCCCCACAATTAAGTTTCAACACCTTCCTTTTTTCTTCAGGCTGCATATTTAGTTTTAGTTGTTTTTTTTTCATTATAATCACCATTGCTCGTAGTTTCATATTTCTGGACATCCGTTTCCCCGCTTCACAGTCCTAGTTGGATTCTAATGCTATTCAACTCTCGGGAACTTCATTGTTTACAATTCTTATGTTCATTTAATAGACACGACCTTATCTCTTCTCTAGGTTTTGTGTGGTCAACCGTGTCCTCCACCTTTCCTCCTACCCGGTTCCTCACCTAGTCATAATTCCTAAATTACAAATTCATTGTTTTAATGGGATATCCATTTTTATTCGTGTATACGTTTAAGAAGAGTTTTATCGTATTTTTGTTGTTGTTAGGGAATGAAAAATCAAATTGTCGTACAGGGATGACGGGGGGATTCCTTATGAGCTGCATTTCTTCCTCTCATGTTTTTAATGTGAAATGATTTGTAAAAATATGAAACCTTTAGGTTTGTGGAAATAATGAATAGGCTTCAAGCATTTTTTGTTGTTGAGGTGTAAGGAATGCTGTAGTAATTATCTTTTTTACCGGATATAATATTTTTTTAATCATTCCATTCCAAATTTTTTTCCTTTCGTGGATAATTGCAATTAAGGAGCTCTCTCGTTCAGCTAAGGCTTGTCACGTAGCTTGATTGACGTTAATTCTGAGGTAAAACTGACATCTTTTAGGACCTTGCAATGTGACACTGCTCCCCCTCATTTAACAAGCAACAAGTTGAATTTGCTTTGTTGATTTTTTTTTTTTTTTTTTTACTCAAAAAATGTCGAGATTAATTTTCAAGTTTTAATTACTAGACGATTTGAGCATAACATTTGACGGCAAATAACGTTTATAGCAGGGAGAACGTAAAACGAAGTTGCCCGAGCGGGAAGCACTTGAGCCGGCGTAGATTTACCGCCGGGTTACCCACTCCTTTTCTTGTCTTCTTTTTTTTCCCTCTCTCTCCCCCATCACAGGCACAGCACCCTCTTCACCCTCAAAGCAAGCCTATCGAGCTTTTACCAGCCGAAGAACTTCTTTCTACAAAAACCCGAACAGCGTTTATAGTAGTCATTACAGTTTTACAGCCTATACACTCAATCTATACGGCCTTAGTTTTAGATTAGGGCACCGCACAAACATTCTAAAAAACCCTCCGCGTCCCCTCATCCGTGATCTTCCTCGTGCTAACCGCTTCCCAACATGTTGGGTTTTTATTTAAAAATGTCTGTCTCCACAATCTGATTTACACCTTTTACCTAACTATTTAGATAGTAGTGTCGTCTTTTTTATTATTTCTCTTTTCGGCTTCGCTACCGTTCTCCTTCCATTCATGCTTTTTAGGTTAAGTTATTGCTCAATAAATTCTCAGTTTTAGGGCTCAGTCCGTATACTTCTTTTTTCATTCAGGGAAAGAACTTATGCTCTCTATTGACTTTGATGTAGATTTTGAAATGAAAAGTTTCGATTTTGCTGGTGTACAGGAGTTGAAAATTCATTGTAGAAAGATTGTATTAAAAAAAAAAAGTGAGGTGGAAGAGTAGGTGTTAAGGTAAAATATTTTACCTGTAGGATAGTCGTTAGGGAAAAAAAGGTGGAAAACATTTCTCAGAAACCCAAAGTGCAATGAACCTCTAAAAATATTCCATAAATCTGGCATTCCGCGCACACAAAAGTGCCAGGTATAGGATAAGGTTTAAATTAAAAATGTAATCACAAATACCCCTGGAGTCTTGGGCTCTTCTGTTTTGTTGTTCATTATGAAAATTGCAGTTTTGACCTTCTCTTCTCGCTAAGTCCTTGGGATTTTTTTTTCTTTTTTTTTTTCGGGAAGACCAACTTGAAGGAACGAGTCCCTCTCTTTGTGTTAAATTCCCCTCATGCCACCACAAGTCAATAACAAGAGCTGTCCCTCTATTCGAAATCGCCCACAGGGCCACCCACTCGCCTAAAGAGTCGTTACACTGACAACAGCTTTTCTCTACTATCTATTCTCTCACCCTCTCTCTCTTTCACGATCCTTGTAACTAACGTAATGGTTTTCTTCCCTTGAAAAACGTCTAGAAAACGGGATTGGCTCCTTCGTTATACTTACCAGTCTTTTTTTAAAATAGTTTCTATAAATGTCGATTGACTCCTCTCCTTCGGGGCCTCTGAACCTCTGTCTCAGTTTTCGAGCTAACTAAGGCCCGATTTCACCTACTTCTTAAACAAAGATGAACAACTAATCACGATTACAATGTAAACACTTGTACATCAGAATTCATATGGGTTGCTATTGGCAACTAATCACGATCAACTTTAAACGAGATCAATTTTGTTGGTGAAAATGGGCCTAAAACTAAATCATGATGTAGTTTTGTTCATTGAAACTTGAGTATTTTAAAACGTTATGGTAGGTAGAGGTGGCTGTACGAAGTTAAATATTAGAAGTGTTGTGTTCGAAAGAGAAGTGCGCAAATCCTTGGGTTGTGAATTTTAGAATTTCCTTGATTTTTCTGTGGTACGGTTAGAAACCATTGCAGATGGCGTAAAAATCACTTTGGATGATAAGGTTGTATTGAGCTTCTTAAAATCGTCTGATATCAGAAATGGAGCTGAGAAATGGGAATTTAGCGTTATTAGTTCCTGTCTAATATCCTAATATTCTTAAATCCGCTTTTTTTGATTCATTAGTTCAACTTTTGTTCAGGGCAGCTGAATCCCGTTGAAACAGAAGTGGGTATATCCTCTAACTTAAATTACCGACAAAATATAACTGGGGAAGAGAGAAGTCTCTTTTTCTCTCCCCCTTTCCCTAAACCCCTTCCCTTTTCAACCCCCTTTCCCCCGCCCCTTTCATCATACTCTTTTTCTCCTGGCTTGAAGGGTAAAACGAAGGTGAAGAGGAAAAGCAACGAGGGGTAGCACAGATCAATATAGCTGTCCTCCTCCAGCCCCTGTTTCTCTCTCGCCCTTTCTCCAACCCTCTTTTCCGCCCCCGCTCAGTCCTTCGCCTCTCACAAACTGACTCTGCCCCTCCTCCGACCATCCAAAAAGGATCTCTACGTCAATGCTACACACTCCAACATTCACCCATTAAAACCCCTCTCTAGTATTCGTCTTATCCCCCCCCCCCATTGCTGTCCTTCGTTTTCCGTTGTTGTTTCTATTTTCAAAAAAATATTTTGTCTGCAAACTTTAATTCAGGAGATTTATTATTATTAGTTACTATTTTATTTGAAATTCGTAGCGTATCATGTAAAAATTGATGACGTCAAGCAAATATTTACTGAAGTCGTTGCTTGCTATAGAATTTTGCTGACCTTTTGCTGATTTTCAGCAAAATCCTACGTTTACGGTTCATTGGCATCTTCCCTCGGTCTGAAAAATTATCAAGGCGAAACAGCTAAAGCAGGTTTTTGCTCGTCTCCAGACTTATCGTTGGAATCGACGTGACCACATTTTACGTCAGTTGCCAAAAATGATCGATTTTGTAGTATTATGTTGCTTCCTCACTCTTTGCACTTGAAGTCGTTTAAGTTGATGTATTCTTCTGCACTGGGCTAGATGAAGCACTCTGCGCCTTCCTACTAACAGCGGGCTCTCTTTCCGATTGTAGTAAAATCATTGATGTTATCATTTCAGTTGGCAGTTGTCACTCGTCACTGAGTTGATGGCCCTTGCTCGAGAGCTAGAGTTTTCATTGCTTAAAATGGGGTTTCCAGCTGTCACCTGTACTGTTCTCCTATAGTGATTCCGTGTTTTTTTTTTTTTTTTTGCCGCTTCGACACATTTTCACGTCACAGGTACCACGAATTTTTCCGCAGACGATTCGCAATGACTGGGTGGAATTTGATAGGCTGCTTCGTGATAGTTGGCAAAATCGGCGAAAATAAAAAACACTCATTTTCTAGCCCTATCAGAGGCGCTGACGCCCGCCCCAAAGGGGGGATATTAGCAGGGACTGGCTGCATTTGCCCATTGAGCACTGCCCGAAGGACTCATTAACCGGCGTGTACCGCTCAAATCGGAACGCTCAAAAATGACCCTTAAAATCGACCATTTGGGGCGCCTGTGGTCTCCCCAACTCCCCTCTTTCCATGCCTGCTCATTTTACGGGCCGAGCGATTAAATTGTGGGCTAAGTGGGCTATGTTTGGGTGTCGTGTTCACTCATTCACAGTTTCAGGAGCCTAACTTCCAGGTTTCTGGCTAGAATAGTCAGTTTATGGAGTAAATTGTTAATTTCCTCTTCGTATTCGTTTAATCGATGCTGAGATTCTTGTTTTAGATTTTTTGACATTGAGTTTTTGGAAGAAAAAATTACTTTTACAAACGATAGTTATATCTGAGGCAGAATTCGGGTATTCTCAGTTCGTGGGCAGAGAGAACTCATGGTCCGAAACTGTACCTACACAAGGTTTTCATAATTGAATATACGTACAGCCCTAAAACTGGCTACTTGAACCTGTAGAATTTGTTAATTTCTCTTGATTGTTTAATTCTTGGTTGCGAAATCAACTTTAGTTTATAAAGAGCATAAGTTAATTTATGACTCCAATATACGAGCGGATTTGGATTTCTGCAAGTTATTATAGTGAGTTTCGACCTATTTCACCAATTTCAATACAAAAGCTCACCACTTAGGGTGCGTTTATCAATAGTGATATTCTACAGATAAAGCAGGGATAAGTATGGTTGCTATGGGCCTTTTTGTAAACGGTAATTCAAAGTTATTCGACGGATTGCTATTCCATGAAATATCCAGTGACCCTATAAGTCAACTCTCTTCAATCAGTTAGGTTATCCTGTTCTAATTTTCGTGTGTGCTATTTAAGTTTTGTGCTTATGTTTTAACATTCTTCACATTTTTTGAACACTGACAAATCTAAACCGCTACCTATAAATGGGACAAAAATTGTGAGATAGGTATGAAAGAATAGAACCGAGTCGATTTCTAAACTTCGTCTTCCTATTATGACCTGTCCTCTTAATGTTAGTCTCGTCGACCTCTTCAAAAGCATAAAAATCAAGAGAGTGCGAGAGAGTCCCACTTTCCGAGTGGGCAGAAGTATATGATCAGGAGGTGAAGAGGGAGTCCTCCGGTGTCGCACTATTGCCTTTATGTTTCATTGTTAAGATCTGCCCACTTATAAGATTGACTGCCATCTTTCGTCTTGAATGTGAGACCTCTTCCAATCTCTGTCCTCTTCGGTCGGCTTTTTTTTTTATCTCTTAAACCGCTTTTCGCCAATAGATACCTCCACCCCTTGTCCTAAAAACGTGCTTTTCATTGTAGGATGAATTGCAACAAGTTATAAGAGATGGAAACGTATCAGAAAAAGAAATGGGTTGCCTTTCAACTGGCACTATAAAATCTCAGATACTACCTAAAATTCAATATGGAAATGAGGGGATCGGGATTGTAATTTTTCTTTGGTTCTAAGGAAACATTGAAATCTAGCAGCAATTTTTGTTCATAAAGGTAAATGGTTTTTATCTAATTGCTGTCTATTACAAAAAGCAATAAAAATAAAGATTTTTTTCTTGTCTGAGAAAATAAGAAAGCGGAAACCATTTCAGGTTAAAAGCAAGCTATAAACATGTTCTAAATAAAGAAAAAAATAATTAATATCATTTATGACTCATAAAAGGTGGATATGTATAGAAAAAAAATGTTGGGCTTCGAACAAGCTCTTCTATACGGGCGTTAAAGGGATTTTAAGTAATTAAATCCCTTCCCATTATTTGGAATTTATATTTTTCTTTTCTTAATCCAAATATTTTCCATACAATAATAGTTAAGTGTGGTAATCAAATGAAACAAGAAATTGAAAACATATATCGTGGTGTCTGGGATTTGATTATAAGTTAAAAGAGCGAAAACATCACTGGTGAGAGTGGAGGGTCGGTAGTATGGGATTATATTATACTCACATGATCTCCGTAGGAGGGGTGACTGAAGTTTTCAACTTTTGGATTACTTGTTATCTGATTACAGTCAAGGCTTATGGACCTCTCTTTCTCTCATGTTTTTTTATATTCAACATGTTCTTTCCTTTCTCTTGTTTATTTCAAGTTGATTGACCTCAACCATCCTCCTCCCTCTTCCAACATTTCCAATATTTCCAACATTTCCTTTTGGATGACCGCAAACCTCAATAAGTGATTTAATTGTTTACCGTCGGTAAAAACGGGTTTAGTTGGGGTGAGACGGTATGCGAAAACACCGAAAACTTATTGGATATTAGTGTGATCTCTCCAACCATAGCAAATTGATTTTTCTTTCCACATCCCCTCCTACCGTTAAGTTTTTTTGAAAGGCGTGGAAGCGTCTCTATAGAGCCAGGTGACACCTTCTTCGCATGTTTTTTTTTATCGTCGTGTCCAAGACTAATAAGAGACGCTTCTTGTGATGGATAAATTCCCAAAGAAGCGAGGAATTATGCGGAAATAATTGTCATCTTTTCAGGGGGTCCGAGTTTTCTTTTTTTAGTCTCTAGAGAAATGGGCGTTGAAATGCCCATATGAGCAATAGAATGTTATTTTTTAGGGGGAATAAAGCGCCTTGTAGTGCATTTCATTCAAAAAATGCGCTATTGGTCTCGCCCTGATTGTCGCACATATGGGTTGTGATACTTTTTTTTCACGTTTCAGAACCCCTAGAACAAGAATCCGAGGTCGGTTCTATTTGCTATATTATGTATTTATATTTATAGCCCCCCGCTTGTTAGCACGATCACGGTCGCAATTTTTGACTTAGGGCAACCAAATTTGGTCTAAAAATCAAAAGCGTGAATATCTCGGACGAGATCGTGATCCAGATGAATCGGTCCACGGGAACGGTGTGAAGGAGGGGTTTGAATTAGTTGAAAATTCTAAACGGCTGTTGCAGCACGGCTGTTGCTGCAATTGCCCCCAAAATTGACTCGAGTAATGAGAAATGAACGCGCTTTCGTATGAGACCCTTGTGAACCGAATCCGTTGATATGGCAGGGGAGTTCTCGGCAGAGGGGAGCTATTAAATGAACGCTATGCCTCACTGGACCACCCAATTACCAAAAAATGTCATTGACATTGTATTTTGAGCTGTTTCTTTTATTTGATTTGCCTACAGCCTAATGAATCTTGAGTAAAAAATCCTGAGGTGGGCCAAAAAGGGAGAAAAAAAAAAAAAAAAATTAAAACAAAATTGTTTTGGATTTGAACCCAGGCACTCCGCATTCCGCAATGGTGAAATTGTGACATAACATTCAACCTAATGTAAGGCGCCTTTTACACGAGTAAGTTTTTTGAACAAACTAGCCATTTTGAAAAAAATTGGCAGATGTTCCCTGCCTCAAATCGTCTGGTTGTGATCAGATTGAACACATTTTTGAACACAAAACTTACTCGTGTAAAACAGGCCTAACTGATCTGAAAATTAACGTAATCTGAAAAAAGTTTTGTTCCGACAGCAGCCTGTCGGGAAAAGTGCATTTCATTCATGCGACAATCGACTCAAACCTCATAAATTAGAACGATATCAATCAATTATGAATGAAATTTAGGCCGGGATAAAGATTTTAATTGCAAATAACTCCTCTAACAAGAGTCCGCCTTCCCATATCGTATAAGAACCAAACCGACTCTGTTTCATTTTTAATTTCATCATTTTGTTCCCCCTCAGTTGGTGCCAAAAAAGGGGCCTGCGGTAAAAAGAAACACGACTTTATGATTTTGACTTTCTATATCACGCCTAAAATGACGATGATATCGTTCTAACTTATGAGGTTTGAGTCGATTGTCGCATGAATGAAATGCACTTTTCCCGACAGGCTGCTGTCGGAACTTTGCTGGTTAATTTCATGTTAAACTAATATGAATTTTGTAGGAACGAGCGAGGGAAGGGCAGTCCATTCCTGATTCATGGCCTTCAAGCTTTTAAGCTCAGCTTAGGGTTCAACGGGTCTTGAACGCCATGTGGCATGTGGTTGACCGGGACCTTATAGTAAGTAATTGCACAGGCGGTCCTGATTCATTATGCCTCCTTTGACCCAAGGGTTCTTTCGGGAAATCGCTTAGTGACTGAGGAGGCTTTCGTCCTAATGTGCACTGGATGCTCCTGTCCGGACCTTTAGCATTAACCTTTTAATGTCCTTTTTTTACCTTAGTAGAGAATTTCGTAGAGTAATTGTGGACATTTAGCATCCTTTCCTGGAAAGGCTTATACATATACAGACTAATGTAGTACATAATGACTTCCTGAGTTTCACACTTAAACTTGTCGAAACCGAGAAAAATGTTCAATTTGCTGGTATTCACAGGTGATCAGACAAGGTTATGAAGGATCGCTCCATCTTTTGCGCCCTGCTTTTTTCTACTCGATGGTAGCCCACTTTTTTTTTTTTTTTTTTTTTTTTTTTTTTTTTTTTTTTTTATCACGTGCGAGTTGAAACTAGCGTATCATTTCCCTCCTGTTGTTCTGGTGCTTAATTTTTGTTTCTCCGTCATTTTAGTTATGATCGTGAAAGCGATATTTATAGAGGGTTAGGTACACAATTCTTTTGTCATTGCCTGAGCTTTGATAAAAGGAGAGAGAGAAAAAAAGAATGAAAGGAAAAACATATCCGGTTATTAGTTCTCCTTCCCAAAAACTCCCCGTTTCTCATCGTCATGCTATAACTATCAAGTAGAGCTGTGTGAATTTCTTAGTTATTAAATGTTTGATGTATTCGGCTCTGGTTTCTGGCTACAATACGCCGAAAATTCTAATCGCGTCACTGAAGGGTTAACACTTGAAATACGCCTTTGTGCGTATTCAGAATGTGTGAGCGACCGAAAGTGCCCAGCATTTTCCCTTTATCTCATTCGTACGAGAGGGGGCCACCCCACTCTTAAAACCTCCAAAAAGCCTTCGGAAACCCCCTTCAATCTATACCTTCCTCACTCTCAAACCCTCACGCCTGGAGAAGAGCCTGATTTAATTGTCTGAAAGGAATGAATAATACCAACCATTATCCCTCTTTCGGTACTACATAGAAGAGTGAGGAGACGATATAAAAAAAAATAAGTGAGCAAAGGATTATGGTGGACCAAATGGCGAGGCATGGTGGTGAGGAGAAAAGAAGAAGAAATAAAAAATATATTTAAAAAAAAAACTGAGCCCAGGATCAAGGTAGAAAGAAATGGAAGACCGGCGGTTGAGAGGCAGAAGAAGAATAAAACCCGCCCATACTCCTTCTTTCATCTACAAGTAGGACTAATCAGAGCTTGAAATGATTTATTGAAATACGTTTTATTTTTAGACGCTATATGTCTTGCAATATCTTAATTCCTGCAACTAATTTTTGCGACACTATGGGAGGGCCCCGCTTCACCTAATTTCTTCTTTCCGGGTGATGAGATTAATACCCCTTTTTTTATACTCCTTCGATAACACAAACGGTGAAATTCTGATGCCCATTGATGAGATATATGCGTTAGACGGCAAGAAAACGGATTAATCAAATGGAAAGAGTATAAAAAGAAGAGACAGAGGCGGCATTTAATCAACGAGGGTTGATATATGTGTTCAAATTAATCAGAATAACTGGATTTATTAAAGATATTTTAATAGGTACTGTGTGAAACTGGAATTCATTATTTCATATTAGATGAAATTGCTTAGGTCATATTCACAATCATGAAAAATTTAACGCAAATTTTGTTCTGCTGCGGAGACGGGAAAGGCCAATAAGATAACATTCTGATGGTGGGAAATACAACCTGATGGGCGGGAGCTCGGCAGGGGCATTTAGTTCGTCCATGGGCAAGGGGAAGAATGTGTCACTCAAATGTAGGAAAGCACGTGTTCTGGGTCGGGTTATGAGAGTGTGGCTTGTGTATCTCACGCATACATCTAGGAAGAGACCCGTTGTATAACCATTGTTATCATTTTACGGGCGTCAATATGCACCTTGTCGATCCTTTCTATTCGCAGGTTGCTATAACGTCCATAATAAATTCCGTTCATGGAGTTACTTTAAAAATGATGTAGGCAGTAGGTACACATGTACTTTCTTATTAGACACCCGTTAGTTTAGTGTCTGATATTTAGGTACGATGTAATTCGGAGCATCTTGGAAGTTAAAGGGGAACACGTACAATAGTAAGAGATGTGTGGTAAAAAAAACAACAAATTAATATGAAACAAATAAAAATTTGGCAGGCAAGAATTTCTCCCACTGTCACAAGGCGAGATTAGTATATCACGATACGAGAGCGAAAAATTGCTCATTCCGAACGAGTTCAAGTAGTTGCCGACACGAGAGGTTCGAAAACCTTAGCCTCAAGAAGTCCTATGGATGAAGAAATAGTAAATTGGAGAGGCCTCAAAATTCTTCAAAGAGAGGCAACGTGAGGGAGGGGGGCTATTTTATACCAGCTGAACTCTATGGGTCGGAAGGCTTCAGATTTGATTTTTTAAATATTTTCTCGCACTAGGGTAATATTCTCACCCATGTGTGAGAAAGTGGCCCATTTCTAAACGCTGGAAGAGGCTTCACCGAGAGGGATAGGGATTGCACTTTTAGTAAGTGCAATCTCCGCTCACTTGTTTATACTCTCGTAATTATAGGTAGGTACCTACTCTATTAAATTCGAATGAAAGAAAACCGAACAGTTTATACCAGGCGTTTTACTTTTTCTAGTAATCGTTGGAGCTATTGGCAGTCTACACAAGGGAAAGATCTGACTGATCTGAGCTGTTTGTGAGATGACATTGTGTCATGCAGTATTGAGGAGTGGTGGACATAGTTTCTATACGTTATTTACCCCCCGAAACAACAATAACTGAAGAAGACATATTGGTGATAGTCAGAAAAGTTAGTTTCCTCGCTAATAAGCTGATTCAAAACGTAGTAGATGTCGACTGAACTGGATAAAAATAGGCTCTTAAAAAAAAATGTTTTTGGCGTTGCAGCAATTATTGCGCGTGCAACAAGCTGTTTCTGAAAAAATCCGATAATGACGGATATCTCATAAACAAAGCGAAATTTCGGAAAAGTGCAAATGGTCAATTCGACCAGAATTGAGGTGCCCCGCCACTGGTTTTTCTCTACCCAGTCGCTTTTTGTACACCCTGAGTGTTGATCTCAGCAAACACAGCTGGTTAGAAATCGATTTGCTACTGGAGAGGAAATACCGGGATTTCAACTAGAATTGTGTGATCTAAAAAAGCATAAAGAAAAAGTCAATTTCACTATTTCGGGCGCAATAGCGAGAACATCCCGTTTTAGTGGCAGAATCAGAATATAATACCCTTCTGCCGGTTTCTGCAATATATCTTTGTCAGGAAGAGTTCTCAATTTTGTATAGTTGTGGTCAAAACGAAAGCTCACAACCGGTTGGCTCCGATGCGCATTAACTAAAAATGTTTCGCCCGAGTATCGCAGAATTGGTGAAAAAGATGACGGAACATTATCGAAGTAACCAAAAATTCGCCTAGGGTCGCGAAGGTTTTTGCAATTTTAAAGTAGGGTCGTTTTCAAAAAACTTTGGTAACCCCTGTTTTAGGGTATGTGTAGAGAAAAATACGCGCGAATTGAAATACCAGCGAATATTGGACTAAATGATTTTCGTACAAATTCCGCTTTATTAAACTTTTTCTCTCTCAAAACTCGCTCATATTATTCATATTTTGAACATGAAAACTTGGAACCCAAATTACCATTTGAATGGCAAAGGATTCACTCCCTCCCCCTTCTTCTCTTCGTCACCTTATCATTGAAGGGGATAACAACAAAAAATCAACAATACTGGCGAGTAGGTAGAAAACTTGTTTCTTCTTGAAAGTCAAGGTCCATTTGGAATAGAATAACCCTAGTAAGTCTAACGTCCCCCCCCCCCATCAACCATCTCATTCTTGGACTTTGTTCTAGGGAGGTTAAGAAATATTTATGAGTCTAATTACCGAGTTTAATTGCATCCATAAAGCACTTGAAAGCTGACGCACCCTTTCTTTCTTGGTCTCCTCCTCCCTTCGTCAATCTTTTTTTTTTTCTCTCTCTCTCTCTCTCAGTGAAACACTTCAAAAATTGTATAATTTATCCTTGATTCACTGTAAATTTTAATCTGTTCGCAGAGTGACTGAGATTTGCATTAAAACATTTCTCTTTTCCCCTTCACCACCGCCGGTGTTTCTTTCCAGCAAAAAATCTCCCCCTCGTCATTATGGTTACTTAGAATGTAGTGAAAGATAGGCTGGTCAAGGGGTGGAGGAGGGGGGTAAACGAGATCGATGAAATGAATTTCCGAATATTCATTGGAAAAGCGAGACATAAATTTCCATATTAATCGAGATGACAATACTGGGGGAGGGGTGAGTGAGGGTTTTTAAAAAAGGGTTATTTTTGAAGCCGACATTTTTACTGGTGTGAGGTCTTTTGGTGGGGAGAGCCTAGGTTACCTCTCGTTCTCCGCAAGTCGACGGCTTTCATTATTACTATATTTTTCCAATCTATCGCCATCGTTGACGTATAAGGTTGACGTAGGGCTTATCAGAAATTGCTGGGAATAGACAACAGTGGCGAATCTATACCCTGCAGGTCCCTGGGCGATGTGACAGGGGGGGGGGGGTCTGCGATGAAAATAGTTAAATTTAACAAGCTTTTAAATATAATAGCGTTTTTCATTTGCACAAAAATCTACCATGGAGCAGATCATTTCTACCTGTCCTTTTCCAAGGTGACTAAACTCTACTAATAGGTGCCGCAGATATCCCCCTGCTCATCTGTCTGGAGGGGTCTCCACTGACGTCACCTGCAGTCCTTTGCTCCTGAATGCTCACCCTAGAGCAGCAAAGCAAGTTAATTTTGAAATTGACGTTCGATATCACAGCAAAAAACACTAATGTAATGGGCCCATCGCAAAGTCGGTTGAGTCTGCTCTTGACTGCTCGTATTATACAGGGTGGATCCGTATAAGTGTGACTAACATTTTTGAGTAAAACTACGTTAAAAGTGGAGTAAAATGGTACCTTCGGAAGTGTCCTACGTCGATCAGTTTGGGAGTTTTGATTTTGTTTTCGTTTAAAAAAGTAACCAATGCTTGCTTCAAAAAATTCGCAATTTCTCGGCTTGCATCGCACATTTTCTTTAGGATAGAGGCCATTTTATTGCTTGAAATAATCGTCAACACCCAGAAATCTGGCCTTTTTTTCATAAATTTACGTGGCCTCCAAAATTTGCCCGTTTTACGAAAAGTCGCTGTACCCAAACGGCTTCCTCAACAGACTTTCGATGTATCACAAATCTTCTCCGTCTTCTAACCTTCCTTTTGGCGTGTTCACATTTCATGTTACCACTGACGTTTCTCACGAGAATGCACAAAAACCGCGTTTTTATGGAACATGGACCATAGCCTACGGTATTCGTGAAGAGTGCAGGAAGATCGGCAATAAGTGAGAACAGGATATCGCTTCTATATTCTGGATTTTCTGTCTAGAAACTGACTTGAAAAACGCCGTACGATGTGATTTGATCAAGATCGATTGGCCTCTGTACATATACGTCTATTCGTGTCCATTTGTCCCTGAAAATTATCAGCTCTTTAAGAGTGAGCGGTTCGCTTTGCCCCAGCCCTTTCCACTTGATACTCCGAAAGCGTGAAATAACTGTGTCAATTTTTTCCCCCGGCTTTGGTTCTCTGCAGCTAATGCTGTGAAACCCTATTTTTGTACGAATAGTCCCCCCCCCCCCTAAATCGATTTTAGCCTTTTCTATTTGAAATAAATGGAAAACCACTTGGGAGTTGTTTTAATACTTTGGCAGAACTTGACGTGGTAATAGGAGATCCGATTGTCAGTTGGCAGGCTACGGCGATCTCCACTTATTTTCTTGTTTACCCTTTTGACCTTAGCGCCTTTGTTTTCACTTATACCTTCTACAATCACACTCACGCCTGTCTCACCCTAAGGGGTCGTTTGCTTAAAAAAAAAAAAAAATACGTGGAATGCCATCGGGTAAAGGAGTGTTGTCTCCTCGATTCTTTTTCTCCCTTCTATCAACTGCTCCTTGCAATCCTTTGGTAATGCGAGTTCAATGTTGATGAGTGGTCAGGGCACAGGAGTGCGAATCGAGAATTCAAGGCAGGCAAAACATACTCCTCCCTTTTAAAAGTTCCTTTTTTAATGCACCCCCCCCCCCATCTAGAGTTTCAGCGAAAACCAGAAACAGAAATTATTTAATTAAGCACGAAGCCACTGCCCTGGCGTCTAGACTTCCTACCTGGATACGTCAAAAGCAGCTGGCTTATAGGAGCCAAAGTTTTTTTTTTTTTTTTTATGACTATTGCCGTTTAATTATTGTTAATAACACGTTTCCTATTCGGCCTCACCTCACATCAGCACCCAACACTATTATTTTTTTCAAGCACAGACTTGAACTTGGAACTGTTATTGAACAAGACTGTATTATAAACGCCAAAAAACAACGTATCTTGTAAGACGGCGTTTGTTGCTTGGTAGTATGTAGATGAGACCGGTTCCATGGAATGCAGATGCAGTCAAGGAGGTAAAAATAGTGAGGGAGTGTGTGCGCATAGAAGCCTCTTCTCCACCTTTTTTTCCTTAACATGTGCACGTGGTGTCCCTCCGCTGCTTTCCGAACATAAGAAAAATATTATCAGTGGTTCGGTGGTGCTCACGGCTACTAACTAATTGTTGCCATTTAGTTGGAAGAGGAATGGCCGTGGTATTTTTTGTTATGGTCTCTTTGCACGCCACTCCACCCACTCAAACTGTGTTTTTTTTTTTATATGCTTTTAATTATTCGCCTGCCTCTTTACTAATTTTTTTTTTATGTGTTCGCTGACTTCACCTCTCCTGCCATCTTTTCAAACTTTTCACCCAGGAGAGGCCGGGTGCATTAAAAAAGGTTTGGGACTGTCTGCTCTGCCAGTCCTGAGGCGAGAGAGTGTCCTTGTGCCGAACCGGATTTCAGCCTCTCTTGTCTGAAGAAAAAAAAAAAAAAAAGGGAGAAAAACAAAATAAAGACCAAAGAGAAGCTTTAGAAGGAATTTTATAGCAACTTCAAAATTGGTAAAAATGTCTTCCAAGAACAATGGAACGTGCTTGACGAAATGCATCAACGCATGCGACTTGAAAGAAAGAGAATAAAAAAAAAGGAGGAAAGGCGAGTAAAAAAAAGGAGAGGATAATGAATAGCTTAATTCTCCGCCGACCCTAACAAACGTTCTTTTAACGATAAATCATTGCCCTTAACCGAGTATCTCGACAAATTACCGAACAAATCCGTCTTGCACATCAAATATTTGGAGGGTGTAATTTATGCGGGAGCTCGAAAAATGTATATAATTTATGTTGAAAAGCGGTAGGCGATATGGTTAGCATAAAAGTATGATATAAGAAGTGATTGATAATATTCCTCTTCCCCGCCCACCCTTAACCGCCCTACGAGCCCGGCTTTTTGCACGCCATGTTTTTTCAGATTGTTATCTACGCTCAGGCTGCACCGCATGCCTCATTTAATGAACAACGTTGTTAAATAATAATAATAACTTCAGTGCGATAAATTGTCAAGCTATAGAGCTAAAACCGTTCCCTGACGATTTAAAGAAGAATATTTCTTTTTTAATAATTAAGGGATTAATAATTAAATGGAGAAATAGATCCTGGGGGTCATTTTTACTTCTTTTTTCTTATTTGTTCGTTCCATCGTCAAATTAATCACTTGGCATTTCACACCTCTTTGCCTCTTACATCGTGGGAATTCGCTGGTATAATTATGTGCATAACATTTTTTTAAATCCCCCTATCTCCTCGGAATTATTGTTATTTGATGTTATTCCTTCCCCATTCCAGTGGTGACTTCCAACGTCTTCGAATTTGTCACAAGAATTACTTGTGTCTTTTAAAATCCCACTTCACATGCCTGTGTCCAGTTTCGTCTCCGCTTTGTGCGTTAAGAGCTTTCTGGACAACTTTGCTTTCGAACATGTCTGATCACTTCCTACCAACTCGAGAGTCTCCTAAAAGAGACGGCAGATTTTGCCGAATTTTTCGTAGTACGTGTAGGATAAGCTATTGATGTCTCCATCAAAATGTGAATTATATCTGTCCAGGGAAAAAGGTAGAAATTGGGGTAAAAATATTTTTGAAAGCTTCAAAAATCACAGCAAAACGCACTTGTACATTACTTTCACGTAAACTCGAACCCACGTCGAGGAATCTCTGTGCAGCACCTATTATAACAGACGTTTTTTCCTGCTTCTTTTTGAGAGTCTTCAATGTATTTGACTCAATAATTTTGGCCTATATTTTTTCTCCCCTCTCCCCCATGAGTGATGCGAAGGTGGTGGTTGGGGGGGGGTATTGTGTATAAGAATGGACGAGGGGATCTTTAATGTACGCTCACCAAGTACTTGAGTACTCGGCATCCGTTCTGTTTCTATTGGCAACGTAAATGAGACATAATGAGGCAAAAACCTTTGAAAGTTCGAGTGGATGGTGTGAGTTGGAGTAGGGGGGGGAGGCTATCCGCTTTCCACGTAGTGGATAGTGTTGTGTGGTAGAATGGATTTGATGCACAAAACAAGGGGGGGGGGTTGGCAGTGTGGTGCGGGGAGGCTTATGAAATAACCATGAGTTTGTGCTCACTTCGTCTAAACTTCACCCCTACCGGGCCCTTTTTTTTCCGCGATGTGAAACGTATGTATGAGAGAAGAGAAAGAATAGGCAAAAACATGTGTTTCGTTCTCATTCCACCGAGAGTTGCGTGTTATTGTGTGTTTATAAGGCCGCAGGGCCTAAAAAACTCCTTGACTCAAGTGTGCTTGTGTCCCTCCGACCCAAACCCCTTTTTTCCTCAGCACCACAGCCACACCAACAGTCCCAGGACCCACCATGTTGACAGTCTCACTCACACATAGCCTCCCTCCCATTCACCAGCAATAGACTTGAAACGATTCTCTCTGTCAATATGTACAAATATTTAAACTTGGGAGTTTTTTTCCACCCTAATTGCTCCTTTACAAGCCGTTTAAATAGAAAAGTGTTTATTCGCTATATTGGCATTATGTCCAACGCTTTGTAGTGACACTTGAGCTGTTTTTTGTGAGAATGGCGTGAAAGTTCCATGTAATTGGCTCACCTAATTAGCACATGGATCGAATTGTTTAATTACCAGTTTGTTTATTTATTCAATGCGGTTATACTATTTGTTTTCACCTGAATTTGACCCCCCATTGTCCCATCCATGTAATAATTTAAAGCTTAAAAGCTTTGAAAACAACGATTTTTGGCGGTGAGTTTCGTTCCATGGACCGCGACCGTAGAGAATTGGGACCTTAAAGGTTATCGGCAGTTTTTAAATTTTTGTGACGGTATTCCATTCAGCTGACGATTAAAATTCGATTTGTGGTTCCGTCCGAGGCGATTCGTGCCGTGCGATAAGTACCGGTGCACCACAGGTCTTGGGCCAAGGAGAGACTAACGGGGTAGGTCCAGTGCTCCTTTTGAGTGCCTTCACACACGATTAAGCGAGTCAATTTTCGTCGTAAATGAGTGCTTTTTCTCAATTTCATCCACGAATGAACATTTGTCTCCATTTAAGCCGCGAATTTTCCCTATGTATACGGCACATTTGCGCATTTTCTCAAGTTTAACCGTAAAAAGGCCTCCATGGACTGCGTGTTCCCGCGTCATGTCCGAATATTTGTATTGAGCTTGACTCCCTTGATGTTGAAATAAAAACGAGACTCTGTCTGATCTTTTCGATAACTCGCTGTTAGAGTTAAAAACCGGTTCGTTCCGAGCTTTCCTCACATGAGACCGAACCTGGCCGAAATGCATCACAGCTCGGACCGGTTTCGGTTTGTCCCATACCCGTCGTGTATTTATGAGCCAAAGGCGTTGCATCACCGCCACATAGCCGCAGAAAAAAGAAATTGCAAACTTGCATGGAACAAGAATAAGTTCACATTGTCAAGTTTAATGTCATTGGGACCGGTGGAGTGAAAAATTGAGTTCACAACTCGTGGGAAATGTCTTAACTCGCTCTTTGTTTTCTCTTAGCGCTATAGCACGCTCGGCTTCGCTTGGAATTTCGTGTATAAATTTTTCCCCGGCGTTTCAATAGGATTTTCAGCCCGAGTCTTGTGTGTGCCCCTTGCTTGCGGCGTTATAACTTGATGCTAAACAGCTGAAGGTTTCTGCCAAAAGCCCCGCGAGTTAATAAGTTTTGATGGGTGAGATGGGGCACAAAATAGGTAGAGCGAGACGGTGAAAACAAGGAAAAAGAGAGAGTGAGTGAGTGGTGGGTACGCCTAAAAGCAGCGAGGGTGATTCACCTTTTTGTCATGGTGGGTCACCACCCTGATGAAGGTGAAGGAAAGGAGAAGTTACATCTTCTCAACTGTGTACTTGCATGGGAACCTGCGGACTCGCTGGTAAACTAGCACCGTAAAAAAAAAAAAAAAAAATCACTTTGGTTTCTATTTCAATCCATCACAATTTTGTGGTGAGGGGGTGGGGGGGGTTAAAGAGCAGAATAAGGGACGGTATTCGAAAAAGATCCCGTATTTCTTTTTAAATTCTTTAAATCCCTACTTAATCCTTGTAGAGTTTTCTTAATTACATTGTCATCGTATTAAACTTATTAATGATCTCCCTTCTTTAAATGTCATGTTCACGATGATTCTTGATGGATCCCCGAAATTAAACTGATTACCATACATTAAATAAGAGAAACGATTTTCTCTCAAATAAATGTGAGGCCCAGCCTTAAATAGAACTTCTAATAATACACGCGTGACCCTTCAGAAAAAGACATAAAGTACGTAAAAAAGGAGAAAAAAAAGAAACATCTGTCATCGATACTGAAAGACAATCACGTAACACGTTTTCGTGCCGGCGTCCAAGACGCGAACAACAAATTAATTAAGACATTAATCCGGACGTTTCTGTTCGTAGCACGTAAAAAGAGGGAATAATTGATTCTTAATTGAATAGTGAACTCAGCGTGAGTTTGAACTAAAACCCCCGGAAAGGGTAATTAGGCATAACGTGTTATTATATCATAAAAAGGTGAACACAATGGAATAAACGCGAGAGAACGGGGGAAAAGGTGTTATTAAAACCCGCACGACACTAATGCATAAACATCTGTGAAAAAAACTGGGTCTTTATTAAAACTAAAGGACGAAGTTATTTCAACATGTTACAGAATAATATGTTGATTTTACGACTTATGTCGTGCCCGTCTCTCTTTGGGTTTGAAACAATAGCCTGGCATAACGTGATTTCACCGCTCATCGTTTTGTTGATATCTCACCAAATGCTATAAAACTTTAGTGAGGAAGTAGCCTTTAAAAAGCCTTGTTCACATATTTACTGCTACTGTGCCTTATTTACTTGTTTGGTGTTCCGTATCCGTCGAGGGATGAGTAAGCCCTATGAACACTGTCAAGTCGCCTAATCTGATATAATTCATGAGTGGCGCGGGGGGGGGGGACTTGTGACGGGGATAAAGGAACATACAACATCTATGTATGGAATAGTTGTGGGGCAAAGGATGGGAAAGACAAGTTCTTGGTCAAGTTTAAAGATAAGTCCCTCGGCGTCTCAGACTTGCCAGAAACTTATAACTGGGCAGCGTACATAGGAAAGAAAAAAAAATTGAACCACAAAATGGTTAGGGAATAGGAGACACCTGTTGCAAAAAAGAGGGAATGGTTATCGCTGCATAGCTCATAGAATCCCCCCTCCCCAGATTTTTTTTCCCCTTTACAGCCACACTACTGTGCCATTTGAAACGCCTTCAAGTTTTCACGACCGTAAAACGGAGAGAGAGACGGGCGCACATTTACAAACAGTCAACTCCCCCGCAATAGCACTTTTATTTGAACCCCCCCCCCCTACCCCTCCACAGTGATGCTGTACCACTTCGCATTGAGGGCCTTTCGGCCCACTTTCCTCTCAGCCTCCCTCCCATAGGGAACACAGTGAAGAAAATAGCCTGTCGTATGGTTTCGGTGGTGGGTGGAGGTGGATGGATCGAAATAAACAACCCTCTCCTCCTTCCGCCAACGTAGTCTCGTCTCTCAAATCATTACTCAGGCAATTTGAGAGTCAAGTAATAAAGCCTCCTCCTGATGGAAGTGTGGAAAGGGGGTTAGGCTAGGTGATAGTTTCCAGTGGAAAGCCCCCCCCCCCCAAACACTCTTTTTTAGGGACATTCAATTCGTTTAATGGAAATAGGATTATCTGTTTCTCGTCTCTTGACAACAAAATAGTGCTCTTTCACTTCATTCGTATCCCCGCCACTGTACCCAGTTTGAGACTAAAAAGGAAAGGAAAAGTAAACAGGAAGCTCAACCAGCTCGCTTCTCCTATAAAGTGCAAAATGTAAATTGTTACAGACTTGTTTACACTGTGAGGCGAAGAGATAACTGTAATCTAGAGCTAAATGGTTAACAAGATGTCAAGTTTTGGAAGTAAAACCTTTCAATCAAAATGATTTCTTGGGAAAACTTGAAAAACCAAGTAAAGCACGTCTTAAATGTGCCGAGAACGCGCTGTTATGAGTAAAGGAGCACATACCCAGGAATTTCCTTTGAAACAAAGGAAAATTTCACATTTGATGAAAACGCGATCGGTCTTAAATGTTTTTGGAAGGTTAATAAGGGTGTAAAAGAAATCCGGTTTATTCCATGAAAATTTTCAAATAAAGGTCAAGAGGCGGCGATGCTTAATGAGGTGATCCCTAGACCCAAACAAAACATTTGCGTTTTCTTGGGTGGTTTTTCTTCAAAAACCGGTTACTATCTCTACCACCTCACCTTTAGCTCTACTTGGTTTGGTTAGTTCCTGAATGGAGCTGTTGCCTCTGCACGCTGCAATTATGTTTCTCTGATCAATTTACAGAGAAATGATGGCTTGCGTGGATAATGAAAATCAAATGGCCAAAAATCAATCCTTGGGGTACTTCCCCAGCATTACGCAAGAGACCGAGGCAAAACTTGCTCCGTGATCTCTTGATCTTTGAAAATTCGGTCGCGGTATCGGTTTTTGGGGCTATTTTCTAGTGATGTGGTCTTGGGAGACCAAGACCAAGGCGGTCTTGGGCTTGCATGGGAAAGGGTAGTATTGGTGTTGGCCTTGCAGTGAAATCATGTTGTTGGTCTTGCGGTCATGGTCTTGGTCTTGCAAAAATCTACGCAATGTATAAAAATCGATTACATATAGTGTATTGTTAGTTTGTGTAATGTATTATAATGTATCACATATGAATTGGTGAAGTGCTGAAGTGGAAATTGGTTGATGGAGTGTGTAATGCTGATGCTTTTTGCAAACTTTTCTATTAAAAAAGGTAATGTCGGAAATAAAAAAGCATGATTATTGGTGATAAAAGGTGCCAAAACGTGATTATTTCCCAATAAGGGGTCAAAGGAACGATTTTTCTTGTGTCTCAATCGGGTTAAAAGCAGATGTTGTTGGTCTCGCAAGACTGGTCTTGGTCTTGCTAGTAGTGAGTCGGTCTTGGTCTTGCTAGTAGTGAGTCGGTCTTGGTCTTGCTAGTAGTGAGTCGGTCTTGGTCTTGCTAGTAGTGAGTCGGTCTTGGTCTTGCAGGTCTTGCAAGAAACACCAAGAAGAAGCTCTAAAATGCGATTTGGTCTAATTACGTGATGTTGGTCTAGAATCGATAGATACCTGCCGCTATATTGCGCTGCTTGTTTCCGTGGAAAGGGGAAATCCCTCCTAATCTGTCGAAAACCATCAAGGCAAAACGCCGTCATTTTCGGTCACTTTGAGTGGCGCTGACAGTTTTGGGCTTGGACCGGCTGCATCCCGCAGTTGAGCATTGTCAGTGGGGTCTTATAAGAATTGAACATTTTGACAACATGACCCAAAACCCTCATTTTGAGGGGTGCTGAAGGGGGTTTTAGCTTGGGGGGGGGGGTTGCTGCTGTTGAAAGGGTTCTCCCTGCAGTGATTCCCGGGCTTTTTGACCGCTTCTGAGGCCCCGCGAATTTTTCCGCAATCGCGGGCCGCGTAATCGACTGCCCTCCGGAGTCCAAGGAAGAGCTATGATGACGGACCTCAGCCCTTCTATTATCTGAACACAATTAAATGCACGGAAGATAAGTGCATTTCATCTCCCTCCTTCTCCATCAAGCACATGCACGCACACTCCAAAAGGCCTGGGAAAGGATCTCAATAGACTGCTCCCTTCAGTACATTTTTCTCCAATTTTAAAACTGCTTTCTCACTTAGTTAACTAAGTAACTTTTGAAGAATATTTATTTTAAATCCGGTCTAATTTTGGATTGGCTACACTATGTGGGTTTAAAACTGTGAGAGAGTGAGAAAGGAAGGGAAAGAAAACGACAGGCTCTTGAGTTTCATCAGTCAAGGCTTTAATTTGGGTCATTCTTTATTGGTATAACTCAGGTGTCATTTTAATTCTGGCAACTCCCTCTTCTCTGAGGCTGTGATAGAATGAGGAAGAAGAAAATGGGAAGGTCTAATTTGAATAACATTGGCCATTGAGCATTTTGGAAAGAGTTCTTTTTTTTTTTTTTTTAAAGGTTAGTTTTAGGGAATGATATTATTAGCTCGTGGAAATGTTCGTACGAGAGAGAAGAGGGCAATTTAATTTAAACATTACCCTCTTCACTAACGCTGATATTCAGCGATGCTGAAGTGGTGTTTAAACAATTAACGAGACATTGGGAGGGCAGTAAAACGCTTGTATAAATGAGGTTTCCAGTTCGAACGATCATCATGATGAGGGCCCCTCACTCTGTCACACTCTCTCTCTTCACATGATATTTGTAAATGATCATACTGGTTAATGAAGAGAATCGATATTACACCTTTTTTCCCATCTCACTCTCCTCACCACCATTTTTTTATCTTCGTATTTTTAGTATGCGGTGCTGGGTTTTTCATTTATAAAATAACCGGAGTACGGGGTTTCTTTCTCTTAAATGACGAAAAGGGTCATTTTGTGGTGTTTGTAATCCACCCTCTCAGTTCAGACTTGGACAGGGTGGGGAAAAAATATTTCCGAAGCCAATTTCGGTTGGTGTTGAATGTTACAGTTTTTCTCGGAATCTCTATTGAAAATTTGAGTTATATGGATGCTTGGAGAAAAGAGAGATTTTCTCTTTTTAATTTGATCCTTTGTGCCTTTTATGTTTTTATTTAGGTATTTATTTATTTATTTTTTCATTTCTTCTGGTGCAGTGTTCGGCAATGTGTCACCCAGTTATTTAAGATAACACGCTTCTTGACCCTTTATCCTGAAACGAGCGTCCTTATTTTGTATATGAGACTCATGAATACAGAAGTTTATTAGGCTGACGTGACCTTCTTCAGTTTGCTGAGTTTATTTATAAGGAATTCCAAGTTCGAGGTTTCAATGGGAAAGTCTCGAAGAGGAATAAGAAAAATAAATGAGGCGCTGCTATTGGGATTAAGTTGGGAAAAAATTAAATGTCTTGGAAATATCAAGTTCTTCGAGACAGAAGTAAAAATCCATTAATCAGTGTATGGGAAAGGTTTGCCCGTCCGTTGTAGAGCTGTACCGGATTGATCTTGTCGTGGTTGTTGGGGGGGATGGAGGGGGACGTGCGCAGACTTTAAGAAGCTAGAGAATTCTTTAAGGACTGCTGTGTAATTGACTAAACTGAAGTTGAAACTTTACTAATGACATTTCAGTGAACTAAGCGTAAGAATAATCTGTAACATGCTTTTCTCATAAATACGCTGATAACATATTTGTGTGGATTTCACTTATTGCGAGAAGGTGTGTGTGAGGGGGGGGGGGATTCGTTGGCCGAATGCACGGTCATCACAAAACAAGAGGCGACCTAGAAAAACTTTCTTTCAGAATCACGTTCAGTCGTTCATACAAAAAAAGGAGGGGATCTTGACAGTTTAACAAAAGGAAAGAAAAAAGGACGTGAAGAGAAATGAAGTCACGTGGTAATATTAATTATCGTGTCGTGTGTGTGAGTGTAAGTCATGTAGACTCTCTTATATCTTCTGCTAACAAGGCGCCTAGGGTAAAAAGTTACACGCTTTGATAGGCCCTGTCTTCGTTTCTTTCTACTTCGTCTGCAAGCAAGCAAAAAAAAAAATTCCAGATTCTTTTTTAAGTCGAACAATTAGACAATTAAAAAATTACAACACACGAAGCATCTTTCTTTTATTTTATTAGCATATTAATTTATAAATCAGGCATTAAAATTCATTAAACTTTCGAGCAATAAAACTTTCAAGAGTAATGGATACCACCCCAAATGAGTTATGAATAAGCATTAGACTTATAAATTCCCATTCCTTCCAACTCTTCTAATGCTGGGAGTGTGGAGTTGTCAGAACTTTCCCCCCGGACCGTTTTCCATAAAACTTCACCTTCAAAAATTGTTTCTACTATAGTTTCTTTTCCCTCTCTCTTCGCTGTTTTTTTTTTTTTTTTTTTTTTTTTTTTTTTTTTTCCCTAAAGAACTCCACACATGTGGCGAACACAAGGCTGATGGGGTGGTTCCAGTTGTGTGGTTTGCCTCCCTCCCTCAACCTGGAAATTCCCCTTGTCTTGATGTTAGCTTTTCCCACCCAAAAGGTTTTTGTACGAGGGAGTTTTTAAAGTTACCCCCCCCCCCTCTCCGTCACTCAATGCATCCTCGTACCGTAACCCAAAGCCCTTCTCACGACAAACTTCTCCTTATAATCCTATAGACTTCCTGTCGCGCTATCAACGAGCTTATCGCCCCCTCTCTGCCCTCGCCACCACAACCTCATTCACTCTCACGTAAAAGGGTCAGAAAGACAGGTAGATGTAACAGAATTCATACTGTGCGGCAGGTAGCTGGTAGAGTAAAGAGACCTTGAAAATGGTGTCAGAAACCTTCGAAATATTCGAATCATTACTGCTTATTTCGGAATTTTCTTATAATTCAATTTTTTCCCGTAAGATCCAGAATATTCGGCGGCGAAATTGGCAATTTAAAGGTCTAAAAAATCGCTTTCAGGGTGTGAACTTTAGTCACGTGAACCGTATAGCATTCGCGTTCCCGTATAGACTTTTGGTCACTTTCGTGAGTGGTACTGACTGACTGTGCGGCCAATTCTTCAGAACCATGGAGTGCGTGTAGTCCTCGATCGCTCTTCCTCCGTCTTGACCGTCGATATAATTGACATTCCCAGTTTTAATTGCAAATAACGAGTTTTCTTATTTTCGTTGAGCTATAAATGCCTCTCTTCCGTACCCATGGCTGACGCTATCGAAGCTATAGGAGGAAGCTAAATGATTGCTCCTAGACGTCTCTTTCTTTTTTTTTTCGTTTTTTTGCACATGATGAATGAACCACGTTTTGTTTATTGAGACATCTTCCTTATCGTGACGCATAAGCTGTTAGCAAGGGCGTAGACAGCCTTTGGTCTAAGGGTGAGCCTGATGAGCAGCTTCACAAGTAGACGATTCTCAAGACGCACTGTTACGGCCGTGTTGAAAACGACATTACGGGTGTCTACAGACCCCAGTCTGGGAATTTTCTAAACACGAAAAAGTGAAGGAATTTCGTAGATTTATGAAAAAAGCCAGGGAAAAGGGTAAGTTGGATACAAGCCTGTTCGGTTTGGGAACGGAAACGAAAAACAAGATCGTTTTTAGGGTGCGAATTGTCAATTAACCCTTGAACGGTGCGAATAGCCACTAAGACCATTTTTTGAGGGGCACGCAGATAGTCAGTTTAACCATTTGTAAACCGCGAGTCGTCAGCACGTCATACGCAGGACGCGAATGGTCAGTTTGGCTATTTTTAGAGCGTAAATAGTCAGCATGGTCAGTTAAGCCCCGTAATTGTACCATTTTCAGGGCTCGAATTGTCAAGTTTGGGCATTTTCAAGGTGTGGATTGTCAGTCTATAGCTTTATTAGAAGCGTCGAGTCAGTTTTGCCAATTTCATTGTGTGATTCACACAAATGGCACTAATAATGCCATTTTCATGGTACAAATAGCCACTTTAGCCCACTGAGGGTGCTTTTTTAATTTTTTTATAGGTTGTGGATAGCAAACATGGCCATTAATGAAGCGCGATTGACTATGTCCTGGGGCCTTAGTACGAAGCCGTGTGAAAATACCACGAGATGCGGTTATGCTATGTCGGGATAATGTTATTTCTTATCTGGCGTCCTTGGATCCTGCTTGCGGAATCCGAACTTGCGGAACGATGCATAGAGTTTACTGTTTTGCTAATTTTAGGGTGTGATAACCAATTTGGCCATGTTTGAAGCGAAAATTGTCAGTAATGCCGCTCTCAAGGCACAAATAGCCAATTAATAAATTATTAAAGGCCATTAGGGCGCAGATTTCCAGCAAGTTTATTTGGTGTTTACCATCTTTGGGGCGCGCCATTTTGGCTATTTTGTGGGCTCATATTGCGAGTTTACCTTTTTCTTATAGCCACACTGAGTCAGTCAGTTTCGTCATTTTTAGTGCGTGAATTACCTTTTGGCTACAATATTCATAACTCAAATTGTCACTCGCCATCTTTTGTTTAGTCATTTTGGGGCGCGAATATCAAAATATCCGTTTTATAATGCGAGAATAGCCAGATTAATAGATATAATTGTGACGCAGTCAGTAATATTTACTATTTTAGGGCGTGAATTACAGTTTAGACAATTATATACGGTTCTAAATGGTCAGTTTAGCTATTTTTAAGGGGCGAATCGTCAGGGCCGCGAATATATGTAGTCAACCCATTTCTAGATAGCGCAATGGTCAGTTTGCAATTTTTAGGGGCTTGAATTGCCCGTTCCCGTTTGCCTATTTATTGGGTGCAAATTATCAGTTTTATTGTTTTCAATCTGCAAATTATCAATTTGGGCCTCGTTTTTTTGAGAGTGTGAGTTGCCTTTTGTGGGTGCTTTTTGCAAGTTCACCCTTTTTCAAACCGCTATAATCGTCAATTTTTCCGATTCCGGCCGTCTACCAGTGCCCCTTAAATTATCCAACTGTACGCGTTTTGTGAGGTCATTTTCCCAATTTTTTTGAAGGGAGCAAAAGATATAATCGCTAATTATACATAATTATATCAACCTTGATCATATGGGTAAGTAGTTTCCCACGCGCATTGCGTCCGTTTTTCACTTTTCCTATTCCTGCATAGTAACTGTCCAATAAACTATTCGAGTAAAATATTGCTTTCCGGCACTGTAATTATTCGTTTTGTTAATAACTGATAATATAGGGAAAACAACTGGGGGAGCGCATTAGTCAAATTAAAATCTCACGTAAATCAATGTATTTGTTACAAAAAGTGCATTTTATCTATAAATGTAAAAGTAAATATGGTAAGGTAGTCGTGCAATTTTTATTACTTCAATTGTTAATTGATGCGATTAGAATTGGGTGAGAAGAGAACAATGAAAACAATAAAAAATATTTGTTTGTTTATTACTGTTGACTTTAATTAGCTTCTAATCATTTAATCGCGAATTATTTATCAATTAACACGAAAATTAAATTTTTGAACGAATTTTTTATGGTTTCCCTTGTTTGCAAAACCATTTATTTTCTTATTTTTATTTCATTTGATTTTAGCAACGTTTGATGAGGTTGGGAGGAGGAGACTGTCCATAAGTAAACAGGCGTTGGGTGTACTCGAGGGTGGGGGTATTATTTTTTTAGCTTCCTTGTGGCGGATGATGAAAGTTTCAAAAATCTCCCGCTGAGATAATAGCCTTTTGGTAATCGCCCATTTTCCTCCTTTCGTTTTTTGCCTCTTCTTCGTCCTTTTTTTTCAACCTTCCTAAAAATTGGCTTATTTGGATTTTTTCTTTCTAACTCCCTTCCTTTTATACCCTCACTGCTCTACATGAAGGACATTTTCTGATGCCGTGTGATTTATCGTACTATTTAGTTACCGGCTCAGTTATCACTAACAAAAAGAGTTAAAAAAAAAAACAATTGTCCAGACTGTAAATTATTGTTGTCGCCCTCTCTTTTGAGTCATTCAAGTCTCGCGTTGGCTCACACTCACACACACACACGAATAAAAGCCGGTAATGATGAAGATTTACTGTTCTGTTGTTGCATTAAAGAAGGAAAGAGGGGCATTGTTTCGAAAAATTCGCTTGATGATGATCAATAGAAAGGTTTTAAAGCAGGACGGTTGATGAGTAAGAATGTGGGAGAGGGTCGATTGTGCGATGGGGTTAATTAAATTATTTTATTTTTATTTTAGAGCCCTGAGAAGTTTTTTTTCTTTTTCTCTTCGAAAAGCCCGTCTTGTATTACTTTGGAAAATTGTTTCTCTCGTGGTAATTACAACGTTTTCTGTCCTTTTCTTCCTTTTTTTAATGTTTTTTTTTCTTTATCATCTCTTGGAACCCTCTGCGGATCCTTCCTGCTCCCCACTTATATCAAACCCTATTCTTGATCTCAGGCGATGTTCCTCTTTCAGCCTTCGCCTTTCCTTTAAATTTTCAAGGTGTGAAGTATACTTGATGACAGGAAGTAAGGAGTGACCGAACCCCCCCCCCTTCGCATGTTCCATCGTCACTAATTAGACTCATTTTAACTCATTACCCTTTTTCAAGAGTTCTCCTTCCCAAGTCACCATCCACTGGCAGCGGGCGCTTGAAGCTCAGGCTTCCACCTTCTTGATGACCCTCACGCTTCGTCACTCTGACGCGTTTTTTTTTTCTTCGTCTTCTTGAGGAGAGAATGAAATGATTGTAGGGTGAGAGAGAGAGAGAGAAAAAAAAACGGTTATTAAAAAGGCAAGAAGAATCCTGGACAAGGGGGCCCGAAGGAGGATGTAATTTTGTTGGCTCATTTTAGTTTACACTTCTTGAACTGTCACGGTTTGCGACTTTGAGCGTTATGTTATAAGGATGAAGAGTCGCGTGACAATTAAGAAAAACAACAGACAGCCGTGTTATTTACCCGACCGAGGTTTCAGCCGTTTTTCTTGAATCGCTTTTACGTCCAACTTTTTGTTGAGTGGCGCGGGGGGTCGTCTGGTGAGGTGGTAAACGTAGCACAGTAAACATACTTTGTCAATGAGCTTTTTCTGAAGATTTTTCCGCATGAAGAATCAAAAGTTTAAGATTTTAAGCACCTGGGGAAGACCCCATTAACCAAAAGAAATACAAGGAGTACGAAAACAAATAGATGATGCTCGTCTGATAAACTCGGTCGTGATGAATGCTGGCCTGCGACTTTGAAAATAATGTCGAGCAACAAAAACAGACCTTTGATCGATCGCTTCAAAGCAAAATTGCGCCTCTCCCGGAGCCCGAGAAGTGAGCTTTTGTTCGCTGAAAAGAAAAAAAAAGTAATTCTTGATTTCTTTCTGAAGATTAGCCTCTCTTCTCTTTTCTCCCATAAAACATTTCAACGCATCTTATTAAAAGTAACCTTTCGACGTTTGAAGATATGTACGGAATCTCTCAGCCAATTTACAATAGAAAGGTATCGAATGCAATGGCTTCAACCGACCCTTACTCTCTCTCACAAGGTAATGAGTTTGGCGAAGGGGTGAGTAAGGATGATGAGGTAGCTATTGTCTTGAAGAAACTATGACTTATGGGCCCTTCTCATGTCCTTCTTTTACTTGCGAAGCGTATGTCCTTTTTTTCCAGCCCCTCCTTCCCTTCCCTGCCACAACACTCGTGATGCAAAACAGATATAGGGATGTGAAGGGGGTGAGATACCCTGGAGAGATGTGCCCCTGGTACACCCTCATTATACCGTCTCGAAAGATAGAGCCTGACACAATGATTTGGCACTCCACCTTCTCAGCCTCATTCACCTATCTCTCTCTCACTCTCTCGTGATTTGAACCACCTGTATTTATATATTTTTCCCCGCGCTCCGCCCCTCACCGCCAACACCATATTCGATTCAATTCAATTGTATACAGACGAGGCAGAAAAAGCTTGAGCTCAATATTCAAATGACCTCTTAGTGGTGAAGCCTCCTACCATTTTAGAAAAGACCACTGTGTGAGTTTTTAAAGACACTGTAGCATGAAGAGAGCACATTGAATGTTTATATACATACTTTGTTTAGAATTATTATAGAACGGTAATTTTGCATGGCAGATGTCATTTTCATTTTACCAACCGAATCTGGCTGGTTTGCTCTGTATTTTATGCTTTCCAAAGCTTTTTGCTAGCCATTATTGCGAGGGTAGGTCTCGTCTAGTGGCACCGGTGCAATGAGTTTTATTCATGGAAAAAAAAAAAAAAAAAAAAAAAAAAAAAAAAAAAAAAAAAAACCCTCATGGTTTTTATTTCGGCTTCACTTCTAAGGCTGGATGGTGGTGTGCGGAGGAGCGGGATGGTATATAAAAAGAAGGGAATTATATGCCGTCTCACCTAAACTCCACTATGGGAACAACAACACTTGCGCATAATGAAATATGTTCCTTTTCTGATCCTTACCCCACCGAACCTCACACCCCCATCAGCCGAGTTTCACTTGTGAATCACACACCGTCTCATCTCAGTTGTGAGAGGGAAGTTTTCTTCTTGTCTTGGTACGGCCTGGTTCTTGATGATAAAGGAAGGCCGACGTTTTTATCCCTTTTTTTTTAAACATTTGACTTGATGTGAAAGGGTGGGAGGTGAAGGAAGCGTATATAATTTAAAATTAAAGGTGTAGGCATCATTATGCATACAAGACAGCTATTATATTCAACATCATCATTACTATTATTATTATTAAAGGGTACTTCTCGGGGCTGTTATTTGTAAGAATTATAGTTCTTTAACCCAATTAAAAATTTCCTTACGGTCAGTGACAAGACCGATTTTGTCCTTGTGAATCGGTTTCTGCTTTTTTTTTCGTAAAAAGAAAAGAAAAATAACTGACGGATCTTCATTGGTTATAAAGGTAGATTGGGCGCGGGGGAATAATCAACTGGAACGTCGACCGTGGAAAAGATTGTGAAGAAAAAGAAAAAAAAAAAAAAAATAAGACGCTTAAAAGATTTGCATGAGTGAGATAGTCGGCTTGTATTTAAGGGCATTGTAATATGTAAATTGTGGTTTTAGTGGGGTTTCAGATGAAGGGTGGAGGAGGCTTGTTGGAAATGTTGCTTGCCTTGGAGGTTAAGGCCGTGTACCCCTATTTAAAAAAGACGAACCAACTTCAAGAGTTCTCGAGTATTCGCTCCCTCTTTTTCATACACTTTCTCTCTCCGGGGGCAAAAAAATCTTGGAAATGTGTTTACAGTTCGGCCAAAACACTGCAATTACCTTGATTACCTTGTGTTGCCGCTATGAATAATGTATCCATTCCTCCTGTATTTGTTTATTGTTGTCTGGTTGACTGGTTTTTGGTGTCCATCTATAATAAATCATTATCGCTGGTGTTCCTTGGAGAGGGAAGGTAGTAGTTTTTTTAGGGCTCTACCGGCAACAGGGAGTTACCCTGGTCACGTTATCGTAGTTTTGACGTACAATAACGTCAGTCAATATCCCAGTTGAATCGATTAAATTAAAAAAAGAAAGGTACCTACCCTTCCGCTTCATTAATTTCCATTCCATCAAGTTCGACGCCCCCACCAGATCTTAGTGTACGTCCCAATAATTATGTCGCCTTCAGAAGTTCTTTTCCGGCACATAACAACATGTCTTATTACGACTGTAGACCGATTACAGGCATGAATGAGTTAAATATGGTTGGTTCTTCCATAAGAAAATTGAGATTTTATGGAAATTCTTCAAGATAGTGCAATCAAAGTTCGTTTCATGTATACCTATCTACTTGTATTTCCATTTTTTTTTTTATTTTTATAAATTATGGATTCATTATTATATTTCCGGGCTTTTTCCACCCTTTCGTTCATTTTGGGCATACGTTTTATCGGTGGAACCCAGAACAAAATCCAACTTTACAGTTTCCATGTTGAATAGTCGGTATACGAAATCATAGGCTACAGCAGACTTCCTGAACGCAGGGGGCCAACTCCAAGCTGTTTCTTGGGGCCAAATTCACTCCGTAGATCTGGTGAACAACTGTCAGTTTCAATCACAATTTCAACTGTTTCTGTAAGGTTTTCGACGAAAAATTGAAAATTTTTGAGGGGAAACTTCTTTTTTGAGGAGCGACATTTCAAGACGTTTTGTTTTGGCGAGGCAAAATTAATCTGTTTCGAAGGGCTAGATTATCGATTCACACGAGTATAGCTACAGTTTTGAGGGCCGCAACAGTCAAGTTCGGTGACCGGATATTTTGTTTCCAAGATGGCGTGCCCGGTTGTCACTTGTCTATTTCTGGGTTCAAAAAAATATAGTTCCTATAGATCCTGGGAACATTCATTTGTGGGCAGTTTGAGGGTCACTGGTGGCCATTATGTTGCCTGTCAGGCTGGGTCCTGCCTCAAACCAGCACCTTTGAGAAAATTGCCCTAAAATTTGAGAGGGTGACCACCCCTCACTTTGGGTTGGGTTGGGTTTTGTAGGTGTTTTCAATGATGTTTTTGCGCAAGTGACCCCGACTTCGAGGGAGGGCCCCTCTCAGAGAGGTAGGGGGGTAGGCCACTCTCGTAACAGAAATTTGGTTGATGAATAGATGCTGAGCTTAGCTTGGCTCAACCATCAAACAAATTTCTCGGTTTTGGCACTTACAGAAACGAATGTCGTGGTTTGCAAATTCAAAAATTCAACGTTGCCGTGTCAGGCTCCTTCAAAAGAGCAATTGCGCTGGTTCCCCTTTTTCGACTTCCATAGCGGAGTTGACTCAATGAAAACAGGAAATTGACGGGGTTGGCTTTGCTTTATCATAGATCTAATTTCACTAGTTTGGCACTAGAAACCAATTACGTAGGGTCTGCTCATCCAAAAATCAGCGTGGTTGGCTCTTCCAAAAAAAGCAATTGCGCTTGTTTGGCTTCCTCAACATCCTACTTGAAGTGGTCGATTCTTTGAAAAACAAAATCGCGGGTTTTATTCAATTACCAGCTATAGAGGGCTATACTCATTGAAAAAAATGCTCAATTTTGTGGATTTAGTTTATACCAAATTTCGGGCTACTCGGGGTTGTCTGGTCACTGAATTAGCCAAACCGGCGAAACGGATGGGTATTGAATCAAATTCACAGATTTATTATTTCATTTTATTTTGTTTTCAAGGAAATTTGGTTCATATTGGTGGAAACCCCGCAAAGCCAAACCCCTGAAATTGGGTTTTAAAGAGCAAAAACGGTTTCGTAGTACAATGCCAAATGTCTGTGAATTTGATTTTATATGGAGCTAGGCCCGCGAAATTGGTTTCTTGGCGGTCGAAACTCGACAAGATTGTTTTTCTGAAAGAGCTAAACTCGCGATTTTTCTCTCGGAAAATCCTTAACGTACATGCAATCGCGCATATTATAAGATGATTTGGACAATCAAATCCAGGATTAGTGCAGAATAAGCCGAGAAAATCGGTGCTGCCGTGTTGTCGAGTATTAATTGTAGGTGATCTAAAACCCCCATACCTAATAGTACCATGGTTTCTGTATGGTTTTATCAAGAACAGAGTCCCAATTTACAAAGTTTTCCTCACATTCTATAGTAATACCTTTGTGATACAGAGCAACCCTCGAAGAAACTATTTTTCTCTTTTCCCTTTCTTCTCTCAAATCTCACCGCCTGTATGTTTTGTTCCCTTTCAGCAAGGACGATAGTACTAAATAAAGTCATCTTTTTCTTTTCTTTGACAAACTAACTAAATTATGAGACTGCGACTCCCCTCCTCTTTATACCTTTCTTTTTTTACTAACACGTTTCTCCGGACAAGACCCCTGAAGAATAAAAACAAAGATACGAAAGAGATAGAAGGCAATTTATATTTAGAAAAGGCATCAATTTACCGAGTTGATGTAAAAGCGATTTAAGATTTACAACGCTAATGGGGTGATGGGTGGGTGAGGAGCACAAATAAACAGTTGCCCCCTCACCCTCGCCACTCGCCGTTTTGTACACCATATACCCGCGAAGAAGGGAAATGGTTGGGGGAAGGAAAAGCGCTTTGTGGTTTGTGGGGGCCTTTCAAACGATGAGTGTGGCTGGCTCCGACGGTCTACAACAAATCTTTATCTTTAACTCATACTACAAACAACAACTCAATACGCTACCCATCTTTTTTTAGTAGGAGAGTGGGGCGGGGGGGCGAGAGGAAAAAAAAAGTTGGCACCGCTGATTCCTTCCAGGAAGTGAGTTTTGTGACCCTCGAAAAAAAAGTAACATTTTTTGTTTTTGTTTGTTATAATAATAATAATTTTTTTAAAAAAAAACCAGTGTCTTCTTGATTTTAAAACAAAACTCACTCTGTCCTTCTTTCCGTTTCTCTCTGTCTTTGGGTATAAAAATAAAATGAATGTTCCGCCGTGGTTGACGTATTTTTGAAGGCATTTGGCGTAGTTCCCAATAACCAGCAATTTTAAATAGATAACTTTCTCGGGGTGTGAGAGACGTGGAAGGCGACACAAGGCTCGCAGAGCCCTCTTTTTGATGATTTTTCTTGTACGTGAAGCCCTCGGAGGGGGCTTTTTAAAAGAATCCGTTATTAGGATCAAACAAAACAGTAAAAGGTAGGGTACGGGAGGTTGAATAATAAATGGAATTTCTGGGAAATCTCTCCGTCGAGTTACGTGTTTGGACAGGCCTCCTAGGAAAGTCAAAACAATTGTTTCGTTCTTCATTTTTTTGTTCTCCGAATTTTGTTTAAACTTTGTGTTTTCTAACAAGTACTTTACACTTGTATCTGTGCGGTGAAGGAAACAAAAGTGAGTTGCCTATATCAAGAAATCCCCAACCCGGGTAACCTTCGGACCTTCGCTTCGATAAAACCTGCAGAGAGAATGGCGTGAGGGCGAACTTTCCCGTCCTATTCTCTTGTTTTCCAATTACTTGGAGACAGGGAATCAAAATGAAATTGCATAATTTGTATGGTGAACAGACCGTGGTATGAAGAAGCAAAGCGCACCAGTTTTTTTTCTTTTTATTAAATTGACCGGATGAGCAAATAGTCGTCTTCCGAAGTTAATTACTTAATGGGCTTGGAAATAATGCGCTCCGCCAGGTCGTGATAATCCCCCTCACCTTCTTCCGGAAGTCGAGTTTACAAAACCTAAGTTTTTCGATCAATTAAAAAAATAAAATAAAACATTTTCCGCTTTAAACGAGTCTCATGGGCAAAATAAAAAATACATTTTAATACGATTCGCGCTTGTTTTTTTTTTTCTCTGGGGGGTAGGCGCCGCCTCTAGTTCTTTGCCAGGCTCAGTACACCAATCGCTTTCTTTCATTCTGTCTTTCGCGAGTGCTACATTTATAAATAATGTTCATTTCCTCCCTCCCACTTCAGCACTTCATCTATCACGTCTTCCAGCTACCTTTCGTGTCAATTATTACACCCCCCTTCACATTATCGCTTACTTCGTCGCAAGTAGATAAACTAATTGTTTTTTTTTGTTTTATTTTTCAGGTAAGCTCAATGCCAATTTTTTTGTACTACAGTTTCATCTCAGTACATTTCAGGTTGGACTTACTAAATAATTTTTCCAAGTACCTAAAATGGTTGAAACACATTCGAAGGCCGCCACCCCCTCCCACATTTTGTGCCTTTTTTTCATTACCGTGCTGTGTATTCAGGCACACTAGAGAGGAGAACACGTGTGCTCTTTTAGCCCACATTTCCTGATCAAAAAAAAAAAAAAAAAAAAAATGGTTTCCATAGCAGGGAAATAATGAATTGGAGCTATTCTAATTCGACTAGTCTTGTGCTTCTTTATAACTAACAATATCTGGTATTTCTATTGATTATGCCACACATGAAGCAATGATTAGGATAATGATTGGATTTGACCTTTTAAGGCGAAGTACAAAGAACAAAAAAGTCAGAAAATCGTACTTTAATTTTGTAGTTGAATAAAAAAGAAGTAATTATTCAATCTACTTTAGTTCCTTGAAGTAACTTGATCGTTTCAGAAAAAAAGAAAAGAAAACAAGTTTCCAATTTAAGAGAGAGTTCTAATCCAGTTAACTCCCCGGTGTGCTCTTGGAGGTTCCGTAACAAGAGCTTAGGTTGGAATTTAATCGAGTTCTATAAGGCATTAAATAAATAAAAAGAATAAAATAAAAGGGCTGGAGGGATGGGAATTAAATATCAGTCTTTTGAATTTATTTATAAAGCGGTGTGATGTCTTTTGTCGTTGTGAGCAAAAGCCTTAAGTTTATTCCCGTTTTTATGATTGCATTCTATTAAAAAAGAGGGTGACGGGTGTAAAAGTAGAGTGAGAGGCTGAGGAAGTGGAGAGGATGAGACGACGATGGCAAATGGCAATGGCTGCATAATCACTTTGTACCGGGTCTCCATCTCCGCCTCATCATGGGGCAACACACGACGATCGGGTCCTATAACCATTCTTTGAAATGCTCTGAGCCGATGAACCGTTGCCAATTTAAAAAAAAAATATTGAGTACGATGTGATTATGTTGGTGTTTGGATGGCGAGGGGGGGAGCATGTGATTTTATCAACAACATTGATGTGTGCAGCCTGACCCAGATTTTCCGGTTTTATTTGTGGTGAATTAATTTCACCAAAAAAAGAACTTCGTGGGGTTGTCTCACTCAAAAATCTGATTTCGCAGGTTTGATTCTTTAAAGAATCCGTTTCGTGAGTTTGGTTCACTCAAAAATCAATTTTGCGGGCTCGGTTATACTCAAGAAAAAAGAAACTGCGAGCTCTTAGCGGGTAGTTCTCGGGTTCATCACCAGAAAAAATTTTTTTTTGCTCTGGAGTAAACTGAGTTCACTTCAAAAAACCAGTTTCGCCGGTTTAGCTGTTCAAAAATCCTAAGTCGCGGGGTTGTCTTGGCTTCAAAAAAAAAAAAAAAAAAAAAAAAAAAAAAATCAAACTGGAAATTCACGCTCTCAAAATTGTGTATCTGGCTGGTCGTTCCCCTAACTGGCTGTTTACTCCCAAAAAATAGCCAAACTTCCAATTCATGCCCCAAAAATTGCATTCTGAGACCATTGGCGTCTTTGAAAAATGGCATGACTGGCTATATTAGCTCTCTGGTAAAGGTCGAAAATGACACGATGCCGGCTATTCGTTCCTTTTAAACGGCATTTCTGGCTATTTGGGCCAAAAAATTGACAATAAAATTACTATCCCGGGCCTCCGTTTGGGGACTGACGACTCGCGTCTCTAAAGTGTCTAAACTGCCGATTTAGGGGCTTGAAAGGGACGAAAACGGCCATTCGAGCTCAAAAATTGTCAAAACTGAAGATTCGCGTCAAACAGGTGGTGTAATGGACGATTCATGCCTCGAAAATGGCTAACTGATGACTGTTCGCGCCTCAAAATATAGCCATAACTGACGATATATTTTCTGAAAATTATAAAACCGCGATCATTTATACGCTGCATAAGTGGCCAAACTGACGATTCTCTCTTTGTGAATGGATTTACTGACGATCCGGGCCCTAAAAATAGCCGAAATGGCTGTTCACGCGCAACACATGGCAAACTGGCTATTAACTAGCTTTCATAGTGGCTAAACCGACTATTTGTGCACTACAGATGGCGTACCGTATAGTAACTGACAATTCGCGCCTTTAAAGTCTGACATTCACGCTCGAAAAATGGACATAATTTGCATTCGTGCCTTCGTAATGACTTAAACTGATGATTCCTACCTTAAGAACAGGGACACTTGTTATTCACGCTCTGAAAATGGAAAACTGACTATTAATGCTCCCAAAATAGCCAAACTGACGGTTCTTGTCCTGGATGTGACCTATTTCAGGGTTGCCACAGACCGGGGAAACCGTGAAATGACAGGGACTTTCAAAGTGGTCAGGGAAACCCGGGAAAAGTCGGGGAATTTCTTACTTTTGACACCCGAGTCAGGGAACAGCTTGGGCAGCTTCAGCAACAGTGAGTGGACAGCTTCTTTACCTTAGAATTCCTTGTATTTGGTTTAAAAAAATTGAAGTAAAGGGAGCTGATCTACGCGTCATCACCTCCCCATCCACCTCTCATATTGAATTGGAATGTGTCTCTTGAGTGAACTGTCGAGTTCCACACGCACCCAAAAATCATCCCAAGGCGCCCAAAAATGGTTGGGCACAGGAAAAACCACCGATTGGACGTGGCGGGAATCTCGCTTATTTGACCGCGTCATTAGACCTGGAAACCGGACACTTCGAGTTCATTTAAACTGCGAGTTCGTACATTTCATGACCATTTGCTCAGAATCGTTTCTTACATTTAAATTCGGAGCATAATAATTGCTCACAAACTGATCAAATAATTTGATTCGAAGGCTCAGTTGACCATCTCAAAGATGAAATGCGCGCCTGTAGTCAATTTCGTAGTTCGTGATGGAAAAGAAAGTGATAACGAGTCAAATTCACAAAACTGATTTTTGACAGAAGTCAAGCCCTCAAATATTCCGTGAGATCCGTGAAAGTCAGTTTTAAAAGACGTGGGGTTCGACAGAACCAAATACTGACTGATAAGTAATCCGTGAAATCTGGACGTTTACATTTTAAAATTTGGGATGAAACGTTCAAAATCTCAAGTTCACGGTATATGAATAAGCCAAATTCATAAATTTGGATTTTAAATGTGCCAATTTTGTTTCTGAAAGAGCCACACTCATAAAATTGGGGTTTGAAAGAGCCAAATCGTTAAATTTAGTTTTGAAAGAGCCCAGCTCGTGAAGTTGGCATTTCTAAGAGTCAAATTCGTTTGTTGAAGAAACTAAACTCGTAAAATTTGGTTTTTGAATGAGCAAAAACCCGATTTTCGGGTTTTTAAAATTTGAAACGTGCCCCTCGATATTGGCTGTTACGATAGGATAGCCAAATATACAAAATTTGGTTATGCCAAACTCCTGAAATTTGGATTTAAATAGTGTTATGTGTACCGCGAAATTCGGGTTTTTTATACAACCAAATTCTGTGTGACCAGACCCACAAAACGTAGTATAATAAATTGATAGAGCCCAAACCCTCTAAATTTTAATTTGGTTTTCCAAGGGGCCAATAACCCCCACGAAATATTTTTTGAGAGAGTCAAAGCCACGAAATTCGGTTTTTTAATTGCCTCGACCCTTTGAAACTGATTCTTGTGAAAGCCTAACATGCGAAATTTCTTTATTGAATAATATAGAACCCTTCGAAATGATCTATAAGAGAGCGAATATTCTGGCAAATTGGCTTTGTCTAGCTAAATTTGTGAATTTTACTTAATTTACATTCTAAAAATTGTCACTATAATCGCAAAGGTTTCAACCTTCACAAGTTGTAGGGACATTTTCGGTGGTTTGTTTTTGAATGTTGTGCCGAGCCGAGCCCGCTTTTGACGGTCAAATTCCGGCAATAATTCTTCCGGAAATTTGACCTGTCAATTGCCAATTTTGGCGGAGGACAATTGACCAGAACCCAACACTACTCTCTTGTCATACAGAATTATGAGTGTTACATTTTACTTCCATGTTCCTACGGGAATGGAAGTATGATGTTTTTTTAATATCGACCGTTTTTTCCGTCTTCAGATGACAGAAAAAACGGTTGATGTTTAAAAATAAAACCGACAAAAAAAAAGAAAAAACCCTCACATACCTACTCTAGTGTTTAATTTGTTCAGGGAATTTCACTTAACTGAGTCAGGGAAAACCGGGAAAAGTCAGGGAATTCGGTGCGATCCATTCGTGGCAGCCTAAATTGACAATTCACGCCTTTGAAACCGGCCATTTAAGCTCTAAAAATGGCTAAACAGACCATTCTTGTATTGGAAATATCGTTTAACAGACGATCCGAGTCCCTAAAAATAGCCAAATTTGGCTATTCGGGCCCCTAAAAATGGCAGTTCATGGTTTCAAAATAGCCAAACTGATCTTTCTCGTTCTACATATGGCGTAACTGGCGATTCGCGCCTTGCTAATTCTGGGGGAACTGCGAGAGCTTCGGAGCCCATGTGGCTCTTTCAAAAATCAATGTCACGGCTTTGGCTCTTTAAAAAACCAAATTTGTGTGTTCGACTATCTAAAAAAATCCGTTTTTGCATTTTTCGGCTCTTCAAACGACCAATCTCGTCGGGTTGGTGCCACGGATGTCATGGTCTTCTGCATGGTGTGCGCTGTGTGGTGGAGGGGGCCTGATTTGAACGGTGATCTCGAGCGGGAATAGCCTTCGCCGAAATTCATCTTTCGGTTGCCTACTTTGCGTTTTTTTGCGACTTGGCTCCAAACCTGATGAGGGGGGTGGTAGGAAACTCGATTAGGCCGCATTTGTGAGAAGCCGCGAGAAAAATCTGTTAAGTCGGTTAACGACAGTTCGGAAAGGAAGGGAGGGGTAAGCCATATGCCTACGGCCGCGTCCCGTCGCCTTAAGAGAGCTATGCAACAGCCCTTATTGCGTCCCTCGCGTAAAATCAGGCCAAAAAACCTTGTGTTCCACGGACACACACAGAAGGACGAAACGGGTACAAAAGGGAGCAGCTGGCAATGGCCTTCGAAATTGTTTGGTGCGGCAGAGTGTGAAATCTGTTTCCACGGGAAAATTCGTGCTGCTGAAAATGGCGGAATCACACGTGAGAGTCCTTAAATCTCTTATTTCCCTTTTTTGGTGAAGTTTTTTTCTTAAAACGAATTGAAATCAACCGAAAGTTGCGGTAATGACGATGTGTTGATTGATTGGTTGGACGTCAGTGTAATGTTTTTCCACCTTCAGGGTCTTACTTATTGAATGTGCAGGGAGATGAACGCAAGTCTTCATTTTGCGTACATTACCGTCCGTGTTACGTATTATACGTCTTTCCGACTTCGTTACTAGCAGTATCGATAGCCATTCGATATGCAAATTGAGGAACTATCGTGGAAGAGCTTTACGATGTCTTTTTTTTCTGATAGTATCCGGTTGACAGTTATAAAAAAGAGGGGAAGGCATGTGTGAACGGTTTGGTGCGGGCACGAAACAACTAATGTCAGTAATATGATAATGCGTGGAGAGTGGCTGGAGATGTTTAAAAAAAATAAGAAAAAGAAAAAGAAGAAGAAGGAGAAGAAGAAGATAGAAACAACTTATTACCGTGAGTTTGATAGTGTAGTCGGTGTGGCGAGAGGGAAGTAATTTTTGCTGTAAAGAAATGCACTTCAGAAAAGTTTTCAACTTACTTACTTCAGACGCGTTTCCCTCCAACCTTTTGAACAATCCGATGAGGGGAAATAGGGCGAAGACGGGGGAGGAGGTGGAAAGAGATAAACCCCTTTGCTTCATGATCACACTAGATGCTATCCCTGCTCGAAAACAGGTTCGTTTTCTCTTCCTCTCACCATATTCAGCCTATTCTTCCACTTGAACAAGTATAGTGGACTGTGGTCTGAAACTCAACGAAGCGCTAAAATCTGAACAAACAGATAATAAAAACAACAGCTTTTTTTTGTTTTTACTATTTATTAATATTGCGTTTCCTCTACGCATATACGTCGGAATTCACCTTTTGTTTGAAGGAGGAGGGTTGTTTCTAACATTGGCGAGACTTTCATGTGGCAATGCAGAAATGTAAATACACCCGCTGTGCGTTTAAATTAAAAGCCGAGGCCGATGATGACTAGTCGAGCTAACATTTTTTGTATTTTTAATTACAGTTTTTTAAAGAAGTTGAATCCCTATACGCGAGGGGAATGATTAACCACGAGATTTCCCAAATAGCACTGTTTAATCGAATGATCCAATTTAAATTGTTATTAGATGGACTCCTGCCCAGTAATCTATTAAATGACTCCCCTTTTCCCGTTTTCTACTTCATTTCAATCAGCGAACCAGCCATAAAACTGAATACCCCATCACGACCGTCTTTGCTCCATATAGATAAAAACGAAAATTCTCCCCCTGCGCCGCCGCCACCATCTGTCCAACCTATCAGGAACATAATTCTCAGACCTCTTAAAAAACAGTGCGACATCGTAAGGAGGGAAGGGATTTGTAATGCTTTCCTCGTACCTTTACTCTTTTACGAACTTTTCATGACAAATTAACCTTTTTTATTACGTCGACAGAAAAGAGATGGGGAATTGGTAGTTCTGCCCACCCCAAGGAAGTGAAGAAAAGACGGGAAAGGATACTATAAAATACAGCTTTCATTTACGGGGCAATAGAGGTCTTTCTTTAATGGCCTCATCTCTATTCCCTTTTGTACTGTAGGCTGCAATAGCTTTTCATTTAAAACCCTCTTGTCATTAAACAGTGATTTTGCCTTTTAGTGCATTTCATTTTTTTAAAATTTGTTTACCGATTGCCAACTGAATATTGGTTACAGCCCACGCTCCTGAAGGTTTAACCCTTCTTATTGGAAATATTTCACAGGCACATGGAAATTTTAAGGACCCGGGGGGGGGGGTCTCTTTTTTAGTATATAAGATGTGTGTATATATATTATTGTCTTCCTACGCATACCTACATTTTTTTTTTCGTAATTTTCATGAATCCTTCGCGCATTCCGTCTGGTCGGAAACCTCTTTTTCCAGACGATCTTATCTGAATATCCCAGGCAATTTACGAACGATATCTACCGACAGTCACCTCCAAAGAGAAGCTTTCGAAGTTGATTATACTCGGATGTTTAAGACTGGGCGGCGGTGAGGGGTCCCTCGCGCCTTTTTCGCACCCCCGCCACCTATCACTCCTCCGAATAAGACCAAGATTTACCTTGTAAAATCAGTGAAGCACAGGTGTTCGAAAAGAAATGGTAAAAACGATGAACGGCGGGGTGTTTCGATTGAGGCGTCAAAAACTTGTTTTCTGTTAACTCGAAAAAAAAAAAAAAAAAAAAAAATCGAATGTCGATGGTGGTACGTGAGCTTTTAACGGGGAAGGTCGAGATTGAGACTTCACTTTAGTTTTTGACTGATGTTGTTGGTTTGTAAGGAATTGGAAAAAAATGTAAATTAGTTAATTTGTTATGTTATGAATACACCTCATAATGATTTCGCATCATGATCTTTTAGTTTTTAAAATGTTCCAATTTTTACTACAAAAGCGCGTAAACTGGCCTTTATGGCACTGAAAGATTGCTGGCACGTAGTAAAACAATGAGTCAAAAAAATGAAACAGTTGGAACGGGGAAGTCGATTATGACAAAGTGAACAGTGGAATCGATAGGGCGAGACACTTTCTGTTTGTTCGATTACGTCTACCCTCCCTCACACCTTATGTTTTGACTGCTAGTTTTGGGAAATTTATTCATGGATATCATCAAAATCGTTTTGAGCTGCAACTTTCTCTCGATTGAAGGGTAAAATTACCGTGGACAGTATTCGGCGTTTAGTTGACCTTGACAAAAACAGTCCAGTTTTTTGTTCTACGCAAAGAAAAAAAAAAACACACACAGTGAGCTCGAATTTGCACTTGTTCACGAGAGTCACTAAAGAAGGTGAAGAAATCAGTTTTAAACTGAGCGATTCAGTTTTCTTGAAGAACGTATATCTGTGGGTAAGGGGCGGTAGCAAACACAACGTTTTTTTGCTACCTGCAGTGCGATTACGGACTTTTTTTTTTGGAAGAATCCAAGACGAGGGAGGTAGAGGCCTTGATAGGGGCGATTGCTCGTGTCCCGATGACTTGGAAAATATCTCGGTTATATTTACCCGTATCATTATTACGGTGGTTTTGGCCGTCTTGGTGAGTTTGGCACCATCAAACTTTTCCGCAAACGTTGACCGTGCAGCAATGTCATCGGCGTAGCTCACTAACTCTTGTGATCGCGTTCAAACGCAGACTTGCGCTTTCCCTCAATTTTAGCCGTGCGTTGCCGCTTTTTCCCAATTTTGGCTCAGGACGTCACTGGACGGGCCATTAAGGTTTTTTCGCAATTTTAGCCGCGAGTCCTTTGTTTTCGTCAAATTCAGTCGTGAATAATCAATCTTCTAAATTCTAGCTGCGAACGAATACTTTCTTCATTATTTTTCCAATGTTAGCCGTGACCTATGAGGTTGCATCCGCAGATCGGAGTTTTTGTTCTATTTTAACCGTAAAGGAGTGCTTCTCCTCAATTTCAGCCGCTGAAGTGCACTTTTTCTTAATTTTGCCGCCAGCGTGGCTTTAGAAAAGCACATTATTACTTTTTCAAAATTTTAGTCGTGAAAGGGCCTGTGCGTAAACCACAAGCGCATTTCATCCATTTTCACTCGGAAGTTGTGTAACAAAACCGCAAATTGGCGCTTTTTGTCAATTTTAGCCGCGGACTTTTCCCAGGGAAAGCACATTGGCGCGCTCTCTCAATTTTAGCCGCATAAGGACCCTCAAAAAACTGGAGTTAGCGCTTTTTCTTCATTGCAGTCCTAAATACATAAGTGGCTTTTCAAGCAGCAAATTATGGCTGTCAGCTGTCGCCAAATTTCGCCCAAGAATTTTCTCAAGCACTTTTTCTCAAGACGTGTTTTTTTCAATTTTAGCCGCGTTGGGTCCTACGGAAGCATAAGATTTGCGCTATTTCGCAATTTTAACCGCAAAGCTATACTTTCATAATAGCAAATTGTGGCTTTGTCGCATTTTCGGCGGTAATGAGCTCTGTTTCACAACTTTAGCCGTGAATGAGTGTCTCTGTCCAATTTTAGCCGCCAATGAAGAATTTCTCAATATTAGCAGCGGATTTCAACCTTGATAGGACCTCCATTAACTGAGAATTAGCGCTTTTTTTCAATCATCACATTTTCCCCCATTTCGTAACAAATTTGCAAATTGGCGTTTTCTATCCATTTTAGCCGCGGACATCTCCAAGGAAAACACATCCAGCACACTTTTTCAATTTTAGCCGCGTAAGAATTTACCCTGAGAAACTGGGTATTCGCATTGGCTGTGAAGTTGGTATCCATAAATAGTGAATTACGCAATCACCCAATTTGGCCTACGAATTTGCCATTGGAAACAGCGAATAGGCATTTTTTCTCTTCTTTAGCCACGAATGAGCACTATTTCTCAAGAGGAGCAGGGGACTTGTTTTGCAGAAACGCCGCATTAGCTTGCTTTCTCAATATAAGCCGCGTTAGGGCCCACGGAAGCATGAGATTAGCGCTATATTTCGCAATTTTAGCCGCGAAGCTATACTTCCCTAATAGCAATTTTTTTTATTTTTGGCGCTAATGATCTCTTTTTCACAAATTTAGCCGTGAATGAGAGATACTCTTCCCAATGAAGACTTTCTCAATATTAGCCGCGGATTTCAACCGTGATAGCACCTCTATGAACTGGGAATTAGAGCTTTTCCTCAGTCATGACATTGCCTTTGCATCGAGAAGCTGCCAAATTGGCGTTATTTTCTCCAATTTCAGCCGATAATGAGCACTTTTTGTCAATTTTAGAAGTGAATGAATGCTATTCCTCAATAATAACCGTGAACGCCACTCAACAGAAGAACACGTTACAGCCCTTTTTCTCAATTTCAATCTCCATAAACTGGGAATTAGCACTTTTTTCTCATGGCGTTTTCCATTTACAAACAGTTCTATTCCAGAGAAATTCACTTCCACCCGTCTTGACATGTAACATATTATGTTTCAATTCAGAGAGGACGAGTGGACATGAACTGATATAGAGCCGAATTTTTAGTAAATGGAAACGCTATCAATTTTTGGACGTTGCATCGATATACCGCGCATTAGCGCTAATATTCTCAATTTCAGCCGCAAATGAGAGCTTATTATCCATTTTTGAAATAAATGAGAGCTCAATTTTCGCCGTATAGATTTGTCATAAAAACAGCACATTGGTGCACTTTACCCTGTTTTATCTGCGTAACAACCTACAGATACTGGGGATTAGTGCTGTTTCGAAATGTCACCCACGCATCGGCCGTCACAAGCCACAATTTAGTACTTTTCTCCATTTCGTGACGTTGCTTATAGAATAGCCAATTAGGGCTTTTTCTAAATTCTAACTGCGAATTAAAATGTTTTTTTTTTTTTTTTCATTTTTTTTTTTTTTTTTTTTTTTTTTTTTTTTTTTTTAATTTTATCCATAAGAACTGCGCACGCAAACCTCGATTGGCTACTCTGGAGTCGCGAAAAATCGCCCATAACCAACGGCAAGGCAAAACGTTTCATTTTCGGCCGCTTTCGGAGGCGCTGGCTGGGAGCGTTTTGGCTAGGTTCGCGTTGCATTTGTCAGTTATGCTTTGTCGGAGGGGCTCATAAACCCTGTCCAGCTTATATAAGATGTCCCCTTTTGACGACGTCCTTGACACACTAGAGGCAACGGATTATCTCCTCAAAGTATACAAAACTCGAGTTCGGATCTTATGTATATCGAATTCGCGTTTTAGGATTATTTAGTAGACATTTCCATGATGTTCGCGAATTGTATAATGGCAAAGCTTGAAAGTTCTTTAACTCGCTGGTTTGTTTCACCGAGCGTAAGACAACTCTTCCTTGAACAAAGAAGCCTGGTTTTTTATAAGGTTGCATGCACTTAAAACCTGAAATTCGCGTTCAGACCAAATTTCAGAGTAGCCTCGGACGATGAAGAGTAGACACAGAATAAAATGAATAGGGTAAGACGAACTCCCCTACAGAACTCTTGTACGCGACGAGTACTTTCGGAAAATAAAAATGAAAAAGAAGACAATCGGATGAGTTGATTCGCCATATCTAATTGTACCCCATCAAGAAATACAGCGCCCATGAGCATTAAGGCTGTGGTCTACCAAGTAAACAACATCCCCCTCCCTAACCCCCTACCAACACAAACCTCCATCTCATTCTGGTCTTTTTCTCAAAAAGAAAAAAAAAGTAACGGACAAAACGAGCCGTGGTCAAAGATCTCACGCCCTATTCAAAAAGAACTCTTTCTAGATAGTCAAGAGATTTGTTGTTGGTTTGGATGTGGGGATAAAAGTAATACGAGTGAGAGAAAAGAAAAGTGAAAAGCACTAAATTTGAAGACACGACAGTTATAGTTTCATAAATGCAGTAACCCATAAACTTTAAATCCTTTGCCTATCCCTAGAACGCACGTTTTTACCCAGGGGGTGCCTTTTTTTCTCTCTTTTGAACTTCTTCTTCACCGTAGGAGGTTTCCTACTTAATAACTTAGTCTTTAAGCTGAAAATACCCCCTTCCTTCTCGTCATATTCACTTTTTTTTAATTCGACGCCGCACTTCACGAGAATTAAATAAATCAATGTTTTTTTTTGTGTGTGTATAGTGCTCATCAGCATCTTGCTTTTCAGGGAAGAAAAGTTGCACAATTTAATCGCACCCTCTTCGGAATGTTTTGTGGTACGGACGCGCTTTACTTTATAAAAATGGTCGAAATCTAGAATTCATACATTTGGCTGGGGGAAATGTACTGTAATGGTGAGGGGTGGAGAGGCAGTCACTAGTTTACTGAGCTATTAAGGGAAAATGGATTTTCTTCATAACACAAAATGTACCATTAACTTAACGAGATTTAGATGACTCGTGTCACTCCTTTCACCCTTCAAACCCCGCCCCACCAACCGCCCGCGTCTCTTATCATGTGTAGTTTGGTATTGGGAGGGACTTTTAACCTTAAAGGTTTGATAGGAAGTGAGCCTTATATAATAATACGGAATTCTTATTGCCAGAGTTTTGTCAGAAGTGTGTTTTTTTTTCTTAGAAGCCCGTTCTGTTGCTGAGTTGGGGGATTTAAGGGGATAAACCGACTCCTCCAACTCTTTGTATCCCTTATTTAGTTTGTAAAGGGCCCTCCTTTTTCCTGGAAAAAGTATCAATATTCAAACAACTTCTAGTTCGTTTTTCCTTCCAAGCTTTAATCCTCTTAGTCGGATTGAGAGGAGTTTGACCACTCCGAGACGGGGCACTTGAGTACGGCTCCCAAGGACAGGTCGAAAATGCTCACCTATACGTACGAATTTCCCGACTATTCTCGGTAATGTTGGGGGGGGGGGGTCACTACTATTTCCATCCTGATGGTTTTCTTGAACAAGCTTTATGTATTTTTTTCTCTCTTTTAAATCGTACTATTTTTGACTGGCATCAACTTTGTTTTTTTGTCATTGTTAGCTTTTAAAAAAGAAGCAGCTCCAAAAAAACTTTAAAACGAAGTAAAACTTTTTCATGATTTTTTTAATTTTTTTTTTTTTTTTACGGTTGGAGTTTAGAGAAGGTTGGACCCTTTTTTCGATACTCAAAAGTTTCTAAGTAAAAAATTGTGTCTAAACAAAACAAAAACTTCTACTTCGCCTCTTGAGATCAAATCAAGAGAATAACTTTATCCGATAAATTCTGGTTTCGCTAATCCGAAACTTCTTATAAAAGAACCGTGTAATATTAGCTTCCCCGCCAGGGGCTTTTCTGGTGATATTCTGGAAGAATGGTGACGCAAGAGGGTATGCAACGTTGGTGAGAATCCTCGCCAATTTAATGCAATGCTGTGATTTTAGCGGTTTTGACTAATTCGATAACTAATTCCGCCGTTGTCTCCTTTAAAAAAATGGCTATTTCAAAAACCATATTTCGGGGTCTGTCACGTCAGAAACCAATTTCAAAAATTTCAGACCTTTAAAATAAATACGTTCTAATTTTGAAGAGGAATTTCATGGGTCTGACTGCTTTCAAAAACAACATTTCGCAGGGTTGGTCCATTCAAATAGTATTTCACGGTATTTACAAACTCAAAAAGTCAATTTAGTTGGGTCCGGCTTCTTCAAAAATGAAATTTCATCCAGTTTGAGCATTCAAAACAAAATTCGTTGGGCTGGTTCACCAAAAAAAAAAACAATATCGTGGTGTTTCTCAAAATGACTGTTTCTACTCGTCTTGGTTTTTGGTTAATTTTCTCGTCTTCGAAGCAGCCTGTCCCGAGGTCCGCGATTTTTTGTTGCTCCGCAGGCCATTGATCGATCGGAAAACGTTCTCTGAAGGGAAGAACTTATGACCTTATAAGTATACTTGTCGAGAGCGATACCAATGCTTGCGAGACCGATTCCGCACTTTTCAGATTTGAGGCCAAGACCACTCAAGTCTCGGTCTCGTACATCACTTTACGTATGAAACACTTGGAGTTTTTTCCCTCGTTCTTCACCCTAAACTCTATACTGCTTTCTAAATGAGTCGGGAAGAAGTTTATCGAGAAGTCCAAGAAAGCGATAAAGTAAGATTTAGTGGGTTTCAAATGGGCTTTCCGTTACAGGATTTATACAATTTAATCTACCTTGATGACTTTATTATTATTATTTTTTTTAGAGTTCCCCTTTCCCCTGCCGAGTCATTTTCCTAAGAGCATGTAGAAAAGGGACGAGGAACATCATCTTATGGGTCCACAAGATGGGGTTTAATCAAAGTGAGATTCCCCTTGAGATGAAGGGAGGTTTTTTTTAGAGCAGAGAATGAAGGGTTGGCGTTTTACAATTTATATTTCGAGTGGAAGGGTTGTGTCGAGGGTATTAGATGGTCCAACGACGTGATGGCGAATGGCGGGGGGGGGAACCTCCTCCTGGCTTCATTACAAGTCTCGAAAAGGGGGAAACAACAACAGTGAAAGGGGACGTTATGCCAGAGTGACTGCCAGTGCTTCTCCCCTCCCCCTTCCACTAGCACTCAAATACTAACACAGAGGCACCCACTTCGTCTTCGTCAGTGGATGGCGAGTGGGTTGGGGGCCCGCAAGCAAATTAATAATGTAGCACATGTGCTCACGGGGCAATAATGCTGCACGAGGCGCGTTGCTGGATGTACCTAGAAACTCAGGGTGTGCGTTTCGCATTTTCCAACTGAGTCTGAGTGTGTGCCACTCTCCTGCCCATTCCCTCTGTCTCACTCTCTCTCTCTCTCTCTCTGGTCGATAAATAATATTTTCCCGCAGGAGTTGCTCGATGGTGTGTTTGTCGTTGGTTTATAGGGAAAGGGGACGAGTATTGGATCTGAATGGATGATACGTAAACATTGCGATGCACTCAACTTCAATTAGCCTTTTGGCTCCCTCCTGAATTTTGGTCGATTTTGTAATATTCCGCAATTGTCCCGTTATTCCGTATTGACGGTACCATTTCTCCAAGTCATGTTTTAAAAAATGAGATTGTGATTGTGTGTGTTTTCATATTGTCGACGTAATGGCCACCATTAGCTACTGACGATCATTAAGGTATGAGTTCACCAAAGCTTAAAACTGGGTTTACTTTTAAACGTATTTAAATCCAAACATTTTATTTCAGTGTGTAGAAATCCTGCCTAATAAAATAATTTTTGTTAATCCCAGGCCTTCCTCGCCCTCACAGATGGTAATTCTGAGCTCCTCTGACGCGGCAAAACTAAAAGAAATTTTCTTTTTTTTCTGCGCATTATTGTTGCCATTCCCTTCCCTTTTCTCAGCCCGCATCTATATATTCACCCAAACCACCATCCCTCTCTTCTATACCGAGTGTGATTATATTCAATCTCTTCATTGCTCTTTGACAGCTGTCACAGATTGTGAAGTAGGTTTAATTAACAATGACACGGTGAGCACTCTAACCCCTTCTTCCCCACCGCTAACCACCATCACTTACACAATTCTCAAAATGCCAACCCTTTACGCCCCCCTCCAACCCGTGTACCCAATATCCCATGTTTCGCTTTGTCAATTGGGCATTGAAGTAAAATGTGTTGCGATGAAGAGGGCGTGTGGTGATGGGGGGGGGGACACGAGTTTGTTTTAAACGGTCCCGGGGATTTAAATTTGACGTGCTAGCGTCCACTGAAATTAATAGAGCTCTGATAAATTTTAATAGCACCTATGTACGTATTCTTCCGTTTCTTTAATAGCTGAAATGAGCTGAAAGGTCGGCTTCTAGTGCTTAATGTTTTCTCTTATTTCCAAGTATGTAATAACTTTTCATCTCGTCTCGTCATTAATGATTTAGTCGCTTATCCTTTTCTTATTTCAATCAAACGGAAAGAATTTTAGGATGAAGTTACCTCGAGTCTTCAATTTTCAAGTTGTGACATTTCTTCTGCTTGTAGCAAAGTAAAACTTGATTTTTCATTAAGCTTTTGTTACTGAAGGAGGGGGGGGGGTAAAAAAGAAAGAAAGAAAAAAAAAATGATGTTCTCCTTCGGCTCATGATGATGGTTTAGGAAAGAGGTTGGAGATACTCAAGTCTCACGGTAATGACTCCCCCGCCCCCTTGCCGTTCTATGTCTTGTACCACCCTCGTACAGACGAGAGCAAAAGCCTTAAATTATAACCGTACTCTTTAATAGAAGGTTGAGGGCTGTGGGATATCAAAGGGAAGAAGGCCTGTCCGTCTTTTCTGGAGGGACTTTTTCTTTCTCTCTCACTCACTCTCTCTCTCTTAATCCTTCTCTCTCTCTGTTTTTCGTCTTTACAGAGAAACTCCTGCTACGAAGTTACCCTGTAATTTCACGGGCATTAAAAAGTTGAGAGTTATTTTTTTTTTAACTACTGTGAAAATAAGATGGACACCTGTGCCAATTGGAAACTAGCGAGTGTCCTTAAAAAAAAAATAATTGAACTCTTAATCCTATTCTTCCAATAACACTGAGGGGGAAGAAAATCGTATAATTTTTCATCAAATCTTCAACAATTAATCAAAAATTGTGATTCGAACAACTTTCTACATAGGCAGACCGAGATAGAAAAAGACAAAAGAAGAGTTGGCGTAAGGCATGTGGCTTTTTGAAGTCGAGGGGTCTATCCATCACTCCTGTTAAGATGGTGCGGCAAGGAAGGTCTACCTTATCTTTTAATCTTTTCAGCCAGCCGTGTTAACCTACTTAAAATAACTTGAAAAAATAAAATTAAAAAGTTTTACAACAAATACTTTTTTTGTTTTTTAATTGTATTATTTTCGTGCTTGTAATTTGTACACGCGTTGTTAAGTCAAAATAAAAGTGTCCTCCCGGCTTTTGAATTGTCCAACATTTTTGGAAATGCTCTGGAGCTTTTTTTCTTTTCATTTATTTTTACCTCTTATACCCCCCTCCCTAAACACACACACCCAAAGGTAAACATTGTCAGCATGTATTTCCTACTTTGAAACGCAACTTGTTTTCTTTGGTATGGCGGTTGGAAAACGGGGAAGACATTGATGGGTACAGTTGACCGATCGTAAATTTTTACGTGGCTGAATGAAATGATTCGGACTGTAGTACGCTGGGTATGAGGAGGGATGTTATAGGACTTGGGAATTTATTGCTCTTTTCCCAACTGTATTTAGTCCGAAACAAGACTTCACATCACATTTAAAGAGGAGCCGAAAAATTATGTTCTTATAATCTATTGATGAATTCATTCGGTCTATTAAGGCGATCTATAATTTTTAAAAACGTTAATGAGACCATCTAGAGTTCAAAAGTAGAAGAAACAAATATTATAAATCATGGCAATGAAAGAGGAAATTCTTCTAGTTTAAAAACAAAATCGTTGCCAGGTTCCTTAAGAGAAGCTAAGAGGGGAAAATGCGATTAATTTGTAGATAATAAGGCGCAGGAAACAAAATGTTTTCCATGCCAATTAAATTTTTTATATCATAAACGGCGGAGGGTTTTCTTTCTTTTCGTGACTCAATACTTTCTCGCATTTTTTTTCCGGCGTGTTCGGCATGTTGGCATTTTTTGGCATGTTCCGATTTGGCACTACCAAGACGCGAATAGCCTGCAGTTACACAGTCTATGATGGCAGGAATCGTCAGTTCAACAATGTTTTAATAGCGATTGGTTGGTTTTGGCAATTTTCATTCGGTCGAGAAAAGATAGAGTTAGTTTTTACGATACGATTTCGGGGTGTAAATAGCCAGTTTGACTATTTTAGACTGCAAATAGTCCTTGGAGCCATTCTTAGGCGCGACTGATAGGTTTGTAATTTTTAGGGCGTCCATTGCTAGATTGCCATTTGTATAGGGCGCGATTCGTCAAGTTTACCACTTTCCAGGCGTGAGTCGTCAATTTGACCATTTTTGGGGCGCGAACGTTTGGTTTTGACATTTTCAAGACGCGAATCGTCAGATTGCGCCATTTGGAAATTTTTGAGGCGTGAATGGTCAGTTCCGGTGAGCAAAGAGGAAATGTGGTCATTTCTAGGCTTGCATGACCCGTTTGGCCATTCCGAGGGAACGGGCAGGTTGGCTACTATTATGGCTTCAACTATAAGTTTAGCCTCATATCTCAATGTAACCACAACCTATATTATTTACATCTTATTTCTATATTTATACCTACAAATAAAATAAAGTTTAAAAAAAAGTTTAGCCATTGTCAGGGTCAAGGTGCGTGAGTTTAGCCATTTCCATTGTGGAAATAGCCAGTTATGCTATTTTCATGGCGTGGATTTCCAGTTTGCCTATTTATTCGAAAGTTTAGCTCCTTCGTAGAACTAATTTCGTAAATTTAAAGTAGCCAGTAATGCTATTTTCATGGCGTGGATTTCCAGTTTGCCTATTTATTCGCAAGTTTAGCTCCTTCATAGAGCTAATTTCGTAAATTTGGCTCCTTTAAAGAGCAAATTTCGTCGATTCAGTTCCCAAAAAACCATTGTCATGGGATTAGCTTCCTCGTGAAATTAATTTTGTAGTGTTGCTTTTTTCAAAAATCAATTTTGCTGCTTTTGTGTACTTGTTCGAAAAAACCAATTTCCCCGTATCTCGAAAAAACAAACTCCGCGGAGCTGGCTATCTCAAAAGCCCACATTTCGTGAGGGTTTGGTTCACCTCTTATAAACAATTTCGCGAGGTTTCCAAACTCGAATACTGCGATTTCTCTGGGGATTTCTCGTTCAAAGCATCCAATTTCGCGTATCGAATAAATAATAAAAAAAACGCACAATTTCGCTCTCTCAAAAAGCAAATTCGCCGATTTGGATCGTTCAAAAAAGCAAATTTGCCGTGGCTCACTTGTTCAAATCCAATCCAATTTCGGCCATTTCGACAAAACAAAAATACAACTTCGCATGGCTGGCTATCTCAAATAGCAATTTAGTGGGTTTGGGTCCTTCAAAAAGTCAATTTCGCTGGCATGACTGTGGCTTCCTCAAAAAGCACTCATTTCGCACGACTGGTTCTTTCAATGGCCGCAGTTTCGTGGGTTTAAATTCCAATTTCTTGCGTTTAGCAGCTCTCATATAAAATTGGCGTTAGCTCTCTCATAAATCCAGTTTCGTGAGGTTTTCAACTCAAAAAACCAATTTCGCGATGTTTACGTGGTCGAATCAACCAATTTCGCAGATTCGGCTTTAAAAAAAAAAAAAATCGGAAGGAGGGGGCTTTCTTTAAAAAAAAAAAAAATTCACGGTTTTATCTTCTTCATGAAATCAATTTCGCAAGGTTTAATCCAAACTGAGAATCTGCCAAATCACTAGAAACAGGCAATTTCGCATATTTGGCTCTAGAAAAACCAATTTCCCACGAGTGGTTCACTCACAAAGCAATTTGTTTGGTTTGGTTCTTCAAGAGGTCAATATCGCGGTGGTGGTTATTGCATCCTCAAAAGGCTAGTTCGCGTTTTCGGTTACACGACTGGACCTGATTTCGCGTATTCTGCTCTCAAAAATCTCATTTCACGTGGCTGGTTCTATCAAAAATCAATTTCGTGGGTTGGGGTTGGGGTCCACAATTTCTCGTTGGTTGTTGAGGGGTAAGAGACAATGTTAAGAATTGACTCTCTAAAAATCAATGCCATCTTCACGCAACCTTTGCGCGCATGAACAAAATTAGGTTTTACAACCGTCTTTTAGCCGAAGTTTCGAACTTCTCAGGGTTCAAGCTTTCCGTGGTCAGGGCTTTTTGTGGTTCGAGCCTTTTGGGCTTCTGGCCTTTTGTTGTATAAGCTCTTTGTGGTTCAACCCAGGGGCGTACCTACAAATCCTGCCCCGCAGCCGCAGCCTACTAAGGACCGGTGGGGGACGGGTGTTGTAATGAATGCCCTTCGTATTGCTGACTTTTCGCAAAAACTTGGCTGAAAACGTCCTCCCGGAGAGGGCAATCCACCTACCGCCCCCCCTCTGGGTACGCCACTGGTTCAACCTTTTTTTGAAACTGCAAGTTCAATCCCACAATTGAAATTGACTAAAAACAGGAAAGCTCCAGTATCTCAATAAGCAGGAACAACCGTTTTCAAGCTTTGAAACCCCATAAAAATTACGCTTATTTCTCCTTTGTCAAACTGAAAGACGCCGCACTCCTTCTTACCCCCAAATGGCTCTGTTCAGACTCGGGCATTAGTATGTATAGGAATTCGAATTATAGAAAGATGCCTATTGGCGATTGTAGCTAAGGGATACGATATCTGGCGGCGTTTCAGAGAAACCTTGAGTCCGGTACTCCATATTATGTGATTTGTTGTTGTCGTTTGACAACAATAAACTACAACAAAGGTTTTCTGCAATGAGTAAGTTCATGTATCAAAAATCTTGGTCAGTGACACTTTTTTACTGTGAACTGCGGTCAAATATTCCGACGGTGACGAGGAGGCCTCAATATTGTACCTTTGGCATCACCGATTCAAGAAAACAAGACGGTTATGCGGGTGCGCAGTACACCCGTACAGATACTTTCACTGTCGGCAATTTGTTGGAGCAAGAAAACTTGAAAACTCCGATTCAAAAACGTTTTCGACCATTTCGCTGAACCCGTGCCGTTCTCTGAGCATTAAAACGAAACGGTGAGCTGGCGAGTACCAATAAAGAAATGATAAGGTGCTCGTGGGATGTCTCTCAAGGGTGAATCCAGAGAAAACTTCTGTGTCTTTGGTTGCTCTTCCCATCGTAACTGAGACACAACATCGTCATTTCATTGTTTCCCAAAAATTTAGGGTTCACTGGTGTCAGCTATCAATTAACTCAGTGTTCGGAGAAAGTCGACCGCCGAAAGGCTTGGGAGCTTGCTTGACGTTCGAGTATAAATGTATCAGAGACAATGTTCTTCTGTTCTCGTCATTTTAGGCCAAATGACTACTTTACGTTACGGACGTTGACCACGAAAAAACACTTTTAAAGGCCCGTTCACAAGCTCTATGTTTACGTTCTGTGGAGTCAATGCAACCAAACAAATTTATTCCCTCGAAAAATGAAGCATTTTGATAGGTCACATGGACTCCACAGACGCATTGCACAGAGCTTGTGAACGGGCCTTTAAAAACATAAAACTTGTAATCATTTAACATAAATGTAGGGAGTACCGATTTCATTATCACATGACACTAGCGCCGCTAGTGATAGCTACAATCGCCAATAGATATAGTTATGTTTGATACGATCCGATTTGGCTCATTATGAAGAAATTATGCTGGCTGCGAGGATGAAGATCCTGTGGATATGACGATCATTCGCAACTGAAAAAGTGACGTAGCTGGTTCGCTATACCCTCCCTCGCTGCTTTTTTGTTTAAAAAATTCTTGTCCTCAACTTATTTACGGTATAGTACCTCTCTCTTTTTGGGGTTGTTGGCAGAGGCGACAGTTTGGCCACGAATGCTCCGACTTTTTTTCTTCCTTCTTCTTTAGACGTAAATAGATCACGGGCAATGAATCTACGATGAAGGAGTTTGAGTGGAGGAGGTATAACTATAGTCAAACCCCTTTTTTCTGTTCAATCCCCCTCGCGCGTCACATTTTAACCTTCTCGGTCTCATCACACCGGCGACTAGACATTTTCGCGACAAAAAAAAAAAATAATCTTGAGAAGAGTGTTGACAAGTATCGTTGGGTGAGGCCCAAAAAAACATGCGGGAATGAAGTGAGAGAAAAGTAATGACTTCGCATATTTTTGATTCAAAATGGGGTGGGTTGGCTGGTTGGTTGATATGGGAGGGACGAAGGTATCATTTTTTATTATTAAAGTTCACTCATAATGGGTGTAAATACAAACGCGGCGGGGTCTCTTAACAAACCCGCTTTTTTAGCGCTATCTTAATTGCGCTATATAAACATCTTGTTGTTGAGTTGATGATGAGGGCGGAGGAGGAGAGTTAAGAGGGCTATAAAAAAATACAAAAAAAAAGTGGGTGGTTGCGATGAAGTTGGTGGTAAGGAGGAGGAAGAGGTGGCGAGGGTGGCCCCTGTAGTGGTGTAAATATTGATAATTATGCGGCCGGAACAAGATAAAAAGTCTTTACTTTCTTCGCCTCATCACAATATACGCTTAATTACTTTACCAGACAAAAATATTTTCTCAGAAATAAGCCAAAGGGGTTTCAATGGTGAGAGAGAAAGAAAAACTTTTTCAAAATGTAATTTCGGTCAGGTATTAAATCAAAACGTCTATTTACGTGGGCCTCAAAGACAGCTTCTGTTAAGATGAATGATCGTCTGTTATTGGAATATTATTAAGTCATCCCCAATAGGTTTGGAATAGTTCTTAAAGAAAGAGAAGTTGCTTTTTATTACTTCTCTCTTTTGTTTAAAAAAAAAATCTCTGTTCCTTCGCCCCTCATCGTCATCCCAATCATTCCTTTTCTCATATGTCGTCGAGGCCCGGCCCCGGCCCGCGTTCGAGTGGATTTAAAGAAAGAAATCAACCCGGTTAAGTTCATGTCAGTCATTCACATGTTTGGTATGTGTATAGTGTGCTGGATCGTGTTGGAGATGAAAGAGATCATAGAGGCGGCATTATAATAAAGATCACCTTCGCCCGGACCTGGGTGAGGGGGAGTATAATCATGCGGAAGTGGTTACACCGCACTCAACTGTTATGGGTTTCCTAAAATAAGGCTGCCTTGGGCATTACCTTATAAGTATAGACGAACGCTTTTTGTATTATTTTCGATAGTTTTCAGTCTCGTACTTTTTAGGGAATACACGTGTAGCGTGCCTGCAACATGCATGGCACTGAAACAGTTATTTTCTCAAGGATTTCTTCCCTGAACAACCAAAAACGTGGTGAATTGTACTTTTGTTTGCTCAAATGTTTCTATTTTGGGCAGACAAAATTGAAGAACAGTCCTATACGGGTATACACATAGCATGCAGAAATTGATAAATTAGCACTAATTTTGTGAGAAAATTGACCATTCCGGCGTCTTCTTTATTTTCAAGCGGCTCTGATACGCTACATCCTCCCCTATTGCCTACTTCAACATGAAATGTTGATTTCGGCATTCTGCCCGTGACCCTACCTCATTGAAAGCGTGCCAGAAGTTTAGACTCTGAATTATTCGAATTTAATTGCGTGCGATGTGGGAGAAGAGCTCTGACTATGGGGAACCCTAAGTTTCCAATTATTTTAAACGTTTCTCAGCCCTTCAAATATTCCAGTTATGTTCTAATCAAATTCCCGAACTTGCGTACTCCTATACTCGATGGGGATGGAAATCCACATGTTGAGTTGAGCCTTTATTTTTCTCATCAAATCCGTTTTTCTCTCGAAGGAAGACGGCTTTTCAAGAGCCAAGATAAAGAGAAGACTTATGATCGCAAAAATTATACAAATATGCAAATCAGACTTGTATTTAAATGAGGTATAAATTGCATTAAGTCCGTACAAAGACGCTCAACAACACAAAGAGGACGCAGGAAAAAAAGACGGAGATAGAATGAGGGGAAAAGAGGTTTAGAAGCTTTCGAACCCAGCGCTGGGTAACCACGATTTTCTTGTCAATTAGAATTAGGCACGCCTTAAACTCTCTCCCATCTTCTGTCATGAATTATAACTCATAGGCTCTCCGTCAGAAGGATCACATCTTTTGTTATGCTTATTAAACCGCGGGGCAACTCTTAACAGCAGTCAAAGTCTCTTGCGTCGACCCGCTCTCTCGCTCGCATCACTATAGCCCCTCCGGGCCACATTTAACCCTTATCTTCCACAATGAGTCCCCTCCCACACCCCTCTCGTCATCACCACTCTTCAGTTCGGTCTATTGTACCGTTCAACTGCGTGCAGTTTCTTCTTCGTTTGTCTTCAATCGGAAGAAGGGAAATAAATCAGGAGAGATAGAAAAGGACAAAATTCTTGAAGTGGAAAAGAAAAGTTCATTATTACCTATTATTTTATCGCTATTATTATTATTATTATTATTATTATTGTTATTATTATTATTATTATTATTATTATTATTATTAGTATTATTATTATTATCATCATCGCTATTTGCTCATTAACAAATACCTATATTATAAGTGTGAAAAGTTGTGTCTGTACTATGCATGTTCACGCCCTGCGGACAGGCCGGCTAATCAGTTTCCTTGTCTTTTGTTTTAATTTATTTTTCTCCCCTCCGAGGGAGAAGACGGAAGAACGTCATTAAGTTTCATTGTTTTCACCGTTGGTCCCTTATATAGAAGGATGTGACAGTTGAGTCAAATTGGATTAAACTATTGAAACCGTATCCAATTTAAGCCTATCTGGACTTCCTTTGATTGAGGACCTGGTTGACAAAGATTTTTTCTGTATACTCCCCCCCCCCCCCGACAGTTGAGAAAAGTGTCAAAGAGATGTGACTCCTGAGAGCAGGTAGACCAAAATTTGACTTTTGCCTCATTTTTTGGGTGTCAGGTAAACAGAATGGAAGGCGAAAAGGGCTGTTAAGGGGGGAGTTGAATGACATGCCTTCAGATGTCCCTTTGTGTCATGAGAAAACGTTTGGACAGAATGGAACTCCCTTAAACTTTTCTTCTTTCTCCTTTACTTTTGGGGTTCCTCTTCTTTTTTTTTTCTTTCTTTTATTGTCTGTTCCACCAACTTCTCTTTTCTATGGAAGAATTTGGAGTAGGGGGGAAAAAAAGGTTCACACATCTTGACCTACTCAGTGGCTTGATTTTTTTTTGTCCCCCTCCCCCTGGAGCATTAAACGGGCGGACCTCTGTCCCTCTCGATGAGAATTATCTTCAAGAGAGACTGTTGTAAACGGGGGGGGGGGCTGAGAGGGGGACTTCCCAACTTGAAATTTATGTTTTCACGGTTTCAAATCAAACAACTGCGACATAAGCACCTGCTATCCTACCCTTGCCTCACTGGTACCTCACTCTTATACCAATCATAATGCATAAAAAAAAAAAAAAGTTGAGCCGGGAACTTCAAAAAATAAAGCAAAGAAATCTCCCCCCCCCCCTCACGCTATAAAACCCACTCACCGGGTTTGATGCATACCTCCCTGAGGTCTTCGAGACCAAAAATCTTCTCTCTTTCTCAAGAAAGAAGAAGACTCCCCGGAGATTTAATAGTATCGAGCCGGGAATTAAAACTGAATATTTCATTTTGAGGCTCTCAGCTGGAGATGGTTCGAGAAGTCGCCGACGAGAATGAATGCGAGACATACCGAGAAATCCTTCTCTCCGGTTAAAGATAAGCATCGAAGAACAGAAAAAAAACTTTTTTTTTTCCTTCTTCAAGATCTGGAGAGTTTTGAAGCCTTGTTATAGGGAAGAGGCTGTGTGTATAGGTGAGTCACGAGGCCAGTAGTTAGGCCACGCGTTCACAAATGCCTTCACATTTTCCTCAAAAATGTCTCATATGGGGAATAGGTGGTCTCTACCTTTGTGTTGGTTTATTGCTGCTGGGAAAGGTTAGGGCCACTGTTCATGGCACAGTTCGGTCCTTGTAAATCTTAAAAGTGCGTTTACTCTCAATCTTGTTAACCGTATCCCTTGGGTAGTCACTAGTTATACTCAAATGATCGTATTTTTAGGATTTTTCCACAGACGGGAAATGCCTGACTGAAAAAATCAGGGAATGTCGTAAATTAATGAGAAGAGTGAGGAAAAATGCGACAAAGTCTTCTCGTCTTTCTTTGATAAAAGGGATATTTTACGGCCAAGGTACATTTGTATTTTTTTTGTAGGTAGGATGAAAACAGCCCCGCACATAGGATAAAACAGCCAACGTTTTTCAGAAAAGAGCACATCATTTTACTTCAACCAACACCACTTGTTTCAACGTGCGAATCGCGTCTGTTTCCGGTCATTTTGTTTCAAAATGGTTGATTCTGCCATTTTCAAGGCGCAAATAGTGATTTTACCATTAGTGTGACATTTTCATGGTGCGAATAGTCGAAGTTTGGCTACATTTATAGGACCCGAATAGTCATTTTGCCTATTTTTTTCAGCTGGGATGGTTAGCGCTTTGGGAAGCGAATCGCCAGTTTGGCTACTTTTACGGTGCTAATGTAATAACCTGTCGTAGTTTAGCCATTTTCAAGGCGCGAATGGTTGGCTTCGGCATTTTCATGGCGCGAATGGTTGGCTTCGGCATTTTCATGGCGCGAATGGTCAGTTTATCCCCCTTTTGGGGCGTGAATGGTTGGTTTTGCCACTTCATTGGTGCTAACAATAAGTTTAGCCATGTTTAGGGCGCACGAGTCAGTTTTGACAATTCGAAGTCGCATACATATAGCCAATTTGGCTATTTCAGGTCATTTCTTGGCGCGATTGATCAGTTTGTCGTGTTTAGGGTGTGAATAGTCAGGTTGCCATTTCCATAAGGCATTGAACCATCCATTTGACAGGCGCGAATGAACAGTTTGGGCGTTTATTTACGGGACGCGAACGGTCGGTTTTGGCCATTTTCAGGTCTTTACCGTTCAGTTTGGCCATTTTCAGGTCGCTAATGATTAGTTTAGCCATTCTGAAGGCGCGAATCCTCAGTTGAGCCATCTGTGCGGCGCGAATCGTCAATTTAGCTATCTTTATGCGTGACTCATCGATTTAGAATTTTAGAAGTTGTGAATAACCAGGTTGGCTATTTTGTGCGAATCCTCAGTTTGATCGTTTTTAGATCGCTAATTAGCCATTTTTAGAGTATTAATCGCCAGTTTTGCTTCTTTTGTGGTGCTATCTGTCAGCTCAACCATTTTCAAGGCGGAAATCGTCAGTTTAGTCAATATTGAGGAATCATTCATCAGTTTCACCAAAAGGGCTTGAATCAGGCAATTCAAAGGATGTGTCCGTCCACATCCTTTGAATTGCCTGATTCGATACTCTAGTCCACTACATCGTTATTTCCTTTTTATTGAAAGGGCTTGAATAGCCATTATATTATGTACATACCTATAGCTATTATTAGGATGCATGTAGTCATTTTTACCCGTTTACTCAAGTTTAGAGCTCAAACTTAGCCATTTTTAAGACGCTAATAGTCAGTTCAGGGAAAGTGACGGATATAACCAGTTTAGCCATTATTAAGCCGCATTTAGTCATTTTAGCGATTTTTGGTCGTAAAAATAGCCAGTTTAGCCAATTTCAGGGCGCGAACGGTCAGCTTTATTTTAAGTTTCATTCAGGCAATTTTCAAGATGTCTCATCGTCAGTTTTGCTATTTTAGGGCGTGAATAGTCTTAACATTTTTACTGTGGGATTAGCGACAGTTAGGTGCGAAAAGTTCGTCAGGACATTTCTTGGATGTACAATTGGTGCAACCGACCATTTCTTGGGTGAAAATGGTCCGTCGAACCATTTCTAGGGCGCGAACCCAGTTTAGCCATTTTTCGGACATGAATTACCAGTTTGTCATTTTTTAGTGGTCTAGTTTTCAGTGTTGCTGTCTTCAAGGTGAAAATCTTCAGTTTGAGAATTTTTAGAGCGTGTCAATTTGCCCGTTTATAGAGGGCGCAAAATGTCAGTTTTGCCAATTTCGAAGCGCAGTTCCGTTAACGTTGTGCTAAGGGAAATATTTCTAGTGCCGGGCTCAGTCTCGTATAGGCTTGTAAGTTCTCTCTCGAGGCGTGAATATCGCCAAGAAGCGCCCCAATCCTATATTGGTTGTAGACAATAGCAACGTTTGTCACAATATCACTGCCGTGGCTAAGTGTGTGCCTCTCAAACTCCTCCATTGTAGTATAGGTTATAGCAGTTGCGAAAATGGCCACGTTGGCCGAGTGCATCCACATCTTGGGTTGTTTATCCGTCCTTCAATCAGAATGATCAGCACGCTTATGGGGTAATGTATGAAGGGATATCGATAAGCCTTTTTCAGTGACTGTCGTACTGCGGTTGTGGCGTTGCGGGGGCGAAGTTTTATTTTTCCATGACAAAAACCCTGGATTTTCTTTCCATAGGACCCCTTTCCCTTCTTTTTGTTGTTGTTTTCCCCGAACACACATATCACGTGGAATATCGAAATGTTTTTTTTTGGATGAAGGAAAGAATAACAGAACAGAAAGAGGAAGAAAAAGGGCCCCGAAGGAGAGCACGGTAGCTACTATATTGGGTTGGGTTTGGCTATAGAAGTGAGTGTGTAGTGTAAAAGTAGAGGGTACATAGACGTTGTGGTGGTGGTGGTGGGGGGCGGTACGTGAGGGGGGTTGGGAAGAAAAGGCTTTTCTTTAAGTCTCAATAAATAACAGATAAAGGTATAGCAGCGATGGGGAAGCATGCACTGAGACACAGTATAGTTGGAAGAGAGGAGAATCCTAGAAAGAGGGTTTTTCCTCTCTCTCGCGTTCATCGTGTTCCCTTCTCCCCTCGCTTTTTCTCTATCACACAGAATAGCGCGAGTGTTCTTCTCCCCCCACACCTGAAAAACGGTTAATCCGGTAGGATCCCAAGTTATGCGACTGTCGTTTTGAAATAAGTCTTGATATAACTCGAGGGATAAAACTTCAGTGCAATTCTCTTGATTAAAACAGTTTTCCTCGGATGAGAAGGAAGCTCTATCCGTCTTAAAATAAACCGTCTTTGGTGATTTTTTTTAATATGAGACATTCGAAGCACTTGCTTGTAAAAATTACCTTTTTCTCCTTCCACGCCCGCGGAATTTTCCGGACTTTCTTCTTCTTTGGGGAAGAAAAAATGCCAGAGCGAAGCGTTATTCCCCTTATGGGTGAAATGTGTGCGCGATTGCATAAAAGGGGCTCTATGCTGTTATTCGCGGTGAGGTAGAGGGGTGGGGGGTTATTTTTTGCGCCATGTGGCAGAGTAATAAACAGCGCCCAGCTGAGCCGCATAACTTCCCCCTTCGTCCCTTCACTTGTCTCCCTCAGACTTTTCTTCTCCTTGCGATGCCGCAGCATCTCTCGAATATTAAACTACTGCTCTTTCCTCATTTCAAATAACTTCCGTGAGATGGTTGCGTAGAAACTTGCAAAAGCGAAGGGCTTGGTAAAAAGGGTGAGTGAAAGGTTGAGAGGGAGTGGAAAAGCGGAAGACTGGTATGTACTCTTCCCTTTTGGACGTTTTTCCCAGGGCTGCTGGACTCGTTGAGAGGGTTGCAGGGAGCCTCCGATTTCAGCGCATCCAACTTGAATAACAATTTCCCTCAGTTTTTTTTTTTTTTTTTTTTTTTTTTTTTTTACCCCCTGAACCTCTCAGATATTTATTTCCTTCGCTTCCCGCCCACACTGTCGCTTCCTCGTCCTGACACAACCCAGTAAAACGCGGAGCGACGGAATGGTAAAGCGAGGAGCAGGGATAGAGGTGAGAGGGCACACCTGAGTTTTACCCAACATCACCTGCATGCGGGTCAAGCAATAAATTCCATATACTCCAACAGGAAATTGAACTGGAGGAAAAAAGAAATGTTCAAATCCCTGAACCCAGCGTCTACAGTTGAAAAAAAAAGTCGATACAATTTTACAGAAAACCATTAAACTCCGCCTTTTTAGGCGAGAAGTTCTAAGTGAGAACCTGTGTTTGATTCAAATGCAACAGAACCCCTTCAAGTTGAAAAAATGGAATCACGAAAGTAGTTCTCGCATTGGAGCGTTTAAACTTTGATAACGAACTAGAAAAATCTTTCTTTAATAACCCACACTTAAAGTACACTTAGAGTACTTCAGTAATCATCACTTAAAGCCCATTCATCAAGGCTCGTAGGAAAAAAAAAATTGCCATTACACTTGCAGAGGTAGAAAAAGAATCCTAATTGACTTGTATTATAGGGTGGGCTAAAGCTATTACTTTTAAAAAAGCATTCTCAGTTTTTCTTTCTCCTTCATTGACTCTTACTCGTGCGTATGGTGACGGTGGGGGAGGTAGCGTTCTTCAAATGTCACTTCCATTCTTAAAATTCAAGTGACATGGGTTTGGGAGGGGGGGGGGTGGATGCTACTTTCTTTGGAAAGAAACCACAGTAATAATATGTAATTTCTCCTTCACTCTAATATGCTGGGGGATTATGTGGTGTGTATAAGGCCCTCCACTAACGGGTCGTCTTGTTTAGGACGCGAACTCGAAGGGTTTTCTTCAGTAAGTCAATCGCTGTGGAGCTCGAGATGAAAACAAGGTGACACCCGTGTGTATAGAGGTCCTAACACAACAACAGTGGTAGATTTGCCTCTTGATATGCTGGCGTATTAGCTTATAGGTATACTATGAATTTCGCCTTTCGTGGGTTTGGCTCCTTTGAACAGCCAATTTCAAGGGGTTTGCTATTACTCGTTTAAAAAATGTCTTTTGAGTGTTTAGCTCTTTGAACAGGCAATATTGCGGGTTTTGATAACGACAAATCAATGCTGGTGGGATATCCACCGTCAAAAAACCAGTTTCGTGGATTTGGCTCTTCTCAGAAGCAAAATTTCGCGGACTCGGCTCCTTCAAAAGCCGATTTGCCCTGTTTGAAACCCCAAGTTTGCTGATACCTCGGTGCCCTTTTAAAAATGATACCGCCTTTTTATTTCAATCATTATGGTGAACTTGCACATTTTTCAAAAGTTGGTGTTTCTTAAAGAGGGCTCTTCCACAAGCCTATTGCTTACATTAAACTTTGAAATCAATCAAGGATGCTTTTTCAGCGAATTTTTAAAAATTTTGAGTGGGGGTTCGATTACGTCAAAACTTATTTATTGAAATGGATGATGTGGGGAAGAGGGGGTTAGACGAGTTTACTGGAGGGAAATTTTTCATGTTATTTGTAAACAAACAATTTTAAAGTTCCCTCAAATGCTTCACAAGTAAGGATTCACGTCTTTTCCCCTCGCACCATCCAACCCCCTCCTGAAGAACTTTGAACCTTTTTTAAAAATCTTAAAACGCACCAATCGGGTTGCAACTTCCGTTGTTATCCTTCAGTTCACGGGTCAAATCACCGGTATGCTTTTCTTCCCAATCTGAGATTCATGCATGTACCTATGTACTTTCATGGATTTGGCGTTTTAAAGTCCAAATTTCGTTGAGTTTATCCCTTTTCGGGGATTCGTATCTTGTAAATTCTAATTTTGTGGCTTTGGATTCTTAAATAGAACAATTTAACCCCAATTCGCACCCCCTCCTTCATCCTCCGTTGGGATTGAAACTGAACCCTCTCTGTTGAAATTAAAGACAACGGGGCGCGACAAACTATGTAAGGGGTTTGACACTTGGAATTGTCGGGAACTTAGTTTTTCGCTGAATTAGGAGCACGAGTGCATTTCTGCGGGTATAATTTTCAACTGACCCCAAACCAATCTCCACTCCGTCCACTTGTCACAATATGGAGGGGGAGATTTACAACATTTTGTCCTATTTTCCTTTCTATACAAGCTCTCTCTCTATATGTATAACCAACGTCGCGTCGCCGCCGTCATGGGGTCTGAAGCCCCTTGATCCCCGACTAACAATGCGTTTCCCTATTCCCTTCTTGTCCACCGCGCAGCAATTCAAAAGTCCATAAGTCACAAAAATGTTTTGAGAAAAGAACTCATAGTGTTGGTTCTTTTGAAGAGTCTCCGACTCATAAACCACTGTGAGAGAGATCGAGTGTGCTTGTGAGAAGGAAAAAGGCAAAAAAAAAGAAAGAAAAAAAAAAAAAATCAAATAAGGAGGAAAAACATTCCTAAGAAAAACATGTCTAAAATAACTGGTTATGCTAATGGGAAACGTACCTAACCTTTTATTCAGTTCTTATTTTTTATACAGTGAGAAAGAGGAAAGATAGATAAATATGCCAATAATTGTTCAAAACTGCTAAATTAAACACTTTACGGTTAATGATCTAGAAGACGAAAACATTCTTATAAGAATTTATAATATATGTATACGTAATGTTCCCGCCTGTTAAATTGCTATAACCCATCTTACTCATCAACCTGAAGAGGCAAATAATAACAAATATCCAGGATTTTATGGTATTCTTGCATCGCAACTGCATTGCTCCCACGCCCTGAATTAAAATAAAAAAAATACGACGGATGGTTGGGAATGGAGTAAGGGGGAACCCTAACTAATGAACCCCGATTCTTATATTTTTTTTCTTTTTCTTCATATTTTCGCTGTAACATGAAAAGCCATCTCTCATTTTAATTCCAATATTTATGGACCGCTTTGGACTGTGAGACAGTTTGGAAAAGAGAGAAGAGAAATAAAATGAAAAAAAAAAAAAAAAAAAATCCTGGCGGGAACAGTAGGTTTAGAACTTCTTCTTCATGGCCTCCGAAAGTGTGAGATGGAAAGGGGGTGATGGTCTCGGGGAACCCGGCAATTACCATTTTTCCTCCACTGACTTTATATTACAATTAATTTTTAAATCGTGACGTGAAAACCGTGGGGTTCTTATACGTTGAGATGGGATAGGTCGAGTAGGGCTAGGCTATATCTAGCAATTAAAGCTAAAAAAAAAGAAAGTTAGTTCTTACTGGAACACTCCTGGAAATTAATTTTTAATTGTTACCAATCATCCCATTTTATGAAGTCACAGAGCTTGGGTTGTTATTTTTTAGTTAGAAAAGAGAACTACAGTACCCAAAAAATCGTGCCTAGAATGTGTTTCGAAACTCACTCGGGCGACCAACCGAAAAATATTTGAATTATTAGGGCACTATATGCCATACGCTTCGCGATGTAAAATGTTCCATTTTATCATTGTCCTACCTGGACGATCGGCTTTTCAAGTGTTCATCGGTGGGGTGGTGAAAGTTCGATGTATTAGGATTGTTGATTGGGCGTCAAAAGGTTTAGCGAAGGGGATGGCATTTGATGTATTCATTTGACTTGTAGTGGGCTTTCTTACTTGCTATATAATGTGAAAACGTGTACATGCACCTTTAGTACATAGACCTTTACTCATTGAAATGTTCTTTCCAATTGCCATTTAACTGATTTTTTATACTGTATCATTTCTCCCAACGCCTTTTCTTCATGAATTTGAAGGAAATTAATAAATGTTTATTTATTGTTTCAGGTGAGTACACGAATTGACATTTACAATCACTTCTCCTTGGAGGTATGAGTTCTTTTGTTATTTATGAAGTTCCATGAGTTGAGTGTGTACTTGCTTTTTGTCTTTTTTGTAATACTCATCCATGGTAAAGTAGAGCACCACTTTTAAAAGTTGAATGATTCCGGCACCATAAATCACTAGGTTTTGACCATCCGCAATCTTACTTCGGGGACATATTTCGTGTCTAGTGACGGAACAGCCAGTTTTCGAGGCAATGCATCTCACTGTTTTTTAAAGTCAGTTCGACGAATGGCGGTGTGTGGGGAGGGGAAAGTGCTTCGGCGGGCAATCTTTACCCTTCTGCTCTTTGATTGGATCTGAGACTTGTAATTTCAATTCTGTACACCCTCCCATCCCTCAGAAACCTGCTTTTGGTATTTCTTGGTCCTGAAAGTCGATTTGACCACGCTATCGCTTAGAGCTCATTTTGTAGTTTTGTGACCAAACCACCAGCCATCAACTGCCGCGATTGCTATCCCCAATTTGTCATTTTGCCAGTTTATCATTTTTTAGGGCGCACTTGTCAGCTTTGCAATGGGATATTTAGAGCGCGAATTACCAATTTTGATTGTTTTTAGGGCACAAATTGTCAGTTTAGTTATTTCCAAATGCTGGAATCGTCGTATTTCTATTTTTAATTTGGCAGGTGATTGAAATTACATTTTTTTTGGACCTAATTTACTCTGCAATTCTTCAATCATTTTTGCCATTTTCAGGGCATAGACAGTTTAGTCAATTTCAGGGTGCAATTTTAGCTATTTTCTTGGTGCGAATCGTCACTATTGCCATTTTGGGAGTGCGAATGACTAGTTTAGCCGTTTTTATGCTGGAAATGGACAGTTCAGCCATTTTTAGGGCGCACTTAGTAATTTTGGCCATTTTGAGGACTGAGTAGTCAGTTTAGCTGTTTTTACACTGGGATTCTCTCAAGCCATTTCCAGGACATGAATGGCCAGTTAAACATTTTTAAGGCATAAATTGCCCGTTTAGCTGTTTTTGTACAGTAAATAGTCATTTTTTTGGAAGCATAAGTGGCCAATTTGTGCCATTTTCAAGGTTGGGAACGGCCATCATTCTTGCCAGTTTCAAGGTGCGAATCGACCGTTTTGCGATTTTGGGGTGTGAATTGACCTTTTTGCGATTCTGAGGGTGCGAATCGACTGCTGTGAAATTTTCAGGCGCGGATAGGCCGTTTAGCTATTTTAATGGCTCATTTAGTATTTTTTGCCATTTTTAGACCGATACAGTCCGTCAAAGCCATTTCAAGGGCGCGAATGCACAGCATACCACTTTTAAGGCGTGAGTGCCATTTTACTTACGTTTAGGGGGTGAATTTCCAGTTTTGTCTATTTCTAGGGCGTGAATGATCACTTTGGCCATTTTTGGATCGTGAATGGTTTATTTTCCTTTTTTCGGGCAAGATAGTCGTTTTCGTTTAGTCGTCCGTTTGAATATTTTCAAGGTGTGATGGCTTGTAACCTTTGCCATTTCGTGGTGCAAAAGTCCCGTCAAGTACTTTGTTGGTAATTGGCCTATCTCTAAATATAGGGAGCGAATGTGCCAATTTGTCATTTATTAGTGCGCTAATTGTTATATCTTTGCCATTTTCGATTTCGAGGCATGAATCGTCAGTTATGTGGACATTTTCAGAGCATGAATATCGTAGCCTCAACCACTGAGGCCTCTCCGCCCTCTAACCAGAGGCCTCAGATTTGTGTCTTGGGGGTTTTTCGCAACTTAGTGGATCTTTAGGGGTCCTAACATTTTACAGGGCCTATAAAGTGTCGATTTGAGGTAGACACGTGCCCTTTCAGAAATCCCGTTTTGAGAATTTTATTCCGTTACGGGTCCGCGGATTTGGATGTTTAAAAACTAATTTCACACGTTTGATAATTAGAAAAAAAAAAATTAAATCATACATAAATCTGTAGCCGTAGGAGCCTACATCGTCTGTCTTCCCTCGTTGAGGTTCGTCAAACACGGACCGGTTTCGGCTGCTCGCCATCTTCAGCATTTGGTTTCCCATCTTCAGCATTTTAGTTTCAGTTGGGAAACCAAATGCTGAAGATGGCGAGCAGCCGAAACCGGTCCGTGTTTGACGAACCTCAACGAGGGAAGACAAACGATGTAGGCTCCTACGGCTACAGATTTATGCATGATTTCACTAATCCTCGTAGTTTAAGCGACTCTACTAACAATTTAAAATTTTCAGAATGAAATGCACTAAAAAAGAATTCGTGGGATTGGTTCTCGTCCGTGTTTGACGAACCTCAAATAGGGAAGACAGACTATAAAGTATATTAAATCATGCATAAATCTGTAGCCGTAGGAGCCTACATCGTCTGTCTTCCCTTGTTGAGGTTCGTCAAACACGGACCGGTTTCGGCTGCTCGCCACAATTGATTTTGTTTTATTATTGTATGGACTCAGCGTAATGAGGAAGTTTCATGGGTCAGAACTTATTCATAAATCTATTTTTTAAAGGTTTATTTATGCTAAAATAGAGAATAAATCGTGATCCCATCGTAAAATAATCCAACAGTTAATAAATAAATACGCGATTTTTGAAGTTTTAGGTCATTTCAAACACGCCAGCTAGCATGTTTGTGTCATATGCGCCTTCCGAAAAAAAATTCGCCTGTAACGTAGCTTTCGGAGAGCGGTTTGTTGTGTTTCTTTGCCTTAAGCGCCCCATACACTGTCAGTTTAACTGAAGGCAATCGTGAGGCCGTCGATAGGGGTTACCCACACATTCATCAGTTAATCTGAAGGCCATGGACTGCAGTCCGTGAAAACTGAAGGTGTGTGGCCGTAGGACCGGCTAGGATCGGACGTGAGATCGTTGACTGACAGTGTATATTGCACGGCGATTTTGGTCTTACGTTCGCCTCTTGAGGCATTCGGCCTGCAGGCAATCGCATAGTGTAAGGGGCGCTTTACTTTCTACAAGAGCTCTCCAATAATAAAATAATGGTGGATAAACAGATGAGCTATTTAGAGGCATGAAAAGGGCAGAGAATACATGGGATATTACGTTACGGAAAATGTTCGTTTTGGCGGGAATTCAAATATGCCAACTTTTGTTAATAAATAAAAAATATTTCTGAAGGGTTTTAAATTTGTATTTATTTATTTATTTACGGGGAAGGATTGATATGCCTCATCGAAAAAATTTTTTTTTTTTTTTTTTTTTTTTTTTTTTTTTTCATCATGAGACTCCGTGAAATTGATATTTAAGATAATTGGACTCCTCGAAATTGGTCATTTTTGTGAGGGGACTCTACGAAATTATGTATTTCCGATCAGAGTACTAAACAGAATTGGGATTTTCAATTAGGGGACTCCGCGAAATAGGGGGCTCCACAAAATTGGTTATTTTGGTGAGCGGAGTCCACAAAATTCGTTATTTCGATGGGGGGGACTTCCCACGATTGGTTTTTTTTATGATATTACTCCGCGAAATTGTTCTTTTTTGACGAGGGGACTCCATGAAATCTGTTGTTATTTCGATGAGGGGACTCAGCATATTGGATCCTTTGCAAACTGTTGAAAACGTGTAACTTTATACTTTTACCAGTTTGAGAGAAAGCTTTGAGGTTGAGGAAACGTTGTGGAACGACTTGTCATATAGGCCTTAAACTCTTTAACTTTTTTTTTTTTTTTTTGATGAGGAGACTCCGCGAAATTTGTTTTCTGATTAGTGGACTCCGCGAAATAGTTTTGTTTCTTTATGAGGGGACTCCATGAAATTGTGTTTTTAGATTAGGAGACAACACAAAATTGAGTTTTTTTTCGATTAGGGTTCTCCCCGAAATTAAATTATTCGTTTAGGGGTCTTCGTAAAATTGTTTTGCTTTAGACCTTTTCATTTTGAAAACGCACTATTTTTTGACTTATTATTTCTCAATAATAAGTCTTTGTAATCGTATCGCAAAAAAAATTTTTTTGACCCCCCTCAAAATTTGTAGTTTTACGTTTCGAAGTGCGTAGAATCCAAATCTGAAAAAAAAAAAAAAATGTCCGTCCGCCGTCCGGGCCATATCTTGCCCTAGGATTGCTCGAAAAAACTCGTTCTTTCGCACATAGACTCCATTTGGGATCTAGTTGGTCCTAACATCTGATCAGTTTAATCAAATAACTCCCTGGGGTTTTATGGGTCAAAAGCGGGTCCAAAATGGGGATTTTCAAAGGATTTGGGATCATAGGGGTGTGGGGTGTCGATTTTCATGTAATTTCATGCCGGATTTGACTACGTACATGAATAATAAACCATAAACAGTCGAAATAATAAGGCATTGTTCGATAATTCGCAGCGTTTTTTTATTTGAGGTTTTTTCCGATGAGGGGACTCCGCATGATTGTTTTTTTTTTTTTTTTTTTTTTTTTTTTTTTTTTTTTTTTTAAAGATATAAACTCACAAAAACGATTTTAGGCGATTAGGGGACTTCGCAAAATCGGTTTTTTAGATTAGTGGGCTCCGCGAAAAGCGGGTCCAAAATGGGAATTTTCAAAGGTTTTGAGATCATAGGGGTGTGGGGTGTCGACTTTCAGGTAATTTCAAACCGGATTTGACTACATTCGTGAATAATAAACCCACGAGTAGAATTTGCAGTGTTTCTGAGTAACCGAACTGGGGTTTTCGATGAAGAAATTCCGCGAAATCAGTTGTCGAGCAGCCTGTAGGCTAGCGAAATTAATTTTTTGGGTAGCTAAACCCAAGAAATTGGTGTTTGATGAGCCAAGCACACGAAATTGTTTTGTTTTTTCTATTGGGAAACTCAACGAAATCTGTTGTTAAGGAGTCAGCTCCGAGACATTGTTTTTTTGAATACTGAAGAGCCAACCTCGCGACATTTTTTCGCGAATCACAAGGGGCCCGTCTTTGCGGCTTCCTAGTCTTTCTTGTCGCTCTTGTAATAAGGGACATTTAAAAGATGTTTTTACATATCCTCCTCGAAGTGTCCTACGGCGAAGTGAAGGGACAGTCCAAATAGAAGACTGTAAGAGTTGCGCATAGTCCTTTTTTGGTGTCACATTCCGAATTTACAGAATGCCATTCAATAAAGCTTTGATTTGTACTAAAATCGAATACAGGCCTCGAAATAAACCTTAAGCCTCATGGACCCGACGTTACAGCCTCTTTTTATCGACCTATCTTGTGAGTTGGTGAATTTTGTGTAACCGGCTCAGCAGTAGGAGATTCCTTTTCTTGCATGTAGCTCACGTTTTTAGGAAAATCCCTTGAGGGCTTAGTCTGAAGAAAAAACTCAATTTTCAGATTTTTTTTTAAATCTTCCGAGTCTGCTGTCTACTCGAAAAGGAGTGAAGCTGAGTGGTGGCGGTGGTGGTGGTGGGAGTGAGTTCCTACACTGATCCTAACATGGCGATTTTTCGCGGGTGAATATAGCTCGTGCATAGTTTCGTTCTCTTTCTCTCTCTTTCTTCCAGATAGCGGCGAATGACGTGAAGAAACGCTGGATAAGGTGGAGAAGAATTGAGCGGGGGGGGGAAGCAGATTTCACGCTGGATTCGGTCCGTCACTCCGCATCCCAAGTCGGGCTAAATCAATAAAAGCCATCGCCCCCGGGGAAAAAGTAAAGAGAGAGTGGCATTGAGTGGAGGGTGAAGGGGTAGAATGTCTCACAGACTCCTAACACAGAAGCACTGAAACTGAAGAGAGTAGGGCCCCCCTTCAAATGTTCTTTTTCTTTCCCTTTTTAAAGGCGCGCTGAGCTCCCCCTCCCACGACCATACCCCTCACCATGCACACAGTGAGAGAGGGGATGCATGTTTCTTCTTAACCCCCCTACCTTACACCCATTTTACCACCGGTCCTTCTTAATGGCGCTTTCTCCAGGAGTTCGAAGAAAGGAAAAGAGTAATAAGGGTATAAAAAGGGTGGGTTGAAGGAAAAGCTAGACAGAAAAAATGTGTAAAGAGTTGAGAGGGAAAACACCCAATATACTTTTTTTCACCCCTTTTGCTCAAAGGCTACGTGACTTCATAAAACAAGCGCGAGGATATTTCCTTGTTACTGTTTATAGATCTCACGCCCCCTCCCCTACCACTCGAATCTGACATTTTATTTGGTTTTTGTCTCGCTTTATAATTTTATTAAGAAAAAAATAAGACATTTATTCCATCAAAATTGGAATTCAAGCTCGTTTCAGAAATCACTTACGTACAAAGTGAGCATCAACTGTCTGCCAACTGTTGGATTTTTTTTTATTCCGTCATTTATGGCTCGTACCCTTCTCCCACTCTGATACCAACTTGAGAGCTGTAAAATCATGAAGTGACAGGCTACAAAGACTCTGGATAGCCCTCTCTGCCACTATAGTGCTATCATTCATGCGACCTGAAGAAGAGGAGAGGAAATGTCACTTTTTTACTACGTTGTTACCTTCTTCTCGGCTTTTTTATATGCCGCGTCTTCAGACTTATACCACATAACTTGGATATTGTTACACCGTAAAAAAAGAAGTTATGGAAGGGGAGGGCAATGTTGAAGTTCTTTCACGATTCACTCGTCGATAATTTTTTATGATCTCAATTTTCAAAATAAAATTACTCAAATGAGTACTAGAGGACGAGAAGTATTATGTTTACGGACAACTAATAAAGCTGGAAAACGGCATCCATCTTTACATGACCTATTACCCCCTTCCTTACCCTGATTTCAATTCTTGTTCTCCTTCTTTTTTTTTGTCACTCCATGTTCCCTACCAAGAATAATATCTGATAGGACTTCCTGTGGAAAGCCACCAGCACGCGATATACTAGTGTGATGGAAGGAGGAGGGGTAAAGAGATAACTCGGAGATAGCCGCCACAATAAAGTACGACAATCTTATACCCCCCCCCATGGGGGGGGGCAATGGGAAGGATTTATGGATTGCCAAGTTCAAAAGACAGGTAGTAATGTGTGCCGTGTCAAAGAAAGAGAAAGTTTTAAATGCTTGATGGCCAAAAAGGGGTTTAATAAAGTTTGAGTGAGCATGGACCCCTGGTTTCATGTATTTAAACACTCCAAAGGGGTCGTAAAGAAATCGGGGTTGAAAAGTATCTGCCTTTTGACGAAGAAAAAAAGTTATTCGCGTGACATTTATTGATCTTGGTCTTTAGAAAAGGGGGAGGAAAAAGAAGCGGTGTTGAAAAGATTCGTGGGAAGGGAAAAAAGGGAAGATTAGTTGGGTCGTGCTGGTTAGTGCCTACCTTTTTTTATTTCTGTTTCATAGTTCGCTTCACAAATTTTTATAAGGCCATTGTTTTTTTCTCTCTCTCTTTTACATCGCTCTAAAATGACCACCTCACACGTTTTTCTTCCCCCAACTTTAACCCTTCCCCTTTACTCGCTACTATCACTTAAAAATGCTCACGTTGAGCCGCAGAAGGGCTTTGACTGACTATGATGGATCAATACTTTTCTTGAAGCCCTTTCCTGCCAGCAGTTCCACAACCACTATACTTCCCCACCCCACCCAACCATCATACCATCAAAGTCCCTCTTCAATTCCTCCCCCGACACCCTCCTATCTATCTCTTTCCTACCAAACATTGGAGCCCCATTGTAACTGTCACCCCTCAACCACTTCTCCGATCCGTTTTTCTTCTGCTTTTTCAAGAATGGTTGAGGGGGCGGGGCGGGGAGAGAAAAGGCTTTCGCGGATGAATTCGAAATAAGCTGGACCCTAGTCAATGCTTCCTGTGTCCCCTATCCATTGTGCTCTTTTTGCTCTCAAAAGTGTCATGTAAAGAAAGAATGTGAAGTGAAGATGTTTACTTTTTTTCATTTTTAGATTTTATTTTTATTTCCCAACTAAAATAAAACAAACAAAAGCACATTTTAGTAGAGAAATGGTTGGGTAGGAAACATCTCCATTTATAAGTTTGCCGTGTGTCGATAATGATCGAAACAATAAGGGTGCCCGCGCACTAGGGAGCCTGGCTGCGCAGCCAGGCTGCGGCAGCCAGTTAATTACATTGAAACCTATGGGTGCCCGCGCACTAGGCAGCCAAGATTTCCTGGCTGCGGCAGCCACTAGAATTTTATAGAATTTTAATACTAGTCAGTCGAACGACTGACTAGAATCCGGCTGCTCTATTTGGCTGCCCACACTTTGGCTGCTCTTTGGCTGCTTTGGCTGCCGCAGCCAGTTAATTGCATTGAAACCTATGGGTGCCCGCGCACTAGGCAGCCAAGATTTCCTGGCTGCGGCAGCCACTAGAATTTAATAGAATTTTAATACTAGTCAGTCGAATGACTGACTAGAATCCGGCTGCTTTATTTGGCTGCCCACACTTTGGCTGCTCTTTGGCTGCTTTGGCTGCCGCAGCCTGGCTGCCTAGTGCGCGGGCACCCTAAGGGTATTCACCTCAACCATCGTACTGTTTGTAGTTTTGTACTTGCGTTGTTGCTAAGGTCTGTTGTTAGGAAAATTTAAATTGGAATCATCTTGTCATTCATTAGGTCTTTTCGGGCGACCTACAGAAGCTACAAAAATTACAAATTTGTTGGTTGTTCACATAGCAGCATGTGTTTAATTGGTTTAAAAGCTACACAACTTGCAAAATTTGTAACTTTTGTAGGTTTGGAGGGTCGCCCGAAAAGACCTATTTCGTTCAGGGCATATTTTAAACTCATTCATTCGAAACTTGATTTCCCTGGTAACAAACATCTGACTACGCAATTACGAAACTACAAACAATACGAAAGTTGACGTGAATACCCCTAATACATATTGAGCTTGGTGTTGGTTAGTCAACAGTTTTAGAGTAATAATGGGGAACTTGCACATTTTTCAAAAGTTGGTGTTGCTTAAAGAGGGCTCTTCCACAAGTCTATTGCTCACATTAAACTTTGAAATAAGTCAAGGATGTTTTTTTAGGGAATTTTTAAAAATTTTGAGTGGGGGTTCGATTTCGTAAAAACTTACTTATTGAAATGGATGATGCGGGGAAGAGGGGGTTAGACGAGTTTAATGGGGGGACATTTTTCATGTTATTTGTAAACAAACAATTTTAGAGTTCCTTCAAATGCTTCACAAGTAAGTATTTACGTCATTTCCCCTCGCACCATCCATCCTCTTCTGAAGAACTTTGAACCTTTTTTAAAAATCTTAAAACGCACCAATCGGGTTGCAACTTCCGTTGTTATCCTTCAGTTCACGGGTCAAATCACCGGTATGCTTTTCTATCCAATCTGAGATTCATGCAAGTTCCCCATTGGCGATGGGTTAGGCCCAGAATGGCTCTTCGTTTTTCAAGAAGCTGACGTGAGAGTCAAACCGCTTGACGGACCATTCGCGTCCTAATAATAATTTGGCGCCGGGCTTCGAAACCGGCAGGCGCCAAAGCCTCATTTTGGCTCATACGTCATACCCCAATCCAGCCGTGCGCTTCACATCCGTACTGCGCGGGCGTTTTGGTCGGTGCGTGGTTTGTTGAAGAACGCACACCTCCGCAAAAAGCCCAAACGGAGCCGAGTGCGCCGTGTCACAGCTCGCCGCTGTCTTATAGTGAAATGGGTTATAGCTAGGTTGGAACCCAGGCCCACTATTTGTGCCCTACAGAAATGGTAAAACTGACACTTTGCGCTCAAAACATTAGATTGACGGTTCCAACCCTGAAAATGAGTAAACCGACGATTCGCGCTCCCCAAATGGCCAACGTGACCATTGATGCTATAAAAATGACCGAAATGGCCGTTCACCCCCTACAGATGGCGGAACTAGAAATTCGCATCTTGAATACGACTGGCCAAACTATCCATTCGCTCACTATAAATAGCGTAATTGGCGCATCGCATCTTGAAATGGCTAGTCTTGAGAATTGACGTTCTAATCGTAGCCAAACGATGTTATAATATCATTAGTGTCCTGAAAATTGCGAAACTGATCATTCGCGCTTCCAAAATGGTCTGCCTGACCATTCGCGCTCCCAAAATAATGGTCTGTCTGACCATTTTTGTCCAAAAATTGTGAAAAGCGAGGATTTTTAAACTTTCGCTTCGTGCCTAAAGAATGGCTAAGCTGATGGCCGTTCGCGCACTGAAAATTGCAAAACCGACCGATGACGCTTCAAAAACGGCCTAAAAAAAAAAAAAATTCAAACTGGCAATTTACATTCATAAAATGGGTAAACTGACGACTCCTGCCTTAAAAATGTTAATTTCTGGTCATTTTAAGCCATAGAAATGGCAAAACTGACTATTCCCGGCAAAAAAAACAGCCAACTGTTGATTCGCCCCCTAAAAATATGAATACGGAGCCTTCGCATTCTAGAAATGACGGATGACGGACTATTCGCTCCCAAAAATGGCAAAACTGATATTCGCATGAAAAAAAAAAAAAAAAAAGAATTTGAACTATCAAACTACGCAATAACGAAAGTATAAATAATACGAAAGTTGACGTGAATACCTTCTTGGTTAGGCTTAAAAATGGCAAACTGACTATTCGCGCCCCGAAAGTCGCAATGCCGACCGTTGGCGCTTTAAAAATAGCCAAATCGACAATTTGTGCCTTGAAAATAGCAAATCTATCGCAAAACTGGTTATTCACGCGGCACGTCCTAGAAATGGCCAAAATGAGCCATCACCCCCTCTACATACGGTGTAAGGGGCTACTCGGCGATTTTATCCAATTTTACCGTGTATCAGTGCCTTTTCCCAATTTTAGCCGCGAGTCAGCACTTCTTTTTTTAACTTTAGCCGTGAAGTAGCGTTTTTATCCGACTAATTAGCAGTTTTTCTCACTTTCAGTCACGAATCAGCGCTTTTCCTCAATTAAACCGCGAATTATGGCGTTAATTATGGCTTTTCACACTTATATCCGTGAATTAGAGATTTTTCTCAATTTTAGCCGCGAGGTCATAATTTTTTTTTTTTTTTTAAGCTGCGGATTAGATTTTTGGCCGCAAATATAAACTGTTTTTTTCTTTCTTTCTAGCTGTGAGTGGTAGGGTGGGAAACATTTCAATTTCTAATTTTTTCGCGTTTCATTGTGATTGTAGAAAAGTTCCAAACAATATTGAGCTTTTTGTTGTTTTTTTTTTCTAATTTTTAATCGTGAATTAGATTTTTTTTTTTTTTTTCATTTTTGCCATGAATTAGCGTACCTACCTATTTTTAGTAATAGTTGGTGTCTATAGATTTTTCTCAACCAGTTTCATTCGTGAGTTTGTTTTTGCTCTATTTTAGCCGCAAATATTAGCGTCTTTCCTAAGTTCAGCCATGGCGTTACGCTTTTGTCAGGCGAATTAGCGATTTTTCTCAATTTTGACTCGAAATAGTAATTTCTCTACATTTAACATTTTTAACAAGAAAAACAACCAACGACCTCATTGAACGAAAACTCCATTCGTATTAATTTTACCAGTGAACGAGCGTTTTTCTCAATTTTATCTGCGAATTTATAGCTTTGTTTTCCCTTTTAGCTGAAGATTAGCTTTCTAGTCGCGAATTTAAATTGTATTTTTTTTTTTTTTTTTTTTTTTTTTAGCTGCAGCGAATAGGCGATTGGTCTTAATAGGAACTCTGAATTAGTGATTTCTCCCCCATTTTAACCATAAATTAACGCTTAGTCGACAATTCTCGATTTTTTTTTTTTCAGTCAATTTCGACCAAAAATTCACGTTTTTCTCAATTTTAGACGCAAGTGAGCGTTTTTTCCCAACTTCAGCCGCGATGTAGCGTTTGTATCCGGTGAATTAGCGATTTTTCTAGTTTTCAGTCGTGTTTCAGAGCTTTTTCTCGATTTCAACATTTTCAACCGCGAGTTAGCGCATTTATCGTGTTATTCTGAATAGCGCCTTCGTGGGCTGAATTAAATAGAATTTGAGCCACACAATTTGCTGCGCACCTCTCAACGTGCTTTTCTCCTTGTCAGATGGGCCGATTTCGTAGAAAGGTGTAAAATCACTGTCCAACCGGACCACAAGACTCCTCCATGGATCTTTTTAAGCTTTCCTCGGGTAGGGTGGCGGGGCGGTCCGCTCCCTTCGACGTACCTTGATACGCTACTGCTTTCCCGTGCTATTCTATTCCCCTTTCTGATCTGATGGGCTAACACGAGGTGCTCCAAGAATGTTGATGACGATGAAATGACTACACTTTTGCCATATAACATGGCTTGAGGCGTTTTGAAATTGTCCAACCTGGATATTCGCGCCCTTTAAATTGCCTTCAAACGGTCAATTTGTGCCCGAAAAACGGGAAAACTCACGAATCGCTCTTTGAAAATGACTTTGACTGGAGGATTCGCGTCTTAAAATTTAGTTTGACTGACAATTCGCGACGTCTCAATAAACTTGTGCACTCTATCCTGAAACGTTGGCCTTGCGTTCAGAAACGTGTCTCGGCTGTTCAACTTCGCTCGAATCAAAGGAGACGAGGAGTCATTGCCAATTTTGCTCTGACTGTTCTCACAAATTCACGACCTGACCTTTCCTGAGCACCGCTGAATCAACAGTTTCGACTCTGACTGTTAATGACAATTACCCGCTAGTGGGAAAAAAGTGTCCTGGGATGAAAGTAGAAAATAGAACCAGAAAAACACTTTCACCTATACATATAATTCCATTAGAGAGAGAGAGAGGGCAAAATACAAAATAATTTTCCTTTCCGTCACTCTCAAACTATATAAAACTCTCTTCCCTCTTAACCAGAACACTCATCCATCCCCGTGACTAAATCACTAGTCACATATTGATTATGCTCGGGGAAGTATGGCACATCTATCACTCGAAACATAACAATTACAAATAAACGCCAAACAACGATCCCTCTCTCTCCTATGGACGTGTCCCTCCCATTATGTGTGCGTTCGATTCACGGTTCTTTTGAATGATGGCGTGGGGTGGGGGGATTTCATTCACCCTGTCTCTTCAAACAACCTCACCGCCCCTTTTTTCATGTTTGATAAACTTTAGTTGTTTTTTTCAGTGGGATGTGAATAGATAATATATGACTTAAGTTTACAGGTTTATGAAGGTCAAAAAATGAGTATTATATTGGGTCAGGACAAATTGGATGAATCGTGGGGTTATTTAAACTGTGTCAGGAGCCATTAAAGTGACGGAACAGGAAAAAAAAAGTTTCCCAGAGTTGACTATAAAGAAGGGTAGGCCTCATGTGCATCACGATCCACGTGGCCATGTTCACATGCACTCAGTAAGGGTCCTAAACAAATTACAGGGATGGCAGCTCTATAATTTTTTAAAACTTAATCAGCTGTGTTATTTTCTGTTGTAAGTGTAAAGAAGAGGGGGTGAATTGGGGGAATCCTGACAGCAAAACTCTGCATTGTGTCTTGGTGTGGAGGGGGGATGGGTGAGTAAGATCTGAGTTAAAAGAAGGGGGTTTGTCTTTAGAATTCATAGCGTTGGTTGGTTGGAAACGCAGGATGATGGGAGGGAGGGTGGTATCTTTTCTTTTATTGTTCCCTTAGCTAAGCTCGGAAGGGAAAACTAAAGGAAAACAACAAAAAAGAACAATAGGACCTCAACCCATTTTAAGGGTAATTCACGACTTGAACTACGCGAACCAGATTAAGATAAAACAAAATGTAGTAACACCACTCCTCATCGAACTCAACCCCCCCCCCACTCTCATAACTATGACTCCAGGTGTAAAAATACCCGATTCATTAATAATCTTGTTATTGACAATGGCTTTTAAGAAACTCTCCATCGACAACGTAATAATTGATCTTCACAATGATGTAAACAGTAGCCACGATCTTTTGAAATCGGGAGACAAAAGAGTGCACACGTTATGACGGTTTGATTCACGTTGGTGAAGAGGACCTTCGTCTCTCTTCTGACATTAAAACTGTAATTACGTAATAATCCCCGGGAGGGATGAAAAAGAGATTTATGACTTTCGAGTCTCTCCAACCCTCCCCAATACATTTATGCACGGTCTTTTGGGAGTTTTATTATAACACGCACTATAGCTATTTCAGCCACCCGAGCTGTCTTCTTTTTTTTTTAAAGTACGTAACTAAAATTGTTTGAACAATATAAACAAATGATTGATACCAGCGAACGACGAGGGAAAAGAAATCACTTGTAGATAGGGGGAGGAGTGAAATGGAAGCTGACAGATGACAACTCGCGGCAGTAACGTCTCTCTCTTTTCTGGGGTTTGGATACCTATCTGATTTAAATAAAACCTATAACAACACACCATCTCCTCCAAGCATATAAAGCAAAAAATTGTATGCTTAATAGCATTAAAATTTTTACTACCGTCGTTTGAAGCTCGTATAAGACATTTTTACGGAAAGATCTGCGTTAGATTCATGAAGGAAGGGAAAAAGGGAAGAGGGGCGATGACAAAGAGAGTGAAGAGGAACGACTTGTTACTCAAAGGAAGAAGTTGAACGGGGTTAAAAAATAGAAACGTGAGGCTACTTTAATAGGTCTCTCATCTCAGAGTAAAAGGATGATTTTTGCTTCTTCGAGCACCTCTACTTACTACCAGTAGGTATCTCTCTTCGTCCATCTTCTTCTCTTAAATCGAGTTGTTAACCCGTTTTAAAACGGAAAGAACGTTTTGAAAAGAACGAAGACGAAGAAGAAGAAGAAAAAAATCGTTTACTCCAAGGTTTACTGCTTCATTACAAGGGGAAAAAATCGTGCTATTAATTAATTCTCCTCTCTCTTCTTTTTAAGGAACTTTGTTTTTTAAATAAAACAGCTTGAATCCCCGGGAGGGGGTAGGCATGCCCACAGGTGTCACCGGACCACTGCTCATTTTTGGACACAACAAACCCGAAAATCGTACGACGCGTTCAACATCCCCCCTCCCCCCGAAGCGCCTTTTTGACCTCTTTGGCACGTTTTCCGAGTGCCCCAAGAATTCTCAGCTATAGACAGCGTTTAAATGACTGCAAGTATTGTAAGAGCCTCGATCCGATAGAATCGATCAAATCCAAACGACAAGGCAAAACGCTACTGTTTGGACAATTTTTAGGGGGATGGACGGCCTCCTCACCACTCCCACCACCAATGAGGCATATTGACCTGGACTGGCTGCATTTGTCAACTAAAATCATGGTCTGAAGGAGTCATAAAACGCTCGCACGTGTTAATTATAGGCGCTGACCTTGCTGGACCACTCAGGAGTCGTTAAAATCGACCAAAACACTTTCAAAAAATTAGCCCTGTAATTGGAAATTGGACGAAAACGAGTTTCATAATTGACGCCTCTTTATTGTTCACCATTATAAACAATAACGTAGCGTTAAATAATGGATTTTTATCACTTTAGTCGCAAAGTTGTCTCTAGGAGCCTCGGTGATGTTTTGTCAATTTGAACTGCCAATGTGCACTTTTCCCCAATGTTGCCTGTGAATTAGGGCTTTTTCTCAATTTCCGCGGCGCATTATTTTAAGTCGCCTCCATGATTGACTTTCTGTTAATTGGAGCTGCGAGTTAGCGGTTTTTTCAATTTTAGCTGCTAATTGGGGATTTTTCTAAATTTTGGCTATGAATTAGCGTTTTTCTCCACGTTGCCAGCGAGTGAGACGCTTAATTTTTCCCTATTTTTAGCCGCAAATTATAGAGCTTTTTTTCAACTTTAGCGCAGCGAAATAGCGTTTTTTCACAATTTTAGCCGCCGATTGACACATGTTCTGTATTTTAACGTGAATTACTGCTTTTTCTCAATTTTTGCAGCCGATTAGAGCATTTTTTCTACTTTACCCGCGATGTTACCTCCACAATTTGCTTTTTGTCAATTTTACCCTCGAATTGGCGCTTCTTCTCAAATTTAACCGCTGATTAGAGCTTTTTCTTAATTTGAACCGCCAAAGTCATATGGAAAACCAAGTCCTCAGACTCGAGGAAAAAAATGTTTTTCATTTTGGGTTGGGATTTTTGCTCCCGTTAAGAATAAAAAAGGAGAAAACCCGCCAAATACAAAAATTATTATATTTATTTTTGGTTTGAAGTGATATCTATCTTGATACCACAATTATGTTTTTTTCAGCACTCAACTTTTGTATAATTTTTGAATTTAGCGGGTAATCTACTTTCATAGTAGAGCAGCGCAACGTATCGGGAGCAAAAATCCCAACCCACGAACCGCTTCATTTTTTTTAACATACAAATAATACAAAGTTTAATGACTTGGTTTCCCATATGACTTTGTGAACCGCTAATGAGAGCTTTTTCTGACATTTGCTTGTGAATTACCGCTGTTTGTCAATGTCATCCACGAATCAGTGATTTTCACAGTGATATAGCCACAAATTATAGCTTTTTCTCAATTTGAACTGCCAATTAGTGATTTTTTCACTAGTTTTGGTCTTTAATTAGTGTATTTTCCACCATTTCTAGTCGTGAATTAGCGCATTTCCTCGATTTTAGCCGCGAATCAATGTCTTTTACATATTATTGCCGTTGATTGGCCTTTGGACTCGTTGTTAGCTGCATGTGCACAAGCGTTTTTTCTCAATTTAAAGAGAGGGAGGTCCACAAAATTGCCACCAGACACATCAAGTTGACGTTTTTAAAATTTTTCATTACCGTTAGTCGCGAATTGAACGTTTTGCCCTATTTTAGGAGGCAATTAAAGCATTTTCTTAATTGTGAATTTTCTTAGCCGCGAATTACATCATTTCATGAGCTACGAATTAGCGTTTTTCCCTCATTTTTAACTTATAATTATGTTTTTCTCTATGATAGCCGAGAATGAAACGCTTTTTCCCATTCTTAGCTGCGAATTAGCGCACTTTCCTGATTTTGGCAGTGATTTTTTTTTTTCAATTTTGTTTTTCTAATTCAACTGCAAATTAGAGGTTTTTTTTTTTCAATTTTGGTCGTAAATTAGCGTTTTTCTTCATGCTAGATGAGAATTTTGTGATTTTTCTCACTTTGAGTCTTGCATTAGCGCTTTTCATCATTTTTGCCGTGAATTAGCGCTTTTTCTCAGTTGTTCCCAAAAAGTTGCCTCCTTCGGAAACCTCAAGTTTCCTCCAGAATTTGCTTTTTGTCATTTTTTTCCCTGCTAATTAGCGCTTTTATCAATTTTAGCCGTGAATTAATACTTTTTATCAACTTAAGCCATGCGTTGTTAAGGTTTTTTTTTTCAATTTTAGCTGCGCACTTTAGCGATTTTTGTCCTGCATTTCGTCATTTTGGGCTGCGAACTTGCGTTTTTTCTCCATTTAGTTCGCGATGAAACGCTTTTTTAAAATTATAATCGTGAATTGGCCTTTTTTTTCAATTTTAGGCGTGAATAACTGATTTCTCTCGGTTTTAGCTGTAAATTGTCTCAATAATTTGCGTCGCGAGTTAGCGATTTGTTTTCGCTTCTTGCAGTTAACCGGCATTGTTTCTTAATTTTTTTGCCATGGACTTGCCTGCCCCACGAAGAGTAAATAAGCGTTTTTATTTTCAACTTACGTTGTAAAAATGTCACTTTAAACCACGAATAAATTAATGATTTTTGGTTCAATTTTATGTGCCATGTTCGAGCTTTTTCGCACATTTTAGTCAATAATATTCGTGATTTTACCAAACTTTAAGGTCGCGTATCGGTTCTAGAAACAGCAAATTAGCGTGCCTAGTGAATTTGAGCCGCCTAGGGCTCTCTATAGGAGGCGGAAGGGTGAAAACTGGGCATTAGTGATTCTGAATTTCGTGTGCTTACTTGCCTAGTAAGGTTTCTTTAAGGAGTAAGGACCTCGATAGGCTGCTCTATGAGCTGAGACAAATCGTCCAAAACCAACGATTCACCAGATGGTAAATCGTTCCATTTTTGGCGCTGATGACCACCACTTAGAGTGAGAGAGAGAGAGAGAGGTGTTTTGGCCTGGAATGATTTGACGTAAATATCGTCCTCTTAATCCCGCAGTGGTTTTGGAAATTTTTTCCAAAATTAGACGGAACCGCGTATCCTGGGGTTTTTCGACACGGGAAACCCGACAATAGAAAACGGGCCGTTTTATAGGCTACCCCCTAATACAAGTCTGTCGTACGGCGTTTGGAATGCTTGGCAGTATCACAGAGAACCTTTTTTCTTTGCCGTAACAAGATGAAAGTTGTTTAATTCGTTCATTAACCACCTATAGGAACGGGAGAGTTCTCGATTGAATGTCAAAAGTCAAGACTTTTCTTAGGCTATACGAATCTATTGAAGCAAAGACGGGGGGGGAAAAATGACGCTTCTTGTCAAATTACAAGGTTTAACAAGACCTTTGTGTCAAGAAAGGAATAATAGGAGGCTTGAGATCTCTCGAAAAGGATTTGGACATTGTAGATTAGCTTTTGAAGGAAAAAAAAAAAAAAAAAAAAATCGTGCAAGAGTAAAGAGGGCCGGGTGATGACGAGGCATTGAGCAAGCGAGACAGAATGAGTGATCCGACCAAGCCTGATACATATCAATATAAAGGGATTGGCTCTCCTGGGCTGATCTCTAGGGTTGCTCTTGTTACAAAGAAACGCCATTAATGGATATATCTTGTAGGACCCGCTAAGGAGTTTATCATTTTTTAAAAAATTGTTATCAGTCCAAAACATGGATTTTAATTTTATTCTCCGTACCCCATAAATTTTAAACACAAAAACAGACAGAAATTGCAGTTTTTTTCTTTCCTGTTATCTTTTCCTTTTTGTATCGAATTCTTATTTTGTCTCTATATCGTGACTGTTCTAATGCAACCCTTGCATGACTGCAACTTTTCAGGGGCAAGGGAACAGAGAGAGAGAGAGAGAGAGAGAGAGAGAGAGTGAGCGAGAAATAGTTACATGATAATTCAATAGACATGAGACATGAGACATCACACGCATCGAACCCCCATTTTTTCCATTTTTAGGTTTTTTAACACTTTTGATTTTTTGTACTTGTGTTTAACGTTGTTATTATGAGATATGAATTATTGATTTCAAAGTCAATTGCTCATACGATTGTTTAGAAGGAGGTAGAAAAAAAATCGTCAAAAGACAAGTCAGTGGTGAAAAAAAGGAGAAACCAGTTCAAGGTAGGAAAGAACAAGTGAAGAAGAAAAAAACTACTTACCTAAAAGAAATGACATAGCACGAGTGATTAATGATCAAATGTCGGGTTTTTTTAGTTGGGAAATACTTGGCCATAATTTTTTTCGCCTTCTCTTTCACTCACTCATTCCATCTCTTTCTCGAAGCCAAGAATTTTATTCATAATTTCAGCCTGTTCAATCATTTTTTTTTGTCTACCATGGGGTGGTGGATGTAAAAAAAAAGAAGCGGAAGAATGTAAACAATAGGAGACCGGCAGGAGAGAGATAATTGCTGGACAAGAAAGGGGATTAAGGAAGGGAACGGTGACAGCCAGTTCCGGGCGAAGCTTCATATTAGCCATGAGACACTGAGCTGAAAGGGGGTTCGCGGTGTTGTCTGAGTGGTTGGAAGAGGGGGGGGGAGATGACTTTTGGGCGGGAGTAATTAAGATACTTAGATAAGTGTGTAAAATGTAAACTAACGTGGTTAAAGCGACAGGCTGTAGGGCATTGATATACATATTATCCTTCGCGATGTGGGCCCTGCCATTCTATTGAACGAAAGGAGTGGAAATGGTGGGAGGGGGGAAGTTGAGAAAGAAAAAAAAGGGTGTATGAAAAACAAGAACTGGAGGTATCATAGCAACGAACTTACAACCCAGGGCACCTCGCTTTTTCGAGATTCTGGGGAGCCCTTTTTCCCACTTTCACTTGCCCTTCTTTCTTTTTTCCCCCTTGATTTCTTTTTGTAATCAAACGAGCAACGGTACCAGAGATTATTTACGACTCTGAAACTATGAATTTTATATGAAGAAGAAAAAAAAAATCGTATAAATATGCATAGTGGTAAAGAGAATATCCTATTGTTAAATGGTTTGATATGAAACAAGGGTGCAATCCAATAATTCGTCTTGCGGACACTTCAAAATTCACTCCCTGTACGCTGCCGTACTCTTCTCCACACGCAAGGATACACATTATAACTTTCATTCCCGTCCTTCGAGCACTTCCCGCCAGACCGATATAACTTTGACTTATCATTTTCTCGGCCTCCCGTAATAGGCTCTGACAAGGCACTATATTTCTTCGCTCTCGCCTCTGGCTCCCCCCCCCCCCTATAACACGTGACGACAGGACCCTCAACTGAAGGCCCGCGTAAAGGACGATGAGGCAGGCGGGAATTAATTTATTAACGAGAAAAAACGGCGTTGCCCTCGAGAAGTGCAGTCGTAAAATTAATTTTAAAATAAGCTACATTTGTCTAGAGGCTGATTAATAAAGACATCGCGCCCCTTCCCTTTTACACGAGGAAAAATTCGTCGGCCGTATTTTACTTTTTTTTTTTTTTTTTTTTTTTTTTTTTTTTTTGTTTGTTTTTTTTTTTTTTTGTTTTGTTTTTTGTTTCCCTGTTAATCATCTTAATTAGGCTAACGTTAAATTTACACCGTTCAACATTTGGCAATCGTTTATTTTACTGACCCGTGCTCGTATTAAAATACGGTCTCAAATCAAAGTCCCTCCTACTTGTCGCACAGCAACATCATTAGTGAGTACAGTCCCCCTCTCCAACCACACACACCATTGTCAATTTGTTGTGAATTTCTTGCTATGGTGGTAAAATTTGATTGATTGAAAAGTGAATTGGGTTTACAACATATTCCTCCCGGGCCGGGGGTGGGGGGCTTTTTTCGGGACATTTCTTCACTGTTCCGATTTGAGCCGGACGCGCTTTATGAGTCTTTCGGACAATTGCGTGCTCCTGGAGCCCGAGCATCTATGGCCCAAGGAAAAAATCGTAGATTTACAGCCCTTGTACATGAGATTTGGCCCTTCTTAGTGAAAGGATTTCACAGAACTTTTTTACACGTAAAAATGTTCATAGGTACGTTAAAAAAAACAAAAAAAACGAAATTTCGCCCCGTTGATTACATTGTTTGAGCAGTTCCACGGGATTGGCTCATTCAAAACCAATTTCGCATTCGTAATACAAAATTTCGTGGGCTGGCTCTGTGATAAAACTTAATTTTTCGGAACTGGATGAACAAAAAACCAAGTTCGTGGGGCTAGCTCTCAACCATAAAAGCAATTTCATGCGGTTCGCTGAGTCAAAAACAAAATTTCGAGCTGTTGACTAATTCAAAAAAATCAATTTTGTGGTGATCGCTTGTATTCGAGTAACTAATTTTGCCAATTTGTCTCTTTCGAACCTATCTGACATTTTCAGAAACCGGGTGAGCTCCTTTACAAACGAAATTTTGCAGGGCTGGCTAATACAAAACCAATTTTGCGGGATAGGCTTCCCCCCCCCCAATAAAAAATTGTGGTGTGGGCCAACTCGAAAGTCAATTTCGTGGGGCTAGATCACTCAATAGAGTAGGGTGACCAGACGTCCAATTACTTCCCCCAGACATGTCCTACTTTTTAGAGAGTCCGGGCTCATTTAGCATGTGTCCTGGAAGAGGTCAAAAGTGTTCTCTTTTTTGTCCTACTTTTTGGTCCCAACGTATTAGCTCCAAAACATCTTTAAGTTCATCTTTAAACAAAGCTACAACGTCCACTGAACCGTTTTCACCTCAGTCTGATTCAATATTGATCCCGCGTGTTTGGCCCTTTCAAAACCAAATTCCTTCTACTCTAGACTCTGAAGACTCAACATTCGCGGATTTTTGCTAATCCCAAAACTAAATTTTGCAGATTCGCCTCGTTCAAATTCCAATTTCATTGTGTTTGCTATTTCAAACTCCAAATTCGTGGGATAGGCTTTTTGTATGGTTTTTCATGTGCCCTACTGTTGTGTCCTACATTCCGCCATAAGACTCCATTTTTGTCCTACTTTTTCGTGCGAAACTACTTTTACATCTGGGACCTTAGTAAGAACGTTCGGGAAAAAGTGCCGCAAGCGGGATCCCGCCATAGCAACGGCATCTCGTGGCATTTCCCCACGGGCTCGTACTAAGGCCCCTGGGGTCTTATTCTCTAACGAAATAGAAATTTTGCTTTGGTAGAAACATTGAAATCTCATTCATTTAATTATGAAATCTGAACGGAAACAAATTATTTTTGAAAAAAGCAATGATGAAAAAAGTTAGTGAATAAGGCCCCCCCTTAGAGAGTAACCCCTACAATAGAGTAATTTTGTGCTGTTTCCCCTATTGCTTTTTAAGCAATTTCGCCCCGCTGAAAATAGTAATTTTGAGGATTCATGGCTCGTTTATACTCTCAAATTTCGTGGATCTGTCCTTTTCAGAAACCAATTGTGCGGACTTGGCTTCTTAAAAAAAGAAATTTCGTCGGGTTGTCTCATTTGTGAGACATTCTGCGGAAAATGAGAGAGATTGATAGAGATAATCCGCTCAGCATAAAGCACTGCATCTTTGTGGCAGTTGCCCCAGTTGTGGCACTTTAATGAACGTTTCCATATGGTTGCTGGTTTTTAGCCGATTTTATCGGCTCCGGTGCTGTTTTTGATAGACTTTTGGTGCTCTCGGCTTGACCGAGTTTCACGGGCACTAAACAAAAAAAAATGCCTTGAAACTTTCAATTTCATGAAAATAAAGACTAGCAAATTGCAATTTCGCGAAAGTAAAGACCAGAAACTAGCGATTTTTACGAACTTCCAATTTCACGGACATGTAGCTCCAAATTGTTGAAATTTTGCGGCTATTCGTCTGTCTGGGGGGTGCTGTTGAGTCTGACTAGCCCGGGTCCTTTGGCCTCTGGCCTCTAAAAGAAAGGGCACGAAACTCCAAGTTTAGCGGTAATTAGATCAAGAACTCATCATTTTTAGAATATTCCGACCCGAAACTCAACATTTCGAAGATGTAATTTCGTGGCTATTCATCGAGCTTTGGCCGCTATCGGGTCTATTGGGGGGAACGTGGATGGACTCCAATCCCACTATACAAAAAAGCGACGTCCCAAAACATGAAATTTTCTCCACCGAGTGTAGCAAATTCGCGGTGACTTGGACCCAATATTGCAATTCGGCGGCTTTTTGGCGATACAATTTGTTCATTAAGTGACTTATCTACTAATAACGTTCAAAAGTAGAATTATTGCAAAACAATTTCTTTCAAAAATAGTGATTTCAGGGCTTTTTACAGTCGCAAACATGGAGTTTTGCGACTATACTAGTCCCAAACTTGCATTTGACGAATATTTAGCCTCGAAACTTGCAATTTCGTGGTTGTTTATCCGTTGAATCTTGATTTTTTGGGCACCGCTTACAATTTTTGCGGCTATTGTTGACCCGACAGTTTGTACCTAATGAGGTAACTTCCAAAACAAAAAAATTGAAACTTTTAACAAAGATATGGATGGGAGAGATTAAAAAACATGTTTAAAACAATAAATCCACCTTAATTGGCAAAGTAATAGAGTAATTAATCATTTCTTAGACTTAAGTATTTGAATTTCCTGCTAAGGATGTCACTATATTGTATTAATTTTCCGAATTTTCCGGGCCGGGAAATTGGTATAAGCCGCGTAATGAGTGTTTTCATGTTTAATTAGCGCTTATACGTCAATTTATGCACAACTCGGAATTTTCTATTTTCCTGGAAATACCTCATTAGCTCTGGAATATTTGTAGTTTCGTGGCAAGCAATTTCACTGATTGTGGTTGGTAAAAGAGAAAACAATAAAGAAGAAGAAGTATATTCCGGAGGACCTTGAAAAAAGTGAAATTTATTTGAAGAAACTTGGAAATAAATGGATGGATGATGGACTGCTTCTAAGGGCTGATCTTAAAAGAAAATTAATTATTAGTATTGGAATTATATATATGGTATACAAATAATTAGCTGCAAGCTAAACTCACTTCAGAGTTGTCTGGATTGGAGCCGCAAATATGTTGATTCCGTACTAAAGCTCGGTGCACACGATGCATTTTTTGAAGCATGATGGCCTGCCTGTTCTAAAAAAACAACCGGTCACTACCGGGGATCATATGTTTTTTTTCACCATGCATGTAAACATGCTTCGAAAAATGCATTGTGTGCACCGAGCTTAAGACGGTCGAGGAGTAAACGACGATGGCAGATTCACGATCGGACGACAACGTGTAAACAAGAGGAGGAAAAAACACGTCGTGTCGGCTGAACTGGAGCAGCGAAAATGGTGAGATGAGACGAGGAAGAATGTTTCAGTTGACGAACTCGAATCGTTTCTCGAAGCCAAACGCTTGATTGCGACGAATGGCTGTGTAACTCAGTTAATTTACGACTCACAAGAGAAAATAAAAACGAATCAAAAAGCCACCGCTCTCCTCGAAGACCAAGAGACAAGTGAGAAATTTTGATTTATTTTTTGTTACTTCCGCTTGTCTAGATTGCAACATGATTTGAAGCTTTGAAGCTTTGCAACGAAAGTGAAGCTTTGAAGCAGTCCAGACTGAAAGATGAATGAAGAGACAGGCGATGGAAATAGGGATGAGGTTTGAAAACCGAACAGATTGTAACCCTCTTGGCTTATTGACACGACGTTCAGACACTAAAATAAACACTTGAGGAGCTGACCAATTTGATTCTTAGGCTAAATTTCAGTTACCTACTTCACAAATAGCAAACCAATTGGTTGTTGTTTACAAGGGTGAAACGGCCTGTATTTGAGGTAAACCTGCGTAAGTTTCATGGTCAAAAAGCCACCTATGACCGTCATGCATCGAATCAAATTTGGTTTTTCTGGACTTTTATCAAATTCACGTTTCTAGCCAAATCGATCAGGTTATGGGGTTTCTGCTTACGAAAGGTCAGCAGTTTTTTTGGGCAAAAATTGGCAGTATTTCCACGAAAAATCGAACTTTTTACCTTGAAAAATCAGTTCTATTTTGCTTCCATTTTTACATCAAGGGAGGCATGATCCTCAAATCATTTTCATCACCCCTGACTTCATTTCTGAAGATTAACTTTTGTTTATTTCACTCTTCTTCCCTTTTGCTCCTCTCAGTCAGTTTCAAAATCTGTGGTGATGATGGTGTTGGTGCAGGTTTTGGTGGGGGGGGGGGGGTGAGGAAGTATGAAATGAAGCCCCCAAGCAAAAAATACTCAAAACTTGGGAATTGTGCCAAACACATTATAAGCAGCTTTGTGAAAAAGTTTCCACATCGGGGAAGGATTGAGAGAGTTTTCTTCGTTAAACAAAACCTTGTTCATTTTCGGGAAAAATCCCTGACTTTCCCGATGGGTTTTTCGTGGTGGGAAAAGGAAACTTTTGATGCGTTAAGGCAACTGTAGTGAATGATTTAAACTTCAAATTATTAATCCTTGGGGGACAATAAATTATTGTAAGCCCGGATGTCCTAGGATTGAAAAAAAAAAAAAAAAAAAAAAAAAAAAAAAAATATTCCGTGAGAAGTACGGAGTGAAGTTATAAATCTGCGAAATCTTTTCGGCATGACTGCCGACGAGGGGGGCTTGTGAGAAGAAAAAGCTTACGACATTAGCGAACATTACCATAGAGAATATATCAAAGAAAACGATGTTCTTTGAAGTGGTTAGAAAAAAAAATCCAGTGAGTGAGAAGTAAGGAAAACACGCTTTTTGTACAGGTGTTGTTGCAGTTGAGAGACCGAATGTAATGATGTCTGTGAAGGATAGGTGAGGGGGACCCAGTACACGAGGAGTGTGAGAGAGTGAGAGTGAGTGAGCAGTAGGTGGGAGACGTGTCATACAGTGACGAAATGACAATCGTGTGCGACTTGTCATCATATTTCACGGTTTTCACGTCTAATATGACTTCGCACTAGGAGAAAAAAATGATGCTTAAAAAAAAGTGGTCAATTCCTCTTTCGACTGTACTACACACGTCGCGTGCCTGCCCTCAAACGAAATAATTAATGAAAGCAAAGTTATACGGTTAGCGTAAAGGACGGGTGGATGAGTAGGAGGATGGTAGGGGGGGAGCTCTCGGGCCCTTTAACCCGCACCATGATATATCGTTCCACCACACCCTAAACACACAACTGATTTCTCAATAATGATGTGGATATAATATATACCTGACTTTAAAGAGTCATTGGCAGTAGGAAAGGAAAAAGGGGCTCTTGTTGTCGTCAATAATCGACCAAGAAGAAGTGATTGGTAGTTTTTGGGAAGGTCGATTTTCTTGCTTTTGTCGACCATTTACCTCACCAAAAGAAAAGGTTAGCCTAGTTCCAATTTGGCTCCTGGCCTTCCCCCCCCCCCCATTACTGAAACTACTAACCACCGTCACTATCAAGAAGCAACATCCAATTACAAAACGTTTTTCGTTTGTTTGGAACAAAAGCGACACGATTATCCCGGGGTTAAATTCTTTCGTTTTAAATATTAGATATTTTGAATGAGAAGCTCACCTCGAGGGCAAAAACCACGGGAAGCCCCCGTCTTTTTGATTTATGTCAGAATTTATACATATATTACGAACTTATTTGCATCGTGAAAAAACATAATAAAATCCAAATTCTTTCAAGCCTACTTTCATATTCACTCATTTTTTTTAACCAGACTGCTGAATTTCATTTCTTTAAACGGTCAAATCAATGATTTGGCGTTTATCTTGATGACTGAAAAAAAGGTCAGGTTAGTTAGACAGTGGCCCTAAAGGTGCATGGGTGAGAAGCGAGGTTTGTTCACCAAGAATAAAGTGGTGAGAGGGGCGGGGGGACGGTGATCGTAAAAATTAACTACTGTCTGCTACAGTAAACGGGGGTAGTGGTTGTTTTTACGGTTATGAAGCTATAACTTGGGCCTCGAGACGTTTTTCGACTGAGACTGAAGATTGCAATGAGTCACTTCAATTCTGCTGCCTTGATGGGTTTTCTAGATGGTCTATAGAGAGGGTGTCGTGATAGAACAAAAGCGGGGAGGGTGGTCTCGGATGAGTTAATTTTTTATTATTTTTTTCTTCCTTAATGACCATAATAAGAATCCGAATTAAAACCACGCCATTGCATCATCCGTCTGTTAGTATTGGCGGACCGCTTTTTCCGTTAATCATACTTCTCAGTCCTCACACTAATTTCACCAATATGTATTTGAATGCTGTGGTATTTCCTTCCATCTCATCTCAGCAATAAATATCGAGAGGTCGTGAAAGACTGAGATGAGACGACATTGAAGAACTTTTTCTCTCTTCTCTTTCCTTTAAACTTCGGTTATGACCTTGTCAGTCTTTAAAACCGGTCTTCTGCCGCTATATTTGTAGAATAGATAATATTGTTCATCATATCAAACGAACTTGGTAGAGTTACTGAACACGGTCGTAAAAGATAAGGTGGGAGAAGGCAGTTTATGAAGCGGGTCATTTCTTTTTTAATTAGACCTGGGACGTGAAAAAAGTGTTCAAGTTACAAAAAAAAAAGGACTCAAATTAAACAAAAAGATAGGTACTCCGCCTTCTTTTAGAGTTCAAATGTTCTTTTTAGATAACGCTTCACCCTTCACCACCTGCCCATCCACCTCGCCGCCATTTAATACTTTTGGCCGACATGAACTTAAAAAAAAAAAAAAATTTTAATTGTTTTTCCCCAGAAAATAAAAGAGGGAGGTACTTTTCAAAGAAGTCCCTTCCCACTGAACAATGTACCGCCCCGATCCCTTCTTGCGCTTAATTAAAATGGTGTCGAGTTTCCACTCAACGAAGGGGCATGGTGATGAAGGGAAGAGGAGGGGCTTAACATTCCTCAGTGCACGGTAAAACATGTCTTTTGAAGAGGGAAGGTGAAAAAGGTGGTTAAAATATTGCCCAATCCCGCTATCCTATATCGTGAGCGACATTGAAGCTCATGATATAATATAAAATAATACTTGTTAATGGGGCCGCGTTTTCCTCCGTCGAGAAGACAACAGAAAGAAAGAAAGACAATTTCGTTGGATTGACTCCTTAAAAAGCCAACTTCGCGCTGAATGATTCAAAAAATCCAATTAGAAGCGTGCAGCTTATCTTTCGGAAGGCATTCGTGTTATCAATTCAGTGTTTTCTCTTTGAGAAATACTTTTATGGTTTATTGTAAGCTAGTTGTAGAATTAAATTAATACATTTTTAACTTCTAGATGATAGCTGAAGTGAAGGAGAGGCTCGGTGAGCTGAGGGCCCTCGTCGGAGGGTTCGACCCAAGTTCAGCCGTGGACTCGGAGTTCTCCCATGATATGTTAAAGTACCTTGAGTGAACGAGAAGACTCACAAATAATAAAAAATCACCTCATCACCATACAAAACTACGTATTCTATGCCTTCCGAAAGATAAGCTGCACGCTTCTAATTTCACATGATTGAATCAATCAAACAAGCAGTAGATCTCGGTTCTTAGTAATCTGGTTCTGATTGGGCTCTTTCGAAATCTAAATTTCGTCGATTTAGCGCTTACAGAACCCAATTTTGACTAATTGAACTAACAATTTCGATTTAGATCCTTTAAAAAACCAATTCCACCGGTTTAGCTCTTCCAAAAAACTAAATTTCGCGGGTTTGGCTCGCCATAAAAAGCCAACTTTACCTGGATTTCACACCTTCGAAATCAAAATTTCCAGTGTATTAGCTCATTCTAATGAGCGATTTCGCATGGGTCTGGCTCCTTTCTAAAGTAATACTTTGAAGTGGTTGTCAATTCCGCACGGTTTACCCTCCCCCCCAAATCTATTTCGCGGGGTTGGCTCATGCGACCCCACATTTTGCTTCTACGCGCATGAGTGCGATATTTAAACAATGGCGCACCGAGAAAGCAGCCGCAAGCGCGTGATTGCCGCCGGGGGCGCGTGCCCCCCCGCACTGGCTTAGATACGACCCTGACCACCGCGCTGGGATCAAAGAGGTCGTTCCTTATACTTACTAGCCTCCAACATAGAAATGCTCCAAAAAAAAATGTCTGAGAAAAAGGTAATCCGGGAAGAATTTTGTCGCTGGAGTAAATGTATCTGAGTCTCTAGAGTCTCCGACCTAGAATTGCTCCCCCCCCCCACCCGTTGTTCAGTCAAGATTTAACAGGGCAGGCGAGAGATAACGAAATACAATGATATTTTTAAATAAAAATGATATCGTCCACCGCTTCGCTTGCCTCGGGCCTATAATATCTAGCGTTATGTTACAGATTTTCCCCAATTTTACGGGGACAAAATTGCCTCCAAAAACAATTAAAATCCTCTCCATTTTAGCCACGAATTACTGTTTTTTTTTTTTTTTTTTCTTTTTTTTAACAAAAAAATTTCACCGTGAATTAGCGTTTTTTTTTTTTTTTTTTTCAATTCCAGCTGCGAATTATCACTTTTCTAAATTTTAACTCCAAAGTGACTTTTATGTATTTTTACTGAATTTAGTCGTGAATCAGCTATTACGTTGTTTTTGGCCCCAAATTACGCCTTTTCTCCAATTTAAGCTGCGAATAAGCGCGTTTTCTCAATTTGAACCTTGAATTTCCATTTTAACCATGAATTGGCGTTTTTCTCAGTTTCAGCCCAAATTTGACTTTTTTATTGTTGACTAAGTTTTAGCCGCAAATTAGTCCTTTCCCGGTTTTCGACCCAAGTTGGTGTGTTTTTTTTTCCATTTCAGCAATGAATTACGTTTTTCTCAATTTTAGCAGCAATGTGACTTTTTTTTAACGTGAATACGTTTTACGGGAGTATAGGGACCGATGCGGCAGAAGTGGCAAAATGGGCCTCACAGCGCCTGCGCCGCCTATTGTGGGTTGTGCTGGGTGGAGGGAATGTGGGGTTTTACCAAGATCAAGATCCCAACTCGAAACTCAAGCTCAACTGCTGCACTTGCCAGCCAAAAAACGTATCCCCGGTAAGCTCCGGGTCCGTGGAGCTGACGATTTTTTTTCATTATTCAGCCTCTAGCTATCCCTTTTTTTACCACCCCTATGTGACTTTTTTATACTGAATTTTAGCCGCAAATTAGCCCTTTTATTGTTTTTAGCCGCGGATTTCCGCTTTTTCTATGTATTTTAGCTACGAATCAGCTTTTTTGTCTTTTTGCCCTATAGTATGACTGTTTTTGATAAACTTAAGCCGCGAATTTGGGTGGAAGAAAAGCCATGTTTCTCTAACAAAAAGTGAACTGCCGATTTTAATCAATTTCAGGTTCGAATTTGCGTTTTTATAAATTTTAGACTCCTTTTTTTTCTCCTCCTTCTTTCTTATTGATTTTTCGCAATTTTGCGGGCACAAAGTTGCCTCCAGAAGCTGCTAGTTTTCGTTTTATCAATTTTAGCAGTGGTATTAGCGTGCCTTCTCCATTTCAGCTGTGAATTAGCGCTTTTTCTCCAATTCGGCGGCTAATGAGCATTTTCCCAATTTTATCTGTGAATTAACGTTTTTTTTTTTTTCAATTTTAGAGGGCAATTAGCCTTTTTTTCACTTTGAGCTTCGAATTGGAGTTTTGATCGATTCTTGCTGCGATTTTTTTTATTTTTTAGACATGAATTAGGACTTTTCAGCCGTAAAATGGACGTCTTATCCAGTGAATTAGCGGATTTTGTTTCTTGAAGTTGAAGGTGCATCGAGAGGTCGCGCAATTGGCGCATTGGTGAGATTTTGAATGATGTAAAAACATGAACGGTGCATGAACGTCTTCGTTAGCGTCCGATGGTTTCTTGGGTGTGGATCAGCTGATTGGTGGAATTTCAAAAAGACGTGAACGTTTATCTTTTTTACGTCTATCAAAATCCCCCTATTTTCTCAATTTTATACCAGAATGAGCCGAAAATCAGCCGCAACGTTCTTTTCTCCTATGGCTGGATGGAATAAAAATCGTTGAAAGGAGCGAAATTGCCGTTCAACCGGATACCAAGTCTCCTTTTTACGTTCCTACATCGCATGATCATAAAACCCAAAAATTCCCCATTTTCCCCCTTTTAAGCATTTCGGGAGCCGCCCCTTTGCAACTGTGGCTCGGAGCGGTACGCATCCCCCACTAATCCCCACTCAGGGGTGCTTGGTTCGCTACTGTTGTCTTTTGAAATATGCCACCTTTCTCTTCTTTATGGCTTTGTCTTGGTCTTAGATGAGTTGATGGCTAGAATTTGTGGAATTCGATTATTTGGGGCTGGACTCTTTCAAATAGGCAACTTAGATTTTTTTCCTCTTCAAAATTCAATTGCGTGCGGAGTTTTACGGATTTGGCACCTGCAGAGACCAATTTCGCAGGGTGTGCTCATTCAAGAAAGCCATTTCGAGCGGTTGACTGAAAAAAAAAAATTGCGATTTTGCCGGTTTGGCCTGATCAAAAATAGACTTCGCGTGTTGCATTTTTTCAGAACCTAAAATTTTGTTGGACTTGACAATCACGGAAACTGGTTTGGCGGGTTTGGCTCCTTCCAAAAAGCGAGTCTCCCGCTGATTTTGCTAATTCAAACTTTAGTTTGTGTTGTTGACTCATTAAAAAAAAAAAAACAATGCAGCCGGTTTGCCCTCCCAAATTAAAAAAAAAAAAAAATTTGTGGATTTGGCTCGTTCTAAAACCAAACTTCGCAGATTTGGCTTTTAAAAAACAAAATTTCGCGGATTTGGCTCTTCACAAATCAAAAGCGGATTTTTTGGAGGTTTTTCGATCGCACGAGCAGCCCATTGAAGCTGTTCTTTCCTTGTTTCTTCCATTGTTATTCCATCGTTTCTTATTCGCTTTGATACGTTTTCAAGGGGCCACACGAATTTTAGGCGGCCATATAATCGAAGGCTCTGAAGTCCAAAAAGGAAGAGCATGAACGTACACCAATGCTCCACGAGTGTTCACAGTTGAATCATGTAGCAAAAGTATTAATTATTATTCACGAGTGTGCCAACCATCTCTCTACCCATCATGCGGCAAACCCTCAAAACACCGTTCTCCTGCAAAAGCAGTCCGTCTAATAATTTAATGTGTTAGGTTTTAGAGTGTATGTGTGTATATCCTGGAATAAGAAGGGAGCCGCGAGAGGCGCGGTGGTGGCACTTAGCCGATTGCGGCGTGAATAATTGTTTTAGAGTGAGACAGGCTCTCTCTCTCTCTCTCTCTCTCTCTCTCTCTGTCTTGGATGTGTGTGTGAGTGTGGAGAGGACGCAAGAACGGAAGCTTGATGGTTTGTGTGAAGATGGCCCCGTGAGGGTGGAAAAGAGAGGATTTGAAGCAGACGGCCTTCCTCATTCTCTCTCTCTCTCCTTTATCTCGCCAATATCTCTAATGCAATCCCACTCGCTCACTACATCTCTTTTCTTTCCATTCCATCCTCTTCTACTTCTGTCTCTCTTCCCATATACAACTATGAGAAAGCATAGCACAAGGGGTGAGCCTGTGTGCTGGATCACTTTTTTCAGATTTGACCCGCATCCTCCATATCAAGTACCCTCCTCTTACTATTTTCAATGCGTCACTTTAAATATTCTATTTGGAAATGTGAGTGTGTTTAAAAGGAGTCTAAAAAAAAAAGCCTTGATGCCTTCTGGCACGTAATTAAAAGAAATCGCCTGAAGTAACTAAAGGAATTCAATCAGCCATAAGTCAAAAGCCCCGTCCCACACGATATCTCATTACACGGGTAGGTTACTTTAAAAGGACTGTAAAAGTACTTTTATGGTGAGGGTTTGCGTGGAGGGGGTGAAAGAGGGTCATTTGCTTTTTTTTTTGTTAAGATGGAAAAAAAGAGCTCGAGAGCTTTGAAATTAAATAAAAAAAAAACGTTACACCATTACTAATGTATTGTTTTTAGCCGCCCAATGGGTGCTTTTTTAACAATTGATTTCCTTCCTTCACGGTCTCCTTCACCTCCTTCTCCAACATTTCCTTAACTCGTTGAGCTGCGAATAACATGGCAACTTCCATTTTTTTTTTTTTTTTTCTAGGGACATGAAGGAAATGTAGCAGTTTCATTTGAATAACACGCTAGAAGGGGTGGGGGTTAGTTGGGTGACTATACAAAGAATGAAAAACTTTTTAAGAAAAAGTTAATGACTCGGTTGATTGGTTCAAGTATAAACAAATAAATAATGGTACGTAGGCAGAGAATTTAACGAACTTGCGTCGAGATGATGAAACGTGTGGTGGTGGTGGGAGGGAGGGAGGGAGAAAAAAAATCAAAATAACCTTTTTTTTTATCTCTTTTCCAAGAAGTCGACAACTTGAACAGACAAAGGTGGAAGAGATGGTTGTTGTGGAAAAGAGTGTGATGATGAAGATGGGGTGGCGGTGAGGGGGATGCATTTTATGTTCATTTAAGAAATAACAAGTCCAGTCATTGCCATGAAAGAGGAATGGGCCTCATCTTGACGAGGGCGTTGTACACTGAATAAAAAAAATAAACAAAGAGAATATTGTGATAGAAGGAGAAGGGGGGAGATTTCTCCATTGATAATACAAAATCTGGAAGGCTCTCAGTCAGTAATTACCACAAATTAGAAATAAACTGAAAATTATCAGGTGAAAGCGTAATGAGTGGGTACTTTATTCATTAACTTGGTTGAGATGAACGGCTCCCGGGAAAGAAAATTTATTGCCAGTTTAATTTATAGGATCCTCCTTTAAATATAGTTATAATAAAAATTGTGTAAACAATTAATATAAAGTGATTTTTAAAGGTGTCACGAGGTGTTAAGTTAAGACGTGAAGCTGACCCGAGGCCATAATTTATGCTTTGTCAGCAATTAAGAAAGGGAAGAGAGGGGACATTTGAGTTTTATTTACAAACTAATATTCTTTTTTTTTTTCTTTTTCTTAATGGGCCCTCCAGAAGCCGTGCTATGTATTATATCCTTCACGTTCTAAATCTCTTGGCGAAAAATTGTTTTGTACTCTTCAATATAATTAGCGACTGCACGATCTGGTGAAGCACCCTGCATATACCCAACGTCGTATACCTCCACCCTCAGTGCTCACTCTCCTTGCGAGGTGGGTTGATGGGAGGGGGGGGGACTTTCTACAAGGCCCCCGTTGTGGGTACTATTTAATGAAATGTCAAAAATGATGGATGATTTTTTGGCCTGGGACACCATTAAATAAAATCATTAACGGATTGCGGTAAAAACGAAGAACTTTGCTGCCCCCCTCATACCCCACCTCTATATTCCAGGGCTGTTGGAGGGAAAAGTAATTAACTCGAACGCGATGTAACGAAGGAGCAACTCTTTTTTTTTTTTTTTTTTTTTTTTTTTTTTTATAGTCATTTCCAAAAAATTGAACTTTGCGATGTATTAACTTGGCCGAAAATTCACCTCTTTACCCCTCAGAACATTTCCACTGCGGCTTTCTGAAAACCCGGAGAAAAAAAATTCTGTAGTTTCTCTGCTCAAAAAAGGGAGAAGAGGGATCAAAGGGCAGCCTGTTTTCTCGAGTGGAGGCTTTGTTTTGGAGTGTGTGTGCGCGGAACTCAAATGGGGACAAAAGAAAGCATTGTGAGTCGTACTATACTTCTAGCCTCTTCTGGTGCCCTTCAAAGGGCCGAAAAACTCAGTCGATTAAACGGAGAAAAAAAAAATAATGGGAAGGTGTACAGAGAGGGAGGACCTTTATGGGAAACACAGTGGCGACGGCGGTACCATTCATTGCTCTTTTTTTTTTTATATGCGTGCTTACCCTTCTTTTACTTGTGGTGTAGTTCAGATAGTTGCTCACCTCCCTCCATCATTTTATTTTTTATCCATAAATTATTTTGTCTTACCGGTGTCCCTCTTCCGGAATTGCTTATGTGAATACGAATACGTGGTTGCGTACTGTAGACACGGAAATTACATTTTTTTGTCATCATTATGTTGACGTAAAATATACTTTCTTTAATTGAAATTCACATTTGATTGCCAGTTTTTAGGGCTAAATGAATGATGAATGATTTCCATGGTTTTTCAAGGAGTCAAACCGGTGAACTGGGTTCTCTGTAAACGTCAAATACGCGAAATTTGGACCTCGGAAGTGCTCAGTCCGTGTGATTGCTTTTTGAAGGACCCACAACGGTGAAATTACATTCAGAAAGCACCAAAATTGGTTTCTGAAAGCGCCAGATTTGCGAAATATAAAAATTTGAAGCAGCTAAATCCTTTAAAATAGTAGACTGAATGAGCCTACCTCGCGCGAAATTGTTTTTCGATTGGGTCAACAACACGTGTTTAATTCAATGAAAAGTAGTGAGCCGCGACCTCAGAAAATTGGTTTTGAATGAGACAGGTCCGCGAAAATTTATTTCTTCTGGAAGCCAGCCTCGTAAAATTGGTTTCGAGTCGGAAATTGGATTTTTCACTTAGCAGCCTAACGAGCGATTTTGTTTTTGCAAGCAAGCGCAGTAAAATTAATTTTTTTAGGGTGCCTAATGTTGCGAATGAGCGAACCCGGCAATCTTGATTTTTTGAAAGGCTCCAAGTCTGTCAAATTGGTTTCTGAAAGTGGCAGATCCGCAAAATTTGGGGGTTGGAAAGAGCTGAATAATCCGCGAAATTAGTTATTTGAATGATGCAGCACTTGCATGTGTTGTGAATGAGTCAAATAGCGAGAAACTTTGTTTCCGATGCAGGCCATCCACGCAAATTTGCTTTTTTTTGGATGGCCCAGACCCAATGAAATAGCTTTTAAAATTGAGCCAACACGCAAACCCACGAAATTGTTTTTCCGGGCAAACCAATCCCGCTAAATTTGTGAGAGATTTGGTGCTTTTTCAATACTTCAGCTGCGACTTTGTGTTTTTTCTCAATTTTTAGCTACGCGAATGTACCCTTTAACCTCAAATTACCACTTTTTCTTGCATTTGACTAGAATTTAGTAGCGAATTAGCCCTTTTCTTTAATTTTAGTCGCTGATTAGCCCTTTTCCTCCATTTAGTCGCGGATTGGCGCTTTCTATTGAATCGTGCTTCGAACTTGGGCTTTTTTCTAAATTTGAACCGCGAATGAACGGTTGTACTTGGTAATTTTAACCGCGAATCGGCCCTTTTTCCCAAGTGTAGCCATGAAGTTTCGTCATTCAGTCAATTCAAGCGCGGAATGAGTGCGTTTTACGCGTATGAGGCGTGAACTAATGCTATTTATAAGCCTGCGAATTACCGCTTTTTCTCAATTCCCTCAATTTTGTGCTTTTTCTGAATATGAACAGTGAATTAGCTGTTTTACTTTGAGTAATTTTAGCCGCGAATCAGCTTTTTTCCCTGTTTAGCCACGAAGTTTCCTCATTTAGTCAATTTAAGCGCACTCGCTGAATGAGTGCTTTTGGTCAATTTAGACGTGAATGAGAGCTTTTACTAATTTTTAGCTGCCACGAATTAACCCTTTTCCGCGATTTTGACCATGATATAGCGCTTTTTCAAACTTTAGAAACCGTAAATCGGATTTTAGTCGATTTAAGCGAAGAACGACTGCTATTGATCAAATCAGGCGTAAACTATGACTCGTTCCCCCATTTTAGCCGCGAATCAGTGCTATTTCATCATTTTAACCGTAATTTAATGGGTTTTTCTATATTTTCACCGTTGAAGGCCACCCTACATCGATTATGCGATGTTTTTTTACATTTCCCCCTATGAAATTTGGGTTTACTAGGTTCTACTAGGAGCTGAACCAGTGAAGTTGGTTTTGAATGGACCGACTCCACGAAATGTCACTTTTGAAGAAGCCTAAATGGGCCTAAATTGGCTTTTTGAGTTAACCGAAATCGCTTTATAATTTGGTCAACAGACGAAGCGAAATTTTGTTTTTGTTGCTGTGATTCCCCCTCCCCCCATTTGCGAGCCGATACTCCGGAATTTGTTCTGAGTGAGCCAACCCCGCAAAATATGAGTTTTGAAGGAGCTCTACCCGGCAAATTGCCAAAGGCAAAACTGGTTCTTGACTTGGCGAACCGCGAGAAAAATTGGGTCCAACGTGTGTCAATTCCACGAAATTTGGGCTTAGATAGCGCTTGAAATTGCTTTTGTGAATGAGTTAACCCCGCGAAATTGAAATTTTTAACGGGTCAATCCTGCGAAATCGAGTTTTTAATCAGCCAATTCTACGAAATTGACTTTTTGAATAGGCCATTCGCGCTACGAAAGTGCCAACGCGGAACTTAGGGACTTAAAAATGCTACTTCCGCGCAATTGTTTATTAAAAGTGAACAAACCCCGCGAAATTGCCTTTCGAATAATTGATTGACAGCACAAAATTAATGTTTTTCAGCCAGTGAAATCCGTGAAATTGATTTTTCGGGTAAGCAAACGTCCAGAAATTCGCGAAATTACATTATACTTTCGAAATCAAATAGAATTCTCAACACAAAATCGAAATAGCGAGAAACGCCAATTGGCTTCTTTGAGAAATTTAGACGTTGAAAAATCCCCACCCTCGGAATTGAGCCCCATAAAAATCGGCATTTTCATGTAAGTTTGTGACGTGCCAGATCCACGAACTTTGGTTTTCGAAGGTGCCGACCCCCCCCCCCCCCGGAGCATTGTTTTTTTTTTTTTTTTTTTTTAAAGTAGGCAAAGGCGAAGTTGGTTCATGGATTAGAAAAAAAAGTCGTGAAAGTGAGTTCTTTGGTTGTGAAATTCGCGAAATTTGAACTTTGAAAGATCCCAAAATCTCATGGAATGGCATTTTTGAGTGAAGAAATTGAGTTCTGAAAGAAAATCCCGCGAAATTATGTTTTAAAGTGCCAATAATTCGCAAAATGTTTGATGTCAAAGGGCTGAAACCGTGAAATTGTATTTTTGGGCGACCAAACTTGTAATTTGTACAAACAATTAATACCTATTCAAATTGAAAAGCCAGCCCCGCGAAATTTATTTTCTTCAAGGAGAATGATTTATGGGAGGGATCCTTTCTACGTTAATTGTAATTTTGAAATGAGCCAGACCCGTGAAATTGCTCTGCCCCGAAAATTGGATTTAAAAGGTACCAAATCCGGGAAGTTGGCTTTTTCGCCGATCCAACTCAGCCAAACCCCCCTCCCTTTCTTTCTTTTTTCTTTTCTCCCCCCCTCCTTCATAGCATAATGGAGCCAAGGGCGAAATTTGTTCATGAATGAGCCATCAAAGCCGAAAAATTTGGTTCAATGAGTGTACAATCTATGAAATTTGGACTTCTAAGGGGCTCAACACGTGGAACTGTTATTTTTTATGGGCCCTAAACACGTGAAATTGCTTGTTTTTTATGCGAAAATCCCCGCTTTCTATATAGGGATACAATTCAGTGCAATTGGCTTTTGGGTGAGCAAAATCCGTGAAATTGAGCTCTTTGAGTTGCTTATAGTCCATAAAATGTGGTATTTTTGGGCTTTGAAAGGGCCCAAACTGCGTAATTTGTGGTTGAGAAGGGTGAAATCCGCGAATTTTTAGTCGTTGGCGTAACCACAGACCATGATGAGGAGAAAGTTGCACGGGAATCATCCGTTTTGATTCTACGGCCACGGTAACTAAGTATAACGCCTGTAGCTTAGATGTTGGTTCGGTGTGTGGGAGGGGGGGATCTGTCCCTTCTTCCACTTGAGTATATTGCCCCGAAGTGGCCACTCTGGGACCATAATACTCTCTTTTGTGTCCTAAACAGTGAGTTATGACGCAAACCGAGTCGTATTAATGCCTCAAATTCAGATATTTGTCCCTTTCCCCTCCCACTGAACAGTTGGCGTCAAAGTACAATTCTTTCTTATTAACAACCATTTCCCACGCAATACATCAACCCATCAGCTCCATAAAACCTCGTAGGAGCGGTCAAAGAGCAGTTTTGAACACTGTTGCTTGGGCAATAAGGGGGGTGTTTGAGCACTATACGAGAAAGTTGTTAAGAAGTTGCTTAAAAACAACTCAACAGCGGCATAAACGCTTCAAACGAAACACTTTTTATTTACCAGAAGGCTATTAAAAGTCGATCGATGAATGCCTTCCTGGTACTACCAGGATAGTGAATTTTGGGAATCTTTTTACCGACTGTAAAACTCCTCCCTCTTTTCGTCTTGATCCTTTAAAATAAGCAAATTGGCTTTACACTGACAACTAAACCTTCTGTACGCCTTTTAAAATGATGAATGCCTTCGTAAGATGCATACGTCAAGCCAATATTTGGGGCTATGAGAGAGGGAAAATAGGTTTCACTAATTTTTTGACAAATGGTCAACGATTTTTTTTTTTCTTTCGGAGACTTTGGGGCCCTACCACAACTAATTCCGCATTAAAACCTTCCTGTTTTTTTGACAAGTTATTGTTTCTTGGTGGAAGGAAGAGGGTTTTGACTTTGAACGAAGGATGGAATGACTAAGACAAAAAAAAAGAGAGAGAGAAATTTAAGTGTGGCAGGAGTAGAGTATGTCATGACCTGCGGTATTTTCTTACAACTTCCCAACAAGATAAATGCCCCTTTTTTAATGAATGAGAGAAGAGAGGCCGAAGGTTTCCCTTCTCGCTCGGCTCGCTCCCCCTTTCCACCGTTGCCGTCAAAACCCCCCTCCTCCTCATCATACCCATTTCGACGTCAATATTGGAAGGAGTGAGAAGGTTTCCTACGGCGGTTTGAGTGTTGGTGTGAGTGAATGTTGGAGCTGTGTTCAGAGTGAGTGTGTAAAAGCTCCCCATAGCCGAGGAGAGTGAACGTGTAAAAGAGAGAAGGAAAGAGGGCCTCACTAGTGAACGTGGAAAAGAGAGAGAGTGAGTGTGAGAGAGAGCGACTGTGCAGCGCTATATCGATAAATTCTCATTCCATTCTGTGTGTTGCTCTCAGTTCGCTTTTCTCTCTCTCTCTCACCCTTCTCGCTCTCGCTCACTCACTCACTCACTCTCGCTCCCTCAAACTCTCGTCCCTTTACCCTCCTTGTGTACAGTCTGCCACACAAAACCTCCTGTACATTCGACGACAGAAATCGCCTCCTTTCCTTCTTCACATAAAAAAAACCTTCACATAAAAAAAAAAAAAAAAAAAAAAAAAAAAAAAAAAAAAAAAAAAAAAAAAAGTTAATGTTCAAATAATAATGCAATGCGTGAAACTATCCCACGTTCTCGTCGCTCTTATGAAGCGGCCAGGGGGCAAACTGCAATGATCCATCCCCCCCCTTTTTTTTTTTCAAAATTAGGAACTTTATCGAGATTGTAAATGGAAAATTCACCAGATTACAACGATTTCACCCTCCCATATTCTCTTATTTATGTACATTCTTGAATCATTCAAACTTCGAGTGTAAATATTAATTAAACAAGACGCAATCGTAACTCTAATTGGATATCGTAAGATTGAATCGCGGTGATAAAAGTGGCGAAGGAAAATGGAGAGAGAGAGAGAGACGGCCTTTACGTTGGTCCCTATATACATATCTCTGTATAATCACAGATATAAATTGGTCTCAGGTACAAGTAACGAAAATACTAATGGCTTCTCCGAGGCTGAAATGGTTTAACTGATATTGATCAAATTGAGAAAAAAGAGAATAAAAGATCCGTGGGGGTATCATTCTCTCTCTCTCTCTCTCTCTCTCTCTCTCTCTCTCTCTCTTGTTCTTTAGGGAGAAAATACTTTTGCTGTTAAGCTCTGATCTTCTCTTTTTCCTAGCAGGTTCTTTTCTGCGAGAAACTTTTCTTATTCTAGAAGAAAGAATGCGGGAGGGGTGACTTTTTACTTAAAATTGATGAGAAAGAAAAGGCGTAAGACCTGAAAACCTCCAAGATGTGCTTGTTTTATAATGAGGTTATGAAAGGGAAGAGATGAGAAAAATAAAAGAAAGGGTTGATGTTGGCGGAGAGCAGAGCTCTCTAGCAAGAAAATTAACTTTCTACTTATTAATTGCTTTCCTGGACGCATTTTTTTCTTCTTCTTCATGGCCTTTTAGTCTTAATTGTTCTTGCTCACGAAGTCCCCTCCTTTTCATCCACCAACCGTAACGAATGCAAGAAGGAGAGTTGGTACTCAAACCTTTCTAGCTTCGGAAAATAAATAAATAAATAAATAAGCGTAGAAAAATTGAATATTATGTAGGTAGTCATTGTCAATCGGTGTTGATTCCTCGAGGAACCAACCCCGCAAAATTGTTTTATACGAATGGGGGTCAACAGAGCGACATTTCGTTTTTGGTTCAGCGAGCTATTATATACCCAGGGCACATTTTTATTTTAATGAGCGAGCCAACCCCGCGAAATCGGCTTCTGACGTGTCAGTCCTCGAAATTTGGGTTTTGAAAGAACCATTTTGTTTAAAGAAATCATGCATGCCGGGATTATCCGGATTTGACTCTCAAAATAATTAAATGACTTCGCGGGTTAAGTTCTTGAAAACCCTATGCACGGATTTGGCTCTAAATAAAACCGATTTCGCGGGTTTGGTTCTTCATATAAAGCCAATTTCAATTCACGAGCACGCGATTCTTCATTTTAGTGCATTTCATTTTGAAAATGCACTATTGGTCTCGTCGTTATGGTGGCAAAAAAGGGTCATGTCATGTTTTTTTTTCATGCTTCAGAACCCCTAGAACACGAATTCAATGGTCGCTGGGATTTTTTTTTTAAAATGGGGGGTCCTTTTCAAGAATGTTTTTTTCTATTTTTGAAGTGCTAAAACAACGAAAATGTTGGTTCAACAAATGATTAGGACCGTTTTCGTGGTTTTCTGAGTCACGGGGCGGGTCAGGTTCAAGTGCATCACGAGGGGAGTGGAGGGGGGCTTTTCTCTCTCACCCTTTCTTTTCTTCTCCCTTAAAATCTTGGATAGCAGCAGAATGTGCCTAAAAAAAACAAGAGCCGATTGCACGAAATTTCGATTTTGAAGTCCGCGAAATTAGTTTTCGAAAGTGCCAGATCTACGAACTTTTCTGTTGGAAAGAGCTAAATTCGCAAAATTGCTTTTATTTCATTGAATGAAGCCAACGAAATTGGTTATTTGAATGGATCAACTCCGCGAAATGGCTTTAGGAATTGGGATTACGAACAGCGCAAACTTATGTTTTGAATGCAGGGAAATTGCAGAGCAGAATGGATGTTGGGGGCCATGCACCCACCAAGCAGTCACAATGATCGCACCCAAGGTGCGGTCCAGTCTCCGTCCCGACCTCTGACCTTCATGCACTTGGACCGCTCCTCGCCGCCGCCCATCGGCTCCGTACTCTGCTCAATTGCCGAGATGATGGTACCAGGACCAAATAGCCCTAGTGGCTGTAGGTCTGAGGTGCAATCAAAGAGAAATTGCGTTTTTGGGTCATCCAGCACCGCGAAATTGGTTTTTGACGAGGTCACCCTACCCCTCGAAATTTTTTCTTCTCAATGCGCCTTATACTTAGCACGCTTCAAATGAGCCAACTTCGTTAATTTTCATTTTGGAAGGAGGCGGATCTGCAAAATTAACTTTTTGAGTTTGCCGAATCCGTGAAATTTTGTTTTTGAGCGAGCCATATCAGTAAATTTCGTCTTCAGAAAAAACCGCAATACCTTGGCCATTTTAATTTTATAGGAGTGAAATCCTTCAATTTGGCCTTAATAAGGAACCTTTCCGCGAAATTAGTCTCTGACAGTGCCATATCCGCGAAATTGCGGATCTTGACAAGCTAAATTCACAAAATTGAAATTTTCATTGAGTCAAGCCAGCGAAATGGATTTTTTGAATGAGCCAACGCTATGATATTGATAACGTGCGGAATTAGTTTCCGACAGTGCAAGGTCCGCAAAATTTGGTTTTGACGGAACTAAACCCACAAAATGGATTTTTCCAATGAGCCTGGCAAAAGAATTTGTTATACAAATGAGCTAATGCGGATTTCCCCGATCGATGGGCCAACATCGCGAAATTTTGTTCCTGATGCAGTTAAAGTGTCTTTACTGGGTTGGCTAAACGGACGAAATTGATTTGTTGGGTGTGCCAATCCAATTGACCAGTTTTCCTCTTGAATGGAGCCAGACCCGCGAAATTGCTTTTAACAATAATTTTAAAATAACACACTCCTGGAAATTTTGTTCTTACGTTATGGGTGTAAACTCTGCTGGCTTTATCATGGAGCTGTTCCCGCGAAAATTTGTTTCTCACGTTCCAGTCCGCGAAATACGGATTTCGCAAATGCCCAACCCGCACAATTAATTTTTTTGAAGGAACCCAAACAGGGACATTTTTTTTTCGAATTATTCAACCCGCGCTGATTTGGTTTTGAATGATTAAACCTCGCGCAAATCCATTTTTTTAAGAAGCCGGACCAACTAAATTGACTTTCCTACTGATGGGTCAATTGACATGAAATTGGTTTTTAATGAGCCTGACTAGCGAAATGTCTCCATAGAACGAGCCAATACTTTGGAAATTTTGATTTTGAGGGTTTAAAAACTGTGAAGTTGGGGTTTTAAACCCCGCGAAAAGGTTTTCGGGCTTGGCAAATCTGGGAACTTTGACTTATAAAAGAGCTAAACCGGTTGGATTCCGTATTTTTAAGGTGTCAACGGCGGGTTAATTGGTTTTTGAACTAGCCAAACCTTAGAAATTATATTATGAAGGGCCAAATCCTCGAAATTCGGGCTTAGAAAAAGCTCAAACCGCGAAATTACCGCTTCGAAGGACTTCAAAATTCGTAAAATTGCTTTTTTGATTGAGTCAATTCCGTGAAATTGGCTTTTTGGGTTAAGGACTCCGCAAAATTTGGTTCTGTATACGTGTCAATTCCGCGAAATTTGAATTTTTAGTTTACTATACTGTTCACTTTATCTTTACCTAGAAACTTTAGACTACCCGAGGAATCGTTTTTTTATGGACCCATGCCCGTTAAATTGTTTTTTGGCGCGAGTAAGTCGTTAAACCTTGTTGACTTTTAAGGGAGTCATCCCTGCAAATTTGGCTTTTTTAAGTAGGCAAAACCCATAAAATCTGGTTCTGTGAGTGCCAACAACCCGCTTTATATACAAGCAAAAATATTTTCATTTTTTGGGGGTTTAAAGAGTTTTTTGTCTTTTGTGGTGAGGGGGGGGGGATATTTCCATCAACACGGAAGGGACGCTGGCAAGGCCACTCTGTTTGGTCCTCGGCTATGTTCCCTTGTATGTTTACAGTCCGAGGGGATCATAAACCATTTCTCTGCCACAAACCGGTAGCTTTGAAAGAATGGGGCCCTGAAATGCGAGGTGGTTGGGATTTAGGAGTTAGTTTTTGACGATGTTTTATAGCAAAGTCCCCTCCTCCTCATCCTCCTCCTACTAGATCTGCGACTGATAAGTTTAGTGCTTTGAGCAATGGGGTAAAACCTGTGACAAAAAACCACACACAAAAAAAAAACACTTGTTGGTTCTATCTCTTGATAAATACAAAATAAATTATTTGCGGTTTTTCGTTCCTACATATAACGCGATTCAGATTGTTTCTCTTTTATTCATCCCCTTCCACATACCAACGACTTCAGCCATTCCTTAATTCTCTTCAACCTCAATCAACATGCCATATTTCACATAAATCAGAATATTTTTCTTCTCCCGCAAAAAGTGTGTGAGTGTGTGGGGGTGTGTGTGTGTGTGTTTTTTTTTTTTTTTTTTTTAAAAAAAAGATATAAACGAGTTTTCAGCCATTGGTGAGGGGTTGGAGGGTCCACAGAGCCTCAGGTGGTAAATAAATGGCTTGTTTACTTCGTGCAGCTTCGACTCGGAAAAGAGATGAGTTCAAGTTCCAATTACACTCCTATTCGGAGGAGAGGGTCGTTTTACAAAAAAGGGCGGGGAAGAAAGCTATGGGCTTATGTTTTTGTTTTTACTTAATTGACTTGATGATTAATTCTGTATTTTTTTTATGTTTCAGGTAAGTGGAGGTCTTTCTACGAGCTTGGTGTTACGGGTGAGATTAGTATCTGTATAGTATTGCATGTTTTAAGGTTTTTATTATTATGAACTTTTGTAAACCTCAGTTTTATGTTGTTTTTTGTTTAATTCTCGTCTTTATTTTTCTTACTTAAGACTTGAGCGAGAAAGCCCCCCCCCCCTTTTTTTTTTTTTTTTTTTTATGAAGTCTCGAAATAAACCTTTCCTACAGGGGTTGCTAGGGTGGACTCAGTTTATAGTGGAAGTTTTGGCTCCGTCACGATGTAAACTATCGAAGAAGAACTGTAGTTGGGGTGATTGTGGGAGGGGGAGGGCGTTGTGGGCCATGTGCAGTTCCTGGCTTTTGAACTCGGTATAAACAGAATTTGTATACGAGGGGGAGAATATGAAAAGAACGGGGATACAAGGGCGTTATAGGTAGGTTTTTTTTGAGAGAGAGGAATAAGAGGAGTGCAGGTTTGACGTAAATGTTAAATGACGGGAATTCAATTGGCCTCATTTTATCAAATCTTGTCGCCCACGATTGTGTTTTGTTGTTGTTGTTTTTTCCCCTGAAATCGGGGATTAAAATGCATCCCAGTATGTGGTCGTACACACTTTAAAAAAAAATTATCTATTAATCTCCTAGTTTGAAGCAAGCGTGAGTTGGTGTGATGAGGAATCATGACGATGAAGGAGAGAAGCTAGTGATGGTGAAGAAGGAAGGGAGGGTGGACATACGGAGGAATTTATGATGGAAAGAGAGAGATAAACTCCAGTGTAAAGAGATGGATAGACAAGCTTGGAGCGATGATGCCTTTAGGTTTGGGTGAAGATGATATGGCGGAGAGGTTGGTCGGGAAAAGGGGGCTGGAAACAACAAAACGAGTTTGAAATGGCCTAGAGTGATGTGGAACCAATTACCCTGAGGAGTGAGTGAGACCGAGAGGAAAGAAAGAAAGGAAAAAAAAAAAAAAAAAAAAAAAAAAATAGACAAAAAATGAAGAAGAGAGTGATTGCGAGTTCAGCCTGCGTGTATGTGGAGATTTTTTAAGAAAATAAAAACAAAGAGAGCTCGTTGCAAATCGTGGGAATCATAGCGAAATCAAACTTTAACGTACGGAAACTTCGTTATCCTTCAATTGTCAATCGCCTTTTTTTTTACCATGTTTTCCCTCGCCGGCGGAGGTCCAGAGCCTCCGCTGCCACCCCCTCTCTTCTCTTCACCCACGAGATGTGAGCGAGATGATCATCTCAGACGAGTTATGTTACTTGTTGGCTTTTGCCTTTCCTTCGCCAAGGGGTTTTTTTAAGGCCTGTTTTGGGATGGACTCCCTGCTGTTCGAGAGGGCACCTCAGCAGGGGTCCAGACAGCTCCCCCCCCCCCGGTCATCTTTTCCTCGCTCGGTTTTAGGCTCCTTCTCATCTCTACCTTCGACCTTCCATGGTTTTACCCCTTTTCATAATTGACTTCATTCATTTCTTTTCATCTCTGTTTACCTTGGAAATTCGCTGTAAGTGAAGTGGAATGTTTCACCCTTTGAAAAAACATCGTTTAAACGCCAATTGAAACACCTTTTAAAAATGAAAAATGGTTCAACAAAACAGGCGTCTGAAACTATGTTATTAGATTGACAGCAGGAACGGTAACGTTCGGTGATTCATCTTTCAGCATGAATCCCCCCCCCCAGCCCGTCGTCCATCTTCACTTTCACCCCCTTGTCACAGCAGACAGCCAACGGACAATGGTTTGACACTTGTGCTGTCTACTCCCTCCCTTCACCCCCATTCCACAGTCCCACTTGTGAACTCGTTACTATACAGCTGGAAACTTGGAACTAGGCACAGAGTGAGACGGCGGGACAACATAGCTACTGGCAAAAGAGGCGGTGTCGGGGATATTATTCTTCCCCTCGCGCCATCCTGCCACCCCTTCCCCTTCTATATAGGCTTTGACACTCAAATGTCTCTCGACACTATCCATCTATTTATACCATTTAACCCCCCTCCCGCCACTCTCACACTTCACCTCGGTCGATAACTTCTTTATAAATAATCTCGAAGAAAGAAGGAAATCCTCAAGCTTTGGAGACCGCATGTTTCGGTAATGTAGCACTTTTTTTTTCTTGCTCTTTCTCTCTTGTCTTTTTTGTTGCCTTCCAGACAGGGGTAGATTTGTTGTAACAAATTAAAACGGGCAATATATGCGGTGTCCTTTTTCCTTTTTCTCTCTCTCTTTCTCTTTTTCCCTCTCACCTTTTGGAAACTCGAACCCTCAGGCTCTTGTACTTTATTTGACAGTCCCGGGACCCTGGGGCTGGAAGAGCTGGTTGGTGAGGGTTTGGTGGGCATGCTACACACAGAGAGGGACTCCATTTCAGAAACAAAAACAAAATGTATTTTTCCCCCCTCTTTGTTTTTCTGAGAATATTTCTTTTCTTCGCTCTCGGGGCTAATTATAATCGCTTTTTATTTTCGTTCTCCTTTTTGTACTTGTACCATGTTTGAAAACTCTTTATGTACTACACATGCCGTTAAATGTCGTCCCTCTGTAACTGTTAATGTTTTATTCATTCGTAGAGCCGACGACATCAGACAGTGTATGAGATGAGGTAAAAAAAAACACGGTAGAGTGTCCTCTTAAAGTCCTGTACTTTTGATTTGTTTGCGTATGATGTAAAGTAGATGATCTCTAGACGAGGGGGTCTTGGTTGTACGTCAATGGTTAGAATCCGTGGATTTCACTCCTTTAAACCGTCATTTCGCTTATTTGGCACTCAATCAATTTCGTGGGTCCGGCTCTTTTAATGCCCAATTTTAGAGGATTATTGGCTCTGATAGAACCCAATTGCGCGGGGGTTGCTCACTAGAAACTGCAAAGAAATCAATTTCGCAGGGTCGACTTCTTGGGAAACCAATTTTTGCAGGGTTGACCCTCTCAAAAAATCCAATTCCATGAGTTTGACTCATTCTAAAAGGCAATTTCACGGAACACCAAAAAACTATTCCTCGGGTTGGGAACTTGCGAAAGTCAAATTTCGAGGACTTCGGCCCGTCAGACACCTCCGAAGAAGGTTAAGCTCCGTATATGGATTTCATACCACTGAAATCGCAATTTCCATGGATGTGGGTTAGTTTTTAAAGATAAACTTCTCGGTTCTGGCTCCTTTCAAAAGCCAAACTTCTGAAGGTTTGGCCCAATTAAAATCCAATTTTGCGTGAGGGTCTCACCCAGAAAAATAATTTAATTAGTTTGGCCAACTAGAGCAGACAATTTTAGCTGGTCCTGATTCTTTAAAAAGGAAATTTCGTGGAGTCCGGCAATTTCGTGACTTTCAAACAACTAATTTCGCGTATTTAGCACTTACAAACAAACACTAAATTTCGCGGATTGGTCACTTTAAAAAATAAATTCGTGGATACGGCTCTTTTTGAAATGAAATTTCGCTGGTTGGCTCCATAGTAGAACCTAAATTCTGCGGGGCTAGCTCACCCAAAAAAGTAATTTCGTCGGGCTCGCTGAATCAAAAACAAAATTTCCCACCGATGACCCATTCATAAAGCAATTTTCGCCGCTTTGATTATTCCATTTTGCGGGTTAGTTCTTATAGCGCATTAGATTATCCTAATTTTGCGGGGAGAGGGGGTAGTACACCAAAAAAATCTAATTTTGCTGCACCCAGAAGAAATTTCGCACTGTTCGATGTAGTTGTAAGGTCGTAGGTGCACCGACGTTCGCACTGTTGGCATAAAGCAATTTCTTGGGCCTGACTCGTTTATGTAGCCAATTTCGTGCAATTGGCTCGTGCAAATATACAATTTTGTGGATTTAGCTCTTTGAAACACACAATATTTGTGGATCTGGGTGTCGGGAAACTTTGAAGTTTCCCGGTACGCTCTGGGGTGTCCGTTGTCAAAAAAATAATAATAAATGAATAAATAAAACTAAAAAAATACGCGATTTGAGGTGTCGGGAAATCTCAAAATACGCGATTTTGTGGGTGTAGGAGTGAAATCCGCGGCTAAAATTCAGAGACTTTACAATGTCGGGAAACATAAACATGCACGTGATTTCGGACGTCGGGAAACTTTAAGTGAGCGATCGGGTAAACTCAAAAAAAGTGATTGAGGGTGTCATCAACCCTTCCTCTAGGGTGTCAGATATACCTAATCAAAAAACCCAATTTAGGGTGTCAGGAAACCTCGAATTACGTAGTTTGGGGTGCCGTGAAATCTCAAAATACGTGATTTGGGTGGGGTGTCACAAAACTTAAAAGGCGCGATTTGAGGGTTGGGGAATCTCAAAATATGCGATTCTGGTGGTAGAACTGAAATGAATGAGAAAAAGCTCTAATTCGCGGATAAAATAGTGAAAAAGCTCAAACTCGTGGCTAAAATAAGAAACCTCAAAATACCCCATATTGGAGTGACGGGAAACTTCAAAGTAAGTGATGACCAGGGGTATGGAATTAGCTGAAAACAGTGATTTGGGGGTGGGGAGACTCAAACCACTCGTTTTGAGGTTTCGGAAAAGCTTATAAAAATGTGTGTTTTCAGGGGTCGGGAAACTTCAAAGTGTGTGATTTGAGGCTTCAGGAAACCTCAAAATACCTCAGGGTGTCACAAAAAACTTGAAAGACGTGATTTGAGGTGTTGGGAAATCTCAAAATATGCGACTAAATTTATCTATCCCGCGATTTGGCGGGAATGGAATTCGCGGCTAAAATATTGTTGAAAACGCTAATTCTTGGCTAAAATTGAGAAACAGCGATAACTCGCAGACAAAATAGTGAAAAAACAGCTAATTCGCCTCAAAAATTAGGAAATCTTGCAATGCCGGGAAACCTTTGGTGTGTCATCAGGGAACTTCTAAGTACGTGATTTGGGATGTCGGGGAACATTGAGCGACCGGGGAACCTCAAAAAGAGCGATTTAGGGTGTTAGAAAAACTGAAACTATGTGATTGGGATGCCGGAAAACATGTAATTACGTCGTGGTTTGGGATGTCGGAGATTCTGAAAATACGCGATTTTGGGTGACCGGCAACCTCAAAATACGTGACCTGGGGTGACGTGATGCTTCGAAATACGCGAATTTCGCCCAATTTTAAGTTGTGATAATTTTCACTGAAACCACCCTGGGGCCTTTACCCTATTTATGTATAGTAACAGGAGGTTTCAACCGAATATGCCGGTAACGTCCTCATTCTGGCCAGTGACCAGTGAGTACGGCTGACGGGGAGCGGGGTGCGGATAACCAGGTCCTGCACGCATTGGGCCAGTTCCAGCCGTGCAAAACCGGTGTCCCGGTCATGTGCTACCTCTGGCATCAATTCGGGACAGGAACAAAACGCAAACGTGGTTTCAACTGTATAAAAATCCCCTCATTTTGTTCTATTAGGCCGGTCATCTATCCTATCATTGAATAAGGCGGAAAAATCGGGTGCAACATTTGAGAGCCGGAGTGAACTTTTCGTATTCGGTATTTTCGTAATAATTATGAATATGGTACCGAAATACAAATTGATACCTACGTCTGGCAAAGCTGTCTGGTAGGAACAGGTGTTAATTTTTCTCCCCCTAGGACTGCGCTCGTCACTGCTATAAAGAGTTTGTTTAGTTTCATTTTCTATGAAGCCGTAATTAAAATTTTACCCTCAAAAGTAACTTTAAAGGGATCAAAACATCTTTTATCATTGTTTCCATTTTCTCTACACAACTCATTCACACACTATCATCACACAAAAACTTGAGAATTTCAAGCGTTTTTTTTTGTCCGGGCGTGTACAAAAATGTAATTTAAAAAAAGGGAATGAACGTGGTTGGTATGGTGCTGAAGGGGGTGCCCAAGGGATGATATTTGAAGACTAGGAATTCTTTTGTTAAATGGTATGGTTGTTGCGGGGTGACGGAGGGGGGATTCCCGGGGATGATGGCAGAAGAGAGAAGAGTTTTAATTGGGGAATGCCAGTGTTGCTACTAATGTAGGAAGAGGGGTTGGGGGTGCTGATAGAGGGAGGGTTAAAGGGCATACTTGGAAAGTTGGAAATCCAAGAGGAATGGTTCTCACAGGAGTTTTTTTTATTTTTTCCTTTTTTTTCATTCTTGTGACTCGATCTTCACTCACCACCGCCACCAGTCTTTTGTGTGAGAATCGCGCGCGCAAAAAAAAAAAAAAGAAAAGAAAAACTCGAGTAAACGAACGACATTGCAAAATGAAGACGTTTTTCAAAGTGTTGCGCCGAGGAAGAAGGTTTCGTCCTCTTCTCACACAGGCGGGCTAAAAAGACAAAAGGGCTTATAAACACTTTAATTCCTTTGGGAGCGACATTCCTCGTTGGTTAGTGACTCAATCAGTCCTTCTTGGTCACTTTTTTACCTCTCTTCTCTGTAAGGTCGTTCTGGAAGGAATACGACAAAGAAGAAGTTGAAGAAGAATAAAAAAAAACGGTGGAATTCTTACACCCCCTTTCGATTCAATCATAGGGCATCCCATTCGCGGTTTTAAGCAATTAAGAGATTCCTCCCACCGTTTTTGTTTTTTTTTTATTCAAAAAATAAACCTTCTAATGTGACATTATGGGTATACGGATATTTTTTTAAATCGCATCAAACTGCTTGGAAATATAAAAAAAGGAATTGTTTGCTGATAAAGAGGGGGGGGGGTCAGGGAGGGATATCCGCATTCTCGTGAAGAAAGAGAGACTAGCAGTATTTTCCAGCGTAATATCCCACAGTAATCCAGGGAAATAGTGGTCTGAAGGCTTAGGGGGCCAGATAACATATCTTGTCCGGTCTTTCTTCCTCTTTTAAAACCCTCCATACCAACCCGTTAGGGATCTCTAAAATGCGCATCCCTTTTTTTTTAGATACCTACATATATATTTTTCCAGACCGCTTTATTTGAATTTCGTGTTTCGCATTAAAGGCGCTAAAGGGTAGGCGTGCATGCTGAAAAATCACGGAGTTTTAATATAATTAAGATAACTCGAAGCCCTATAATTATTGGGATCCTTTTTTGTGTGGCGTGCACCATGAGTAAAAATGAGAAGTGGGAGGGGCATCAAATTAAGGTCAACCAATTGAGTTATCCCCCCCCCCCCGACGTCTTCACCACGTCAATCAAACTTCCCCTTAAATTAGTTGAAAAAATGGTCCCACGTGCTACTCTTTATTTCATAAAAAAAGAGGGTGATTTTCAAAGTCAAGTGTGGTACCTGTCTTGCAAAAGAAAGGACTCTCTTCAAAACAAGATGGCTAGTTAAGCGAAAAGAAGAGAGAGAAAAAAAGGATTGTACAAACGTGTTTAACTGTTTTAAATGACGCGGAACAGAATAGTGATGGGGACTATTCATGCAAAGCCGCATTACTATTCAAAACATAAAAGGGAGTCCTTTTCTCTTCTTCTGGATGAGTTTTGGGTGTCGAGTATGGGGGGGGGGACACTTTTGACAGTCAAATTGTGGCATAATTGATGGACAAAAGGTCGGTTTAAGAAAAGAAAAGTGTCGAGCTCGACACATGAGTGATTGGATGGGTGGTTGGGGGTGTAGGCTGCAAAAGAGGAACATCTTTGGAAGCTCTCAGCACGATAATTAGGTGAGAAACAAGTGGCTAGTAAAAACAAGGTGATGAAGCTTTTTTGTGCTTTGTTTGAGAGGAGGGGACGGTGATGAGGACACTTTAAAACTTGGCGGTTTTCTTGTAGACTTCCCACAAATGAATAATTTATCAGTGGGAGGGGTTAGGGGGTATAAAATTAGCTCTAAAATTAGCTCTAAAATAGGTTCAAAAATCAAAAGATCAGAAAGAACGTGACCTCCTCAAAAATGGCTAGATAACGACCCCGCCTGCTAAAACGTGTCATTAAGTGAAATGACAAACGACCGCACCATATAGCCTTTCTTTTTCGTCGGAAACTGTTATTGGTTTGTAAAGTGGGGAAAGCACTGTTCCTTGTCTGCTATTTCAAAGAAATTAATCATTCCAAAGTTTCTAATTAAATGATTAAGCATATTTGAAAGGAAGGACTCGCGTATACATAGATGTACCCTGAAAACGCCAATATTATGCGCATAGCCCTACAGCCGTGAGATTTTTCACCAGTCTTATTAAAAAACGTATAATATAAAAACCAGGATATTCGGGATGAAAAGTGAGGAGGAAGAGGACGAATACGAAGCCTGGAACCTTTCTTGTATCAGAAAGGGCGGCATGGGGTTGGAAGGATATAATAATGGTTGATATTAGGTGAGCCGGACACGCCCGGGGCCTGTAAAGTTGCCTTCTTCGGACGTCTGGAGAAAAGAGCACATACATATTAGCGATATAGGAAGGGTGGTTTTTGAAGGGCATGAGCAGTGGTAGTTGGTTGGGGGGGGGGGCTCAGCTCTCGGATATTATTGGAGACCCCTTTTTCGTTCTCACAGGGGTTTTTGGTGGAAAGGAGGTATGAAAGAAAAGGGGTGGGGTGAGAGGGGGTTGAGGAGGAGACGCTACGTGGCCGAAATACGCTGTTTCCATAATATGAAATATCGATTGTGCGGCAGCATGTGCGACGCCCCCCCCCCTCTTCTGCCTACCCACGCAGCCACACTTCACTGTGTTTCCATCTCTCCTCATCCCTGTTACCCTCTCATATTTCTAGATGCTTGCTACTCTTCTCGGGGAAAGCTCTCCGCCAAAGCATCTCTACCCTTTCACAAATTACACAAGGGGCTGCCATGTTACACTCCCGCACATACACACTAAACCACTACCACCCCAACCACCTCTCCTCCATATAACCTATAATTAAATTCAGAGTCTCGATCCTACTGTACCCCTCCCCCACCATCACATCACGGTGATTTAAAAAAAAGAACTGAAAACTCCTTTGTATCCCTCTCCTTTTAAATTGCCTTTCCTCTTCGTTTTACTTTTGCACATACTCTCACACTCAACCCATCCTTTTCCCTCTTCAAATACCCATACGCTCCTCACCACCCTACCGACCCCCCCCCCCTTACACAGTAACCAGCCCTTTTCATTGTCTTTCATGAGTCCGATCCCAATTACAGATTTCAGGGTCCTTCACTTCTGAGAGGGTATAGAAAGAGTTGTTCCTAGGATGAGAAGGAAGGAGGGGGGTCGTTGTCGGTTGGGGTTGATGAGGTGGTGGGGGGCTACCTCGGAATAAATAAACCTTCCTCCGTTTTACCCAAAAGCTTCCTTTCCACTTATCTTCGATTTATGGAGACCATTTACTTTAAAAAGAAAATCCATTTTCATGGGTTTCCTTCTTTATTTTTTTCTTAAGTAACAGAAAAAAAGATCATTTTGGGATTTCAAAAGAGATTCGTATTCTTTCTAGAGCAAAAACTAATGGCGTTTTCCATTTGCGTAAAGTGCTAATTCTGATCTAGAGCAGTTTATTTCCACCCGTATTCTCCATTAACATATGTTTTAATTCAGACAGGACGGGTGTGGAAAACGCTATTAGGACTGAAAAAAAAAAAAAAAATGAAAAGTAAAGAACTCGAAATGTAGAAATCCCTATCTCAGGCAACATCGTGGATAAAATAGTAAAAATACTTTAATCCCTATTTCTAGGTCCTTATAGGCGGCTAAACATGAGCATGCGCGAAAATTTTCTATTATCAGGACGATTCCGCGGCTACAGTTGAGAAAAACGCTAATTCACGCCGGCTGAAAATGAGGAAAACTCGTGATTCGTATTGAAAATTGTGGAAAAGCCCCAATTCTCGACTTAAATTAAGAAAATTCCAATTCTCGGCCGAAATTTAGAAACTTCCAATTTGCAGCTAAAATGTACTATTTGCAGATATAATAGATTTAAAAAATGTCAATTTGTGACTATAAAATTTGAAAAAAGCGCTAATTCGTGGTCTTAAAATTCAGGAAAAAACGTCAACTCGCGGCTGAAGTAAATAAAATAAAAAAAATTAAAAAGAACAAACAAAAACGCAAATTCACTGCTAAAATGTAAATAACTCCGCTAATTCGAGCCTCAAATTGATAAAAATTGCTACTTACTTGAAATGAAGAAAAAGTGCATTATTCGTGGCTAAAATGATGCGGGGGGGGGCGGGTGTACGGCTAAAACTGTAATAAAGCGGTTAAAAAGGTCCTTATAGGCGGATATCTGGAGGAAACATTTTGGCTAAAATGAAGAAAATACGCCAATTTCCCAGTTTCTAGGTCCTTAACTGCTAAACAAGACAATGGGCGCTAATTCACTGTTCTCAGGGCGATTCCAAGGCTAACATGGAGAAAAAACTCTAATTCACGGCGAAAAAAAAAATGAGAAGTATTCGAGATTCGTAGGAAAAATTGAAGAGAGGCTCTAATTCGAGAAAAAACGATAATTTGCGACTAAAATTAAGAAAATCTCTATTTCGCGGTCAAGGTTGAGAGAAATAGTGCTAATTCGTGGCTAAAACTGAGGAAAAGCAATCATTCGCGGCTAAAATCGAGTAAATGCTAATTCGTGGTTTCTTAAGGTGACATTTTGAGTATAAAATTGGCAAAAAAGGGACTAATTCATTGGCGATTTCAAAACGCACTTATAGTGGAGCTTAGATGAACTAGTTTCAGCCATCTCAGTCCATGAGCCAGCGACATGAAAAGTGCAACCATTTGCATACTTTTCTTCCCCCGTCGCATAAAATCGAGAATAATTCCCTTATTAGTGGGAAAAATTGTCTGCATGTCTTCATTTGGACGTAACGAAACCGGTGGCAGACGGCATCACCGTTTCACCGTCGTCTGGCCTGGTCCACACTTGAAAAAAGCTCTAATTCTGAAAAAAAAAAACTAACTCTAAGCAAAATTTGAGAAAAAATCTAATTCCAATATTAAATTGAGAAATTAAAATTAAGGAAGAGCAATAATTTGCTGCCGAAATCGAGATAACGTCGATTCCTGGTTTCTCCGGGCAACCTCGGAGCTGAAATTGAGAAAACTCACTAATGTACTGTTATGTACATTGGCATGGGCAAGCCCGTGCCAAAATTTAGAAATGCCGTACTGAGTGACGGTGGCCTTGCTGTGCGGCCTATACAATAACGGGGCTCGTGAAAACTGTGGGCCAAAACGCCGTAAAGATGAATGAATCACAAGAAATCAAGTGTCCCGAAAGCCTTTAGCTTTTTCGCGCTGGTTAGCCAAAATAATTGAAGTCCCCCACCCACCCATCCAAGTGAAATAGATTTTCTAGCAAGAAACGACACATTGGCTCATTAAATTTCCGTTCTTCAAGGAAACTGTCCAAAAACTGGTTCCTTCACCGATTTTCACCCCCCCCCCCCTCGTTTTATCCTTCTATCTATCACTCCACCTCACGACTCCTCAAATAACCGAAAACTCCATACCAGTGTTTCTTCTCCATAAAACAGCGTTATACTTCTTGGGTTTACTATATGCGCTTGATACTGCCCGTGAATGACCATTCACCCCCACCCCCTCACTTAACACTGCCCCAGGCCCTCCCAAGGGCTTGTGGCTAGTCGTTTCGTATCTGTAAAGTTATACTTTTCGCGAAACGTAATTTGCCAGAATGGTAATAAAAAAACTGATCATTTTGCAGCTAGACTCTGCTCATTCGTGGCTTGAATCGATCAGTGTGTCTATACAGTCACATCTTCGTTGGCTAAAAGCGAGAAAATCGCGAATTCTCGGCTTTTCTAGAGGGCCAAATTACGATTTTTTTTTCTCCATCCTGGAAATTTTGGCTTATTATTTCTCAATAATAAGTCTTTGTAATCGTATCGCAAAAAAAATTTTTTGACCCCCCTCAAAATTTGTAGTTTTACGTTTCAAAGTGCGTAGAATCCAAATCTGAAATAATTTATATTAAAATTTGTGAAGTCGCCAGCCTCGAAAATTTGGTTTTAATGATGAGCGTGTGAAATTCGTGTAGTTTCTTTTTAGGGAGCCCCTCATCCCGCAGTTTCCTAGTAACCAGACCCGTGAAATTAAAATGATCTCAAGAGCTTAAACGCCTAAAATTCGTCCTTGAACTAGCCAAACCTACAAAAGTTTTGGTCTTTGGTCTTCGGAGTTTGGTCTTTCGAAGTGTCCAATCCGTGAAATTGTTTTTTTAAAGGCCCAAAACTGTGTAATTGATTTTTTGAATTAATGAAACCGCGGAATTGGCTTTTTGAAGAGAGAGCGAAACCAGCTAAATTCGGTACTGTAATCAGCATGGGTTTTTAGAGGACCGAACCCGCGATTTTTTTTTAAGTGCCAAGTCCGCGAAAGGACATTGGGACCGTAAAATAAAAGGAAGGTGGCTCAGAAACCCCCCCCCCTGTCACGCGCGTACCCCCCCTCCCCGTGGTAAATCCGATGAAACTGCGTAATTTTGCATATTCAGGAAATTCCGGAAATCAGGACTGATTTTCAGTCAGATGCGAACAGCTCGAGGTGTTGCCTTCTTGATTCTTGACTTTTTGCCGCTTGGGTTCGTTTTCAGGGGGAGCATACGCATTTTCCAAAGGGCGGCGGCCATTCCATCGAACGTCCAGAATTTCATGCGGGTGGTGTCGAGGGTATAATTACTGTCGACGCCTTTCAGCGGTGATTTAACGAGCGGTGATCTAGTATAGTGACAAATTCGTCGTCTTTTTTTTCCCCTTCGCCGACGAAATTCATTAGAAGAAGTTGACAATTTGTTGAATAACATGGAGGGATGACGCCGTGTAATAGAGGTTTCCCCTTATAATACGTGTGATCAGAGCTTCAATCTTGGATGCTCGAAAATATTTTGAATCCAGTTTTAGTGCATTTCATTCTGAAAATGCACTATTGGTCTCGTCGTGATGGTGGCAAACATGGGTCATGTCATGTTTTTTTCACGTTTCAGAACCTCTAGAACACGAATTCAGTGGTCTCCAGGATTCACCTATATATTTCTTTATACAGGGTGGAACAGGATAAGTGTGACAAACAAAATTGGGTGAAATTAGGCCTCATTTGCGATCGAAAACGCCCTATAAACCATGGTCCGAAAATCAAAATCCTACGAGATATGATTTTTCTAAGGTTTTTTGAGGCTTGCATCACTTTTCTTAACTAAATGCGAATAGATCGGTTTACAGCTGACATTTGCAACTTTTGACGATGAATTTGGAAAGAACACACTTTTTTCTGTCAGGAATAGCCATTATCGATAAAATTCAACTATTTTCTGTGGGCTTGAGAGATGCTCAAAGTTTTGCAAATCGTGGATCTCTAATTTTTCAAAAAATTCAACTCCCACTTCTCTACATTAAATCTGAGCGTATCGACATCCCATGGGTCGGAAAAACTTCTTCAATTTGTCCTTTTTAAAATAACTCATGAACGTTCATTCACCCCCTCCTCATGATGGGGAGGGGGTGTTGCCCCCGGGGTGGAAGTAAGTGTGTGGTCTTGTTAGCACGATAACTCTCGAAGAAATCAATTTAGCGGAACGCGCTTTGGCACAAAAATCATTAGTCATAAGACCCCGGTCAGTATTGCATTTGGGCCAAATCGGTCAAGGTGGAGGGGGGAAAATTGGGGTTAAATGGTAAAAAAATCGCTATAAATCACCAGTTGATTCTAGAAGCATCATATTCGGCACGTATACTCCATGTTAGAGTAGCCTTTGATTCCCATTTTATTTTTTTTAAAAAGTCGATGGGGAGGGGGGTTGCCCCCGGAGTGGAAGTAAGCGTGTGGTCTTGTTAGCACGATAACTCTCGAAGAAATCAATTTAGCGGGGCGCGCTTTGGCGTTGATTCTAGAAGCATTATATTCCGTACGTATACTCCATGTTATAGTAGCCTTTGATTCCCATTTTAATTTTTCGAAAAAGTCAAGGTGGTGGGGGTTTTCCCTTCCGGTGTGGAAGGGTAAAAATAGCGTTGAACTTCACTAGTTCATCTTAGCGCTCTAAAATTCGACTCAATAATTTAATGTAACGAAAGCCCTGGGTTCCATTGAGATTTATCGAAAACTTTGATGGGAGATGGTGAAATGGGGGATGAAATTTCAAAAAATCGCTTAAATTCACACGTTTAGGTATTATAAAACACGGCACAAAAATTTAATATAACAAAGCCCTTGGAAAACTACCGAAACTTTTCGGTATTTTTGAAGAGAGGGTGGTGAAAATAGAGGAAGAAGTTCGGCTTGATGAAGCAAATTATGGTATCAAAATTATTACTTCTGGGGCGGCTTTGGGTATCCGTATACGGAATGAAATGCACTCTTTCCGACCGCCAGCTGCCGGAGCGAATTTTTTTTTTTTGCGTGATACGTTCCCGAATAATCGGCTTACAAATGTCAAAATCGTGTAGATAAATTGGAATTATTTGAAGGAAAATGGTTGTGGAGATAAATTAAACAAGAGGGGGTGTCTTTGAAATTCCATGTCCTCAACCCTCTGCTGCGGGCTCTGAAAACAAGAGCTTTTTTCCCCTCCCGCCGCTAGGAAAAACGTTTTCACCCGTGTTATAGGTGGGAACAGAGTAAATTATAAAGCCGTGGATGGCGTTTTGGGTTTTCTGGAGAGCGCGATATAACGTTCAAGAGGTGCAAAGGGTCGTAGTGGTGGTGGGGGGTGGTAGAGAAGGAAGCTGATTTGCGAGCTTCCAACGTGATCCAATTTGTGTCCATTCCAGGTCGATTGCACTTTAGCAAATTGTATTACATTAGGCTTTTCATCCCCACTTTCAACTCTGTACTCTCGTGTTCCTATCGCGTATTTACCACCAGCAATGATCTTTGTTGGAAAATGTTTGAAGAAAATGAGTTTTTGTTGGCTTTATCGAACCGTTCAGACACGCAATTTTCTCCGCCGTTAATTGAAAAACCTGTTGAAAGAATATGTTTTCAATTAATCCTGGACGGGTAATGTTTAAGGAGTCCTTTGGCCCACACCTCATAGTGCATTCTTGACTCATGTTTCCAACCTTCGAACCCTCTTTGTTGTAAAAATAAAAAAAAAGAGTCCATATGTGGATGCTTCCTAAATTTACACTGCCTAAGGAGGGGGAAGAAGACACCCCTATCCTTCTCTTTTTTTATTTTTGAGCTCTTGTGGGGGGAGGATACGCATTACTATGTTCGAAATAATCACAGTAAATAACCATCCTCTTTCAGTAATACTACTCATGAGATTTCTTATTGCTGCTCAATAAATTACAATGCCAATAACAATAAAAAAAATAATAATGTCCTGAGTGATGACTCGGAAGGGACGCGAGGTGGTATGTAGTAGTATGTGTAGAGAGAAAGGTTTTAGTGCAACATAAAGATGTTTATGTTAGGCGCTATATGTCCGCGTTACACACTGTCCTGTAATCCTGCAGACTGTATTATAGTGAAATATTGCCGGGGATTATACTTGCTATGGGCGTCGCAGTTGTATACGCCTCCCCCCCCCCGGGCCTTTAACCTTAGCCAACTGTATCATTTCTTTCTAAAGCCGTTTTTTTTCTCGCCTACAAAAATCGGATTCATGACTTTTTTTTCTCTTGCTTGTATAAATGAGAACCGGCCAGTCCACCCCTTTCCTCACCATCTTCTTTTTGTCCTCCTATGTCCACATTTTCGAGTTTCGCATTACACGCTGTGCCCCATTCCGTATATGGCTAGACCATCTCCGAGTCACAGAGTGACAAATCTCACTGGTAGTATCCTCCCCCTTTTATTTTCATGTTTATAAATAAATAACAGGGACGTTTATTCCCCAACCCCCTCTCGTCCATTCGTAAAAGCTTGCATTCGACATTCAGAATGGAAAAAAAAAGAAACAAAACAAAAAAACAAAAACCAAAAAAACAAAAAAAACAAAGAAACCAAGAACCTCTTTTCTGATGGAGAGGAGTACACCTTCCATCAAGAGCTTCCTTGTAAGTTGGGAACACTCGTGTGGACCGACAGGTATTTATCCCCTTGCCCTATACTATACACCCTCTGGGAAGTCGGTTTTTTGATATCTTGTTTTAAAATCTCTTTTTTTAAAAAGAACAACGTTCCACCCCCTCCCCTTCAGCGCTCACTCATGTGTCAATGATGGGACGACGGTAAACTTTGGTGAGAGAGAGAGAAAAAAGAGGCAACCCCCCCCCCCCTTGAGAGAAGAAGGACGCCTCCTCATCATGCCATTCGGTGATTAATAGTCGTCTCAATTGACAGTAAGCCTTCCCTATAACATTTCTCAACTCTCATTTGCTTCGAAAAAATTTAACAAGTTTCTAAAACTAGTAGGATTATGCAAATTTCTTTTTACTCTGAGTATAGAGGAAGGAGAGGGACAAATAGAAAAGTAATCTCGGAGGCTGTCATCTGGAAGATTCTCCTTCCCCCCTGCCATCATCCTTAAAATGATACAGTTGAATCTATTTAGCATTTTAAATTATCGAATGGGTGGGAGGGTGGGGACATTCTCCGAAGGGGGAAAAATGTGAACCAAAACATGGCAATGGGACGTATATAAAGCTACCCTCCGCCTCTCAGGCTTCGTCATCAACATGATATTGATTAAAAAATAACAAAGTGGGTTGAAAATGGACGAAGTGACGTTCAGGATGTATATGCAAATGAGACGATAATTAATGACGCGCTCGGTAATTAATGATGCTGAGTTGATAGATAATGATAATATTATTGAAACGGATCATACGAGGGCCTCTCACTCTCTCTTCATAAGGTGTACAGTTTAAATGGAAATTTGATCGGATGTCTTCAAAGACAAGTAGTTAGTTTTATGGGATTGCAGAGGGGAATGACAAAAGGGGTTGCTGTGACAGACACGAGTAATGTCGATTGAGGGAGAGGGGACTAACAAAATATTGAAAATTGGGCCGATACTTAACTAAACGAAAAACCATATCGACCTAGCGGTTAAATAATTTCGGGAACAAAATACAAACCGACCCTTATTTTTATACATCGGTAAAGGGGGAGGGGTTAGAATTTTGTTTCCCGACAGAGCTCGTTCGTATGGCTAGACTGTTTTGTTGGAGAGAAAGCAAGTAAAAGAGGGGAAACAGCCGGCAAAAATCAATGGAAGTCTCCGCCCTTTCTCCTTTACTTGCCCGTCACTTCTTCATTCTCGGAACAAACCCCCTTCTCTCTCAGTCACTCTAAACCGTAAATTCAACTAGGAAAAACAACATATTCCTTGAAGGAAGAAACTATTTAGAAAACCTTCTAAAGTTTACCAAAAATATGGGGGATTTTCCACAAAAAAAAAAAAAAAAAAAAAAAAAAAAAAAAAAAAAAACTGTCGGAAAGGGAATAAAATTGAAGAAGGTAAAGCATCGGTATGATTGACATATATAAGACTTGGTTGTGTGAATTGTAAGTGGGAGACGTAAGAGGAGAGAAAAAAAGAAGTATAATAGCAGTTGTAATCTCTCAAAAACCGTCATGTGTTGTCACTCACTTCATCCTCCTCTGACATCACTCTATATACGCTTGTGCGTGCGCGCCTCTTAACGGACCTCCCCCTTCCACCGTCATCACTTCTTATAAATGTCAACCGGGAGCGAACTTTTTGAAGAAATTTACTCTTTTTTCTCTCTCGTTTTTTGAAGGAATAATTTTTTTCGAAACTGAGAAGTAAATGTGTACCCAAAACGTTTGGTGATTGAAGAATCCTCAAGGCTCGAACTTTTTGCCAAATCCGCCATTCCACCAAATTTTCTGGTCCCGACCAAAACGGGGTGTTTCTGAAATGGATGTCAACATTTAGGCTGATGGTTCTACGTCACAAATGCGTCAAAAAAATTCATATTGACCCTAGTACGATTCCTAATAGTTTCCGAGATATTCACGGATTTAGTAGTTTTCAAAATGACCTTGTTTTCTTGAAGAAAATCGTCCGTACCTTAGCAACCAGATGAGTCATGTCAAATCTGATGGCACCCTTGGACAGGTCAGACTTTTTTCTATGTCGTTTAGTGTTATTTGCTTGAATTTCTCCCACTCCTGCTGAGAAATTCCGCGTCAAACTTGAAATTTTTTACAATATTACCCATGCTGACTAGGTTTTGAAGTCGATTTTCTCAGCAACAAGTGGTTTCCACGATGACCTTTTTTCAGAAAAGTTGGCGCATGGTGTCAGCATCATTATGGTATCTTGACATCACCTTCCATCTCGGATATTTTTCCGATTATTGCAAAATGATGACTGAAAAATCCGTTTTGGTGCTCATTACTCCAATAATCCTTTTTCATGAATAACTCGATAAAAAACTTGATAAATTTTTGCTATCCATTCTTGACTAAAAAGGGCCTCTAAACGTGAATATTTTCAAATCATGAAGAACTCAACTGTGCTGAAGACACAGTGGGTGGTGACACAGAACAAGTGGTGATTTAGGCCTAAAAGAAATGTCCTCATTAAACGTTGAATGGTCCTCAGAGTCAGGTCTTCCGCGACTGCTATTAATAAGGATGCATAAAGCGCCTCGATGGATACAATGCTCGCTTCGCAACCCAGCGGGCCTGGGTTCGAATCCAGCTATTGCCCATTACACTATAAGGCTGCGGCGAGCTGTGACGTGGCTCACTCGGCTTCGTGTGGGCGTTCACGGCTGTGTGCGTATGGCAAACCGCGCATCGACCGAAAAGCCCGCGTAGTACGGGTGTGAAGTGCACAGCTGATGGAGTTACAGGGTATGGTGTAATAAAGCTGCGTCCACACTATGCCGAATCGAAAGTGAATGGAGTCGATCGACTTGAGGCGAATGAAAAGTCGACTGAAGTCGAATCGAATGGAGTCGATCGACTCCATTCGCTTTCGATTTGGCATAGTGAGGACGCGGCTTTAGAGCCAGACATGTGTCACATGTCTCAAAATAAGAACAAATAAAAAGTTCTCTGACGATGCCTTCAGCACAAGAAGGCGAAAACTCAGGAAAATAAGAAGTATAGAAGAAGCAAAAACAATTCAAAACCCGAAAAATACGTTATTAATAAAGTATAATGGCTTAAAAAAAAATTAACATTAATAAATATCGTGGAAGAAATTGAAAAAAAAAACCGCCCACCAGTGCTAAAATTGAGAAAAAGCGCCCCTTCACAGCTAAAATTAAAACAAGAAACCCTCAAATTCGCTAATTGGCAAAAAAAGAGAAAAAGTGATCATTCGCAATTAAAATTGAGTATTAAACGTGAACCCATGGTTTCTGGAGGTACCTTACTTCGTAGCTAGAAAGGAGAAACATACGCTAATTGACGGCTAAAAAAGTGAGAAAGAGCGCTTATTCGCAGCTCGCTAATATTGGAAAAACGCCAGTTCGCGATTTTGTGTATAGGAAATTACGTGTCTAATAAATTTGAGGAAATTCGCTAAATGGCTGCTAAAATTAAGAAAAGTTTTAATGTGCAACTTTTTTAAATTATAATTTTAAAATGTAGAAAAAGCGCTGATGCGTGGCTGGAATTCTATAGGGAACCGCAAATTACTAAAATTTGAAAGTTCTACTTCGCGGTTAAAATGTGAAAAGTACTAATTCGCGACTAAAATAGAGAAAAAGTACTAATTCGCGGCTAAAAAAGCGCTAATATTCTTGAATACAAATTTAAAAAGCCTTAATTCGCGGCTAATATGTACAAAGCCCGCTTATTTGTTGGAAAAAAAAAAGATTTTGACGGGAAAATGTCATTGGCAGGAAAAAGTAGATTAAGTGATCATTCGCAGCTAAAAACGAGTTATCACCAATGCCCATGGTTTCGGGAGGCAACTTCGTGGGTAGAATTGAGAAAAAGCTGTGAATGTCAGCTAAAACGTATAGAAGAAGTGCTGATTCGCGGCTTAAAAGGGATTGAAGCTCAAATTCACGGCTAAAATCTATAATGTGCTCATTCGCGGCTAAAATGTGGAATGTGCTAATTCGCGGATATAAAAAAGTGCTATTTCGGGACCTAAAGTGAAAAAATACGTCCGTTCCCAGTATAGCCGTATAGCCACAGGGGGGCATGGTTGGGTAGTTGCCCTCCCCTAGACTCGAAAGCGAAGACTTAGTGGGGCAGCTCCTGGATACCGTCGGAACGTACAAATCCTTCAGGGTCGTCACGTTTTGTTACGCTCACGAAAAAACAATCATTTCTCGAATTTCGCTCACTTAAAAACCATTTTCGAGGATTTCTGCTCCCTAAAAACACATTTTCGCAGACCACATTCAACTGAAAGACACATTTCTCAAAAAATATTACACACATAGCATCAAAAACAAAATCTCCAGTTTTGTAGTGACATCTCTGGGGTAACACGTCAGCTTTGGCGCGAAATCGTTCGTTTTGATATAAATCTCGTCTTATTTGGGAACAAATCGTTAGTATTGCGGCGAAATCGTCGGTATTGGGGTGAAATTGTCAGTTTTGTGGTGAAACTGTCACTTTTGTATTAAAATCGTCAGACTTTTCAAGGCAGAGTCTTATTAGTTTCGGCGTAAAATTATCCGTTTTGGAGAAAACACCTGCTATTATGTGAAATTGTCTGTTTTGGAATAAAAAATGTCCAGTGGCGCCGCCGGTTTTAGGGTGAAATTGTTAGTTAAGGGGCATAATATGAGCTTTTTTAAAAAAATGAAATCGTTAGTTTTGAGGTAATAACTGGCAGTTTTAGGTAATATGGCCAGTTTTTGTGATGAAACCATCGGAAGAACACTTCAGGTGTGATGTTTGGAGTAAAATCGTCAGTTTTAGGGTAAAATCTCCGATTTTATGGATTATCGCCAGTTCGCGATGTCAAGTAATAAGGTGATTTTATGGCTAAAACTGGCATAGTGCGCTAATTCGCTGCTGAAATTTCGTATTTAACTGCTAATTCGCGGCTAAAATTGAGACAAAACGTTGGTTCGCAGCTAAAATGAAAAGGGCCACATTGACATCTAAAATCGGGAAAGCGCCTTGTGATTCCTCGAGGCAACTTTGTGGCTGATTCATGGATAATATTGAGAAACGCCGCTAAGCGTCTAAAATTGAAAAATAGAGCAAATATTTGGCTAAAAGTAAAAAAATAGGGCTGTAATTGAGAAAAAGTGTTAATTACGCTGCTACATTGAAAAAATCCCTGATTCGTGGCTGAAATTTATAGTAAGCCCACATTCGCAGCTTCAATGGAGAAAACGCCACTTCGCGATTTCGGGAGGCAACTTCTTGGAGTGGAAGTCCTCAGGCGGCGTGATAGTGGAATTTCGATGTTTGTTCTCATTCAAGAATCTCAAATTTTAAAAACCAAAGTTCGCAAATTAAGCACTCGAAACCCCAGGCTCTTTAAGCGGGAGTTGTACATGTGTTTCCTCGCCTACCCGGCTTACGTAAATTATCGCCGGATTTCTGCACCAATCCTGGATTTTAAGGTGTCATTTAAATCTTCAGGAAGTTCCGCACAACCGTGCGATCTTCTTTTTTCATATTTCACTCCTAAAATAATTGTAAAACGCACATAAACCTTTACCTTGAAAATTCACACTCTTTCTACGACTTATTTAGGGAAGCAAGATCGTTTTGTTCCTCAAAAGTCTCAATTTCTTGGGCTCATTTACTTAAAAAAAAAAAATCAATTTCGCGGAGTTGGATCGCTCAAAACCAATTTTGTGGGCTTGGCTCTTAATAAAAAGAATTTCCTTTCTCGGAATCGGGGATTGAACCATTCTAAAGGGGATTTGCGTCTTAACAAAGCAAATTTGACGGGTTTGGGACTTCGGAAAACCAGTTTCTCGGGGGTTATTTGTGGAAAAAACCACCTTCGTTTATTATTTTGCTTTTCAGAAAAGGGGCATCAAACATCAATTTGTGGTCTTTTCACATTCGGAAATCAGTTTCACGGTTCAGGCTCGTTAAATTTTGTGCGTTTGGCTATTTCAGAAAATCAAATTTGCGAGGTTTGGCTCTTTTAAGAAATCACTTTCGTGAGTTCGACTCCCTGAAAACCTATTTTCCATGCTTTGACTCCTCTTAACACCAGTTTGGAAGGTTTGCCTTTTAGTGCATTTTAATTTTTTCTTTCGCGTCCTTAGCTTTCAAACAATTCAGTTTCGCGGGGATTTCTCTTCAATAATCAATTTTGTGGGGCGTTCCACCTTCGGGAAACCAATTTCTAGGGGCTGGCTCTTTAAAAAAAAAAGAAAAACAACAATCTTGTGAGTTCGGCTATTCTATAGAAATCCAAATTCCTATTCGGGGCTTTAGGTCTTCTAAAGTTTATTTCGCGGGGTTTTGGCACTTTCCGGAATTCTTCGTGAGTTTCGACACTCAGACGGGGCCGTGGAAAGAATATTCGGACCAGGGAATCGAGTTCACCCCTTTCACAGACGCCTCCCACCCCCTACCATAACTGTTTAACTAAATAAAAAGGACTGTTAACTGTATAAAAAACTGTTTAACTGTGTCAGTATCTTGTTATCCTGCCAAATATTGTAAAGCCCCGACCACCGCTAAGTCCCAAACTAGTTTTGCTATAGGCTCTCCCAAAAATTAATTTTGTGGCTTCTGCTCTTCAAAAAACTAATTTAGTGGGTTTTGTTCACTCAAAAAACCGATTTCGTTGGTTCGACTCTCAGTTTTTCCTGTTTTGGTTCTTTGAAAAGAGCCAACACAGCTCGAAAAGAGCTATGTCGCGGGGATGTCGCCACGGTTTTCGGCTTTGTCAAACTCTTCCAGCGTGCTCTCGGGAGTGGAAGTGTGTGTGGATGGTGGGCTTGACGGCTGTGACCCGTGGTCGGATATCTAACTGATGACCCATGAGCCGTCTCTCGACTGCTCTCGTCCCTCGTGATAGGGGGGAATGTGCGCCGCTAACACGCGGTTGCTACGCCTTAACCACGTAGCTACGATCTCCCCTTCCCCTCACAACACACCAAAAACCAGACTGTAACAATAAAAAATGTGTTTTGCCATAGTTTTAGTTAGTGAGGGAGAAAAGAATGAAAATGATCCGTAGTTGCACCTGAATAAATAGCCTCAAGAATTGTTTTATTCGAATTTTGGCAACCCCCCAAATGAGTTGGGGGGTTTTACGGGGAGTAGGGGGGACCACCCCCTACAGACCTGCTATATCGGTACGAAACTGACGGTAGCCACAACCAAGAGGCTTATGTGGACTGCAGTACAGAGTTTCGAATGTAAAATAGACGGAAATGAGCAACCACTCGGGGCCCTACACCTCGTGGAACAAAAATTTAATTGAGAGCCATTACTTAGGCACTACTATAGTAGAATCTAAATTGGGGTCAGCCAGGCAGAAAAATTATTTGATGTTTCTAATTAAGACGAAATAAAACATCATTTTTTAACGTTATCGTGGGTAATAATTTTACGGGTTAATTAAGACCAAAATTTGGTAATTAAGACAGTTCTAGAACTATGTAATATTAATTGTATTTTCCTGTGTTGTATGGGTTGGCGGTTTAAACCCCGGAGAATGCGATTATCTACATGCATGTTGTAATTTTCCAATGAAATCTGGTACAAAAATAAATTTGAGGAGTTTACAACGTGAGAAAGAGTTAATACACAGCTTTAGGGTTACGTTGAACAAGTAAATATAAAATAAAAGACGCGAGTATCTTATAGACAAGGCATTAGGAAGGAAAGAAGGATGAAAGAAGACAAGGCGGGCTCTGAAGGGTAGTAAACAAGACTTGAAAGAGAAGGAGTGACTGATGGAAATGAACTTGGGTTTGAAACCTCAGACCTTTCCTCTTTTAAAGGGATGGGAATTCTTTTTTACCCCCTCATCTACCAGTAACTCACCACAGCTCTTTCCTATACCCTTTTCATTGTAAATCACTGAAAACACCTGCGGTGATTGACTTTCAATTTTTGTTGATTTTGTCATCAATGCGTTTTTATGTCCTTTTTTTTTTCTTCAAAGAGAGGAGAAAAAAAAGCTCGTACCCCTATCCGTTTTACCGGTGATTACATTCATTAATCCCGTCCTCTTTTCGGTTGGGGCTCTGGCATCCCATTTCACACCCTTCACATCAAAAACACCGTCACCCCCGCGCTTCCTTTCTACACGCTAGAAACGAAATTTTTCATTCATATACGCTTATCACCTGCCCCCTAGGGATTCTCCACTCCAAGTTGACATTTTTTTTTTTCGGTGAAATGCGTGTTTCGCCCTCTTTCCCAGCTCCGCACAGTCATATACCGGTGCATGGGAGGGCTATGCTATAAGAAGAGAGCACTTAAATTTTTCTCTCTAGGTGAAATGACTAGGCAAAAAGAAATTATGAAACTCACAAATTGAAATCACGCGTGTGATACGTCATGGAGCCCTGTCAGTCAATTAGTTCAGGCGTAAGGATTGGGAGCGGGGATTGAAAAAAAAGGTCATGAGTGCCGACAATCAAGAAAAAAAAAGTTTTTTAAAAAGGGACATGGAAGAGAAGAAATTCCTGACAGATTATGATACCGCAATCACCTGTAAAAATCGCCCCTCCTGTCCCTCGCCATTAGGGAAGAAAAGATTGACAATAGTCCCAGTGGAGAGCCTTCGACCTCTGGCGATGACCTAGCATATCTTTATATGTCTTTCCGATACCTCCTCGGCACCATTCTTTCTGGGGAACCTCCCCCCCTCCATTCTGATGTCAATTCAAGATTTTAAAAATAGAATTGCGTCAAGAGTTCGATATCGTGCTCCTTTTGTTTTGCTCTCTCATTAGAGAGAGAAACTGCGCACAGTGACCGATTCCCCAGTAAAGGCGGCTGCCTCTCTTCTCTCAACCCCCCCCCCTCCGACAAAAACAAAACGTCTAATGGAAACCTGAGGGTTTGCCGCGCCAATCCAACCAACGATGGAATGCTTCGTTTAGTATTATAGTGTGGGAGAAGAATGGAGGGGTTTTAAACCTTGTTAGAACACTTGCCATGCCAACCCTCCTTTCACCCTCGGCTGAGGCGGTAATTTACATTCAACCGCACAGAGGGTTAAGCATGTGATGGTTGTATAGGGGGGAGGGGAGATAGTGGGTACCACTAAAGGCCTAAAGGGAAATGACATACCAAAGAAGGGCTTCAACTATTACGCGCTTTTGGTTCTCTGGCTGTTCTCGGTTTATTTTTAAAGCAAGAATGAGTCGATGAATTATTATTTTCACTTGATTATTAGCCAAATGAACCCGGATACTCTCCGTTTCTCCATTCCATTTACTAACAACGACGAATGGAATCTCATTCCCCGGAGTAAATAGCCCGAAACATATAAAATTAGTGATTTAATTGAGCAAAGTTTGTTGAGGATAAATCAGAAAACATCAACTCAGATGATCTTTTTTATAAGAAAGGTGTTGAACGGGTGTGGATGGTGCTTGCGGTTGGGGGTGGGGGACTTGGCAGCGTCACTCAAAGCTTGTTGTGAGGAAGAGAGAGTGTCATCATCCGTTCATTTGACCCCACAAAAAAAAAAAAAAAAAAAAAAAAAACTCGGAGAAAATGTAAAAAAAGATAAGTGGAAGAGTAAACCAATGAGTATAGAAAAATAAGCGAGAGGGAGTAAAAGGTATAGTTGAAATGACAGAGTGCCAATCCACGTCCTTTCCAAACTTCCGCCCTACCCCCCCCCCATCTTTTATGTACGTCTGCTCAGCTCCTTTTTGGTAGATAAAAGATGGTTTAGGGATGACCCCTTCCTTTCTTTTTATTATTACAGAAGTGAAATTCAATGCTATAGCAAAGTTTGAATCACACATGTGGTCATTCTGCAAATGTAGACAGTGAACTGATAAATGTCGGTGGCTTATTCTGACATCATTTCATATGAGAGATGTTAATACAGTTTTGTTATCGAGAGACTCGGGAGTATTTGCAATCCTGGACCAATAGCATGGCAATCAGTGAAATTTATTGGACACTTTGTGGTTCAGAGGATGTCACTTGATCAACTAAAAAATGTTATTTTATGAACGGGAGAAATGAAAACACAATCAGATCAAGCCTCTTCAGATTTAAAAGGCAATCAGAGAGTCATTCGGTATAAAGGCGGTATTCTTGAGGGCGTTCGAAGAATTTTGTTTGGCATAATATGAATGTGATAAAGTGATCTTTCTTCGGTCTTCTACGTACAACAAGCTGCTCTGATGCGAGTTATTATTAAGGTGACCAGATTTGTTCACTTAGAAAGAACAATCCTGGATTTGAGGGGGGAGGGGTGGCCTTTGGGGGTTCCACAGAATAGAAATAGCAATAAATCCCTAAAGATGTATGAATCATGAAAAAAAAAAGTTGCAAACTTGCTATTTCGCACGAAACTTGCGAATTCACAGATATTTAGCTCCGAATAATGTAATTTTTACGATTTCATCGAGCTTTGGATGCTCTCGCGAGGCCAGCTCGACCGGGTTCCCGAAAACTTGCAGCTTCGCTGTTAGCGAAACTTGTAATTTTGCTAAAGTTTGGAGCCAAACTTACAATAATTGTGAGCACACGGCTATTCGTCTGGCTATGGGCACGCAGTCGGGACCGAATTGCCCATATAGGGCGTCTGAGCGCCCACTAAAAAGAAAAGGCTCAGAAAATTGCAGGACATATAGACCTGAAACCTGCAATTTTACGTATATTCAGTCAGGAAACTTCCAGTTTCGCAGATATTTAGCCAAAAAATGCTACAATTTTGTTATTTTTCGTCAAGACTTTGGGTGCCCCAAAACATTCAATTTTTCGTAGGTACCTAGCGATTTCGTGAATTTTTACACCCAAAATTTGCAAGTGTGCAGATTTTGAGCTCATTGTCAGATGAGATGTTATTTCATGACAAGCTTTGACCACTGTCGTGTCTGTGGCTTGTCCGGGTTCCGCATTCACTAAAAAAGGCCGGAAACTCACAAATATTCAGACCAGAAACTTACAATTTCAGAGACGTTCAGAATGACGTAATTTTGCGGCTATTCATCGAGCTTTGGGCGCTATCGGAACTGGCCAGACTAAACACCATGCCCACTATGAAAAAAAAGGCTCCGGAAATTGTCATTTCGTGAAAGACAAGACCAGAAACGGCTATTTCGCTGATATCTTGGACCCGAAACTTGAAGTTTTCGTTCCCGACTGTATCAATTTCGCGGCGACTGTTGTTAATTGTCGAATGTTGCGATGCAATTCAGCGGCTTTTTAGCCAAACGATTTATTGACTTTTATTTCTCAATAATAAGTCTTTGTAATAGTATCGCAAAAAATTCCGCCGTCTGCCGTCCGCCGTCGGGCCATGTCTTGCCCTAGGATAGCTTGAAAAAACTCGTTCTTTCGTACATGGACTCCATTTGGGGTCTAGTTGGTCCTAACATCTGATCAGTTTGATCAAATAACTCCCTGGGGTTTTATGGGTCAAAAGCGGGTCCAAAATGGGGATTTTCAAAGGATTTGGGATCATAGGGGTGTGGGGTGTCGATTTTCATGTAATTTCAAGCCGGATTTGACTACGTCCATGGATAATAAACCCATAAACAGTCGAAATAATAAGGTGATGTTCGATAATTCGCAGCGTTTTTTTTTTACAATTCATTCGCACAATAATTTCTTTGAAATACTTAAATGTGCTACGTACAATTCAACTCATGTTGAAGCCAAATTTCAATTTTCTGCTTGAACGGTCAGTTGTTGGGGGGGGGGGGGGTTGAAATTGTATATTTCCGACTTTGCCTGTTGTTGGCAAAAATTGACAGTACATATATCTTCACGAAAGATAGCTTTTTAAAAACAAAATTCCGCTATTTTAGACCCCAATTTTGCTATTTCACGACCGAATTTTGCGAGTAAAATCGGAATAAAATCGGAATAAAATAAAATCGGGTGAAGACAAATGTGTTAATTAGCTGCTCAAATTCAGTAAAAACTCTAATTCGCGGCTAAAATTTAGAAAATCGCTGATTTGGGGCCAAAATCAAGGAAATCGCTGATTTGCGGCTAAAATCAAGAAAATATATGATTTGCTACTATAATTTAGAAAAAGCACACATTCGGAGCTTTAATTGATGAAACGCCAATTGGCAGATTCTGGAGGAGGAAGCACTTTCGTGGCTCCGAACCAAAAGAGCGGAAGTCTCAAGACAGCAGCGTATCGGTGGAATTTTGCAAAAACCTCCAATTTGTGGTTTTTGGTTCAGAGTTCAACTTCAAAGACCGCATACACCGCAAATTTAAAAACTTGAAAGAACGGCTATTCCCCAGAGTTAAATGATTACAAAAGCAAATTTTGCGGTCTTGGTTCCTCAAAAAAACACAGTGTCGTATGATTTTGGCTCTTTAAAAAAAAATCAATTTCGTGGAGTTGGCTCACTCAAAAACCAATTTTGCCGACTTGGCTCTTTGTAATTGCACAGATTTGAAACAGATTGGGTCAAAACCCGCCGCCGACGACTTTCAGAAACCAATTTCGTTGGTTTCAGTCGTTGAAAACCCCTTTTTTGTGGGTCCTGCTCTTCGCAAACCAAAATACATGGGTGTTTTAGATAATTATAAATCAATTTTGTGCTATATTGATCTTACAGGTAATCAATTTCTCGGACCTGGCTCTTTCAAAACTTCCAATTGTGTGGATTTAGCTCTTTCAAATATCACTAGGACTTACATCAAGTGTAAGTCTGTGGTTCGTGGCCGTCCATTCCCCAAACTTGCTATTTCGCGGCTTATCATCCTCGAAAACTGGAATTTCGTGGCTATTCAGTTATAAAATTTGAATTTAGAGGCCTGTGCCTCGCCTCCGAGTAATTTTTGTCCAACTTATGAAATATCAACTTTCTATCGTCCATAACGGGTCAATTCAAGTTGTGTTTTCTTCAGTCGAGTACAACTTATTACTTGTACGTCAATTTTGTCTTAAAATCATTCATAATGCTATACAAATGGACCCTATTTTATGGGCTGGCGGGGCTTTGTTTCATACGTTTTACGTGAGGTAGCCTTTTTTTTATACCTTAACTCAACGTCCGAGACCAACTCATTGGAACGGTTGTCACCCCTTGCTTTCAGAAAGATTATTATCTTTCAGCTTGCTCGACGTCTTGGCCTTTTCTGTTTTAATAAGTTACGTTTTAATATGCTTCAATCGATCATATAGCTGCCAATTATCCAGATAAACATACAAGGACCCGAGGGTATCGTTAAAAACAAAAGAAAGAAACAAAGAGAAGAGGAGGAACTACTTTTTTTTAAATTATAAAAAAAGAACCATTAAACTCATTATGCATTCGAAAAAGTCGAGTTTGTTTTTTAATTCCACAAAACGTCTTTCTTGCCTGCTCGGCACGATTAAAGAGCGTATAGTTTTGTATCAATTGTTTTCCAACTCTGTGTTTTACGTTCATTTCACGCACTTATGATTTTGTTAAATTCACGCTCCTTTTTTGGCAAAACCTTAATTTCAATTCAACGTCACCCAAGGGTATCATTTTTGATTAAAATTTGTTGCCGAGAGAGAAGACGTGACGTTCCCCCTTCAGCGAAAATAAGCGTCGTAGCGGCGTTGTTTACGAGGTGGTGAATAGGTTTTTGGGTATAGCAATGATGGTGTGGAAGGTGTGGATGGTAGGAAGAGCTCCTGAGTCTCCCCCGCCCACCATTCCGCTCCCTTCTTTTTTGGGTAAAGATAGGTAGCTGTTGTGTGGAAAAAGGGGTGCGGGATTCCTTTTCTATTTGTTATAAAAGAAGGGAACCCTCTCTCTATCTCTCGAGGGGGGTTGTGAAGAGTAAAAGGAAAAAGAGGTCTGTTGTGGGGCGGGGGTGGAGAACTTTCAGGGGTTGTTGCCGAAATGGCTGGTGCTGGATCGATGGGCTGCCATGATGCGCTAGGGACTTAAACCTCCCACAGCTTTAGGCTCTTGTTATTTAAAGTTCAAGTCTTACAACTTTTTCCATCTTTCTCACTCTCTCTCTATCTAACTATCTCTGGTTCTTTCTCTTGGAGTTTTCGCCTCCTAGTTTTTCATTCTTTTATTTTGCTTTTTTTTGTTCCAATTCACATGCGTGACTCAAGTTATGAGATACACGATGGTGTTTTTTTCTTCTTTAGAAATGGAAGTCACAGGGGTTGGAGAAGTTATGTGTAGTTCCTATTTTTTCTCTCTCTCCTTCAAAGTTTGTTTTATCGAAATTAATACCGAGAAAAACTTGCGAAAGGACACCCTTTCGAGCCCATAAACGTCTCAGGTTCTCCTCCTCGTAACATTAATAAACAAATTGAATTTCTTTTCTTTCCTTTCCCATGACATTATAGAATAAGCTTTGGACACGTTCTCAACCACCTCATTTTCATATTTCCTAGACATTTCACACACAAAATATGAACCCAACGCCATCCGTTCTACACTTTATAAACCTGGATTTCAAATGAATTTATTGAATTAAACAAAAAAATCTCGCGTTCTGGGATCCCAATATATTACATATTATGCGTTATATCTTTTTGTTGTAAAATCGTGAAGAAATGTGGTGAGGAAGAGGGTTCTCACTGAACCTGTTTCGTATAATTGTAATGTATGGCAGAAAGGTTGCCTTGGGTGACGGCCGTAACTAAATAGAAACGTTTTCTCCCCGGCACTGTTAGAACGTTTTTTCTCCCTCTCCCCCGCCGCTCCTTAGCGCGGTCACTGACAATGCTCAGTCGTTCGTGACCATTCCATCTTCTTTTGTTGGGTATGACGCAAAAAAAAAAATTTAGCATTCCAATTTTGTTTCGTCATTAATTTCTTTCATGATCATTTAAAAAAAAAAGGCTAGTCGTCTTCGGCAACAAAAATTAAAGTCTAAATGTTTAGTAATTGAATGTAATGGCTCGCTCGACAAGGCCCAAATCTGCGTGTAATAGAGCCTTGCGAGTTTGATGTCTCGTAAAAAGGAACGGTAAGGCTTGTCGTAGACTTCGGGTGCGGGGTTGGGTTATGATGGGGGGAGGAGTGGTAAAATGTCTTGTGTTTCCCCCTTTTATACTTCGTCCTGTCTTGATGGGTGAAGAGGTTTTTACGACGCCAAAAGGGGTTGAAGAAGAGAAGGTTTTTACTGCTAACCACTTGGGCAGTTTAAGGGGGTTTAAAAGACAGGAAAAATTTCGTAGCTGACCGTCGCGCTCCTCGAGCGGTGGCCGAAGAGGCAACGTGATTCAACTCGACGGTCGTAGGTAATGCAGGGAGCGCCTTTTCAAGGGCAATCATCTCGTAATGGGTGGAAAGGGGGTGGTGCAAAAAAAGAACTGCAGGAGAGTGACCGAAGTTGCTTTTTTTTCTCTCTTTCTCTTTCGCATCGCCTAAAAAAAGGGAACCCTTTTCGTATAATGTGAGGGGAGAGTTCCGTTTACGTTGTTTTAGCCACATCAGTAAGTTTTCAAAGTACATACTGCATTTTATCTGGCCCATTCAGATTCGCCCCTAATCACTCAAGAAATATTTTTTAGTATTTGTGCTCACGACATAATTTCCCCTAATGCCCATTTATCTTCTGATTTCTAAACGAAAATGAGCATTGAGAACGGCCCTTCAGCTATTTTTCTATTATTGGGAAAATTTTTTTAATCAATTAATTTCAGTGAGAAGTTTTTTTGTTTTGTTTTTTCAAATTAATAAAAATAGGTAATTTCACTTTCCGCCAAAATGGATTGTGACGTCAGTGTCGTTATATCTCTTTCTTTGTCACACATTTTGTCAAAACTATCAATTTTATTTGATTATAAATGACCAAAAAGAATGTGAATTAACATTTAAAGATACATTTAAGCCACAAACCATGAAACTTCTTCATTAAAAAAAGTCGGCACATTTTACACTCAATAAATTTTTATTTTTAGGTTCCAACAAAGTATAATTATAGTTCGACGAGTTTCTAAAGCCGGAAATACACTTTAGCCGAGGCAGACTGCGCACCGAACGAGGCAACCCGAGGCGGCCGGTGGTTTTGATTTGCCGCGATATACGAATATGAAGAAGAGTTGAAGCGAGGCGAGATGTACTCGCCTCTGATCCGGCGTCGATGGCTCAGGCCGCGCAGCGCAAGAGGCAGGTCGAGCGTGCTCGCCACTCAGAAAAAATCCATGCACACTAACAGAGGCGAGCTATGGCTGTCTCGTTTGGTGCGTGATCTGGCTCGGATCAAGTGTATTCCCGGCTCAATGGACATAACGATGTATTTACTGTGCATTTCTCAATCATTATGTTTCTTGGAATTAAACGTTCGTTAAATAATTGTCAAACTTGTGAAATGACTAGTCATACGAATATTACCAACCGAATATTACCTTTAGGGTTCACCATACTTATTAATGATTTGAACGGTATCATGCTTGTCCGATGGACCTTTTCCAACACTGGCAAACAAAGGAGTATAAATGAATGAGCAAAACTATAGCATTACAATATTATGTTCGGTATTATCGAGATAGAATAGTGGAAAGCCTGAACGGAAAACGCTCAGATTCACCAATCTAGGAGTCCCTTGTCATTCTCATTCTCTGAAGAGAAGGTAGACCTCACCTTAAAACTGTGAATTCTATTCTTCAAGGTACGGCTCCCTAAGAGGCATAGACCTCGTTTTCCGTGGGTCGACTAATTCAGGCAGCACGCATTGTAGATAAAACTTGGTCAATTTTTCTTTACACGTCATCCAAAAATCATCATCTTTCTTTATAGTTTCCGTGTGGATAAAAGGTGCTTTTTCCGTAAAAATCACGAAAATGCAGAACTCCCTCTTCGAAATTGCCAGTTGTCCTTGAATCTAGAACACATGAACAAAAGATTCCTACGCACGAAACTCTCTAAATGTCGAATCTTAGTATTCTATTGACTTTGCTTGCTTTCCCATTGATATTTTCGTTGCCCGCTCATCTCGAGTTTTTCTCATGATTGAAAAGTACTACAGTATTTCTCAGTTCATGATTCAAAACACGTGGAGTACATGCTGGCTTTCAAGTTTATTTGTGAAGAGTCGATAGCGAAAAATTACTTCTCTAGCAATTTAAGAACAACTAATGCACTATTACTACTTCTGCTTCTTCTACTACTCCCATTTCCATTTCTACTTCTACTTCTAATTCTACTTCTGCTTCTGCTTCTACTTCTACTTCTACTTCTACCTCTACTATACCAAGTTTCGTATAGGGTAAACAAATTGGTAATTTTGGTTTGGGTTGGGTTGGGGGGGGGTTTGTTTGGGTTGGTTAATTTTGGTTTGAACGATCACGCAAACTATTCTATTCGTTCGTCGTCCGGGACAGCACGAACTGCCCGAGATTTTGCAACCTCTACGGGCTTAACATGTGGTACAACGCAAGGTGACTAAATTTTCTATAGGTGCCGCAGATCACTGTCCTTCACCTACGTCACGAGCAGTCCCAACCGCCATTGCGCTGGACCCAGTACATTATTAATTGTTATTGGGTTGTGATTTTTGAGAATTCATAAACTTCAATTTCAAAATTAACTTGCTCTGCTGCTCTAGGGTGAGCAATCGGGAGCAAAGGACTGCTGGTGACGTCAGTCTCTACCCCTCCTGTCCGATGGGCAGGGGGAAATCTGCGGCGCCTATACTAAAGTTCAGTCACCTTGGTACAACGCAACAAAAAATGTAAGGTTAGTACATTCAGTGCTGTTCAGCGCAGTCTCGAACGTCAAACGAATGAACCTAAGTATTATAAACTGGGGACCGGGGACCTTCATTTGTAGTGAGCAAAGTTTGTTAGTGGGGGGACCTTTAGCATTATCTTCGACTTTGAATAACAAAAATAACCTGATAAAAGTAGTTATGATTTCTTTTCAGTTTGAGGTCTTTGTCGAAGTATGGTAACTTCTTGATTGCTTCATTGGGACACTCATCTCTCATTGAATATGGGCATTTCACTTCTACTAGCCCGTCGGATTGTATAAGGCCATCCGGGCTTGCTCCTGGTATAAATAAAAGTAGTAGGCATAAGCGAACAATGTTTTAAAAATTACTTCCATTCCCTACGAAACATGGAAGTAAAATGGTGTCCCTATAATAACCAATGAACCAATCCCCCCAAATATTAATGTACCTATTAGCAAAAAAAAAAAAAACTTGCAGTTACTCTATCACCAAGAAATCTAACAAATAATATCATATAGCTGAAGGCAAGGCTAATATGACGTTCTGAATGCAGATTTGTAAAGGCAAGGAGCGTGTCTAAAGCGCCCCATACACTATGCGATTGCCTGCAGGCCGTCGCCTCATGAGGCGACCGTCCGGCCAAAATCGACGGGTCTCATACACTGTCAGTCAACGATCTCACGTCCGATCCTAGCCGGTCCTACGGCCACACACCTTCAGTTTTCACGGACTGCAGGTGGACTGCAGTCCATGGCCTTCAGATTAACTGAAAATGTGTGGGTAACCCCGATCGACGGCCTCACGATTGCCTTCAGTTAAACTGACAGTGTATGGGGCGCTTAAGTTTGAAACCGGTACTCGCCTTCAATTTTTCTGTACATTTTGTATGAATTACTTATGGACAAATGAAGCAGGAGTACCGGTTTCAGAATTTCTCCCTTAGCTACAATCGCCAATAGTGGAAAACATGAGAATATGGGAGGGGCGCCTTCGTAATTGCGAGAAACTAGAGAGTTGTTCAGAAAAGTGAAATACGAACCTAGAAATGGATACTCATCGTCCAACAACAACCCACATTTCTCCACTCGAATATTCATTTGATCTTCTAGAACGGCGATTGCCTTAGCCTCCGACAAACGACCGTACTCAATGGCTTTTGACGAGAATGGCGCCGAATATAAAAGTTTTTGCACTAATTTGCAAGATTTCGTGGATTTCCTGCGCTTACAAACTTCACCGAAATTGGATGCTGCAAGCAAGTAATCAAAATGGAAGTAATACGTATGAGAATGTAAGAGACATCCTCATTCTAGGCGCGCTGCGAACTTCAATGAGTTCTGGATTCACTCGTCATCGTTGGGTACCTGTTAAACGTTTCCTTCTTTCCTCCAGCCACAGGATGCTATCACCCTGGTCACGAGTGGCCATCTCCAGTTCGTTTCTCTCGGTTGTTGTGAGCCTGGAGGAAAACGGGTTATTAAGATTTTATGCACGGACATAAGTACGAATAACAAGTATTTCGAGCACTACTGTAAAGAATTCAAGAAACTTTTAGTCTCGATTTCCATCTCGAATTCTTCGAGATCCGGCTTGGACGCAAGGGGTCCGTAATCCCCGTCGTGGCTGGAGGAAGAATGGGAGTACAACTTCTTGGAACACTTCGTTCTCCTTTTATTCCCTCTTGCAATGCTAAATAGAAACATACTTGAAGAATAAAGCAAAATTTCGTGCTTTAATCATCTCTTTACCGTCTAATCTCCAATCTTTTGGTGAACAAGCCTGGGCTTCTTGCGAACATCGATTTGTTCAGACGTGATTGAAGAACTTTAGAGTTCGCAGCCACCACGGCACTGAAGCACCTGGTTTGGTAACTTCCTCTTAAACAAAAGTTCACTCGTTTGCCACCTGCACCAATGAGGACATCATTTTATGTTCTCGAAAGTAGATGTCGTTTCAGATGCACGATTTTTTGAAAATGTTATCGCTGATGCTAATTCGTGCATAGACTTTGTTTCTCTGACGAGCCGAGAGATTGAGGCCCGTATTCATAAGCTTTGTTCCAACTCACGAGAGAACGCATTCAGAACGGTTCCAGAATCGTTTTGCCATGGTTACAAACAAATGCATTGAGTTTTATTGGCAGATGGTAGTTCTCGAACGGTTCCGAACTAGTTCTTGCGTGAGTTGGAACAAACCTATAGTCTTTAATAAGTCTGAGATCTGGCTTGAGTGACTTCAAACCGGTTGTTCTAATTTATGAATCATCTGTTCTGAATCGAAATAAGCAGAAACTCAAACTCGTTGTAGGCTATGAATATGGGTCTCAATACATTTAGCAAACATTACGAAAATTCCTTGTAATGCGTATTGAAGTATTATCAAAAATGGTAGCTCACCAATGAACTTAGCCACCTGACTGTTGAAATTTTCGGCAAGGTTACTATCCATACGCTGGATCAGGGATTTTGCCTGCCGTGATAGGTATGCGAAGGCCTCTTCCACTTTTGGCCAAAGTCCTGAGTAAATGTGTGATACACACAAGGAATGCTCGGATCATTTCACAGGCTTACGAACCTGTGGCTTTTAATTGGCTCACGTAGTCCTCTTCATTTGTCGTGGCTCCAGCACAAAAGTAAGAAGCGCATTTGTCGTGTTTTCCGAAGATGTGGAGGGGCGTGTTTCTAACGTCCAATGCCAGATTGGAAATTCGGGCTTGCAAAGAGCCTTCCTGCTCTGCCCAATATTTCGACGCCTTGTTCACTGCGCCTCGCATGCGTCTTATCTTCATATTCAAAATATGATTGTAACAAACAGTAATTGAAGCAATGAGCAAGTTTCATGGGTCGGAATTTGCAGATAAATTTATATTTTCTCGTTTATTTACGCTTAAATAGGGAATATAATGGACTCTGTTCTTCAAAAAATATTCCGCTGACATTTTAGAAAATTTTGCAAGTTTCGTCCTCCCCCACACAACCTCCTTTTCAGTTATGACGTTATTTCCTCATTTTCTTCACTACGGGCATTCACTGAGTCCCTAAGTGTAAGTTATTGTCGTTCTTTTTTGATTTTTTAAAATAATTTGTTCCAATTACGAGGGTGGATCAAATATAAACGAGAATTTCTCCGTGGAGATTTTAAAAACGGAATGAGGGCGGAGCGGCTTTCATCATTCTTAGAGGGGGTCCATTTGAGTAGGAGAAATGCCATGTGACTTCCATATGTTTGGTCCGCTAAAAGAAGAATTACAAAGGGAATTACAAAGCTTCCTAGTCGATGGGAAAAATGTTTCGTGAAGCTAGACGACTACGTGTTAAAACATTTTTTTTTTTAAATTGGGTGCACAAGTGCGCACCAGAGCACCCTAAAAGCTTTTCCCGAGAAATGAGTGCAGGCTTGGGCAAGCTGGGGCAGCTGGTGTAGCGAGTGTAGGGCGTTCGCGATGAATTCTGTGCTGCACCAGCCTGCCCCAAGTTACTCCAACTTTTTTGATAAATGTAACAGTCCCGTTACCTTCTTTCCTTCTCATTCTTGTTCACTTCACTCAATCTCGGCGTTTAGGCCGGTAGTAGTAATTTGAATAAACTTCTTCAATTTGAGTTAATCAAAACTATATTTATGTTGTATGCCGGTGTCCGGTGAACCTCCGTCTTACCTATTTACCGAGAAAAAGAGAAGGTAACCCGACTGCTATGAATTTGCACCAGCCTGCACTGAAAGAGAAACCGTTCCCGTGAAAATTCTCCTGCCCACTCCTACACCCAGCTGCCCCAGCTTGCCCTGCCCTGCCCTGCACTACACTACACTTTTTTTTTCGCGAAAAGACATCTTATCTTGAAATGAAAAATTACTTCTCGTTTATAGGGCACGGTCAAGTGGCTCAGGTTGGTTGGTGGGCAAACAAAAAGCTTATATGAACCATAATAATATGATAAAAATGTCAACAAAATTTGGAGAATTCCTAAATTCAACAGATGAGTAAAAATTTCCATCATGAATGAGCCTTCCCTGACATTTATCATGTGTTAGTTTTAAAACCTAATCCACCGGTGAGCAAATTGGTGAATTTAGGAACTTGCCCATCCACTAAGTTTTATAATGACCTAGGAGCGGGATGGAGAGGGGGTTTGTTTGCCACCCGGCAACCCCCCGTTGTTAACTTCCGTATCAACTTGACCGCAGCCGATATTTGATCCACCCTCGTAGTTGAGATGGTTGCCTAGCAATTTGCGCCACTTTGTGAAGCCCGTAAGCATCGTTTCCACTGAACGCGCGTTGTTCGCGAACAGTTTTCTCAAACTTTTACAAACACGATGCGCGTGCAGAGGAAACACTTTTCGCGCCACGCATTGTTCGCAAACATTGTTTATTCACTTGTGACAAGTGTTTGTGATAAATGTTTGCAAACGTTCGCGAACAATGCGCGTTCAGTGGAAACGGGCCTTAAGAATGAAAAAATTATGTTTTTTGTTAGAGAAAGACAGAAAATGCAATAGAAAAGGACAAAAGAATAACAAATTACGTCATATCCACTTTTGACGGTATACTTTTCACTAATTATTGAAAATATTTCTATAGTTGAGTTCAATTACTATCAGAAAAGAAATATTTTTGGAAAATGCAGAACTTTCCTCATTGTTTGCAAATACATACCTGGCCATTCAACATTTTTCTCAGAAATCCAGATCCAATATTTCTGGTCTCGGACAGGACGCGAATCTTACGGCACAAATTTCTCAGTAGGTGATTCGAACATTCAATTTTTTCAATTGCGGTGTTTTTGTACGGCCTTTTCGACAACAGGTTATTGTACACACTGCTGTCTCCGTCAGCAACAACCCTGTTGAACCTAACAATGTGAGAACAATTAACGGTTGTTTTTGTTCCCTGGATTCCATCGTTTGATAATTACCGGATTCCATAAAGTTCCTCGCTTCTTTGAAATCCTTCAAGGATTACTGCTGCTTCCATAGAAGTGGAACTTCCCGACCAATTTTTAAAACAAGCGTGATCTGCGGCAGGCTTATCCGCGTTCTGTGCTCTGGCACACGTCACACAATACTTGTTTTTTACTCCCAAGTATAAAACTTTTTTCGTTCGTAGACCAACAATGACGGCCTATACCAATTATTTTACAAGCAAGTTTCAAAAAGATTGTTCATTTCAAGTCCAGTAAAATTAGGATTGTGAATTGTAGGTTGAGAAGTAAAGGGGACGGGGGTATTTTTAGCTCTATCTCCGAGGGGATAGGTAAGAGACAATGACGTGTAACTAACTAACCAAGGCCTCCTTCGAATTGGAGGGCATAGCATTTTCTCAGCTAATTTTACTAGACTTTGCAAGAATGTGACCCATGAAACTAACCATCCCTGAAGAAGAGTCATACTTGGTTCTATAAGAACGTTTCGCCCAGCTTCCATCCACAACCACTGGGACTAACGGGATGCCATCTCGGTCGATTTCCCCGAGTTTTCGAGACAAATTAGCTTCCTCAGCCGCGGCTGTCTCCATCTCAGCTAATGCAGCCACTTGCGCAGCTACAATGGAATACCATATGAATTCTATTGGATGCACCTTGCGAACCTTTCCCCTTTAGTTCACCAAACGTTTGTCGTTCATGCATCTAATTAACTGTGTTGGTTACGAGGGGAAATGAATCAATCAGATATTCTCGGTAGAAATACAAGTGGAGACGGATGTCTGTTTTAAAAACCTTTCAAGTTGATTGAAGAAATTGAAATACATAATTATCAAACAGAGAACATGCTGCTTCGACCATGAATTCACAAACTTCATTGATCATTTACCAAATTTTCAATTCAGTTCTTTAATGCAATGACGGTTGCAATGCAAAAAATTCTGTTTAATTCATTTCCACCGAACAAATAAGCACAACAAAGACAACAACAAAACAACTACAGCGACGACGACAATGACAACAAGAAGGTACAGAACAAAAACGACGATGACATAAATGACTCGTAAAGACTTATTACCAGACTGGAGTTTCTCTTCACACTTCTTGAATGTCGGATGTGAAAAGGCTGGGATATCGGCAGCAGCTAGGATTTCTTCCATATTACTGTGCCCCACACCTGTTGCCACCATACCAGATGTTATGGCGAGATTTACATCCATTTTTCCACTACCGATAACAGAAGGCTTGTCTGTGTGTACATTACTTTCGTAGTGGCACATCCTTAGAAGTAATGTTTAATTTTATAGGGGTGTGATGAACGCCAGTGCGAATAAGCTTGTACCCACTTGCATTTCAGAGTAAGGATGCTTTTCAGTCCTTTTTGAGTCTCCCGCTTAACTACCATGTGCTTTATGCCACATGACATAGGGCCATGGGCATCCAATTCAAGAAGTTGAGACATAAGGTACTGAATATCTACGATTCGCCGGCCTTGGATTATAAATTCTTCTTCCTGCCCTCTCTGGGAGGATTCGTGCAGAAGAGGAGGAGGCTCTACAAAGAAAAAGGAGCTTGACGTGAGTGAGGACTACGTGTAGCATGTATACACCAAAATGAGTTTTTTTTTTTTTTTTTTCATAAATATAAGGACAACGACATTTGGTCCTACTTGCATCGATAGAGAAATAGCAAAAATGATTACCTTCATTATTCGGGCGTGTTTCTTCTACAGGTGGCTCTGCGATAAAAATGTTCGCTTAGGAATAAGAAATACAATGTACTCCTATATTTTATAAACCTTCGTTCGATGCAGGAGAGTGTGCTTCCTGATTTAATTTTCGACGAACAAGTCTCATTCGCCGTCTGTTCGAACGAGTCGAGCTTAATCGCAATCTTTCCTTTCTTGTCCTGCCTCCTGCCATCCTATTTTAATAGTATGGGGCAATATTATGAAAGCAAGAGGAATAATTTATACAAAAAAGGTAATAGTTGCAGAACGCAGTGAGCAAGATCTAAGAAAAGCACGCGCCAGTGGGAAAACTTGACTCCCAGCGCCTGAGGGTCACGAAACCAGTGCACGATGGAAAGCGCCTTTCCAGAGTCGTACAAAGGCGATTGATGCTACGTGTAAGGTATTTTCATGCAGGAACGAATCACGTAGGGAAGATGGAGATTTTGGTTGTGTTATGGCACAAATTTGTGGTAAAGGGGGTAGTGAAGTTCCAGGAGGAAACGTCAATACTTGCACATGTTGTACTACTAAGTAGGGCGAACCAAAATGACTATATGGACATAGGGTCGGAAACGCTTTGTTTCAGAGTTACAGGGAATTTAGTGTTTTTAAGCCGAATCACCTCTTTTCCACAAAAAGCGGTCTTAACGGACAAACCGTTCAACATAGAACAAAATAAACTACATTTCTGAAAAGAGCACAAAATTTAACATTGGAAAAATCAGGAATAACATATTAGCATCGTCTTTATGTACGTTTAGTTATTTTTAGAAAAATCGAAAAAGCGTTATGTTGATTTTTCGTGTTTCTTTCAGAGGCGAATTTCGCTCAATCTTCAGTTGGTCGGGCATTGACCAATTATTGTAAAAACATGCCCATTATGTGAGCTTTCAATTGACGTAAGAAAATTGAAAATCGGTTGAATTTTTACTGAGATATGACACGAAAGGTTCGGAAAAACAGTGCAAAATCGTCAAAATAAGCCATATTGCAACTGTCAGGTAAAATCCCCCAAAAATTGTTTCCGACGTCAAAATAACCCCATAATTCAAGGAACCAAATAATTTAAGAAAAATCAGTGCACCATGTTCATCATCGTCATCGTCGTCTCCCCACCCCTTTCACTAGCAAATAATCAATTATTAAACAAATTAACTGGTCTGATTCCTCGTAGTTTTCGTCTAGTGCTATTTTTCAGACTTTTTTGTATGATAATTGTAGTGATTCACGCGCATGATATGATTTGTACCAGAAAAATAAATTTTGAACTAAAATAATTACGGAAGGATACCAGAAAACTAATTAAACGAGTATTCAATAGTGAAAGTGGTGGGGGATGATGATGGATATGGTGCACTAATTTATCTTACATAACAGTTTCTTTGAATTATGGGGTTATTTTGACGTCGAAAACAATTTTGGGGGATTTTACCTGGCAGCTGCAATATGGCTTATTTTGACAATTTTGCACTGTTTTTCCGAACCTTTCGTGTCATATCTCAGTAAAAATTCAACCAATTTTCAATTTTTTTTCGTCAATTGAAAGCACACGTAATGGACATGTTTTTACAATAATTGGTCAATGCCCGACCAACTGAAGATTAAGCGTAATTCGCCCCTGAAAAAAACACGAAAATTCAACGCAACACTTTCTCGATTTTTCCAAAAATAACTAAACGTACATAAAGAAGATTTTAATATGTTATTCCTGATTTTTCCAATGTTAAATCTTGTGCTCTTTTCAGAAATGTAGTTTATTTTCTTCTATGTTGAACGGTTAGTCCGTTAAGACCACTTTTTGTGGAAAAGAGGTGGCGTGGCTTAAAAAATACTGAATTCCCTGTAACTATGAAAAAAAAAACAATTCCGGCCCTATGTCCATATAGTCATTTTGGTTCGCCCTACTTAGTAGTACAACATGTGCAAGTATTGACGTTTCCTCCTGGAACACCCTGTATATATATCTGAAAAGGAAAGGATACTACAGATATCGAAAGGCAGTAATTAATCTGCAGGTAGACGGTCACGGTTTTTTAGATTTTGGGTTGCGATATTCCTCTGAAAATCGATCGAATCTGATTATCGATGGTTTGATATTAAAGCCCATGGATTAGGCATATTTTTCCTGCTTTTTAAAGACCCCGAAGGATTCGATAAATCTGTGATCCACGTCCCTAACTTTGCAGACAAGTGATAATGACCGTTCTCTTCTATCTTGAAAAATCATCAAAAAATACGATCATGGCATAATAACAACGTTTAAATATGTTTTCGTGAAGGAAATTTTGTGCTCCTTCCTAAAATGTTGTAATTTTCTAGGTATACGCTACTGGCAAGCTGCATTGAGCTCAGTGAAAGAACCCTAATCTGGCAATTATTATTGTTGACGTTATACCTGTATATACATATTTTATATTTTTTAGACGGACAATTTTTGAATTGCATTTTAGATTTGAACCCGTTTTTATTTCTGTATTTTCATTTCCAATGTAAATAGCACACCTGGGCCCTTATTCTCTAGCGAAGTAGCAACTGTGTTTTGGTATAAACAGTAAAATTTAATTCATTAATTAAGAAATCTGAATGAAAACATACGATTTTGAAGAAAGCAATGGTGCCAAAAGTTAGTGGCCCCTGGGGACTTATTCACTAACTTTTGGCACCATTCCTTTCTTCAAGAAGCATATTATGCTTTCATTCAGATTTCTTAATTTAATGATTTATTAATTTACTGTTTCTACCCAAACACAGTTGCTACTTCGTTAGAGAATAAGGCCCCAGAATCTAAAAATATTTCATAAACAAACAGATAGAGATAGATAGATGACAAGGATAGAAAATCAAAAATATTTTGAAAAAATTCTCCCGCCAAAAGATGTCAAAACTCACTCCGATACGTCGCGGAAAGAAAATAAAAGACAAAAAGAAAAACGGTTTCAATTTTAAAATTCAATTATTTTTATCGTTTTGAAAAACGGAAAATGATTGGAACCCACACATTTTCGAAAATAGCATTTACTTACCTCAATGGGACTGATGCGGAGCAATGTCAAAAAACTTGCGACGAGCACGGTAAAAAAGGAAAAAAATAAAGATATAAAATACAATTTTAAAAACCGAAATTTCACACAACTGGTAAGAACGCACGAATTCGCAGGCTTTTACTGTAAAATAGTGATGCTTAGCCTTGCCCTTCTACAGCTTACGCCGGTCAGAGAAAAAAACATTTAAGATAGAGAGGAGAAGAGCACGGGAGGTTGAACGAGCGAGAAACCCCAACTTAGCGTTTTCTGAAAGTGAACAATACAGTGTTCTTACTGAATACAAGCTTTTGACGAGGTCCTCGTATTTATTTGTCTCAATATTATCTGAGTTTTTCTTTAGGAGTAGATTGGCCCTTTTGCTCCCCAGGGTTTCCAATCATCATTTTTTTATTTCGCAAAACAACAACTTCATTATAGCTGGGCAACTTTTTGATGAACTTGAAGACCCAGAATTCCTGATATTTCAAGAAACATCTGTTAAAGAATAAATTAACTTTTCATACCACTTCTTTAGGTTCATTAGAAACTTGTCGAACATACAGGTACCCTGAGAAAGCACCCTTTCTTTCAAGAGAAGTGTGTAACAGTGGATTGTTGTTCGTCCACTGACCGTTCTGAAGTGGGCCCAGCGGGGAAGAGGGAGTATTGGGGCGCTACCTCTTGAAACAGTGATGAACTGTTCTGTCCCCCCAGCCCAAGTTCGAATTTTACAATTTACGTACCATTTTACAATAAGCACGATTTTTTAAAATGATTTTTCTTTGCACGTAAATTTTTTATTAATTATTGCCCACCGGCTAGCAGAGAGTTTTTTTCCGATTTATTTTTTTAAAATTTCAAATTCAATTTAAAATTCAGGGAAAGCCAAATTCAAAATTCGGGCTCTGTGTGCCGCTGCTCCTTCCCATGAAGTTTCGGTTAGTAAAAAAAAAAATGAAATATCTCAAATAGTCAGGCCGTAAAATGGTACGTAAAACCATGGACCGGAGGGGGGAGCTTTTAAGCCCCCTTAATCTCCATTGACACCCCACTCTTTTGTTCAAACTCTCCGCTGACTGCCCATCATCCTAATTGAACAGCCTTTTCTTTACTCACTCTTTTTTTTTTTCTTCTTCTTCTTCTTTGGAAGTCAGGTTTTTCCTTCATTTCTCGTCTTTTGTACTCTGTTCGGTCATGGTCAGTGCTTGGCTTGTTGGGAGGCTTGTCCCCCCTCCTCCTCCACCGACTCCATATCATAGTCCTATGTACCCTTTTCCTGACTTTGGAATGTTTTCATTATTGGCCATTTCTCAACAATTATAGTTATCAGGGAGTCATCACATCGCAAAGCCAAAAAAAGTATCGGTATAAAAAAAAATCTTTGTCATAAACTTCCATTCTACCCCCCATTGAGCGTTTTACTTCCTTTAAGAAGGCACCTGTTGCCTAAATGGGGTAATTTTGGGACATTACTTTGACAGTTCGAATATATCCTCCCCGCGTTTCACTTTCTTCTTCTTCTGAACGCTTTTCTTGAAAACCAACAAATTATATTCAACATTCTTCTATATGTATGTTGGTAATTAACAATACAACCACAGAAGAACGGATCAGTAGAACGACTAACGAATTATTATCGAGTAAAATGGTTATAATGGGTGCATGCTCACACACTAGAAACCCTCCCATAAAAGGGCATCACTAAACGGGCGGGGTGTGTAAAGCGTGATGGGTAGGTGGATTGATGGTGAGAGGATTTGGAGTATGCGGGGGTTAGCAGATTTATCGAGCAAAAGGAAAAGCAATTGTGAAGCTTCGGGGGTTAAGCATCGAAACACGCGAACGTTTTGTCTCTCTCTTTAGTTTCAATGGTAGGCCGTTGGCCAGGTAAAAACTATAGTCTTTTTCTCTTATTTCCATCATGGAATTCTCTGAAGCTCGTTTAAAGGTGACGCTATAAAGTCTAGCGATAAAAAAAACCGAACAATTTCTCGGGGTTTCACATTCCAAAATCCAATTTTACTGCGCTTCCTCACTTTTAAAACAAATGTCGCCTGGGTTTTTTGCCTCCCTTGAAATGCGCGTTTTGGTCGGGGCGTGCAGCACTCGGCAATTGGCAAATTGTCCGAGTAAACACTTAAAAACCGCGAAACAATTTGAAGAAATGGCTCAATTCGTTCAAGAATCGGCCACTTAACCTCGGGGCATTTCTGCTAAAATTGCACTGCGTATCGTATGAAATTTCACGTCAGCCCCCTACGTATGAAGAAGAGCAGCAGGCGGGGAGGACTTCGCGCTTGGTCCGGATTTTGAAATTGACCCCTGCCCGGTGGGACTCATAAACGAAAGAGGGAGATTCCTCGTTCACGGAACAAATCCCAACCCACTTGAAACCAATTTTGTGAGGGTTTCCTCACGCAAAATCAATTTCTCGATGTTCCCTGTACTTCCCCTTGGTCGAAAGAAAAATTTTTGCTGCGTTTCCTCATCATCATCAGTTCATACATCAATTTCGCGAGGACGGTTCGCTCAAAAAACAATTTCGCGGGGGTTTCTCATTCATACACACCAAATTCGCAGGGTCTCCTCATTCAAGAAACCAATTTCGCGGTGTTTTCTCATTTTCAGAAACAGTTTCACTGGGTCTCCACGTACTAAAACTAGTTTTGCAGGGTCTCCTCATCCTAGTGCAAACCACTTTTGCGGGGTTTTCCCGCTTGAACCCTAATTTGTGGGTGTTTCCAAACTCAAATATTAAGGATATTGTTTCAAAGAGTTTCAATTTGAACCGGACGCGGTTTATGAGCCTCTTGGAATGAATGATGTAATGGAAATGCCACCGGACTATAACCGGCCCAGCCGCAAAGAGCACCCAAGGCGAGCCTCGTAGCGCGGGGGGAAAAAATTAGCGTTTCGCGATGCCTTGGTTGTTCTGGCGTATTAATTTATCGACTCTGTAACAGACGTGACAGAGTGAATGTCCGGACTGTGCATTGTGAGGCTCTTCCTTTGGACCTTGTGACAAGACGTCCTATAGCTACTCTTCCAGGAAATGTCCAACTTTTTAGAGCGTCCGTAAACGTCCGGGCTCATTTTTCGGCAGTCTGTAGTGTGTGTTCAAAATTGTCCTTTTTTTTCGGTCCCAACTTGTTGTATCGTCTGGTAGGTCTAACTCCCATGCATCTGTCACGTTCATCTTTGAACAGGGCTGCCGTTGCCTAGCCGCATCGCCCCCAGTCCCCCGTTTCTCTATCGAGGTTATCGGTTCTGCATGAGCCCTGGTGACCCCGGGTCTCTCTCCTGACTCGGTTTTGCCAGGACCGGTGCCAGATCGTAGGAAAGCCTTAAAGACCCATAAAAAGCCACTGAAAGACTTCGAAGGACTTTCAGAGCTTTGAACGCCTTCAAAAGGCTTAAAGAGCCTTTTGGGATAGCCACTGAAAGCCTGTGGAAGCTTTTTAAGAGCCTCAGAAAGCCTTCGAAGGCTTATATCAAAGACTCTGAGAGCCTGGTCGAGTAAACAACGATGTTAATATTAAGCTGACCAACGTTTTACTTGTTGTTCACTTGTTTTTATGCGTCCTACTGTTTTATCCAACTTTCCATCACACTCGTACTACTTTTTCGTACCAAAGCAGTTTCCGAAGACGCCTGGTACGAAAAAGTAGTGAGAGGGGGATTTGCAGTTTTTTATGAGTTTTTGCGGGCCTATAGGGCTGTTAGAGCCTGAATATAGTCAGCAAATAAACTTCCAGTTTCGGACGAAATAGAGTGTGCGAGCTAGGTGACCTCTCACTGGGCCGCTCTGTTGTATGGAACCCAACCACCATGCCGGAACGCCAATTTTTCGACTCTTGATGCAGGCTCATATCGAAGTTCCGGGTGGTGGAGGGGGGTAACCACACAGCTAGAACGTTTTACAGGCAGGATTTTTTCGCTCACTCTCTATCTAGAAGAGGAGGATAGAAGCAAAATGAGTCAACGGAACGAAATTTCGTTTCAAAGAGGAAAACCCTCGAAATTGGGTTTCTGATTAGTGCCGCAAAATTCGAGGTTTATAAATCTGATGAAATCTCTTTTTTTTTAATCTTTTTTTAAATTTAATCATTGTAAAATCTCTTTACACTGAGTGGAAGCTTCCTGGTTAGAATTAATTGGTCCAAAAAGTTCTACAGTTTTTCAGCAGATCGACAAGTGTCCCTCAAGGCGTAACAAATTAAAAAACGAGGGCGATTCGTCATCTATATAGAGAGACAGTCACTTTCCACCCCCGCACACCCTTCTTCTGACCCCCCGCTCCGAGTTGCATTCACCCGAAAAGTCCTTTTTGTGGCAATCACACCATCACGTCCAACACTGTTTTTTCTAAAAAAGGAATCAATGCCTCTTTTTTCTGCCTTTGAAACAAAAAAAAAAAAAAACTTTATTATAGCCTATATTTTCTCCCGTTCGTTTTGTTTCTTTGAAAATTGTGGCCAATTAGCTGGAAAATAAACTGTAAATTTTCACCCTCAAGACTTCTTTTTGTGTCTTTCGTCCTTTCCCTTCCATCAGTCCCTCTATCTACTCACATTCAAGTTTCATTTATTCTGAAAACAGAAAATATATCTTGCTGGCAGTAGAATAGAAAGAAAAAACAATGCGAAAAAAAAAGAGGGAAGAAGGGTTTAGAATCGTGAAGGGACAATGGGTGTGACGATACCTCTCTCCACGTCCTCTCACAGCTCTTAGGATGTTTATGCAAGGAGACAACTTTAGCAAAAGGGTTGAAAAAAAAAAAAAAAAAAAAAAAACAAATCTTGACCCCTTTCGCTATTGTCACGAGGATGAAGTGAGTGCAGTGTCTCTCCAAGCGAGTTAACAATGCGGACATAAACCTTTCAATACTTTTTTTTACCGTAGAGTATCGGACTATAAATCCATCATTTGGCCAGGGCAGATTGCTTTTCCTTTTTCCTTTGCCTCTTTCTATCGAAAGATCAAGATTGTAATAATCTACGTTTGGACGATTTTGAAATACACACGGCTAATTTATGTCTCTTTTTCTGTTCCAGGTAAGTCCCGCCTTTTGGAATAATTCATTTTTATTGTTGTTTGACGTGATCCGGTAAGTATGCCCTAGATTTAGTTTTTGTAATTGCAACTTTTGACCTTTAAAATATCAAACTTCCCTTCAGTAGTCCTCGGTGTCATAGCAAGATGTGCTCTATAAAATGATAATGTTATCCATTCCAACAAAAAAACTTCTCCATAGTGGGAAACGAGAGAACGGAACTTTTGAATTCTTCAGTCCTTCACAAGTCAAGTGTTTCCACGAGACGAAGTGAGTGAGAGAGTAAAAACAAAAAAAAACCTCTGGCCTCACCCATCCCCTGCCGTTAGAAATGAATTCTTGAACTGTAAAAGGGCACAGAACGTAGAAGTAGAGCCTTTTCGCGTAAGGAAAAAATTAGAACAGAAAGAGTTCACAAAAATGTGTCCTGCTTCTTTCAATTATTTACCGAAAGGTGTATTCCTTTGTAAGTTCCCTTATATTATTCAGAATTAAGGGCTGAATTTTTGGTTCTGACTGAAAATGTGGAGTACGATCTTATGTTTAGCAACAATTTTGTGCACTTTTTTTAGTCACGAGGGACTTTTTTCAATAAAAAAAAAAAAAAGTGGGCGTGGGATAAAACAGCCATAACGTTTTTGCAAGTTGCACACAATTTTACTTCGATAAATTCATTGAAACGCTGCGAATCGTTTGGTCAAGCCATTTTTTAGGGTACGCGTTGTCGCAGTTTTGCCAATTTCCGAGGTGTGAATTAAATTGACGCCGTGAAGACATTTTTTAGGACGCTATTTTGTTTTCGAATTTTTGACGCCAGTTGAAGGCACTCTTCAGGGTGAGAGAAGTCACTTTTCGTCCCATTCTCGGGATGCGTGCTTCAGCCCACCAGAATCAATGGCATGGCACGAATTGGTTAGGGGGGTTCAGGGGGATATGAATGGTCAGTTTATAATTTTCAGGGCACAAACAGTAAATTATTCCTTTATAGTGGCATGAGTCATTCTTCCAAGGTGTGAATCGTCAGTTATTATGCCATACGAAAGGCGCTAATGGGTTAGTTTTGAGCGATTTTAGAACGAGAAATAGCCAGTTTGCCATTTGTAGCGCGTCAATAGCTGGTATTTCAGCTATTTTCAGGGCACTAATGCCACTTTAGCCTTTTTTAAAAGGCGCGAATGTTCAGTTTGACCATCTTTAAGTGCGTGAAAGGTCAGGTTTGCACTTTTCAGGGCTCGAATCGTCAATTTAGCCATTTTCATGGCGTGAATAGTTGGTTCGCGTCTAGTCATTTTTTCCAGTTTTAGGACGCGAGTAGTCCGTCGAGCTTAATTTGCAGAGTTGCAATTTTCAAAGCGCAAACAGTCGTTTTTGCTATTTTTAAAAGGCTCGAGTCTTTTGCAGTTTCACCATTTTTTGGACGCTTTTTTCCAATTTAAAGGCGTGAATCAAACCGCTTTACTGTTTGAGTTTTACGGTACGAGTTGATGTTCTGCCGTTATTAGGGTGTCAATTAACATTTAGGCAATTTTCACCAGGGCGTAAATGGTCAGTTTAGGCCATTATCTGAGCGCCAAATTGTTCAATTCGGGCCATTTATTAAGTACAAATGGTCGGTTTTGCCATTCTCAGACCTCGAATCATCCATTTTAGTAATTTCTATATGGCTCGAATCGTTCAGTTTGGGCATTATTAGGCCACATACGACCATTTTTGCCAGTTTGAGGGCGTGATTAGTCAGTTTTTAAATATTTAGGGTATCACAAAATAATGGATACGGTCATTTTCGGGGCCTGATTCGTCAGTTTGCCAACTTTTTTTTAGGCGCGAACGGTCGGTTTAGCAATTTTAAAGGCTCGAATCAATTTTCGGGACGCAAATCGCCAGTTTTGCATCAATGGCACGAGTTGCAGGGGTTTGCCATTTCTAGGGCATTGATTGCCGGTTGGGCTATTTCTAGGGCTCGAATAGTCAGTTTGTGCCATCATTTGAGCACGAATAGTCGGTTTCGTCATTGGCTGTCGCTTTTTAAAATTGTGATGGGGGGGGGGGTTGTCCCTCAAGTTATTTCCAGGGCGCAAACCGTAGGCTTTGAGGCATTTTGCAGGCTCAAAATTGTCAGTTCCACCATTTTTTTTTTTTTTTTTTTTTGGCGCAAAATTGCCAATTTTGTCGATTTCATGCTGCGAATCATACCATTTAAAAGGCGCGAAAGGCTGGATTGGCATTTTTATGGTTTAAATTGCCAGTTAGCGTCTTTGAGGGAGGGGGGGTGATCGTCCCGACACTGCTGTTTCACGATTTTTAGAGTGTCAGGTCGTTTGGGGCAGCGAATGGCCTGTTTGCCATTTTTAGGACTTGAACGGTCGTTTTAGCCATTTTCAAGGCTATTTATATAAATATATATAAAGTTACACCATTTTCTAGACCTAAAATGCCAGTTTTTTCCAATTTTAGGGTGCAAATAAAACCATTTCCAGGGTGCGAGTGACCAGTTTTCCATTTTTAGAGCATGAGTTGGCAGTTAAACCAGTCAGTTTTGCCATTTTTGAGGTGCATATCGAAATTTTGACAATTTCTTCGACAAAACTGTAGTTAGTTTGCATAATATTTATTTCTATAGGGTGTAAATGGTTAGTTTATAGTCATTTTCATGGCGCGAATGGTAGTGTAAAATTGTCTGTACGGTCATTCCCACGGTGCGAATCGTCACGCCGTCGTCACTATGGCTCGAATCAGCAGTTATGGCTCATTTAGTCATAATATAGGGCGATTGTAGGATGTTAATCACTTTTAGTGCCCGAAATGTCGGTTTAAACCTATTATACTATAATGCTCGAAGCGTCAGTTAAACCATTTTTTGGTCGCACGTTTCCAGTTTTTCCAATTTTTACGGCGTTAACCAAGTAATTTTCATGATGTTTACGGTGTCAATCGCTAGTTTGTCCACTTATGGGACATGAATGGTCAGGTTGGGTCATTGTTTGATCGCGATTGGTCAGTTTTAGCCATTTTATGAGTACGAATGAGTCGGTTTTGCTATTTTCAGGGCTCGATTCGCCGCCAGTCAATCTTCAGTGTGACTGTTTTAGGGTGCGGAGTCAGTTAAATCAAATCTAGGGTGTGAATCGTCAGTTTCACATTCATTTTCTTTGGACGAAAATAGCCAGTTTCGCCATTTTTAACGGTTGAATGCACTGTTTAGCCATTTTTGACCAAAAAATGCCGAGGTTTGTCATTGTCAGGCCTCAAACCTTCGGTTTAGGCATTTTGAAGCCGCAAATCGTCACTGTAGCCATTATTATTGCGCATTTCGTAATTTTTGCCAGTTTTAGGGCGAAGGGGTATATGGCTATTTTCAGTGCGTTGATCGTCGTGTCGGCGTCACTTTGCCATTTCGGGGCACAACTTCCTTGGGCAAATGACCACTTTTACATTTTCAGGGCGCAAATCGCCAGTTTAACCAGTTTTTGGGCGCAAATTATCAGTATTGCCAATTTTTTAGGCAAGAATCAAACCATTTTGAGGACGCGAGTTAGTTAGTTTGCCATTTTCAAGGCTTGAATTGTCATTTAGGCCATTTTAAGGCCAGAAAATGCATCAGTTTATACATTTTCAAAGCGCTTAACTATCAGTTTGGTTAATTTTTTTTAGCTTCAATGGTCATTTTTGCCATTTGCAGGGCTCGAATATTCGGTTTCGGCGTTTTCAGAGCGTGAATCGTCATTTTTACTCTTTTTTGACGAAAATAGACTGTTTTTCCATTTTTAGGAAGTGAATGGTCAATTTAATACTTTTGGGCTGTTGGTCTATTTTGGGGAAAAATTGTCAGGTTGAAAATGATCAAATCACTAATGGTCAGTTTTGGACCATTTGTCGTGTGCGAATCGTCAGTTTCGCTATTTTTAGTGCTTGAATTGCCAGTTTTGTCATTTTAAAAGGCCATAATTAGAGCGCATATAGTCATCATTTTTGCTAGTTTTTAGAGATAGGCGTGTTTAGCGAGTTCGTATATTTTTAGGCTGAAAACTCTCAGCAACCCCGTGAACCGGAAGTTCGAATCGTTTCGATGTGAATAATTTGTCTAAGCTGTCGCTTTCCATTTTTGGTGCCCGAATAGTCAATCAAACCATTTCTAGGGCGCGAATAATTCCTTCAAGCTATTTCTAGAGCTGGAATAGTCAGTTTGAACATTTTTTAAATTGCGCATGGTAGATTTCGCCATTTTAAAGTTGTGAACTATCAGTTTAGCCATTTTCACGGCCCTAACGGCCTGAGGCTTGCCTGGACAATTTTTCGCAAATGGTTTGTTTCGCGAATGGTTTGTTTGGCCTTAATTTTCCGTTGTTAGTTGTGGCGTGTTTGAAAGGCCAGCGCGCACATTTTGGGGCGCATTTTTGCCGCATGTTAAGTGCGTGAGTAGCTACTTTTTACAGTTCTTTGGTCATTTTGTGATCGAAAATAGTCCGTTCGGGAAGTTTCAGGACTCGAACTGTCAGTTTAGGTGTTTTGAGGGTGTGAATAATCCACGTATTAGTTCGACTATACATATAGTTATTTTATATTGTGCGTGAATTGCCATTTCGTAGCTTCAATACTTTCAGGGCATCTACTCGTCAGTTTGGGTATTTTTACATCGTAAATTGTTAGTTTAGTCATTTTAAGGCGCAAATGGTCATTTTGGAGGTTTTTTTAGTGCCATAATGGTTTGTTTTGGAATTTTTGACACTTCAGTAGGCTATTGTAAGGTGTGAGTCATCAGCTACGCCATTTTGTTCTGCGTGAATGGTCAGTTTGGCCATTTTTAATAAGGGGAATATCCAGTTTTCCTCTTTTGGGGGGTGAACCGTTAGTTAGGCGTTTCATTTTGCCCATTTTCAAGGCGCGAATTATCAGCTTAACCAAATTTTTCGGATGCCATTTTTGCGATTTCGCTGTGTGCGGATAGTTCGTCAAACTATTTCTGGGGTGCGAATAACCAGGTTTTTTCATTCTCAAAGCTAGACTCGCCCTGTCTTAGGCATTTTGTAGCTGCAAATCGTCATTTTAGCCATTAATATGGTGCGTTCTACAGGTACATGGTGCATGTACAGTTTGTGAATAGTCAGTTTTGCTGTCGTATGCCTGTTTTTTAGGGCGCACTTCCTGGGCACTGACCACGGACGTTCTGTTTGCCATTTTTATATGTCCTGAATTGTCAGTTGTTCCATTTTCCACGTGGGAATCGTCGGTTTTGTCTTTTTTGGACTAAATTTTCAGTTAAGAAGTTTTTACAGTGGGAATGGTCATTTTAGGAACTTTTAGGCTGCAAATGATAAGTTCGTTTTCTTTATAGGCAAAGCGCATAGGTGTTTAAAAAACGTATAATTTTACTTTAGTTAACACCGTTTAACCTTGTTTTTGTCATATCCCTTTTTTTCAAATTGATCGTGGCTTACGTGCTTCTGTTACGGAGCTTTCAAATGATCTTGCAGTTTTTGAAATTGGACCAGTTTTTTTCCTCGACTCTTTTTTTTTTTAATTTGTACTCAACGGTCGCACGCATGCAACACACTCGATACGTAAAGTGTAATGCTCAGTCCCCTTGCCAACACATTGTCCGACAAAAAAGTTGAAACTTGTTACTTGCTTAGAAAAACCAGAAGAAAGGCGAAGAGAAAGAAGAGCGAAAATAAAAGCAATCAGACGTAGGGGTGAGAGTAAAATGGGTTTTCTTCTTGTCTTCTAGAATTCTCTTCGGAAGCTCCCTTTAATTTTTTTTGTCTCTCTTTCTTTCTCTTCTCTTAAATATAGACAGTTTTCAGGCGACTGGAGATGGAGAGTAAGCATCATTTTAAGGACTCGGTCTACGGTGAAGGAGAGTCGTGAAGTTGGGAGGAAGAGTTGTAATAAGAGCCCTCCTCAAGTTTAAGGTGAATTTGTAGCATCTAGGAGAGTTGAATTTAATTAATAATTAAAATAAGCGCCAGAGGAGTTGAAAAGGGGGAGTGGGGAGAATGAGTGTCAAGAAAAGACGAGTTAGGAATGAAATGACGATGGGCGGGGGGGGGGTGAGTAAAGAGAGCAGTAGAGAGTGAGTGTTGGCTCAAGTTAATAATTGTCGTTTCTAATTGCGATCTCGACTCCGCCCCGCTATCTCATAGCTCTCCGCCCCGGGGCTCGGTTTATCCTGCTTCATTTGGCCCATGAATAATTCAAAGTACTCCTCCTCCCCCTCCCTAACCATCACCGCCGCCGCCGCCCTGTGCGTTTTCCCTCTCAGGGCACCCTATCCAACGCCCTTCAACTCTTCTTCTTCTTCTTCTTCCAGCCACCCCCTAAACTGACGCGCTCTCACTCAGTCTCTCTCTTTCCCTCTCGACCAAGCCCTTCAGCACATTATTCCATTCCCACCAGACCTTACATCTACCCGTTTTCACCCTTCTACTGACGTCACTTCAACCCTTTTCTCTTACGCTCTTCCCTCGGATTATCGTGCTTTGCGGGCTCGTAGCATACTTTCCGGTGTTTTGAAACAACAAAAAAGTGTTTAGACATAAAAAATGTGTCTTCATTCGATTAATTGTGAAATTGTGCCCACCTTTTCTAAACAGGGCCAGACTGGGGGGTGGACTTGTTCTTTGAATTTTTCAAGTTTTAATTGATGGGGGCGACACGTTGTATAGTTAGAGCGGTGTAAGGGAAGTGACAGAACTAAAATAATACAGTCATTTTAATGGGCGACACACGTTTTAAAAAACGAAATTGACATGTCCACAGTTTGACAAACGAATTTTAAACAGTGCCATCCGCGAAAGCTGAGAGAAACCCCTCTCTCACTCTCTCTCTTTCTCTCTTTCGAAAAAAACAAAACGGATGGTTCACTGGAGTTTCACAGCTTGCTCATGGGTCCAGGTGTAACACTTTTTTTTTTGATACACAGAAACTTAGGTGTTTAATAATTAATTACGTATAGCCCCGCGTTTTTTATGCACAAAAAGGGTTCAGGCATTTTAATTTGACATTTTAACGTCGAATATTTACACTACAATGTTTATCAAACGCGATAATGATCGATTAATTTAGTCTGAAATTTTTCAAATTTTATGTCTTTTTTTTATTATTAAGAAACACTTGTTGCCCTATTGACACCTTATTCCTTCGCCTCCCCACTGGGGGAGTGGATATCAATAACTTGCCGTTAATTTATTGCTCTATAAAGTACCTTTTTTTTGTTTCGTGAGGAAATTTTTATGAATGTGGTAGTGACAAAGACTGTAAGAAAAGGATTTTTTTATTGTCTTAGGTAACGATCGTCCTTCATTATCAATGACAGTCTTTTTGAAGGTGCAGAGAGAATTGGGGTTCGATAGGAACAAAAAAAAAAAATATTTTACGTAAATAACGTTACGTAAATATTCTGACGCAATGAAAAATTCATAGGAAATACTAAGCAGGAGATAGACCACGATTTAAATAAAATGAAATGTATAGTATATTTGTAAATTTACACTTTTTCCTCCCGGGGATTATCGTCATCAGCCAGTTCCCTTCTTGTTTGAATGCGTCGATGATGAGGAGGGTGCAGAGAACGCGGTGAGGACTCCTGAAACAAATCCTTCCCAGCAGCAACCAACCCTTCCACCTCCTCCCTCCGTTTCATTGTTTGCTCGGTTCAAACAGAACGTGCTGTCGCATAAAGGAACCGCCGAGGGCTATTAATTAGTTCCTGTGTTGTTTCCCGCGATATGAAGGGAGAGAGAGAGAGGGAAAGAGAGGTTTGACGAAGGGATGGGTAAAGGATGAAAGTGAATCACTGTTGGAAGGGAGGGGTAGGGGTGGACTGTGGGGGATAGATTGGTGGAGAGATGCTAGTGAAACTCCTCCGACCCTAATTTTATTGCACTCCAATATCTTTAATGAATTGGCCTTAAAAAAAGCGAAAGGACCTTTCAACAAAATGTTCAAGGCTTCAGCTCTTCTAGAAACCAATTTCACGGGTTTGGCCCCATCCAAAACCCAATTTCGCGATTCTGGCACTTTCAAACCCCATTTTTGCGGGTTCAGCTCATCATTTGGAAATTCGGGTTTGGAGGGGTTTTGGTTTATTCTAAAACAATAATCCAATCCAAAGCAAATTTTACCTCGTTATAAAAACAAATATCGTAAAATTGGCTCCATCAAACCAAAATTTCATGGATTTTCACTCATTAGGAATCAAACTTCGTGGGTTTGGCTCTTACAAAACCAAATGTTGCTAGTTGTCGCTCTTATCAGGATCAAATTTCGTGGGTTTGGCTAATTTGGAAAACAAATTTGGAATGAGACGAACGTGGGGTTGTTAGCCTATCGAGCACAGTAGCGCCTGATCGGGCTATAAACTGCTCTTTGATGGGATATTTCTTGAGGCTACTTCGCGGTTAAAATCTAGCGCTGAAAAGCGCTAAAGAATGACTTGAGCTATTTAAATCAACTAAAAACGCGAATATTTGGCTACTCTGTCCGCCTGGAGGTAGCGCTTTTGGAAGGGACACTCCAAAGAGACTGGCGAGGGGGAATCAGAAAAGTTGGAAGTCCGTATAGACGACTGTGGAATTTCGCTGTGTCGCCTCATGCAAATAACAAATTGCGCGGATCGTTGGGTCGTTCAAAAAAAAATTTCGCTAATTCAGCACTTGAAAAAAACTCTTGTCGCACATTCGACCTGGAAACAAAACTAATCTCCCGAAATTGGCTCCTCAAAAACAAATTCCGTGCGGTTTAATCGTTGAAAAAAACCTATAACGCGGCGAGAAACCACTATCACGGGGTTGATGCATAAAACCCTCCAATTTTGCGGGTTTGGGCTCTCCAAAATACAAACTTTGGGTGTTTGGCGAGACTCTAAAGGCCAAAAAGTGGAAGTGAGACTTGACGGTGGAATTTCTCGGTGATTCTCCTGAAAAAACTAATGTCGAGGTGTTGGATCGTTTTATAACCAAATTTAGCGAATTTGAAAACCCCATTCGATTTATGAGCTTGGCTATTCAAAACTCCAATTTTGCGGGGTTTAGTCGTTTCTCCTCAATTTATGGCGCAAATAATTATTATTTATTATTTATTTTGAAGCTGCGAATGAGCGTCTTTTCTCTATCTCAACCGGGAGTATCGGCGCTTTACCCCAATTTTACTGCTTGGCGTTTTTAAAAATTTTAACCGTGAACTTTCGCTTCATCTCAATTTTAACCGCAAATTGAACGCATTTTCTCACTTGAGTTGGCGCTTTTTCTCATCTACGGCCACGAAATTACCACCAGCAACCGCGAAAAATTGGAATTTTCTTAAAGTTTGCCGCGAATGCGTGTTATTGTCAAGCGAAGCTGCGAATTAGCGATTTTTCTTAATTCTTCTTTTCCTAATTTTTGGAGACTTGTCCCAAGAACAGCACTGTTACGACTTGTAAAAACCAAATTCAAAGATACCTTCGTACCCGGCGGTCACGCCTTCTAAATATAGTCGAGACCTTCTGATCGAGGGATCAAAACCAATAACCTCGACAAGCACATTAGCATTTTTCTCAATTTTAGCCATAAAAGAGCCTCCGCATACCTTGAATTACATTTTGTTCAATTTTGTCTCAATTTTGTTCACGACATTGCATCGAGAAACCGCAAAAATTAACGATTTTTTTTTCTATTTTGGACACACATAATTGTTATTATTTTATAAATATTATTTTATATTTTTTTCAGCCGAGAGTTAGCGATTTTTCTCCGTTTGCCGCGGATTAGCGCTTTTGAATTTTTATTTTTATTTTTGTCCCGAATTAGGGCTATACGCCAATTTCATCCGTGAAATAGCGTTTTTTCTTAATTGTACCAGAGAATTAACGCATTTTCTCTACTTTAACCTCGAATTGGCGTTTTTAATCAATTTTAGCTGCAAATGAGGGTTTTTTCTTAATTTTAGCCAGGAAGTAGCGCTTTTCCTCGGTTTTACCAGTGAATTAGCAGGTTTTTTCTTTTCTAGTCATGAATTAGCGCTTCTCTCATCTACAGTAATTGAATTTTGGCCATGAACTAGTGCTTTTTTTCATCTTCGAGCATAATATGATGCCTCCAGAAACGAAAAATTGGCGTGTTTTATAGTACCTATTCCTTTTTTTTTTTTTTTTTTTTTTTTCGTTCGCAGCTGACATTGAGAAGTTATAAAGCTTCAACCACAATAGAGTTCGCATATTATAAGAAGGCGCTGATTGGCGGCTAAAACTGAGAAAAAGTGCTAATTCACTGCTGAAATTGAGAAAGAGCGTTGGTTAACGGCTGAAAGTCAGGAAAAAGCGCGTACACAGCCAAACTGGCTATTCCTATCATAAAAACCGCTATATTGACCCTTTGTGTCTCGAAATGACAATTTCATTGAAAACACCTGCTCCGCGATTAATTTTCGTTAAGATTGTGTGCTTTTGAAAAGGTTGCTCGCGATATTGCCTGGACAATTGTATCGCCGAACTGTAATTGTAGTCAAACTGACAATTCACGCCCAATAATATCCAAACTGGAAGTTCTAGAAATTGTTTGACGGTCTATTCGCGCCATAAACATTCAAAACGGACTTATATTTGCAATTAAAAAAAAAAATGGAAAAACGGTGCACTTTTCAAGATCATCCCCCTGATGTGATAAGACGCGCCTTTGCAGGTCACGACGAACGCGGTCTGATGATCGTTACGATCGTGGCGAAGGGTTGAAACGTATTGGCGTAGCCCTTCAGTTCTACAGACGAACAGTCTCCCCTCCCCCTCATAGGCATTGAACCTTAACATCTCCAGTCTAAAAACTGATGGTAACCTGAAATGACGTCGCACACTTGCATTGACAGGTCCAAAGAACGCTCCTTCTATTTACTTCAAATTGACCGTGGAAATTGTTTATTTCCCCCTTATTTAGACGGAGAAACATGGACGGTGCTCCATCCCTTCCACAGTATGTGTAGACTGAGTACACGAAAAGGGTAGATATAAGATCCTTCCGATAACGCAACGCACATTGTTTTATTACCTACCCGCGTATTTTGGAATTAATTACATGCGTGTTTTGACCCATGAAAGTTACACGAGCGCATGTGGCGGCCAACCCATTTTTTGATTTGACATATAAGAAGCTTCCTATATTCTCTTTAATGCGAAGACCTGCGGGTGCATTCGGTTGCATTTTTCTCAATTTTTCATTAATGTGAACAGTTAGTTAACAGCGACTAATTATTTTTATTTTTTCGCTCATAAATTTTTTTTTATGTTGTTTATCTGCAGGAAAAAAAATACACGAGAGATAGTTTGTTTTTCTGACATTGTTTCAAAGTTTTTTAGTGATAGCCTTTACCCTTCCCCCCTCATGGGAAAATGTGACAACACCTTAGTTTACTGTGGACGGGAAAAGTGTAATGTTTAGATTCGTTATATGCTAAATAGTTATGATAATGGTTTTACTACGAAATATGTAAATTGAAAATAGTAAAAACGCATTTAAAATGACCATTTTGTCTTTTTCAAAAGAGGAAACCTTGAGCTATTCCCCCGTCCGATTATCATACTTCGAAAGGGATATAATTATAAAATAAAAAAAACAACTAAAATTTCAAACCAATGGGAAAAGTTTACACTGGCTCGTTTTCTCCCGGTTGGAGAAACCATTGTTAAAATAAATGCGTGAGTGAGAAAGGAAATCATAAAAAGGAAGAAACCCGTACAATTACGATGTTTTTCGAAACCCCACCCCCACCCCCACGCCTTACTACGCGGTGTACCAACAGGATGTCATTTACATCCGTTATATTATATACACTGGGCTTAATTTAGTCCGTGAAAATACATGAAATTTTCGTTAATTGGTCAGACTTGGTTAATTTTTGGGGACGGGCGTATTTTATATTTTTACGGGACAAGTACATGGCCCGCCTGTATCTTTCAAACACCGTTTTTTGTTTTTGTTTTTTTCTAAATTGCTCATTGTACTTTCCTGAATATATACAAAATGGCTACCGGCAGAATAACTTGTATATCAACAAAACATTAATTGCTAAGCAACGAGTGTGCGTTCCTAGGTGACTTTTTAAATAGACTCATTAAAAACCCCCGGAGGGAAACTTCTTTTCATGCTTCCTATACCTTGTCAGGGTGGTTTAAGCGTCGGCTGGAAGGGTGGAGTGGTGGTGGTGGGGGGTTCAAAGACATTGTCTTAATTGGTTGTAAAATGGGGATACTAACAAAAAGGCCGATAATTTATGGCTTTGTTTGATATGTATTATGTTGAAGGGGAGGAGGGGCTGAGGTAAAAAAAAAAAAAAAAACACTTCAGCAGCGCAACTCATGGTGACCTAAAAACCAGCAAATTAAGTTTTTTTTTTTTGTTTTTTTTGAACCCTTTAAGTAGAGTAGAAATTTGTGTAAAGCTTGTCGTTTTCTTCCTTTTTGTGTGCCTAATTGCTGCTTCGATAGCATGATAATGTTCAGAAGTCAATTTGAGGGGAAAAGCTTCCGAACGGTCAACGCTATAGTTTTTGAACAAGATAAGCCCATCCAAACTGGGAATTCTCGCTCTAAAATGGTTCACGCCCCAAAACGGGTCAACTGACAGTAGCGTCCCTAAATGGCAAAACAGACGATTCGTGCCTTGGAAATGTGTAAACTAATTTTTTTGAAACTAAAATTAGCCCTAGTTGCTATATATTGACGCTCTAAAATTTGCAGCACTGACTATACGAGCCTAAAAAATGGCCATACTGATAATTCGCACCTTGAAAATGCCTATAACTGGTGATTCTTGGCCCAACATGGCAAAAGCGACCATCCGCGCTCAGATAATGACCATACTGACCATTCGCTGGCCTAAACTGGATATGAATAGTCAGTTTGAGTATGTTCAGGGGACGAATCGAATTAATTGTTAGTTTAACAATTTTTGGGGGCCAGAATCGTCAGTTTTAGCATTTTTTCGACGCAATTGTCTGTTTTGCAGTTGTTAAGGCACCCTTTATTTAGGGCACGAGTATATTGAATTTGAAATTTCAAGATCGTTAATATGGCCATTTTGTCTATTATTATATGGCAGGAATTGTAAATTTATCCGTTTTGATGGTGTGAATAGACACTTTGCCTTTTCTTAGTGTAAATGTAGTGGTTTTGTCATTTTCATGTCCCGGAGGGCGAAGGGGGAGGGTATAATCACGTTCAAGGCGTGAATCGACAATTTATAAGTTTTTAGGGAGCACACAAGTCATTTTTGCCGTTTACAAGGCACAGTACGTTGTCTCAGTCAGGTCATTTTGAAGGCATGCATTGCCAGTTTGGCTACTTTTAGGGTACAGGTTGTCAGTTTAATGCCTTAAACCATTTTCAAGGCACGAATCATCATTTTTGGCCACTTCGGGGCGCGAATAATCAAGATAGCCGTTTTAATGAAAAATAGGAATAGCTCGTTTAGCTATGCGCGATTTTTTTTTCTCCAATTTTAGCCGTTAATTAACGCTTCTTCTAAATTACAGCCGTTAATTATCGGTTATCTTTATTTTAGACGCAATACAAGCGTGTTTTCTAAATGTTTACAATAAGTTGCCACCAAGAAAGCACAAATTTGGCTAAAAAAGCACAAATGTTAACGGTGAGTCACCGCTTTTTCTTTATATTTCAGCCGCGGATGCGCAACACTGCTATGGTCGGAGCTTCGTAATTTCTGAGCTTCAGCTGCTAATGAGTGCTTTTTCTCAATTTCAGCCGCGAGTAACTGTTTTCTGATTGATGAAGCAAGCCTGGAAAATTGACTTTTCGAAGAGCTAAATACACAAAATTCGTTTGTGCTTTGAAGAACTTGAGCCGCGAAATTTGTGCTTAAACCGATTAAACCCCGCAAAATTTGTTTCGTCAACTATAGTTAATACTTATACCAGCGAATTTGGTTTCTTGATAAACAAAGCCTGTGAAAAGGGCAAGAAGGAGTAAGCAAAGTACGTTTGGAGTCACGACTGTAGGTTTGGAAGGTTTTTTTTTTTTTGTTTTTTTTAAGTGTGGTACAAACATGAACAATAATAATGGCGATCGTTTAAATCGTGTTGTGTTGACCACACGTATACAATCGTGTTTTTAATAGCCTGATTCTCCCATTCTCTCGGCTTCTTTTGTGAAGGATTTCTAAACACTTGAGGCGAGAACAAAAAAAAAAAAAACAGCGACGAACGAGAGCCATGAATTATAGGAAGACTCTCTTGGCATTTGATAAGCATTTCCAGTAGAGACTTGTCGAATTTTGCGCCTTGAAGTCCGTCAATCGACGATGGTGTAACCCCCCCCCCCCCAATCACCCTTGACGTCATCGCCTTGTAAACCCAATTTAAATCATTATTATCGCTCTTTAATAATGTTTATAATTCGGAAACCGTCCTCTACTTGAAACGATTCATAATTTCAACTCCCTTTCACCTCTTGACATCCCTCCCGTTGGACAGTGTTTGATCGAATCGTTTTTCTCACGCAATCGTGTGATTAAATGGCTTCCGAGAGATAGACTCGCTGTTTTTTATACGGTCAGTGTCGCTTACAATAAACTTTTAAACGCCCGCGCCGCATGCTTGTGAGTGTTCCCTAAATATTTAATTTCAATTAACAGGGAAATATATGTTAATTGCTCCTTTTTTGCTACGGTTTAAAGTCTAGTCATATTTTATTCCGTCCCTTCGCCCCTTTTGTCGTCTCGTTTATACGCGCCCCGCCCCCTTATCCTCGGCGGTTTTATCCTTTTCTTCAACCCCCCCGAGCTTTAATTGCTAACAACGGTAGACGCGGAAGGTCATAAGAATTCCACTTCTCCTTCGCCCTTGTGTATTAGCTTTCTAATTTGCGCCATATATTCACCATCGTCGTCGTCGTCCTCGTCGGGTCGTAGTAGTCGTCGTTGCAATGCTAATGTGACCACTTGGAAAAGATCAAGTTGATGTTGAGTGCTGCCATGGGAAAGGGAGGAGGGGAAAAAGGGCCTCATTACAAATAATCACCGCGGCAATTTTATGCCTTTCCCTCATTCATTATCATTCAAACTGTGGATGGTCCGATATTTTCAAGTGATCTCTCCCTCCCCACTCCACCCCACCATACATTTATTCCAGGACCACTCCATTTGATTTCATGACCATGCAAATTTTAATTGGAAAGGTCGATTCGAAATGATTTAACAGTTTTTCTCGCAATGAAATAAAAAAAAAACGTTGATATTTATTTATCAATTAATCAAGTCAAAATCTTCACACCATTGCGCGGAATACTCGTTAAAAAACTAAAAGTGTTCCTCAAAGTAATTTATGTGACATTTTTATTAGGACGAGTTGTGGTACAGGTGATACGATCGACAGTTGAATGTGGGCTTTTCGAAGTAGATTTCGGGAAGGGATGAAAAGAATTACGCACTTTGGAATAATTTAAAAAAATAGTTTAATGGGCCATGAAAATGGCTTTGGAACACCAAGCGAACGCTTAAAACTATACCCGGGAATCGCTTATTGTACGGGAACAGGGATTTTTCCTTTTACATTTCCCTTTCATTCATCTCTTTTTTTCTTTTTTTTTTTGTGGTGATTCGCCTGAGGTCTTTGCAACATTGGACAAGTTTACGGCTGATTGGTCGTGCTTTTTGTATCGATCTTTTTAACTGTTTATCGTTATTGTTTTATTTTTTTGAGATCGATTTTTTTTTTTAGAAGGAAATGAACGGATTCATATTCTAACGAACTGCAGCAGTATATCCCCTCCCTCGTAAGCAAAATTTTCGGTGAATTTTCTTTCTATACATTATAAACTGGCCCCTCATCCTTCCGATTTCACCTCTCCATATACCACAAATTCAAAGTTGAAATAAATCCCTTGTAAGAGAAAATCGAGTATCTGGAAAGGAGTTTAGACCAACAAAGTTAATAGGAGTGCTGGAGCGAGACAGAAGACAGAATGGTATGCTAGGGGAGTGGATGCAAATCGCATTGGGCTTAAATTGATTGAGCACGGCTTTCTTGCTTCCAAAATCTACCTTTTCTCTCTTTCGCAAACTCCCCCCCCCACCCATCACCTCCTTCACACTGTTATAGGACCGTTTTAGTCATTTCAATGATTTTCCCACCCCGTTCCACGTCTTATGTATACTTCCCGGCTCGCAGCACCCGCCTCTTCTTTTCGTCCATGGAAAGGAAAGACTTTAAATTGGAATTCCTCGGGTGGCATTAATTACCTTTGGAACTGGTAGAGTCACGATGGTAGGGAGGAAAGAGGAGGCTAAATGAATTGAGGTGACTGAGGGAAATGAGAAGGACGCCTTTTCCAGCCTCTCTCGAAGGGATTGTGAGGGGGTGATAGTGGAAAGACTCTCACTCTCCCTCTCTCTCTTTCACTTTCTCACTCTTCTATCGAAAATCCTCTTTTGGGGGCCCCCTTAGGCAATTGATAAGAACAATAATACCAAGAAAAGGGAAAAGGAGGAGTTTTGTCAGTCAGTTACCGTTACGGTTAATCTACCTTGACTTCACGCTCTGTCATAGGCGCTGGCAAGTTAAGATGTACTTGAGACATAATCACTAAAAAGAGAAAACCCGCTCTTTTACTCCTCTGAACAACTATCTTTGAAGGAAGGGAAAAGAAAAACCTCCTACCATTGTTCGAACAAAATCGCGTGAGTTTATTTTTGAGAAAGAAAGAAAAATTCTTCCTTCATTTCAATGGTTAAAAAAAGTGACAAGAGCGGAGTTTCGGCACAGTAAAAATGTACGCCCGAAAAATTCTTCCTGTGAAAAGATGAAAGATGTACGTATAAACGTTCTTGGTATAGCCACTTGAAAAAAAAAAAAAAAAAATTGACCCCTCCCCTCCCCTTCCACCACTAATTCCTCAATGTGTTATCATCGGAAGGTGTCTCAACAAATAGTTCCCTCCTTTTTATCTGCCCATAAGAGTCATTATATATAAAAAAAAAATCCGCGAAGATGGAACGATTCAAACGCCAAGATTGAGAAGAGGGCGTTCCTCAGTATATGAGAGCCTGAGCCATTTAAAAAAAAAGTAGGAGGGCAAAGAAAAAACAAACTGGAATTGGTGGGCCCCACCACTTAAAAACGAACGAAGGCGGGAATGGGTGTTGGTTTTTTTTTTTTTTTTTTTTGCTTCTTTTACCTCATTCGTGTGCGCGGAGTCGCGAGCATAATTATTTACCGTCGGAGCGAGTTTCCCCCCGCCCCGCCGCCAATAGCTGGTAAATTATAGGAAGGAGAAACTATCGTGTGATTAGCGGAATACAACACGAGAGTGAAGAAGGAGGGGTTTAAACGAACGAGGGAGAAGGAGATTGTGAAGTAGAAAAAAGAGAAAAGAATAATAAAATTGAAAAGTTAAAAAAAAAATGGCCGACTCATTATTTAGTAGCTGCGAAGGGTGAGAAACGGGAAGCAGTAATTATGAAAATTATCATTTTGTACAGCACAACCTTTATTTTTTTTTATTCGCCGTGAGGTAGACTCAAATCGCGGATATGTTGTGAGGGAAAATTACTCCTCGTTATATTCGTATCAATAAACGAACTCGTACAGCTAACAATTTAAAGGACAATCGACAATTTTGAGAGGAATCCAAGCCAAAGAGAGGGGGGTAGCAGAGATACTTTGATGGGGACGATTGCTCCTATAATATATGCTAGCCCTTGTCCTGATATTCATCCTTATTATACGGGCTTATCCCAACAGCCCAAATCAACGTGATTTCTTCATTTTTGCCTCGCAAGGACCTATATTCCCGATGTTTGATGCAAAATGAGCGGCTTTCAGGGTTGCCAGAACTACAGTTTTCATTTTAGACCTGCAGTTTTTTGTGTTGGTCTACAGGTCTTACAGTTTTTCGTGAGCTTCTACAGCTTTTTTGTCATTTTTCTCTACCAATCAGTGGAAAATGCCGAATATCACTTCATTAAAATTGATTCTTATATTTGAAAATTTGGCAAATATTACTCTCTGCAATGGAGCGGGAGGGGGGAATTGTCAAGCTTGCATGTGCGTGAAAGTCCTCAAGTTGCTCTTTCGCGCAGGGTGTACGTTATTGTGCATAGCCGACTATGTTACCGGTGTTGAGATGGCGAGGGGTCTGTCAATGAAAGCGCCCTATTAGTTCCGCATCTTGGCCCGAATATTCTCTCTACGGCCCTGCCCTAAAATTGCACGATTTCACTTATATTAACACCCATAGACCCGGCATTTTCAATATCGCAGATATTCAGCCAGGAAAATTGAAATTGTGCTCTAATTAAGACCCAAATGTGCTAACTCATTCTATTTTGAATTTAAAAATAAATTCGAGTTCAAATTCAAAGAAAATAAGAGGGCGCTGTCAGAACCAGTTCGCCCAACTGCCTGAAACTCGAAGTTCCGCTGAAATTAGGGCGCGAAACTTACAGTCGTGAATATTCAAATTTCTTGAAAATGTTGTCGCAGAAGACTTGGGGCACTGTCGTGGCCGGCTAGCCCGGGGGTTCCGCGCGGTCACCAACGAAAGATTCCTGAAACTCGAAATTTCGCGGAAATAAAGACCCTAACCTGAATTTGCGTGGGAATAAATACCGGAAAATTTCACTGATAATTAGCCCCGAATCTGGTAATTCCATGGATTTTTAGCGTAGAACACTGTAATTTCTTGGCTTTGTGTACCGTCGGGGATGGCTAGTTCCGGAAGCCCCGAAATGTGGAATTTCGCGAAGGGTGAGTCCATTTTGTAGTTCGCCGGATACTTAGTTATTTAGACCCGAAACTGACGATATTCGCCGGAGATATTTAGCTCTATCTGGAGATATTTTGCGGCTATTTCTCTTCATTTTACCCGCAAAATTCAGGTCAAATTCAAAAAAAGTTAAATTTTGAGTGCTTAACATTCGAGTTGTGTCATTTGCAGTGCGAGGAGTCAATTGCTGAAGAGCTAGGGTCACTGTTTGTACCCGGAATGCATTCGCCCAATAAAGAAGATGGCAAAATGGTTGTAATTTGTCGCTGAATGGGAGAAGGAGAGGAGAATTTACATAGGGACAACCGTAGGAAGAAGGAGGTGGATTCAGCGTTATTTTTTCAATTTTTTTGCCTTCAGATAACACAAATTATTGTTTTTTCCTCAATTTTAGTGCGGGACTTGCCCAAAAATAGCACATTTGAGTTTAATGTGAATTTTAGCCACGAAAGTTGCTTCTAAGAACAACGAATTGGCGTTTTCTCAATCTCTGTGGCTATAATGAGTGCTTTTACTCAATTCTAGCCGCGAATTAGCACTTTTTCTACATTTTTACCCACGAATGAGCGCTTAATCTCAATTTTGGCCAGCGAATAAGCGTTTTTATTCACTTTTCGCCATGAATTAACATTTTTTCTCAATTTTGGCCTCAGACCTGCCCCCCCCCCCCCGAGAACAGTACGTTAGCGTTTTTTGCTCAATTTTAGCCCCGAAGTCGCCTTTAGAAACCTCTAATTGGCGATTATTATTCAATTTTAGCTGCGAATTGACGATTTTTATTAATTTTTGGTGTCGAATCAACACTTTTGACCACCACGAGTTGGTAGGAGGTAGTTTCTTCTGAGCTTTCCTCCCCGTTTTACCCACAAAAAAATTGTCGCGATCTTTGCCGTGAATCAACGTTTTTCTCAATTTTAGCGCGGGACTTTTACCACTAAACCAGAACAGTATAGTGTTTTTTTCTCAGTTTTAGTCGCTAATTTTGCGATTTTGCCGAACTTTCATCCGCGGATGCCTCCCAAGAACAACCATATGTGCACATTTTCAATGTTTGCCCAAGGACCTTCAGAAACTTGAGGATGAGCGGTTTTTTTCTCACTTTTAACCGCAAAGTTGCCATCATATATCCCGAATCAGTGTTTTTTCCTCAATTTTAGCGGCCAATGAGCGCATTTTATCTCTTTTATCGGCAAATAAGACTTTTGTTGCTAACTAAGCTTAACGCTTTAAAAACTGAAAAATCCCACATTTTCCAACTGTAAGCCCGTGGTGGAGGCTCCACCCCTCTCGCTGCCTGCTATGGTGCGCTACTGGACTTGACCAGACCAATCAACTTGAATCACAAACGTGTTTGCAAAGAAATAAACCCTGAGGCGGCTTCACCTTTCTCCCGCCCTTCACTCTTCTATACCGCCCTCTGACGGCTTCCGTCCCACAATACCTACATGAATAATGGCTTTTTAAACAGCAAAACCCGTGAAATTTGATATTTCAACGTGCCAAGTCGGCGAAGTTGTCGGGTTTTAAGGAGTTAAACCCGCGAAATTTGGTAATTTAGTGGCTATGGTTTTTTCAAAAAGCCGAATTCGCGAAGCATCGGTCTTTTGATGAGCCAATACCAAGAAATTATTTTTTTTGTTAAAGTCGGACCCGTGAATTTTGTATTTTTAGGCAGCCGAACCCACCAAATTCAGTGTTTTAGGCAGTCAATCCTATTTAGAGAGACGTCCCTGCGAAAATGAGTGGTCAAGGGTATGATTTTCACGATTTAGCTTAGGGAATTGTTTTCAAAAAGTAATCCTATTTGAGCCAGACGCGGATTATGAGGTCCTCAAACAGTAGAGAACCGCGGAATGCAGCCGGGCAGGCTCCTAAGGTGGGAAGGGGGCGTCCAGAGACTCAGTGTCCTCTTAAATGCGGCAAAAATGAGTGTTTCGCTTTTGTCGTATAGGTTTCGACCGATTTTCTCGACTATATAGAACGGGCCAGCGATGTCTGCCTGCTTCAAGCTCTTCCTTGGTACTCCAAAGACTTCTTAGACAGCCAAGACTTCAAAATGTGTGTCCAAATCCTCGCGGACATGGTTTTTTATGCAGCCAAATTTGCGGAAATTGGGTTTTTCTTTAACCATGCCACCCATCGAAGAGATTTAGTCGATTTGAAGGCGCACATTGTCCGTTGGCATCGCTCAATTATGAAATTAAGCTTGGACATAAGTATTATTTGTTAACCATTTATGTAGGAAGCATCGGAAGGCTTCCTACGGACGTTCCCGTAAAACAAAACACAAAAAAGTGGTCCATTGATTCCCTTTTCCTATCCTTAACAGTGACAGTCAAACGCTCACCCACAGTTGTACAAAACCCGGATAAAAAAAAGTAGTGTCCTTTTTCTATATAATTTATTAACCTTTCCTGCGCGTGGCCATTTGTTGTAGTTTTTTTTAGCCTCGGGGCGGAAATCATTTGCTTCCCATCAACAGCACTCAGGAATAATAACATTTAGGGACACAGCAGTTAAAAAAAAACATGTGGGTAGTTTACGGTAAAAAGACTGTAAGCCACAAGAAAACACCGCGGGTACTATAAAAGGTTTACCTTTTTCGTTAAGCCGTGCGCATAAAAAAAACGAGAAAACTCGTAAAGTGCATTTTGTACTAGTGTAATTGCTTTCGTCCAGTAAAAGGGCGAGAGAAAAAGGAAACGGGTACTATCAATTTAAGAGGAAGATGGATTATTAGTTGAGAGAGAGAGTGAGCGAGAGAAGAAAAAACAACAAAAAACGAAGGAATGCGGGCAGCTTGGAGTTTGATGATAAGGTGCGATGTTTTGTCAATTAGTTGCACATAAATTAGGCCGTGGAATGCTTATAAAAACGCGTGTATGACGTGCCTATGAAAATTAACTGAATTGTTTTGAAGTATAAGGGGAGTTTTCAAAAGGTGTGAAAAGATGGTGTTGACACTTTTTTTTTTTTTTAGTTTCGACGCTTGCTGCGTTTAGAAATGAATGCGATTTTTCGTAAAGATGACAACTTTTTCAAATACTTTTAGTCGTTGTTGGGTTGTTCCCAAAGTGATTAAATGCTGGAGGCAAAGAGCCATAACTGAAGGATGTCGTGGGACTTAGGGGTTCTCTCTTTTTTGTTTGTCTCTGGCAAGGAAATCCTGGAGGATCGGTCCGGTGAGCATTGCTGCTTTTGAAAAATTTATTGCTTTCCTTGTTTTTCGATATTGCTTCATTGCAGACCCCAAGGGTTCATCACGCAGTTCTGCCACGTTCTCGGTTTTTTGTTATACTTATAGTACCTACATGGGAAAATTCTTCAAGCCCCCATATCAAAATATTGCCAACTTGCCATATGAACCTAATCCCCACGTTTGTGCCTCTATATGTTACAGTACTTAGCCTAAGGAACACACAAGAAGAAGAGCCGCCCGATCCGCAACTTATGAGGCTCGACAATATGCTAATTGCCGAAGGGGTCGCAGGGCCGGAGAAGGGAGGTGGAGTGAGCGCCGCGGCCGCCGCATCCGCTGCCGCTGCCTCCGGCCAAGTCCAGGACAACGCGATAGAACATTCGGACTATCGAGCCAAACTGGCGCAAATTAGGCAAATTTACCATCAAGAACTGGAGAAATACGAACAGGTGAGTTGTCAAACTTTATTGAAACCGTTAACATGACGCGTTAACTTCCGCTCCGTACAGCAATAACAACATAGTGTAAAAAGCTTGTTTTTTTTTACGTTTTTAAAGTAGTTATGGAGTGGGGGGTTTGAGGTAGTTAAGTGGGCTTTCAACTTGCTATTAAGAATGCTTTTAAAATCCCCAAGAATAGCTGCTACTCTAGTGCTTAGCTAGTTGATGAGGTAAGGGGAGGGGAGTTAGTGTGTGTTAAACTGTGTTGTCCCACTCTACTTTAAAAACCTCTCTCAAGTGCGGCAACGGAAACGGAAATTTTTCCCTAATCTTACCGGGCCAGAATAATTTATATTTCTATTAAAGGAGGCCATTCTCCGGGATTTACAAGGGTAGTTTTAAGAAAGGATAAAAAAAAGAAATAGAATTGAAAAAAAGAAGCCTCTCGCGGACAGATAATGGCCCTGGCTCATCTTTAATTCAGTTTGCCTAATGATGATGATTTTAATCTATTTCCAATTAAATCTCTTTTTTTTCGTCCCTACAACCCCTCCACATTGCCCACGCTTCTTCTTCTTCTTCTCTTCTTTCTCTTCCCGTCTTAAACTCATTTTCTTTTTTCCCCCTTTTCTACTTTTTTCTCCCCCCTCCCCCGTGCTTTTTTTCACACTTAATTTGCATCACAATTTCCCCCTTTTTTGGGTTCTCCGCCCGTTCTCTTCTGGCATAAACTACCCGTGACGTTCTTCAACTCTTCGAAAGAGAAATACATTTAAATTGTTTGCATTTCATCACGAGTAAAGGGAGGGGGACCAAAAAAAAAGGAGAGAAAAAATCTATTCAATTGCACATGTAGTAGGGAAGGGGTGAGAAGAGCAAAAAAGGCAACTATTTCTATTGTATTGCTGAAAACCTACAAATAACGCGTGTATTGGGCTATTCAACTATAAACTGAAATAATAGAAGAGGTTGAAGTTATTAAAAAAAAAAAAAAACAGCAATTTCGCGGGGTTTTGTTGTTGATTAAAACCAATTTCGCCTTGTTTCGCTTTTTAAAAAGTCAATTTTGCAGGTTTTAGTAATACAAAATCAATTTTCTGGGGTTTCCACCCTGAAAAAACCAATTTCGCAGATTTTGCATTTCCGAAAATCAGAATTGCGAAGCTTTGGCTCACGCAAAACCCCCAATTTTGCGGGTTCAACTCCCCAAAAATGGTTGATGGTACATAACATAACAGCGTTTTCCATTCGCATAAAATTCTGCATAGGGACAATGCATATGTTCCACTGTGTAAATTTTGTTAATTGAAAGTCCCATGCCCACAAAAGTGTGATTTTTAAACAACTAAGCCTGTGAATTTAGAATTTTTAAGAACCTAGCACGTGAAATTTGGTTCTTGAAAGAGCTGATTCAGGCGAAATTGATCTCTTGATGGAGCCACACGTGCCAAATTGGTTTATCGAATGTTTCTATTTTGCTCTACTTGGCCAACTCCTCGTCGCTGAAGCGCTGATTCGCGGAAAAAATTGAGAACAGCTCTAATTCGCTATTGAAATTGAGAAAAATACAACGCTAATTCGCAGTATAGAAACGTTACTTTTTACGGCTAAAATGTAAAAAAAAAAAAAAAAAAAAAAAAAAAAAAAAAAAAAAAAAAAAAAGAGCGTTAATTTGCAGGTAAAATGAAAAAAATGCTCTATAACTCTCGGCAAAAATCGAGAAAAACTGTAATACGCTGCTTATACTGAGAAAAATCGCTAACCAATGGCTAAAATGGAGAAAAATCGCTTATTAGAGGAATAAAAACTCTATGCTTTGCGGCTCTGATTGAAAAAAAACGCTAATTCGCTAAGCGCGATACAATAGCGAAAAAGTGCTAATTCGCGGATAAAATCTAATACGCGCCTGAAATTGAGAATAAGCTAATTCTCAGCGTAAAACCGATAATTTGTTCGCTGCTATAATGTAGACAAAAAGCGTTAATTCACAGATGGAATTGGGGAAAAGCGTCAATTCGCGGCCCAGGTCGAGAAAAACTTTAATACGCTGCTATGAAACTGAGAAAAATAGCTGATTCGTCCAGCTGAGGTAAGCTTTGCGGCTAAGATTGGAAAAAGCGCTAATTCTAGGATGAATTTGAGTTAATGCGCTAATTTATGACTGAAATTGTGAAAAACTCTAATAATAGCGGCTAAAAATGAGGAAAATCGCTAATTCGCAGTATAAGAACACTACTTATTCGCTTCTAAAATTTAATAAAGCGATGATTCTCGGGTAAAATTTAGAACAACTAGAAATTGCGGATGAAATTAAGAATAATCGCTAATTCGCTGGATAAAGATGTAAATCTGGATAAAGAATGTGCTAATTCGCGGCTGAAACTCGAATACGCAGCTGAAAAAAATCGCTTATTAGCGACTGAAATGGGAAAAATGGCTGCTTTGCGGGATGTTGCAAAAACTCTAATAATTGCGGCTGGAAAAAGAGAAAAATCGGTGGTTAGTGCGACAAAAATTAGAAAAAACGATAACGTGTGACTGGAATTGAGCCAAACTCGCGCTATTGAACAGTTATAATAGGGAAAAAGCCGATTCGCGGCTTCTGATGATCTTTCGTGGCTAAAATAGGGAAAATTGGTGATTCAGAGATAAAATTGAAGAAAAAAAACTACAAAAAAGCGGCTGTAATGAAGGAAATTCGCAGAATAAAGCTGAATCGCGGCAAAAATTGAGAAAAATCACTGATTATAAGTGTAAAACGCTTGTAATTTACTAAAAGGTGAACGTAAACGTTATTTGGGGGCCACATCCAACATACAGACACGAGATCTCACTACACTCTGCGACTATGATTTTTAAAAAAGCGCTAATTCGCCGTTGAAATTGAGTGAAAAGCGCTAATTCATGGCTGATGTGAGAAACACTTTGATTATAGCGCGACTGAATATGAGAAAAATGGCTAATTAACGCTTGCTATTGGGAAAAAGCGCTAGTTTGCGGCTAAAGTTGAGCCAAACTCTCTAATTAATGGCTAAAATGGAGAGAAAAACAATTAGTTCGTGGGCTCTGGATTAGTTTGTGGCAAAAATAGGGGAACCGAGCTAATTCGCGGCTGAAATAAACAGAAACGCTAGTTCGGTACTGATAAAATCGAAAAAAAAAAACAGAATTTTTTAGATAAAATTGAAAAAAACAAAACAAAACTCTAAATATAGTGGCTGAAATTGAGAAGAATCGCTAGTTAGCGGCTAACATTAGGAAAAACGCTACTTCACGTTTATAATAACGTTAATTCGCGGGTAAAACCGAGAAAAACTCTGATTATAGCGGTTGAAAATGATAAAAATGGCTAAATAGCAACTAAAATTAGGCAAAACGCCAGTTCGCGGTTGAAATTGGGCAAAACTAGCTAATAAACGGCTCGAATGGAGGAAAAGCGCTAATGCGCGGCTAAAATTGAGAAAAATCTCTAATTCGGGGTAAAAATTTATTAAAAAATCGCTAATTCACGGCTTAAATTGAGAAATAAGAGTTATTCGCGGATTGTTTCCTGTGCTACAGCGATATGTTATGTTTCTGGGTCCTTCTATAGTTCGAATCCTCCGAATATTTCCGGTTTCAAGCCGTTCTAAAAAGGCCACGGGGTTGTAGTGTTCTAGAGCGACAGCGGGAAACTAGTGAATAGGAATGCTGCACCCGCTTCTTCAAGTTGTGACCGCAAGGTATTGGGAACGCAAATTGAAACCTGCAGATCGGCGGAAGATATAATTTCCCGGACTGGGAGTGTGTGTTGTGCGCAGTGAAACGATCATTCAAAATCGTGATTTCTCTCAATGTTAGTGGTTATTGCGTCAACGCTCAAAAAGTAATTTATTTCGAATGAAAAGGTGAGCAAGGTTGGAATGAACCGTTTGGTGGAGAGGGATGGGGAGGTCTTTCAATTAAGCTGTAAGTAGATGGTACGAAGGGGTAGGGAGGGGATTTAATGACAGCATTAAACAAGAAGGAAAAACCGACCTGACTTTCTCTCTCACTCTCTTTATACGTATATATATGTATACGTTTACAAAAGGGCATCCGCGTGGCGCAATTTTCCAGTCACAGATTCGTGAGCTCAATGATTAATTTCTATTTCGTGGTTGGTATGTGCGATGGTGGGGGGGGGGGGGGTCTCGGGAGAGATTTCATGGGAAGAGGCAGGGAATACGAAATTAATTTCGCAATTAGGTAGTCAGTGAAGGAAAGTGACATGAGAGTTGTACTTTAAGATGAAGAGTGACTTTAGGTTGGTGGGTGATAGGTCGGGGGCGAAGAGAGGGGAAGGAGTATGACAAGGGCTTTAAGAAGCGGTTGGTTGAATAGCTTAACGACTCCCCTCCGTGAACTGTGGTTACTGCGGGGCTAACAACTGTAATTTTCGTAGCTGACCTATTACTCTATTACATAGGCGGGTTTTAGTGCACCGTCCCTACCTTCAAAAGACCTATAATTTTAATATCCAAGTGTGCACTCTTTTACTAAAGTCTCTCGCCCCCCCCCCCAGACACAGCCGTTTTCCCTGTCTTGTCCCGAAACCTTCAATTAAATCTGTCAAAACGAGTTATAGGCTGTTTTCCTTGGAGACGCCGCTGGCCATAAAATAGTAATTAAAACCTATGTGTGAATGTTTGCGACTAATTGCTTTCTAGAGTTGTGAGCGTTTTCCCGAGGAATAAAACCTCCCCCTCTTCCTCCTCACGCTAACCATTTCCTTCCTACTCATTTTGCCATGGGCTCTTGGCTGCTTTACGAACTATTTTATTAGTGTCTCTCCCCTTCGGTAGGCCTGGAAATTGTTTAAAATTGAATTCAACGGGGCATCACAAAAGCTATTTTATCTTTGCACTAAAAAAAAAACAAAAATAAAAAAAAAACGCGGAATTCCTTGATTATATTTATTTAATTGATACCGTAAAAAGATTTCTCCACTAAGCTCGGCAAACAAGGAGTGACAGATTTAAGTGGCAGATTTAGATAAAACCATTCTAAAAATCCCATTGCTCCCGGGAGTTTTTTTTTTTTTTTTGCATCACTCCAGTTCCGTTCGAGTTATTAATTGTCACGTAATTTACAGTGAAGAGGATCGAGACTGGTTTTATCTTTATTGAACAAAATAAAAAAGCGTATTAAGCTTTAAAAGAAAAATCTGGGGCGTTCTTTTGATTATATCTCCCCTAAATATTAATTTAATAAATGAATACTCTCCTCCCGCCATACTAAAAATGGTACTTTTGACGGGTTCCACCTTTGAAAGAGTAATGACAGAAAAATGTTTATGTGACGTTTCAATTAAAAATGTTGGCCTTTTGACAGCTAATATGTTTATGGTCTGTACGACAGAGAAACAAGGTGTTCCAAGACCTTAAGCGGACACTTTTTTAAAACATTTTTTTTGTAATGTCAAGTCAGAAGTCATGACAAGTTTAACTTGATTGTTATCACCGTACATTTGTCTGATTAATGCGTCAGGGGGTCAAGAGGCGTCCCTTTGGGGTGGATTTGAAGGGGCGACTCGTCTTATTTTTTTCTTATACCTACACATAATAAAAATTAAATAATTATTCTTCCCTTTTCTGTGTTTTTTTGTTTATTTTTTTATTCAGGCGTGTAACGAATTCACAACGCACGTGATGAACCTACTCAGGGAGCAGTCGCGGACGCGGCCCATCACGCCCAAAGAAATCGAAAGGATGGTGCAAATCATCCATAAAAAGTTCTCCTCGATACAAATGCAACTTAAACAAAGTACCTGTGAAGCCGTCATGATCCTGAGGTCGAGGTTTCTCGACGCGAGGTAAGTTTCTTTGTACTACTTCCGTATAGCTCTATTGACTTCCATGAGTTCGTTTTTTAAACGTACAAATGTAAACAATAAAAGCCACTTCCTATTCCAACAAACCAACGTAAAAAGGGGCAACAAAACATACAAGATGATGTACTTTTAACTTTTGAACCCTCTTCCTCGTTTTGCAAAGATACATTTTCTAAACGATTTCAAGAGTATAGACTACAGAGGGATAAAGTTGGGCACATCTTGGAGGTATAAATCCTTGTACACATTTGCCTGTGGGAAAGTGATGTTAAGGGTCAGGATTGTGAGGGGGGGGGAGGGAGTTGAGTCGTATTGTGGAGTATTGACTCTGATCCTGTGCCAATATTTATTCAACCGACACGGGGCAAACATTTGTGCACACCATTTGTCATGGATCATCTCACAAACCTCCTTTCTTCCCCCCTCCCCACCAAGCCTACAACAACACAACGTGACAGTTTTTTGGTACATAGCATGTTTAGGCCCAGTAGATTTGTTTTTAAATAAGTATTGTCGTTATTACGTTTCTTTAAATAAAATAAAGGTCGACTGTTTAAAAGAGATAAGCCTAAAAAAGAGGGGGAGGTGGCTTTAGTTGGTTTGGGAAGGTGTTAAGTTCACCCCGAAGAAGAGAGGAGGGGATGGAAGGGAATGATGGTCGCTATTTATCAAAAGGAAGGCCTTAATAAAACCACATGGAAGAAGAAGTAGAAGAGGGATGAAAGTGAGAGGCCCTTTTCGCTTTTAGCTTCCTATTTCGTTCATCCCTCGCGATTGCCGCCCCTGCCGTCATTCAACCCCTACAGGGATCGAAATGGGTTCCTTGAGCTTTGAGTGAGGGGGTGAGGGTGATGAAGGGAGACATTGTATGAAAAACCTCTTCATAAAGATATTTCCCTCATTTCCACCTCTGGAAAACTGACCTCGCAGGAGGGATAAAATACCCCCCCTCGTCGCTCCACTCTGTCCACCAACCGCACCAGTTCGACTATGTTACTATAAAACTCCTTTTTCCTCTGTCTTCTTGTTCTTGTAATAAGTGTCTGAGCTTTGAAAAAAGGATAACAGTTATTTTCGAGGGTTTTCCGAGAAGGATAAATGTGTTTAATATATTTATGCCCCCCCCCCCAACTACTCACACCAAATGAGGAACACAAGAAGGTGGCCGACACTATTCCAGCATGCCAGAATAGTATCGGCCATCGTTTTGTGTCCATCATCTGGTCTGATTAGTTTGAGCGACCGGCTAGCCTGGTTCCGCAGTCACATGATAGGCCTAGAAACTAGCAATTTTGCTTGAATTAAGGCCATGAACTAGCCTCCTAATTGGTTCAATTTTGTTGGGTGTACGACGCGGCGTATGGGCCTTGTCAGCTTACGACTTACGACGCGGTTTCACGGTCGTGGTCGGCTAGTCAGGAATCCAAGCCCACACAAAACAATTTTGAAGTTGTATTTTCACAGATATTTTAGCACCGAAACTTACAATTTCTCCAAAATTAAGCGACCCGTAACTTGCAATGTTGTTGAATTTCAACAAAACTGAAACTTGTATTTTTGGAAGAATCGAGATCCGAAACTCCAAATCTCCGAGTTCCAAATCCAAAGTTAAAGTCGGGGGGCGGTTTGCTCAGGGTTCACTTCCAAAAGGACGAGAAACGTGCAGAAATTAGGACCCGAAACTTGCAAAATCGTGAATATTCCGCGATATTTTTCTTCAAAATGTTGCAATGGGCTCCACTGCCCCCGTGAAACATGCCCGAAACTCGAAATTTTGCGGAAATAAAGACCAGAAACTGGCAATTTTGCAAGAATACACCGAAAATTCTCTGAGTGCTGTATTTTCATGGCCACATTTGTAAGGCTTGAGTGCCTAGCCCTGAGTTCACAGCCTCTAAAAAAAGGCCCAAAACTTGCAACTTCGCGGAGGCAAAGACCATAAACTTGCAATCAATTTCGGATATATTCAACTCCGAACGACGTAATTTTGCGGCTAAATTACTTAATTTTAGCCGCGAACTCTACCCAAGAACAGGATATTAGCGCTTTTCACAATTTCAGCCGCGAATTAGAAATTCCTGACGCAACTTACTCCGTGGCAAAGATGTAGGGGGGGAGGGAATGTGGGAAAGCGCTAATTCGTGGCTTGTAAGTGCGAACAAGTTCTTATTCGTGGGTAAAATTGGGCCAAACCACAAAGATAAGGCTCAACCAGACCAATGCTCCAATCCGTGGCTAAAATCGAAGAAAATTGCTGATTTGCAGCCCAAAATTGAGAAAAAGTCAGATAATCCGTGTAGCTATAATTACCGAAACACCAATTCGCGGTTTCTAGTGGCAACTTCGCGGCTAAAATAGTGAAAATGCGCTTTATTAGCGGCTAGAAAAAGAAAAAAACCATAATTCGCTGATAAAATTGCGAAAACGCTAATACATGGTTTCTGGAGGCATCGCGACTGAAATTTTGAAAAACGCTAATCCACGTCTAAAATAGAGAAAAACGTGAATTCGCGGCTGAAATGGAGAAGCGCTCATTCGAGTCCAAAAATTAGTGATTAGTGAGTTAGCGTTCAAGACATTGGTAGCAAGTTCACGCGCGAATTAGTGATTTGTTTTCAATGTATGCCATGAATTAGCGCTTTTCATCAACTTTAGCAATGAAGCTGCTTTCAAAAGCCGCGAATTGGGTTTTCTCAATTTTAGCCGCGAATTAGCAATTCTTCAATTTTAGCCTTAAGTTCAGTTTTTCTCAATTTTTGCTGTGAATTAGTTGTTATTTTTTCATTTTGAGGCGTTAATTAGCGGTTTTTATCCGCGAATTAGCGATTTTCTACATTGTATCCGCGAATTAGTGATTTGTCTACATTTTAGTCATGATTTATCGATTTTTCTCAGTTGTACTATAATAATTTTAGCCGATAATTAGCATTTTTCTCTCTTTTAGCCGCGAAGTAGCGATTTATTCCTTGAATTAACGAATTTCTCAAGTTTTGCCGCCATTTAGCTTCTTTTTCCAATTTTAGCTGAGAGTTAGTGCCTTCTCTCACTGATATGCGAGAATTGGCCATTTTATCCAATTTTAGCTATACAACGATTTCAATCTTTTTCAGCTGTGAATTAGCGCTTTTTCTCAATTTTAGCCGCGGACATGTCACAAGAACAGCACATTAGTGCCCCCCCCCCCTAAATTTAAGCCGTAAAATGGTCTCTATACGCGGCGAGCTATTAGGGATTTTTTAATTAATGTTCCTACGAGAAACGGTGAATTAGCCCTTTTCCCCGGTTTTAGTCAAGAATATCAGTAATTTTTTCAAACTTTTAAGCCGCGTGGTTGCCCCAGAAACAGCACTCCAGGGCGGCATTTCAATTTTAGCCGCCTAGAGACCTATAAAAAAAAACTGTGAATCAGCGAATATTCTCTGTTTGAGCCTTCAGAAATTCAGAATAGCGTTTTCGTGATGGGCTGAATCGAATATTCAGGTACACAATTTGCTGAGCACCTGCAACGTTCTATTCATTCTCCAGATCCAGGAGCCAAATTGCCGTACACCTATAGATACCAAGACTCTTTTTCACTTACTTACCTCCTAAAGCCTAAAAATCTATCTATCTTCGCCTCCCTCGTCCCTGGCTCAGTATAGGTTTTTTTTTTTTTTTTTTTTTTTGTTTGTTTGTTTGTTTGTTTGTTTGTTTGTTTTTTTTTTTTTGAGGGCTCGGACGTACGTATAGGTATGCCAGTATAGGTTCGCTACTGGCCGCCGCCTCCACGGAAATTGCCTTCTGAATGGGTCGACAGCGCTAAATTTGGATTTTTATGCAGCGAAACCTTGCGAAATTGCTTTTTTGCGCGAGCCTTAGCCCCGTAAAAATTGGTTCTTAATGAGCCAAGACCGCGAAATTTGGTTTTTTTTGTGAACCAATCCCACCAAGTTTGGTATGAATGGCACAACCCTGCGTTTTTGTTTTTTTTTGTCAGGCCCGTTAAATTGCTCGTTGACCTAACATTGCGAATTTGCTTTCTGAATTGTTGTACGATGCGCAATTATGGTTTTGTAGAAGCAAAAGCCCCAAAATTGCTTTATAGGGTTGAAGCTGTGCCACGAAACTTATTTTTAATTAGCCAATTCCGCGAAATTTTATTTTTCATAAGGCTGGATGCGACAAATTAGTTTTTCGAGTGGCGCAAACTCGTGTGAAATTGTATTTTTGAGTCGGCCAATCTAGCGAAATTGGTTTCTTGGCAAACTTTTGTTCTTGTAGCAGCGGAAGCCAAGAAATTGCACTTTTGGGGTATTGAGGTGAGCCATAATCGCGATATTCGTTTTGAACGAACTAACTTCGCGAAATGGCTCGTTCATGCCGAGACAGGCTCTCACGCTCTTACTATTTGATTTTAAATCCCCCCCCCCCCCACTTCAATGACACCCTTCGCGCCATTGCCCCCCCCCCCCTCCATGTGTTCAGCCCTGATTCGCAGCTATAATTGAGAAAACGCCAGTCAGCGGATTCTGGTTGAAACTTTGTGAAACTGAGAAAAAGCGCATAATTCGTGGATAAAATTGAGAAAAAGCTCTAATCCGCTGGTAAAATTGACAAACACCATTTAGTGGTTTCTGCAGGCAACTTCGTGCTCGTGGTTAAAATTTGGAAAAGCCAGAATTGAACGCTACGTAAAAATTATATTCCTTGCGGACTGCGGTCATTTAGAGACTCAGGACCGTATTCACATTCGTCAGAGAGGATGAGTATTTGCTTATTTCAATTCAAAACAAGAGAATATCAGCCTCAGGGACGACTATACGGGCCTAAATGGTCCCATAGGATTCCGACAGGACACGTGGCAGTCGGGTGGATGAGTCAAACGGGAGACCTGCAAAAACCTCCTTGAGACCGTCTGTGCCCGGAGGCTTCGTCGGTTTTTAGGCGGACAATGCCGTTTTTTTGGCACAATGAGCGAACTTAACAAAATCCCAGTTTTTTTTACCAAAATATCAAGTTACCTACTTAACTGAATTGTCAGTTGTTACCATCTTCACACTCACTGTCAGAGCCATCAACAAACAATAATTTTAGGCATGTTCGAATCAACAAAAAAAAACCTTGTTATAATTAATTTGTACTCGGATTTTTCACATTTGCAGGAGAAAAAGGCGGAACTTCAGTAAACAAGCGTCTGAAATCCTCAACGAGTATTTCTATTCGCATCTTAGTAACCCCTACCCCTCGGAAGAAGCGAAAGAAGAACTTGCGAGGAAGTGTAGCATAACAGTATCTCAAGTACGTATTTCATTTCACCTTTCTTTAAACGTTTCTATTCAACTTATTCATTTATTTTTTAAAAATTTTCTTCAGGTATCTAATTGGTTCGGTAATAAGAGAATTAGGTACAAGAAAAACATTGGAAAAGCGCAAGAAGAAGCGAACCTGTACGCGGCGAAAAAAGCTGCAGGTGAGTTTAATTTTTAATTTTTGTTCTATTTATAGTTCAACTGTTACTGTCGTGTATAAGCGTGCAAATAGGGGGCGTTTTATTGATTCTGATACTACCATAATGGTGGGAGGATTAGAGGGTTATAAAAGAGAGGGGGAGGGGGTTGAAAGTTAATTGTTTTAATTTTGATAGTGGTGATGAAGAGGGAGGAGAAGAGTTCTCACTTCTATGCGTTCTATAGCTCCCCCCCCCCGCCAGCACCGCCATTTCGACACCACACACTCGCGTAGTGGGTGGGGGCTCACCGGTTTTGTAATATCTCAAAACTGAAACGAGGAAATTTAATTAATTTGTCAGTAGCACGTGGAATAATTTTCTTCTTTTTTTTAGTTTCTAATAAAAATGTTACCCTCTGACAATTATTAACTATTGGTGGCAGGGGTGACTTGTGGTAAAAAGCTCTTTATATAGAAATGATTGAAGGGAAAACTACTTTGAAAAGTGATTGGCAGTGCCCAGAATTATTTAATTGCTCGCTCCCCCCCCCCCTGTTTCACCCTATTTTGCCCCATAAATACACAAGCACACTCATTCTCTCTCGCTCTCTTTTTTTTTTTTTAATGTTCACTCGGCTGTGGGTGGGGGTGTTGGGTTGTAGGACAATGTTTCGCGTTTCGAAAATGTCATCAGTTATTTATCTAACAGTCAGGTTTTGTAAAACTGTGTGGTGTGGTCTATATACTGTGGTGTTAAGGTTGATTGGGCTATGGAATGGTGTGGCTGTGAGGCCAAGGGCGGGGGGGTGTATAGCTTCCCTTAGCTACAGCTGTTGACAAGGTTTTACTGATTTGTGAAAAATATACGTGAAAAGGACTCTGACTACGGTTTTGGTTAGTGTGATGGGTAGGGGTTGGGGGTCCGCCCTGTCGGTCAATTTTGTCCTGCCTTTTTGATGCCCCTAGTGACAACTTTGACGTGAAAAGTCCTTTCTCTCCCCCCCCCCTCGAAAACGAATGATAATTTGATGGCTAGGACCTCCCATTTTCCTTTTTTTTTAAAAAAAATTGAGTCTTAAAGAGAATTTTCATCAAAATAAATGTGGCAGATATCGATGTGCCACTGAGGAAGCTCCACAACAAAATCAATGCCGCTTCAAGACATCAATACCAACAAGATCACGGTTAGTAAAATAATGTTTAATGAACATTTAAACAAAAAAAGAGAAATATTTAGGTTTATATTCGTTAAAACGATCAGTGGGGGCAGGGGTGGGGGTTAAATGTTATTGCTGGAAGTAAACTGGAAAAAAAGGAAAAACAACAACGAAAAAAGTTGTATTTCTCAACAGACAGCCCCGTATTCATCCATTTCCACCTCCCATCCCCCCTGCCTTCCAACCATTTCTCTCATCTGACCGTGCACACCTGGGTTAAATTTAGTGACGTTTCCTTCTTCTACCCCTTCCCCCCACTTACCTATCGTACACCTCTTAAAAACGCGGAAAAACCCCTTTTTCCCTGTATAATCCCCCTCTTTTCTCCTCTCACCCATGGGGGCACCACTGCTAAAAGTAAAAAGGGCAGGGGTGGGGGGTTGGATGGACGTAGAGAGAAGCGAATGTGACTTTTTGCAGTGCTCTGTAAGCGATGGTCATGCCTCCGTTGATGGGGGAGTGAGCGAGAGAGATAGAGGGAGAGAAAGACGAAGGATATATATACGAAAGGGTATTGAAGGTGTGGATGGTGGGGGGGGGGTTGGAAAAGCGAAGGGACTCCGGGAATGGAGTTAATATATCAGAGCCTGTGCTGGTGACACCCTCAATGGCTGCCCCCCTCCCCCATGCCGCGCTGCCGTTACTTCTTGTACGCTCTAGCGTTTTCTACCGTCCCTCAGGGTCCTCACTGAAAAACCCTTCAGTAAAGGCTGCTCAGGGTGGTTGTAGTAGTATAGGCGAATAAGGTAGACCTTCGCCTGTGAAACACCCCTTCTTCCTCACCCTTACCATTAAAATCCACCCTTCTTATCACTAGTTTTTTTTCTCTCTTTCTATTGGGTTTTCCTTCCACCACAAACTACTCTTAATTTTCTCGTCTCATGCTTGTTACGATTTACGATTATGGCTTAGTTTTGCATTTATGAATTATAATTACCGAGACTCTCTTTAGTTGGTGTTCCCCCGACGGCGAATTAAGCACCGTTTAAAGCTCAATGAAACGCAACCCTTAGTTGGTGTAGATAGCCGCGAAATTTTGTATTTCAATCAGATCTCCTTTTTTATTTTTGCACTGACGCGTATATTAGTTTTTTTTTCGGTAAAGATTCTTTCCTTTTTTGTGTTCTACCAATTTCAAGATCTCTAGCTCTCTATATTTCTCATTCACTCACTCACACACACACTCTCTCTCTCTCACTCACTCCCACTTTGAGCTGTCCCCTGAAGAAATTACGTTGTTGTTTAGCGGGGACGTCGCCGTACAACATGGGACCCGGCAGTCAAGGAACAGCAACACCCATGATGTCCCCAGCACCCCCTGGCGCGGCACAGGATTCAATGGGCTACTCGATAGGCATCAACGGCGGTGATTACAGTTCACCCATGTCCGCGGCCCAGGTATTTTCTTTGTGTTTTCTGAGAAACTGGAAGGGGGTGGGGCGTGCGGGGTATTCAATTTGAGACAAAAAAAAAAAAAATCTGCTGTCTGTTGCAGACGCCATACTCGGATAGTAGCCTGGGCTATGAAGGGATGCATCAGGTGAGCGACTGATCACAGGTGACATAATCTTAGAAGTCGTTTTTTTTTATCAGTGTTTTCTCACTTCAATTTTCGCTTTATTTTTAACAAGCTCATTTTGTTTGTTGTGCAGCTGTAACTCTAAATCGCATCCTCAATTAGCTTTAAGGGCTCATAAATTTTGGGGTACTACTTTCTTTTTTATGGATCATGTCCCCTTCCCCCGCCCAAGCCTTGTTTTACGCCGTAAAACGAAAGGAGCACGTGGTTTATTTTCAATCCAAGTAATAATAATTTGAAGTAGGTAAGCCGTAGAAGAAAGGGGTGTGGAGGGGAGGGGCGGTGGGAGAAGAAGATAGCGCTAAATCAACGTGAGGGAGTTTTAAGATGGCCCTGGGTAAAGGATGTCGCAAGTTTACTGGCCGTAACCATACCCATTGAGTTAAAAAAAAAAATAGTAAGAGAGAGCGGAAAAACTGGGAGAGAATGTGTGAGTGTGTAATGAAAAGTCACCCCATCATGAGAGAATAAAACTGCCCACAACTGTTTTATACTCTAACCCTCACTTCCCCCATCACTGCCACCGACTCATAACGTTATTTTACGGCCTTTTTTCTTTCCTCTATGAGTTTTCTTCTTCTTTTACTTCTCATGGACCCGACACGCTGGGGCTTTTTCCGCCATTTGATTTATTTCTTAAGGAGTCTCTTCCCTTCTACCCCCTTCCCTCCATACAACACCATCGACCACTATAACCCTCCCTTTTCCTTTTTCTCGGACTCTCTCCCCCGCCTACACCTTCTGTCTGTCGCACTTTTTCCCAAACTGGATAAAGTTATTGAAGTCCCAATAGATTTCTCTATAACCCTCTCTCTCACAATTTCATCCTTTTTCCTCGCTCGTTCACCCTTTTCTTTTATTAAAGTGGGTTATATTTTTTAGGGAAAGAGAGAACGATAGAGAGACAGAGAAAGAGTGAGGGGCTAAATGTTTTCCCTTGGGAGAAGAGGAGCAGGGAAAAAATTAATTAAATTTTAAAACGTAAAGTTAAGCCGTTAGAACGAATAACCAACTGACTGTGCTACTTGTTCATGCCAAGAAATGTTTAAAAGACGTGATTAAAGGGTTGAGGTTTGACGCCTTTTTAGTTAATTCAGACGTTTATATGTATTAAATTTATCAATAGGTACATAATAAGTGCCGAAATTGAACTCCTAGCGCCACCACAATCACCTCAAATGTCAGGGTCATTATCAGCAGGGGGACATAACGGAAGATTTTCCGTGAAGAGACTGCATCCCCCAGCAAAGGGATGAGCAAGAATGTGATTCTTGGATACCATGGATATGAAATGGAGACTCCAAGATGATTAAACTTTCTATAGGTGCCGCAGATCTTCGGCCATTACTGTCCTTCTCCTACGTCCCACGCAGTCCCAACCGCCTTTGCGCTGGACCCAGTACTATATTAATTGTCATTGGGTTGTGATTTTTGAGAATTTATAAAAACTTCAATTTCAAAATTAACTTTCTCCACTGATCCAAGGTGAGCAATCGGGAGTAAAGGACTGCTGGTGACGTCAATCCCCACCCCACCTGACGGGCAGGGTGAAATCTGCGGCACCTATAGAAGAGTTCAGTCACCTTGGGATCGTTCCACGAGTCACCTTCCTGTTCTGGTTACATACGTCGATGACTATAGAATTAACCGGATTTCACCCCTTTTCAACCCCCCAGTTTGATGGATTTGGCACTCACCGAACCCACTTTCGCAGATTGTCCTCACCAATTTCGCAGGATGGACTCCCTGAAAAAGCCAGCTTCTCGGGGGTTGACCGCAGAGGCGGCGGACCTCCACCAATCGAAGGGCGAAACTCTATATGAGGCCACTCTTAGTCTAAGGGTGCGTTTATCAATGCACTTATTCCACAGACAAAGCTGGCATAAGTATGGTTGCTATGGGCCTTTTTGTAAACAATAATGGATTGTTATTCCAGAGATAGCTATTCCATGAGATATCCAGTGATTGATAAACTCAACCTAAATAAACAAAAAAAGCAAAATCGTTAGTAAGCTGTACGACTTTTCTTTTTTTTTTAACCGAAAACGCTAATTTGCGGTTTCCGGGGACAATATTTTTCGCGACTAAAATTTAGAAAAAGCATTAACTTTTGTGGCTTTTTCTACATTTTAGCCGCGAATTACCAAATTTTATCAATTTCAGCCGCCAATTGGCGATTTCTATCCATTTTAGATGCGAATGAGCGCCCTATCTCAATTTTAGCAGTTAAATTAGCGTTTTTTCACAATTCTACCAGCGAATTGAAGTTTTCCAAACTTTAGCCGCGAATCGGAGCTTTTTTATTACAATTTAGCCGCGAAATTGCCGTGTGAATTAGCATTTTTTTACTTATTCCGTGAGTTAGTGATATTTCCCAATTTTATTTGCGAATCAGCACTTTTTCAGAATTTTCAGCTTTTTTTCAATTTTTGCTGTGAATTTTAGGCGCATTAGCAAATTTTTTCGTTTATCACGTATAGAATTGGCGTATTTTCTCAATTTTATCCCCGAATTAGTAGTTTTTATTTATTTAAGGCGCGAATTAGTAAGTTTTCCTTCGAATTAGCACTTTTTCTCTATTTTACTTGTGAATTAGCACTTTATCTCGGGTTTAGACGTGAATCAACGCTAATTTTGCTCATTTTGAGCACAGAATTAGAGATTTTTCTCACTTTCACCTGCAAATGGACACTTTTTTCAATTTACTCGCGAATTTTAAACATTTCATTTGCGAATTAGTGCTATTTATCAATTTATCCGTGAGTTGTTTTTTTTCTCGGATTTTTGCTGGGAATTCGAGCTTTCTTCAATTTGGCCTGTGAATTAGCGTTTTTTTTTCACATTTATTTCGTCATGAATCAGCGATTTCTATAATTTTCGGCCTTGGACGACATATATTATAGTTGTTTCTATACTTTAGCCGAAAAGGGCGCTTTCATACACCACGAATAACCGTTTTCCCCCCAATTTTGGTCGGGAAGTAGCATGGATAAAGCACGAATCAGCGAATACATATAAATGTAATGTTAGCAAGGAAATATCACTCTATCTGGGGTTATAGCCACGAAGTTTCTTCCAACAACCGAGAATCGCCGTTTTCGTACTTTAGCCACTAGCTCATTTTCTACACTGTATTATCCTGGGACCTTGCAACAGAACATCATTTCAACCGCCTACGTATTTTATAAATTTTAACCGCGAAGTGGCCATCAGATTCCCCAAATTGGTGTTTTTTTCATCCTAATTTCAGCGTCAAATAAAGTTTCTTCCTCCCCCAAAAATTTGGCATTATCTCTGGGCTGTGGGCGTATCTCGGGGTGTCCCGACATGGGGAATCCGTTCGCCCGTCGCCGATAATGGATTTAACTCATTCCAACTAGCCAATTTCACGGCTTTGAAGCCTTCCAAAAAGCAATTCAGGGGGTTGAACACTTTCGAAGTTCAAAATTTCGTGGATTTGACACTTGCAAAACCATTTTTTGGGGTTTTGGCTAATTCAAGAACCGATTTCGCTTCAGGCTTCTTAAAACAAAAGAAACAATTCGCCGGTTTGGTTCTTTTAAAAACCAAATTTCGTGCATCGGGCTCGTTGGGTATACAACCAATTTTGCGGAGTTGCCTCCCCCACGTCAGAAACCATTTTTGCAAGTATGACTCCGTCAAAAACGACATTTCGTGGGGTTGGCCAATTTGTCACCCATTGACCCATTTAGCTGCATTCTGAGAGAGAAAGAGCAGTGAGAGAGCGGGGGGAAAGAAAAGTCGACCTAAGAAAGCGCTACAACTTTGTGGTGGTGTGAGCCCACCTTTCTACTCCCCGGCTAAAACGCCCCCTATGGGGCTCGTCAGCGCCTCTCAAAGTGGCCGAAAATGATGTGTGTTTCGTCTTATAACTTTAAAGGTTAAGCGGCTCATCGAGGTCTGTTCAGATCAAGTGTATTACGATACGCTGTTCGTCATTTTTAGGGCCTAATGGAGTGCCTAAGGAAAAACTGGACCTTTGGGTGGTCGATAGTCACTTTCTTGTGGCTTAATTAATTGCCTTTTTCAGTCCTTGTCAGTCGTTGTTCAGACTTTGTTTGTTATGAAACGTAAGGTTTAGAGGTTAAACTGACTGTGTTTATAAAGCCCGTATTTAAAAAGTAACGACAGTAACCGTTGAGCTGCGCAACAAGCACTTAAATTGTTTCATCTTTCTATAACCTTCCTTTAAACATTTTTCAGCCAATTGTTTGTTGAATAATTTTTCTTAATTGTCTTTTTTTTCTACTAAAAACAGGGGACTGGCAAGACATCGGGTTCGCCGCCGATTCGTGGCGAGGGCTGGAACCCCCCGAGGGAGCAGATTCCGGATTTTCAGCCGCTTCACCCTGAAGATAGTGGCGACAGCAGTGATATCGACATCAAACGCCCAAAACTGTAGACCTTCCCCAACCACCACCGATTCCACCCCCCCACCGAACCTTCTTTTCCATTCCTCCCCTCCCCTCCCCAACATAACCCACCAACCGTCTCAAAACAGCTTTTTTTTTTTTTTCACGGACGATCTTCAGATTTTTGAGTTTTTTTTTTTCTTCGCCTCGATATAATAAACCGTCTACAACGTGGCTCAACACTGCCCCCCCCCCAACCCCCAATCACCTTTTTTAACATTTAAACTACGCTCCCGGTTTTTTTGTTTGTTTGTTGTTTCTATATTTTGTTTTTTCGTTTCACCAACCCTCGCGACCACAAGTCGTCGCGGCACAAAAACCAACTTGGTCTCTATCCCCCCCCCCCCCGTATGAAAGAAAAATTTCTTTAAAAAATTCCAGTATTATTCTTTCTTTAAAGAACAAAACAAAAATCCATTGTACGACTTTTGCGAGGGCGCGGTGGGTGCTCAAATGTTTAAATTATAAAAAAAAAATTAAAAACGTAACAATTTTGTGTGCAGTGGTACAGATTTGCGGGGAAAAAACCATTGTGATAGAACGATTTTTCGTTTCTTTTTTTGTTTTTAATATTAGTTTTTTAGGGTTTATTATGTGTAAGTCGTGTTTATATTTTAAACTGGAAAAATATGAAAACCTCACATTTCCGCCATTGTGTTCACTAAAAAAAAAATTAATAAAAAAATGAGGGGGAATATGTGTTTTATTGTTTCTCGAGTAAAAGTATTTTGTAAAAAATGATGTTTTAAGTGTAGTTGATGCACCTGTACCACTGGGCTCAAACTGTGTGTAAATTATTTTTCTCTTTTTAAATACTGGACATTGTAATTAAATATTGTAGATGATTTGTTTATACATTTTTCTTGGTGGAGGTAAATCATAGAGAGGAAATCTGTAAAATTTTATAAATAACGCACTTCTTTTGTTTACTTTTTTAACTGTTCATTAATGTTATGAATGGTCGAAAAATTACCATTTCTTTTCTTTTCTTCTTCTTTTTTTTTAATGTTTAAGGAGCTGAACAAAGTAAAATAGTTTTGTAATGTTTTTAGTTTAATCTAAAACAAATAAAATAACAAAAAAAGAAGAAGAATAATGAATAAACGCCACTCCGAAAAGCAATATAAAGTGTAAAAAGTTGAAGATTGAGAAGAAGCGTCGTCTTATTTTTTTTCGTTTTTCTCGCGAAATATTTATGTTCCGATAGGATAAATTACGAGTGTTATTTACCTTTTTCCTAGCTTTATGTCTAATGTACAGAGAGCTTAAACAAGTATACGTACATAAAATACACATCATAATTTTTAGAATTTTAATAAGCGGAAAATCTATTGAAAAAAAAAATAATAATTCGAAGCCTTTCAAACTCTCTTTCCCCTCCCCTACCCCCACCAAACCCTGCTCCAACAAAAACCAAAACCAACCCCCTCTCTCCATCCACCTCACCACTCATCCTAATCCTGGTGAAATTTTTGTCAGGCTTCTGCTTCGTATACGAAGTTAAAACTTAAGTACATTTTTTAAATTTAAACGATTTTTAAGAAGGCCTCATAAAAAAAAAAGTTTCATAATGTCGCTTAATTTATTTTTAGACGTTTTATTATTATGCACAATCTTTGTATGCCTTTTTTAAACAAAAAAAATGAAAAAGATGAAGTATATTGAAACCTAGCTACTTTCCCCGGCCGACTTTTTTTTGTAGAAAAAAAAGTTTTTTTTTTATACGACAAAAAAAGGTCGGTAAAAAAAAGATGCGGCTGTTCCTACAAGTCCGCGGTGATTTAAACGATATACCAGGATTCTCTATGATCCGAAAACAATATATGTATACGATTTTCTAAAGAAAAATTTGAATAAAAACTTTTAAAAAATGCAAAAATGTAATACTTGTAACAAAAAAATATTGTTATTCTAATACGTATAAGGTAGTGTAATTTGAAAGAAAAAAAAAATAAATTTTTAGCGTATTCTACCCACTAGGCGAACAGAGTTTGTGTGATTTACTAACAATTAGTTGATATATGTGTAATGTGTTTGGCCAGGATGACGAAAATTGTTTCATTCACATTTTTTTATCAGTTTTTTTTCTCAGATTTTTTGAATAAAACAAAAATTATTTGCGAGTGGTGGCGAAAAAAAAAAAAAAAAAAAATCCATGAAAGGTAAAAGAAGAGAAAATGTGTGGGGGAGCAACGCAGAAAGCGTCCCTTTTTTTTCCCTCCTGAAGAGAACAATTTAATTTTCAGTCTTTTAAACGTACTCCCACCCCATTCACCTTTCCTCTCCGTGCGGACACTTTTTTCTGTTACCTTATAACTTTGTTTTTTTTTTCTTTTTAAATTGTTAACTTTTGTTACTTTTTTTACGTGTAAAAATTTATAAATTTTGAAATCATAGCCAGCTTATTGTTTAGAAACGCGCGCGGTGTAAAAAAAAAAAAAAAAAATTAGGCAAAACTGTATTCTCCTTGTCTCTCCCTTTTAGCACTTTTTTAGCGTGATAAAACAGAAATAGAAACTCGGCTTGCCCCACAATTTACGAAAAAAAGTAAACAAAAAAGGAAGAAAAATTAATTCGTAAGTTTTTAATTTTTAAGGCATTATTACAATGATTAGTGATTTTTTCATGTATGATTGGATGGAAAAAATGTGTGCGTTTGGGCCATCAGTTGACCCGTCTGCTGCTGTTAATATTCTTTTTCTTTTTTTTTTTTAGAGTTTAGTTAGTTTTTTCCTTTTCACAATATTTTTATTTGTAAATTAAAATGTGGATCCTAACGGCAGGTGGGTTTAACTCGGGCTTAAAATATTTATGTGCAAAAAAAGAAAAAAATCACAAAAAAAAACAAAAAACATGCAAGTGTTTGCATGCAAAAGTATACGGAAGTACGGTTGTAATTCAGAGCTATTTTTCATTCTGTGTACGTAAAAGATAATTTTTTTTTTAGGCAAAAACTGTAAAAAGTACTAAGTTTTACAGCACGCAAAGAATTTTTACATTCAATGCAAAAAAAAAGTGAGAGAGAAAAAACTTTTTTTTTAGTTTATTTCGTCTCTATGTTCTGTAATAACTAAAAAAAAAAAAAATAATAAATAAAATATAATCATTGATGTTGAATATAACACTGAGAACTTTTAATATAAAAAGAAGATTTATCACCCTCTCTCTCTCTCTGCGGCCCCCTTCATAGCATTTGTAAAGCTACACATCTCCGGTTTTAAATAGGCAGTAAAAACGTAATGCACACCGTTTAAAAGCTCAAAACATCTGCCCCCTCACCGCCCTGCCCAGCTGCAGAACGACAGGAGTCGTAAAACATTTTCTTGCTTATAATTAAAAACTGGACTCTTTTTATAATAAAAAAAAAGAAAGAAAGAAAAAAAAGAAAAGAGCGACACTACCCTGTACGCAACTTGTATCAGCGTCTCAAAAACACTAACCGAGGTAGTAAAATTGTATGGAAAGAATCATACAGTTTTATACGAACGGATGGGGGAGGGGGGACGTGACACAAATTTCGCGGTCGAATGTGAAGGGGGGGGGTGGCTGTACGAGGGGACGGGGTGCAGGGGGGTCTCATCATGGGCTCAAAATATGGAGCCTTATATGGACAACTTCGAGTGGAATTCCAACTTCAGGTAAGTTACACTACGGACAACCCCTCCCCCCATTTCTGTAATTTACCAGTGATTTTATCTCTAGGGATAGAGATTATAAGGGCTGATTAACGCTGAAAACGTAAACGAATCGGATGCTCGCTGAATCACCTTGCTCTTCCTCACGTCGCTGGTTAGAACCAGCTGATTTCCCCCCTCCCCTTTTTAAACCCTAATTTTACAGATTTGCGTGGGCGTAAATGGAGGGTTTCTGTGATGAGGGGGCACACACTCTCCCACCTACAGCTTCTTACACGCACTCATTCATGATGTGCGTGCGAAATCAATTTCGCACGCATTGGCACTTTCAAAACTAAAATTTTGCGGATTATTGGCTCTCGTACAACCAATTATAACTATTTTTGGGAGTATTGACTCAAAAAAACCAATTACGTGGCGATGACTTATTCAAAAAATCAATTTCAGGGGGTTTTGGTCATTCAGAAAAGCCATTCCGCTAGTTGGCCTCCTTCGAAGTCAAAATGTCGCGGATTTGACACTTACAGAATACAATTTCCCGGTTTTGACTAATTTCAGAACGAATTTTGCCCTTCGCTCCCAGAAAACCGCGAATCGCGCACGTCAGAAAAATCAATTTCGTGGGGTTGGCTCATTAAAAAAAAAAAATAATTGCCGAGATTTCCGGGTGTCAAATAGAAAATGTCGCAATGCTGACTCATTCAAAAAGCAAGTTTGAGGGGTAGGCTCGCATTATCGCATAACTAATTTAATTGGCTTGAATAATTGAAAAAAAAAAACAACAATTTCATGGACTTGGTTCGTTAAAATTTCAAATCTCGCGGCTTTGTTGAAACATTCGCCAGAAATCAAGTTCACGGATTTCGTTCCTTCGAAAACTTAATTTCTCGGGTTTGGCTCATTTGAGACACATTCTGCTGCTACCCAAGAGAGACACATCCGTTCAAAGAAAGCGCTGCTACTGTGTGGTTGCTGTCGCGGGACATTTAGTTAAAATTAAATAAATAAAATTAAAAATTTAAGACCGTATGCCAAGTCGTTCCTCGAAATTTCCTCGACTCCAACCTTCCTCACAAACAATGACCTTGGGTAGGGATGAAACCCAAGCCCGGTCAAATTCGGTCCGGTCCAAGCCATTTTTTTCGGTCCGATCTTTCCGGACTGTGAATTATTCCGGTCCGGTCTTTTTGTCAGGGCCGGACCGAAAAAAGACGGTCCTTCAATGACTAAAAGAGAAAAACAGAAAATCGTTATAAGGATCCGTTTCGTGCAAGAACAGCGTGCACCTAATGTCTTAAGTTTGTTCTAATGAAATGCCGTGACATACACAAGCATCATAGGTGTGGATCGGAAACCTTTTATACGGGGGGGGGGGGGATATCGAAAACCCTCCCTGAGAATACCCCTACTCATATCTACCCTCCCCACACCAATTTTCAGCGATTTGACTAGCCCTACTGGCCTATTAGGGGTAATCCCGTGGTTACCTCCACTCTTGGCTGGGATGTAAACGTGCTGCAATTTATTCTCTTCACAAGTGAGACATTTTGGGGCACACAAAATGCACACATAGAGCATTGTGAGCCAAGGATCATTACTTTCATGTACTCAGTTTCGAATTATATTATTTCGTAAACGTTTACCAGCGATATTGTATTTAAGACTCAAGATAAAATCGGTCCTTTTCGGTCCAGTCTGGTCCTATGACTTTTTTTTCGTCCCGATCTTCGGTTCGGTTATACCTACATGATGTTTTTACGTTAAGTTAATGTTCAGTTTTAGGTAATTGTTTAATTAATTGAGTATAACATTCTTTATTATATTTTAAATATGCCGACTAGTTTCGGGGTAAGTGCACCCCATTTTCAAGGCATCCGCAGTTCGCAAACAAATTTCCCCGTCACCCGTCAATAAACACAGACTTCCAAATAATCCTGCTGACGGACAGGTACCACAAGAAAACTTGTCTCCTCACTGACCCCTGAACCCCTCCCCTCCTGAACTGAAAAATGTTCAGTTTTAACTGGAAGAATGGACAATATTCTTAGGGCGTAGAATTCAAAAGAAGAGGTATCACATCACAGCACTTTATTGATATCACAGACTTAGTTTATCTTGCAAAGTTCGAGGCTTCAGTCGTTTTGCAACTTTTTCACCGAGGGAAAAATGAACCGCACCATTAACGCTGGGTAGGTTGGTGTAAAAACGCCGGAACTTCGTTTCGATTTGTTCGGCTATTGTTGTGACTTTTAATTCTCGATGGAGCTGGGAGTTTCTTATGAACCTGTTGACGGTGAAGCTTTGAAAATCACCCTGAGACAAGAGATGGCGCTGTACATCGCGGGGAAGAAATTAGAATGGGAAATTTTAGTACGAAAACTATACACCAGAATTCGTTTTCCTAACTTTTTACTTGAAGCCCTGATATTTGAACATTTTCGCATCTAGGTATCTTTTTGAGTCAGAAGTCAGAACTGTCAGAAGAAGTGCCCTTGACACCGCGAGTTTATTACCATGGAGGTATGAAGAGAGAGGAGGGAGCGATAGATGTAAAATCAAGTTAACGGGGTGAAGCCAACATACGCTGAGGACTACTTCCCAAGTAGCAAAGTTCATTTAAAACATATTTTTTGAATATTTTTTTCGAATATTCAAACAATATTTCGAATGTCCGCTTTTTGGCTGGTTATAAAATATTCAGAGAAAATCATTCGCAAAATATTCTTCAAATAATATTCAAAAATATTTCCTTCAAGTATTTACAAAATATTCCCTAAGTAAATTTCAAAATATTTCCTTCAAGTATTTACAAAATATTCCCTAAGTAAATTTCAAAAATATTTTCTCGAAGTATTCCCAAAATATTCTTCTCAAATATTTTAATAATATTTTTTCGAAGTATTCGCCAAATATTTTTTTGGAATATTAGTTGTATATTTTTAATGAAGGTTTTCGTCAAAATATTCATTTTTTTTTTAAATCCATAAAAGGAGGCCAGTCACTCTGAGCCGGCATGGCTAAGACGGATCTGGGACTGTGACGAGGGACCTCTCTCAACCCTCTCCCTCCCTTCAGCACTCCTCCATTATGTTAAGAGCAATTTGCCCAGCTCCAGGGGGAGGGGGGAATCTGCTGTCCACCCCCTCTCTTTAGATCCGCTGCTTATTTGGAATTAATTCATAAGGGGGCCAAATTTGAAGGTTATTTTTGGAATAATATTATTGAGGAGGGGTGGGGTTAATAAGTAATAAAAATTTTAGTGGTTCACCTCAATTGTTCTCTCAACCTCTGCAAGCTTTCTTACCGCGTATTTGTTTGTACCGGGTGGTCAAATATGATACGTAATTCTTGTCGTTCATTAATGAACGATTCATACTTCTCTGATAAAGTCCTTTCTTAATCGAGAATTCACAGCGCTCATTAAACAAAAATGATTTGCTTGGTACCAATATAAATAATATTTCTCACAAATTAGGTTTTTTACTACCATGTCCAGAAAGACGGGGCCCGTAAGGAAAGAAGTATGGTGCTCGTGGAAAATAACTATAACTAAATAACTAACTATAACTGAGCATAAATAACTATAATCAGCCATAATCTGCAAACGCAGGAGTTGTATTTTATCGTTCCGAAAAGTTCAAGCTCTCCAATGAATGGTTCATTTTTTGGTGGAATTAGCAAAAATATCCATTAAATAATATTGAAAAATATTTAGGTAATACTCATAAAAGTATATTTACATAATATTCTACGATGTTATATCAAAAATATTTCCGCCTACACCAAAAAAGAGTATTTTAAAAATATTTTAATCAGATTCGTTTGAAAATATTCGTTCAAAAATATTATTTTCATATTAAACAATATTATGATACGAACATTAACGATGAATGAAAAATTAATATTCTTAAAATATTTTTTTGAGATTCTGAATATTGTCTGAATGTTCGAATATTTTCTGAATTTTCAGAAAATATTATCATGCTGCTTGGGATTTATTACGACTGCTCCTCTGTTATCTATATCTTAAATATTAAGGCCGAGGGACCACCAATATGGCGAAAATCGGCGTCACCTTTTTCAAATTATGCTCCCTCCTCTCTTTTCCTTCCTCCATGTTTATTACAAGTGAAGTGTGATCTGATAATAATAATGTCTAAGCCAGTGTCTAGTGATGCTCTAAATGAAATCAGAAACGTACCAATTTCTCTTCAAGTTTTAGTGTATACGAAATAGGAGTGCAATAAATAAGATGACATTATTGTGTCAGTCATTTTCCAGAGATATAGATTTTATGCGAAAGCATAACGCCTGGAAAACAAGCCCAAGAAAACGATCAAGTTGCCGCCGGAAAGAATTAGTTTTCTTTGACTGAGTACTCGTCGGATAATTAGACTGTCATACCAAACCTGATAATTTTTACGGTAGATAATAACTATTGACTATTCGACAATTGGCCCCGCAAAGATTACGTGATCGCCCCTGGTGGCGCCTGAATGAACATTCGTAGAGCAGACAAACAAAATAGTTACTGGTTGCTGTTGTTACGGCATTGTTTATGGTTGTCTTCTGGTGGTTTTGTTTCAAGCAGTTTGAAGCTACACAAAACTTGTCTATTCTTTTTTTCTCGAATTTTATCGTTATGCTGTCTGTAATTGACGCAATGAAAATTAGCGCGGGATTCGTGAGACCCATGAGGGAAGGTGAAGAGGTCTTGCGAAGCAAATTAATTGTTTCGGTGGGCAAGAGAAGTGGCGAACAAAACGGTGTGATCCACGTAGAATCTCTTGTCCTTCGAACGTCGGGGGTGAATTCTGAGCTTCCTTACCAAGTAGGCCTTCGAATTGACGTCTCTAAGGAATTCGGGGAAAGAATATTGATTGATGGTCAATCCATTAAATGTGAATGTCCAGCGGGCCTATCGGAAAGTGCAAACACATCATTGCTGTGGCCCTTTACCTTTCCAAGTAAATTAACGTTACCAACGCTGGGCTACATTTACACTTCTATTTTTTCAACTTGTGATGATTGACTCTCCGTTTAGCGTTGACGAGTCGAAGCTAGACGATCTAAGTTGCACAGATGTACAGCAACAATGGGGAGCTGCGCGGAGATCAGCTCTTGAAGAATATGGACCAAAGAGAGTGAGTGCCCTTTGCCATGCCTTTTCACTCGCTATTCAAAAATTACGGAAGAATTTCACGGCACCTAAGCGCGAAAACATCGAATTTGATGCCCAAGTTGAAAATAATCGCCACTTTCAGAAAAATTTAAAAGCCCTATGTTTGAAATGCAAATGTGTGTGTGTAAGCTGCCGCTTCGCAGAGTACTCTTTCCGGGGATAAATTAAGGTTTTAGGTAATTATCAACACAACACAGCCGAGTTTTTCGCTACAGCAGATGTACGCCCTCCCCCCCACGTATTACCCCTCTTCAGCAAGTTTTCATCATCACCGTTAAACCACGGTTGGACCTGATATGCGTTTGCTGTATCGTTGGAACGGTGATGTACTGATGAATACCACAATCCTCAATCAATTGTTGGAATCAGAAAAAGCCAAGGAAACATTATTTTCCCCTCTTTAACAGGTGCAATGCAGAGTGAATACTCTCTTTTCTTCAGCGGGATTCGTTCTGGAGCTGGTGCAGCTCCAATTGAACAACAAGATGCCCCAAGAACAGAAGAAAAAGCTATTTTTTGTCATAGAGTACTAACTTTTCGAAGCTGGAGAGCTCTGGGCCATCTTATGCACTTGACAAATGCAAAACTTGGGTCTCTTGCTCCTAACCTCTTGACATATTACACGGACAATGTGGCTGTCACTTTGGAGAAAAGTATTTCAATAGCCGTCTTGAAACAAGGCAGTGTTGAATGGATGAATCACTGAAAGATAACATTGTTCGCATCGAAGGCTAGAAGTCAATTTACATAATTTTTAAACTCAAAAGCCAACTGGGAAAAAAGGTACTCAGACTTGTATCAGTCGACCTTTCGTGGAAATATGGACACACTCCGTGGGTTACAATGTGAACCGCTCGCAAGAGACAAGTATTGCAGTGCATTTCATTGCTCAGTGGTTGAAATTAGGACTATTGTAAGACCAGAGTTGCAGTGGTTGTGCTCCAGTGCTGATGGGGTGGTTGTGGACGGTGGCGGTAATTTCTTGCGCTTGATTGAAATTAAAGCTTTGAAAGTAGGAGAGCGTCTGAATGCAGCAAGAATGATTGAGATGAGGGCCGTTAAGACTCTGGATTTTTCTAAGGATGTGAGTGGAATAATGAGGAAAAAAAATGACCATTATGCGCAGATGCAAATATGCTTATGTTGTTATCAGGCTTTTCGGAATATGATTATGTTATTTATTCAAAATCTGGTAATGACTTTGTCTGCAGAAGGATTGAATTTGACTTGGATTATGTTGTGGAAATGTGTGGTGTGCTTTTAAATGTTTATTTCGATGAATTTCTTCCAAGAATGGCTAAAGCTCATCAGGAGTCAACAGAAAATTAAAGAATCCCAATCGAGTTAACTTCATTCTGTAATGTCCTTATTATTAGTTATACCTACTAATATTTATGGGGCAAATGACCCAGAGCGATGACCTAAATTAAATAATAATTCGTAGTAATAATAATAATAATAATAATATTAAAAATAATTATGTACTTTTCTTTTCATCATTAAGGCGTGTTTTTTCAAGGATCAATTAAATAAAAATTGAAAAACTTTTTTTATTACTCTGCACTATTTTTTTTTTCAATCATTGTAACAGAAGAACAAACAAAAAACACTTGAAAAAAAATACTTAGACGGGAATGCTACTGCTGCAAGAACTTGTCAATCTTCATTATGGGGGGGGGCCCAAATTTGTTAAACCACCAACAATGTCCAGAATATTGTCAATGTATCCTGCCAGCGTCCACGGTATGGGGCCTCGGAGGAAACTGTATTCTCTCATCCGTTGGATCACCCTCTCAACATGTACTCGCGCGCGGGCAATGTTCGCATTTTCAATAGCGTCTGTGTGGCTTAGTTGCCTGTTTCCTTGGCAGTCTTTTTTTTAAAAAGGGAGGCCGGTGTAGTTTTATGTTCCTCTGAAATGAAGAAGAAAAAAGATTAGACAGTTATCAACATTTCAAGCAGGGAGCAGTCAGCAGTTACTTGAGCACACTCATTTTCAATTCGAAATCCCTTGTCAACCATTACAGCGTCATAAGGGTCTAGTTTGTCCAAGATGCCACTGTCACTCACTACGATCTTGTCTGACGCGCGGCCTCCGAAAGCAGGGCTGATCTCCGTTATCAACCCCGATGGTGAAACACCAACATTAAATTTGAAGGTGTGTTTTTTCTTATATTGAGAATAAGTCAAAATCCTACACTTTGAACATTTGCATGTCTCACCTAGAGTCTCAGCGCAGTCTAGAACAATTCTTGTGCTGCTGAAGCTTGCAAAAGATACGGGCAAGTTGAACCCTGATAAAGTTTTGTTCCGGCCACGGGATCATCGTTTTCAGAACTCTTGCAAGGATGGGGCACATATTTTTAAAATAGTTCGAGCATGTCTGTCGACTTATACCGAACAGCACTCCTATCGCACAAAATCGCATATTCATTTTTATTTTAACCATCGTCAGTATCACTCTATCTTTGAGACTGATCAATTTCTTGTTCGTTGAAGCTTTCGGGTGCTAACTCAGAGACACATTCCAGAAGATCGATTGAATGAATTCCCGTAAATGTGAAAAGTTTGGAATCTGAGTTGATAATGTCCGTTAATTTCACAATTATTTTGTTGGTCGTTTTTGAAGGCTCCTGGCCAGTGATGACATTATTTCCTGTCTGGCTAGTTTTTTCATTCAATTATTGCTCATGCTCATGAAGATCTGCTAAACTGGAATTATCGACATCATGGACAGAAGCTTTCGTTCGATCTACCAGGCAGACTTGAGTGGCCTTATCGAGCAATCCTTTAAGAGGGACGGGGCGCGGTCGAGCGTCCCTGGAAGTTTCAGGACTAAATCCTTCACTAGAGGCCGGAATACTGCGGAGAAATAAATACTTTCAGGGTTAAAATTCGTGTAAAAAGGAGATGAAAGGAAATGAAATGAACCTATTTGTCTCTTCATGCTGCCTGCGTTGCTTTACCTCGCTTGTTGTTTCATTCATTAAACGTTTTTGAGGCGGTGGAAGTTCAGTATCTGACATTGACTTTGGTATTCTTGAAGTAGGAACAGCGTGTGGAAAGAGTTTATTACGCTAAAAACTCCGTTGTGAAAATACGTGAATATGTTATTGTTAATCTACTTTCATGTTACTTACCGCCGTGAAAATAGTCCTGTCCAGTAAAAAAACTCGAACACACGACCATTGATTTTGAGGACGGTTTTTCCATTTTTAGAGCTGTCTCCCATTTTTTCCTCAGATTATGATCTTTTGGGAAATGATGAAAAGTTATCCCCTTCAGAGCATAATTATTGTATTGTGGCACGCAGCAATATTTGGATATCCTATGGGCTTAGTGCAAAGTGACAGTCCTGCAGACTAGCGCAATACTTGTTCTAACTTCAGTTCGCTCTCCTCTATTGAATCCCTGCGAAGAACGTGCTCTGACTTTCGTTTAAAGGACGCCTTCAAATTTTTCCTTCAATTAAAACGGTGCAGTGCTGTGTTATGGGTTACATTAATTCGTCTGATAAATATAAAGGCCTACAATTTACGGTTTTCCCAATGACCGTAAATCCGGGTGAAGTGGATCCTGGCCGTCAACAGGAAAAGCCAGTTAGAGAAATTCAGTAATTTTCTACTGAAGCACATTATGTATTTTCTAGCAGGAATGCACTAGCTGAAACTCTCGTCCCCCCTTCTTCAATTGTTTTCCACTTACACTCAAAAATTGCTGGCTTATTCCCGCAGAGTTGCAGAAGGAGCTAACAGGTCTCGGTTTTCGTTAGAGAAGGAAAAAGAGTACATGTGGAAGAAAACTTTGATTGGACGACGTTTTTATTCTACATGCCCACAGATTGGTTCAGAATTTTAAAAAATGGGGGGGGGGGGCAAATGCACTTGGGCGTGCATAATGCACATAGTTCTCCTCTTCCTATTGGAAAAGAAGGGTGTCCGGAAACAATAAGGGAATTTAAAGAAATAATTAAACTTTAATTTTCTTCAAAAACTCTTTGAGATGACATTATTTAACCCTGTAATAAGGGCTCTGACTTTGGCGGACTCGACATGGCCGGGTGCGGGCCCTCTGATTAATAATAATAAGCCTATGGAAACGTACATATTTTAATTAATGTGTACCTATGTAGCCAAATACACCTATTTTTAATTGCAAATATCTTCGCGTTTCTCGTTCTTTACATTTCAAAATGAATCATGTCTGACATCTTATACTGGCCCTTCGTTAAATTTCTAAAACGCACAACTAGGAATGCATAATAGACCAATCCCAGATCCAGCATTTTATGAATGAGGGGGGGGGGCAAAACTAAAATGTTCTCTTCCCTGGGGGGGGGGGGATTGCACACCACCTGTGAAAAAGGAAGATGTATAGGAGCCACTTTTCCTGATATTTTCGGTTTCTTTTCCCGGAAGAATGGAATCAAAATCCCGTGGTGAGAGGGGGGTCGTGCTTAAACTATGTTGAGTATTTCTCAAAAATGTGTTCAGCCCAAAGATATAGAAATACTGGATTGCTTACGATGGACGGGGAATCCGAGCCAGTAGTTGGGGGGGTTGACCTTGATGAAGTCCGCGTATCTGAAACCTCCGTACGTATCGCATCCCTCCAGCCCCCCCCCCACTATCCTGCCACGTCACCAGACCTTTATGTGCAATGTTTCCCAATTCTTTACTTATTCATTTCAGTTTATTTTTTGAATTATAACTCGAAGTTAATGCCTTTCATTTTTGATAATGTAGGACTGTGAAAAATGTATGAAATCTTTTGGCTTGTGTAGGTATTAGGTACTGCAGGATGCAAAGATAAGAAATACTGGACTGGATTGCTCACCATATTCTTTCAGTTAGTACCGCGACAAAATTGTAATTAATAGTTGGTATCAACTGTTGTTTATTATACAGAACAGGCCCTACATGCTGAATTGTGATTTTTAAAATTGGAGAGCTCATCCCCATTGTACGAATAACGTATAAGGAGTTTTTAAATGAGCCGCCAACCCGGACTCCCTCAAGGTCACGGGGTGCAGGTTAGACCGTTTTTCTCTCGTACAATTCAACATTCGTGAGCAATCCAGTAGTTCTATATCTTTGGTTCAGCCTGATCGCAAACAGACAATTTCGGGCTTGAAACATCTGCCACTTTTTTTTTTAACTGCCTACTTTGATCAAAAAACTTAATTGTGTAAACCCCTTTTACACGAGTAAGGCCCGTATCCACAGTCGCTACTTAAGTTAAAATTCTCCTAAGTAAAAGTCAATCCAGTTTTGTTGGTATTAAATCATCTGTTTTGACGCCCACTTAAGGAAATTTAAGTTTAAAGGCCCGTTCACAAGCTCTATGTTAACGTTCTGTGGAGTCTGTGCAGCCAAACAAATTTAATCCCTCGAAAAATGAAGCATTTTTATAGGTTGCATGGACACCACACAACACAAACATAGAGCTTGTGAACGGGCCTTAAAAAATGTCTATGAATACGGGCCTAAGTTTTTTAATCAAAGTAGCCATTTTAAGAAAAATTTACAGAATTTACATCTGTAAATATGTTCAATGAACATAATATTTTTGAACAAAAAACTTACTCGTGTAAAAGGGACCCAGGGTGCCTATTCTCTAACAAAAAAGCAATATGTTTTTCGAAGCAATGTTTCTATTTTATTCATTTTCTTCACACAAATGAATGAAATAGAATTATTGCTATGAAAAACATATTGCTTTTTTGCTGGCATTTGTTAAATTTTTTTAATGATTTGAATGAAATGAAGTGAAGTATGGCATCAAATACGAACCCTGAAAAATTACAAAATTGGCCTGAGGGTGGAAATGAATGGACTAGTGATTTTTTGATAATTTCAAGCCGTATTTTCCCCCCCACCACCTTCACCGATTTTGCCCAAATGCAATACCGACCGGTGTCTTATGACTACTGATTTTTTTAGATAAAGCTTGTTCCGCTAAATTAATTTCTACGAGAGTCATCGTGCTAACAAGACCACACACTTACTTCCACCCCGGGGGCACCGCCCCCTCCCCCTCGACTTTTTCAAAAAATTAAAATGGGAATCAAAGGCTAGTCTAACATGGAGTATACGTACCGAATATAATGCTTCTAGAATAAACTGGTGATTTTTAGTGATTTTTTTACCATTTCAACCCCTATTTTCCCCCCCTCCACCTTGACCGATTTGGCCCAAATGCAATACCGACCGGGATCTTATGACTACTGATTTTTTAGATAAAGCGCGTTCTGCTAAATTAATTTCTACGAGAGTTATCGTGCTAACAAGAAAACGGCCATAAAGATATATATAAATATATATAAAGAAATATATATATATGAATTCCGGAGACCACTGAATTCGTGTTCTAGAGGTTCTGAAACGTGAAAAAAACATGACATGACCCATGTTTGCCACCATCACGACGAGACCAATAGTGCATTTTCAGAATGAAATGCACTAAAAGACAATTTTGTGCCATTTCAGTGGTGTGCTTCATTATTACGTGCGACGAAAATTGTTGGAGTTATGGCAGTTTGCCTGAGGAAAACCAGCGATGCGTTAATTGTGAAAGGAACTAGCAATGGATATCATTCCACTTCTCTCTTGGAGTGCTCAATGTGTGTACTCAAAAGAAATGCGACCTCAGAAAATAATCAAACTTCGCGCACAACAAACACAGCAGCTTTTATGGGCACACTATCCATTGGCTGTGGTTTTTCCCAGCGCTATGGAGATACCATCCATGTCTAGCGACACTAAGGCACTATAAAACACGAGTACTGCAACACGGAAATCGGCGCCATGCTTGGTCCCTCACATGATTATGATTATCACCTGATCTCATTGACAAGTAATATTTTTGGATTTATTTCGATCGCGTTCCGCGTTTGTTTGCTGTTACGATGACAATTTTTTCATTCATGATATTTTGTTTATCCTAACAACTGAGGGACCAAATATGGCGCTGAAATCCGTGTTGCAGTACCTGTGTTTTAAAGGTTCTCTAGCGACACTTGAACAAGATTGAATCGAATCTGGACGAGCCATTGAACGAAGCGGCCAGGTAGTGCCTATGTCTCACAAGGCACAATGGCGTAAGGAGTTCGTTGTGTGACTCATTCTTTGTATCATCTTTAGATGAGAAGAGTATTAAAATGACAAGATTTAGTCCAGTCAAATGGGGAATTGGCCGGAACAAACGCATAGAAGTAATTTTGTCAACGGATCTTATGTTTCTTGGGGTGCTGAATCCGAATCTGAACTTTGCCAATAAAAAATCGGTCGGCTGAACGTCGAAAATCGCAAAAAAAAAACTGGAAATTTTCTTAATTTTTATACTCAATTGGTTGTATCTCTGGAACTAAGTACTTTTCGATGATTGCGCTCCTTTGCATTTTTGAAATAGACTAATGTCCGTATTTATGAACGTTCCTTGGCATTAAGGAACCCTTGAGATTCATTAAAGCAGATGTTTTTATTGTAATCAAAACTGTTCTCAACGGTTCCTTGACTCAAGGAAGCTTCAAGGAACGTTCATAAATACGGCCCTAAGTTTACGACTATTTAAGCCCAATTGTATCTCCGAACGACTAATGGTTCCTGAGATATGGCCCGTCAAAAATTGACCATTATCTGCCGCTGACTGGAGCCTTAAGCTGGAAAAACTGATAAACGCTTGGCAATCTCTTTCAGATACACATCCTTCCATTTCCTAAAAAAATCCTGAAGATTCCACGTCGGGTGTTGGCACTGCACGATCTCAAATTTGGATTTGAGGGCCCTTTTGTTCGATTTGGTGAAATATCTCTGAGACCATCGGTGTAGACTAATCATGGGCGTAGCCAGCGGTGGGCAGGTGCCCACCCCCAAATTCCATCAAAAAGTTAAAATTCAACACTTTTTTAATGATTAAAACTTTCGCAGGAATTGCTCAGCATCAGAACCAATTACTCGAATTTCGCCTACTAATGCATACACCAATTTCGCTGTTTTTTTTGTTTTTTTGTTTTTTTTGATGATGAAAACCATATTTTGCACATTACAATCTCTGCCTCACTAAGCAACCAGTATCACTGATTTCGACCACTAAGACATCACTTTTACTGACATTTCTTCCTCAAATGTCTTGTATATTTCGATCCATACAACCAATTTTGCGGTTTTTTCTCACTAAAAAAAAAACACATTTTCGCTTATCTTGATTAATGTTTTTTGAAGAAAAAAAAGTTCTCTGACGATGCCTTCAGCAAAAGAAGGCGAAAGCTCAGGAAACGAAGAAGTAGAAGAAGAAAAAAGTCAAAACCCTAAAAACATAACATTAATAAAGTTGTATGGCTTAAAAACTGGTAATATTATTAACCCATTTTCTTCATTTTAGCCGTTAAAATGTCTCAAAAAACCGTGAAATTGCGCATTTTTATTTATTATTTCAATTGCGGCCATCACTGGGCATAGCCTAATCGCGAATTGGTGCGTTCGATCTGTCAACTTCAACCGCAAAAGAACAGTTTTTCCTCAATTTAACCTGGGGATGAACGCAATTTCTCAATTTTAGCCTCGACAATTCCATCAATCAACAACAAACGGTGACAATTTTGCCAATTCGTTTTCCCTCAATTATAGCAGCAAATTAGTGCTTTTCCCAAATTCTGCCTTGAGCAATTTTTTCCCCCTTCAAATTGTAGCAGTGAAAAGGTCCACATAACCCGCATGTGAGCGAATTTCATTAACTTTGACTTGGGCGTTGCATCGCGAAACCAATTTCACCTGCGAACGAACAATTTTCCTTAATTTTAGCCGTGAATATAAGCACTTTTTCAAAAATGTACGCGCTCTTTCTCAATTGTACCCGCAAACTTGCCATATATATGTATAAAAACGGTAAATTAGCACTTTTTCGCAATGTTTACCGAGATGTTTGCTTTAGAAACCTCGATCTGGCGCCTTCTCTCAATTTCACCTGCGTGAATAAGCACCTTTTCTCAATTTTAGCCGTAAATTGGCGTTTTTCCCCAATTTTAGCCGCAAGTGAGTGATTTTTCTCAATTCTACATTGAACGGGCAATTTATTTCGTCAATTTTAGCTGTGTAAAGAGCTCTATAACCCGTGAATTAGCGCATTTTCTTAATTTCGTCGCGGACTTTGCATCGTGGAAACTGCAAATTGGTATGTTTTCTCAATTTCAACCGCGAATAATGACATTTATTTCTCACGTTTAACGTGAATCAGCGCTATTACTCAATTTTAGCCGTGAATGGGTGTTTTTCCTCAGTCTTAGCCGCAAAATGTCCTTTTCTGGATCCGCTAACATTTTATCTCAAGACGTGCCCCCCCCCCCCCCGGCCAACTGTGGACCCGTGCCTAGCTGGCGGCCCACCCCTTGATCACGGGCTGGCTACGCCCCTGAGACTAATCGTTCTTTTGTTCTATTAGGCTTAGTTTGATGACCACGAAAAAAGCCACAAGTTTTTCTTCGATCGCATGGAGTAGCGGAAGCCACGTGAACAACTATGCCAAATTTAATAGGTATGCCTTAATTTTTCGATGACGTACCGGTTTTATCGAAATCAAGGATACATATTGAAAAATGGCATAGGGGGATTATAAACGCACCCATCTGAAGAACGTTTAGCCAAACTGGACGCCTTGCGTTATGAACTTATCTCACAAAATTGTCTATGGATTGTTTAGCGAATATATAAAGAACAATATTTCACGCAACTTCCAATGATAAGGCTTATGAAAATTTCTTCCGTTGGACGCGAGCGTTTCATAAAAAAAAAAAAAAAAAAAAAAAAAAAAAAAGGTGTGCTTTTAGGGTTTGTCACCTAAATTACCCTAAAATTGTGACGAATGTGCCTGCTGAAGTAGAGGAAACGTACCTAATTGCTCCCTTTATGGAGGTGACCTCGTGAATTGGGTAAATCGGCCTTAAAAGAGAGCAGCAACATATGGCCTCTTTTCCCCCTAGAAGCTGCTGCCCATCAACACTTGTTACGCACCTTGCAGGTCCCAAGTGCTATACTTCATGAGTGCTACTATGTCGTTTATTTTCACTACTGCAACTGCTTTCTTTGGTTAAGACTCTACTCTACATCACTAGCATGGTGTTAATTGGCAGTATAGTTAGAGTTTTTAGATAAAATTCGAATTCAGCACACCAGTTGACACGGATAGAAACGGACAGAAATACAGGTATACAATCTCGTTTGAAAATGAAATGGAAAACTAATGTGAACTACATCAATTTCGACTTTGGATGCATACCACACTGAAAAAAAGCTTTAAATTGGAGGTTTTTGCAGTTTTTTGCATTTATAGGCTGCAGCGTCTCTTGTTAGGGTTTGGGGGTTTGAAATTCCGATTATGGACTTCTAAAAACATAATAAATGAGCGGAAACCATGTTTTAAAACCTATTACAAGCGATGGCGTGGTGAAAACGCCCCAAAAACACGATAGTTAAAAGTCCACTCAAATTTCGCCGTGTTGCCGGGGTTGTAACGTTGGGCAAAGTTAAAAATCAGATTCAGCACTCCTGAAAACATTAAAGTCAGTCATCAAACTTAGTCCCGGAGTTTTTTCCTGTAACTACCCCGTTTTAGTGCATTTCATTCTGAAAAATGCACTATTGGTCTCGTCGTGATGGTGGCAAACATGGGTCATGGCATGTTTTTTTCATGTTTCAGGACCTCTAGAACACGAATTCAGTGGTCTCCGGAATTCATATATATATCTCTATATATTTCTTTATATATATATAAAATATATTATGGCCGTTTTCTTGTTAGCACGATAACTCTCGAAGAAATTAGTTTAGCGGAACGCGCTTTGGCACAAAAATCAGTAGTCATAAGACACCGGTCGGTATTGCATTTGGGCCAAATCGGTCAAGGTGGAGGGGGGGAAAATCGGGCTTGAAGTCGTCAAAAAATCACTAAAAATCACCAGTTCATTCTAGAAGCATCATATTCGGTACGTATACTCCATGTTAGACTAGCCTTTGATTCCCATTTTAATTTTTTGAAAATGTCAAGGGGGAGGGGGTGGTGCCCCCGGGGTGGAAGTAAGTGTGTGGTCTTGTTAGCACGATAACTCTCGTAGAAATTAATTTAGTAGAACGCGCTTTATCTAAAAAATCAGTAGTCATAAGATCCCGGTCGGTATTGCATTTGGGCTAAATCGGTCAAGGTGGAGGGGGGAAAATAGGGGTTGAAATGGTAAAAAAATCACTAAAAATCACCAGTTCATTCTGGAAGCATCATATTCGGTACGTATACTCCATGTTAGACTAGCCTTTGATTCCCATTTTAATTTTTTGAAAAAGTCAAGGGGGAGGGGGTTGTGCCCCCGGGTGGAAGTAAGTGTGTGGTCTCGTTAGCACGATAACTTCGTAGAAATTAATTTAGCGGAACGCGCTTTGGCAAAACAATCAGTAGTCATAAGACCCCGGTCGGTATTGCATTTGGGCCAAATCGGTCAAGGTGGTGGGGGGGAAAATAGGGCTTGAAATGGTAAAAAAATCACTAAAAATCACCAGTTCATTCTAGAAGCATCATATTCGGTACGTATACTCCATGTTAGACTAGCCTTTGATTCCCATTTTAATTTTTTGAAAAAGTCGAGGGGGAGGGGGTGGTGCCCCGGGGTGGAAGTAAGTGTGTGGTCTTGTTAGCACGATAACTCTCGTAGAAATTAATTTAGTAGAACGCGCTTTATCTAAAAAATCAGTAGTCATAAGATCCCGGTCGGTATTGCACTTGGGATAAATCGGTCAAGGTGGAGGGGGGAAAATAGGGGTTGAAATGGTAAAAAAATCACTAAAAATCACCAGTTCATTCTGGAAGCATCATATTCGGTACGTATACTCCATGTTAGACTAGCCTTTGATTCCCATTTTAATTTTTTGTAAAAGTCGAGGGGGAGGGGGTGGTGCCCCCGGGGTGGAAGTAAGTGTGTGGTCTTGTTAGCACGATAACTCTCGTAGAAATTAATTTAGCGGAACACGCTTTATCTAAAAAAATCAGTATTCATAAGACACCGGTCGGTATTGAATTTGGGCCATATCTTTAAAGGAGGTGGGGGGGGGGGAATACGGCTTGATATGATCAAAAAATCACTACAAGTCACCAGTTGATTCTAGAAACATCATATTCAGTACGTATACTCCATGTTAAAGTAGCCTTTGATTCCAATTTGAATTTTTTGAAAAAGTCGAGTGGGAGGGGGCGATGTCCCCGGGGTGGAAGTAAGTGTGAGGCCTTGTTAGCACGATAACTCTCGTAGAAATTAATTTAGCGGAACGCGCTTTGGCACAAAAATCAGTAGTCATAAGGCCCCGGTCGGTATTGCATTTGGGCCAAATCGGTCAAGGTGGAGGGGGGAAAATAGGGGTTGAAATGGTAAAAAAATCACAACAAATCACCAGTTGATTCCAGAAGCATTATATTCGGTATGATGACTCCATTTTGAAATAGCCTTTGATTCCCATTAAGTTCAGCTTAAACAAACCCGGTAGCAAACAGTACGAGGGAGGGTCAAACATAAACGAAACAAATCATGGTCTCAACATTACTACTTCTGGGACGGCTTAGGCTATCCGTTCACAAAATGAAATGCACTCTTTCCGACCGCCAGCTGCCGGAGCGAAATTTTTTGTAACCTGCTTCCTTGACTACAAATTGCTTTAAAAACACCACTCGACATACCAGAATTTAATATTTGGAAGCAGAAACGGCGCTCTGTGATTCTGCCTGATGTGAAAATCCCAGAAGTCAGAAAAGCGTCAGATTTGAGGGTATGATATTGTTTGACGACTTTATGGCAAGGTGAGGCTAGAAAATTGGCATTGCAGGGAAGGGGTAGCCTTACTTTTATAAGAGAATCGACAAATACGCTTCTTAACCACCGCTTGTCCTCAGCTAATCGTCGTGATATTCTTTTTATCTTTCTTTAAAAATCAACTTTCCTGAAATTCTGGGGGGGGGGGTAGTTTCCCCCATAACCCCCCCCCCCTTAGTGGATCAGCCCCAGCGACGAGTTCTTCGAACGCTAAAAATCAATTGGTTCGTGCGGGGGTTAATCAGTATTGAACTTATTCTATTCTCATTCTGCGAGTTCTGTTTTTTAGGCAAAAAAAAAAGAAAATGAAACTACTCCCGAAGACGGTAGATTGTTTCGCCGGCCTAGCCCGGAAAACGATCCTCACGTATTTTTCAGCCCACAAAACTCAAAAGACATGAAAGGGGGGAAAAAAACATACTTTCTGTAACAAATTTATTGAACGCTATAACGCCCTTAATTATTTTTAATATAAGCTCAGGAATCAATCGACTAAAAAAGGGCAAAACAAAAAACGACACTTTTATCGAGTTACGACGTTTCGACGGTGGAATTTTCCCGTCCTCATCAGGCATCAAAACATGTATTTTCTACATTCGATCCACATAGACCGCGTCAGCATCTCCTAGTAACATTAACAACTTCATCCCAATTATATAGGAACTCGTTATATATTCTATAGTTATAACGAGTTCCTATATAATTGGGATGAAGTTGTTAATGTTACTAGGAGATGCTGACGCGGTCTATGTGGATCGAATGTAGAAAATACATGTTTTGATGCCTGATGAGGACGGGAAAATTCCACCGTCGAAACGTCGTAACTCGATAAAAGTGTCGTTTTTTGTTTTGCCCTTTTTTAGTCGATTGATTCCTGAGCTTATAATATACTTTCTGTAACCTTGAGGGAGTTGTTGGACAAGTAGGATAGCTATGATAGTGAAGTTAGAGGGGGGCTTGTAGCATCTCGAGTCCAACGAATAATTGTATAGAATCCACCTTTACAAACCAGCCGCAGCACAGCGCCACGAGGTGGAATCCTCATTTCAACGAAAATAAAATTGCTATTAATTAGGAATAAGTTCCTAAAACAATACCAAAGTGTTGATGAATACGTTTTAAAAAATTGTGACTGTATTCTCAACATATTTCCTCAAATATTTACGGTGAGAATAAACATTTTTATCGAGGCTACGATTTTTAAAAAATGAAAATTTAAAAAAATTGAAATTGGAAAAAATTGAATCCATAGTGACAATTTTGCAACCTCAAAGATTCGCGAAAAAAAAAAAAAATTAGATTGCATTTTTGTCCAAGAAAACGTGTACCGAAGCTTTCGTTGCGGGAGGAACCCCCTCTCCTCAGAATTTTTTTTCCAAAAAGTGAATCCATACTGACAATTTAATTGGTTAAGAAATAGCTATGTGCCATTTTTCATGAAATATCTCGGTTTCACCACAAAGAAATCGTGTACCGAAGTTGAGGAAGCACCGTCAACAGCCTATTAACGCATATTCGTTATATTTTATTTTGAAATGCCTGTAGCCGTTTGAGTTTTGTAGGAGTGGCCGCTCCCCATATTTCACTTCCAAATAAGATTAGTGGCCTTAATATAGATTTATACAGAAGGGTGCCGATTTCCGGTTTGAGACTCGATTTCCTGTGTAGGATGGGCCGAAGGAGCGCTTGGCGTGCATATCCGTCACTATGCTTTTTGTTTATGAGGTGTTTCCACGTTAGACAACGGTCGAGGTGGACTCCGAGGTATTTTATACTTTGGTCGGTCGGGTTCCACGGGATACGGTTTCCGTTAACGCTCAATTGTTCTGGGTCGGCAGGGCGGCGTAAAGTAAATAAATTTTGGCCTCACATTTCCCCACGTTGATGGGAATTTTCAAGTTTTTGAAGTAGTGGCACATCTCTTCTATTTGAGTTTGTACGTCATTCCTAGCATCAGTGAGGTTAGAATTTGTGGAGAACGCAGCTGTGTCATCGGCGTAGCAGGCAAGGTCGACGTTTGCGGAGGAGGGAATGTCGCTCACGTAGATGTTGAAGAGGATAGGCGAGAGAACGGATCCTTGGATAACATATCTCTTAATGCAGATTTGCTGTTGTTTATTCGGACGTAGAAGGCTCTACTGTCTAAAAAGGATGTTATGCATCCTAGGAGGTATTTTGGGACGACATCTCGTTTTAGTTTGCAAAAAAGACCTGTGTGCCACACGTTGTCGAATAACGCTCAAAGCACTAAAATCACGCAATTCTCGCTCACATAGGGCGGGGGTTGGGGTTTTTTGTTTTTGATTCGGAGACAGTAGAGAAACGATTAATGAGGTGAGGGGTGGGCTAAAATTAATGGCGTTTGGGTTATAATGGCTAATTCGCGGCCAGGGGCGTAGCTAGCCTGTGATCAAGGGGTGGGCAGCCAGCTAGGCACGGATCCACTTTAAGGGAGGGGGGGCAAGTATTGAGAAAAAGTGCTCGTTCGCGGATGAAATCCAGAAAGAACATTTTACGGCTAAAGACTGAGGAAAAACACCCATTCAAGGCTAAAATTAAGAAATAGCGCTGATTCACGTTTAATAAATTTCATTGTTCGCGGTTGAAGTTGAAAAAAACACGCTAATTTGTGGTTTCGCGATGCAAAGTCCAAGACGAAATTAAGAAAATGCGCTAATTCACGCTAAAATTGACAAAATAAATTGCTCGTTCTATGTTGAGTTGAGCAAAATCACTCATTTGTGGCTAAAATTGAGAAATAGAGCTCATTTACTCGGGTAAAATTAAGGAAAAACTGTTCTTTTGCGGCTGAACTTGACAGAACGCAACAATTCGCGGTTAGGCGATGCCCAGTGCTGGCCGTAATTGAAATAGTAAATCAAAAATGCGATATTTTACGGTTTATTGAGACCTTTTCATGGCTAAAGTGAAGAAAATGGGCTAGTTCAAGGTAGAATTGAGAAAAAGCACTCAGTTTCAGCTAAAGTTGAGGAAAACTTCAATTCGAGGCTAAAAACAATGCTCATTCACGAGTAAAATCGGGGAAAAACTCTGTGTAACTACTCTTGAGAAAAACTGGATCCACGCCTGATGGATATGGCGAAAGAGCCGACTACGGCTTTGGCGCCCTCGACTCGGCATGGCCGAGTACGGGCTCACTGATTGATTGATTGATATGTGAGCAGCTTCACTGGCGAAACTATCAGTCGCAGGCTTATAACAGGATCTGGAGGTGAGAATCGCGTCAATTCGCGCTCATCAGAGACTAAATTTGCACAGAAACGGCCACTATCCGTCAAAAAATAAATATCTGCAGGAAAACTGTCGTTTGTAGCCTTTTATTCCGGATTTCATGTTGAAAAACTGAAACTTTTTCCCCAAAAAGTGATACTTTTGGATCTAAACTTCAAATTTTAAACCTAAGACGGTAAGCAGAGCTGGCATTTCCTCTCCCACCTTAAGTCTGGGTGACAAAAACGGCCAAGCACGGCTTGAGCTAGCCAAAACACACGAAATCGCCCGTCGAACCTGCGAAAATGGGATTTTAGTGCGAAAAATCAGCAAAATCGGTCTCCAAATTAAGCCGACCCTCGAAATCGGTTTGTCAGCAACAAACATCCGCGAACTTTTTTAGTGAGAAAAATCCGCAAAATTGGTTTTTTGGAGTTTAATGCAAGAAATTTGTGTTTCTGTTAGCCAAATCAGGGAAAATGTTTTTTTTTTTTTTTTTTTTTTTTTTTTTTTTTTAAGAAATTTCAGTAAAAATTAAAAATGATGTCTTAGTAGTCGAAATCTGGTTGCTTTCGCTGGTTGCTTAGTGAGGCAGAGCTTTGTAGAGTGCGAAATTTGGTTATAGTCAAAAAAAAAAAAAAAAAAAAATTAAAAAAAAAACACAAAAAAACACAAAAAAAAACAGCGATATCGGTGCGTTTGGTGAAATTTGAGGTATTGTTCCTTGTGGTCCTGTTGCTGAGCAAGACCAGCGAAAGTTTTATGCTGGATTTTAATCATTGAAATTGTAACTTTTTGATGGAATTTAGGGGTGGGCAGCTGCCCCACGAAATCTGCGCTTTTCATTCTAGGGGAGGGCAAATGCCCACCCCTGCCCCCCGCTGGCTACGCCCATGTTCGCGGCCAAAATAGTGATAACCACTAATTTTCGGTTAACATGAGGAAAAACGCTAATTCGCGGCTAAAATGAAGACAAAATTGACAAAAATCGCGGTTTCCAAAGAGATGAAGGGCTAATTCATGGTTAAACCGAAAGAAATTGCTAACGCGTGCCTAAAATCTAGACAAACTCAAATAGTCGTAAATGTTTGAAAAACGCTAATTGAGAAAAAGCGCTCACTCACAGAGCTAAAATTGAGAAAACGCCAATTCACAGATAAAAATTGAGAAAGCCACTGATTCCCCAATAAAATTGGGGAAAAAACGCAAAGCTAATTCTTAGCTAAAATTGGAATAATCGCTAGGGATGGCAGTGGCGAGGGGACGGGGCGATGGGGTGGGCAGTTTTTCGTGAGAACAAATCAGACGCATTATTTCACTCCATATTGCAGGCTTATAATATTCGAGGATGAGTCCCCAGAAAGAGAACTCGGTAGTTCATCATTCATCAATTAGAACTCGGCGCGGGAAATCGCCAATTTGACCCCAGACGCTGAATTAGCACAGATAAAGGGTCGTTAAAGTCAAATCTAACATCTCTACTGAAAAATTGTCGTTGTTGCATTCATTCCGTATTTTCTGCCCTATAACTGAATATTTTTCCCAAGAAAATTATATTTTTGGAACTGGACGGTAATTGCGGTAATTTATCTCCCAAACTTGGCTCTTCCGTCGTAGAGACAAGCCGCTGTCAAGTTATAGTCTCCAGCAAGCTCGATCAGACCAATTCATGATATTCTCAGAGGCTCACGAAATTGATATTTTTACACTGCCGAAAATTAAAAAATATAAGTCTATTTTTTAGTGCTCATTCATTGGAATCGTTTTAATGAGCTAACTCCAAGAAATTGGATTTTCAGCAAGCCCAAAACCCACGAAATTGTGGTTTTAATTCTTTAGCGAGAAAACGCCGCGATATTAGCGTTTTTAGTGAGCCAAGGCCCGCAAGATTGGTTGAATCCCACGTAATTTGCGTTTTGATTAGCCAAAAAGCTTTGATTATTGTAGCGTGTTAAAACCGCGCAATTTCGGTTTTGAATGGGGTAACTCCGCGACATCGAAGGTTCATAATGAGCATAATGAAATATTGAGCATTTCAGCTAATGAAAACCGAGATATCTTATTTTTTAGTGAGCCAGACACGCGGATTTTTTTCTTTTTTTTGTGAGAAAGATACAAAAAATTGAGTTTTAAATTAGGCAACCCTGCGAAATTTGTTTTTTCAGCAACAGAAAACCCCGCGAAATTGGGTTTTCAGCCACAAAACAACTGGGAAATTGGGTTTTCTGTGAGCCAGAACCGCGAAAAAAATTGGGGTCTTTAGCGAGAAAAATATGTGAAATTGGTTTCATAGGGTTTTAGCGCGCAAAATCCCCGAAAATGGTTCAGCTACAAAAAATTTCTATTTAGTGAGCGAAATCGGGGGGAAGGTTTTTTTAGTGGGACAAACCCACAAAAATGTCTTTTTGGCGAGAGAAATCCACGAAATCTGATTTTAGGGTGCGAAATCCAAGAAATTGGTTTCTTGGTGATCCAGTCCCACGAATTATTATTATTATTTTACTTTTTTTGCAAGAAAAATCGATTGAAAATTTATTCATTTAGGGAACCCCACGAAATCGGTGGTGCCCTTATATGATTTGTACTTTTCGATGTTATTAACGAGGGGTGGGCAGCCCCACCACGGCTTCGATTCCACGGTGTCCAGTGGAGGCAACTGCCCATCGCTGTTCCCCTCGCTGGCTACGCCCTTTCTTCTCGGGTTATAATTTTAAAAAGGAGTGGTGAGGCAAGTGAGCGAATTATTCATATATATATATATATAGATATTTCCAAAAACCTAGAAAAATTGACTTTGGATACCTACCTCATTTCCCGAACATCACAGTACTTGTGAGGGTGGGGGAATATTACCCCGGGCCCGGGGTCCAATCTTTAGTAAAGACGGGCCTGGTTGGCCCCACAATAAGCACACCCAGAGAGGTGTTGGGGATAAGACGCACCAGACATTCAGAAGAAAATGTGTGAACCGTGGGTAAAAATTTAAAATATCTTTGCAATGTTATTTCGATGATGTTTGATTTTGGTTTATTATTCATTCTGAATAATACACCTATATTTTCAGTCAGAAAAAAATGTTTACAACCCACCCTCAAACTTTTCCTGTGTACGTTTTAACATGTCTAGATTCGATTTCTGCGATGTCCGTCCGCCGTCCGGGCCATATCTGCCCCTAGGATTGCTAAAAAAAAAAAAAGAAAAACCGCTCGTTCGCACATAAACTCCACTTGGGATCTAGTTGGTCCTAACAGCTGATCAGTTTGATCAACTAACTTCCTGGGTTTTTATGGGCCAAAAGCGGGTCCAAAATGGGGGTTTTCAAAGGTTTTGAGATCATAGGGGTGTGGGGTGTCGATTTTCATGAAATTTCAAGCCGGATTTGGCTACATTCATGAATAATAAAAACATTTGTAAAATTTGCAGCGTTTTTTCTATGGTAGGAGAACTTGGTCAAATGGCTTCTATGAGAGATATTGCCTACGGGTGGAGTGGAAATTAACCTGGATGAAGACGAGTTACGACTTCCACCTTCAGTGGCTGCCCCGGCCCTTTGGATGGACCCCATGCCAAAATTGAAGGTGTTAATTTATTCTTTGCTAGTGAGAATAAAAAAGGCAGGTGAAACTCCACTGTTCTGGCTCATCATACGCCCTTCTCGACGACGGCACAAAAGACTAGCATTGTCAGAAAATATAGCTCATGTTATATTTTCACGCGCAAGCTGTACCAAAAACCAAGAAACATTAAATTGGTCATTTAGTCGATTGGGGTGGCGATTTATCAACCCCAGAGAATTCAGCATTTACAAATAATATTTCCGGAGGACCTTATTATGTTACTGTTCAAACTGTGGTGTACTCACCTTGACCGGCGGGTCACGCTCTTCCAACTCTCGAGTATGGTAAGGGGGGTGGTGGAAGAAAGGGATACTGCCGGCAGAGGAGACAGACGACGGGAATTGAAATTGGGGAGACTGAAAGAATTCCCCGACTCGAAAAATTATGGCGCTTAGAAGATGTTGAGAGAAGCAAAACAAACACGCCGACCCCTGACTCGTTAAGTCTCTTTTTCACAACTAGAACACTTTTATTTATTTTCACTATACAAGTTATAATGGCTGGGCAACGGTAAGCCTACTACCATCCAAAATTAGGGAGATAGGACCAGGAAAGGAGCTGGGCGCTTATCGCTTCCCCTACATTTATCCCAGCAAAAGAGCAGGTATTTCATAAAGATGAATAGGCATCAACTTACCGAGTATCAGTGATCTGAGAATCACAAAAAACAATTTTCGCAACTGTTGCTAATAGCGAAGAAACGTTTTGGATAGAGTCAACTTTATCGCAGTTTTGGATTTCCACTGGAATCTCATTCAGCCAGATCTATATATAGAACAGTAATGATACTAATTTGTCATTAATTTTCTTCTTTTTTCGGTATGGGTTCAAAACGATACGTTTGAATTAGCTTTTTTCACTCGCCTGTCTCTAGTACGGGAAACACAACAACCCATTAACCCGGTAAAACACGAAACAAGGCGTATCTATAAGTGTAACTTGTTTACGGTAATTGGGAAAGAGGCAAGCGTCCAAAGCAAACGAGGGGGAGTTATCTTAGGTATCCTCGAACCCCCTCCAATCATACCCAGCATACTCGGCGTTACGTAAATTATCGCCGTATTTCTACACCAATCATGGATTTCAAGGTCTCGCTTGAATCTCCAGGAAAGTCTGCACGCTCGTATCATCTTGCTTTCCTAAATAAGTTGTCGAAAGAGCGTGAATTTTCAAGGAAAAGTTTTACGTGGGGTTTATAGATATTTCAGGGGTGAAAAATGAAAAAAGGAGATCGTACGCATAATATGCAGAATTTCGTGGAGATTTAAATGAAACCTTGAAATTTAGGATTGTGCAGAAATACGGCGATAATTTACGTAACGCCGAGTAGGTGAAGTATAATTGGAGGGGGGTCGGGGAAACACATGTTCAACTCCTCCCTAAACGTCAAAATGCAATAACTCCCTATTTATGGCGCTTTCCATTCAATGCAATACACTAGTGTGGTGTAAGCTTTTCCACCCATCCTCTCTGAATTGAAACATATGTTTATGGAGAGGACGCGGCACTACACTTGTGTAGTGTATTGAATGGAAATCGCTATTAGTGAAAAAACTTTTTAAAATGCTCCTAGCGGGCACAACTCGTCAATCTTTTAAACTTGAATCAAAATCCCTTACTATGTTAGTTGCACACGTATTTGTTAACGCTGAGTCAAATGAGACTAAAGACAAAGATAGCACCCAAGGTGCGGTCCAGCCTCCTTTTCGACCTCAGACCTTCAGCCACCAGGGCTACTCAGTCCTGGACACATCAGCCCGGCAATTGAGCCGAGTACGGAGCCGATGGACCTCCTCTCGCCGGGAGCGGAGGTGCTATTGCACTACGATCCCCGCCCCCGGCTCTCAACCCGTTCTGGCAAGACCAAGACGGGGAGGACCGGCTCACCAGAACCGGGCTGATGAGACCAGGACTGAGTAGCCCTGGTGGCTGAAGGTCTGAGGTCGAAACGAAGACTGGACCGCACCTTGGGTGCAATCTTCGTGAAGTTTGGTGGGTGCATAGCCCCCTACGTCAAACTGTTCTAATTAGACTAAAGGCAGGTCGCTAGCACCAATAGTTGCTGAGTTATGACCCAATTTGTACAAAAAAACTCTGTTTTATCACTTAAAATCGTAAACATTTTAATTTGAAGAAACTTTCCTGGTTGACTGGCGTTCATGTAATTCCTAATGTAGTTTTCAATGCTAATCGAATGAAACCATTACTAAGCCGCTAGAATTAATACTTTTCGAGTTATGACCAAATTCGTATAAAACACCGTGGTTTTTATTTTATCATTTTCAAAATATGTATCCAAGTGATACTCCCAGTATGTGATCAGTGTTTGATTCTTTTGCATTTTTTAGTGCTGAATCGAATGGGATCAGAGCCACGAAGCTAGCACAAATAGTTTCTGAGTTATAACCAAAATACCAACAAACATGGGTTTTGAGACTGAAATCGCAAGTTTTGTCTTCTTGCGCTCAAAAAACATATAAATTCAGGTCAACGAACTCATCCTGGTGGTCTATTTGAAACCGGCGATTTGAATGGGACCAACCTTAGGTCACTATCATGATAATTTCCGATTTACGCCAAAATTGGTTCAATTGCTACAAAAAATTTGATCATATCTCAGAAACTATCAGTGCTAGCAACGTGGCTCTGGTCCCATTCGATTCAGCACTAAAACATACTTCCTGAGAGAATTACACACTGATCACATACTGAGAGTACTAGTAGGATAGTTTGAAAACGATAAAATAAAAACCACGTTTTTTTAATACAAATTGGGCAGTAACTCGGAAAGTATCAATTCTAGCGGCCTGGCTTTCGTCTCGTTCGATTCAGCATTGAAAACTACATCAGGAATGGTATGAACGGTCAACCAGGAAAGTTTCTTCAGATTAAAAATTGTCACAATTTTAGGAGAAAAAACGGCGCTTTTTGGTACAAATTGCATCCTAACTCGAATACAATTGGTGCTATCAACCTGGGTTTGTTCTCTTTCGACTTAGCGTAAAAAAATACGTCAGGAAACACCAAACATTCAACTGATTTGGAAAATTTAAAATTTAGGCAATGTTCCGAACTTTCTCCCACTCTGCCATCCTGGTCCCCCCCTCCCACAACTCGAGGCTTATTTGATCTCGTTTTTTACTATAACAAAGGATTTTTCAGCCAAGTTTCAAAGGTGGACGAGTTTTTCCCCCTAGATCATTTTTTGACTGCACTATATTATCCAGCTTCCTTTACCTTTACGGTTGAATCATTGAAAATAACGATCCTCCGCTTGATTGAAGAGAGGTTGAGGCCAAACTCCATGAACACGACTCCTTTTCCGGGGAGAACTGTCGTCCCCCAATGATCGCCCGGCAGAACAACACTTGCCAAATTGTCGGGATTCATGATCATGACATCGGGCTCTGAGCTAGACTCGGGCAACGGCGAGGTGTCCTGATTTGAAATTATTCAATCATCACATGATAGTAATAGGTAACTATGATCTATGCCAGTGCAAAACACCAGTGAACTTCGGCTTACCGTGACCAAATTATTGTTTGTGCCCCTAATGATGTTTTGTCTGCTTTCATTGGATGACAGCTTCTCCGTAACAGTATTTGTTACGTAATTAAGGCAGTTCTGAGAAGTTGCTCCTTTCCACGAGGCATTCGAGGTACTTTCATCCCCCAATCGCCTGGCAGAATAACATACGCCACTGTCGCGATCCGCGTGCGTGACACCAGGCTGTTCCTTCGTGATTTGAACATTTTGGTTATCTGAACTAGGCCCAGGCAATAGCGAGGTGTCCTGATTCGAAATTATTCACATCACCACAAGAAATAAGCAATTATAAGATTTATGCCAGCACAAAACACCAATTCCGCTTACCATGACCAAGTAATTATTTTTGCCCCTAGAGTCGCTTTGCCGGGATTCGTCGGATGGCAGCCTCTTCGTGAGGTAATCAGAACAATTAGGAAAAATGCAAGGGACTGCCCCTGGTTTTAATTGCACCCTTCCACGACGTATTATATGTTTCACATTATTTATGATGACCTCATAATGCGTTTCTATTTGGTCGGCGGTAAAATGTTGGGAACATATTTTCGTCTTGGGATTTATGGACAAATCCTTGCGAGGTATTGCCGTTTCCCATTTTTTAAATAGCAAGGGATCCTTGAACAAACAAAAAATACAGTAACGCGGTAGCCTACGGTACGCACTAAAATTACCTTAGGCGGAGAGAAAAAAGAAATACGAATATTTTCTGGCCGGGGATGGTCTTTTGTGACGGGGTAGCCGCTGTCACAAAACGGCACAAAACAGCACGGCATGTCTTAATAAAAATGAAAAAAACTCCGCGAGAAAAGAGAAAACGCCAAAAACAAACTGATGAACGACACAACAATTACGACAATTAATTAAATAAAAGTATTTCTACGATTCCTGTTCTGAACCGGAACGATTTTTTCCCTTTCAAGAGCAAAGATCAAAGAGCGAAATCGGAAAAGAAAACCACTAGTTCAAAAGCCGTTCAAAAGTAAACAAAGTTGTCGGATTCTCTGTGTTCAAAAGATAAGAGATAATATCTCGAAGCGATAGGAGTACGCTCTGGCGGGAACAAAACAAACCGCATGAATGGTCTTGTGGCCTTCTAGTAAGCTGGATAACTTGGTTTTCTATACAGAGTGTTTCAGAACTTTACGACATCCTTTTGCAGGCTTATTCCTGACCTCAAAATATTACGATTTGACGAAATAAACGTTGGCCAAAAACGATTTCCCACAGAGATACGGGCGATTTTGTATTTTTGACAATTTTGACGATTTTTCCGGGAAAAGTTCAATTTCTGGACTTTTGCATGCATTTATGACCACAATTTCGGAAACCTCATGAAAATTCCCATAGGATGCAAACATTTTCACTCGACATAATTGACTGTAAGACTGACAGTCGGCAATCTATAAGCGGGTGGCAATTATTCGGCATTACAAGCTGCCCCCTAAACGCTTACTGCTTTAGGCCCATTTTCACCAGCAAAATTGATCTCGTTTAAAGTTGATCGTGATTAGTTGCCAATAGCGCGACCCATATGAATTTTGATACAAGTGTTTACATTGTTAATCGTGATTAGTTGTTGATCTTGGTTTAAGAAGTTGGTGAAATCGGGCCATAATGATTTCACCCCTTTTTGAATTCTTCAAAAAATTGTTCAGATTTGACTCTTTGAAAACTCAATGTCACAGATTTTCTCTCCTTTACAGAATTACAGATCGTAATTTCTTGGGTATTTGGCCATTCCAGAATACCAATTTTAATTCAAAATTCAGAATTAATTTCGTGGGTTTGGCTCGTAAATAGTAAACACATGGGTCTAGGTCTTTCGAGACCCAAATTTTGTGAATTTGGTTAACTCAATAATAATGCATTATTAATATAGGTAAGCAATATCAATATATTATAATAAAAGTGTAAGCTTTTTTGTGGTCTAGCTTGGAGATGACACTTCTGAGATCGCCGACATTTTCTGCGGGACTTGGGCCCACACCAGAACCAGACCAGCTGTTAGCGATCACCCCTTTGGGATGCTTTAAAATGGCTGTCAAGTGTAAACCCCCCCCCCCCCACATCTAACTCTGTTGTGAACCCCTAGCTTTGTTCGGTGGCTGCTGCCAGTACAATAAAATTGTCAGTCGTCATGGGGAGGTGTGATTTTAACCAATCAAATAGGCGTGTTTTGTTTATTCTGTTTTATTATAAAATGTCTAGCGATCACAGAAGTGTCATCTCTTAGATCACGGCCGGCCAATCTTTTTTGGTCGTGGGCCAAAAACCGTGTTATAAGAACTCAGGCGAGCCACCAATCCTCGCCCCCCCCCACCCGTGTTACCTTCTCTGCAACCTAAAGCCCCCTCTCACCCTCCCTTCTCACCAGTAAACCAAAATCAATGAAAGAATATTTTATAAATATTTCATATCAATATTTAATCAACGTTTGTCATGACCCATTTAATAAATGTTGTTTAAATGACACGAAACAATATTTATTGTAGATTGTACAAAATGTTTATAAAATGTTGTCTACTTTCATTTAATCAATGTTTTATAAATGCCTACTTCCAACGTTGAAACAATATTAGTTATGTTCCTTTTTAAAATATTGTACAAGTGATCGGCAATAATAATGATTAAATGTGATGATCAAAAATATTGGTATCTCCACCAATTTTTGATACGTGGCCTCAAAGTATGAGTACTCGAATTTCAAACGGGCAGCTTTTTCGAAATTTCGCTGCACAAACTCTGCGAAGTACTCCTGAAAGGAACGTCAGATTAACAATTATTTTCCAATTGGAAAACAAAAAAATCAATACTCACAAAACAACAATTGAGGTTCCAAAAATCATTGAAATTAAAAGGGAAAGAAACAATTCCGTCCCGTAACGTAGTTGCGGCAGCCCAAATAGCTTTTTAGGTTAACTATCTCTATCTCCTCACAAAGCACTAACGTACACATCAAACTTCACCCTAAGCCAAGAGAGCAAGAAGAAGCAGTCAAAAACAGAAGGCTGAGCTGACTAGGCACTAGGACTACTCCTACAGTTGGTGGGGTGAACAGGACGGCGCTTGGAAGGAGCGAGAAACCGTTCTGAGAATTGAAAGAAGGGATGGTAAAGGCACGGCGTTTCGAAACAAGGTGGAATAGAGGGGACACGTGACATTGTCACTCAAGGCCAAGCTCTCTTTCCGCGCGAGCTGAAATAATTATGCATCTAAAAAAACCGTTGTTTCCCTGTCGTACCCTTAACTATAAAGTGAACGCAACGAGAGTCTGCAGAATGTTTCATTGCTGACTCAATAATTCCACTCTTAAAAAACAAAATGAGCTACAAATTTTACGATAATTATATTATATGTATAATTAGGTACACACACATTCTTCTAGTTAGATTTGAATCACATCACGACAGTACTAGTCCCAAGACATGATTCGGATGAATATCTCGCATCACCATGGGGGAACCTATCAGCAGAATGAATGTAATTGCATGTCATACCGTTCAAACTCCCATTTGAATAACGTTTTTGGAATGTTGTAAAAATTATAAAGCGTACAGCATTGGAAATATATTGAAATTTCATAAAAACAAAAATAATATTATCCTATAAACGTGGGACCAACGCTTGAGCAACATTATTAATCTAATATTGGCGTACGAATATTGGATTAAAGCTTAAACAACATGAGTTACGCAATATTTATTCTTCATTGGTCAATCAATATGGGAAAATAGTATATTGTACGCCTAGGAGGTAAAGTGGGTGTTTCCAAGACGGAGGAGATGTGGCAGTCGGGCGGCCGCGGACGCCCAAGAATTTACCTCCATGGCGTACACACTATTTTTTATCCTACACGTAGAAATTAAAATAGTGGAGCTATAAATTAATTTTATGGCCACGCTAGACGTTATTTTTGACTCCTTCAATATAATGGTGTAGAAGGTGGTGCCTCCTTCAATACATGCCTTCATTCTTCCTATGATGGATAATAATTAAAACAGTTGTTATTCGAAAGCCGAAATGGAACAAAACGAGCCTGGAGAGGATTTTGTGTGACTGTGAAGAATTGTTTACGTCGGGAAAATCAAAGAAAAAATACAATCTGCATTAATGTAGTTATGTTCTGGTGCGGAACAATACAAGTTAATAAGTTAAAATAAGTATAGTAAGAAGAGCTTCTTCCTTCTCATCTCACCAAATCGTCTGTGTACACATGATAGGCCCGAATCCCGCGAAACAGCGCTATATCGTGAATCGGTCAATTCGGAAACTATGACTGTCCGACAAAGAAATTTTACCTCCGCTAAACTGTCCGACAATGAAATTCTACTACGGTCAGACAATGACGTACTTTGTCGACTGTTTTCCGGCTTCGAAGTCAAGCTTTACCATCGTGTAGGATAAACATATTTACCCAATCAACATATTGGTCCAATCAAAGTCATATGGATTACAATTACAAGTCGCGTCGCTTTTGATAAGACACGGTCCTGAAGCATTTTGGGAAAATCGATCCCGATAGATGCCTCTGCAATTCTTACTTTATTCAATTACGAACAAGCTTTCATGAAAGGGCGTAGGTTTTTAACTTTTCCCTGGGGAGGCTTATCTGCTCTCAAATTTGTTAAAAATTTGTAATTATCACTTTGTTTCACTATGTATACAGTAGATGCGGTTTAAACACCTAGGAATACGAGATCGTAGACTCGTCTCGGCCCCTGACCATTTCTATGCAGGATGTTCCGAATCAAGCACGGACTTTGTGGATGAAAGTAGACCGACCTTATTTGCAATCGAAAATGCCAAATACATCATAGCCCGAAACTCAATTGTTTCTGAGATATGATTTTCCAAACGTTTTAAAATGCAAATATTATCTCTTTTCTTAGTCTAGTGCGACCAACGATATATTAACAGTGCGACTTGTCGCTTCCAAACGGACACCTGGGAGGTGGGGTACTTCTTTTCATTGATAGGTCAAAGGCAAATGGCTTATATGGGGGCGGCAAACCAAGAATCGTACTTTTTTGACATTTTTTGGAAAATCAATAAAAATAATAATAAATAATAAATAAATAAATATAATAATAAATAATAATAATAAAAATATATTATTGTTTGATACTTTGGGACGTTTTTTCATGGGTGATTGGTGGGTTTTATTTTGAAAAATAAACCGTAGACAGATCATAAAGAAAAATAAGGTACATTTCTGTTATTTAGGCCCTTATATAACTTAAAACAATGATTATTCTCTTCAAAATCGCTTGTTTTGGTTTTGACCTAAAAAATTTGAACAAGTTTTGTGATTTGTTTTTAGACAAACGGGGACTGACTTTTTTTGAACAAAAAAACAAAAAAATCCCCGATTTGCACTACTTAGAGCCGCATTTGAGGCCACATAAAATAGTTCATATCCACCGCAAATGGCTAATCCTGACAGGAAATAGTGTGCTATTTCCGAATCCATCACCAAAAGTTGCAAAAATGCAAATTGAAAGCGATTTTCTCGCAGTTAGTTGAAAAAATTGATGTAAGTAAGCCATGAAAAAGCGTTTGAAAAATCATATCTCGAAGGGTTTTGATTTTCGGACCATGGTATAGGTAGGGTGTTTTCGGTCGCAAATGATGTCTATTTTCACCAAATTTTTTTATGACCACTTATCTCCACTTATCTCCTTCCACACTGTATAATTACTATTTTTAATTTCAATTTTAGAGAAATATGCTGCAGTAACAAAAAAAAAAATGTATAAGACCACGTTCATAAGTTATGCATGTGCCAAGCGCCTGTGGAGTCTATGCAACCAAACCAATTTATTCCCTAGAAAAATAAAGCATTTTCATAGGTTTCACAGGCTCCACACTTCCACAGGCTGAAACTTCCACAGGCTTCCACATGGGTTGACAGGCAGTTTGTAAACGGGGCCTTATTACAACCAGGAAACTTGGACTTACTATACAAAAAATGTCATGTTCTGACAATAATAAGTAGGTAACTAGTTATTAAAATTCGTTCAAGATTCCTGAAATAAATAAAAAACATTTAATTTGTTGCAAAGGTAGCCCCCCTCCCCCATTTATCGTTAACCACGGGTGTTCAGGTTTGATGGGTCTACTAACTCGTTACACCCTTCGTTAATAACCTAATCATCCTTACAACACGCAAGTGCTACTTCAGTACTTCAATCTGGAGTGCTTTGCAGCATTGATCCTGCGTCTTTCACAGCATTTAGTTTTAATGTTATGATCGTATTGACGAAATGTTTGTTGAAACTGTAACGAAGGGACAAAAACACGATGAGAACAAGCAGTGGCGTAGGAACGTCCTAATTTCGGGGGGGTACAAGGATTCAGTGACCCCCCTCCCCGACCAACGGGTTCTAAATTGTACAACCCTGCATAGAAAGGCAAATACCCTCCCCCACCCATAAATTCCACATAAGAGCAGACCCCTACAAACTTTACTCAGCCTACCCCTTCTTTCCCACTTTCAGCTCCTCCGTCTTGCGCGAACAATTCATTATGGTCCTTAAAGTTCAGCAAGGTATGCGAAATTGGCTGAACAATGGAATATTGAGAGCAAAGGGTACCCCGCATTAAGGGGGGTCAAAAGTCCCTTAACCGGGATTTTTTCGGAAGCAGGCGGTAATCATTTGGGACCAAAACAGATTCACACGAATCTTGTTCCTACACAACTATAACTGTCATACATAGTAAATAAATTTACAATTAATGAATCATTTTCCTCCTTGATCAACGTTTTCGGGAAAAATAAATAATAAATAATGGCCAAAAACGACGTTTTTGACGATAATTCGGTAAGCAAACCCATTTTGGACAAACGCGCTTCGATAAAAATTTTCTTTTTTGGTCCCAAATGATTATCGCCTGCTTCCGAAAAAATCCCGGTTAAGGGACTTTTGACCCCCCTTAATGCGGGGTACCTTTTCTCGAATACGATAATTATAATGTAGGGAGGTACTGAAATGAAAAGGAAAACAATAATAATGTACGGTACTCCATTTGAAGGTATACAAAAAGACCTGAAATCGGGGGGGTACAAATACATAGGGTGTACCCCCCCAACAGAATTTGGGGGGTTCATTTGGCACCTGTACCCCCCCGTTCCTACGCCAATGAGAACAAGTAACGTAAGGAAGAAGAACGCCCAATTTTACACCTTCTTTGGTGGTGGTGGGGGGAATCCGACTCTCCCACCCAGAAGAAGTAGCCTCAGTACGACCCTGATCTTCAAACTATATAATTTCTGCTCTGCAGTTCACAAAGGGCTAAAATAAAGGAACCATGTGAACTGAACTTGAATAAAGTAAAGAACGCAGTGCTATCTTGTGGGATGAAAAATGAGAAATTTATTTGAGACCGCTGATTTGCAACTTGTAATTCATATGACTTTGGGTCCAATATTGGAAAAATATTTAAAAAACATTTCCTGGTTTATTGGGAATGTTTCCACCCCATGTTATCCACTTACAAAGGGATTTTACCACACGAAAGTACAATTCAGAGCGAGTTTTACCACCTGAGAAATCATTCACCAAATTTTGAGGGGGTGTCACACACCCCCTCAATTTGCGCCCTTGTCTGACATATTTCTGCCCACCCCTAGACTAAGGGCTCGCTACGCCTCTAACTCACACGTACTACTAAAGTCTGTCCACTTAAGCTTTGGTTTCCTAGAAAAGCGGTGGTGTAATGTGGCGGTAGAAAAAATCCCCTTTTAAATCACACCAGTAGTTGCCTAGAGAGCGGTCAACAGACAGCGGCACCGCTTCGAATGAGACGGCCGTTCATGACGGTGTTGAACTGTTCATCAACGATTTTTGATGGTGACGGTCAAGGTGACTAAACTTTACTATAGGTGCCGCAGATTTCCCCCTGTCCATCGGACGGGAGCGCTGGAGATTGACGTCACCAGCAGTCCTTTGCTCCCGATTGTTCACCCTAAAGCAGCAGAGCAAGTTAATTTTGAAATTGAAGTTTAAGATTTCTCAAAAATCACAACCCAATAACAATCAATAATGTACTGGGTCCAGTGCAAAGGCGGTTGGGTCTGCTCGTGACGTAGGTGAAGGACAGTTAATGGCCGAAGATCTGCGGCACCTGTAGAAGTTTAGTCACCTTGGTGACGGTGAACGTTTTTTGGTTACAATGAGCGTGAAAACTGCCTGGACGCTGGATGGTGGCGAAATTGTATTTAATACTGTCCGAAAACGACTCTATTCTGTTGTTAAAAGAAAATACTACCAAATAGTTGGAGCTACGAGGAAAAAACGTTCACGATGGAAGCGGTGCCGCTGTCTGTTTACCGCTCTCTAGGCAACAATGGTTTGAAGGGAAATTTTCTACCGTAATTTTACGGCACCGCTTTTCTAGGAAACCAAAGCTTTAGTGATGGACTCTCGAACGTATCGCTTCATTTCGATAGTTCGATTCATTCACTCCCACAAAAAATTCTTCAAGAACTCAACAAAAATACTTTTACTACGGGCACTACGGTTACTTATACACGCTACACAGTTCATTTTGTTCCAAAATTATTCCCGGTGCGTTATTTTTAGGAGAAGGGGCTAAGGGGAAGCTCATTACATTAAATTCAAGGGCGGGCGAGAGTCCATCCCTAAGTGGACAGACTATAGCACTAATGCGCAACATTGAAGCTGCTGTTCTTGATGAACGATGACGCCTCCTCCCTCCTTGAGTGAGGTGGACCTGATGCATGGCCCCTCCCAGACATTTACTCACGGCGTCCCTATGGCATGCCCCAACCACGGTACGTGACTGTGTTCGAAAGATCTGAAATTCTGAAAACTGAAAAGCAGGCGGCTATACCGGTCTTTGACGTCACCCACCCCGATCACCCATTCCATCTCCGTTTTCTTCTTGCATTTTTTTCAGGTTGAAAAACATTAAACAAAAAATTGTTTCCTTCTTTTTGGACACTTCATTTTTGCGTGTATAGTTATAATCCGGAAATTTTTCCATTTATCCTACCGGAAATCTTTTTCCCAGCGGCATGGTAGTCTACGTCACGAAGCAAACTTCCCACAACGAGAGAGGCTACGCTTCACCATGTAAGGTTACGGGATGTTTTGTTGATAACATTAAATATTTAACGAGTGCCGTTTTATTTTTAACTAATGTACGTTGTAAAGCAGTAGTCACTCGAAATGGCCGGTCATCAGAGAACGCTTCCTCAGAGCAAGGAGGCTCTTTTAAAATCCTACACGAGTCGGCTGAAAGACGATGTCAAGTCGATGCTGGAGAATTTTGAAGGTAAGCAACACAAATTTCCTTCGTACGCGTCCTAAACACTAAACTAACATCTTCCCATCCTAATGTGATTCGACAGAAATCGTCAAATTGGCCAAAGGTGAAAGTGACACACAACTAACGAGATTCACTCAGGCTGAAATGGACACGTACGAAATGCACGTCCGTGCGGCCAACATGGTTCGAGCGGGTGAGTCGCTCATGAAACTCGTCTCGGACATTAAACAATATTTGATTCTCAACGATTTTCCGTCCGTCAACGAAGCCATAGCGACGAATTCGAAATTATTTAGAAATAAACAGGCGGAATGTGATCAAAAATTAACGAGCTTACGGGATGACATGGCCGCTGACCTTTACGATCTTGAAGAGGAGTACTATAATTCGATTTATAAAGTGTAAAATAATCTTGACTTCTTCCCTGGGTAACAATAATAATTTTAACGTAAGTTTCATTATTTAATAAAAAAGAAAACAAGTTAACTCGGTACATTTCAACGGAGCGCAATTAGTTACTGGGCGACGGCTGCGTTCGCAGCTATGCTGGGGCTGTTGATCACTTCTCCCAATGACTCCAAAAGTTCTTTACGGTAGTCATCGAAATCGCCGTCGACCTCATTGATGGTTTGATCCTCGATCACCCATAGCGTGCAGTCAGTTTCCCTTATGAGCCTTTCGTCGTGCGAGACAATTATAACTCCTGAGGGGGTCATTGTGACGTGAATTATTTTAGCTAATTAGACGAAATTAAATGAGCAGTGTACCTCCTTTGTATTCATTTATGGCGTCCGCAAGAGCGTCAATAGATTCGATATCTAAATTATTAGTCGGTTCATCCTGACGAAAAAGAGTTAATTGTACACTCGTTCTACTAAACTACCTGTGGATTAACAAACCAAAATTACAACATCAGGAGCCATTAAGCAGACTTCAGCCAAGGCCACTCTGGCCTTCTGTCCTCCTGAGAGGTCCTTCATTCTGATCGTATGAGCGTGGCTAGACAGACCGAATGTTCCCAACTGTTTTCGCGCTTTCTCATACTGTAGGTCGAACAGTCGCATAAGATACTCAGATGGGGTTTCTTCCGCTGTCAAGTGCTCACCGGAGTGTTGATCGAATCGTCCAATTTTCTGAAGTTGATTCGAGGAAAAACAACTGTATGAAAACGTTACAATTCGAGGAATAGGGGGAGGAGGAGCACTTACCAGACGATGATTTTTACGTACTTCACCCGACAGTGGGGTAAGCTCCCCGACGAGTAGTTTGAGAAAGGTGGACTTACCTACACCGTTGGGTCCAACGATAGCTACTCTTGAGCTCATGTCGATACCAAAATCAACATCAACAAAAAGTGGTGGCTGATTAGAATACGCAAATTTTACATCTGGAAATGAGAAAACATGTCACGGACTAGAAAGGGTCCCGATTTAAATTCTTCCTTACTGTGGAGACCCAAAATCGGTGGTTGTAAAGGCGGAGGATCTTGAAACGAGAATTTTACAATGTAGTCCTTTGGTTTTTGAAGCAATTCTGTTGGACCCTCATCCTCCTCCACCTTTTGAGTTTTACTACGATTTTTTTCCTGCTTCCTAGTCAACGCTTCCTTCTGTTTCTTTTCGGCTTGCTTCTTCGACTGTCCCGATGATTTCATTTCTTTAATCTTTTTCTCTTGTTTTTCATACTCTTTGATCATCTCTTTTCGTTTTTGAAGGTGCATTTTCTTGAACATAGAGTAGTTCCCCTTGTAATAGTGCAGTTTCAAATTATCCAAATGAATTATCTCGTTGCACACATTGTCGAGAAAACTTTGATCGTGAGAAACGATGAGCAAAGTTTTTTTCCACCCCTGTAAATAGCTGATGACAAAATTTAAAAGAGTGAGAAAAATACATCTTAAACCATAACGTACTTATCAAGCCAAATAACGGCGTTCAGATCTAAATGATTCGTCGGTTCATCCAACAGTAGCAGAGTCGGTTCTATGAACAACGCCCTCGCCAGCGAGACTCTCATTCGCCAACCTCCAGAGAAATTCTTAGTCGCCCGATTTTGCATTTCTCTCGAAAATCCTAAACCAGCCAGGATACGTCGAGCTCTGGGTTCAGCTGAATCCGCTCCAATCGCTTTCAATTCCTCGTACACCTGTGCAAAAACAAAATTACGAATAAGCCGATCTCGTTTTCTGCAATGAAAAATTGCGGTTATTATGTAAGAGACAATCCCGATCGAAATCCGCCAAATTGGGACCGCTAAATTTGGTTCTTCGAGCCAGCCAACCCAGCGAAACGAAGAGGAATGTGCGAAAAGACCCAACGCCATAAAATTCTTTTGTGTGTGCCAAACCAGCAAAATTAGTTCTTTGACTGAGCCAATCTCGCATAATTGGTTTTTGCCGATGGAATTTCTTGTTCTTGGAAGCTGCCAACCTCGCAACAATGCGTCGACTAAGGCGTGATACCTCGTAAGTGACAATTTGGCGAAAAGTAGGTTTTGGTATCAAATTTTTCGTTAGATACCTAACTTGATTATCAAAAATTTTGTTTTCAAGATAATCAATATAATTTTTTATGGAAGAATTGCCAAAAAATTGAAATTTATCTACAAATAGGGATTTTTAAAATGATCTTTTGTTCTCCTGTAAAGTTTGGTTTTTGGACATACGAGGTATCACACCATAGCCGACGAATGGATTTTGAGACAGTCAAACCTTCGAAATTCGTTTGTTAAAAAGAGCTAGCCAAGCGAAAAAATGTCTAAAGGTGCGGATCCGCCAAATTGGTTTTCTTAATTACCAATTTACCAACCCGGTGGTAAAGCCCAGGGCTGTCTCCAAGACGGTGAGGGGGGGGGATCACTCGGAGTGCGCCATTTAGAAATTTAATTAGGAGAGATTCTTGACCAGGGAGATAAAATGGGCGATTCCCGAGTCCCCATTCAACCAGATCATGACTGAAATCGTGTATTTGGCGCTTAATGAAAACATTTTTGCGAATTTAGCCCTTTCGAAATCCAATTTTTGGCGGGTTATTGATAACATACTCAAAAAGCAAAATTTCACAGGGTCATTCATACAAGCGATTCCGCTGGTTACGCACTTCACAAGTCCAAATCTCACGGTTTTGACACTCATAGAACCCAACTAATTTTGCGTTTTTGGCTAACCCAATAATCAAATTTTGCCTTTTGCACCGAAGGAATTCTCCAGTTTGGCTATTTCCAACACCAAATTTTACGGATCTGGGGTGTCAGAAACCAACTTAACCAGGTCGCCTCTCTAAAAAAGCCAACTTCATGAAACACCTTTTTTCCAAATGTGATATTTCCCGAGGGTTGCTCTCAAGAGAAATTTTGCGGGTTTCGCTCCGTCAAAAAACAAAATTTCGCAGAATTATCCCATTAAAAATACAATTTCAAGGAGTTGGCTCATTCAAAAAAACAATTTCGTGGAGTTGGCTCATTCAAAACAAATTTTGGAGGACTGGCTCGCCTCAAAAGAGCAATTTTGTGGCTTTCACTGCAACAACTTCGAAGGGTTGGCTCATTTTAAGCCAATGTCGTTGGGATGACTCCCAGAAAACACACAATTTCATGGGACTGGATCCGTGAAAAACAGAATTTCCAAAGTTGGCTTATCAAAAACCCGTTTCGCGCGACATATTCACCCCCCCCCCCCATGAGCAATTGCGTGGTTTTTGCTGCCACAAAAACAAAATTTAGCACCATTGACTCACTCGAAAAAACAATTTCGCGAGTTTCGGATAGGGTGACCAGGCGTCCTACTTTCCCCGGACATTTCCTACTTTTTAGAGCGGCCGGGCTCATTTTACAGCTATCCGGGAAGAGGTCAAAATTGTCCTACTTTTCGGTCTCTTGTTATTGTAACGTCTGGTGAGTCTAATCCCAACATCTTTCACGTTCATCTTCTAACAAAGCCCCCGTTTCACCCTCACTCAGGTCTTCATCAGTCCTACGGTGAGCCGGGGCTCCTCCCTGAATTGATTTTACTTGATCAGGTCGAGCGTCGCGCTGGTGGTGATCGTAGCTCAAAGTGCACTCACCAAATCTCAAATTCACCTCACAACCCAGTTCATTATTAGACCGACAAACCACACAATTTTGCAAATCAATCACGCGCGTTTGGCACCTTCAAATATAAATTTCAGCCATTTCAACTCTTGCAAACGCGCCAGTTTTGAGGCTTTTCGCTCTTTCAAAACCAAATGTCGTGGATTCGTTCAAATCCCAATTTCTTGAGTTTTGCTCTTTCAGAAAATCAAATTCTGTGGAATTTGCACTTGAAAAACCTCAATGTCATGGGTTACAAAGTTGCGGGTTTTTAAGCAACAAAATCTGCCAACTTGTTTTTTTTTCAGTCGAGCCAAGCTAGCGAGTGTAGTCCACGAAAATGTTTTTTTTTTGGCACATTTGATTTAAGAGAGGCCCAAGCCCTCGATTCCTAAGGGGGAAGGGGATGGGTCAATACCGCTAAATTGGTTTTGAAAGGGCCAGCCCTGTGAAAATTTGTTTTTGCGGGAAGCCAGCCCCACGAATTGGGTTTTGGATGAACCGACTCTGTGAAGTTCATTTTGTCCAGGGCCGGCAGCGCGATATTCGGATTTTAGCGCAGCGAAACGTACGAAACCTGTTTTCTTGGGCGACAGAGCTTCATGAATTTGGTTTTAAATGGGCCAAAACTGCGAAATTGTTCTATGAATAGGTAATCAGCGCGAAATCCGGTTCTTTCTGCATCGAAACCAATGAAATTGTTTTTTTGTATGAGCCATAGCTCGGCGAAATTGATTTCCAATGACCCAACTTTTTTCTTTTTTTTAGGGAGCCAGCTCCACGAAATATGGTTTGAATGAGTCAACTTCCCGAAATTGCTATGGCCGATCCCGAGAAATGGGGTTTTAAATGGTTGAACTGCGTGAAATTCAGTTTTTGAAGCAACGAAACCCACGAAATTGGTTTATGGCCGAACCAATATCCCGGCGAAAATGGGTTTTAATGAGCCAACCCCGCGAAAATTGGTTTTTTGAACAAACAAGCCCTCCCAAATTGGTTTTGAATGAACGAACAATGAGAAGCTACTATTTTAATGTGTCAGCAGCGCGATATATTTGGTATTTCAGTGCAGTGAAACCCACGAAACTGCTTTTGAGGGCGAGAAAGTTTCGTGAAATTGGTTTTGAATCCCAGCCGTGCGAAATTTTGTTTCTTGAAGAGACCCAGATCCCTGGAATTGCTTTTGAAAAAGAGGCATCCATGCAAAATTCCTTTCTGAATAGGTCAACAGAGCGAAGTTTGGTCTTTGAGTAAGCGAAACCCGCGAAATTGCTCTCTTGTGCAATCGGGTTTAAATGCGCAAACCCCGCGAAATTTTGTTTTTCCAGGGAGTCAGCCCCACGAAATTGGTTTTGAAAGAGCGAACACCGAGAAGGACAAAATTGTATTTTGTTTAGAAGCCGGACCCGCCGAATTGCCTTCTCGACTGAGTCCAAGAACCCTCTAAATTGGTTTTTGGAGAGACAATTTCGCGAAATCGGTTTTGCAAAAGGCCATTGAGGACAATGGCCATTGCCCTCTGGAGGCCATGCCCATTGGAGGATCATTGATTGAGGATCAAAGGACATTGATTTTCAGAATAAGTCAATACTCGGAAACGTTTGAGGGCGTAATATCCGAGAAGCGGCTTTATTAAGGAGCGTACACCGCGACATTGGTTTCTGGCGTGAAAGAACGGCGAAATTTGTTTCATGGAAAAGCCAAACCGGTTGAATTCCCTTCGTTTAATGAGCTAAAGGCGGGATTCGTCCATGAATTACAGAAAAGCGCGAAATTGGGTTCTGCACACGCCGAATTCGCGACATTTTGACTTCGGAAATGCCCACCCCACGGAACTCAAAAGCGTGAATTTCCTTTTTGGAAGGAGTGAAACCCCGTGATTTGGGCTTTTGAATGGGCCAGACCCACAAAATTGGCCTTTTAGGAAGTCATCCTGTTAAATGACTTTTTGAATGGGCCAGGCCTTCGAAATTTTGTTTTCAATAGGACCGAGACCCACGAAATCGCTCTTTAAAATGAACCAACACGCTAGAAATTATACTTTTCAGGTATCCAATCCAGCGAAATTGGTTAGTGATGGGCCAGATTCACAAAATTTTGTATCAGAATGAGCCAAAGCGGCAAATTGATTTTATAAGGTACCAAAGGCGAAATTTTGGATATATTGAATTAGCCAAAACCACGAAGTTAGTTTCTTTTGAGAGTCAAATGCATGAAATATTTGGACTTCGAAATGCCTGGAACCCTGTGAATTAGGACTATAATGGGTCAGTCCCACGAATTTGGCTTTTTAGGAGTGCCAATCCGGCAAAATTTGCTTTTAGATAGCGAATCCCACGCAATTGGGTTCTGTGAATGCCAATCGCCAGAGTCAGAGCGTTGGCTATCCGGCACACCTAAATAAACCTTACGAAATAATGATATTGTCTGGATAAATGTACCTCATTGAGACGTTCTTGAACCGACATATCACCCGATTCTTGTTTTTTCTCCAGTTCCTTGCACAAATTCAACAGTTCTGTTCGTTTAATGTCGGCTTTGAGCACTGCTTCAACAGCTGGTGTGTCATCGGCGACCACCTCTTGCTCACAGTACAAAATGTCGATACCTGGCGGAACCGGGAACACGCGGGACGCTAAATGCCTGAGCAGAGTTGTTTTACCGTGGCTGAAAACCAGAAATATTTTATACTACGTTAAAGTTCAACGACAGCGTGCAGCATTCAAAAACAACCCAAAAACGTACCCATTCGGTCCAACTAAACCGTAGTGACGACCGTTGGCAATCAACAGGTTGGCGTTGACGAACAGATCCTTACCTTTGGCTGCTATGCTGAAATTTTCTATCTGCGAGGGTGCAACCGACAGGACAAATAAAGTGCAAATTGGTGTACCACGCGGAAAAATTGATTTACCTTGATGTCAACTGCATTCTCAAGGGCTTGTAATTGGCCCATTGATTTTTCCGGGAGTGATACAGTGAAGTTTTCACCCAATTCACTGTGTCCTTGCCCACCCTTTCTAGTCATCGCTTCCATTTGCTTTTGATATTCCATCTGAAAAGTGGACACTGAGAATGAAACTCTAAATCCAACACAAAAACTGTTTGATCACCTCTTTTTTCAGTTTCTTCTTGTCCTTGTGGGTTAGTTTCTTCATGGGCTCTATTCCAACATTATTGTCATTACAACTGGACAAAGTTATTATGTTTTAATTGGTTTGGACCGACCTTCGGGCTTCTCCTCAGCTTTAGCGTCATCCTCTCCCTCGTCACTCTCCTCGACAGAGTCATCGGCATTCTCGGCTAGAATCATTTTGTCAACTTGATCCGCGATGTCGTCCCCGTCGGAGCCGCTCCAGTCGTCATTCTTTTTCTTTTTCCCCTGTTGCTTCTTCTTTTTGGTCGAAGCGGCGACCTTTTGGGCTGGAGCATTTCCAGCTGATTTATTCTTACTTTTGGGCGGGACGTCATTCTCGTCAGAGTCCACCGTTATGGGAGCCGATTTTTTCCCCTTCTGTTTTTGACTTTTACCAGACCGAGGCGCGGTTCCTTCGTCACTATCGTCGTCACCACGATTTGTCACTTTTTTCGGCATGTTTTATCGATTCGAATAAATTAATGAAATCAAACGAGAAAGGACACTTTGACAGGAAACACATACGGGTCTTCAGAAGACTCCTCCAGGAATTCAAAAAGTCAAGACAAGAGAGGATGGGTAGGTTTCTCCCGGAATTTCCACATGGCGATCTCTCAGGTTATGAAGAGAATTGTCAAGAAAATGTCATTCTAAACACAACTTTAACGAAGAAAACACCATAAAACTTGTATAAACAATTAATAAACAATATCAAACATCGGAGAACTCCCTGAAAGTTGAAAACGTTGAAAAACTACAAAAATAAATCTCAACCCCGGAGGGAGGTTACAGCTTGTTACCTCTCTTCCTGATGATAGATTTGTTAGTTAATCCGATGATAACGTTGCCGAATTGCCTAAAAGTTTAATAAAATTATGTCTTTATTTCGAGAAATTTTGAAAATTCGTTCTCTTGTGTGTCATACGTCAACGTGTGGATTCAAAACTGGGCTCAAGTCATGGCCAGGAGGAATAAAATACCACGGTTTCACGTACTACCCTAGGTAAAGTATTCGATAGTTGAGCATTAATAATATTTTTATATTAAGCATTTATCGTGTAAATTGTTACACTAGCATGCGAATTTGATTTATAAATTCGATAAGTCCCCGATTTGTTCGATGATCGCTTCATCAAAGTATCACAGGCGAGATCGTCAGGAGGAATTGTGGATAAAAATAGTGTTCACAGGTAGACTTCAGTAACGGCAGAGTTACCTGGACCGTGGGGAATATATTTGGGGCCGTGGATGGAACTCAAAGGGGCCATTTCACAAACCCCCCTCCCCACAATGTTGTTTTAGTATCTCGCTTAGTTCGTTTAGCTTTGCAGCTAAATATTTCCCACCTCAAAAAAGGGCCAACCACAGCAAATCTCCAAACCATAGCAAAGTACCGAGCCTAAACAAAGCTTCCAACCACAGCAAAGCCATAACCCCAGCAAATCCATAACCCCAGCGAAGCTCAAAACCACAGCAAAGCACCAAACCACAGCAAAGCTCGCTTAGTGCCTCGTTAATTTTAGCTGTGAATTAGCGTGTAGCGAACCGTGATAGGAGCGCCGCGGGCCCCCGGTCGCGAATTTACAATCCCCATACGAGTTCAGAGCCTGCTCTCGAGCCAAAACTCGCGGCCTGTCCGAACTGCTGCAATCCCCCTGCGAGTTCAGAGCCCATGCCTTTTCGTTTGTTCTATTTTCGCGTTGCCAAACCAATGAACTCGTTTTATTTTATTGTTAGTGGAGACACTTTAAGGGTGGGTTCATCAATCACTGGTTATCTGGTTATGGAATGGGGGCGTAGCCAGCCCTTAGCCTAGAGGTGGGTAGAAAATTGTCAGATGCACCATAGACCCCAGCAAGATGACTGGTAGTTCGTCCACTCATAGGTGCTTTAAATCGTCAGATTGTTCCCCAGAAAGCCAAAAACTGAATTTTCACACACACACACCCACACAAAGTTCAGAATCCGTCAAAAAACTAACATTACTGCTAGGAAACTGTCGTTTGTAGCCTTCTATTCAGGATTTTCTGTCCGAAAATTGACAATGTTTCCCCCGGAAATATTGATACTGGAAGGAAGGGCTTAGCCCTCCAATACAGTGTCCGACTTCTTAAAGTCTTGACTGAGAGACGTGAAAAAACTGACACTTTTTAGCCCAAAAATGAAGATTTCCCTCTGAAAATGAATTGTATTCCGAAACATACATCACTTTCAAGCAAAAGCCGAAGTGTTACCCCAAAACTGAAGTTTTCAAAACACATCTGGCGGTTTTACCCCCGAAGCTCACGTAACACACAAAAATGGATGATTTTACCCAAGATTTCACCACAATACTGACGATTTGTTCCCAAATGAGACGATTTCGCGCCAATGCCCGAAACCAACCCAAAATCGGATACTTTACTCATAAACTGACAATTTCATACCATAACTTACTTTTTCCCCGAAACGAACGATTCTACGCCGAACTTATCGTCTCTGACTTAAAAATTCTTACGATTTTAACACAAAACTGATGATTTCACCACAAAACTGACGATTTTCCCACAATACTGACGGTTTCACCAGTGCACTAATGATGAGTTCTTCCAATATGAGACGACATTTCATCAAAACAGACGATTTCGCGCCGAAGCTGACGTGTTACCCCTGTGAAGCTGTGACTATACAAAACTGGTGATTTTGCCGCAAAACTTTTACGGGTCCACCTCAAAATTGAATATTATACCCCGAAAAGGTTTATTTTACCATGAAAAAAACTTCGTTTCAACCGAAAATGGAATGGTTTTTACTCTAAAACTTACGATATTACTTACTTGTTCCGTGTATTTCACTACAAAACCTGACTATTTTATCCGAAAAATGACTGTTTTAACCTCAAAACTTACGATTTCATCCCAAAAACTCATGTTACACACCTAAACTGACTATACTACACCAAAACTGACGTTTTCCCCAAAACTCTGATGAAATTTTCTGTTTTGAGGTAAAACCACTAATTTTTTAAAACGTGAATTCGGCAGATTCGCAGTGAAAAAGTCAGTTTTCTGGTAACTGTTCTGGGGGTAGAAACTTGAATTTTGGGTTAAAAACTTCAAGTAAAAACCACCAGTTTCGGGGTAAAATTTCCAGTTCGAGGAAAAACTGACAAATTTAGTTTAAATGTAATATTTTATCACCATTATTGTAGTGAAATCTTCAGTTTTTTTATGTAACACGTCGCAGCTTTGGCGTGAAGTCTTAATCATTGGACTGAAATCGTCTGTTTTTGAGGTGAAAAAACCCCAAAACTAAAGATTTCATACCAAATCTGACTTCTTATATCAAAACTGAAGATTTCAAGACAGTAGGTACTTGTGATTTTACCCTTGAACTAAATTTGACAGGGTTCCCTAAAAAGGAAACGTTCACCCCCAAACTTGTGTTTTACCACAAAACTGGCAACTTTTCCTTGAAACTGACGTTTTTTAACTCAAAATTGTGAAGTTTTATCCTAAAACTGCTACCAGAAAACTGATGGCGTTTTCATTCAATGCACCACGCGAGTATATTGCATTGAATGGAAAACGCCGTCAGTTTTCTGGGGGTCGTGGGTTTCTGGATAAAAACTTCAATTTTGAGTTAAAAAACGTCAGTTTCGGGGAAAAGTGGCCAGTTTTGTGGTAAAACGCTAGTGTGGTAGCCCAAAATGGCGGTTTAGCACGAACATTTCGATTTTACCGCAAAATGGCGATTCTAGTAGGTATTGCAATTGTGATTTTTGCATAAAACTGCTAATTTTGTAACTTATAACGATTTCCATTCGACACACTACACAAGTGTCGTGCCGCGTCCTCTCCATAAACATATGTTTCAATTCAGAGAGGACGGGTGGAAAAACACCACACAAGTGTATTTGCATTGAATGGAAAACGCTATTATATTTTGGATTTCGGAGACGCGTAATCCGAGAAATTTGATTTTTTCCCTTGAACTAAATTTGACAGGGTTCCCTAAAAAGGAAACGTTCACCCCCAAACTTGTGTTTTACCACAAAACTGGCAACTTTTCCACGAAAAAGACTTTTTTTAACTCAAAATTGAAGCTTTTATCGGCTAAAATTGTGAAGAGCGCTAATGTCCTGTTCTAGGGTCGAGTCCGCGGCTAAAATTAAGAAAACCCATCAATAAGCTGCTCAATTGTGAAAATCGCTAATTACCCGATAAAATTGAGAAAAATCGCTAATTCACAGCTAAAATTTATAATTTTCCCCCACATTTTACCGAATTTTGAGGTATAGAATCGTGGGAAATAGCCACAAAATTGCATCATTCTGTGCTAAATATCCGGGAAATTGTAAGTTTCGGGGTCTAAATATCCTGCAAACTGCAAGTTTATGGTCTTAAGCTTCACGAAATTGCAAGTTCTGGGACCTTTTGTTTTTGAGGCTGTGCACCTAGCCAAGACAGCATCTAAAACCTGACAAATACAGGGTGGATCCGTATAAGTGTGACAAAACTTTTTGGGTAAAACTACGTTGAAAGTGGAGTAAAATGGTACGTTCGGAAGTGTCCTACGTCGATCCGTTCCGGAGTTATGATTTTTTTTGTGTTTAAAAAAGTAACCAATGCTTGCTTCAAAAAATCCGCAATTTCTCGGCTTAAATCGCACCAAATCCAAAAAGTGATGGCATTTTCAGAAACTAAGGAACATTTCCTTTAGTATAGAGGCCATTTTATTGCTTGAAAAAATCGTCAACACCCAGAAATCTGGTATTTTTTCCATAAATTTACGTTTCCTCTAAACTTTGTCCGTTTTACGAAAAGTCGCTGTACCCAAACAGCTTTCTCAACAGATTTTCGGTAAATCACAAAAACTTCCCCGTCTTCTAAGTTTCCTTTTGGCGTGTTCACATTTGATGTTACCACTGACGTTTCCCACAAAAACGTCACGAGAATGCACAATAACCGTGTTTTTACGAAACATGGGCCATTGTCTACGGTATTCGTGAAGGGTGCAGAGAGATCGGCAGTAAGTGAGAACAGGATATCTTACCATGGAGAAGATACCGCAGGCAAGAGACATATTCAATTTGACCCCCCCCCCCCCATCCATTTCTGCCGATCTCTGAGCACCCTTCACGAATATTGTTGGCACCTGGCACAAAGGCAATTGCCTATATTTTTCTGTCAAAATACTGTTTTAGAAAGGGGAGGACAGAATATTTTAGGAAGGAGAAGATATCGTAGGCAAACGTCATTCAATTATACCCCCCCCCCCACTGAATGGCGACAATTTAATGAATCACTGGTGGGGGAAGGGGTCAAATCGAATGCCTCTTGACTTCTCCATGGTAAGATATACTGTTCTCACTTACCGCCGATCTCCCTGCACCCTTCACGAATACCGTAGACAATGGTCCATGTTTCGTAAAAACACGGTTTTTGTGCATTCTCGTGACGTTTTTGGGAGAAACGTCAGTGGTAACATCAAATGTGAACACGCCAAAAGGAAACTTAGAAGACGGGGAAGTTTTTGTGATTTACCGAAAATCTGTTGAGAAAGCTGTTTGGGTACAGCGACTTTTCGTAAAACGGACAAAGTTTAGAGGAAACGTAAATTTATGGAAAAAATACCAGATTTCTGGGTGTTGACGATTTTTTCAAGCAATAAAATGGCCTCTATACTAAAGGAAATGTTCCTTAGTTTCTGAAAATGCCATCACTTTTTGGATTTGGTGCGATTTAAGCCGAGAAATTGCGGATTTTTTGAAGCAAGCATTGGTTACTTTTTTAAACACAAAAAAAATCATAACTCCGGAACGGATCGACGTAGGACACTTCCGAACGTACCATTTTACTCCACTTTCAACGTAGTTTTACCCAAAAAGTTTTGTCACACTTATACTGATCCACCCTGTATAGCCTTGAAATTTCAGCACTCTGAGCTAAAAACCTGTAAAATGGCCCGTAGAATTTAGACAAAATTGCCAGTTTCTGGTCTTTATTTCCAAAATATTTCGAGTATGGGGGATCTGTCTTAGTGACTACGGGACCCGGGCTAGCCGGTCACAATAGTGCTCAAAGTCTTCTGACGAATAACCGCTAAATTGCAGCACTTTGTAGGTAAAATATCCGCGCTATTGCAATTTTCCTGCCTGAACGGTCACGATTTTGCAAGTTTCACCTCCTAATTTCAGAAAAACTGCGAGTTTTTAGGGCCTTTTGGGCGTGAGCCATGGCCTAACCGGTCCCGACTGTCCTATTAACTTGGAGTTTGAACCTGAATTTATTTGAAAATTAAAAATAGAATGGGTCGTTCAACCACCAAATTAGGCAAATTTCGCAAAAATTGTTTTCTTTGATTTGGATCGTAATAAAACTAACTAACTAATGCTAAGGCAAATTTAAGGAGTTGTCTCTCCTACAAAAAAAAAAAAAAAATTATCCATCTTCACTGCGATTTCAGTCGCTGAAAAATAAAACTTTGTAGAGTTTCGACCCCCCAGTCAAGTAACCAATGTCGCGGGCTTGGCCCAGTAAAAAAAGAAAAAAAAAAAAAAGAAATCGCAGATTTCACTCACTTCTGTAAACCAATTTCGCAGATTTGCCTGTTCCAAAAGACCAATTTTATGGGTTTCTAAACTTCATTTTTCTCCATTGGCAACTTCAAACTCGGAAAAATCGCCCCGTGCGGGTTTCTCGCCCAGGAAAAACTAGGTGTAACTCCTGTGACCTGTAGTCTGGCCCATTAAAAATCAATTTCGCGAATCTAGCTCACTAAAGAACCATTATTTCTAAATCTACCAATGATAAATACAATCTAACAGGTTTTTTTTTAGGGTGGAATGCAAAGCTTGTTGTTAACATAAATTAGTGGAGTGAAAGAGTTGACTAATTTGTGGAGTTGATTGACTGGGTACACGTGACTTTCAACGAAAATTTATGTTTCAGGTACCCGAATCATGTTGACCCGCCATACCAGCCAACAAAACTTTTGATGGTACAACGAATAAAGAATTTCAGAGGCCTTCCATACTGGCAGAAGAAGATTTTGGTCGACATGAAAATAGATGGAAAGGTATGAAAACGCTAATCAAACATATTGTCCTATAATCTTTGGCTAATTTTGCCTCACCTTGTCCAGAACGGAGAAATCGCAATAGTAAAAAATATTCCCGAGGTCAACTCTAAACTCTACAAGGTGAAACACGTGGTGAAAATTCTGCCAATTACGACGCCTAACGGGCTACCCAAGGACGGTGATCTGAGTTCAGGATTCTTGAACGAGGAGACGGGTGAGTTTATCGTTTCAGACAAGATACGACCAAATGAGGAACGGCTGACGTTGACTGAGAATTTTCTGACTGAGCCGTCGCGCCTTGATTCGACCACGATCAAGAAACATTTAAGGCATTCGTGGGACAATCCGTGGTAGACTTAGTTCATTATTATAATTTATAGTTGTTAAAATACAATTTAAAAAAAAATTGTGCCTACTGCAGCCTGTTGGGAGAAGTGCATTTCATTTACGCCAGACAGTTCTGGAAACAAGGTAATTTAAAATTGAATGAAACCTCGAATGTTGGGGCTTCTCGGCCGGGGGATCCGAAAAATTAAAACGGATTTTCGATTCCGTGATTCCGGTGACTTTTGCCAATTTTCTCGGTTTGGCTCTCCAAAAAACCAATTTCGAGGTCGTGTTGGATTGTTCCAAACCCTAATTTCCAACCCCCTAATTCCGCTAATACCTGTAGAAAAAAATATTCTGATTTTGATCTGAATGAAACCAATTTCTTTGGTTCGGGTCTTTAAGAGTTGTACATGTGTTTCCTCGACCCTCTCCAATCATATCTCGCCTATTCGGCGTTACGTAAATTATCGCAGTATTTCTGCACCAATCCTGGACTTCAAGGTCTCATTTAAATCTTCAGGAATTTCCTCACAACCGTACGATCTTCTTTTTTCATATTTGACCCCTAAAATAACTGTAAAACGCACTCAAACTTTTGCCTTGAAAATTCACACTCTTTCAACGACATATTTGAGAAAAGAAGATCACACGGTTGTGCGGAATTTCCTGAAGATTTAAATGAGACCTTGAAATCCAGGATTGGTGCAGAAATACGGCGATAATTTACGTAACGCCGAGTAGGCGAGGTATGATTGGAGGGGGGTCGAGGAAACACATGCACAACTCCCCCTTAAGAACAATTATTTCACTGGGGTAGTGAAAAAACAAAAACAATTTTGTGAATTTGAAAGTGCTAAATTCATGAAATTGCTTTTTTCAACCAGCAACGCCCGCAAAGTTGGTTATTTGAATGAGCCATAACCCCACGAAATGGCTTTTTGAATGGGAGAACAGCGTGAATTTTTTGCTCTTGATGATGTAAAACCCGAGAAATTGCTTTTTTGGATGAGACGTAATTGGGTTTGAATCACCGAGGAGGGGGGGGGGGCGAAATTTCTCCCTAGATTGATTCGCAATACTCTGGAACTGTTGATTATTAAGGTTGTGCCAATTCCAAGAAGCGGTGGTTTTAGGGAACTTACCCCGCAAAATTGGTGTCCGGCGTGACAGAACCACGAAATTTGAAATATGAAAGGAACCAAATCCGGTGGAATTGCTCTTTTCTAAAAATCCAAATGAAGAACCGTCCCTTTAATTGACCAAAAGCGTGGAATTGGATTGGGCGGGGGGGGGATAGTTCCAAATCCACGAAATTCGGGCTTCGAAAGTGACAAAACCACTAAATAGCTGTTTTGAAGGACCCAGAACCGTGAAACTCCTTTTCTGAACGACTCAACCCCGTGAATTTGAATTTTTGAATGGGTCAACCCTACGAAAAGGGCTTTTTAAGGAGACAATCCTGCAGGGTTGGTACTTACCGGGAAAAGTCAGGAAATTCAAAACCGAAAGGATGTGTAATGTGGATAGATGTTGCAGGGCGTGGAATTTAAAAGTGGTCAGGGAAATCCAGGAAAAGTCAGGGAATTTCTTGATTTTGACTCCAAAGTCAGGGAAACACGAGCGAATAGCTTCTTTGTCCTAGACTTCCTATTATTTGGTGGTTAAACGAGACAATAAATTGAACTAATGCTACTCGTCGTCTTCGACGGTCTCTTTCGTTCTCGTTTTAGTGCATTTCATTCTGAAAATGCACTATTGGTCTCGTCGTGATGGTGGCAAACATGGGTCATGTCATGTTTTTTTCACGTTTCAGAACCTCTAGAACACGAATTCAGTGGTCTCCAGGATTCATATATATACATATATATCTTTTTCACTGGAAGTGTAAAATCTCCCCCCCCCCTCTTTCCAGGGAGGTGAACATTTTTGCTTCGACCCCCCCCCCTTGATAAAATGCTAGATCCGCTACTGGAGACTCGGAAAAAGGAGTGCACTTTTTCAAACACAAAATATAAGCGTCCTAGTAAACACAATATTAATTTATAGGTACTCCATGAATATTTTAAAAATCCAAGACATATTATGAAATGTTGACATGAGGTTGCCAGATCACCGGTTTTCGCCAGGATTCCGAGACCTGTGAACCGTTCTCCGATCTGGCCGAAAATTTTTCCGGGCCAAAAAATTTGTCGCAGTTATTGGGAAAGTAACAACAAATCTCTACCTATTATTTTCATTTTTTCTATCTGTTGGTAGACAGATGCTGCTATTGCAAGGGCAAGGGCCAGCTTTAACCGGGAAAGGTTCAAACTACAAAAAAGTCCCGACCATGAGAAAGATCCGACCAAATAACTGTCCCTCCTGGGCCCTTCCGGATGCCAAGAAAAAAAATTTTCCCTCAGACTCACTTGATCCAACAAATTAAAATATTCTGTAATCAAAACGTCTAGGTTTCCATTCAAAACGTTGACAATCCCCCCCCCCCCGCCGTCAGGGTGTCCCCGTGAATATTCCCCGAGTGCCCTCTGGGAATATTCTCAGACTGCCCTCATGGGATATTCCCAAGGATGTTGAGCCGGCTCCACACATGTGGCTCTCGGCAAATAACGAACAAAATGTTTTTCAATTTTCGGTTGGTCGGTTTCTTGGTTTAGTACTTTGCTCGTTATTTGGCAAACACCGCATGTGCGAAGCCGGCTCAAGTGTAATCACTGGGGAAACTACATTTATCAGGGCCTGTGGTGGAAATCTCAATGAGGCCTCTCAGTCTCTAAATTAACAAGAAATATAATTTTTATGTATTGGCGATTGTAGCTATCACTAGCGGCGCTAGAGAACCTATAATCAGACAGGTAAAATCACAGACGCCATGTTCGCTCTTATCAATTATCAGTCTTGTAAAATCCACCTTTTGTTGATGTCAACAATCCACCACCAACCATTCTTATTAAACTGATAAGAACGAACATGGCGCCGTATGCGTCTACTCGTCTTTAAAGGTTCCTTAGCGGCGCTAGTGTCGTGTGATAATGAAACCGGTACTCCCCACATATGTTAAATGATAACGAGTTTTGCGTTTCGTTTTAGTGCTCAGAGAACGGCACGGGTTCAGTAAAACGGTCGAAAACGTTTTTGAATCGGGGTTTTCGAGTTTTCCTGTCCTAACAAATAGCCGACAGTGAAAGTTTCTGTACGGGTGTACCGTGTACCCGCATAACCGTCTTGTTTTCTTGATTCGGTGAAGCCAAAGGTACAATATCGAGGCCTCCTCTTCACCGTTGGATAATTTAGCCGACGTTCACAGTAAAAAAGTGTCATTGGCCAACATTTTTGATACATGAACTTTCTTATTGAAGAAAACTTTGTTGTAGTTTGTTGTCAAACGACAACAACAAATCACATGGAGTACCGGACTCAATGTTTCTCTCAAACGCCGCCAGACATCGTATCCCTTAGCCAATCGCCAATAGTTAAATTATGGTTTTTTCTCAATTTAAGCGATAAGCAATATTTCTCTATTTTGGTAAAGATTCCAGCGCTTTTCCTAAATTTTACAGTTATTATCGATGTCGTCAAAATTGAGCACAAATTAGCACTTTGTACACGTTTAGCCATGACTTAGCGCTTTTTCTCCATTTTAGCAGTGAATTACTGTTTTTATCCATTTGGCCAACGAATTAGCGCTGTTTTTTCTTGTTGAGCAGTGTATTCATAGATTTATTCGCATTTAGCCTCGAATTTGCACTTTCCCTCAATTTTAGCAGTAAATTAGCGTTATTTCTCCACATTAGCAGCGAATGGGCTATGAATTCACATAATAGCAATGAATTAGCGCTTTGCCTCAATTTTAGCCCCGAATGAGCGTCTTTTCTCAATTTCAGGCACATGGCGTTGCCTCCAGAAATCGTTGATTGTGTTTTCTCAATTCTATCTTTAATTGAGCGCTTCTTCTCAAGGTTAGCCGTGAATCAGCGTCTTTTCTTAATTTTGGCCACGAATTTGGGATTTTTTCACATTAAGCCATGGATTAGTGTTTTCCCTCAATTTTAGCAGTGAATTAGCGCTTTTTCTCAATTTCAGCCATGAGGTTGCCTACGAAATCGTGAATTGTGTTTTTAAATTTTAGCTTTATATGAGAGCTCTTTCTCAATTTTAACCGTAAGTTAGCGCCTTTTCTTACTTTTGCCAACGAATTGGCGATTTTTTCACATTGAGCCATGAATTAGCGCTTATCATAATTCGGTTTTCGTCGCTTTAGTATGTGTCTTCCTCTAATTAACATAAAAATTGCCCTCTATGTGTTGATAGCGCGCACATCACACAAATATTTTATCCTGTGGCGGATCGCCTATTTCCGGAAAAATGCAATCCATACAGATATCTACCAATTCGATTTTTGCGACTTCCCAGAAAGAAACATTTCCCGAAATTCTGAGGCGGCTGTTTGGTAGTAAATAGGCCACAGGCTGTGGAACGTATCCTTTCTTATTCCTTTTGCAGGTGCAAACTAGGTCTAGTTTTAGTAGGTCAAACTAAGGTCAGGGAGGATTTTTATGTTTAAGCAATGACGTAGATTACCATGGGTCGATCCCCAGCCGTCATCACTCACTTTCTGAATACACTACTTTTGAAACGTGTTTAGTATGCACTATGTCTTATTCATCAGTAATAGTTGAGAAAAGTGGCTGGTCCGTGTTTTCTGTCGCACTTGTGCGGGTCTGGGTGTCTACATATTGAGTATTGCGCAATAATGTCCTGGCTGGATTTAGGGTTAAACGTTAAAAGGGATGGAGGTGATTGTATGAGATCGACAAGTGGCGAATTATGAATTTTCATGGTTGTACATGGTGAACCAGTTGAGCTTGAGCAAAAGTTGATGACGTACACACCAGTTAAGGGCTGTATAGTCATTTTTGCATATTTTAGTGGGTAAATAGCCAGTTTGACTACTTCAAGGGCACAAATTGTCTGTACAAGTATACGGAATTTTTAGGGCATAGATTCTAGAAATGATTCTTCTAGTGGGCGTCAACGTAACAAAATGTGGCGAACCAAAAGGATTTGTGCATTCCGATGGTACCTATATCCCCCCAATGGCTACGCTTTCCGCTATACCACCACCGAGTAGCCGCGAGCACCTAGATACTTTATTATAGGCGATTATCTAGACGTAGTCGATTTTTTCATTCTCACCACATGATCATTCAAAGTAGGGGGAGCTAGAGACCCTGTGCATCGAAATACTCTAGTGGCCCCCAATTGTTGGGATCGGCACTAATTCAGGGAAAGTTCATTGAATCTGAACGTAAGAGTAAGTAACGATTTATTTCAAAACCAAAATATAAAAGTGGGGGGATTCATTAGGTTCGAAATAACAATAATTTATACGTAACATCAGCGCGAAAAGGGGCTCTTTCAGTAAAATAACCCATCGAATGCCATGTCAATAAATGTACGTTGGTCTCTCGTACAGTGTGCCATAGCAGATTTATCTGCCATGTTTAACAGTGACATGCCACGATTGAAAAGCTCGTTACGCGTTTCAACCCATTCGTTCGGAACGTGGTGGTATTCGCCGAAATCATAGCAACTCCAAGGATTGGTACCGTTGATTGTCATGCAGCGGATACGAAGACTTAACGTGGTGGCTAAGGCAACGTTACGGCATGGACAAAGCGAGCGCAGACGACCGGGTACATCGCAGTAATACCTGGAGCGAGAAAAGGAATATTCCGCGCTTGGCTCAAGAAAGGTTTCTAGGGCTATAGAGCCTGTAGAACCATGGGACAGATAATGGTCGTCATTGATTATGGTGTAGTTGCAACGTAATTCGGAAGCTATACAGTACATTAAGCTCATATTCAACATGTAACGACCCGTGAATTTGTCTGACTCATTACAGCACGACAAAGTTATCATTTGGTCCGACATCAACCGTCGAGCAAAGTCCCACCCTAGAAGATTGACGGTAGGCCCATCCCGCTGTACTGAAGGTCGTGGTTGACCGAGATTACCGCCTTCTGAGGCACCATCGGTCACGTCACGCTCTTCCAACGCTTCTCGAGGGCGCAGCGATAGAATCTCCCAGTCACTGGAACTATTCGGTTGATTGGTATACCGAATATCTTCCAACATTCGAGTCACAGCGAAAATAGGGGCTGGCAGACTTTCGTAATAAAAATGCGTCTCGGGGGAAATACGTCCGAAGTGCCCGTCATTATTCGGCTTCATGAATGAAAGTTTGTGACCAGTTCCTAACGTGTCCTCGAAATTACCGATGCACTTTAAATACGTGTTTACAAAACTAGTGGTAGGCCATTCTGACCGAACGAAGATACCAACAAAGTTATCATCTGTGAGATCACCCGAGACCCGGTTCACATAAAGAAGCCTAGCCCAGAAATGCATTATATTGTAGTACATGTAAGCGCTAAGAGGGACCCGCTTACAAAATGTTCCACGAATGCAGCGGAATTTCGAGTAATCCGCATTCACTAACTGAAGAAATGAATTCGCGGAGATACAAAATTCTGTATCCGGCCCCACTCGCCGGAGTGAACCTCCTTCGTTTTCGAATCCTTCGATCCCGGCAAAGGTCAAATAAAGCGGATCGTTCATAACGCCGTCTCTCGTTGGTCCAAGTCGTGCATTTCTCGATCGACGTGGCATGTCGAAAGTTTCACGCTCTATCAACACTCAAAAAAGTTTCCGCGTCGAATTGCCGAAAGCGTAAACATAGAAGTAGAACACAAACACATTCAATCTCATTCGGGCTCGAAACTGTTATCCGGTTAACCTTCACGCGGTTAAGGTTATATCAACCCAGATCACGCAGGCAGCGCTGTAGGTTTAAAATTTTACTGGAACAATAGGTAAATTATAAATAAATTCCTCCTCTCGGCAATACGGGGTATAGAGTGATTAGGACCCTCCTCCCTACCATTTGAACATCCTAAGAGGTGAAGTGGGTCCTTTTTCCAGAGTCCAACCACTATATGCAAACGTCACGCCGGTTCGAACCTCAAATCACAGTAATGCCCCAACCACAGCAAAGCTCCAAACCACAGTAAAGGTCCGACCACAGTTGAGCTTCAACTACAGTAGGTAAGAGCTTCAACCTTGATTTCTGAAATCCGGGCCCCCAAGGAAGGCCGGGCACGAGGAAAACGGACACTGTGACCTCTCTCTCTCTCTCTCTCTCGACTGGCTTAACTGGCCATGCCAAAAGAATACACGTGGCGGAAAGTGGGGGACTCATATAGTTGACAAGAAATTAAGGACCCAGACCCAATTAGCTGCGAGGGACTCAACGCTATACAAGCGATGGCGTCTGCGTGTGAGCGACTCACAGACTCAAAATCACCCCTGTGAAAGGTGTAATTATTTTGAAAAAAATACCTACCAAAATGCATTCCCGCAATGCCTCCCTCTCCTATTGTGGGCAGTAATAAAGGTTTTGAAATGTACCAACCTGTTGGATTTATATAGAAAAATGTTGGCATTGAGGACATTGTCGGTGAATTCAAAAGTGTTTGATAAGGGGGGAAGGGTTACTAGAGCTAAGGTCTGAGCCCCCCCCCCTCCCTTGAACATTTTAGCCTAAATCCGTCCTCGGAAACGTATAAGCGGTTGCCTAGGCACACCCCTGGTATACATTTGATATAAAGTGGATGTTTTGGCAGTGGTTCAATAATCAGTGTACTTCGTACCCAAAAGGTTGAGAAGCCCGTTCTAAAAAATATTAAGCTGGTACGAGGGGTTGTAGCGTTGCGGGGTGTCAGTTTTATAGGTGCGCTCCGTGGGTCCTCGTGATCAACGTGTTACGCCGCTTTGTATGTGTTGTAACGCCAAGAAATTGTTAAATGTCAGGGTGTTGTATGAGCAAGGGAAAATCCAATACCAAAGGATGCACACTTAATTCCTTTTTAAAAGTAATGAACATGGAGCTCAGATCGATTGTGGTAATGACTTTCCGACGAACGAGCGCCGCAAAAAGGAGCGAGAAAAACCTTCCAGTCATCCGATTTGATACATTATATGACTTCACGATACACCTCTCATTTGGGCTTCTAAATATCGTCCTTGATTTTATTTTTACACACTATACGTACAATCATCGGTTGATGTACGAGGAAGGGAACTCTTTTTCTTTGTTCACTCAATTTATTTGAGACAATGACTAATTCGGCACCGGCGCGGCGCGGCGCGGCGAGACAACATTTTATGCGTACTTTTTACAGCAACATTATTTTGAAATTATACCCTAGAAAATGTCATTCGGTTTAAAGACGCCTTTTAGTATTCAATAGGGTGTATGCCTTGTCTCGAAAATCTCTTTTCTAGACCCTCCACCACTCTGCGTTTGAGACTTCGTTTTGTGGAGAACCCTTGACAAGAAATTGTTATCAAGAGGCTTCAAGTAACTAAGGGGCGAGGGGACGCGAGTAATTATTTGTTCATCCTACAGTGAGTAAAAGGAGCCTTGTTATCTCCCACTCCACTTCAATCTGTGCTCAAATTATATTTTGATTGGCAAATGAAATGATTGACAGCTCCCGATTCAATCATTTAACCTCTCCTTTTCCTGTGTCGGTGGGCTCGGATACATTGTTGTCTTTTAACTTACTATTCATTTATTTTGACTTTTGCGCATATTTTGACAAGTATTAATTAATTATTGCGTAGGACGGTGCCAATGACGTACTTAACACGCGTATACATATAAAGCAAATTTCCATTAAGAATAGAAATGATCGAAACTGAAAGTTAAACAAATTTAAAGGCCTTTTCAATAAGTAAGATGTTTTGATCCACAATCAATAGATAGAATATTTAATGAAATGTAAGCCAATGACAAGAGAACGTGTCAAACTGGATAAGGAAATGGGAAATGGGGGGGGGGGTGAGTAAAGCCGCTTATCTTTTGACAACGCACAATGTAAAGACAGTTCAATAATGGAGTGTTTCTTTTTAAGCCTTGATTCTATTCTTAATTATAAAAAGAACATTGTCACGTCGCAGTCCAAATACCTCACTTTATTTCATGCCCATCACTGGGAGTGAGCATTCCGGTGTCTAGAAGTGCGTATACGACTATATTCATAGCTATACGTATATGGATTTTTCTTTTAATTTGAAAATTTTAGAATAGGATGCTTCGGCATCCGCTCACAAATGAGCACGAATAATTTTATTACGTCTTGATAAACGTGTATAGGGTACATTTGAAAGCCCATTCTCAGTAATTTTGTCTGCTACATTTCATTATTTCCTTTTTTTTCATTCCTTATGACTATGCGAGAAGGCGCTATACATGCATATTCAAGGGCTAGCAAGTTGTGCGTGACAACAGAGGAACATATAAATGAGAAAATTCATAAATAGCATGCACATTGAATTATCCCTCTTTCCTCCTTGTTCATGTAACTTCGATCACCCATCGAACTCAAATTACACGCGCTATACGTTTTTATACATGAAGGAATTCCAAATATGTACCGAGCATCATTGAAAACGAAATGGATGCATTGACATGATAATTCTCTGAATAGGTGTTGGTTACACTATTATATCAGTGGTGGGCCGTCACTTTCCCGTCACGACAGACAATCCTATTAACCTTGCTTAAATAAAGGGGGTTTTGGACTTCTATACTTTGGACCTGTCTATAAAGCTCTAGAGCTGATACAGTTGAAAGATACGAGCTAGCTTCGTCATTAGGAGCTTCTCTGCTTCTAAATACCAGTAGTACGATATTATCTACCTGTCTACATTTTGTGGAAGAGCCTATATACACACAAGTTTCCAGTCCATTAACTACGGTTGAACATTTTTTTTTCTGCAGAAAAAAAAAGTCATGGTTTAAAAGGTGACTAAATTGAATAAGAATGTTTATAAACGCTTCTAAGCGAACATAAAGGCTTCTAAAGGGGTCCATAGACGTACAATAAATATTGCGCAATAAATTTGTACAATATTTCGTTTCCAGATATTTAGGGGAGAAAAAAATAGGTTGTTCATTATATTGTGCAACTCATCAATACAACCCACAAACGTTCAATTTTATTGTACAACCCCTATTATTGCGCAATATTATTGCACGTGTATGGGCCGCTTAATAGGGAAATTATATTGTTCAATCAATCTGCTTAAGAACTGATGACAACATTAAAAATTAAGTGCCTTCAACCTTCAATTAGAAACAGAGAGAAATATAATATAATACAAAAATAGTGGAACTTGTGCTTTGTTGAAATTTCGACCTCCAAATTAAATTTCCTTCAAGTTTACAGTTTTCCTCACAATAAATAATTGGCTGGTTTAGACAGGAATCCTTGTTCGGTAAATGGAGGTATAATGTCTTTCGGTATTGAAATCGCAGGAAGGGAGACGACGACGACGACGACCAGATTTCATATCCCCCGCACGGGGAAGAGGGTAGTCATGACAGCGCCGTCGTATGGGTAGCCATGACGACTTTTCCCAGCTCCGCCCATTATATCGACCTTTTATCCGCCGCCCCCCAGCCCCGGCCACTCTTATTCCACCACTCTCACTCCCTCTATGTATTTCTCTTCTGTTTCTTATCAATGCGCCCGAGCACGAATACATATATAGCTTCGCCCGGAAAATGGCTATACCTTTTTCGGGTATCAAATCCCGGGGCTCTCTAACTTAATCCGATGACACCTCCTCGGTTCGATATAGACCGCCCACCCTACCCCCGGCCCGTATATACCTCGCTGCGCTCGGTCTTTCTCATTCCATTTTCCGACCCCCCCCCCCCATTCAACCAAGGGAACAGCGTTGATAGGAGATTGCTATTAAAGCCCACCAACTTCAATTCTCGCATCCAGTGAAACTGAATGGGTAGAATACAAAATATTTTCGAATAAAATTGAGTTGCCACTGCGAAGCCCGAGAAATTGAGAAAAGTTTTTTATAGCGTTGAAATACCATCACCACATAGATGCATAGAAATGCTAAAGTATTTTTTCAACGTTTGTGATTACTTGATTAGGTACACTCCATAACGTGATAACGCCACCCAGCTCACCCCCACCCACAAACACACTAATGAGAGAGAGGGAAAATCCAATATTATGAGATCAACATTTTATTCCTATACTTGGAAATTTTTGTGGAAGAATTCAAGGCGAGGGAAGTAGAGGCTCTCGTATTGGGGCGAATTCGGCCACCCTATATACACGGTCCATACATTTTTAGAGTATTATTTATCATTATTATTTTATTATATATTATTATAATTAGATATTATATTTATCATTATTTATCAAAGGATTCCGAGCTGGTGAACGAAAAACTACGGAGGCGTTCAATGGGCCCAAGGGCATGCCCAACACAGCGCGACTTTCAAATAGTGTCTCATTTGAGGATCTTCAATACGTGGTAAAAAAAAAAGAGGAAACAAAATAAAAGTACCAGTACGGGCTGATGCTCTCCCACCTGTGGGTAACAATCTTCCGTCATATTGGAACAAGCTTTTCCTCAAAAAGAAGATTCGGCGTCAAACGCGGAAGCTGAAAACAAACGTGGCGGGAAGGAGGGTCATTCTCCACAACAACGAGTGATAAACAAAAATGAAAGACATAATAGGCCAGGAGTCATTTTAGGAACGAGGGAGATCACACCTTCGTTTTCTGCGGCGGCGAGGAGATGCTGGATTTACGTTGGACGAATACAAAAGGGAACGAACCCGGAAACAATTTCAAAATTTGTTGCAGCCAAACTCTAGATATGGAATACAAGGAATGGTGTAGATATGGAATACAAGGATGTAATAATGAAAAGTGACTTTTTGTTATTCGGCGTTTTTTATGGAAAAGGAAGGGGGGAAATTTCAATCAAGAGATGTAAACATGGGGGCTTTGACCTTCTTCGAAATCGAAGATAATATTATTTGTAAACAAAGGAGTGCAACTCCTGAGACGCCTAGCAATTTAAAATCTAAAGCTAGAAAGATACTTGACATGGTCCCTGAAACCGAAAATAATTCCAAGATTGCACTGCTTCATTATAATATTAGATCTTTAAGGAACAAAATTACTTTGCTAGAAACGTACTTGAGTTCTTTGCAATTTGATTTGCTTCTGCGAACTGAAACTTGGATGAATTCATAAATATCTCAGACTTCAAGATTTTGTCGACTTATTCCAGGTCAAAATCGGAACACGGAGGAGTCGCAATCTTGGTAAAACAAACGCTTAATGCATCCCCAAATATCGTCGCCAATGGTCTGTCGGTATTGAAAACCATTGTGAAATGGCCGCTGCTACGTTAAATGATAGTCAAATAAACGTAGTAACTGTATACAGACCCCCCCCCCCCAGGGTAAAATGGACATATTTTTAAAAGTTATTGAGCAAAGCCTTAGCCTGTTGTATAAGGGAAATACATTAATAGCTGGAGATTTAAATGTACATTTCAATAAAACCGAATGACAAGAACGCAAAATCTGTGGGTGATCTCTTCACATCTTTTGGGTTTAGTCTACAAGATTTCTCGGCCACGAGAGGAGAAAATCAATTGGATGTTGTTTTCACGAACTTTAGTGGAATAACTTGTTCAGTATCTCAGATAGATCCGTGTTTGTCAGACCATCTGGCACAGAAAATTTATCTTAGTAACTTGCCCTCTGAAAAGCAAGTATGTGACCCGATCTTGTTTCGTCCCTTAAAGTTAGATAACTTGAACTACCTTTGTTATTATTTGTCAACAATAGATTGGAGCTTTGCCTATAATTATTTTTTTCCCTTAGATTCTAGATGGACCATTTTGGTTGATATTGTAACATATTTCTTCAGATTTTGCTTCCCGCTACAAAAAATTAAAGGTTATTCGAACAAAAACAGCTCTTGGTACACGGATGAACTGCGCTTAATGGGCGAAAACTTAAGATATTTTTGTAATGTTCACAGTTCTTCGACTAATGAACAAATTATTACTAGGAAAAGGCAACTAAAATACGAATACAAGAATGCAATCCTCAAAGCTAAAAGAGCTTTCAATGAAGGTAAGCTCAAAAAAGCTGATTATAAACCTAAAGCCGTGTGGTCCCTACTGAATGAGGAGAGGAAGGGCTCTGCTTACCACCCAAGAATTCCCGTGGATGCAACGACTTTCAATAATTATTTTGTTTCTTTTGTGGAGAAACATATTTCAGGAGGTATATACTGGGCACTCGAACCCTAAGACCGAGGAGTTAGGCCCTGACAGTGGCTTTGCTTCAAGCTTTAAATTTTCCCCGACAAATGCGTTGGAGATACAAAAGTGATGTGTTCTGTCCCTAAACATTAGTAAGGCGGCGGACTGATACGTTTTGAGCGTCCCCGTGTTGGCCGGTATTTTGGATTATGTAATCACTTCTTTGACCTCGTTAATAAATGAGAGTTTCGAGATTGGTCATTTCCCAAGTGCTTTAAAAACTGCAGTTGTCTCAGTGATCCACAGGGATGGCGATACTTCGGATCCAGCGAACTACAGGCCTATCAGCATCCTTCCGGTGTTTTCTAAAGTCTTAGAGAAACTAATGAAGAACAGAATAATGGAGTACCTCGAGAGTAATAACTTATTTTGGAAGCAATACGGCTTTCGTACTGGAAAGAGCAGCTCAAACGCTATTTTGGATCTCTTCGAGAATATTTTAGAAGCTTATGAACATAGCGAATTCTTGACAGGTATATTTGTTGATCTTAAAAAAGCATTTGATTGCGTTCCACATAGTAAGCTAATATCCAAGCTCAAGAAATATAACTTCACGAATGAGGCAATAGAACTCGTCAAGTCCTACTTGAGCGACCGTCTCCAAGCAGTTAAAATTGGAAATGACATCTCAGAGCCGTTGAGTGTCAAACACGGCGTGCCTCAGGGCTCTATACTGGGGCATCTCCTTCTTCTCATTTTTATTAATGACTTTCCGTCATCCATGCCTTGTCGAAGCGTACTCTTCGCTGACGACACAACTCTTCTGATAAAGGGCGATAATTATTCGGAGGTTTCTCAGAGGGCTGTTGAGGCGCTGGATGTGGCTGAGGTCTGGTTCAGGAATAATTCACTTTTGTTGAATAAAAATAAGACTTGCTCGGTAACATTTACGTTGCGAGATGTTCCGATTTCCCGCGATACTCGGAAATTTGCGCCCTCTGTCAAATTTCTGGGAGTAATTTTGGATGAGCAACCGACTTGGGAACCACTCTGTAATGTACACTGTAAAAGCAGCAAAGCTTAACAAACTGTTTTTTCTTTTCCGATCATTGAAGAAGCTCGTTTCCGTGCCAGTCCTCGTAACCGCGTACTTTGCTCTATTCCATTCCTTGATTTCCTACGGGATTCTTAGCTGGGGGCATTGTTCCCATTCAAAAAAAATATTTGGCTTGCAGCCAATGCATTTCAATTGCAGCCAATTCTTGCGGCCCCTAAAAATGTGCGCAAGTGGCCAGAAATGGCGCCACCACGGTCAGCATCCCTTCAATCCAATGGCTTGTCACACATTTTCAAGGCTTAATTTGACCATTTCCAGGACAGGAATCATCAGTTTAGGCCTTTTCAAGGTGCAAATCGTTAGTTCAATTATTTATGGGCCACGTAAGAGTCATTTTTTCTAGTCTTAGTGCGTGAATAGCCAGTTGGGCCGTTTTTACGGCTCCAAGTGTGAATTGTTGAAGGCGTGAAAAGTCAGTGTGATATTTTCAGGGCACGAACCGTTAGTTTTGCTATTTTGGGGTCAAAACAGGCAGTTTTTACATAGCGGATATTGACAGTTTGGCCATTTTTAGAACGGGAATGGCTATAATTAAGCTATTTAATAGGTGCGAATTACGGTCAGTTTGGCCATTTTAGGGGCAGGAATCGTGTTTAGGTATTTTCGTGGTGGAAATTGTCTAATTTAACTTTTTTTTTAGGGCACATAAAGTCAGTTTTGCCGATTGTATGGGGTTTGATTTCCCATTTTGGCAATTTTCAGGGCGCATAGAGTCAGGTTATCCATTTATATGACGTGTGTAGTACGTCAAGCCAAGACGAACGGTCAGTTCGGTCATTTTTGGTGAAAGAATGGTTGATTTTGTCAGTTTTAGAGCAGGAATCACCCGTACATGCATTTTCAGGGCGCAAATTGTCAGTTAATCCCTTTTTAGGGCTCTTACAGTCAGTTCGGACATTTTTAGAGCGGGAATTAACAGTTTGGCTTTTCTTTTAACGCATAATTTATGAGTTCAGCAATTTTTAAGGCGCGATTCATCAGTTTGGCCATCCTTATAAGGCGCAAATGGTCAAGACAAGGCGCAATGAGGAAGTAACACATTTTCCAAAACCATGCCGTCATGATAGCTTGGTTACCAACACTCATGAAAACACGATCCGTTCACTTAAAATCAGGCCCTATATTTTTTTATTAATTTTTAAAACTATTGGGTTAAGGGACCCATTTGAAATAGGCTAGATAGACTGATGACGCAATAACAGCCTTCGCATAACCTTCACAATGGCTTCCCACAAATCAAACAATAGGACTTTAGAGAAAGGGGACGGTCAAGAAGGGGCAACACATGATAACAGCCATGATGCGGATGGTTGGGAGGGGTCACGACCCTTTAGTTACGTCACGAGTCACAGACCGGCAGTTTAAGGTAACAAAAAAAATTGGCAAGCTTTATTATTTCGCTATAAATCGAAATCAATCATTTACGCACTAATATTCAATTCCTGGTCATATTTAGTCATTTTCTTTAGAAAAAAATGTCTCCAGCGATTTTTACTTTTAATGTTACTTCCTCATTGGTCTGCTTGGTCATTCTTGGTGCGTTAATTGGTTGATTTTGCAATTCGCAGAACAGGAATCATCTCTGTTTGTCTTCTCATGGGCGTCAGGTTTAGAGCACAAAGAGCCAGTCAAGCAAAAGATAGTATGGTCATTTTTTGCACGCGAATGGTAAATTTAGCCATTTTTATGACGGAAATCATGAGCTTTAGGGCATACATAGTCAGTCGATGTTAGGAATAGATAGTTGGTAGCTGGTAGAATAGCGAGCTCCTTCGCTGGGCTGGCGCTGATTCAGGATTGGCTCAGGGCCAGGGAAGGGGCTCACTGAGCCCATCCTGAATCAGCCAGGTCAGTGGAATAAATACCTCTTCTTAGAGGAGATAAACAAATCCTGTTTTGTTGAATCTTTCTTTCTTTTGTTTGTTTTTGTTTTCTTATTGTTTATTTCATTTCCGTGTTTTCATTATTTTTGTTTGTTATTTCTTAACTATGCTGGGCTGAAGTACTTTGGGAGGGGTTCTGATCCCCAAAACCCTCCGTCCATAGGCACGTCACTGCGTGCGAAGGCTCAGTTTGCCCAATTTTGACAATGGTCGATTTTGTCAGTTTTCACGACAGAAATCTTCTGTTCTGGCCTTTTCAAATCGTCAGTTTAACAAATTTTTATGAGTTTCGTGAATGTTATTAATATTAAGTAATTAAAGATTATTTGAGTACAAACATTCAAGTTTTATTAATGGCCGACTAGTTTCGGAGTAGACTGCACTCCATTTTCGAGGCCGAAACAAATCTCTTTGACAAACGTCTCACGCAAAATTCCCAAAAAGCCGGGATTTTTGGGAATTTTGCGTGAGACGTTTGTCAAAGAGATTTGTTTCGGCCTCGAAAATGGAGTGCAGTCTACTCCGAAACTAGTCGGCCATTAATAAAACTTGAATGTTCGTCAGTTTAACCGTTTATAGGGCGCATATAGGGTCAGTTTTGCTGATTGGGCGTGGATAGCCAATTTGGCCATTTTCACGGCGCAAACTGTCAGTACTAGGGCGTCTAGGGCGTCAGTCGCAGGGTTACGAAATCAGTTCAGTCATTTTCAAGGCGCGAATCGGCAGTTTTTTGCCACAAAAATAGATAGACTGACCCTTTTGGGGTTTGTCATTTAACATGGGCCGCGGCGAATAGTACGTCAAGTCAAGGCGTGACGCGTGATTATGTTCAGCATGGCCATATTCTCCGCGCACATGGAACCAATTTGTTTGTTTAGGAACATATTGGGACTCAACCTCGTTTGGTTACTTTCAAATGTGTGCTCCTAAACAAACGATTTGTTTTAAATGTGCCGTTGCGTGAAGTTAGGCTGCCCACATTTTGGCTACGAATTGGCGTTCCTGAATTTTAGCTGCTATAATGAACGCCTTTTCTCATTTGGTTGATTTGGCTCATTAAAAACCAAATTTTCGTTTTTTCGTTGCGTTAAAATCCCTATTTCGCGAGTTTGCGGCTCTTTCGGCGCTTTTGGATTACTTTCAGCCAAGAACTATCGCTCCTTTCCTATAATTTTAGCTACGAAGTTGCCTACAGAAAACGCGAATTCGCCGTTTTCCCTATTTCAACCGCGTTTTTTCGATAATATCCGTGAATTACCACGCTTTCAGAAAAAAAAATAAAAATAAATGAAATGCACGTTTCTTTCTTATTTTAGCCGCTAAGTAGCTTTTCCCCGCAAATTGGTGATTATTCTTTTTATTTTTGGGCATAAGTGAGTGTTTTTTTTTCAAAATTGTTAGCCGTGTATATGTATACCTACATACTTGCCCCAAGAACAGCTCATTAGCGCGTCTCCTCAATTTTGTCATGGTGTTCAAACATATCAGATGCACTATTGCCTACTCGAGGATGAGTCCGCATGCAAGAGAACTCAAACTGGGGGGGCTATTCTGTAACTTTTCCGCAACAGATTTTCTTTGGAAAAGTCACCTGATTTCATAGAAAAGAAAATGTATGAAATCACATAGAAAAGAAAATGTATGAAATCACATAGAAAAGAAAATGTATGAAATCACATGACTTTCCGACGTGAAATTCGGCGCGGAAAAGTTTCGGAATCACACCCCTGGCAGTTCAGCTGAGAAAACGGAGCAGGGAATCGCCAGTTCATCCCGTGACACACTGAATTAACACCAGAAATTGTTATTATCTGTCCAAAACTGGCATTTCTGCAAGGAAGCTGCCATTTGATCATTTTATTTTCCGGATTTTCTGTCCGAAAACTGACAATTTTCCCCTGATAATAATTAAATATTTCCCCTGATAATTTTGACGCCAATAAGCTTGACATTTTGGTCCCCTGCACACGGTAACTGCAGTAATATAGCCCTCCACATCCTCAAGGCTCTTCAATCCCAGAGACCACAGTACAGTTCCAAGTCAGGTATACCCTCAGGCCTGTGAACAGTCGAGTTGTAGTCCTCAACAAACGCCTAGTCTGCTCTTGATCTTTGAATTAGCGTTTTCCATAATTTTAGGCGCTAAATAGCGCTTTTTCACATTTTTATCCACAAATTGGCAGCTTTTCCCATTTCTATCCGCGAATTAACGAGTTTTCCCAAAAGTGTACTTGTGAATTGGCCATTTTCCTCAATTTTCGCCCCGAGTTAGTGTTTTCCTCCATTTTAGACGCGATTTTTTTTTTTTTTTTTTTTTCATTTTCAGCCATGTATTAGACTTTCTTCTCCGTTTTAGCAGCGCAACATGGCCTGAGAATACCACAACTAGCGTTTTCATTCTTTCCCCCCGTAAATTATGGCCTTTATTATTAGTACCTTGAATCCGCGATGTTTTCTTAATTTTATCCGCAAAATTAGCGCTTTATGTCAGTTTGTACTGTGAAGTTGAGTTCACATTCCCCGTTATATGAATTTGCAATTTTTCTCAACTTGAGCCGCGAATTAGCTTTTTTCCTAAATTTAGGACCAATTTCTTTCATTTTTAGCCATAAATTTAGTTTTTCTCAATTTCAGCCGCGGACTTAACCCAAGATCAGAACATCTAGCGTTTTTGCTCTAATTGACCCATACAATGGTCTCTATACGCTGTTTTTAGCGATTTCCCCCAACATTTTTACAGTGAATTAGGTTTAAAAAAAAAATCCACCCTAAATTATTAGTGGTTTTCTCAATTTTAGACGCAATTTTTTGGTTTCTCTTTTAGCCACGTATTAGAATTTTATCTTAATTTTTGCCATGGAATTGGCCTGATACTAAGCACCCGATTCACCCGTGAAGCAGGTATAATTTGCGCTTTTCACAATTTTAGCTAAAAATTAGCGCTCTTGTCTCTTCTTTCCGCGAGCTATGGATTTTCCTCGAACTTTTAGCCGTGAATTTAGGGTATTTTTCGCGCTGAACTATTGTTTTGTTCTCAATTTTAGACGAGATTTTGTTCACTTGTAGCCACGTACATATTGGACTTTGTTCTCAAGTTTAACCGTGGTATTGGCCTGAAAAGAGCACAATAGCGTGTTTTCGTTCTGAATTTCACCCTAAATTGGTCTTTATATAATCATCTAGAATCTGGGATTTTTGTCTTTTTATCCACGAGTTAATTTTTGCCGTGAAGTACCGATCTCTTTCGTGAATTGACGATTTTTTCGGTTTTATCCATTTTGTCAATTTTAGTGGTGACGTATTCATATACACATAGCTTTTATATTCCATCAAATAGCGATTTATGTCAATTTGAGCAGGGAATTAGAGTTTCTCTAATTTTACGACCTTTTTTTTTCATTTTTAGCCATGATTTGAAGCTCTTTCTCAATTTTAGCCGCGAACTTGACGCAAGATCGGCACTTGAGCGTTTTTTTTAAAATTTCACCAGTAAAATGGTCAACATATACCTCGAATCTCTGTGCTTTTTTCTTAATTTTGGTCCGGAGTTGCATCGAGAAACCACTAATTATAGCGCTGTTTCCAAACTTTTATAAAGGACCGTATACTTTTCCCGATCAGCAGTAATTTTCTCAATTCCAGCAGTGAAGTATATAACTTTAAGAATCGCAAGAATCACTTTTTCTCAATTATACTGAATTAGCCGCGAAGATTCCTCGAGTTACCACGAACTGAGGAATTTCTCTTAATTTTAACGTCAAATGAGGGCTTTCTTAATTTCAACCGTGGACTCGCCCGTTCAGAATCTCTTTAATATAGAAGGGGATTCTGAAGTAGATATAACGCCACACATACACGATAATAGAAGTCATCTTGAGTTCACCAGGGTAGTTGATTGTAAAAAGAGAATAAATTATACCATGGAACGCCCAACAAAAGAGACGAAATCATTTTGTTTCCATCGAGTAATAAAAATGCCCAATTGCCCACTCAATTTTTCGCACTGCGATGACCAAATTTAACTGTTAAAAATAACCCTAGGCGGTTTTACCCCTTACAATATATACATTAAAGTAGGTGTATAAAACTGTTGTTGACGGCAGCTGGGTTCAGGAAGAATAACAAAAGAAATAGCGCCTAGAGCAATCATGTAATTACAGAAGCCCTGAAGGTTTCCTGGAAAAACCGAGAGGCAACTCTAATGTAAAGTTAAAGAAGGGAATAGTGGGATGGGAAAAGGGAGGGTTTCAAAATGGCGATCCCCCACCCCTCCCTTTCTCTGAAAATTTCCGTGTTTTTTAATCAGTCTAAAGGGGTGGCAGATGGTAATGAGAGAGTGGGTATTATCATGACAAAAGGACGCCATGGTTCTCTTCTCGCCATTGTGCGACACCCCCTTAACATTCTCGTCAGAAAACCCCCTCTCCCCCTATCGTGTGTAGTTGACAATGCCCTCCATAAACCCCTCCCCCTCCCCCCATACTCTTTCCCGCGACAACTACCCATAATAGGCACCCTTCGCATTGCACTAACAAAATGAAAAGCTCCTTTCTATTCGTCCTGTAAGCTTGAACACAAAATGCGGAGACCCCCCCTCTCCCCTTTCCCCTACTCGCTCATTCGAGTTTACCTTTCCAAGCAATGAAGTTTTGACTTTCAGAGTCAAATCACGTCCTCCAGTACTGTAACAATGTTACAATTTATAGATTAGGGGCTTAGGAAGAGTATTGTTAGTGATCATACAACAATTTTCTTGGCGTGATTCGAGTTTTATCGGCTCCTTATGACAAAGAAAGTTTGAACTTCACGTACATCGTGACAACTTCTGCAAATTTACGAAAACCTATCAAGTATTGATTGATCAATTAGATTACTAGTACCTCGGTCTACACGCTGCGTGAACACGCATTGCCCTTATTACTGGTAAAAACTGTGAATTCAAACTTGTTTATATTATTCAGGACAGTAAAGTGCACACTGGAGGTAAAGTGGAACTGGATTTTCTTTTCACACAGTCGTATACCCAAATTTTCCTTTTAAAAAAATCTCGAGTTTTAACTTTTTCTCTCAGGGGAATGAACAGCTCGGAAGAAGACCACAATTTCTACGGTCGCTCCAACAACTTCTGAGTCCAGAACAATACACTTACAAATCCCCCCCCCCCCATTTGTGACGAAGTAGGAGTTTTACCCAAGTTGCACAATCAATGACCTCTTTATTCTTTCCAAAATACAACCTTTAAAAAGGGAGTCTGGTTTCTTAGCGACAATTTTCAAAGAACGAAAGAGAGCTTGAGGCGAGACGGAGTGGCATTGAAGGTATATGCGCCCTTATCTGTAGTGTCGATTTAACATAATCTGTCGTCCCCGGAAATTCAGCCTCCGTCTATTGTCGTTGTCACCTTCGCTAGAAAATGACAAACTTTTTTCCCACCTACGAAACCCTTAGGAATTGTGTTCACTCAAAGGTTATTGTGAGAGTTGGAGGAGCAAAAAAGGAGTTTTTGTGGTTTGGTATAATTGGGGAGCAGAGAAGGGTGAACTTAGTCGCTTAACGTTGTTTCTGTAAAAACTGCTCTGTAGATAAAAAAAAAAAGTCTCAAAACTTACAATTTGGCTTAAATTAAGACGGGAAGACCAGAACTGTCGACGAAACTTTTAATTTTCCTCAAATTAGGACCTGAACTTGCAAACTCGCACTTATTTAGCTCTAATTGTTGTAATATTAAACGGCTATTCATCAAGCATTTGGACGCAATATTACACGTACAGCCCATGGCCCGCGCCCAGTAAAAACAAATGTCCTGCAACATGCGATTTCGCTGAAATTATAGGGCGAGCAACTTGCCATCTCGGGAACATTCAGTCATGTACTAACCTTCCAATTTGGCGGATGTTTGATTTCAAAATGCTGCAATTTTGCGGCAATTTGTCATACTTGGGGCGCTGCCTTGTCCCACACTGACATAGCCTGGTATTCTGCGTTCACTAAAGACCAGAAATATTTCCAACTCTGCAGCAATTTTGCGGCAAAACGACGAAAGCATTTCGTTTCCATCGATTAATAAAAATGCTTAATTGGCCGCACTTGGCTCCAATGTAGCAATTCAGCGGCTTCTTGGTAATTTTGTTCATTGACTGACTGATTGGCCATTCAATGACACGTTGATATAATCAGTTAACAAATAAAATTATTGCTTTACAATTTCGCTTCTCCTCCTCCCAATATTGATTTCGCGGGCGTTTATCCTTAAAATCTCGACTCTTTAGCCGCTCAACTTTACTTTACTTGTTAATTATCACTTTTCCCCAAGTTTAGCCGTGAATCAGCGGTAATTTAGCTCAATTTGAGCCGGGAATTTGGGCTTTTCTTCACTTAGCGCAATTTCCAAGTTCTAGCCTGAAAGTTGCCTCCACAAGCCGAGAAAGGCATCTCTATCAATTTCAGCCGTGAATTAGTGTTTCTTCTTGATTTTAGACGCATGTTGCGTTTGCTCAATCTTAGCCGCGAATTAGCGGGTTTTAACAATTTAAGCAGTGAACTAGCGCTCTTTCTCAATTTTAGCCGTGAGTTACCGCTTCATTTCTTAATTTTATTTGCTGTAAATTGGCCCATTTTGCCAATTTCAGCTTCGAATTTGCGCATTTTCTTACTTTTATCCACAAACCTAGAATATACGTTTTTTTTTCAATTTCAGCTGCTAATGAGCGCTTTCTCTCAATTTTGATGCGCATTTAGACTTCTTCTTAATTTTACGCGAATTGGAGCTTTATCGGATTCAGCAGTGAATTAGCGCGATTTCTGCATTTTTTCAGTGAATCAGAGATTTTTGTTTATTGTTTTTCAATTTCAGAAGTAAATTACCACTTTCACATGTTTTTAACCACGAATTAACGTCTATCCACACACATCAGTGCCGTGAACGGGACGTGCCCCGTCCATGACACGTCCGGCAAGTAAAATATTACGTGCCGTTCACGGCACTGATGTGTGATGTGGTTAGACCTTTAGTGATGTTTAGCCGCGATTCTTCTTGATATCAAGAGCAAGTTAACGATTTTTCTACATCACAGCAGGAGCTGGTAGCCAATTTTCGCGCTTGCTCAATTTTATCGGCTAACGAGCGTTTTTTCTCAACTCCGTGATATCCGTGAGTTATCGATTTTCTCATTCTTTATTGTTGTAGCGAACAAGCGTTTTCTCTATTTTAGCCACGAATCAGAGCTAATTCTGCTCAATTTGAGCCGAGAAAAAGGGTTCTATCTCACGTTCAGCTGCAAATTGGCGCTTTTCATCAATTTTAGCCGCTAATTAGTGAATTTTCCACAATTCCAGCCGTGAATTTGCCTTACCGGTAGTTCCCTTTATTTTCGCTGTGAATTAGCGTTTTCCCTTAATTTTAGCTGTTAATTAGCGCTTCTTCTTGTTTTTAGGCCCAAGCTAACGTTTTTTTTCTATTTTACATGTGCATTATTAGCGATTTTTCTAAATTGTATCTGCGTATTAAAGCTTTTTGTTAATTTTATCTGCGTACTAGCGCTTTTTTTCAATTTTACTTGTTATATTAGCACTTTTTCTCGTTCTTGCGCTACGAATGAGAGCTGTGACAGCAATTTTGCTCTAATTGAGCCGGGAATCACGGCTTTTTCTTACTTTGAGGTGCTAATTGGTGCCTTTTATCAATGTTAGCCGCAAATTAGCGCCTTTTCCAAAGCCGGGAATTAGGACTTTCCTTCGTTTTAGCTGTGAAAGAGCGTTTTTTTTTTTGCCTTTTTTCCAATTTTAGTTGTAAATTAGTGCTTATTTCGGATTTAGCAGTGAAACAGCAGGGTTGCTTAGTTTTATCATAGTGAATTAGCGTGTTTGATGTTTAACTGTAGCCGTTAATTAGCGCTTTTGCTCATTTTTTAGCCGTGAACAGTGGAGGATTTACGGGGTGGGTTCTGGGGGTTTAACCCCCCCCCCTCAAGAAGATGGCGTCTACTATAATTTGTTGATAGTTATTCGAGAGATGTTTTTTACCAATAAAGGGCTGTTAAAGGCTAAGCTGCTTGATGCCGGTGATTCTTCGACCCCCACCTATTCATTCCTCGTCTAAAATACAGCACTAGTGCATCAACAAAGGGACGAGGAGGGCAGTACGACCCAGGCTACCATTCGGAGGCGGGGGATCCATAATTTAATTAAGGATCTGTATAGATTTTAAAGCGTTGATTAGCGGCAAATATTGAGAAAAAGCGCTCACTCAAATTAGGAAAATAGGCCAATTCGAGATACCTGAACTTCGTGCTGGACAAAACAGAAACTACGCTTACCTCGAGTTTCGGCGTTCCAATGTGCTGATCTTGAGGCAAGTATGCGACAAAAAGTTGGGGAGTTCATAGTAAAAAACCACTAATTACAGGTTACAAATGGAGAAAAACACTAATATGCGACGATAATTGAGAAAAACTGCTCATTCGCCGCTATTAAATTGAGAAAAAGCTAAAGCACCGTTAGCAGGCTCTACTATTATTTTTTTTAAATGCCAGTTCAGGGTTTCTCGAGGCAACAACGGGATCAAATTGGTGGTGTTTTCCATTTACACAAAATTCCGCTCTGGAGCCGAGCATTTCCACCGTCTTCTCTGTTACCGTATGATTTAATTCAGAGAAGACGGGTGGAAATACTCGGCTTCAGAGCGAAATTTTATGCAAATGGAAAACGCTATGAGAAAAAGTGCTCTGTCACATGTAAATGTGAAAATATCGGTAGGTAATTGACGGCTAAAATTGAGAAAATCGCCTCATTCGCGGCTAAAACTTAAAAAAAATCTGCTATTAGTCCCATCTAAAATTGAAGTAAGTCGCTCATTCGCAACTAAAATGGAGAAAGACGCCGATTCGCTGATCAATTTAAGAAATTGCACTAATTCGCGGCTAAAATTAAGATATAGTCTACCGGCTACAATTGAGAAGTTGTGCTAATTCGCGGCAAAATTAGAGAAAAAATGGTAATGTGTTGCTAAAATTTGGAAAACGCTATATAATTTCCGCCTAATTTTGGTGTTGAACGCTCATTCGCAGCTAAAATAGAGACAAATCTCAAATTCGTGGCTAATGTTTGCAAAAAGCGCTTATTAGCAGCTAAAATGGAGAAAGACTGAAACTCACTGATCTATTTGAGATTGTGTGCTAATTTACAGCTAAGATTGAGGAACGCGGTGTTTCGCGGATGAAATTAAGAAATGAACCGCCACTAAAATTGGGGAAATAATTCGCGGCTAAAATGAGAATTAGCGCTAATAATTCACGGCAAAATTTTAGAAAAAGCGCTTTTTTTTTAAAACGATAACTTTATTTTACTAGGTACACTACAGTTTTGCTGATGGGATAGTTGGTATACATAATTAATGTGTAATATGTAGCTTGGCCTCAATATTTGTAAGTACTCAAGTTAGATCCTAGGTGAATAATATTTGACAAATTAGGTACATAGCGGGACGAGTGGGACAGTTGATTGGTAGCTAAATGTCTAGCCTGTCGCTGTGATGTCTTCTTTTGAGTCTTCTTTCTGACCGTGGTTGTGGTAGCAATCGTGGAATTTCTGAAATGAGCTCATTGCTATGATCTACCATTCTGTTAATTATACGCTTGTAGTTCTGGGTGAGCACGTCTTCGACGGAGAGTATATCTAGGTCTTTGTGGATATTTGTATTGCGTACGTACCATGGAGCCGAACTCCATAGCGCAGAACTCGATTTTGGTAATATACCTGGATTCTTTGAATTTGTGATCTTGAAGCTCCACCCCAGATCTACTACCCACTTCCATACATCCAGATGGGGCGAAGAAGCATTATGTAGATCAGCCTTTTAGTTTCCAGTGCTAGTAGGGAGTGATTTCCTAGGATTGGTTTTAAGGTGTGAAACCTGTGTATGCAAGTTTTCAATGTTTCAGTGACATGAGCATTGTACGCTAATCTTTTGTCCAGGTTGACTCCTAGGTATCGCACTTTCTCTGATTGGGGTATGAGAGAGCTTAATAGCTGTAAGTTCGGGGTGAGGAAATTACGTCGGTAAGTGAATGTTAAGTACTGCCTGTGACTTATTCGGATTGAGTGAGATTCTCCAATCTTGAGCCCATCTTCCTAATTTGTCGCAGAGTTCTTGAAGATTAGCCGTGGTGGTGTTTATATCGATGTTTGAGCAGAGAAAAGCTGCGTCGTCTGCAAACTGCATTGTCTTGATATCATTTCTGGTTGGCATATTTGATGCAAAGCATAGGTATAGGAGCGGACCAATAACGCTTCCTTGAGGTAGTCCAGCAGTGATGCAGCGACTCCGAGACGCGTAGGTGTTGCACCTGACCGTATAGGTTCGTTGAGAAAGGTACGACTGCATCAACCGGTAGTATGTGTCAGGTAGCAACACCTTCAGGCGAGCTAGTAGACCCTGGTGCCACACCTTGTCGAATGCTTTTTCTATGTCAATGAATAGACCGACACAAAACTTCTTATCTTCGTATGCTTGCAGGATTTGGTCTACTACTCTGTGTAGTTGTTGTGCGCATGAATGACTTCGCCTGAAACCGAACTGCGGTGGCGGAAGGATAGGCTCCAGGTAGTGGAGAAGTTTGGGGAGTAGGAGTCGCTCTAATGTTTTTGATAATAAGGAGAGGAGCAAGCTTATGGGGCGATAACTACTGGGGTCATTTTTTGGTTTTCCTGGTTTTTTCAGCATAGTAACATAGCATGCTTCCATTGTCGAGGGAAATAGCCCGTACGTACTATGGCATTGTAGATATATGTAAGTAGGACTAATCCTTTACGTGGGAGATTTTTTAGCAGTGGTTGGACGATGTTATCATTTCCCGGTGCTTTTTTTAGAGTGCGATTTGGCAATGGCGGAATTCACTTGAGTTGGTGTGAAGAATTCTTTAAAAGGCGAGAGTTGTAAAGGTTCGTTCAGCTTTTGTTCGATCTGCTCATTGAAGTATGTGTTTTGTGTAGGATTTGGTGCAAATTGAGTTTCTAGTATTGACGAGAACAGTTCCGCCTTTTCTGCAGGAGATGAATGCCAGGTATTGTTGTGCCATAGTGGTGGAATTATAGTTGGAGTCCTGGTGATAGATCGTGTCTTCTTCCACAATGTTCCACTGTTGCTATCTAATAGTGCTAGTTCCTGGAGTTTGGTTTCTCTTTTGTGTTTGGATAGAGCGGTGCGAAGCTCTTCAGAGGCCTTATTAAATGCCCGTTTGTGAGCGGGGTACTTTGTAGATAACCAGAGGGATTTGGCCGCTTTTTTGACGTTCAGTAGTAGTGCTATATTCGGAGGAGTACGGTGTCGTGACGCTTGGTAGGGAGAGGTTGAGTTAGAGCTAGCGGAAGTAGCTGCCACTTGAATTATTATAGTTAGGTTGCTAATAGCTATGTCTATGTCTCTAGGGGTTTTGAGGGGGATACTTAGGGACGTATTTGCTGTTATGATGTCTCTGTATTTAATCCAGTCTACCGGGTATCGAAGTAATGGGTTGTGAGATGTAGTGAGCGGGACACGCGAGTTTATTTCAAGCGTGACTGGGAAATGATCTGAGGATAGTTCGTGTTTTACGCAGGGGTTACCGCAAAGTGTACCCATTCGTTGTCCAATGAAGAAATCTACACAGACGGTGTTTGCCAAATAACGAGCAAAATATTTATAAATTTCTAGCATTGCCTAGAAACCGACCAACTGAAAATTGAAAAATATTTTGCTCATTCGGCAAATACCGCACGTGTGGAGCCGGCTTAACAGCAGTGATTCGCAAGTGGAATCTAGAAATAATCTGCAGTTAAATTTTGAAATGAAACAAAAAAAGACGCTTATTCTATAGAAAATCCGCTAAATTCTTGGCTAAAATTGAGGAAACGCGGTAACTCGTGGCTAATGATGACTAACTAAGAAGTGAAAGAAAACGCTAAAATGTGAAAATACGTTATCTCACGGTTAAAACTGGGACAAATAAGTCCCGTCTAAGATGTAGATAAAAAGCTCCATCGCTGATAAAAATGAGAATATTCGCGGCTAAAGTGGACAAGATTGCTCCCATTTGCTGCTAAAAAGGAGAAAAACGATAAATAGCGGATCAATTTGAGAAAGTCCGCTAATTCACGGCTAAAATTGCGGAAACGCGGTAACTCGCGGCTAAAATTGATAAACGGCTGGTATCTGGGAAACTTCTAGTAGGCTGGGGGTCAACTTCTAGTGAAAAGTAAGATAGCTCCACTCATAGATTTGTTTAAGCTCCTCTATTATTTGCGAGTAAGAAGGCATCTCCACAAGCAGTAGGCAGAGTTTGGTTAAGGTTTTACGTAACCAGGTATTACCTATTTATAGAAACGCAGTTATTCGTCCAGTTTAGTTCCACGTTCCCGTGCGTAGGGGAAAGGAAGTTCCTGCGGTGTTTTCCTGAAAAAAATGGACTTCGAGCTGACTTTAAAATTTGTAAACTGCATCCTCAGAGTGGTGGTAAAAAGTGATTATCGGCATTTTAGCTGCGATTGAGTGCTAATTTTTGCTCAATTTGAGCCATGAATTAGGTATTTTTCTTGATTTTTGTTACGTATATAGTTGCCCAGCTCCACTAACCGAGGTTGGCAGTTGTGCCGAGAATGAACTTTTGTTCTCATCATTAGTGCATTTGCTCAGTTACATCCTAGAATTAGCGTCTTTTTGTTTCTATTTCAGTAGCGAATCAGTGTTTTTCTCGATTTTTGTAGCGAATGACTGCCCGAAATCAATTCTAGCTCTATAGCTCCGGTTGTGTTTTTGTGTTGACGTATGCCTGTACACAACATCGAATCTCTTGTTTTGACATTGAGAGGTACAAAAGAACCCACAAGCAAAAAATCTCTCGAAGCCCCGTCCACTTAACTTTTTAAGACTCGTGGTGACGAGGGGGATATGCTCGAGTGGTGTATAGCGTGTAGGCGAACTCGGCAGAGCCTGTTTGACCCCTATATATTAAAAAAAAGGCTTTTTAAACGTCGAGGGTGTTCGTTTCAATACACACTGACTGTTGCAGCGGAAGTGAGTCAGCTACCTATATATATCTTACATCTAAATTACGAGTCCATTTTACTTGCTCATTAAGAGGTTTCAATATTATAGGTATATAGGAGGGGACCGATAGTCAAACATCAAAAGTCAAAAGAGAACCCTCTGATTGTCGACAGACGTAATTATAACGTGAGGCTAAGAGTCTCAAAGTAAAAAACCTTCTCGTTTCATTATAATGCATCCAATGTCTTCATCAAAATGTTTGATAAGAGTCCGGTTTCTCTCTTTCAAAACCCATGGATACGGATCATTCGCTGAGTTTCAAGCCCCGAGGTTCAGTTTAAATGCATAACGAGTAATTCAAATGCCGAGACAGCTATGCAAATGAGAAAAAGCTTTTAAATTAAAACTCCACAATTAATAAATTAATCTTTCCGTCAGTCGATAGTCACTTAAGACCTTTTGAGAGATTTTGAAAAATTGATATATTTTTTAAAATAGCCAGATCTCTCTAGTTGAAAAAATAAAAATAAAATCTGCTTCCATCCTCCATCACCGCTATTTAAAGAACCTTAAACTCATCTTTTATTCACATCAACCACGCGGAATGGAATTATAATTTTATTCTTTGAGCTTGTCCAACGCACTTCACTACCCCATTGTATGAGCTTCCTACCTCCCCTATGATGAAACTGATAATCGAGTAGAAATATCAGCACGTTTTTAACCGCAGACAAAAGTAGAATGAAGAAGACACATATACAGATTACAATCTGAACAGCTGCACGGTTGATTTTGAATATGAAAGACAAAAAAAAAAAAAGAGGGTTGTGTGCTTCGTATAAAAAAAAAGTTCGTTTAGGTCTCATCGGCAATGTTTCAGAATAAATGAAAAAATAAAAGTGAGGAGGGTTTTGGTTGGTGGAAGGGCCTAGGGCCTATGGGGTAGCGAAAGAAGGGTGGCGGCTGAAACCGTAATATATTCAGAGGATGGAAACTCCCTGACTCCCCCTTCCTTCCACGCACCAAGCCTAATATATCCATTATCAACTGTCAGTCCCTCCTCCCCTTCCTCTCGGGGGGATTATTGTAGGGACCCTTTTCCGCCATTTCCAGCATCCCTTATTCCCTTTTCGACGTGATCCGAGTTTCAAACCACTTTTACTCTTCAACAAACTTCTGTCTCTCAATTTAGTCCCCAGTATCTTACAAGAAGAAAAGTTTTTCTTTTTATCCTTTTTTTTGTTCAAATATTTTTTTTCCCCGTCCCATTTTGTCTGTTCGTAAGTTGTTCCTATCGAAGTTCATTCCACTTCTGTAAAGTGGATGTGGATCTTCCGTGAAATATATCAAATAAGGCGATCAGGCTGCAGGTCGCACCGCCTAACTCACCAATTTAAGAATTAGACGACGTTAGTCACTAATGCTATACATTTCGCAACTTCGCATGATCCAAAGCCCAAAGCCATTTTTGAAATGAGCGAGAATGAAAGAATTCTCCTAATAACGAGGTGGAGAGTGAGAAAAAAAGAAGAAAGAGTAGGCGGACAGTGAAGAGCGCAGCGGCGTAACAAAGGTGAGCGGGCCATAAACCCAAACCAATCAGACGCGGATTCAGGATTTGCTCAAGGGAGGGGCTTGAGAAATTTTATGCTTCGAGGCCTGACAGCCATTATCGCTGCCTAAAAATAACTAACCTATAGCTATTCCCACATCAAATACGGCTAAACTGGCAAAACTCGCTCCCGAAGGCCGACATGGTAAAACTGACTATTCGCGCACTGAAAAGGCCTAAGCTAAACAGATTGTTTCTGACCTGATCCGCGCATCAAAAATAGCCAAATTGAGCCTTTACGCCGTGAAGATGTCTAAACTGATGATTTGGGTCTAAAAATAGCAAAACTGGCTATTGAGAACCTGAAAATGGCATTTTTTCAGAGGCAATTCACGCTCATTTGCGACCGGCCAAATTGATCATTTGCGCCCTACAGAGGCTGACGATAGCAACATGGTTGTTAGCGGCTTAAAACGATAAACTGACCAATTTTGTTTGCGCGCCGAACATGGTCTGTCCTTACGGACATTACCAAGTGATCTACCCCTTTCTTTCAGCTGGATAAACTAACTACACTCGACTGGCTAATCACCAAGCACTAAAAATGGCTAAATGGACCATTCGGTCGCATGGAAATGGCGAAATTTACCACCCGTGCTTTAAAAATAGCCAAACTGAGCCATCGTGCCTTGAAAATGGCTAGAGTGCAGAATATTCGTGCCTTAAAATAGCCAAACTGAACATTTGCGCCTTACGGATGGTTAAGCGTATAACTGATGAATCATGCCAATGCCATATGCCTAATCTGACTTGGTGGCGCCGAAAAAAAGTGGGCAAACTGGAAATTCGCGTTCTTAATAGATTAATTGACTATTCGTGCCTATAAATCGAAGATTTTAGCCATTATCGTTCTCCCACATGAACAGGACCATCGCCATTCTTGAGCACAACGCCTAGAATTTAGCTTATTAAGGAGCAAAACTAACGAAATTTGACATTTAAGAAAAGAAAACTGCCTGACACTGGGATGTGAACAAGACGGATAAGCAAAATTTGGGTTATAAGAGAGCAAACCCCAGTAAAACTGGGGTTTTGAGCCTAAATAATGAAATTTGGATTTCTGAACCATCTAAAGTCCGAGTTTGTTGTTTTTGAAAGAGAAAATTTAGTTCTTCGAATTATTCAAACCTACGAAACTGATCGTTTCGGTGATTTTGGTATTTAATGCGGTGAAATTACTTTTTTGGACGTGAGAGCTTCGCGAAATTGGTTTTGAATGAACCACGCCTGCGGAATGTTGTTTTTGATAATAGCCATCCCCCTGAAATCGCTATGCAAAATGAGCAAACCCGCATAATTGATTTTGGGATGGGTCAACAGCGTGAAGTTTGGGTTCTGAGACTGTGAAACCCGTGAAACGGTTTTATTGCATGAGCCATAGCCGAGGAAACTCGGTTTTTTAATGAGTCGACTCAGCAATTTTTTTTTTTTTTTTGCCAGGAGCCAGCAAAGTTGGGGTTTTGAACGTGGCAACTATGCGAATTGTGGACTTTTGTTTTTGAAGGGAACCAGACTTACGAGATTGATCTTTAAAAATAAGTCAACACGCTGGTGAAAGTTTCACCGCGTTGAATCACGTTAAGTTGCTTTTTAAGGGAGCCAACCCCGCAAAATTAGTTTGTGATGCGCCAGTTCCGCAAAATTTGGTTTTAGAAAGAGCCTAACCAGCGGCGAATGGCTTTTTATAAAGTGCCCGGGGTGAAACTTGGTTATCTTGGTTATAAAACCGCGAAATCGGGTTCTATTTGGACCTGAAAAGTGCCTAACAAGCAGAATTGATTTTTCTTTGAGCCGTTCACGGGGTCATTCAAAAAATTAATCACACAAATTAATCGGCGATACACACTTTCCTACACACTGGTGGGGCACACTCCAGATATATCACGACATCATACGCAAATAAGTGATAATCACAGTGGCGAAGTAAGTAAGTTGGTAAGTCGCGAACATAAATGGTGAATTCCAGAGGGCCCAATACCGATCCCTGTGGAACGCCGCCCACATCAAAAGTCAGGTCCGACTCTAATAATAATAAAATAATAATAATAATAGTTTATTGCCAGCCTAAAATAACACTTAAAAGGCAACGTCAAATATTTTCTAACAAGACTAGGACTCCAGGTAACGAATGAACTCGTCCACGGAGTATGGGGCAGCTGCAAGAATGAGTTCGCGGAGCTGGCGTTGAATTCCAAAGTGTTTTGGGGTTACTTTAGGGAAAAAATTTAAAAAGCAAGATCTAACGTCACTGTAGAACTTCCTGAAGATTTATGTGCGAAGTTTAGGCGAGGGGCGACTGGGAAGGGGTCGAGGAAACCCGCCTGAAACCCCCCCTTAAGGTCACAAGGCGCTGGAGAATCGGCAGTGGCTCTACTCGGCATTCTAAATGTGACAGGAAAGTCGTTTCGGATGGTTATCTCAGACTTTTCGAAATATGTGGTGAAATGGAATACATGCAGTACGTATACCCCGTATACCCCGTCACAATATTGCTTATACTCTAATTCAGTTCAATTCAAAAGGCGTATGGGGCACCACTCGTTAAGAATAACGTGATTCGAAAAGGGTTCTCTCTCTCTCTCTCTCTCCTCTGGCCTTTCAGGTCCTGCCCCCCTCAGTCGTTTTCATTAATAAAATGAGGGCTCCGTGAACAATAATTGCCCTCCGGCTCTTTGAAAATTAGGTTAGAGGCCGTTACCAAACTGAATTCAGTAGAGTCGAGAACTTGTAAAATGAGTATTGAGCTGGTAATAGAGTTACATGAAGGCGCAGTCTTCTTTGTATTAACACACACATGAGTCAAGAACGGGTGGGTTGTCTGCGGAGGGGGGGGGGTTGAGTGAAAATAGCCGGAGGGTGGGATTCAGTGGTAGGCGGGGAGGAGACTCAAGAATATAAGAGGGAAAAGCCTTCTATACAAAAAAAAGTCTCCCTTTTACCCTCAAACTCCTTCTCCCTCTTTCGTCACTAACAATGGGGATGAAACCCTCTGCCATAACTCTAATGAGAAATACATTGAGCCCCTTGACTCTCTTCTCACCATCATTCCTCATTGACACTAAAGGGCACGCCGTTATTTCACTGCCTCCCTTCAAAGTAATTGCAGTATTTGTACTGGGTGCTCTCATCGCAACGGTGGCGTAGCATTGTATACGACGCGGTCCAAAAATGGTGCATGAATGAATAGTTACTTGTACAAATATCTTTTCTATAATGGGAATTCCAAAAACCGAAACTCATTTCCTTTGTCGCCATTATTTTCTATCGAACGATGAGAATTTCTTGGAATTTTTCACCGCGATGCTGAATCTCTTCAACGGGGAAACCATCAAGGCCACCCCGTTAGTGTGGTTATTTCATTTAAAACAATTTTCTACCCAGTATAGCAAATGGAGGACGAAAGAAAGGGGGTAGGGGATGAAGACTGGTAAATTGGTGGATATTAAGCTGTCACATGCACTGATTCCACCCGTTTGAACTGAATATGGAATACACCCTTCATCCTCTTTCACAACTATATGTATAAAAGAGGAGTGATAATGACGTCATTGACGTGTCCGGTGATCGAAAAAAATATTTACAATGACATACGTGCAATACCAATAACTACGGTGACTCTTTGAAAGTGCATAGATGAAAATACCAACAGAAATTGAGCGTGGCCAAAAATGTCACCTCAATTGGTGGAGGTGATACGTTGTATGAAGTTCGATATCCTCATATCCATTTACGCACGCATTTATTGTAGTAGGTATATGTATTGTGTTGTTGTAAAATTGCAATTTAGCCATACCACACGGTATAAACGATGGCCAGGTGCCGCGTGATGGAATTTGTGCCCCGCGCTTATTATAGGTCCGCCGTATCCGACTATGCCAGAGCGCTGAGTTGGTGCTTATATCGAGCATTTGACTCATTCAAAAAAACAAAAACGGTGTTCGCTCATTCAAGAAACTAATTTCACGGGTTTTATTGTTAAAATCGCCCCAGTGTTCGAACAGCTTAAGGGAGTAACGTACTTGAGCAAGGGACGTCATCCACTTGGACAATGTTGTCGTGGGTCGGATGTGGATGAATACTTGTACAGTATGCCGAAAAAATTGTCTAATTGGGCTCGCCATCTAGATTTTTCAATCGAAAAACGCCCAATTTTCCCACAGTAACGGGGTTTTTCCTGCCGAGACGAGGGCCTTCAACAAAACAAAAGTTGAGGGTTGGCCGGAGGAGTGACGGTGTGTCAAATTCTTAAAAAACGAAGAATTCGGAAGTTACCGTCACAAAAAGTTTTAAAAAAAAAGGGACTAGTTTCGACAATGAGTCGTTTTCAACCTAAGAGACAAAGAAACAATTATGTTCAAAGCATATCAACAAACATTTACAAGCCTCATTCGCCTAACCTTTAGATCCCGGAAAACAAAAAAACAAAAAACGAATAAAATAAAATAAAAATAAAATAAAATAAAGTAAATATATAAATAAATAAATAAACGACAAAAGTCAGAACAGAAGATGTCACATTGGGCCTTCCGCAAGCTTCGAAGTTTGGCCGAATTATTACAACGGACACGACACGGGTGATTGCTGAATCGCCTTCCTCTTCTTTGTTCTCTAGGTTACGTCGATAGCTATAGAATTTGTGGATTTTCAGACCCCCAATTTGACGGATTTGGAAACTAAAAAAATTAATTTCGTGGGGTATGCCTATTCTAAACCCAACTTTTGTGAGTTCGGCTGTCACAGAATCCAATTTGCGGTGTTTGCTCACTCAAAAAGCCAATTTCGCTCGACTGACATCCTAAACAGCCAAGTTCGCATGGTTGACCCATTCAAAAAACTAATTTCAAGGGGTTGACTTATTTTTTAAAAACAACAATTTCACGGTTTTTGATCATTTAAAAAATTAAGTCCCCGGTTTGGGCACTTTCGAAGTCAAAATGTCGCGGAGTTGACACATACAGGTCCCAATTTCGTCTTTGGATCCTTAAAAAAAACAATTAGCTGGTTTGAATCATTCTCAAACAAAATGTTTGGGATTTGGCACTCATGCACAGAACACTATTTCGTGCTTGCTGTCTCAAAAAGCCAACATCATACGCGGGATTGACAACGTATAAAAAGCCTATTTCTCCGGATTGACCTTTTGACAGGTGAAATGCCTGAATTTCTTGTGGTGGAACCATTAAACAATCCAGTTATTACGGGACTGACGCAATCAAAATTTCACGGGTGTTGGTCCTTCAAATCAGAAGATTTTACCGCTTTAAACTACAATTTCGAGGATTTGACACTTCCAAGAAGTGTCGTGGGTTCGGCTCATTCAAAACCCAAATTTCATGGTTTCAGCGATCAGAAAACCAAATTTTGCGAGTTTTTCTTCCTCAAAAACCAAATTTCGCAGGATTGACCTCCTAAAAAGCTCATTCCGCGTCGTTGGCCCAATCAAAATTTCAATTTCATGAGGATGACTTGTTCAAAAAAGCAATTTCATTCAGGGCTTTTGGTCGTTTAAAAATGTTTTTCCCTCGTTCAGGAACTTTACCCAGTCCAAAGTCCAAATTTCGCGGCTTTGACACTTACAGTGCCCAATTTTACTGTTTTCGCTGATTCAGAAACCGATTTCGCCATTGACACCTAAAAAAAAGTAGTGCATCAGAGTTAGTCCCTTTAAAAATCCAAATTTCATGGATCTGGCACGCCGGAAACCAATTTCGTGGGGTTGGCTCCCTCTGAAAGCCAACTTCACGTATTTTACACTCTCATGATATCAAGCATTTTCACCAAAATTAAGACCTGGAAGGCGCGGATATCAGTCAGGGGACACGAACTTGCAATCCCACAAATTTTTACATACTAAAATTACACGGCTGTTCGTCTGGCTATTATATGGGCTCAGGGTGGGCCGGATTGTCCGGGGCGTTCATGCCCACGAAAAAAAAGGCTCTGAAAATTGTTATTTCGCGAAAATATAGACCAGGCAGGGTGGATTTTTCGGGGTGAGTTTTGGGGGTTGGACCCCCCCCCCCCAAATGTACTCTCAACACTTCAGACAGAGGAGGGGGTTCATCAAGCTTTGGGAGCTCCTGGGAGTGGATGACCCGGTGCAGTGTCGGTCGGCGGCCACGAACTTTCTCTCCGAAATTAGAACGTGGAACTTTCAATCACGCGAATATTCAGCCAGAAAACTTCCAATTTTGCGAGTATTTGCAAGCCTTTGGCGTTCTTTCGGTACCTGCTAGCCTGGGTTTCACCATTCACAAAACGGGCCTTGAAACTGGCAATTTTGCTTGCATTAAGACCCTAAACTGGCAATTTCGCATAAATTAAGACCCAATATAGTCCATCTCGTGTATATTAAGCCAGAAAACTTCCAGTTTCATGGGAATTTGACAGGCTTTGCGCTGATGAGGCCGGCTAGAAAGAGTGTCGCCGCCACCAAAAAAGGTCCCGAAATTTACAATTTTTCTTAAATTGAAAATTATGACCCCTGAATAACATTTTTGAAGGAATTAAGACCCAGATGTCGCATTGACATGGATATTCGGTCGTGGAACTTTCCATTTCCTGGGTATTCGTCAGGCTCCGGATTCAGTTGAAATCGGCTAGCCTGTTGAATCCACCGCCACGAAAAAAGCCCCCAAAAATGCAATTTTGCTTAAACTAAAGCCCTGAACTTGCAATTTTGTTTAAATTACGGCCCGAAACTTTCAATTTTGCGGATATTCAACCAGGAAACTCGTAATTTCGCTCAAAGGACCCGACGTTGCTAGCCCATAAATACGGCTATTTGTGGGGGTATTGGCGCGGTCGGGGGCCGCTAGCCCAGGGTCCGCATCCACTAAAAAACTCCATATTTATTTCATATTTCAATTTCCAGAAGGAACATGTGACAAAACGACGCAACATGGGACGTCAAAATTGCAAAATATCGTGAATTTTCAATAACTGTTGGAGCGAGATGTTTCAATTTTGTGGGGGAGGGGAAGCATTGTAATCCTCCGACGCCGCGCCGTCCGTCGCCTGAGCCCTCATAAAATAATCGAAATCTTCCAATATTTCACTTATATTTAGTCCCAAAACAGTCAATTTATACGAAATTAAGACCCGAAACTTGCATCTGCACGAGAATTAAGAACGAATCTTGCATTATCGCAAGATATGAGACCCAGAACTAACAATTTCTCATTTACCTAGAAAACTTATAATTTCACTCAGTTTAGGTAGGATCCGAACTGGCAAACTCAATGCTTGGAGCGTAATGTTGCTTTTCGTGAGGCTATGGTCGCAGTCGGCCAGCTTGACGCCAGCTGCATAAAAAACCGGGAAATATCCTATTTCGTGGATATTTACCACAAAAATGTTGTGACATTGTGCCTTTTCACGGGTTCGGGGTCCGCAGTCACCAAGAAAAAAAGAACAAAAGCCCCCCGAAAACAAGAAAAAACCAAACTTTCACGTGAACTGAAAGTGCAATATTGGGATTTTCAGACAGGAAGCTCCAAATTTCGCTGATATTTGCCTCTAAATTGTTGCAATTTTGCGGTTTTTGTCAGCGCTTTGGTATTATTACCTCCAGATGGTGCAGTGGTTTTGCGACTATTTCTCTCAATTTCAGCTGTGAATGAGCGATTTTTTCCCCCTTTTAGTCAATCTTAGCCGAGAAGCGAATTTGCAAAAAAAATGACCATTTCTTATGATACGGTAAATGTGTTTTTCGGGCGGATTTTCAAGATTATTTGAGTTTTTAGTGGAAAATTTTCAATTTTAATGTTAATCAGCCAGTTTTTAGGGGACAAATGGACGCTTTCCGAGTGTTGCTGCGATTTCGAACAAACACGAATGGGAATGGGATGCTGATCTCGGATATCTAGCTCCAAAATGTTGAAATTTTGCGGTTATTTGTCAGATTTTGGGCTATGTTCCGAAACTTGCAATTTCACGAAAATAAAGTCCAGTAAGTTGCATTTTCGTGAAGATATAGAATTGAAACTATCATATTTTTGCGAATGTTGAGTCAAGACGTGAAACTTGAAATTTTAAGAATATTCGGCCGCAGGGAGCTGTCTATCTCGCTCCAAATATCGATATTTAGCTCCAAAATGCTGCAATTCATCGAGACTTTGCGCATAAAACTATATAAAGACCTCAAATTAGCAGTTGTCGTGAATTTTCATAACTAAAATTGGCAATTTCTCAGATTTTGAGCTCAGACGTGATATTATTTTGTGGCAGACATTGAGCGCTGTCATTGCCGGATTTGCCTGGGTTCCGTGATCACAAAAGAAGTGGCGATTTCATTCATTTTTAGCTACGAAATTACCTCCAGAAGCCGCAATGCACGTTTTCTCCATTTTAACTGCGAATAAGCGTTAGCGCTTGTTCTTAATTTTATCGGTGAATTACCGATTTTTCCTCATTTTAGCAGCGTTTGGAGATGTTTTGTCACTTTAGCGATTTTTCACTATTTTATCCGTGAATTAGCGATCTATGTGAATTTCGCAGTGAATACGTGTTTTTCTGATTTCTTATAATTTTCTGTGAATCAGCGAATTTCCTCAAATAACCCCCCCCCCCCAACTAGCCATTTTTCTTCATTTTAGCCGCAAATTGGCGTTTTCCGTCATTCTAGCCGCTAATTATGAATTTTTCTACGTTTCATCAACGAATTATAGTTCCCCCAAATTTTCTCCGCGCATTACCTAACGCTTTTTCTGAAATTTGGCCGCTGGTTACCGATTTTTTTTTTCACTGCCCGGCACGAAGTTAACTTCAGATTCAGAAGCCACGAATTGACGTTTTCTCCTCCGTCTTCGTCTTCTCTTAGTGGCTAAAGAGCGATTTACCCTAATTTCATCCGTGAATTACATACTTGTTCTCAATTTTCCTCGCGAATTTGCGTTTTTTCAGCACTTTTAGCCATGAATTAGCGTTTTATCAAATTGAGCTATGCGCGAACTTGCTTTCTGAATAAGCCGAGACTTCATGTTTTCGTAATTTTAGGCGCGAATTAGCAATTTTTCTCAAAACCATTGGTGAATTATCGATTTTTCACTATTTTATCCGTGATTAGCGTGTTTCGTAATTTTAAACGCAAATTACTGTTTTTACACTTTATCCGCGATTTTAGAGCTTTTTCTTAATTTTAGCCGTGAAGTAACGTTTTACCTCGCGAATTTTTTTAAACTTAGATTTAGCACTTTTTCTCACTTCTGTCCGTGAATTAGTTATTTTCCTCAATAATTTCACCCGTGAATTACCCATTTATCTCAATTTCAGTCCCAAAATAGCGTTATTTTCAATTTTGGCCTGGATTAAGTGGGCATTTAGCGGGGAATTAACCGCCCACGAGAAGGCGCGAATGGGGAACTTGCATGAATATCAGATTGGGAAGAAAAGCATACCGGTGATTTGACCCGTGAACTGAAGGATAACAACGGAAGTTGCAACCCCATTGGTGCGTTATTTTTAAAAAAGGTTAAAAGTTCTTCAGGAGGGGATGGATGGTGCGAGGGGAAATGACGTAAATCCTTACTTGTGAAGCATTTGAGGGAACTCTAAAATTGTTTGTTTACAAATAACATGAAAAATTTCCCTCCAGTAAACGCGTCTAACCCCCTCTTCACCGCATCATCCATTTCAATAAATAAGGTCTGACGTAATCGAACTCCCACTCAAAATTTTTAAAAATTCGCTAAAAATGCATCCTTGATTGATTTCAAATTTTAATGTGAGCAATAGGCTTGTGGAAGGGCCCTCTTTAAGAAACACCAACTTTTGAAAAATGTGCAAGTTCCCCATTGTAGCGTTTTCCATTTGCACAAAAATCCGAGGGTCGCGAAAAGCAAATATTAAAAATGATAATTTATCACTGTAGGCCACGGGGCGGGGCCATTGTGAAAGGCTCAGCGGGTCACTTCTTGGTCCGCGGGCCCTGAGGTTGGCCACCTTTGCCCTAGATCATAAGAAACATCCTATACCGGTGCCAGACACGATCAAATATGATCCGGATTTTTCATGCGGTGAGCTCCCGGGCTATAAAGTATTTTTCGGACGAATTCTATTCAGGGCCGGATCCTGGGGAGGAGGGGGACTGTAGGTAGTTTCGAGAAACAGTCTGGAGATTCTTGACACTTAAGGGCTGTTTTAAGTGAACGGTGCCAACGCTCGATTTTGCCGTTTTATGGGGGGTGATACGCCGTAGTTTTAAAATGGCGTATCCCGAAACGCTGGTTAAGTCGTTGAAATATATGTGAATCGACTTGTCGGCCTCGGTCGGTGACGATCCGATGGGGGACTTCGTAGCGTGAGATCCCCTCTCTGAGACAGTTTCAGCCGAAATGTCTCGAATGGGAATTGTTTCGGGCCACGAAGAGAAGCGATCAATCATTGTGAAAATGTAGCGCATGTTTTCAGACTGGGGAAGAGGACCGACGAAATCGAGATGGACATACTGAAAACGGGCATCGACAGAGGGAAGCGGTCCAGGAGGGCTATTTGTATGTCGTCCGACTTTGGACCTTTGGCACTGAAGGCAAGCTTTAGCCTACAATTTGGAATCGAGTTCTATACCTGGCCAGACAAGCGTTCGCGAACGAGTAGCGAAGTGCGTTTCGGAGAAGGATGTACGGCGTTGTGGACGAGACGGAAAACTTTATGGTGGAGAGGGGAAGGAATGAAAACACGATTTCTTTGATCGCAATAAAGGCATATGGCGAGGCCTGGAATCAATTCTCGGCGGAGTTTGAGAGAGTTTGCAGGGGATTTGAGGAGATTTTTCAGTTCGTCGTCGTTTTCTTGAGTTTTGGCAACTTCGGCGAAATCGAAGAGGTTAATGGTTTCGAGTCTGGACATGAAATCGGCTATCACATTATCCCTACCACTGATGTGACGAATGTCGGTCGTGAATTGTGAAATAAAATCTAAGTGACGGAACTGGCGAGGTGACGCTTTTTCGAGATTCTGAGAGAAAGCAAAAGAAAGCGGTTTATGGTCCGTGCACTGTTAAGTTTTGACCTTCTACAAAGTGTCGAAAATGTTTGATCGATGCATAAATTGCGAGAAGTCGCATGTGCTATAACGAGTTTCCGTGTCGGTCAGTTTCCTGGAGAAAAAAGCTAACGGTGGAGAGGAGCCGTCAATGCTTTGTTGAAGAACGGAGCCGAAACGGAGCGTTGTAAAGTCTTACTTGGGACCAGGCCACTCGACGGAGAAAACGCCGATAGAAATTGATTGTACCTAAAAAACGACGCAAGGCCCGGAAGATGGACGGTCGGCTGGCATCTGAGTGCCTGGGGGCCTATTCTCTAACAACAAGCAATATTTTTTTCGCCAGCCATGTGTCTATTTCATTCATTTGTTTGAAGAAAATTAATGAAATAAACATATGACTGCGAAAAAGCTATTGCTTCGGAGTTAGAGAATAGGCCCCCAGAACGCGCTGAGGCAGAGGTGCGGTGCCTGACGGAGTGATTCGAAAACCGAGAAAATCGATTTCTTCTACGCCGAAAACACATTTTGCAAGATTAAGGCAGATTCCGTAATCTTTGAATCGTTGGAACACAAGAGAAAGGTGTTCTTTGTGTTCCTCTGGAGACGATGAAGCGACCAGAACGTCATCGAGGTATGTGAAGACGAACGGGAGGTCTCGAAGAACTTCGTCCACGAATCGCTGAAAAGTCTGTCCGGCATTTTCCAGACCGAAAATCATCATTGGGAATTCAAAGAGTCCGAAGGGGGTTGATAATGGCTGTTTTCTCGATGTCGGTAGGTGCGATAGGTATTTGGTTGTAAGCCTTCAAAAGATCCAGTTTCGAGAAAATTTTAGCTCCATGTAGGTTGGATGAAAAATCGTGAATGTGGGGTAGGGGATAGCGGTCGGGCTTAGTGACGGCATTTAACCGCCGAAAGTCACCGCATGGACGCCAGCTTCCATCTTTTTTGCGTGCTAGGTGAAGTGGAGTGGACCAGCTTGATTTTGAGGGTCGACAGATCCCAAGATCGAGCATCATCTGGAACTCTTTTCTGGCAGTTTGGAGTTTCTCTGGTGGAAGACGTCGAAAACGAGAGCTAATGGGAGGCCCGTAGAGGTGAGGTGTGATTTCATAGTCGGTGATTTTGTCACTGTGACTACTCCGTCACTGTTAGCTCCGGTGACGACCACATTGAAATCACCGTTCCGCCTCTGTAACGGTGACATTCCTCATCACTTATACCGCCTCTTCATTCGTCACTTCTATCGCTTCACTGCGCTAGTGTCTCTTGAATTAAAATATTGGAGCCGTCACCTCGCAGGTCACCACATTCGGGGCGAGCAGGTGGACCGGAGCGCGCTCAGGCGGATTTAAGTGAAAGAGTCCCGGGGAGATTGAAGGTTTCTGTGTCATAGGTTTCCCATGCAAATTGTGAATAGTAACGTGGTTGATTGCTCCAGATAGTGGTTTTTGTCAAAAAATCACTAAAAATCACCAGTTGATTCTAGAAGCATCATATTCGGTACGTATACTCCATGTTAGACTAGCCTTTGATTCCCATTTTAATTTTTTGAAAAAGTCGAGGGGGAGGGGGTGGTGCCCCCAGGGTGGAAGTAAGTGTGTGGTCTTGTTAGCACGATAACTCTCGTAGAAATTAATTTAGCGGAACACGCTTTATCTAAAAAAATCAGTAGTCATAAGACACCGGTCGGTATTGCATTTGGGCCAAATCGGTGAAGGAGGTGGGGGGGAAAATACGGCTTGAAATGATCAAAAAATCACTAAAAATCACCAGTTGATTCTAGAAGCATCATATTCAGTACGTATACTCCATGTTAAAGTAGCCTTTGATTCCAATTTTAATTTTTTGAAAAAGTCGAGGGGGAGGGGGCGATGTCCCCGGGGTGGAAGTAAGTGTGAGGCCTTGTTAGCACGATAACTCTCGTAGAAATTAATTTAGCGGAACGCGCTTTGATTTTTTAATTAGTTTTCATTTGCTCGAATTGTGTTGGCAAAAGGATGACAATCAAGTCTTAATGTGACCTGTATCTAAAACGAACGTTTCGGTTGACGGAATCAGGTAGGATTGATGTGTTTTTGGTTGCCACTTGGGAACGAAGGATGGCGTCAGCCTTCACAACTTCCCTTGCCGGAAAAATTAGTGTTTATTGCGAATTTTATAGCCATTGACTCTAGCTAGCTGCTACTAAATCATGAGTTGCGACTTACATTAATTCCATCGGCGTGGTACCATCGACGAGGCTCATCGACGGCGAAGGTCGATGAGGAGGTTGAAATGTTTCAAAAAATCAGCACCGATGATCGGATGAGTAACTTCCGTGATAGTGAAAGGCCACTGAAAAGTTCGGCGAAAACCGAGGTCGAGAGAGAGAAGAGTTTCACCGAACGTTGAAAGAGGAGCTCCATTGGCAGTAAATAGAGTGAACTTGCCGGGGCCGTCTCGTTTGTCACGTCGTGTAGGAGGAATAACGCTAACCTCGGCTCCGGAATCGATGAGAAAACGAAGTTTGGTGACTTTGTCAGTTACGAAAAGGCGGCATGATGTTTTCCGATGGTCACTCGCCGCGACCTGTGACCGGAAAATTAGTTTTTTGGAAAAGAACAAGGGGAACGACATTTCTTGGCTTTTTCACTGAATTTTTCGCGATAAAAACAAAAAGAGGAGGAACATTGATCTGAGGGACTGCGTTGTTTTGGTGAGTTCCGACGATTGCGAGGGGGAGAAGTAGAGCGACCTTGCTCGAGACGAGCGAGACGCTTGGAAAGATCTTGTCCTACGTCAAGTACTTGTGTAAGGTCGGAGTTCGAGCGTGAGTTCTGTGAAGGGCGAGACATCGAAGATATGTTTTGGCGTTGGTCCGGTGTTTCCAGTATTTTGTCCGCGAGCTTGGCTAAATTAGGAAGCGGTTCTGAACAAACGGCGAGGATCGACTGAACTGGGACTGGAAGTCGCTGAAGCCACAGAATTTTCAGAGCCTCGTCTGTGAGTTGGTTGCATGTGACTTCTTTCATCTTGGACCAAAGCTGTGACGGTTTATCGTCGGCGAGCTCTGTTTCAGTGAGCAGTTTTGTCAGCTTCCGTTGTTCACAGTCTGTGAAAGTAGAAATCAATTTAGTTTTGACTGTGTCGTACTTGTTGTTGACCGATGGATTGGAAATTATGTCGCTGATGTGTTCGAGAAAATCCGATTCGAGAGACGAGATTACGTAATTATATTTAGTGACATCGCGTGTTATGCGATTGAGATCGAATTGTGCTTCAAGTTGCGCGAACCACAAGTCGGGTCTTCGGCGCCAGAAAGGAGGTATGCGGACGGAAACGGACTCGACTTGTTGCGAAGCTGGGACGTCAAGTTCCACAGGCTGGTTGTTTGGGATCGACATTTTTGCGCGGATCGCACGTCGGGGTCACCAGAACCCGCTCGACCGCTTCGTTAAACGCTACGAATTACATGAATCAGATAGGAACACCAAAAGGAATATATTTTTACCAACTGATAACAAACCCGGGCTCTTTTTATAATTAAAATAACCAATTATGAAGGGGATGCTACACAGATATAAATAAGAAGTAACATTGTAGGTGCACAATTATTTTATAGACTATTTTTAATTTTTTAAAAACTGATCGAGTTTGTGTGATAGTTTATTGGGAGTGCATGAATTGCACGGCAAATATCGCTACAATACTTATACAATACAACAAGGAAAATCCAAAAATAAACGAACGGACTTCTTTTGTTGTACATTAAACAAGCGAGGCGTCCATTCCATAGTCAACCATTGTAAGTGGAATGCGTGTGTGGTGTGGGCGTGCCTATCCTCCGAGAAGTTTCACGAGAGTCCACAGTGGGTGGGACGTGACCCGATTCTTTTTTCTCTTTTTTATACGTTTTACGTTTGTTTGTTGTCTCTTTGTGTACTGTTATTCTCATTCTCCTGGTCTTACTTATGATAGGACATTTTATATGGTTGAACCGTTCGAAATTATTTCAAGTGCAATCGATTTGAGGTATAGTCTGCAGGAATCAAATTATTTGATATAGTTTGAGGTTTTTGTAGAAATTTTCCCTCATACCTGCACAGAAATTACATTAAGCCTAGACTAAAATAATAATTGAGCAGAACAAAATAGTATATTACAACTTACTGACGTTCTTTATAAATTGAGCAGACTGTTTTATCTTTGCGAATAAAAATTATCTATCTAAATTATTTGATATTTTCTATTAAAGAGCATACCTACTCACTTATACTCGTTAAAATACCACATCGAATTTCTTTCGAATGAAAAACTAGGCGTCCTGATCAATCGTCGACACCTTTCAATATTCTTGCAACAATTATGACGGACTTTCTATAGTATAAATTATGAGAAGAAGATGACACCTTGCCTGTATAGCGTACACTTCAATAGGTACAAGATAAACCGGCCAAAGATGTATAAATTCGCGGCTACGTAGATGTAAAAGCAAGTCTATCGAATAAAGTCGTGAGCCAAGATACATCTTCAAGTCCAATCACTCCTGGAGGTGATTGGTTACATTATAGAGTGTGGGTCGTGACAAAATAAGTGAAAAAAGACGGAGGTGAGAGGGAGGGCTCTGCTCTTTTGTAGATGATCTTCTCCAACAAATATTTTAGTTGCCTTCCACCACGATTGCGGCTGTATCAAAAAATAATAATAATAATAATAATAGAGGAGAGCGTACAGACTTCCAAGAAATGTCTTTTTCGCGGACTGCAGGATCCTATCGACCTTATTATAATAGAATCTAAAGAACGCTGATTATTCGCAAGTCGTATAGGTACTCTTTGTTCGTAATCCGCGAGGGTGCGTGAAATTGCGAGATGTTAGTTTTTGCAACATTTCTGAATCGATGATGAACGTGTAGTCGAACTGTTGTAGCGGGAATTATTTAAAATAATAATATCAAAATTACCGTACTATTTGGAGTTATATGTGTTTTAAAGAGAGTTCATTCCCCTGTTAATCACGTACAGGGAATTGGATTAAATTGGAACGGGAGATGACCTCCATCGTTATACTATAATTTTCCCCCATAATTTATTCTCACATTTTCAAGCATTATACTTTTGTTTGAGTGCTAGGATATTTTAACTGGCGCCAGAGCGCAGAGGCGCCATTCTCTCCCGCCTCCGTCCCAATGCAGAAGAGAGGAAACGAAGGATATAGTTTGGGATGATACGCATCGGCTACCTACCGCACCAAGTGAGACGGCCTGCTAATCATACACGGGCAAAAGGGGATGACCTTAAAGGCGTGTATCTTCGAGAGGAACGCCGAGTCATTCTCACTAACGACACCTCGCTGGACCCCAAACACAAGTAAACAGAATCCCGTCTTTTTTTAAAAAAGAGTCTTGTAGGTGGGAGTGCGTTCATAATTTTCTTTGGCTCCAAAAAGAAGAATTGAAGATAACAACTTGAATTTCCCAAGAATTCATGCGTTATCCGGTAAAATCAAAAACTTTCACAAGTTCACCAAGTCAAAAAGGTCAGATTTCCTGTTACTTTAGCCTTATTCTTGTTGGATTTTCAGGCCTCTCATAAAAGAAAATAAGTAAAAAACTTGTCAGTCGAGATAACTAGTATCGTTCAGAATGTCTTCTCAGAATATGTTTATCTAACCCGGTAGCCACTAATCGTGTGAATATCTCAGTTTACAGGATTGGTTCGTGGCCTTCTCCTTGAAGGGCTCAGGCCCAACCTTACTAATTTTGATGACAAGTCAAACTTTTTCGAGGATAAGGGGAATGGAGACAAGAAGTCATAAAAACCCTCGCTCCTTGTGCTTTTCTTTCACCTCCCCCCCCCCTCCACTGTTGCCTGAAAGGCCAAGGGTTTTTGGGTGGAGTCGATGAGGAACGGGGGTGATCAAGGGTAATTTGCTACTCCAGACGTATCAATTTAGAAAAGAGCTTTAGCTGGTAATGGCCTCCCTTATCCTGTGGGAGGGGGGGGGGGTCCTTCATTCTTCTTCATTTTCGTCTCAAGCTATTTTATATTCATGTAACTTTACTTGCCTTCGCTTCTCCTTCAGAGAATGTTCTTCTTTCATAGGCTAGATAGCCAATTTTTTATTTATTCCTTATATTAAATATTAAAGAAAAAATGCGCATTCCACGCATTTGGTGTGTAAAGCCTCGCTATACATATTTATATTTATAAGGTAGATGCGACGTTCCGAAATCCTACATCTTATGGCGAATAAGTTAGTTGAGGGGATTAATTTTGACTTGATATATCATCCATCCGACATTCGAGTTTCAACCCCCCTCCAGAATACAAGTATAGGCGCCTTTTGTAAAAGAAACCAAAAGAGTGTATGGACGTGTTACATGAAAAGAAAAAAAAAGTTGGAGAGGAGTGAGAGAGAAGTTGCACATGTGTGCACAATGGACTCGAAGTGGTAATGGAATGGTTATAATGTAGTCAACAATGGCACTACAATGATGAAGGGTGCGAGTAGGGTAGGAGGGGAAGGGAAAAAGGGTCTTAACTCCGGCCGTCCCAGCTGCTTCGAGCGCAATTGAGCACCCCCAAATTCTATCAACACCTTCGATTCAGTAACCCCGAAGAATCTCGTTTTACTTCAAGAGTTATTCTACACCACCTTCGTAGCTTTGTGGTTTAATGAATCGTGACACTGGGGAGACAAAATTGAGGGGTGTGAATCGACGAGTGGGTGGACGGAGGGGAAAAACTTTCGAATGTTCAGGTGTTGAGGGCAAGCCTCTGTAGTATTCTTACCATTAAATAAACACTTCTTCTAATTTTCTCAAAGAAAAATGAATGTGAAACTCGCTTACATAAAACCTTGTAAACCGCGGTAACAAAGGATGAAAATTGTCGTCAATTGATAGGTAGGCTCACTATAAGACACGGTCACGGCGAGGCTGTGACCGTCAAGAATCAAATCAAAAGCTTCAAGGCATCCAGAGAAAGAGTTCGTTCAATTCCACAACTTTATTTCTCATCAAAATTTGCAATTCGTTGGAGATTTTTAACTCTGTTTCTCGTATACAGAGAACTGGCCCTGAAGTCAATCCATCGACTAGTAAGGATTGATGGATCGGTGAAATGCCTGAAAATAAACTTTCCTCTAAAATTTAATATCATTGATAACATAATAAGCAAATCAATTCCGCACGCTCAGCTGCCTTTGAACGTGCGTAAGAGGCTGATTCCAGGTGGGGTGTAGAAAAAAAATATTATCTCGTGGCTGAAATGCCCGCAGCCACTAGTGGCAAAACCATGGAGGTAGGAACAAGGGAGAGAAAGAATAGTATATTGCGATACGAGAGCGGAAAATTGCTCATTCCGAACGAGTACGATTTAGTTGCCTACACGAGACGAAGTCGAGTGGCGGCATAATCGTACGAGCTCCGGAATGAGCTGTTTCCGCTCGTGTATCGTACGGCATTTTCTCTACACCTACCAATGGCCAAAGATAATAAAATTCTAACGAAATTGTTCAAAAACTTTAGCCTAAAGGTCGATTCAGACTATTTGGACGTGACGTGGGAACACGCTGTCCCACGTGTGATACAAAATTCCAGATAAGGATTTCGTTTGTTTACGTTCACATTGCCCGGACGTGACGTAGGAACACGTGGGATGATGCTTGTCAGAGCATTGTGATGAATATAAACAAATAGAAGCCTTTTCTAGAATTTTGTACCACTCGTGGGAATGCGCGTTCCCACGTCACGTCCGATAGTCTGTATTGACCTTTACAAATACAAGAAGTCCTATGGAGGAAGAAATAGCAAATTGGAGAGGCCTCTAAATTCTTTAAAGTGAGGTGAAGTGGGTGGGGCTTCAGATTTGACTTTTTTTTTTTTTTTTTACATTTTCTCGCACTGGTGCGAGAAAGAAATCCATTCTCTCGCTGGGGTAATATTCTCGCCCTAGGGCGAGAATGTGACCCATTTCTAAACGCTGGAGGAGGCTATTCAGCGAGCGGCAAAGGGGTTATTCTAGGGTGTGTGTAGAGAAAGGCTTTTTTAATATAGTTACATATCAAGCCGGTTTTTCCGCCATTACATACCTACTGTTATCATTCGCCTAGAGAGGGGGGAGGGGGCATGGGAATTTTTTCACTGATCTGAATCAAATTAGCCTAAGTTTGTGTTGATGAGTCATGATAACAGTTGGTGTGTAGTAATGGCGACCGGCTTCACGAAAAATGCGTTTCAATCCCTCCACTTGTTCCTTCCTCCATGGGCAAAACATTAGGTCCGTCCCATTGTTTCGCGAGTGCTACACTTTTGAAGAAAATCATCTGGTTTCATTCAATTTTTCAAAATTAGTCAATGAAATCACATGGTTTTCTACACTAGTGTAGCACTAGCAAAACAATGGAACGGACCTAATTGTTACTCCTCTAAGGAATGTACATAGGTACTACTTTTGTTTGAAAAAAGAAAAATGGTTTCTCATAGTCCTACCGCTTTGGCATCGACGTGATTTTCCCAACCCACTAATGTTAACAATTGCTCAACAATTCCATGTAAGTGGCATAACTTTGTTCTTCTAGATGGCTTTGCTAATTACAGCAATGAATTGCGAATAGGCAGCATTGATTTTTGAACGGAAATCTGCCAAAATTCATAGGATCTAGCCTTAATTAGCTGAATGGACATGTTCTATATTCATCGATGCTTTATTTGATGGAATTTCTGATGGATTCACCGTTGGGTCCCCTGATGGAAGTATCAGCGTTGAATATAGAAACGGTAAGGTTGTGTTTCGATGGATTTGCCCATGGAGGTAACAAGTGGAGGGAGTGAAACGCATTTTTGTGAAGCCGGTCACCATTACTACACACCATCTCTTATCAGGACTCACCCATCTAAAACATTGACTATTTGGTACACGATCATTGAGTGCCCTCATGGCTCATGGCAAGGGTCATGATAACGGTAACGGCGGTACCTGACCTATTGGTCTCACCCGCCGCTCGGTTGCAAGCCGCCAAGATATTTGCGTGCAGATGTTCAGTTGGTATTTGGTACCGTTCTTACGTTGCCCCACCCGCCGCCCGGCAGGTGAGGCTCCATCAGATGGGTAAATCACAACCCGTTGGTCTGCACGAGTTCTTAACCGGATTATTTGAGTTAATCATACTCGGTGCATACGCACCTCCCAGTTGGTTGAGGATAAGCCAACTTCAACCACGCACTGGTAGGCGGCATTACTATCTTTATGCTGCTGATAGAAGGTCAGTACCCAGTTCGGACATCGAAACCTCCTCCTCCTCTATGGAGTATTGGAAACCAACAGCCCCCACGAATCCAACATCTAACTGTGCCGGGGCTAGGAAAGGGTGGGACTTCGAGGTACCAGTGTTGCCTTTAAATACAGATCCGCAGGTCCTAAGACTGGTTGCGGGTCGGTGGTGAGAGAAAAAAGACACCACCTGCTCTAAATCGTGACAGGCTTGATCACGAATTGTGCCCGAGCAAGGCAGATAGAAACAGGTGCAGCCACCTTCAGTGAAAAAATTCCCCTCCCGTATGATAAGTGATAAATCCCCTTCCCGTCCTCTCAATGTGAATGACAACAAAAGTTGTGTAATGGCGGAAAACCCGGCTTCACACGTTTCTACACTTAAAAAAGCCTTTCTCTCTCTCCACTTGTTCCTATCTCCATGGATTTGCCTCGTTATTATACATAAAGGTTATTTTTGTGTATGGTTAGTTGTTCATTATGATAATTTATCAGTTCCTAGTATTCAATAATGAATTTTATTTTTTATTTTCAATTTCAATGACCGATCCTGTCGCCGTTTTTTGCTTTTCTGCGACGTTTCGTTGAGGGATCCTCAACGTCCTCAGGCGTCTTCTGTCAAACGATATTTTGCACCCAAATTATCACAAAGAAAAAATTGAAGAAAAACAAGAGGTACTACTGGCAAACAACTACCCGATTAAACTCATAAAAAAAGAAATACATGCATTTCTACACCGTTCAAACAATCAACTTCAAGTCACACCAGCTATTCAAAATTTTGATGACCAACCAAACAACGCCAAAAAAATACGCAACAATCACACTTACCGGTCCTTTAACCATGAAACTACAAAAAATCCTAAAACCATTCAAAAACTTGAAAATTTCTCACAAAACTTTCAACACTAACAACAATTTTTTTTCTAAACTAATAAAGTATATAAAGTAAACTGTCTAAATTGCTTATATATTGCATATATATTGGTGAAACAAAACAATACTTAAAAGAAAGATTAAAACAATATGACCGCAGCTTAACAGATAACACACCTCTCACAGCACTCTCTCCTCACGCCATAGAACTTTCACATAAACTAGATTTAAACAACCCAAAAATTTTACACCAAGAAATCAACACACACAACAGAAAATTTCTAGAAATGGTAGAAATCAGGAAACACAACACGGTGAACTACAAAAGAGACTTAGGCCCGTATTCAGAAACCAACCTTAACCTTTACATCTCCTTTAAGCGCTTCAAAACAGATGACACATTTTTATAAACCATCACATTTTTCACCTCCTTTAGTAAAGGCTTTGTAAAGGTAGAGAACCTTTAAAACACAGGTACTGCAACACGGATTTCAGTCCCATATTTGGTCCCTCAGTCGTTAGGGTAAACAAAATATCATGAATGAAAAAATTGTCATCGTAACAGCAAACAAACGCGGAACGCGGTCGAAATAAATAAAAATATCCTACTAGTCAATGAGACCAGGTGATAATTATAATCATATGAGGGACCAAGTATGGTGTCGATTTTCGTGTTGCAGTACTCGGGTTTTATAGTGCCTTAGTAAAGGTGGGTTTCTGAATTCGGCCCTTAGGCCCGTATGCCAAGTCGTTCCTCGAATTTTCCTCAACCTCAAAGCCCTCTCACAAACTGGAACAATTATAAAATAACATGTGATTCTACAGTTTGCGAGGAAGGTTGGAGTCGAGGAAATTTCGAGGAGCGACTTATCATACGGGCCCAACAACAACTTATCCAAGGTTTACAATAATCATCCCAGATACACCGTAAAAAACCTTCAAAATAGAAAACATGAAACCACATGTCAAGAAAAACAAAAGCTTAATAAAAAGAAGACGCCCGAGGACGTTGAGGATCCCTCAACGAAACGTCGCAGAAAAGCAAAAAACGCCGGCAGGATCGGTCATTAAAATTTAAAATAAAAAAAAAATCAAATCTCTCCTGCCTCCAAAATAAAAAATCATCAAAATAAATTGTATGCTTATAATGTTATCAATGATATTAAATTAGTAGAGGGAAGTTTATTTTCAGGCATTTCACCGATCCATCAATCCTTACTGATCGGTGGATTCATGAGAAGTTTGACGGCATCGTAAATTACATAGATGAATATATGTATAGGAACGGTTTGACGTTCATCCGTTCCATGAAATTATCAACGGTGTGATGCCATCAATGATGGCATCGATGGGTCCAAACATGAATTTAGGAGCCACGTGGACAAATTCTCAGTTTCTGAGGCAAGCAATTATAGTCTGTCCAACTGTCCACTTAGTGATGGACTCTCGAACGTGTTGCTACATTTCGATAGTTCGATTTGTTCACTCCCAAGGTGATTAAACTTTCTATAGGTGCCGCAGATCTTCGGCCATTACTGTCCTTCACCTAAGTCACGAGCAGTCCCAACCGCCTTTGCGCTGGACCCAGTGCATTATTAATTGTTATTGGGTTGTGATTTTTGAGAATTTATAAACTTCAATTTCAAAATTAACTCCAAGGTGACTAAACCTTGAAGGTTTAAGCGAAGGTTTAGTCACCTGCAGATAACCCTCTGTTGATCAGTCGGGACGGATGGGGACTGACGTCACCAGCAGTCCTTTATACTCCCGATTGCTTACCCTGCAGCAACAGAGCAAGTTTATTTTGAACTTGAAGTTTATGAATTCTCAAAAATCACAGCCCAATAACAATTAATAATGTACTGGGTCCAGCGCAAAGACAGCAATGGCCGAAGATCTGCGGCACCTAGCGAAAGTTTAGTCACCTTGATTATTAACTTGCTCTGCTGCTCTAGGGTGAGCAATCGGGAGTAAGACACTATATCCCGAGTATGCTAGGCCACCGTATTGAGCTCTAACGACAAAGTTATGCTATATCAGATAATGGAGTAGAGAAGCTTTTTAATTTTTTTATTTAATGATTTTATTGTTTTATGTTGGTTTTATGCTTCCTATTCACATATTTATTGCAATTTATTGATCGGTGACGTTGTTGAGCTTCTTTTTACGTAGCATCAAGCTGCTTTTTACGAGGACGTTCTTTAGTCACCCGTTATCATCCAGCGATGTTGTGGAGGTTGAGTTGACAAGTTGTTAGGAATTAAATGTCTCCCCACGTTTTTTGTTTTTTATTTTCAATAGCCAGAAGCTTTTCGGCTTATTAAAGCCATCCTCAGTGGTCTACAAAACGAAGAATTATGTGGTGATCTTGCACCTTGGCCTCACAGCTATAGCGGTGTCCTCACCTTGTCGTAAGCTCAGTTACGTAAACTTGCTCTGCTGCTCTAGGGTGAGGAAGCGGTAGTAAAGGACTGGTGGTGGTGGTGGGGAAATCTGCGGCACCTATAGAAGAGTTTAGTCACCTTGATTACACACTATCTTTTCTTGACAGTAGAGCACAATATGGCTGTAAAGGTAGTCAAATACCTTTCATACATTCTGACTTGAAAAATAAAAATTAGTTCAGTTTTGTGTTTGCTTACAAAAACACTTTCTTTGAGTAAACTAACTTTTACATGGTGCCAGGTTAAAATCCGACAAAACCAAAATTTCCGGTGCCTAGTTTTGAAATAGACTCCTTTCGTCCACCAGAACCAATTGTGTTTGACGAAAAAGTACAAGAAACTTGGCCGAGATGGAAGAGGAAATTCGAGCTGCTTCTGAAAGCGACTGGAAAAGATGCAGATCGAGAAAAGTGAAGACAAGAAGGTAGCCATCTTACTTAACTTACTTGGAGATGAAGGATTAGATGTATTCGATTCCTTCAAGTTTCATAGCGATAAAATTAAGCTTAAGGATGTCCTAGAAAAGTTTGACCAATATTGTTAAAAAACGTTAAATAAGGCAGTAGAAAGTTTCAAATTCAACTCGATTGTCCAGAAAGAGGGTCAAACGATCTAAAACTTTGTCATTGAACTAAGGAAACAAGCACGATTGTGTGACTTTGAGTGTAAATCCGAAGACTGTGACTCTAGTTACGAAGACCGAATGGTCAAGGATAGGATAATTGCGGGTGTAGCTGACAGGACGATTCAGGAAAGACTCTTGAGAGAACCTAATTTGACCATAGAAAAAGTTATTGAATATTGTAAAATAGACGAAACTAGTAAAAGTCAGAAAATTCTATTAAGTTCCAGGTCTGGCGTGTCGTTCAAATCTGCGAACGCTGTGCAGTTGAATCGGGGTAGCGGTCAACAGAGAACTCAATTAAAAAAAATTTAAAAAATTCGCCAAAAGATGGGTTGGGCAAAAATGAATGCATGAGATGTGGATATGACCATAAACCTCCAACATCCAAGTGTCCAGCTATGGAACAAACTTGCCTGATTTGTTTTTTAAAAAATCACTTTGCGAAAGTTTGTTTGTCAAAAACCGTAGAACGTGATAAAAATAAAAACATTCGTGACGTTTCAGCCAATGATTCACTAAGCTCAGGGTCCTCAGAAGTCGATCTACGAACAGTTGAAAATCTCACAATAAATAACGTCAATTTACGAAAATCCAAACACGACGTTTGGACAGAGGAAATCAAAATTGGAGATTCAAAACAAAAAGTTACGTTCAAGTTGGACTCTGGGGCAGATAAAAGCATTATTCCGCATAAAACATTGCTAAATTTAAATTTAAATGAAAGTTTTATCAAGCAGACCAACGTTCAGTTACAGTCATATGGGCGGGATGAATTTCATTTAACCTCGAGGCACATTCATTTTGAACTGTGAGTCGAAAACGAAGCTGTCAAAATCAATTAATTTCATCATTTTAGACTCAGATTTCGTCCCTATCCTTGGACTAACAGATTGTCTGAAGCTTCAGTTGATAATAAGAAATTACAGTGTCAAGAAAAAATTGCCAGAGTCAAAAGAATCGTTAATTGCCGAATTTAAAGAAATCTTTCAGGGTGTAGGGAAAATGCCAGGAAAATATCACTTGGAACTAAGACCTGATGCCCAACCGAAAGTCCACGTAAGCAGAAGAGTTTCACATTCAATTTTAGACAAACTTCATAATACGTTGGAGGTAATGGAGCGCAATGGAATTATAAATAAAACTGTAGGCCAAACCGACTGGGTTCACAAGCTAGTTATAGCTCAAAAACCGAACGGGGATCTTCGACTTGGCCTTGATCCGAGAGAGCTTAACTTAGCTCTGAAGTGGAACACCTCTTAATTCCGACTTCTGACGAAATGTGCCAGGCTGAGTGGGAAAAAGTTTTTCATGAAAGACGGATTTTGGCACGTTGAACTGGACGAACCTAGTTCTAAAATATGTACGTTTTCCACCACATTTGGCTCACGCTTTTCTTTTCAACGACTTCCTTTCGGACTCTCCGTAGCACCTGAAGTTTTTCAACGGAAAAATATCGAAATTTTCGGAGATATTCCTGGGGTAGAGATCTACTTTGACGATATTATTTGCACCGGGGGTACACAAGAAGAGCACGATGATGTTTTGAAAAACGTATTGCAGAACAGTGGAATTTCAATCCGCTTACAAGTCCCAAGTACTCTCAATCGAATGGGCTAGCCGAAAATGGGGTGGCAATTGTGAAAAACATCATGCGACGACTCAGTAAAGAAAATAGGATGCAAGATCTTCCTCTAGCTATTCTTGAAGATCGCAATAGTCTCCTACAGCACATTGACATGTCCCCAGCTCAGTTACTCATAGGGAGAATTCTAAAAACTCAAATACCAACATCTGACGCTGTTCTCCAACAAGAAATACCTGAAAAGAGACAAGTTCAACAGAAATTGGAAAAACGAAAAGAATTTCAGCGGAAATACTATAACCGCCAAGCTCAAGACTTGGAAGAGCTGCAGTGTGGTCAGCGGATACTAATTCAAACAGACTCAAAAACTTGGATGAGAGGAAAAGTGATCAAAAAGTTGGCATTCCGTCGTACATCGTTGAAGATGAAAAAGGGACACGCTTCAGAAAAAACAGAAGATTTCTAAGACAGCTAAAAATTTAAATAAAAAAATAAATAATAATAGTAATAAAAAAAAGAGAGCTTGTAAAGGTAGTCAACTACCTTTCATACACATGACTTGAAAAATAAAAATTAGTCCAGTTTTGTGTTTGCTTACAAAAACGCTTTCTTTGAGTAAACTCACTTTTACAATGGCTGCCAAGCATACCTGTTTTAAAGGTTCTCTAATCGGGAGTAAAGGACGGCTGGTGACGTCAGTTCCCAACCCTCCCGCCTGATGGGCAGGGGGAAATCTACGGAACCTATAGAAGAGGTTAGTCATCTTGGTTCATTCCTGCAAAGGTATTTAAAGAAATCAACAAAAAACTTTTACGCTTCACAGTGATAATTTGTTCTAAAATTATTCCCGGAGCGTTATTTCTAGTAGAAGGGGTAAAGGGGATGCTCATTTCACGAAATTCGGGGGGGGGGGGCGCCATCACCAAGTGGACGGACTGTAATAACTGACGCTCAAGAAGGCGAAACGCCGTTTGCTTAGTAAAAAGTTCCGACAGCAGCCTGTCGGGAAAAGTGCATTTCATTCATGCGACAATCGAGTCAATCCTCATGAGTTGGAACGATATCAATCAACTATGAATGACATTTAGGCCGTGGTATAAAAAGTCAAAATCATAAAATCGTGCTTCTTTTTACTGCAGGCCCCTTTTTTGGCACCAACTGAGGGGGAACAAAATGATGAAAATGAAAAATGAAACAGAGTCGGTTTGGTTGCCTATACGATATGGGAAGGTGGACTCTTGTTAGAGGAGTTATTTGCAATTAAAATCTTTATCCCGGCCTAAATTTCATTCATAATTGATTGGTATCGTTCTAACTTATGAGGTTAGACTCGATTGTCACATGAATGATATGCACTTTTCCCGACAGGCTGCTGTCAGAACAAAACTTTTTTTCAGATTACGTTAATTTTCGGATCAGTTACATCAGGTTAAATGGTAGGTGTCACAATTTCACCATTGCGGAATGCGGAGTGCCTGGGTTCGAATCCGAAACAATTTAAAAAAATTTTTTTTTTCCTCCCTTTTTGGCCCACCTCAGGATTTTTTACTCAAGATTTATTAGGCTGTAGGCAAATCAAATAAAAGAGACGGCTCAAAATACAATGTCAATGAAATTGTTTGCTAATTGGGAGGTCCAGTAAGGCATAGCGTTAATTTAATAGCTCCCCTTCGCCGAGAACTCTCCTGCCATATCAACGGATTTGGTTCACTAGGGTCTCATACGAGAGCGCGTTCATTTTTCATTACTCGAGTCAATTTTGGGGGCAATTGCAGCAACAGCCGTGCGGTAGCGAATTTTCAACTAATTCAAAGCCCTCTTTCACACCGTTCCCGTGGACCGATTCATCTGGATCACGAACTCGTCCGAGATATTCACGCTATTGTTTTTTAGACGAAATTTGGTTGCCCTAAGTCAAGAATTGCGACCGATCGTGCTAACAAGCGAGGGGCCATATATAAATACTGACCTCGGATTCGTGTTCTATGGGTTCTGAAACGTGGAAAAAAAAGTATCACAACCCATATGTGCGACCATCAGGGCGAGACCAATAGTGCATTTTTTGAATGAAATGCACTAAAAGGGACAGCCATAAGTCATCATAATTTATGCCCGTAATGGCAAGTCGTTCCTCGAATTTTCCTCAACCTTAAAGCTCCCTCACAAACTGGAAATAGTAGATTACATTACAAGATTAGTAAGTGGTGCATTACCTGCGAGTTTTTGTTTGGCGGATGAGGCTTGCCGAGGCCGCTAATTAAAAACGAGCGGGTAATACCACTTACCGTCGTCGAATATTACCCAGTTTTATTCTTTTGACAAAAAAAAACCATGTCATAAGATATTTGTATAATCAGAGATGAGGTGATAACATTTCAACAAAGGTTGCACAAGGTTATAGAAAACTGGCATGTAAAAAACTTTTCATGTCAGTTTCAAACCTTTACTGTATAGTTTTCAAAAACTGATGCTATAAAGTGCCAGGTTAGGAAAAATTAAACTTACTGGAGTAATCATGTCATCGTAATGGACACGATAACATGGGCGTACGATGCAGGTAGCGCGAAAAAATAAAAAATAACATGTGATTTTACCGTTTGCAAGGAAGGTTGGAGTCGAGGAATGACTTAGCCTACGGGCTTTTATGGCCGTATTCTGAGACCTTCCTTAACTTAAGTCCGCCTTAAAGTGCTTCAAAAACAGGTGATGCATTTTAATAAACCGTATGATCTTTGCATAACTTAAGTTAAGGCTCGGATAAGGAAGGTCTCTGAATACGGTCATTAGTCTTTGAGCGAGCAAAACTCGAGAATATGGGTTTTGAAAGTACCTAATCTGCGAAATTTGATTCTTGAAAAGGACAAACCAGCACAATTCATTTTCTGGGGGGCTAGTACGAATGGGCGTTATAATTTTAACACGGCGTTATCTTATACACTTATTAATCTTATCATAAATAAAATGGTTGTCTCGTGGATACCACCATCAATGTTATCTCATTTTACACCCCTTTTAGTCCAAGAGCCAGCAACGTAAATAGTGCAACCATTTGCATACTTTTCTTACGCAGCACATAAAATCGAGCATAATTCCCTAATTGTGGGAAAAATTGTCTGCCTCAATTTGGACGTTACGAAACCGATGGCAGACGGCATCAAAGATGCACTTGTGGAGAGAAGTAACAAAAATTCCGACCAGACGGCAAAAACGTTTTAATCTCGTGATAACGCATTGGAAAATGTTGGGAAATGAATATTACGTTTCATGCTAACGGGTCCTGCGGCTGTGAGCTGAAAACACCTTTAATTTGAAGTACAGCTTGCCGGTGCCAGGGTATATGGGGTCTATTAGAAGAAGAGGGACGAAAAATTCTAGTATCGAATCCGTTTTTTTTTTATTCGATGCGTTTTGAAAGATCCCATCGGCTGTACTCTCATTTACGGTGCATGGAAAATGCGTATTATGAATTTTCATATTTCGTTGTGAAAGTAACCATAATTTTACACACGCTGCAGCCTAAAATATTTTTTTGGGTGTGTTCTTACCTGAAATGACACTGCTTTTCTACGAAAAGAGTATACCCCCAGAAAACAGTATACCCTGACACCGAAAACAGATACTTCAAATTAGAGGGTTTTAAGCTTTTACGACTTTGCCATTGGCTTGACGCCATAGTATTCAATTCCCCATATTTTTCAATGCGTAATCACGTGAATAGAACGTCTTTGCCGTCTAATCGGAATTTGTGTTACTTCTCCCCACAAGTAAATCTTTGATGCCGTCTGCAACAGGTTTCGTCACGTCAAAAAGGAGCCAGACAATTTTTCCCACTATTGGGGAATTATTCTCGATTTTATGCGCTGGGTAAGAAAAGTATGCAAATGGTTGCACTTTTTACGTCGCTTGCTCTTGGTCTATTTATATTTGAGTTCCATATAATGAGCCAACACTGTGAAATTTGATCTTTTAAGAATGGAGAAGGAACTCTGGAAGTTGGTTTTCGAAATAGTGAAATTTACGTGGTTAGTTGAAATTAAACGATTCTACAATCCACATTTCGGCCCTGAAAAATGTTTAATTAAACTTTTTTTTTTTCAAGACAGTAAAAGTTCACGTGTTAACGGTGCATCGTAATTAAAATGCAATGAATGATTTCAAAATGTAATATAAATTTATAAACGCTTTATCCTCTCAATCTGGCTCTACATTACCTTTTCAACCGTCGTTGGCCAATTTATCCGCTGTGGAATGCTGAGATGACTCTTCAACTGTTTCCGGAGCTTTCATCTGTAGAAATCCTTCAACCTACCGACAGATGCCACGGAGTGCACTCCCCTGGGCATCTCACCAACACTCTTCATTGTAGAGCCGATTTTGTTCATGGCGGAGGAGGAACTCTCCCTGTTTTCAAACCTCCTGCTTATGCTATAACCCTCACAACGCAAACTATTCATTATGAACTATTTTCGTCTCTACGGCTAGCTAGTAGAGAACGTTTAAAAACCCTGGTACGGAAAATTACGGAAAAACTTTTTTTCGCCAAATGACTTCTTGAAGGTCACCATGCGATATACTTAGTTCTTTTTAAAAGCTTCCTTCAAGCGTATAGTACACTCAATGTGATGGCAAGAGTGCAAATTACATTTCATGTGGGAAAATTAACAGCCACAGCTGTAGTCCGCCTACAAAAGTTACAGAAAAGTCTTCGAAGTAAATAAAAAATACGCGATAATGATCGGAGGGACCAGAGATGGTCCGTCTTCGTGTTTTACACTGTATCTAACGGTGAAAAAGCAAAACGTTCACGGGAGGGGAGGTATAGTGAAAATTACTTGACCGTGCGTACATCAATGCAATAAAACGCACAGGTCATCTAAAACGTGATTGTACCAACACCAATCTTAACTTTTTCTTATAAGTCAAACATTTTTTATGTTCCACGGTCTGAATTCTGATTTTTCCCCACCCTATTGAAAAAACAATAATACTTATAAATAGTCAAACTCAATCTAGATGTCCATTTATCTCTCTCATGCTTTTCTTTTACTCTCAGTGGATCAAAAAGATCTTCAAGCAGTGGCGGGCAGAAAAAGAGAGAAAAGGATAAAACCCCGGAGAGTCTTTTCTTCACTTGGACAAACTGAATCAAGTAACGGTGTCAATCGCAATTGTTTCTTCAGGCCTTTTATGACTGGGAACATGTCGTATTCTTTCTCCCTCTTTTATTCAATCCCGTGAATTGTGGAGGGGTTGATCTCAATAAAAATATGAAGGAGGATTGTAGATGTGATGATTGAAAAATCGTTCTTTCAAGCAACTGGATCAATGCTGGTTGAAAACTAACGTTTCTTTGTATAGAAAGGTGTCTATATACCCCTTCTACATCTATCAATTCCCTTGGCGAATTTCTATGTATAAAAGCGAGTTTTTATGAATGGATTTGGATGACTCATTTTTTTGAAAGCACACTCGCCCTGAATATTTATTATTTTGTCTAAGGTGAATTCACACGCTAAAAGTTTCTATTGGTAGCAATCAACAACTTTTTTAGAAAGGCCGGGAGGGGAAAAATGACGCTATCTCCTTTCCCAGCCTCGTGGAATGGGAAGTAACAGTTCGCGGAGTTGTAGGGCGATTGCAGACATTTTTCTCTCTGTAACGAATCTGTTATCTCCTACAATTGGAACAATGTGCGAGCATCATCAGTTAAACTCGTGAAAACTGATGATGACCCGCTGAGTCTATTGTGCTTGGCAGAAGAAGAAAAAAATAAGTCCGGTCGAAAATGAGGTGTGCGTGAGAGAGAGAGTGAGGGGTAGAGAATGAGAGAGGGGTAGAGAGTGAGTGAATGAGGTGGGAATGGAATAAGCTTTCAACAAACTCTGGGAAATTTTTCAGGTGTTGTGATGGTTTTCTCCGAGCAGACTTCCATTTGTTCAATCCTTGGACCCATCGTTCGCTCTTGGATTATTTTCTCCCCCTCCCCCATCCCACCCTAAAGGCTATAATTTTTTGCAAGCTGGTAATGAAGTCACGCTGAACAAACCACCCTCATTCTCATGCCCGGTAGCACACCGGGCAATGATTTACAGAACCAAAAACAAGGGCGTCTTTTAGTCAATTTTTTCACCTTTTCTTTGCCCAATTCGTTCATTAATGAATGTAACTGTATTTTATACTGATTGTTCATCAGTTCAATTATTTATCTAATGGTTACTATACCGTTGTGGGGAACAGTGGAGAAGAATATTAGGGCGGAGTCGTATGATCCACCCCTTGGCGTCATGCTTGTCTGACTAGGTAATGTCAGCCACATATCCCTTTTCTCTTTTTTTTTTTTTTTTTTTTTTTTTTTCTCTCTCGAGGGGAGAAGCATATGTTCCCCCTCTCGTATAACTTTTTATGTTAAGAATTTTTCTGTTTTCACGTTACACAAGACTTTCGTGTTTTCAACGGATTATCAAGAGGGAGGGAAGTCAAGGATTTACTTTTTGCATGTAGTAAAAGATAAATATGAATAATTTGAGCACTATAAGTTATAGTAAAAAAAAAAAATATATCAAAATTATTATACAAAAACTAACCGCAACAAATCAGAATCCAGATCAAAATTGACAGTTTCCGGGATCTATTCTCACTTTGCCAGCCATTCTTTCACCTAAAATTGCATGTTTCAATTTGTTGTTTGAGGTAAGGAATGCTCACACATTTTACACGATTGCTAATGTTCACTTGTGTTCTCTCAACCTATTGGGGCCCGAGAGCGGAAATTTCTATGAGGGACAACCATGAACTAGCGAATTTTCTCAATTTTGACTGAGAATTAGCGCCTTTTCCTAATTTTACCCGCAACGTTGGCCTCCAGAATCGGGGGTTGGTGTTTTCTCGATTTCAGCAGCTAAGTTGCGCTTTTACTTAATTTGAGCGCTATAAATAGCGCTGTTTTGCTCAATGTTAGCCATGGACAATGTTAGCCATTTTCTCTAATATACAGCCATGATTTAGCGCTTTTCCTCAATTTTAGCCTCGAATTAGAGATTTTTTAAATCATAGTCAAAGTTACTTTCACAAACAGCGGATTGGCGTTTTCTCAATTATTTTAACCGAGAACTAGCGTTTTTTGTGAATGTTAGCCTTGATAAGCACTTTTTCTCAATTTCAGCTTCGAATTAGCAACTTTTTAAATTATGGCGTTTTCTCGATTTTTGCCAGCCGCTAATTGGAACTTTGTCTCAATTTTAGCCGCGAACAGGTGCGAGTTTACTGAGTTTTCTCATAGGATGGGGGGGGGGGACTTATGCGAAGAAGTTTATCCACGTTTTCCCACAATTTTCTCTCAAACGAGTGCTTTTTCTCAATTCCAGCGTGAACCAGGATCGTACTTTGAAATCCTTCCAGAGGGGGCGATTCCGGCAGCCTGCAGCCTACTAGGGGACGGGTGTTGTAATGAATGCCCTTCGTATATGTATATGCTGGGGTTCGTTGCTGAGATTTCGCAAAAACTTGGGTAAAAACGGCCTCCCGGAGGGGGCGATCCACCTATCGCCCCCCTCCCTGTGGGTGTACGCCACTGGCGTAAACGAGCTCTTTTACTCAATTTCAGGCTTGAGAAGGTCTCCCGCATAAACCGCGAATTACATAGTGGCTTTTCTTAATATTGGCCTTGCCCTTAACTTTGCATCGCGAAGCCACGGATTGGTACGCGATTTCCCAATTTTAGCCTCTCATGGCCATTTTTCTTAAATTTTACTCACAAATGAGTACTTTTTTTCAATTGAACCCGTGAATGGGCGCAATTTCTCAATGTAGCCACAAATTCGCATTTTTCGTCAATTTTAGCCGTAACACGAGTGCTTTCTGTGCTGTCTACTGAAAACGAGCAGTTTTTTTTTTCGTTTTGAGCCATTGAAAGGTATCCATAAACCGTGAGTTAGCCTATATGTTATTAATTTTGGTAAGGGCGTTGCATCACAAAACTGCGAATTGCTGGGCGTTTGCTCAATGTCCGCCGCGAATGAGCGCTATTTCTAAATTGTATTCGCTAATTGGCGTTTTTCCTCAATTTCAGCCGTGAATTGGGGCTCTTTTCTTAATTTCATCCGCGGACGTGCCCATAGAACAGTGAATTAGCACTATTCCTCAATGTTGGCCTGATCGAGATACCCCGGACAAATTATCTGTTCTTTTTCAACATTCAGCCGCTTATTAACAGACAATTTGTCTATGCACGCCGCCGTAAGAACAGCGCGAGCACGTCTCAAGTGCTGGCTATTCCAAAAGACAGGAGTCGTAAAGATCGACCTTTTTTACTCAATTTTCTCCGTGAATTACGGTTTTTATCACTTTTCGCCGCAAATTAAAACTTGCTCTTGATTTGAACCACGAATCGGACATTTTTCAACTTTTAGTCATGAATTAGCGTTTCTTAAAACAATTTTAGAAACCAAAGTTGCCCCCAGAAACGGCGAATTGGCGCGTTCTCTCAATTTCAGCCGTAAATTAGCGTTTGTCTCACTTGAAGAATTAGCGCTTTTCCTGCTTTAAAAATCACTGATTGTAAATTAGCGATTTTTCTCAGTTTTAACACTGCGAATCAGCGATTTTGTTACTTCTAGTCATGAATTAGCTGGTTTTTTTCCCTTTTAGCCTCGAAGTTGTCCTTAAAACCGCGTTTTTCTTTTTATTTATTAATGTTATTATATTATTATTATTATTATTATTATTATTATTATTATTTTTTTTATTTTTTTTACAATTTCAACCGCAAATGATTGCTTCCTCGTAGTTTTAGCTGCGAATCGGCACATTTTCTCAATTTTGACCACGATTTGGCGTTTTCTATCAATTCTAGCCATCAATTAGCACTTTTTCTCGATTTCAGTCACGAATTAAAATGGTTTTTCGATTGAGGGCATGGAATAAGCGATTTTCCCATTCAGCCATGAATTAGTGTTTTCCATCAATTATTTATACCCACAAAGTTTTGTCAATTGTAGCGGTGAATTTAGCGTTTTTGTCACAATTTTAGTTGCTTTCGACCGTACAATAGCGCTTTTCCTCAATTATAGCCACAAATAAGCGATTTTTCGTAGTATTAGCGGCGAATTGTCGTTTTTTCACTTCTAGCCATGAATTAGCGTTTTTTTCTCCGTTTTAGCTACCAAATTGTCCCAAAAAACCACAGATTGGCTTTTTTTCAATTTTAGCTACAAATGATCATTTTTCTTCTCAGTTGATGCGGCCAATTAGCGCAGTTTCTACATTTTGGCCGCAATTTAGCGCTTTTTCTAAATTTCAGCCGTAAATTAGCTATTTTTTCTCAGTTTTAGCTGTGAATTAACGCTTTTTCCACATTTCAGCCTCGAATTAGCGATTTTTAAAATTATATCCACGAAGTTACATCCAGAAACCGTGGACTGACAATATTGTCACCCACTTCTAGCCATGAATTAGCGGATTTTCGCTCTTATTTTAGCCGCTAAGTTGTCTCCATTAACCACAGATTTTTTTTCACAACGTCAGCCGCCAACCATCGCTTCTTCTTAGTTTTAGCTGCGAAGTAGCAGTTTTACTCAATTTTTGTCACGATTTACCGCTTTTTCTCAGTTTTAGCTGCGTGAATTAGCGATATTTCTCAGTTTTAGCCGCGAAATAGTTGTTTTTTTTTCATTCTAAGCCATGAAATTTGCGGTTTTCCTCCGTGATGTTGTCCCTCAAAGCGGCGGATTATCGTTTGCGCGAATGCGGCTGCTTCTTTTCTAGTGCTTTTTCTGAATTTCAGCCTCAAATTAACGATTTTTACTATTATAGCCACGAAGTTACTTCTAGAAACCGTGGATTGGCATTGTCTCGATTTTGCCAAAAATTAGCGCTTTATCACAATTTTTTACCTTTGAACCAACGCTTTTTTACTCGATTTTAGTTATGAATACGCGCTTTTTCTCAATTCTAGCCACGGACTTGCCATAAGCCAGAAAAGCACAGGCGAAAATTAAGAAAAAATTTTCGACTAACATAGAGAAAGAAGACCGGCTATCTCTACTAAAATTGGGATGAAGCGCTCATTGACGGCAAAAATTGAGAAAAAGCGCTCATTCACTGCTAAAATGAAGAGTAACGCGCTAGTTCGCAAGGGAAGAAAAAGCGCTCATTCGCTGCTAAAACGTACAAAAACGTCAGTTCGCTGATAAATTTGAGGAAATATACGCCAATTCGAAAATAAAATTGAGAAAATGCGCTAATTCACGGCTGAAATTTAGAAAACATTAATTCACGGTTCTTAGAGGCGATTTCGCGGCTGAAATATTGAGAGAAAAAAACGTAATTTAATCATTAATGGAACGTATACGGTTTATTCCTTTTTTATTCCGAGGTTAAGTGGCCCGATAGTTATTTCTTCCCCGGCGGGCCCCGGTATGCATGGGTGTTGTTCTAACAGTGCCCATATTGTGGCATTTAGAGGCAAAAGTTCACGCATATTAGCCATAAAGTGTCACTTTATCTTATCGTGAGGTAAAATTGCCAATTTGTACACATTGGAAGGCTACACCGACAGTTTACACGCTAATGGTGACGCTGAGTCGACCGTCCCCGCTCCCCGTTGGTATAGGTCAGTGGTGTCAAACTCAAATTCTCGGCGGGCCATTACTTGGAAATTGTAGGGCCCTGGCGGGCCGCTTGACTTTTACCCCCCCCCCCCCAAACGTTATGCACCACAAACTAGAATTAGGTACTCGAGTATAAGGAACTTTACTAATTAAATAATGAATTTTCAGGACATTTTTTTTTGTTTCCTGCAGAGCGACCTATTATGTCTTGTCTAGCTCTCCCATAGTTGTTTAGTAAAATTTTCTCAGCCTCTTCTTTAAATTTTGGGGGTACGGGTCACCTATGTAAGGACTTATGGAGTATACAGTATTCAAGAAGCGGTTATAACGAGATAGTGGGCCATCACGATACAATTTTACCGGCAATGTCGCGAGAAATCTCTTCAAAAACATATGGTCTTAGAGAAAATTAATCACGGAACAGGTGTTTTCAATGAAATTGTGCGCGATATTGTAAGAAAAATCGTGTACACTATCATTAAAAACGCCTGTTCCGTGATTAATTTTCATTAGGATCTCATGGTTTTGAAGAGATTGCTCGCGATATTGCATGGAAAATTGTTTCTTGTGAATGGGGCTTTAACCCTTCCTCACAAACCATGTGTTATGCCTCTGTGGATTTTATGCATCATATCAAAACGCTTCATTTTTCGAAGGAATAAATTTGTTTGGTTGAGTAGACCTCACAGAACGCATACATATAGCTTTTGACCACACTTAGGAGCAGAATTATAGTTACCAGTAACTATCGACAGCCGGTTCCAAAAAATAAAGAAATAAAAATACCCAGGGGTGCTCGCGGGCCACTGTGGCCCGCGAGCCGCAAGTTTGAAACCCCTGGTATAGGTATTTAGCAATTAATTATACGGGGCTTTGCGCTAAGGCTGCGCACTGGTGGTCGTACTGCTCGCTGAATCGAGCAGTATGACGCACTGGGCTTCGTGTGTACGTTCCGAGCGGTTATTTTTTATTATTATCCATCCCGAAATGCGCCAATTTGATCGCTGAAATTTCTTCTTTAGTTAAAATTAATCAACTGTAACTAACTACATTTATAGTCAGGAACCTGTCACTTTAACCTCCGAGTCTGAAGTTCCAGGTTAAAAAACTGGTATAGCTAAGTAGCTTAGCCCCGAAACCTTCCTAAACGGTTCTTTCCACATGAAGCCCTTAAAAGACATTGTTAATTTACCCCGAGAAAGTGACTATCCGTATCCACCACAGAGAGGGTAGTTTTCCCCCAAGAAACTTGCTTGTATAGGCCTGAAAGTTTGTTATTTGACCATTGGCGTACATGTTGAACTGTTTTATACCATCGTCAGCAAATTTTTGTTACTCACTTTTGTTCTCAGTATGTCTAATACGCCTAAAAACAGACAGATACCTATGAATAATTCTGTGGTTGAACAATTTATAATTCGGTGGTATGAATGGGCGATGCTCCTAAGGGAATTCGACCTTTCAAAAGGTAATTTTTAAAAGTCAACGATCATTAGGAATAAACATTTTCAAGATGTTAGGCTTATTACGTTCATACAAAAACTGCAGTTTTGAAAGTCATATTTATATATGTTTATTCCAAGCAACGAATCTGTTATCCTTAATTGACAGATCTCCGTCTGAAGAGTTGGAAGGCGTCTTTCTCCATCTCCCTCTTCATTCTTTTTTTTTTTTATTCTTATATTTCTTATTGTAGAGCCTCTACTGAAGACGAGGAGCATTAGACGGACTAATTTAATTATAAATCGATTGAGGGAAGGCAGCAAAGTGGCACTGAATAGGTGATGACTGGACATAGAATGGTCTACAAAAGGAAAGGCCCACAACTCCTAAAAACTCACGGACTCATCGCCTAACGACCTATTATACCTCGAAGCTTTGGGTTTGATGGTGGGAGGTGGGGGTGGGCTCAGGATGAAGGGCTTGTCCCCTGCGCCTCACGACCTGAGACCGGACCTCAATAACTCGTAATTACCCGGTGGCTACCGGGTAACAATACGCTCTTCTTTAACAATCAGAGAACGACGTCTCTATTCCCCGCCCCCCTCGCCAATCGTTAAGGAAGTGGAGATACGGTTAATCTAAACCGTATAATTTATTGCTGCTTCGTTACAAAAAGAAATAAAAATGAGGGGAAAAAATGAGAAAAAACCGACGCCTATTTACTCCCGCTACCCAAATGAATAACCAAATTTCAAGCTATCTTTTATTCGGTAATACTCTTTCCTAATAGAGCCCGCCTTATTTAGCACTTTCTTTTACGTTAAATATTTTGGTTCCACGTTTAATTGGCGTATTTTTCGTTCCGCTTTGAAAAGATTACATGTTTCACAAACTAATCGCTCCTTCAGCGCCCGAAGGTGTGAAGAAAAAAAAAAGAGTGTAATGACTGTAAGGTGGTCAAAAGAAGACATAGAGTGATTCTCGTTGGTGGTAAGTAGAAAAGATGCCGACTTGAGAGCAGAAAGCGAGGTGTTTGATGGGATATGTCGGAATCTTTTGAAGAGTCGCACCGCATCGTTCTTCTACCTTCTTTTTTTTTTGCCTTGATGGATGGTTCATTCTTCAAGGGGGCGAGGAATCTTAATTAGAGTCCGAAGAAGAAAAGAAGAAGGAGGACCCCAGGTGCTGTATGGGGTTATTACCCAGTCAACACAAACACTACCGTCGCGATAGGGTAATTAACCGATCTGTCCCATTCCGAAAGCTTCTTCACCATTAACTCTATCGAAGTACTCAGAGGAGGAAATAAAGCCCACCCACGAAATCGTATCAATTCTCAAGGATGTCACTCACGGAGGGCCTTATTGCTATCTTCGTGGGTGATCAGTTAAATTAGATTGGAAACTTATAGGAATAGGACAGATCTTATACGTAGGACAGACTTATAGGTTTGGAAAGTGAGACAAAAGCATCAGGGGCCTGGTCTAAAATTAGCGACGTAGAGATAACAACGCAGTCAATAAGTTGATTTCATTCAATTTTGTCGAATTTATGAGTGCTCAGAATTGTGATACGCTAAACTGAATATGTGAGTAAATTGGGCGAAATTCAGCTTCTGACTGCGAACTCCAGTTTCAGACCTCTTTCGGGCTGTATAGTCAGTTTTGCTTTGGTTATTGGTGAGGGGAGGGGATAGAGATAACGAGGTAAATTTTATACGACGAGGTAAGATTTTGTGGGCTTTGCTTGCTAAAAAGTAAAAACCCAATATTGTGGATTTTGGCTTGCAAACCACAAAGCCAATTTCACGGGGTCGTCTCATAAAGGGCTGGATGACAAAAAAAAAACGAATTTCTCGGATTTCGCTCACTAAAAAACAATTTTCGCGGATTTTGGACAATAATAATAAAAAATAAAATAAAAACATTTTCGCGGGCGTCGACCGCTGAAACCCCAATTTTGTGGATTTTGGTTTGGTTTGATTCGGTTTTGAAAAGCCAATTTCATTGGGTTGCCTTATTCTGAAAACAATTTGGTGGATTTCGCACGCAAAGAAACCATTTTCACAGTTCTGGTTCATTACGTCAGTAGTCAATATCGCGGGTTTGGTCACTGAAGAACCATTTTCTCAGGTCTGTCTCACTTGAAAACAAATTTCGTGGATTTTTACCACAAGTAAAAAAGAAACATTTCCTTGGGCCTGGCTCACGCTAATGACCCAATTTTGTGAGTCTTGGCATACTGAAAACGCAGTTTCGAGAATTTTTCCCTGCTAAACCCCTGATTTTCCAGGGTTGCCTCATTCAAAAATCAAATACGCGAGTTTTGCACACTATTTTTGCATTTTTTCAAGTCTCGTTCACTAAAACGCCACTTGTGAGTGTTTTGTTCGCCAAACAACCGTTTTCGCTTGTCTGGCTCATTAAAAAACCAATTCCGCCCAATTTAAAAAAAAAAAAAAACGCGCGGGTTTCGCGAATTTTTGTTGTTGAAAGCCCAATTTCGCCTCATCGAACACAGATTTTGCACACTATAACAGTGGTGGAACTACGGGGTGGGTTTTGGGGTTTTCAACCTCCCCCCCCCCCGTCAAATGGAGCCTATACTGTAATTATTGAAGATAGTCCTTTTGAGAGGTTTCTTCCATTATTTTAGCAAAGGACTGTTGAAGGGAGAGTTGCAGTTGATTCCTCGACCCCTCCTCCTATCATCCACCGGCTACAATGCAGCATCATTTTTCTCGTCTCTTTTCTGCACCATTCTGGGATTGAAAGGTCTCGTTTGAATCTCCAGGAAATTTTACATGTGCAGCAGTATCCTGTTTTTCAAAGACGAAGTGGAAACATAGGCGTAGCAAGCTCAAGACAGAAGGGTGGCATTCCCTTGCGTCCTTGAGATATAATCGTCTCAACAATGAACGCGTTTCATCAATCTTAATGCCCTCCTATGCGGCTACTTAAAAAAATATGGCCCGGACGACGCACGGCGGACGGACATTGCAGAAATCGAATCTAGACATGTTAAAACGTACTCAGAAAACGTTTGAGGGTGGGTTGTAAAAAAAATGTTTTGACCGAAAACATAGGTGTATTATTCAGAACGAATAATAAACTAAAAGCTCCAAAAACTTGAAATTCCTCCGAAATAAAGGCCCGGAACTTACAATCACGCGGATATTCAGCCATAAAATTTCCAATTTCATCGTGAATTCGTCAGGCTTTTGGTGCTGGTAGGTGGTTGGTTCCGGCTAGCCTGGGTTCCGCCGCCACTTATCAGGTCCTAAAACTTGCAATTTTGCTAGCATTAAGAGCCTAAACCGTAAATTTGAAATAAATTAGGACGCGAAAATGTCCATCTCGCAGGATATTCATCCGCGTTTTTGTGGGACTTTGTTAAGATTTGCGCTGATGAGGCCGGCTAGCCTGAGTATTGCCGCCATAGTAAAGGCCCCGAAATTTGAAATAGTTTGTTTAAATGGAAAATTAAGACTCTAAACTTGCATTTTCGTAAAATTAAGATTCAAAATCACATTGCCGTCGATATCCGGCCATGGAACTTTCAATTTCCTAGATAATCGTCAGGGTCTGGAGCTCGTTGGAGGCGGCAAGCTTGTAGGATCTGCCATCATGAAAAAGGCACCAAATCTCGCCATTTTTCTCAAACTATAAGGCCCTGAACTTGCACTTATGAGTTATGCTTAACTCATAAGAGAAGAAATTAATTTCAGCCGTGAAATCGAAGTTGCAATAAAAGAACCGAAATTGCAAGCTCACAAATATTTATCTCCAAATGCCGTAATTACACGGATATTCGTCGAATTGGCGCAGTCGGGGCTGGCTAGACCAGGGTCTGCACCCACCAAAAAATAGTATATGTATTATAATATCGAGGGAGTAATTGCAGGATTTATTTTCTGAGAGACAAGTTTAGCAGCACGAGCGCAGCGAGGGCTGTAATGTCTTGAGGAAAATAAACTGATTTACTTCAAAGTTATATACTTAACTTTATGTTCAACCTAAAAGTACATAATTTTAAAAATATGTAGTTAAATACTTAGATTGAACATAAAAACGCCGTGCCGCCGGCCGCATTGGGTTGTGATGGGAGGGGTTTTAATAAAAACAAAAGCCGGCGATTGTTGCTTCCTCATCGAACTTTGCTGATAAAGAAGAGGTGACGCGGTGTTGCCAACGTAATTTTTATTCTACAGGAGCTCCATTAAGCAGATGTTGCTGGAAAACAATTGGCAACCGCGCTTTATTTGCCTTGGGAATAACGAATCTTACTCCCTGGGGAGCGAATTTCGATCATTATAGCATGATTTGAAGGGGATAAACACCAGGTTACATACCGATTGTACATAAACATCATTATTCCTTTCCTGGAAAGGAATGGGAAGCAAAAAAGGCAAAATGAATGGAAGCAAAAAGGCCCGAAACTCACAATTTTGCTTAAATAAAGACGCAAAATTGCAATGTCGCGAATTTTCAGTCACTGTTGAAGCCCAAATGTTGGATTTTTTTTGGTTATGGAGGGGGGGGGGCAGTCAGCCTATGAAGCCGTGTCGTCTGTCGTGCCCGGCTAGCCCGAGGCCTGAGCCCACAAAAAACTAATTGCAAACTTCCAATTTCACGAATATTTAGCCCCAAATCATGCAATTTATACGAAATCGAGTCCCTTATAGGTTGCAATTTAGCTGACTTGGATTTGTGCAAGAATTTTGACTTTCGCAAGATTTAAGACCCGTAGCTTGCAATTTCACGGGTATTCAGCCAGGAAACTTGCAATTTCGCTCAAATTAGGATCCGAACTTGCAAAGTCAATGCTTGGCGCTTAATTTTGCAAATACACTGCTGTTCGTGAGGCTATGGGCGCCCATAGCGCCCATATGGCCCTGGCTCACTAAACAAAAAAGGACCTCAAACTTTAGCAATTTCGCTAGAATCAAGTCGTCGGCTTGATCCAGCCAGCTGCAGTGCTTATAAAACCAAGAAAACTTCAAATTTGGTGGACATTTTCCTTAAAAAATATTGGGAATTTGCAGCTTTTCGACAGGGCACTGTCATGGCCGGCAAGCTCTCGTGTTCCGCGGTCACTGAAAAAAGAAAAAAAAAAAAAAAAAAAAAAAAAAAAAAAAAAAAAAAAAAAAAAAAGAAAGAAAGAAAAAAGGACAAAAAAAAACACTTGGACAAAAAAAAAAAAACACAAGTTCGCGAAATTAAAGAACAGGAACAGGCAGGTTTGCCAGGGTTATTTCGGCGCTATCGGGGCCCCGGCATCTAACAAAAACAAACAAACAAAAAACAAAAACAACAACAAGAACAATAAACGAAAATTCCCCGAAAGTTCAAAATTTGCGAAATTAAGGTGTTAAACGTGCAACATCAGGCAGGGAGCTCCCAATTTCGCTGAATGCTCCTCTTCAAACTTTTGGAACTAACTACAACCAATTACTTTTGCAGTCTCTTTTAATTGTCGAATGCATTTCGGGCACAACTGTGACCCCTCATCAGCAACTGACACCTTCTACTGCAAGTAACGCAACTCCGTTGCATTCGACAATTAAAAGAGACTGCAAAAGTAATTGGTTGTAGTTAGTTCCAAAAGTTTGAAGAGGAGCATTCGCAGAGGGACAACCGATATAAGGAGATGGATTCCATCACAATTTCGCTGATATTTGCCTCCAAAATGTTGCAATTTTTTAGTTTTTATGGGCATGATGCTGTTGTGGGAGTTCGGGCTTCATTAACACTTTTTTTTAAAAACCGGATATTTTAGACTCACAACTTGCAATTTCGCAGGTATTTAGCTCCATAACGATGTGATTTTGTGGCTAGTTACGGAGGGGGAGGGGGTATTGAAAAGTGTTTAGATCCCGGCACCACAGACTTGAGTAATTTACCGAACACTGAAGTATTGCTGTCGCGGGTAGAGGGAGAGAAAATGCCAGCCCCTATACGCGCTATCCCTTGAACTCATGCGATCTTCTCAAAGAAGCTGCCCTTTCCCTTGCCTAAAAATGAGGCATAGCTGGACTGTGACTTGATAGTTTACAAGCCTCATTGCTAAATTGCAACAGTTACCGAGCCTTAGGAGAGTCTAAGGGTATCAAAATTTCAAGTCTAGCGCTGAAAGTATCACATTCCAAGGGCGGGAGTGGGGCACGTTTTTTGACAGAAAAGCCTGAAGGCGAATTGATGATTGAGTATATAGATGGACTTCCAGTTTCTTTTGCTTAGGAGTCATAGGCAACGGTGCTTCTGGCGTCTTCTCCAGTGAAGCTGCCCACCCCTATAGATCAAGAGCTGACTACGCCCCTGCTCGACGGACCTACCGCTAACGCTATGATTATGAAGCCTCTTCAGCACCCTAATCACTTGATGTCCACCAATAGTCAGCGTCTTCCCATAAACACCCTGAAATGGCCGTGAATTAGATTTTAACTGTCTTACAGCGACTTTAATTTGCAACAAACTCCTTTAAAGCGGTAAATGCCAATAAACTGAGCGCAAAAGCAAACAATTTATCTCATGTTTATAAAGAAGTAAAACGAGAGAGAAAGGCGTCAGGCAGTAAATTGAGACGATTTTAAACAAAAAGGGGGGGGGGTTCGAAACGCTAAAAATTTCAAGGGACAAATTAAACCATTAATAATAAAGAGGAGGACGAATAGCAGCTCTCGCTTGGGTGTATTTTAAATAGTTAAGCAAGCAAATAATGAGATAGAGGGAACGTTAAGTGGCGAGCCTTCTCACTGGGGTGCTGTTTATTTGTAGAGCTCGAGAAAAAGGCGCTAAGTTTCTCGCTCTCCATGGCGCGGAAAACCAAACATTAAAAATGCTTTTCCTCATTTCTCCTCCCTCATTCTTTCTCTCTCTCTCACTACCAGCTTTTTTGGAAGTCGTCCATCCGACGGGGAGACAGTAACAAAAAAAAAAAAGAAAGACAATGAGAGAGGCCAAACTGAGAGCTTTTCAAAAAGTAGGTATTTACCTTGGGAAGTGAGGGATACATATTTGATAAGAAGGGTCCGTCATTTAAGGGAGTAAATATTTGTGCGAAGGAAAGCCGTTTGATACCGGTTCATTTGGTCCTTAAATAATAGATGCGAGCTGGGTGTGAGACGAGCGAAAGTCTGTTTGCTAAGAGGGTGCGGAAAGGGCTGTAGGTTAATGCAATTATCAACCTTTTCTTGCTCCATCTTTTTTCTTTCGAGAGCCATGACTTATCGCATGAGCTAATAGCATCAATTAATTAGGGAATAAGAGAGGACCTGAAATATAACATAAACAGGGGGTTTTCCTTTCCAAAACTCGTGTGAGGCTTAATAGGGACATATGTGGAGGCATTGTGTCGTGCGCTTGTTTTTTCAATAGAAAAGGCTAGCGAACAATTATGGCACGGTCAAGAGTGGGACACCACTTACCAGGCAGAATTATTCCATCCAAGAGAAGAAAGGAACAAAAGATAAAGTTCCGTTTCAAAAGTGAAACAAAAGCAGATCGTCTAGTGTCATGCAAAAGCGATAAATTACATTTTTTAAATATTAATAAAAAAATCAAAACGCAGACGATTTATTAATGTTTAAGGGGTCTCAGAGGGAGTATAATTTCATACATTGTACACGCCGGCGGACATGAAACCAGAAATATAAGCTATGGCTGTCAAAAAGGGTTAGGGCTGGGTCAGAATGACTTGTCACGTAAACCAAGTTTTTGTAACCGCAAATTTCACGGTCATGTCAAAGGGCTTGTAAGGTTCAAATCTATTGTTGGGGGGGGGGGGACAATCGGGTTATTTCAATTTTCATGGCGTGATTTGATACGTATAGGCTTTGAATGTATTTATTTCCCAAGTAAGTGACACATTGAATAAAAATTCTGCTGTTTTACCAACATGCTTTGTAAAAGTACTTAGTAAATGATACTGATGTCAAAGTAACTGCGAGGTGCTAAAACTTCTTTAAAAGAAGCAAAAAAGTATTTAGAATTATTGTTACAGTCTCATTTATAACCCACCCACCGAGTCATTGAGAACGGCGAAGAATACCTGACGAGTCATTCGAAATAGTAAAGGTAAAAAGGTGGATGGAAGAAGTTAAATGAGTTGTAGTGTGGTTGCTGCCTCGGGATAGATTTCTACCTCGGTCTTAATTTCTTCATGAGTTATTGCGGAAGAATTTCAAGCCCGAATAGAAACGAGTCATTGTGGACTTCACAACTTTTAAAAGGCTCTGAAGAAAAAAGGGGGACAAGTCACTTTAAAAGGACTATCAATGCCAGGATTCCAAGGAGATAATAATGGCCAAATTATTTTTTGAAAAAAGAAGCTATTTCTTGTCAAGGCGAAAAAATTCTCTCCCTCAATCACAATGGAATCGCTGAACGAATGTGCCAGCCGTCTTTCATTCGACATAAACTCTCGCAGGGATTGAGAAGAGGGTTAATAGTTCAATTTTACCCTCACCCGTTCCTTCGTCATATATCTAGGAAGACATGGTCGATGCAACAATGACGAAGTCCACTCCGCTTTAAATTGAACGCTTTTGTGCCAAAAGTCTTCTCCCCCTCCCCCGCTTTCAAGTGTCCAAATGTCACGAACATGTCCTCTACACAGCGTGGCATCTTATTTTCCTCCTTTTCACTTTTCAATTAAGTTGGAAAAGTGATGTTGTGAGGTGTGAGGGGATTGACCAGATGAAGAGGACTAACGGAAACGAATGCGAACTGAGAGGATTCAATGGCTCTCTTTCTGTGGCACTGTGGTAGGCGCGTTACTTTGGTCCTAGGCACAACTTTTTGTCTACTCGCAAAACCGAAATTAAAACTGTACCATGATTCACTTGTTCGGTTAAGAAATAGCAATTTAGGCCACAGAAATTGATTCTCCTTCCTCTCCTCTTTATGGTATTGGTTACGTCGATGGCTAATATGAATAATCTGCGGATTTTACCACCTTTAACCCCCTCCCCCCCGGATTTTGTGGGGTTGACTCTATCAAATAAGCAATTCCACGGGTTCGAGTCCTTAAAAACAACAATGCCGTGGTTCAAACTCTTTCTAAGCCGAAGTTTTGCGGATTTGGCGCTTGCAGAACCCGATTTCTTGGCCTGTGCTTATTCAAGACTCCTTGAAAAGCAACATTTCAGTGGTTTGGATCTTTTAAAAACCAAATCTTGTGGAGCTGGCACGTCAAAAACCAATTTCGTGGGGTGCTAAAAAAGCCAACTTCACGCAGATTTCAAATCCTTGAAATAAAGAGCCATTTCATGGAGCTGGCTGATGCTTTCAAAATAATAATTTTGCAAGTTTGTGCCATTAAACGTTCAATTTAGCGCGATAGGCTCACCCCTACCTCACAAAAAACCGTTTCGTTGGTTTTGACTCGCTCGAAAAGCCAATGTGGTGGGTCAGACTTATTCAAAAATGAATTTTGGTGGATTTGGTACTTGACTATGTAAATATTGTGGGCTTCTTAAAACCAAAAGTTTGCAGTTGGTAGCCGCAGGTCCGTAGATAGAATATTCGGACCCGTGGGAAGAACTCGCAATGGAAACCTTTCATAGACCCCCCCTCCCACAATTAACTCACTGTTTTATGTAATATCTCGCTACCTATAGTGCCAAATAACTTAAACCACAAAAAAGGGGCCTACCACAGCAAATCTCCAAACCACAACATATCTCAATAACCACAGCAAAGCTCCAATCCACAACACAGCTCCAAATCCCAGCTAAGACCCAACCATAGTAACGCTCCAACCACAAGAAACTGTTAACACAGTAAAGCCCTAACCCCAGTAAAGACCTAGCCACAGTAAACGGCTCCAAACCACTGAAAAGCTTCAAGTTACAGCAAACCCACAAACCACAGTAAAACTCCAACCACAAAGAAAGCCCAACCACAGCAAAGCACCAAGCCACAGCAAAGCTTCCAACCACAGCAATGCTCCAAACCGCAGGAAAGCTCCAACTACTGCAAAGCTCGCTTACAGGTTCGTTAATTTTAGCCACAAATTTTCGTGTACTCCGTTTGGTTCTTGGTAATTGGTTTGTTCTCATTTTAGCCGTAAATTAGCGCTCCAACCAAAAGAAAATGGCCCCACCAGCACATAAAAAACCAACCACGAAAAGCTCGACTTTAATTCACAAATGTTCACGGGGCAGAATCCTTAAAAAATTAAAAAAAAAAAGGTTTGACACTTATGGTGGATTTCGCCACCTCGGCTCGGCTTATAACTGAGACGAACCTTGTTTACATAAAATTCAATGCATTCTTTCCCATAAGTACGACTTAATTTTAAGCCGAACGTTAAGCCGAGGTGGTGAAATCCACCATTACAGAACCCAATGTTGTAGTTTTTGACGTATTCAAGAACCAATTACGTCTTTGTGGTCCCTTAATTTCACGGATCTGGCTCATCAGAAACCAGTTTCACGGGCTTGCCTTCTGGAAAAAACCAACTTCATGCCAATCCGCTAGAAAATCGGAGGATTCGGCTCCAGAATCCAAAAAGTTCGACCGGAAAAACCAAACATTTTTGCAAGCATTCTGATCCAAAACGAATCATGAACGTTTTGAGTCTTTCAAAAACCAAAGATCGCAATTTAGGCTATTTTGAATCCCAATATCGCAGTTTCAAACCAATTTTCGGCCAAGATTCAGCACGTTGAAATCCAAATTGTAGGAATTTTACTCTAGATAGATACGAGGGTTTCTGTCACACGAGGGTTGTTTCGAGAAGCAATGGCCCCGGGTGGGGTTTGGCTACGTTTATCCCTCTCTTACGTACTCTTAAATACTTACATACTTTCACTTCTTCGAGTACCAGTTTTGCAGCTTTAGCTCTTTATAAAATCAGTGTCACAGGTTTGGCTAATTCGAAAAACAAATTTTGCTGTCTCAAATACCAAATTCACGAATTAGGGTTATTCAAAAACCAAAATTTATTTGTTTTGGCTCCTACAAACCCCAGTTTCATGAATTTTATGTCTATAAAAACCAAATTTTGTGGATTCGTCTCGTTCAAATCAAAATTTCAGGCAGTTTCGCTCCTTCAAAGGTAAAATTCGTGAGTTTGGCTCTTTCAAAATCCAAATTTCGTGGACACTCGCTCTTTCAAGCCTAAAATTTATTGGATTTAACTCCTTTAAAACCAAACGGAGATTTAAAACGATTTTCTTTTTAAGGGGGAGTTGCACATGAGTTTCCTCGACCCCCCTCCAATCATACCTCGCCTACTCCGCGTTACGGAAATTACCGCCGTATTTCTGCACCAATCGTGGACTTCAAGGGCTCATTTTAATCTTCAGGAAATTCCGCACAAGCGTACGATCTTCCTTTTTCATATTTCATCCCTAAAATAACTGTAAAACGCACACAAACTTTTACCTTGAAAATTCACACTCTTTCGACGACTTATTTAGGAAAGCAAGATCGTACGCTTGTGCGGAATTTCCTGAAGATTTAAATGAGCCCTTGAAGACCCCGATTTGTGCAGAAATACGGCGGTAATTTCCGTAACGCGGAGTAGGCGAGGTATGATTGGAGGGGGGTCGAGGAAACACATGTGCAACTCCCCCTTAAATGTCCAGCAATTAATTAATTGATAGAAAAACTAAATTGGGCTTTGGCCCTTTCTATAATTTTGGTTAATTCCAAAAACTAATTTATTCGGTTCGTTCGAAAACAACATTTCACGATTTTGGCTCCATTAAATCACAATGTTGCCATGGACTCTAGCTCTTCCATAATCAAATGAGGCGGACTCGGCTCCTAAAACGCCAATTTCACAAATATTTTCTATTTCATGCTAAATTTGGTAGTTGAAATTTCGTCGGTTTTATGCTTTCAACCCCCCAATTTTGTGGACTAACACCTTACTTGAAAACTAATTTTCGGTGGATTTAGCTCCTTCAAAACCCAACTCCACAGGGTTTTTGCTTTTTAAACTTCAATTTCACGTATTTTTCACTAGGTATTTCAAAAACGAAATTTCTTCGCTTCAGCTCTTTCTGAAATTAGTCCCGGTGGATAAAAAACAGAGAGGTCTTTTAAAAAACCCAAATTTATGGATTTCGCTCGATTCAAAACCCAACAACCCGCTCTTTAAAAGTTTCATGAGTTTTGCACCTTCAAAAGCTGATTTCACCAGCTTTCGTTGGCATTTCTCGATGCAGTGTGGTCTGAGGGACTCATAAACCGCGTACAGCCCAAATTATAGACAAACTTTGGAAAATGGCTCATGGCATAAAACGCTCATGTTTGGCCACTTTTCCAGGCCAGGCCAGGGACGCCTAAAACGCGAAGTGTTCAGATTAGAACACTTTGAGAAAATTCGCCATAAAATAGGCCCATCTAACGCATGAGCGTAACTGTGAAAGTGCGAAATTAGCACAAATTCAAACATTTTTGAAACCGCCCGATGTCCAAGAAAAAGCCGCAATGCAAGTGGTGACCCCAACTGGCCCGCCGTAGACAGAAGAAACATGTCCGAAGTCAAAGGCCTACCCTGAGGGGCGTTTTGGCCCATACCGCTTGCATTTCTCAATTTAGAGTGCTCAGAGACTCATAACCCGCGACCCTCGACTGCGCCATTACGCCATTAACTTTGAATTTGAACTTCAATTCATTTGCATATTTACAATTGGATGAGTTGGCATGTTCTGGGGCCTTAGTACGAAGCCATGTGAAAATGCCACGAGATGCGGTTGCTATGGCGGGATAATGTTATTTCTTATTCGGCGTCCTTGGATCCCGCTTGCGGCATTTTTTCCTGGGGGCTTATTTTGAACGGTCGGGAAAAAATCGGCTTCGGAATGCGGCCCCAGAACGTTCGTGCCATAGAATAATTACTGTACTAACGTACAGAAATCTCAATAATTGTTGGGGGTATGTGACGCCAAGTGGATAGGTTTCTTCCAACGATATAGAAACCTGGATTGCTCACAGCGGACTGGAGGGGGCAGGTCGTCCCCTGGTAAACAATCACCTTGTCCCTCTCGATGTGTAGTTATGGCAACATATATGGTACTTATTTTGAAACTCCACCCCTCTCATCAACTATGGGAGCTTATTTGATGGCTCTCCTTATCAGCAGTGATGAGCAATCCAGTTCTTTTATATATCGTTGGTTTCTTCTCGCGGGGGGCTGTTATCATTGTGTCAGGTTATGTTAGGACATCCCTCCCTTCTTGGCATTAAACTCCGCCTTCCCCAAGCCTCTTTATAATTTCGGGTTCTTCTTAATTTTTGCATTTTAAATTCCCAGCACTTAGGCCTCTGTGCATCGGGAACGGACACGAGATAAGAGTTGGGTTATATTACCTTTCCTGGTTACCCCAAATTTATTACAGTATTGAGTGGTTTATTTTTATATTTACTTAGTTTTAACGTTCCAAAAGTTGTTTTATGTTTTCTGAGCTGAAATTTAGGTCTATTGTAAGCAATTGATCAACAGTCGGTGATAGTTTCTTCCGGTTTTCAGTCACTGAGGCAAAACAGAATGTGTATTCCCCACATCGCTCGGCCAAGAAGTCTTGTTCCTATGTCACTTGGAAAATGAATTTTGACGACAGAATCATCAAAACGTGTTCTTTTTATTCTATAATACACAAATGGCGTTTATTCGACCGATGCAAAAAAAACGAAATGCCGGTGAACTACACGTTTGTTGGGTGCTACTCGAGGGCTGGAAAGGACCGTGTATCCTTCTCTAGATTCTTTTCCAAGCATCAGGGTGAGGTAATCTTCTTCAGCGCTATAAAAGGAGCGGTGAATTCTACGTTAAGCATTTCCCAACGCTCTTTTCACACAAACGCGGTTTCACGAGGCCCCCGCGTGTAATCCGCGTGAATGCCGCTTTCTCATCGAACCAAGTATGTGTGTACCGCACGTGTGTAAAGGTGTACGTGGTCACTACGCGGCAGCCAAAACCGCGCCGCGTGAAACCTTGTATATGTGAAACGAGCCTAACGCGCTGTTAAAAGTTAAGCCACTTCAAAATTGACGGGATGGCAACGTGAAAGGGTTTGAAATGAAACGATTGCTCTGGTCCGACTATAGTCACCCATTCGCATTTACGTTCCCGTACAGACAATAAATTGTGAACTGGCCTTTTTTCTTGAATAACAACGGAAAACTCACTCTTGTCATCACAAAGCCCTTGTCTCCGGCATTCCGAACTCCCGAAGCACTAACTAAGCCACTTCTGTCGACGTGTTGCGGTTAAAGTGATTTCAAATCGCGAAATTCCTCTTGTGTGAATGCACTCACCACGTCAACGAGGTAATTTACATTATCCAAGCTCGACATCGCCGGGAAATGACGGGCGTCTGTCGAATTTCCACTAATGAATCTTTGTACTAGAAAGGACACTAGGATTGAAATAAGTTGCCTGATTTTTATTGATGACAAGATGACAAATGTTGAGCGATTGGATACTCACGAGCAAGGACCGGCACCGATTTATTTTCCCTTTTTTGTAGATAGCGGCGATCCTTCCTTCGATAATCCCCCAGCGTAGTCACTTAAGTTCCATTTTACGTAATTTTGATGCCTACAATGCCATCAAGACTGAGTTACTGAAAAAAAAAAAAACCGATTTGCAGCAAGCTTCCAATGTAGAACTTACATGAACGGGGCAACCAGGAATAGATAAGAATGCAATGCCAACTCGATCGTAACCTGCCGTGTCCTTTCCCGATGGCGTTTTCCATTCAATGCATTACACTAGTGTGGTAAGTTTTTTCACCCGTTCTCTCCGAATGGAAGCATATGTTTATGGAGAGGACGCGGTACTACACTTGTGTAGTGTGTTGAATGGAAATCGCTATCGATTTCAGCAAAATTGCAACTTAAGAAGTTACGCTTAAAGCCAGGTTCACACCTATCATGCACGCTTCCGATCCGACACCGATCATGCAAGTCGGATGCGTGATCGGTCGGTCGATGCATGATCGGTGTCGGATCGGAGACTGTGGAAACCCTCGTAACGGTTAGACTATATTTGGGTTGGAAAGGCAATCTGAGAGGGCAGAGAAGCGTAATAGGCGTCAATTATTTGGTATTAACGCCTATTACGGTCGCCACACCTATCAAAAAATGCATGATCGGTGTCGGATCGGAAGCGTGCATGATAGGTGTGAACAGGGCTTAATTCGGGGTTTGCTTAATTTATCGTGATTATTTGTTGATCTTGGTTTAAGAAGTTGGTGAAATCGGGCCTTAATTCCTGCGAAAACTCAAATTTTGAGGCTTAATTTAAACAAGATTGGAAGTTTCCGGGACCTGTTTTTTAAGTGACCTCATCCTCCGCGGTCCAGCTGGCCCCGAGATCGCCCAAAGCTTGATGGACAACATCAAAATTACTTCATTCGTAACTAATAAATATATCAGTGGTGGCTGACATTTTAATTTCAGTGAATTTGCCAGTTTAGCGTCGGAAAGCAAACTTTCCAGTTTCTGGGTCTACTTTATGGCGTTGGAACCCAAGCCAGCTAGTACCATAACTGCGTCAAAGGCTTGCCGAATTTACTCACGAAATTGCAATTTTTCTGGCTGAATATACGCGTGAATTCAAGTTTTGGGTATGAATTTCGGAGAAATTGAAAGCTTTGGAGGCTTTTTTTATTGTTCGATCCATTGCGAATATTTTTTGAGACAAATAGTATCATCGGCCGAGCACTGAATTGAGTAATCTCAAGTCTTAATGGTGTAATCCAAGACAGCATGTATTGTGGCTTGTTCAGAAAGGGCAATGAGCTTTGAGATCGTAGCAATTCCAAAGGGCCGTGCCTTTTATATACGAACCCCAGCTACTACGGGCTTAGAAAGATTGTGTTGATCAGTTTGAGAAGCCAAAAAAACAAGACCGACCACCGCCGCGAATCGTATTTTGTGACACACCAAACTGAAATTCAGCAGAAGGTTACAGTTATTTTATGTTGTGAAAAACCCAAGAGCACCCGGCGACATTGGAGAACTCATTATTTTTAACCGAAACTCAATCATTTGTAGATCGGTTCTTCACTGTGGGCGGATTTAGTCGTTTGCCATTGTTGTTCCCCATACAACAAAACATAATACGCGTCCCATTCCTGTTTGTGCGAAGGTGAGGGACGTCCATCGTTAAGTTCACTAAATATAAATGTGTTTAAATCTGTATTAAATCCCTCCCTCCGCTAAAATATTCTCCCCAATGTTACTCCAGTGAATAATAGAGTGATAGAGGGGGTGGCGAAAAAAAAGCTGCTGATTACATCGCGTCTAATGTTAATCTCGGCAAAGCAATAATCTGGCAAACACAGTATACATATAGTGTGCGTCAGGGACAAACTTGATCCGCTTACCCCTCTATACGAGCTTTTTAGGGGTAGCAGCATTGTTAACTCCTACCCCCTTCCCTCTTCATCATACCCTCCCACCTGTTTCACATGGAGATTGATGCACTGTTACCTAGAAGGGAAGGGAGTGGTAAAGGAGTTTTGCGGTCCACCCTTTTTTATTGTTAACAGTAACAGATGTAATTCCCATGTACGTAAAGATTTTGTGCAGGGTGGGAATACAGTTAAAATACAATGTTGTAGTTTGAAACGGGTGTACTAAAGACAATTTCACGGTCCAGTAGTGGTTTTATTCTGGAAAAAAAGGGTTCGGAAGTATAGATCATTTATTTCTACGCTGATTTTGAACTTTTTCTTGTTTTTCATACACTGGAATGGGATTATACCTACGTAAATTGAAGGAACAGAGGCTGATGTGCGGGTGCTTGTTCATAAAGAAACCAGATAAACTGCACCTCTGATATCCCAAAAACATGTAAAGCTGCTCCATATCGAAAACTTTTGTACATTATAAACAAAACGATTTATAGAAACTTTCTGTGGCAAACACCCTCCCTTACTGCACTCTCCAAAATAAGAGAAACATCGCGAAATTGGAGCTCATGCGAAGCGAAATGTGTTTTACGACATAAGGACGGTGGAGAGGGGGAAGAAAGAGGCGTTCCCCTAAAAACCACCGCACGCACATAATACAAGCCTCTTCTGCCAAACTCTTTCGGGGAGGATTTATATTATGTCGCCTCGAGGCTCCACAAGGAAGGAAGGGTTGCCTTCCGCCAAATATTTGTCCCACCGGGGCTCTCTCTTAAGCTCCTGAATGATTGACAAGGATTGTGTTTCGAAGGGGTGGAGGAGGGGTGTCTCACAGCCCTTTTTACACTCTCTTATTACATTTTCAACTTATCTGAACTCTGAACTCCATCGATCCCATCGAGCGGTGTTGTGGGATGATTGAAAGGGGAGGAAGAAGTGACTTTTCCAGTATTATGTTTTAACGTAAAATTCTCAAATTACTGAGAAAAAATAATTAAAACCGAGGCGAATAAATAATGTATCTGTATCTGAGTAGCAAAAGGATTCGAAGCTTCACTTTTTAAAAAATGTATCCCTTCTCCCACCACCCAAAGAGTTATACATCTTGCAGTTGAATCTTTTTTAATATTCATAAAGGTTTTTGAAAGAAAAGGGCAAAACCCATCCGAAGGTATTAATGGAAGACGCCTTAGGCTTCTTTCTCGCTCTTCTCAGCTTCAATAAATATCCTTCCAAAAGTTCTAAGCGGATTATATTATATAAGGCCATGGGTTTTTGCATAAAACCCAACCGTTATTATTTTATGTTAAGCGAGGGATTGAAGTCCTCGCACATTGGGGGCTTCATGAATCTGTTGAATAAACTGGCGGGAAAAACTTATTTTTATCCCCTTCTGTTTCTCTGCTGAGTTTGAGTATAAACATTTTTGGTGTAAATGCGTTGGGGTGGCGTTGCATGACAGAAAAGGGGGAACGGACGACAGGAGCATGGACTATTATACTCACGACAGAATAATACTTTGCATACTTAATAAATCCATCCGACGACAGAAAAAAAGAGAAGATTTCGCCGTTAAATTGCTATTTGAATTAGTTTACAACGCGAATTTATGTATTTAAAGCCGCAAAAGTCTCGAAAAACGCATTTTTGTGGCGATCCTGTCACCAAAAAATGAATTTTAATGAGCCAATTCCGCGAAATTCTAGTTTTCACTTCAGGCAGCCATTCCCACGGGAAAAGTTTAATTTTTCAGGGCGCCTTAGGAGTTTCGTTTGAAATTGCTTTTTGAATGGGTCAGCTGCGCGATATTTAGCTTTTAATGCTGCGAAAGTCACGAAATTGCCTTTTTGGAAGAGAGAGCATCGCGAAATTGGTTTTGAATGAGCCAAACCTGCCAATTTTTTTTAATGAACCAATGCGCTGAACATTGAAGTCGGCTTTTATAGGAAGTCGCAACCCCGCGAAATTGGTTTCTGGCGTGCGAGATCCGCGAAATTTGGGTTTTGAAAGAGCCAAACCATAATTTTTTTCCTAGTTGATGTGTCAGAGGCGAAATTTGGTTCTTGAATTAGCCAAAACCACAAAAATCGGGTTCTACGAATGTCAAATCTGTGGAATTTTTGAGCTTTTAAAGTGTATAATAAGCGGAATTGCTCTTTTGAATCAGTCAACTCCGTGAAATTTGATTTTTAGGGACTCAATTCTGTGAAGTTGGTTAACCCAAGGTTTTATGTGAGCAATAATCCACGAAATTTGGATTTCGAAAGTTCCGAACCTGCGAAATTGATTTCTTGAAGTTCCAAACATGCAAACATTGGGGTGTAAAGAGTGAAATCCAGGGATAGCAGCCATCGACGTGACCAAAACTACGTATAAACCTGTGGAATCGTCCGTTTCGTCTCCACGTTAACAAAGAAAACGCTTAGCTGTGTGTAATTTTGCTTCGGCAGTAATTTCAACAGATTTGCTCTTTCACGGACAAAATTCCGCGGATTCAGCTACAGAAAAACCAATTCCACTCAGTCGATGACTGAAAAGCAAAATTTCATGGGTTTTGCTTTTTAAAACCTGAAATTCCGTGTGTTTGGTGATTAGAAAAACGGTGATTGAGGTGCCGGCTCTCTCAGACAATTCGAATTTGTTGGCACGACTCTTAGGGCCGTATTCATAGACGTCACTCAAGCTGAGTATTTACTTAAGTTGCTTCAAATCGGTCGTTCTAATAAGTGAGTCATCTGTTTTGAATCGAAGTAAGTAAATACTCTACTCAAGTGACGACTATGAATACGGGCCTTAAAGCAGAACTACGTACATATGATATACGTCTAAAAAAAAAAAATCTCGAGGGTTTTACTCTGGTCAAGTGCAAAATTCTGCGGATTTGATTCCTTTAAACACAAATTTCAGGCACTTTTAAGGGCGAAATTCCGTGGATTTGCCACTTTTACCGTACAATTTTGTAGGTCATCCTATTGTCCTTTCAGAGGTTTGGACATCGTGTTGAATCCGTCACGGCCAAAGAGGCGAGATTCGAAGTATAAATAACCACAAATTGCGAGAGTTTCGTCGCTAACAAATGAAATGCAAAATTAGGGGCTAAGACCCGTATCCATAGACATTTCTTAAGGCCCGTTCACAAGCTCTGTGCAATGCGTCTGTGAAGTCCATGTAACCTATCAAAATGCTTCATTTTTCGAGGGAATAAATTTGTTTGGTTGCATAGATTCCACAGAACGTAAACGTAGAGCTTGTGAACGGGCCTTTAAACTTAAATTTCCTTAAGTGGGCGACGAAACAGATGATTTTCGTCTTACAAAAACTGATTTGATTTTTACTTAGGAGAATTTTAACTTAAGTAGCGACTGTGAATACGGGTCACAGTCGCTACTTAAGTTAAACTTCTCCTAAGGAAAAATCAAATCAGTTGTTGATGGAAAAAAATCATCTGTTTAGACGTCCACTTAGGGAAATGTAAGTTCAAGAAATGTCTATGAATTCTGGCCTAAATAGGGACTCTCAATTTTAGCTGTAAAGTTGAGTCCAGAAACCGCGAACCAGCGATTTTTATCCGGAACTGCTTTTTCTCACTTTTTAGCCACGAATTAGCGCTTCTTCTCAAATTCGAGCCTTGAAGTAGCACCATATCCTAATTCCAGACGTAATTTAGCGCTTTTCGGTATCGCCGACAGTATATTCAAAGTGTAGCAGCCGCTACATCTCTCTGTGCGGTGAGTGGTCCGTGATCGAGGAGGTGATCAATAACATTGAAGTCTATATTTGAGGCTCCAGAGGCTCAATTTCAGCTTTTCTACTGGAACAATCAGTTTCCAGGCCACTTTAGAACTTTCAAAGAAAAAATGACCGTAATGTAGGAGAGAATTTGAGCGTCGAAATCGACAGTTTCATGAGCGAACTCGGCAGTTTCCAGGACGAAATTTACTTTTCGTACTTAAGTAGTTTTGAATGACGAAATTTACTTTTCCAGGACGAAGTTGACAGTTTAGAATATAAAATGATAACTTCGAACGACGAAATTGACATTTCTGGAACGAATAGACTGTTCCAAGGACGAAATTGACAGTTGAGAAGACGAAATTGACAGTTTACACGACAAAATTGAAAGTTTCGAGGACGGAACTGACAGTTTCCAGGACGATACTAACCATTTTGAACGTCAACATTTACATTTTTGAATGACGAAATTGACAGGTTTGAATGACGAAATTGACAGTTTTGAATGACGAAATTGACAGTTCTAAGGATGAAATTGACCGTTTCAAGGATGAAATGTAAATTTTATATGACGAATTTGACCTCCTGGTTTCACGGCAGGTGCTCTTACCAACTAAGCTTCCCGGGAGCTTTGAATACGAAGTTGACAATTCCCGGACAAAATTGACAGTGTCAAGGATGAATTTGACAGTAGATTTCTTGTACTCGACGGTTTCCGGTGAAGGGTTTTTAAAAATCCCATGGTCTGCGCCCAAATTGTCTGATTCTGAACCTTCAAATCAATTTTGGGATCTTTTGTTATACGGGTGAGGCAATTGACAGTTTCCAAGTCACAACTATGTCAGTTCCTGGGGCGAAATTGACTGTGTAAAGGACGAACATCTCTATATAGAGGTGAGTGGGTCCTTTTTCCGGAATTATGCTACACCTCATTGAAATCATCATTTCGGCGGCACTGGCACTTTTCCACAATTTTAGGCGCGAATGCTTACCGCACTTTGCTCAATTTTAACCTCAAATCGGTGTTTTTTCAATACCTAAGCCGTGAATTGGCGCTTTTTGAGAATTTTAGGCACGAATATAGTTGCCTCCTCAAAAGGAATAGGTGATTTATCACGCGAATTAATTCTGTACCGCATTTTATCCCAATGTCTGAATTTCAGTGGCGAATAATCACTTTTTCACAACGTCAGCTGCAAATTTAGGCGTGAGTTAGGGCGATTTCTAAACTTCTACCGTGAATTAGCGCTTTTTCTTCATTTTAGCTTGTGAAGTTGCGTTTTCTCAATTTTATCCACGAATTAGCATCTTTTCTCAATTTAATTATAGCCGCAAATTAGCGCAATTTTTCAATTTTAGCCGCGGATCAGCATTTTTTTGCCAGCGATGAATATTTTCCTGGAATCAGGGATTGTCAATTCCTCTTCCTGGTCGTTTTTCAAGGCCATTTTTTCCGGTCTTTCGCCTCTATAAAGCCCAGTCGGCGCCCAAATAGCACGTATACAAGCCTGGTCGATGGTTTTGGATCGTTATTCTCGAGTGTAGAGTAGGCTATACGAGATCCGTATGCGATCGAGTGAGCGAAGTCATTAGTTTAGTTATAAAGTTTTCCACTTTATATCGTCACAGTTTAAAAAACAAGGAGCGAGACCACTCGAAAGTTAGCATGCCCGCGCGTGGAGTTCAAAAGAATTTTTACGAGGCATCACGAAAGAACGAGTATTCACAAATTACCCGCGTATAGTTATTATAGACGGGTGTTATAAACTCCGACTTAATGGCGATTTTTCGAGTAGATTCCAGAATAATTTATATCTCAATCTTGGGCAGTGCCCCAACTCTAACGCGTCGTATAGAACGGAGACTATATCAATGATATAATTCCTTCGGAGAGAAGTGAAATGGGCTATAATCAGGAGCTATCCCAAGTATAATAAATAATTCCACCTCTTTTCTATAAAAACACCCAGTGTGCATGTTGGGGGCGAAGGCGCCTCTTGACCTGAAATTGCCTAGTATCAAGTGTTTAATTATAGGTTATAAATTATCAACTACCAGCCTAGGGGATTCGGATTATAGTAACAAAAAATAAGTAAAAGAATAATGGACCACCTCAAAACAAAATAAATGTTAGCATTTTTAGTGTGTTAATACTTTTTAAGTTATTCCTGCTTGATGCGCACGGCCATTCCGAGAAGTTAACATTTTTTTTTTTTATCTTTGACTGGTTTGTAAGTCAAAGGAGGGTAGGAGCGCAGATTATTTCCCCTTTCAACTTTTCATCTTGAATCTTTGGAAGAATAAACATGGCACATTTCAGCTTGTACTGATGATTTCCATGCGTTGTTGCTCCACCAGCATCTGGATATGTTAGCAAATCAAATCAAAAGTAAAAAAAAAAAAAAAAAAAATGAGGAAGGAATAACGTACCGTGAAATCTCTAATTCTCCTCTTGTTTTTCTTTTTTCTTTTCAACAAGAAGAGGGACTCTCCTGCAACACGCTTTCCTTCTGTTTTAACTGGATTTGACTCTCGCCTTTTTCCATGTCTAATGATAGTCTCTGACTTGGTGAGCTCGTTTAATCTTTTTAAAACTTCTCCCCCTCTCACCCACCCCTATACTATTTCGCGTCATTCCCTTTTTTCTTTCTATTTGTTCTTCAACTTTACTCCGACTTAGTCAATTAACCACCCCTCCATTATTCACAACTTCTTTAAATCATCATTCCCTCCTTTCGCTTCGCACAATGCCGGTGACGTTTCTTTTGGCATTTTTCTCCCCTTCCTTTTTTTTCTTGTTGCAATTACACCTTTTTGCATATCAATATGTTTCACTTCCTATAAGAAAAAACGTGCCGTGATTATCTGTAAGGAGGAGGGAGTATGAGAGATGTAATTTACTGCAACGAGCCGTATTAACAATGACATTTTAATGCGAAACCACTTTTGAATAATCATTAACGAGAGTCATTACTCCACGTTTTTTTTTTTTTTTTTCATGAAAGTTTTATCGCTCATACGTTTCCCTAATACTGCAATTTGTATACTTTGTAACGCCCCAAGGTTTTATTATTTAATTTCGTCACGTTGGTATTCACTACTCTTGAGTGAAAAGCTATATAGTAAAAGCTCTAGGTGCAAAAAGCGGCAATTTTACTACAGAAGTCAGCAAGCCTTAAAACAAGAAAGAAGAGAATTCATCATACCGATTCGGAGATCATGAATAAACGATTTGCATCAAGAAACCTGCACATTAGCGATATTAGCGATTTTTCTGCACTTTCAGCCCCATAATGGCCGCACATCACCTCGCCTTCTCAAATTTAGCCTCGTACAGAGTAAAGACCCTGTCGGAAACGGGGCATCAGCGCTTCTTCTCAATATCAATGTATGAGACTCCGACTTGCCCGTATGCTTTCTTTCACTCGTAGAACAGCGCCCACGAATCACGGGTAGGCTACACCGCACTCGAGAATTATCGTTAAAATTTTTACCATCGACATGGCTTGAAAGGACCATTTTTGCCGCTGACGGGGTCATTATTAGAGGCTTTTCTGACCGGGACGGAAAAATTGACCTAAAAACCCTTGAAATTCCCATTTTCCCACCTTCAAGCTTATCGGGGGCTCTCCTCTGAACAGGGGCTCCGGGGGGGGGGGGAGAAAATCTGCGGCAAAATTGTGATTTAAAAGGGGCAAAATCAAAACAATTTTTTTGCATGAGTCAAACGATTGGTTTTGCATCTGATTGTGAGCCAATTTCGAAAAGGTTGCCTCAATAATTAAAAACGAATTTTATGGATTTGATGGTACTTGCAGCAGCACATTTACGTGCAGGGTCTGCTCATTTAAAAATACAACTTCGCGGAGTAGGGTCTTTCAAAAAGGCAATTTCGCTGGTTCGGCCCTTCGAAGCCTAAGCCACCGAGGCCAATTCACTACTAGTAAAATCAATTTCGCGGGTTCGGCGGTTTCAAAAACCAAATTTCGAGGATTCAGCACTTATATAAACTAATTTGGTGTGGCTGGATCCCTCTAAAAAGCATTTTCATGGGGTTGCGGCCAGTAAAAAGGAGAGAGAAAAAAAAAAAAACTTCGCGGCTTTGGCCTTATCAAAACCGATATCACCGTAGAACCTGATTGCTTTGGCTGTTAAAACTCCTGTTTAAAGTCCAGAAAAAGTAGACTAGATAAGTAACTGACAGTAAAATCTTTGATTGTAACTTATTGAAACTCACCCAATTCCACCACTCGCTAACAAACATCCCCCTTTACACGCCATTTGTTTTTTTATTTGTCGAATAATTGAAATTTTTCCATAGAATCCAATTATTTAGCTCCTAGAGTGACTTTTTAGGGTATAAGCCACGTGCTCATTCAATCGCTAAAAACAGACGATATGTGGTCAATAAACAAGTTTCGGAGGCCACCAGACAGTAAAATCACTAGTCAGGGCGTGAAATAGTCTCGAGAATGAGGGCTAAGCATAGCCATGAATTTGCCAATTACTGAGCTAAATAACCACAAAAATAGCGATTTGTGTCCAAATGGGCGAGATTCAAAGGATAAATGGCCGCAAAATGCGAGTTTCGTGACTGGATATTCGCGAAATGCAAAATTTGAGGCTAAATAGTGGTGAACAGTGTCGGACTGGCCCGGGAGGGATGGGTGTCCAAAACCCCCCAGCGCCCCTTGGGCGTGGCGCCCCTCTCACAATCAGACCATCGATCATATACCTATTTTCATAAATAATGGTTAATGGATTTACAAACGAATATCTGTTTTTGGACTTGACAAAGTCGAGTTTCAGAAAAGGGGCTCTGTCCCCTTCGTGGTTATATCGTATCACGAAGAGGCATAGAGTTTAGGTTTCAGTTGGAGAGGGCCGAGGAGGGGCGATGACCTGAATAAAATTCGTTGGGCTTATAAGTAGAATGGGGGCGGCTGTCAAAGATCTCGCTGAGTATATCAATAAGCAAAATTCGCCTTCAAAGGACAAACAACTCGACCTTTGGCTGATTTTCATGGCAGAAATAACCACGACCGGTCTAACTGGAAATTTAGCCCCAATAACTTTATTGGTTTTGCTAGACGTAAATCGTGTATTTCAGACCAGAAATCGCAATGTCTCAACTGACGCTTTTAAATTGGTATCTGGCACTGCCGCTAGACCAGCACTCTCTTATACCGGAAATGGTCAAATCTTGCAAACTTAGCCTCTCAAACTAATTATGTATTTGGCTTAAACCAGTTGACCCATGCCCTGCCGATTCATTGTTATAAAATCCGTTATTTGGTTAAAAACTGGTAATTACGCCGCTTAGTCTGACCATTTGGCCCAAAAACCGTTCAATTACGCCCAAAAATTTGTCAATTTAGCCAAAGTACCTGACTTCTGACTCGAAAACGAGTAGGAATTAAGCCAAAAGAATGACTATTTGTATACCTTTAAGAAAAGTCCGGTTTCCTTTAATTGACCGGTCCGGTCAACCTCGCAGGACAGCGGAAATCCGTTAATGAGTCAAAGAATCAAAATCACAAAATTCGGATCCAGAAAGAGCGGAAACCAGCAAAATCCGGTTTAAAAATAACGAAACCCACGAAATGTGTTACTAAACGACTGAAAATACGTGAAATGGTTTGAAGGTGTCAAATTCACATTTAATTATATTAATGATTGGAAATCTGCTAAATTTGGGATGAATGATACAACATCCGCTAATTTAGTTTGGAATGTGCCAAATTTTTAATAAACCAAAAATTTAACAAATTCACGAAATTTTTTTCTTCGAATCTGCTAAATACCTACCGAGTGCTTGGCTGAGACAGCCAATTCTGCCGAGCAAAATCCCAGTGTTATCAAGGCAGAAAGGATCCGACCGAATGACGGGTGTGTGATTTTGTCTCTACCTACCCAGTTTCGGCCCAAGTAGGTACAACACAGGCCTAGCCACTCGGCCGAGCTACTCGGTTGGTGTAATTAGGCCTTCGCAGAACGAGTTAAATCGGCTTTTTAAAAGCCACACGGCCACACCTGTAAAATTTGGTTGAAAAGAGCCAAAATCGTAAAATTTGGCTCCAAAAGAACTGAAGTTGGGAAATTTACCATTTGAAAGGGCAAAAACGCAATAATTTTATTTTTCAAAGAGACAAACCCGCGAAATTGTGATTTTTAAAGGGCCAAACCCATGAAGTTGGTTTTTCTGAGGTTGAGCTATCAAATCATTTTCAAAGGAGCCAAGCTCTTGAAATTTGGTTTTGGTATGAGCAGAACCCCGACATTGTTTGGGGGGAGGGGTGTGGAACAATCGCCCTGTTGTTGGCTGTTTGCTTTGGTAAGAGCAAAACTTCTTTGAGACTTGTCCCGGCATATTTGTGTCTTTGATCATTTTGTTCCGATTTATTCAAATTTCGACTAGGCAACTCTAAGAAAAGCGTCAATTAGCAATTTTCTCAAATTTAGTCCCTCATTCATGTCACACACTTCACACATCGTCGTTTATCAGTGTTGGCCATTCAAGAGCTGTCGCAATGCTCGCACACGAAGAGAGCATGGCTCAGAGATGTGCATACCGTCGTGCGGGAGCTCGAAATTGATAGTCGCCCGCAAAAACTAATAGACGTGAAGTTCAAAGTTTCAGGTGATGAATAGCCGCAAAATTGATTGGTTTGGTCGCCTGGGGATAAAAAAACCCCTGGGGAACTATTTAGGGCCGGTAATATGGCCTTTGGACCGGCCTTATAGAGATGGTATGCCCTTGCCTCAAAAGTCGCCGCGAGGATCCGGCTTGTAAGGCTGATATGAGGCAAGAGAGTTGAGGTGGCGTTCGGACAGTAGTAGTAGCTGGTTGATTCTGTATTTAAATTAACAGATATAGTTTAATACAAATCCAAATGATCTGCTTGCTTGGTCTGAATAAGCCGTCTCTTTCAAGCTGAGTGTTTGCTTAATTAAACAATCAAATCGTTCGGTCTAATTGGTTAATCATCTGTTTTTGATCTAATCTAAAAGCGAATTTTCAGGTCGAGTAACGACTATGAATACGGGCCAAAATCTTGACTGATAAGACATGGGCTCTCGTTCAGATAAAATGTTATACAAATTGTTTAACTTACATAGGTACGTTTTACCAATCATTTTTATCCTTGATCGAATTTTTATGTGAAAACTGGCCTTATGAAGTCAATGATGTATTGATTTACTTAGTCGTTGACCCATTTCAGATCACGTCGCAGGCTCGAAGGGTCCGGTGTCGGGGGGGGGGGTGTCGGTGTTATTACCAAGCTTCCATCGACTATCTGATAGTGATTCCATTCAGGATTATTCCCAATGGCATCAGCCAAGAACAATCTCAGACTGAGACTGAGTCAGACAATGCTGGCAGAGCTGCCGCTTCCCGTACCCTTCCATTGCCATAAGAGAAAAGAATTGCGTACGTAGTTCCTTCATTGTCTACAATGGATTTGATGAAAGATCACGCAACTAAACTCCTATAGCCCGGCCAAAGATTGAAGAACATCGAATCTCCACCTAAGTTCTCACTGAGAGCTTCCCCTTACCCCTTCCATTGTACAGCCGTTTACCTCCTAAAGTTTTGAAACTTCTTATCACTCGGGGATCGCGGTTCACTGATCTTTCTGACTACAACTGGTAGATGTTTTGATTTGTTAAATTTTGTCAAGAATCCTTATTTTTCGTGCTCAAATACTAAAATGTTTCACTTTTCCTTCGGTTCTTTCGGCGGAAGGGTTGATATTTAAACGTACCGTGGAATTCATTGTTTGTGCAATTCCTTCCGAAGCTATGAGGCTGAGTTGCCGAAGTGAGTAAGCCAACATAATTATTTTCCTATTTATTTTACAATCTACGCATCGTTATCCTTGGTATGTTCCTATTTTTGGTTTTAGGACCGGAAGAACGTCCTTGGTCGAGACAAACCTTCTCAAAACGCGTCTTTAACCAGGAAAACTACAACCCGATTGCTCGACAAATCTGTTGAAGCCTGCTTCGTTAAATTGAAACGTTCCTGGTCCGAGCGACGGAAAATAGCCACAAATCTCTACTTTTACATACTTATCTGTTGTTTTTTTGGTGAAACTATCGGGATTTCACGGAATTCTCAAGTAAAAGTCTTATTAAGACCCCCACACACGGGTTGTCTTGTCTTTGACTCGAACTCGAAGCGTTTCAATGTCGAACACGAATGCAATTTACAGAAGCCCCTTTCGAGTTAGCGTCGAAAACAAGACGAACTGTGTGTGGAGGGCCCTATATGTTTATTTGCCGTTCTTAAAAGTTATCTACTTGCCTGTGTGGTATCCATGTCTGACTGTTTTCTTTCCGAATACATGTTTGCATTTTTTACTTGACTGGATGTTCCGTTGAAACTGACCAGACGCGGGCCAACAGTTTTGCTCATGGGGGGGGGGGGCAGCAAAATAAGTCCCTTTGCCACTTGGCAAACTTTAGCGTAGCCACAACCTAAAAACATTCATTTCGTCTTCAAGAAACAAGGGCCGGGTCTCCTACCTAACTCGATTTTTGCCAGGTAAGATAAGGTTGAGCGCCAAGATCGGGGTTCATAATGCACAGTCTACTCGGAGAACAATACAGCGATTTCCCTTTTCACCCACTTAATCACTCCCACACACCGCCACCGATTATACTAAAAAGTAGGAACTTCACACCACCATAATCCAGATAGTTAGACCGACAAACCAAACAATTTGGCTCACGGTCTGATTCAAAACTAATCATAGGCATGTGGCACTTTTAAAAACAAAAATCGCCATTTTTGACTCTCACAAACGCCAGATTTGCGGCTTTTTGCTCTTCCAAATCTTTTGGTCGATAATTTGTCTCGTTAAAATCGTAATTTCGTGAAATTTGCTTGTTCAAACTCCAAATTTCGTGGGTTTTGCTCTTTCAAAAACCTCTTTTACTGAATTTCACTCTTTCAGAACCTTTATTACATAAAATTTATTATAAATTTATTTATATGACAAAGACCAACGTCGAAAAGCCAGAGCAGTTCATCCACCAAGGGAGGGGGGGGGCGGTTTCATCATTGCACAAATCAATTTCTTTCTCCCTAAGTGATGTACCAACACTATTTCGAGCAAGATCGTTCTTGATGGCTCCCCACACCAACTCAATCGGATTTAAGTCGTGGTGATAAGGAGGGAGACGCAGAGGTATGTGACCAAAAGATCGGATCAAGTCATCCACCACGAAGAAGCGTTCTCGATGGGAACGCTTCCCACGAGTTCGAGAAGTTCTGCTTTCGTTGATGTTTCGCAGAATTCGATGTCATGCTGGGAAAGCTACTCGACAATCACGCGCTTATGTCTGCCGGAATTCGGCTTTTTGCTTCTTTCGAGGCCATGATAACTCGCGTTGTTCATGACTATGACACTGCCTGCCGGCACGTTGGGTAGGAAGCACGTACTGAGCCATTTCGAGAAATTCTCAGCATTCATGAACGTGTGATAGTCCCCTGAAGTACTTGAGGATTTGAAAATCAGGAGACCGTCTCTAACGAAGCCTTGCTCCCCACCTCCATGAACAACAATAAGTCGATTGCCCTTGCCTGAAATATAAAATCACGAGAAACTATTTTCATGCTAAAGAAATGAAGAATCATCAGCTCACCTATTTTATGAGTAACCCCCAATTCGTCCTCCGACTGCCAACAGGATGTAACGTTGTGGGCCTCTTGTACGTACGTTTCATCCAGGAAGACAATATTCTTGTTGGCCTCTCGATGTTTTTTTTATCCCTCAGGTAGAAGACCCTACGGGCTGCAATTTCTGGCCGCTCAATTAGAATTTTACGATTGGATTGACACTTCTTCCACTTAAACCCCACGTGATGTAGGCGCTGCCGAATGTACTCCTTGCCGCAGTCTACAACGCCTAGCTCCGGTAACTCCTTATGGAGAAGCCTAATTGACAGGCACTGCTTTTTAACAGCATAAAACTGCAAACTTTAAAACGAATGGCACTGTCAGTAAAAGAATCGAACTCGACTCGCTTCTTATGTGGAATGTTCTTCCTCGTAGGTGTGGTGAAAAGTGACCGACTCGTACTCGAGCCCTCTGAGGTCGATCGTTCGGCTTCCTTCACGATGCGGAAAACAGAAGACCGGGAAACACCGGTCGCCTCAGCCACCAAACTGTTGATGTCGGGCTTAGGCTCTTCCTCTACCTTCTGCCGGGTAAAATACTGAAAAAACGATTTGCCTTGCTTGGCTTCCTAAGGTTCTTCTTTTCGGTCTTTCACTCATTTCTGAAATCAAATACAACATCTTGTCTCTCAAAGTATTAAAATCATTAATTATCTCATGTCTACTTACTTTAATCACGACAAAAAACCGTTGAGGCAAAAAAAACACTCATATCACTGATAGAAATAAATAGAAATACGGAAAATATCGATTGCACGAAAAACTGGTGGGGGGTTAAGTACATACTAATCGGCGCTAGTAGCGCTACCGTCGATTTCTTTAGTCTTTGGCCGGGCTATAACATTGTCGAGAATAATGCAGAAATTCGATGAGAGACTAGTAAAGTTATAAATACGGAACGCGAACACAAGATTTCTGATAAAGAAAGACATTCGTGACGTCACACTCCGATAACACTGATATCCAAACTGGCTTGTCAAAGTTCCCCTCCACACAACCGTTTTTATTAATTTCAGGAAAAGTTAAGCTTTTCTTATTTTGCGCAAGCACTTTTCACAATCCGGTATTCCATATCACTCAAAAAATAGAAAAATCCATGCAGTTCTCGGATGATGTCAAGTTCCCAATTCTCCGGTTTGGTGGGTGCGATGACCCGCATCAGGCATCCCCCTCAAACTCAACGCCACTGCGTTATCAGTTATTCAGCAAAAAAAGTTGAAATTACCGGCGCCCCCTTAACCAAGGCACCCCCCCCTGCGCCCTGCTACTACAGTCCGCCTCTGGTGGTGAACCCGTTGTTAAGAGGGATAAACAGCCTTGAAGTCGATTTTTGGATGGATATCGAGATTCCAAAAATAAATGACCAGGAAATATCCAATTTTAGAGCTAAATATCCCAGAAATGCAAGTATCAGCCTTCTTTTTTTTCAGTGCTGAGCGCGGACTCCCGCGGGCCTATCTGGCCCCAGACAGTGCCCGATGCCTGACAAATATTCGCGAATTTTAAACATTTCGAGTTAAATATCCGTTAAGTTAAATAGTCGTGTGGGAGCTCGAAATTGATAGTCCCCCGCAAAAACTAATAGACGTGAAATTCAAAGTTTCAGGTGATGAATAACCGCAAAATTGATTGGTTTGGTCGCCTGGGGATAAAAAAAACCCCCGGGGAACTATTTAGGGCCGGTAATATGGCCTTCGGACCGGCCTTTTAGAGATGGTATGCCCTTGCCTCAAAAGTCGCCGCGAGGATCCGGCTTGTAGGGCTGATATGAGGCAAGAGAGTTGAGGTGGCGTTCGGACAGTAGTGTAGTAGCTGGTTGATTCTGTATTTAAATTAACAGATAGTTTAATACAAATCAAATGATCTGCTTGCTTGGTCTGGATAAGGGCTCGAAAGCGCGTTAGATTTCTTACTCATAATAAATCTCTCAAAAGATTTTCCGTGAAATAACTGAATGACCGTGCCAAATTTATTTTAAAATTCGCAGAAAAAATAATGACAAGAAAAACATTACAGAATTAGTTGAAAATACCAAAGGGTGGGCATTACAGTTGCTTAGAAAATCTGCACTGACGTAATTCCTTTTTGTTAGCTGGATGGATCGTTTTACACCGAACGATGGTGAGTGTGAGATTTATCTTGGTCCTTCACCAAAACGACTCCTCAAACTTTTACGTAATATTTTCGCCTCTCTCGCTCGCAAAACACAGTTAAATGATTCATTATTATTTCACTTCTAAAAAGCCACACACTGCGCCAGATGTAAGCGGTCGTAAGAAGGGGGAGGGGGAGTTTTTGGCGAAAGGCAGCCGTAGTGTATATGGACAAGGGCGGGAAGTAGAGGGCTAAGGTTTTTCCTTAATAGTTTATTAGTATTAGTTTGGATAATCCATTCAACTCTCCAACCCTCGCATCTGTTCCAAACAAAACACTCTTTAAAATCAACCCACTATGTGCACCCCCTCGTACTCCATCAACCCGGAGAGAGTGTATTATTTAAAAATGTGGTGCGTTTATCTCCCTCTTACATTCATTTCGCACCCTTTCCGGTAATCAAAACACTTTTAGTAACGCTTCTATTATATTGAATCAAAAGAAAAAAGAGTTAGGGGAAGGTTTATTGTGCAAGAATGGTCACTATTTGTTAGTCAGGGGCATCGATGAGGCGTCGAAGAAGGCGAACACCAAACATTTCAAACGTCTGTCTCACGAGGAACTTCAGTTCCCACAGTTTTCAGTCGTTTTTTTTTTTGGCAGTTGATCTTCAAAGGAGAAGGAATATAGCAAAACTTGAATAAATACCGACAATTTCCTTCCCCCACCTCCCTCACAATTCATCGAGGGGGGAGACAAACATGTGTTACAGTTGAATTAGTTTTGGCTTGATCACGTTTCCGCCGGAATGACAAGAAGATATTAAAGCTCATCCCACCCTCTTTCTCTTGTTGGGGGTAACATGTCCGCCCAACTCACGTCTTAAACAAACAAGGCAAAGTTTCTTTTTTTTCTGTGTATCGAGACATGTAACATTTGGTTGACGTGACCCATTCACAACACTTCGTATCTTTTTTTCCCTCGTCTATTTATCAACCACACAAAATTAGAGGCTCTTATGAGAATCTCCCTCCTCCCTGATGGTTAAAATTGCAACTTACACTATACCACATCAATAGAGTCAAACCATATGCCCCTCCCGATGGACATCGATGGGTCAAAAGATGTTGTCCGGCTATGTTGACAATGCTCTTGTTTTCACGCTCTCATTCAAATCATTGTTCCAAAAAAATTCCCACGTTTTTAGAGGGCGTCATTTACCGCTTTTGCGGCACAGTCCGGAATTATATAGAGTCCGGGACTTATTAGAGGGATACGTGTTGATCTCCGTTGCAGGGGGTTGGAGTTGTCGGCTTAGGTATACAATTAACTCAACGGGGGGGGGGGGGGTGAGTATTAATGAAGGATCGGTATAACTACCTAGCGATTCAATGTATGGCACACCTTGACCTAGTGATAGGGTGCATGCTTTGCAGAGGGTGAAGTTCTCCCTATACGTTTTTTTTAGATAACTAAATAAAATAACATTTAACTCCGCATTATATTGCATTTAAATCAGTTTGATCTCTTCGAAACCTTGAGTTCTTTTCAAAACCTACTCTACAGGTCAACTGTTAATATACCTACCGTCTTTTATTTAATCATTTTAAAGAACTCATTACTTGTGGCACAAAGAGTCAAAAATCCGTCTGGAATGAATCAACTTTTCTAGTTTGTTCTGCGCCGCATCATTTAATTGGTTGATCATTTGAGCCGTCTAATAAGGGAAGTAGGGCACTCACTTAAACTCACGCAAACTAATACAGATATTCTTAAGGGTAATCCTTTCGTAAGGGTTGGTCTACTAAAATGTATAGTCAACACGCATACGCGAATATGACGATAAGCTTCCTACTGTCAAGGGGGTAAGAAATGATGGCTGAGGGGGGGGGGGTGTTACAGGCGAAAAGAAAAAAAAATATGATGGCGGTTGGTGGTAACTGGAGAAAGACGGGGACTGACACCTTGGGTGACGGCTAATCCTCTTGGCATCAACTTGTCTATTAGGACTCCATTAGCCATTGTTACCGTCTCCAGGGGCCTGGGCTTTATCTTCTTGGCAGATGTGCCCATCATTCAGCCTCACTCTCACTCTTCAAGTTGTTTTTTCCCCAGATATTTAAAGCTCACCAAATGAGGTCCGTTCCATTGTTTTCAAGAAAAAAGTGCTACCTACACTATATACCCAAAACAATCGGAAAATCGGTCATTTAAGCGGTAGGTAGAGTCATTTTTCAGGATAAATATAATGAGCTTTTAGACAAAATAATTAATAGGTAGTCTTTTAGTTTAAAATAGAGATTTGCGTTAACGAATAAGCAGTTAGTCTTTTAGTGCTATCCTACATACGGTAATCAGATTTTTTCACTTGGAAAGGAGCCTGGGATTTGGAAGAAGAAGTCAAAAGAAAAATTATCTCCACCACGTGGCCAGGCTACATTTTAGCAGCGAGATAGCGTTTTCTCAATGTTCGCTGTGAATCAGGGTTTTTTCTGAACTTTTAGCCATGAGTTAGAGCTGTTTCTCAATTTAAGCCACGAACTTGCCTCAAGAATCTGCGAATTAGCGTTTCCTAGATTTTCGGATGAGTGCCTTTCACAATTTCATCCAACGAAATAGCAAGTTTTCTCAATTTTAGCCGCAAATTAGCCTTTTCTTCCGTTTTTAGCTGTGAATCGGCGCTTTTTATAAACATCTAGCCATGAATTAGTGCTTTTTCTCAAGTTAAGCCTCGAATTTTCTCAATTTCAGTCATGAAGTTGCCCTAAGAATCTTCGAGCTAGCGTAACTCGGCTGCGCCTCGTGAGCCAAACAAAACTCGCGTGCAAAATTCTACTTCCCTCATCCGTTGTGTAATATTATACTATAATCTCAGCGTGTTATTTCCAGGGCCGTCTTTACTACAATTGGGGCCCCCTCGGTGAAGGGGGGGTTATTTTTTGGAATGTTATCCGTATTGTTTGAGCGCCTTGTCACAATATTAGTCGCTATATTAAGCGATTTTTCTTCATGATATCGGCGGATTAGCCAGTTTCTCAATTTTAGCAGTGAATTAGCGTTTTTTCTCCATTTTTGCCGGGAATCAGCTGTTTTCCACCCGTTTTCTTAGTTTTATTCACGAATTGGTGTTTTCTAAATTTAGCTGTAATGAGCGCTTTTCATACCTTTTACTCGAGAATTTGGGGGTTCCTCGACTTTTCTTAGCCACGATACCATAAATTACTTATTATTCAATTTTAGCTACAAGTGAGTGCTAGATTCCTTAATGTTATCCGGGAATTAGTGTTTTAACTCTCAATTTTTACTACGAGCAGAGGTTTTCTCAATTTCATCCGTGAATAAGCGATTTCCTCAATTTTAGCCGTGAATTAGCAATTTTTTACTAACCATTTTAATCGAAAGTCTAGGTTTATCACTGTTAGCTGTTAGCCCTCCTCGCCCCTTCCTCGTTACGATAACAACACCAAACACCAAACGATAAACATTGGGGCAAATGTTTATCAGGCTAAGATAAAAATAAGAAATCCCATTTTATTCTACGTTCGATCAACGTTGGTTGCCTAACGATAGATGATGAGTTTGGCCTGATTAAATTTTTTACCAAATTAGATGAAAAATTTGATTAATCTGTGGCCCCCGCCTAAAGACGGCACTGGTTATTTCCTTACTTCACGTCACGGAGTGAACGAAAGTACTTTACGTCACTGCTAGGAGTGATGTAAAGTAGTTTCCGTCACTGTTAGGAGTGACGTGTTAGGAGTGAGTCGTGATGAAGTGCCTCACACTTGGTCGGTCAAGCGAAAAATCGCGTTCGCAACTCGTGAGGAGCGTCTTTACGTGCTCGTTGTTAGTAATTAGCGAACTCGGCTTCGCCTCGATCGCCAAACCCAATTCGCGCGTAAAGTAACGCCTTCCTCACTCGTTGTGAAATATACTAATAACTTGTACTTTGATGTTTGATGGATACTGATGAATTTTATTGTGCATGCCGAATAAAACAAAAATAATAATTCAGCATTTTTCTCTACTTTACCTGCAAACTATCGCTTTTTAACAACTTCAGGATGCAATGAGCGCTTTTTCTTAACTTTAACAGCGTTTTTTTTGTTTTTAGTTTTTTCTTTTTTTTTTTGTTTTGTTTTTTTGCGTATGTACTCGATACTATCCGCCGATTGGCATTTTTATCATTTCAGTCGCGAAGTTGTCTCAAGCCTTCGTGAGTTGGCGTTTTCTCAATTTCAACTGTGAATAACCGATTTATCTCAATTTTTATAGCGTTGCTCTCAATTTTAGCCCCAAATTGTGCTGTTTCTAAATTTCATCCGCGAATCAGCGCTTTTTCGCAATTTGAGTCGTGAATGAATGTTTTGTTTTTCAATTTTGGAAGCGAGTTGGCTGTATATTTACATGTTGACAACCAAAAATAGTATATTATACACTAAGTGCATAAAGTACGATTTTATTCGCCAGTTGCTATTTAGTGCCCGAGGTGCTGCCGAGCGCTGATTTTACGCGCAGCTCTCAATTAAAATTTATTAAAAAAAAAAAAAAATCAGAGTTCGATGCAATCGAATCGAGAGAATGGCGTTCGATGCGAGTGTTCAGAGAAGTTTTTTCCATTATTTCGCCAGATCTTTGGCATATTTATATTTTGGCTCACAGGAGAGCTGATTTTGGAGGTAACAAACTAGAGGTGATCGCCCCAAGGCAATTTTTATGTTTCTGGTAGAGTTCCAAACTCACGAATTTCACCTTCGGTTTCACTCGCTATTTGAAATGGCACCTATTAACGAAAATAACATCGTAGCATGCTGCATAATGTTATAAATAAATTAGCCGGTGGTATAAAAACTTACCGATTTCTCTGGAAAACAACAATTAAACAAAAAGACAGCCGCTAAAACCATACTGACGGTTCCCAATTGTCTGAGATTATATTAGTGATAACCTGATAACGTAGCCTCTGACGTCATTACTTTATGCACTTGTGCATTAGAATTCTAATGCGCCGGTGAAACGGGTTTTATTTGTCCTAATGCACGTGTGCATTAAGTTCAACTTTAGGTCTGTTTTACACGAGTAAGTTTTTTGTTCAAAAATATGTTCAACCTGATCACAAACAGACGATTTGAAACATGGAACGTCTGTCAATTTTTTTTGACGCATAAATGTCCTGTTTCGGGGGTAAATCTTTAGCCTACAGGTTAGAAAAAGTGCTAATCAACAGCTAAATTTTGAGCAGAACTGCTAATGTGGGGCTTCTCTATCCAAATTCAAGGCCAATAAAAACATAGAGGGCGATTTTTTTTAGAAAATATCTTAAACGGTTAAAATTTGGTGAGAAAGCGCTAATTCAAAGTGAAAATTAAGGGAGAAAACGCTTAAACGTGGGTATTTTATCGTGAAAAATAGCTTTTCTCGGTTAAACTTGATGAAATGGTCTCATTTGCGGCAAGCCCGGGTATGACATTGAGAAAATCCGTTAGTTGGCGGTAAAAATTGAGAAAAAACTAAAAAGGGGGAAAAATGTTAATTGAGGGAAAGGGCTAATTCGTGGCTAAGATCGAGCAAAATTGATAAAAAGGCTCTGATTTGCTGATGAAATAGTGGAAAAACGCCAATTCGTAATGGTTTTTGGAAGTGCAGCTTTGTGGCTAAAATTGAGAAATCGCGCTATCGGCCTGTGCTTGGCAAGTCACTCGGCTAAAAGTTTAGAACAAGCGCGCAAATTCGCGTCTGAAATTGAATAAGTGAAGCACTAATTCGCGGCTCTCGCGCGAGTCTTCAACGTTACCGTTGGTCCGTGGCTAGTTCAAGTCCAAGCCCCGTAACTTGCAAACTTTCTCCAAAATAAAGACCAAAAACTTGCATTTTTGGAGGAATTCCAGAGCTGAACTTTACAATTGTGTGCTGGGTAATCAGCCAGGAAACGTACAATTTCTTGAATGAATTCGTCAGGCTTTATGACTGCTTGCCGTCCTAGTTTCCGCCAACACAAAAAAGGCTTTGAAACTTGTAATTTTACCTAATTTTAATTTGAGACTAGAACCTTGAAATTTCGCTCAAATTACGTAGTACCAAAGTCACAAATATAACAGCTCTAATTGTTGCATACCAGGAACTCTACAGTCCTGTAAACTGTGGTTATAATAGTCTTCATTTCCTCAATAAGGGAGCCGTAGCCCAGCGCTTGTTTCTGCGAAAGGGCAGCTAGAGAAGCTTCTGAGAAGATCACATGATGTCAGGACCGATGTGACTGGCATCCGAGTGGGCATTTCTTAGGGAGGTGACCCCAAAAAATGGTTTCTGACGGAACTGCCTCCCTATTCTGTAACTTTTAACGCGTGCGTTAGCAAAATTTCTCAGATGATTACTTTCAATTATTCAACTTGTTTGTTTCGCTAACGCACGCGTTAAGAGTTACGGAATAGGGGGGCAGATCCGCGAAATTTGGTTTTTATAATTAGCCAAATGCCACATTGGTGATTTCCTTTTCGTAATTTTGTTTTTGGGCCGTAAAAACAACGTGAAAGTTGTCTTGACTCAGGAGGTATGTTTTCGTTATTCGCAATGTTTCTGGGATGGCTGGCAGTGCGGTCGGTGGGTCTTATAGCTATGGCTGCAGATGGACTTCGTTGTATGCGTAAAAATTCATTGTTTATTAGTTAAAACAGTGTTTTCTATGTCCGAACGGTTTTTAACTAAATAGTCGGTTGGCAGGGCTAAAGCACTGCTCCTAGTCCATACATGATGTGAGTTTTTGTTGAACATTGTTGTTTGTTTTTGTTGAGAGGTGATTCGCCCCACATCACAGCTATTGGGATGCCGTTTGGGGGGGGGGGAGCGTAATTCACCAACACAGTTTTTAGAATAAATTTGTAGAAAAAATATCCTAAATTGCGTTGGTAGAGCACTAGAGCAGGCACGAACACAGTACAAGGTGCTATAGGGAATGGAAGCTCCACACTGTCGTCCATTAACTATGAAATCTGCAGGCCACAAGGCGCAGATTATTGGTTTTGGTCAAAAATTGTGTCTTTGTTTGAAAATACCTTTTAACTTTCTCCTAGAGACTCTCTATTTCTATTCATCTTTATCACACTTCGTCTTTTTTCTCTCTCCCTCTCTCCTTTTATTATTCAAGAAACGGAGGTGCGAAGAAACACCACCTTTTCGCCCCCATTCTCATTCTTTCTAACCCCAGAGCAGACCCTTATCTGTGGCAGATGTGGTGAAAGACACCCATGAAAGCCTCATTATTGGACATAGTGATGGGGGAGGGGGTGCAAGGGTGAATGGCGATTCTTTCTCACTCGTTCAACCTTTTTTTCTTCAGGACTTCAACTTCTTGTTGTTCCTCTCTGGGCCCGTTGGCGCACGCCTTCCAGGTTTACGCACCCTTTTTTCTTTTTCTTCCTTAATGGCCCGAAGCCTTGAAGCCCTCTCTATCCCCTATAATCTCCGTTCGATTCGCTCAATACGGCCATCCTTTTAATACTATGGAGGAGTTACGTGAAAGGAAGAAGAAGAAGAAAAACACTTAAATTCCGGGTAAACAAAATTCGTATAATAGTGGGGAGGGATAGGCAAAGAGATTTTTGGGGAATTCTTTTTAAATTACTTTCTCAGTTTAATCGGCGAAGTTGACGGGTTGTTGCCCTTTGTTTTCCAGTCGAAACATTTCCACGTGAATAACATTAAATTTATTTTCTTACAATTACTTATGTTTTATCTTCAACTTGCTAAATTACTATAATTCCATCATTGCAATTTAATAGAAGCGATTCTAGATGAATAAATTAGCGATTTGCACGCATTAAACCAATTATGTAATTTAAATATTGTTTATCACTGAAAACTGAAAAGGGCAGAATAAATCATACAGTAGTGTTTTGGTTTTCTACCTTGTACTTCATTAATTGCTAGTTCTACGCGTACGACGTGGAAAAATCATTTATCTCAATCAGAACTGTGGTAATTTCAGGGGTATATGTGTAACAAACGTAACGCCACTTGTATAATTCTAATATAGTGCGAGGGCTCTTGGATGCAGGATCATTTCTAATCACGGAGATCAAGCGAGTATGAACACGAATTACCCCCCAATGCAGGGTATATCTTTGTCTGAGACACTACGGGCGTGATGGCGAGCCCGAGATCTCTACAGCTGGGCTCAGACAAGGATGTAAAAGCTTGAGTGAGCCTCCCTCCATGCACAAATCCCACACTTTCATACACTATACAAATCAAACACACTGGCGTTTATGGCAAGTCTGGCAATTATGCCAGCCCGACCACTGTGCCACAACATGCCATTGTTTTCAGTTAACAGACAAAGTTAAATTCTTGTTAACTTCCGATGTTGGATTTGGGTGACCGTGCATTCCACGTACACCCCCACTTCCGCGCGACTTCCAGCGCTTCCAAAATAAGGATGAGGGATTTTCTGTGAGGTGCAGCATAATTAAACTGCAACAATAGCTGTGAGTCTTTGTTACAGAGTTGCTAGTTCCTGAGTCATCTTCATCAGTCTTGGCAACGTCGATGGCTGGAGATGGCGGAGTTCACCTCTTAAAAACACCAATTTCTCGGGTTTGGCCCAATAAAAACCCATGCATTGTGGATTTTGCCTCAAAGAACCAAATTTCATGGCTTCTGCTCATTAATGTGAAGTGCCAATTTCACAGGATTGACTCGATCATAAAAGTAATTTCATGGTTATTGGTCCTTCAAAAAGCCTTTCAGAACCCAATTTCGCGAGTTTGACTAATTTTATAACCAATTTTGTGCTAATTCGTGAGATTGGCTTGCCCCCACGCAATCCCTTTGGTTTGGCCCAATGAAAAAGGCAATTTCGTTGGTCTGGATTCTTTCAAATATGAAACTACGTTGGAGTTGGCTCTCACAAAAGTTATTTAATGCGTCTCGCTCCATCAAAAACAGAATTTTGCGCAGTTGACCCATTCACTAAGCAATTTGGCTCAATCAAATAAACAACTTCGCGGTTGCAAATCCCAAATTTCGTGGATCTGGTACTTTCAGAAACCTATTTTACGGGATAGGCTGCGTGTTCGGCTCTTTTTAAAAACAAACTTTGACCCTTAGAAACCCAATTTCATGGGATCAGCTCAGCCCCCCCCCCCCCGTCACATTTTGCGAGTTTCGCCCATTATAAGGACCCGGCTTAAAAAAAAAAAAAAAATTCACGGAGATGGCTCACTAAACACCGAATTCCGTGGGGTTGGCTAATTTACAACCAATTTCGCGGGGCTGTTCTATAAATCTGCCCTCTCCACCACAAGAGAGATTTTTGGTACGTTTCGCTTCATCAAAAAACAAAGTGGTTTACTCTTTTGACCCTTCCAAAAGAAATTTCTTGGGCTTGGCTCGTTCAAGTAACCAATGTGGAGAATTTAGCTCTTTCTAACCCAAAATTTCGTGGATCTGGCACTGTCAGAAACCAATTTCGCGGGTTTTGACTTATTCAAATACGAAATTTCGTCAGTTGGCACATTTAAAATCCATTATGCTGCTATTCAAGAGAGAGAGAGAGAGGGAGGGAGAGAGAGAGAGAGAGAGAGAGAGAGAGAGAGAGAGATTGACAGCGAGAAAGATAAAAACATCCGAAGAAAGCGCTAACGACTGCCTGGTAGCTGTCGGGTGTGTACGCCACGCTCTTTACATTCTTTCAGTTACGGATACGTCACAAGACAAATTCAAGTCACAGAGGGCTAGAGACAAAGCGCTTACGGAACCAAATTTCGTGGAGTTGGCTCTTCAAAAACTCTGGCTCGTCTGGGACGTCAGAATCAAATTTTGTGGGGCTAGCTAAACGTTCGGATGGCTTGGATTGGGCAACGAAGAATTAGACAATCATAGGGCGCTATTTGTGGTTTTGCCTTACTCAATAATAAATTTTCGCCCTTTGGACCTTTTTCAAAAATGCATTCACCGGTTTGGCTCTTTATGAAACCCAAATTTAGCTGGTCTGGCTCCTTTCGTAAACAACATTTCGCAACGTCGGCTCATTCAGAACCAATTTTGCTGGGCTGGCTGACCCAAAAATAGCGATTTCGTTCTTTTCGCCGCTACAGAAAATTAATTTTTGCACTACAAAAACAGCATTTTTGCACTGTTGACGCAAATCAAAAAGCAATTTCGTGGGGATGGCTGTTATGTCCCTTTTAGACGAGTAGCCGCATTTTGAAAAAAATTAACAGAAGTTCCATGGCTGTAATGGACTGTTTGTAATCAGATTGAACATATTTTTGAACAAAAAACTTACTCGTGTATAAGGGGCCTTAAAAAACAAGTTTCGGGGGCAGGTTCGCCTAAAAAAATACAAAGACTTATTATTGAGAAATAATAAGCCAAAAATAATAATAATAACAATAATTTGCGTGGCTTTCTTTTCTTCAAAAACAAAATCTTGTGATATTGATTGATTGTCAAAAGCAATTTCGCTGGGTTGGTTCACCCCCCCCCCCCTCAAGTACAAAAATAAACCTTCAAGAGTTTGGGCCAATAGAAAACCAAAATTTCGTATAGCTGACTCGTTCGAACCAAACACTGGGATGGCTCATTCAGGGCCGTTTCTAGGCATCTCGGGGCCCCTAGGCGAGGACTATTGTGAGACCACACGAGGGCGTAGTCAGAAGGGGACATAGGCGGGCAGCTGCCCACACTTTTTGAAGTCGTAGAAAACAGCTACAATCGGAAACCGTCAATTGGCCCCTTCAAACTGGCTTTTCAAACATTTTGCCGTTAAAAAAACAAAATAATCTTGAAATTTCTATCGAAAAACAGATTTCTGACAGGGAAAAATGTCAGTCATCGCTAAGTCACTCCGCGGCTAAAACTAAGAAAAAGCACTCATTGACAGCTGAAATTGAGAAATCGTCAATTCGCGGATAAAAGGAAGACCGTGCTTTCCAGAGGTGACTTCGTGGGTAACGTTGGAAAAAAATGCTGACTCATGCCTAAAAATTGAAAAAATCCCTTTTACGCGGCTGGAATTGTGAAAAACACTAAGGTGCTCTTCTTGAGACGAGTCCGCGGCTGAAATTAAGAAAATTTCTATTGAAGAAATCACCGATCATCTGTGATTCCCGGCTGAAATTGAGAAAATTGCTAATTCACAGATAAAATTTATAAAAAACGCTAATTAAGAGCTTTTAATTGAGAAAAAACCCAATTATACTAGCAATTCGCAAGAACAATTAGAGAAATATCCGCAGAATCACACAATTCGAAGCTGCAAAATTGCAAGTTTTTTAACGTTTGCGAAATTACAAGTTTCAAGGCTTTCTGTTTGTTAGATGACGTGGAGGTATAGGCAGCCGCGAGGACAGCAACCAAATTCTGTCAAATATAGTCATGAAATTACACCACAAAAACTGTGGAAGTGCCAGTTTCGGGTATAACTGTCGGTGAAATCGCTAGTTTATGGTGTTTATTTATGCAAAATTTCAGTTTCCGGCGATCTTTCTTAGCGATGATGGAAGCCGGGTCGCAAAATTGCAACACTTTAAAAGCAAATATTCGCGAAACTGGAATTTTTCTGGCTGAATAATTCCGATATTGCGAGCATCTAGTGTCAATTTCAGCGTAATTGAAAGTTTCAGCGAGCCTTTTGTTTGGGATCTGAATATCCGCGAAATTGCTTAGGTAGGTTCCGGTCGTTATTATCGCGAAATTTCAGGTTTCGCCTCCCCCCTCCCTCCACCCACAAAGTGTCGGCCACAACAGCGCTCGAAGTTTGACGACTAGCCGCAAAGTTACAGCATTTTGAAGGCAAATCTCTGTGAAATTAAAAGTTTCCTGGGAAAATGTTCGTGGTACTGCAAGTTTCACGTTCTAATTTCAGCGAAACTGCAACTATCAAGGCTTTTGTTTATAACGGGCGTGATCCCTGTGCAACTGTGCCAATAACTTTCAATTTGAACTTTAAATTATTTGCAATTGAAATTGAATAAGTTTGCAAATTTTGGGCACTAATTTGAGCGAACTTTAAAGCTACCTGCCTGAATATACCTACGTGAAATTGACAGTTTCGTGTCTTAATTTCGGTTTAATTGCAAGTTAAGGGCCATAGAGCAAAATTGTAGTTTAGAGACAGTTCTTTTTGGGGTTACAGCTCCAACTCAGGGGTACTCTGGAAATTGGAATTTTCGGGCCTTATTTTTGCGAAAATGCAAGTTTCGGGACTTCATTCTAGTGAAAATGCCAGTGTCCTCGGAACCCGGCCACGACGCAGCAACAACAACACGTTGCAATTGCAACATTTTTGTAGCAAATAACTGCAAAAATGCAAGTTTCAGAGCCAACTTTTTTTTATAGGTCGCCGACCCGGGTCTGGCCGGACTCAACTGCGGCCATAAACTTACTAATAGCCCTATACTTGCTATATATTTTTGTTTGCAAATTCGGGTGGTAATTTCAGCAAAATTACAATATTCCTGAATTTCCTGATGACTGAATATCCGTGAAAGTAAAAGTTTCGGGTCTTCGAGAGTTAATGTAAGCAAAATTGCAAATTCAGGGTCTTTCTGTTTAAACAGAATTGCAAGTTTCTGGGCCTTTTTCGTTGTGGCGGGCTCAGCAGGATAGTCGGCCCTAACAGAGCCGAGAGCCTGTCGAATATGAAGGAAATTGGAAGTTCCACGGGCTCTTCAGTGGGGGGGGGGGGATTGACCAACTTTGGCCGCTCATCGATGCCCTTGTCCAGCTCATTGACATTTTCTTCCGCTCATGACCGTTTCTAATTTCGAATCGACCCATAGATTTTATTTGCCTTTTCTCTTTTGAAAGAAATATAGTACCTAGTTTATTATAGGCTCCTAATAATTTTATTGTTTGCGTTCAAATTGCTTCTCCGACTATTGTTGGGGAAATTAAACGTTTCTTGAAGCACATAATTATTGGTTTCTTTTACTTTTCGAAGCTGAAATTGCCGATAATTTCGTCAAATTATTTTGTTGCAAAAAAGCGCGACCTGTATTATTTCTATTTTTCACAAAGAAAAAGTTCCATTCTTATTGAAGTAAACTACTGGGTCACGCAAAGCTCATTTTATCCTAAAAAGAAACAATGTATTAAATACAGTAATTCGTTACCGCTGGGCACGAGGTTGAAAAGAAGCTTTTAATGAAAAGGTTATGAGCCATAATTGGACTTCAGTGAGCATCGTTTCTTTTCTTAAATAATAATAGCAAAATTAAAATAATAAGTGGAGTCTGCTGACTTTCTTGAGTAATTGATCGGGTTTGGGCAATTAGCAGAGGATGGAGTTCGTTAAAAAGACTTGAAAATACTGTGCTTTTTCTAATAAAAAACTTATTTCGAAAGCTGGCGGCATATTCAACCGAAAGAATCATGAAATCTCATCTTCTTTTTTGTCATGCGGTGTAAGAAAGTCATTACTCAACTTGTCTGCGTATCATTAGTTCTGTGCTGTGGTAAGACGGAGAGAGAGACGTCTTAGATTTGCCACCATATTAAGGCGAGAGGGCATAAATCCTCTTTTTTAGGCGTGGACAGACCACAAGCCCTTCTCCCCCTTTCCACTCACCGGAGGAAAGTTCCTATCCTAGCGTCTAACGGTAGTGGCCGCCGAGTGCACGCTCTATTCATTTTTAGCCACCGAATGTGAGAGAAGATCAAAACCCTATTATTCTATTCATTCAGCTCGTGCGCGACCCCCAAAACCTTAACGAGTTCTTCCACCCCCAAACACAATCGTCAGCCTCTGTAATTTGTATCGGCCATAAAGCACCCCCCCCCCCACACCTTTCTTTCTCTATTTGTGCGTGCTTCTTTTGAAAAAAATAAAAAATAAAAAAGGGTCTCCTCTTCTTTTCAGTGGTTCGTTGTGTTGGCTAGTCAACGCCTTTTGAATTTCCAGCGCTGAAAAAGAAGAAGAACAGGCGACCACCTTAGATGCACCCGATGTGTGCGTCCGAATCCTAATTAATCCTTTTTAAGGAGATTAATAGACTGGTTTGCTTGGGACGGGTCAGACAGGAAGTTTATGGGAAACTCCCCGTTGTGGGTATACGCACAAAGAGGAGCACGCTCATGGTGAACGACGCGTACATTGTGATGGTATACCGGCGAGGCCGCAACCGACAACGCATAGCGCATATACTTCTGGATTTTAATGATTTGGCCACCGCATGCGGAGTTTCTCCCAGACAGCAATGGCCTATGACATACGAGAGTAATAAAGGCCGTAGAAGACAACACTGAGCGTGTCCGAGGAGACACGTGCCGCGCCACTCAAACGACGGAAGACAAAAAAAAAAATCCTCAAGAGCCGATTGTAACGTACTGAGGAACGTGACGAAGCACCAGTTGATTCACCGCACACCGTGACTGGGCCCAGTCCGTTTAAAAGGTCCACCCCAGATTCCCATTTGCACAGAACGCAATATGCAGAGGTCGTGTCATCGGCGTAAAGTAAATATGGACGAGAAGACAAGGCAAACGTCATTGACGTAGATAAGGGATAAGAAACAGCAACGGACCCAGGATGGACCCCTGGCGCATCCTGAGCTCAACCACCCATGTGTGCTCAGATTTGGTGCCTCCAAGCACCGCAAGTCGGTCAAGTACGTGGTCAGCAACCCAACCGTGCGCTTTTCGTCCGTAATAACGGAGCTTTGCTAGATGGACGTCAATGTCGATAGAGTCGAACGTCGTGCGTGAGATCAAGCACTCAAGATTCATCAATTCCCAAGTAAAATTGAAAAACATAGCCGGGGATATACTAAAAGGCTAAAAAATAAATACGAAAAGGCTAAAAATCAGTGACATTGCCAGTTTCGGGTCTAATTATAGGGTGTTTCAACGAAACTTGCTGATTTGTGAAAATCGCCAAATGGTGGGAAGTGCTCGGAGGGTGGTGGGGGTTGGACTGTTGGAAAGGGGAGATCTTAAAGTTTTTTTTGCCACCAAACCAGTAATCGCTACGCATTGGACGAGGCAACAACGGGCGTTTGCCGTCGATGCGTTCTTTTCGAACTATCGTTGCCACTCAGTGCGCTTTCTGTGCCCGCTTCAATCTCGCCACTGCTGACCCTGTTCCCGGCCATCAATCGATCATCACTTGGGTTACAACTTTCAGAGAGACTTTCGAGGTCACTTCACGCCGCCCAGAAGGCAATAGGCGTGCCAGATCCCCAAACAACGTTGAGCAAGTGAGACTGTTCGAAAAGTACGCCTCGGCGGCAAACGTCCGTTGCTGCTTCGTCCAATGCATGGCGATTACTGATTTGGTGGCAAAAAAAATCTTTAAGACCTGCCATTTCCAACGCTTCCCACCTCCCTCCGAGCACTTCACGCTATTTGGCGATTTTTACAAAACAGCAAGTTTCGTTGAAACACACTGTACTGGGGACATTGTTAGTTTCCGATATTTATTCCCGCAAAATGGTTGGTTTCTGGTTTTTATTTCCGCAAAATTTCGTGTTCCTTGGATCTCTCTTATGTTAGTGACCGTACGCGGTCATGACCAGGGCTAGCCAGTCACGATAATGCCCGCCGTCTTCAGCCACATTTTGAAAGTAAATTTCCACGTAAAACGTAAATTTCCACGTCCAAGTAAATTCGCGATATTGCAAGTTTCACGTTCTAATTTCAGAAAAACTGCAAGTTTCAGGACCTTTCTGTTTTTCGTGGGCACGAACCCTGGGAAAGCCGGCCCCAACGGCAAAAGAGAGTGATAATTTAAGCAAAATTACAAGTTTCCTGGCTGAATGTCCGTGGAATTGGCAGATTAGGGTAACTGGTTGACTGGCAGGCCCGTCGCGAGGGAGAGGGCCTCGGGTCTGTTACCCCGATGCCCAGCCATAGAGCTATTTGTGGTAGGAACTTTGCTCTGATTGGACCTTTTCTGTGGTTCGAGTTGCTGTAGTTGGCTTTGCTGCGGTTCGAGATTAACTGTGGTTTTGGAGCTTTGCTGCGGTCGCGGCTTTACTGATGTTAGAACTTTTTGTGGTTACAGCTTTTTGTTGTTGGAACTTTGCTATGGTCAGAGCTTTCTGTGGTTAAAGCTTTGCTATGTTTGGAGGTTTATTGTCGTTTGGATCTTTACCGTTCTTAGCTCTAGCAAAATTGCAAGTTTGGGGCCTTTTTTTAGTGGCAGATCGAACAGACTATAGTATAGTCAGCCCTAGCAGAGCCCAGAGCGTGACGCATATCCAGGAAATAGAAAGTTTCACGGTTGAATATCTGCGGCAGGGCGACTTTTGGGTATTAATTATTACTGGCGGTGTAAATGCTTGTTATGTGACTTAACTTCGGAGAAACTGCAAAATTTTAAATTGATAAAACTCGTGACAAAGCATGCATAAAGCTAGAGCCTGAATTTTCTGTCTTGCATTGCTTTATGGAAGCTTTATCCACTAACCCTCGTAGTTTAAGCGCTTCTACTAACAATTTAAAAACTTGTGACCGCCCCTCCTACCATTGTAATTTTCGACGCGTTCATTGCTGGAACGAATACGCTGGAGAGCTCAGCAAGATAAATTGTCGTGAAGTTGCATTTTCGACGAGCCATGCAATCAATTGGTGGAGGTGTTGAGGCGAGAGGGGGTGTGCAGCTACTACAAAATTAAAGTTCCAAGGAAACAAAGTCACAAAATTGGAATTTCCGGGCTTTAATTGCCGTGAAATTGCAATTTTCAACTGTATGTCAATACGTGGTTTAATACAATCGAAACTTAGGAGCATTTCAGGGCTGATGAACCGCTAGGGTATCACTTTATCAGATCAGCACTAATAAGCTTCTAAGCTATTTTTCAGGGCGCACACCTCAATCGCCCAGGGGTTCAGGGGTTGTTTTTCTCAGTACGTTTCGATTTGAACTGGACGAGGTTTATGAGTCTTTTCGACAATAATAATTTCCCCAGCAGTTCTCTGCAAGCAACTTCACATTACACTTTTCTATCTTGGGGATGTTTATAAAATTGAAATTCGATATTTCACTGTGAAATGCGCAGCTTGAAATGTTCCACTGTGCTCTCCTCCCACACAATGACCGAATGCGTCTCCTGCTTAGAGCGGCCTATGAGGTGTTGAAAAGAAAAGTGTAACGTGACCACGCTACAAAAGAAAAATATCACACGAACAACCGAACTGGATTCGTTCCCTTCACTTCGGGGCTAGTTGAGAAGAGAGCCCCTGTGGTTTGCAAAAGGTAAACACCTCTAAAAAGAAAAGAAAAAGAAGGAAATAACCCACAAAAAAGAGGAGCTTAGGAT